>OX336388.2:944778751-946178476 GCA_946902985.2 Meconema thalassinum | reverse complement strand
TATGAGGTGAAAGGGGTGAAAAAGTGGGGATTGAAAGATTCCTAACGGAGCGTGTATCTCTTAAATGACATAGGCGAGGAGTTTGAAACTCAGGGGGAAAAAAATCAGCATAAAAAATAAGTAAATATGTGTTTGACCGTTTTTTCATAAATCCAATTTAAGGGGCCCATGGGGAGGGGTGAAATTCTGGGGGAGGGGAAAAACAGGAAATAAAGTGTCCTAACTGATTGACTGACTGACTCACCCATCAAACTCAGGGGGGAAAACTGCTTTAAAGTAAGTAAATAGCTTTTCGACAGTTTCTTTTTGATCAATCAAATTGAAGGGATTCATCGGGAGGGGTGAAATTCTGAAGAAAACAAATTAAAAGAATATGTCCTGACTCATTCACTCACTCATCATCGCCCAGCCAAAAATATTGAAGTTTGAAACATGGCAATTTGGGGATATGTTCGTTGTATTTCAAAACCGTACACTAAGGGAGGATTTTTGGATATTCAGGTTCTAAAGGGGGTTAAACCTGCATTTCATTGAATATTAATATCTCACGAGTGGTTTCATTTGTGGATGTGATACTCGGCATATAAACTAATCATTAAAAATTAGCAGACATGTGTCTAAGGGTTTTTCGATGTGGTGTATTATTATGAGGTCAAAGGGGTGAAAAGTGGGGGTTGAAGGATTCCTAACGGAGCGTGTAGGCCTATGTGTTAAACGACATAGGCGAGAAATTTGAAACTCAGCGGGAAAAAAATCAGCTTAAAAAGTAAGTAAATCGGTGTTCGACCGTTTTTTTTTATAAATTAATTTAAGGGGCCAATGGGCTGAAATTCTGGGGGGGGGGAGGTTAGAAAGTGTCCTAATTGACTGACTAACTCACTCACTCATCAAACTCAGGGGAAAATGACAGCTTAAAAATAATTTATTAGGTGTTCAAGCGTTTTTTCATCAATCCAATTTAGGGGCCCATGGGGAGGGGAGAAAATCTGGTAAAAATAATTGAAAGAAAATGTCCTGTCTGACTCACTCACTCATCACGCCCAGCGAAAACTATTAAAGTTGGAAACATGAAATTTTGGGAATATGTTCGCTGTATGTCGAAAATGTCAACTAAGGAATGATTTTTGTTTATTCGGGTTTTAAAGAGGTGTTAAGGGGCTAAACGTGCATTTCATTGAATAACGATATATCATGAGTTGTTTCTTTGGGGATGTGATATTCGGTATATAAACTATTCATTAAAAATAATCAGACATATGTCTAAGGGTTTATCGATGTGGTGTATATTATGAGGTGAAAGGGGTGAAAATTGGGGGTTGAGGGATTCTTAACGGAGCGTGTATCTCTGAAACGACATAGGCGAGAAGTTTGAAATTCGGCGGAAAAAAAACAGCTTAAAATACAAGTAAATAGGTGTTCATAAATCCAATTAAAGGGGCCCTTGGAGAGGGGTGAAATTCTGGGACAAAAAAAACAGGAATGAAAGTGTCCTAACTGATTGATTCACTTACTCATCAAACTCAGGGGGAAAACAGCTTTAAATAAGTAAATAGGTCTTCAACCGTTTGTTTCATAAATCCAATTTAAGGGGTTCATGGGGAGGGGTGAAATTATCAAAACTAAATGAAAGAAAATTCTGAAGAAAACAAATTAAAAGAATATGTCCTGACTCATTCACTCACTCATCATCGCCCAGCCAAAATTATTGAAGTTAGAAACATGAAATTTTGGGGATATGTTCGTTGTATGTGGAAAACGTCCACTAAGGAAAGAGTTTTGGATATTCAGGTTCTAAAGAGGTGTTAAGGGGGTAAACGTGCATTTCATTGAATAACAATATCTCACGAGTGGTTTCATTTGGGGATGTGATACTTGGCATATATACTAATCATTAAAAATAAGCTGACGGAGGCGCGTGTCACTGCTGGCCTTCCTCAGCTAGCCTCACACTCATAATACACATGTCTAATTGTTTTTCGTTGGAGTGTATATTATGAGGTGAAAGGGATGAAAAGTGGGGGTTGAAAGATTCCTAACGGAGCGTGTATCTCTTAAACGACATAGGCGAGGAGTTTGAAACTTGGAGGAAATCAATCAGCTTAAAAATAAATAAATAAATAAATAAATAAATAAAATAAATAGGCGTTCGACCGTTTTTTCATAAATCCAATTTAAGGGGCCTATGGGGAGGGTGAAATTCTGGAAGAAAAACGTCCTAAGGAAGGATTTTTGGATGTTCACTCTCATCGACCAACCAAAACTATTAAAGTTAGAAGAATGATATTTTGGGGATATGTTTGTTGTGTGTCGAAAACGTCTACTAAGGAGAGAGTTTTGGATATTCAGGTTCTAAAGGGGTGTTAACGGGGTTAACCCTGCATTTCATTGAATAACAATATGACACGACTATGACGCGAGCAAAGTGAGGTTAAAAATGAGATGGTGTGTGTCTGTGTGTTACTCAATCACGCAAGTACCACTGGTCCGATTTACATGAATTTTACATGGAAGTAGCTGATTTACCTGGTTAACATATATGTTACTTTTGATTTCAATACTTTGCACTATTTAAAGATGGCGACCATTTTAGTGACGTCACTACACCCTTTGTTTTCAAACTTTCATATTTCCATTTCAAATAAAAAGAGAACGCTAAGAAATAGCAAACTTTAATGGCATGTACGAGGTTTAAAATTACATTTTCTATCCGAAAGGTATCTCCAACGGTTAGCGAGTAAAATCTAAATTTGTGCTATAAAACACGGTCAACGCCGAGCGGTGTAGATGGACAAAATGTTCCATCCTTAATCTCTCTCTGCGCAGCACCTCGCCTATCCCCTGTTTTAACTGTCACCTTCACATTTTAATTTATTTATGACGCGTAGCGAAGCACTGGTACTTCAGCTAGTATATATACATATAATTGTGTACAGAGGGGTTACAATAAAGTTATGGGTGATGAATTAGGATGTGATATATCAATCTGGTGATCCAGTAGGATTAACTGTTGCATAGTGTGAGAATAAAATAGGGCATAATTCAGTTTCGTCCATTTCACTGCATTTTTGGTCAATAAATTTCTTTTTTAAATTTTAATCTTTCTATATGATGATTTATAGAGACGATAAAAGGTCGCGTTAGGAACACCATTGCTGGGTATTTTGGATGTTTTCCACCCTTTTGAGATTACGTGTTTTTTGTGAGTATCGTGTTCTCTGAGCTTAACTTTTCTTTTGTCATCGAGGCATGGTCTTTCTTAATGCCACCTTTGATAGGTATGTCTGGTACCCTATTATCCCCTTCACTTGTTGGTTGGATCTGGGGATTTTTAGCCGGGGATTTTCAGGTCCTGCGATCCAGTTACCATCGAGGGATTTCTTCAGGTAAAGGGTAGGTAATACGGGTATAGTACCTACTGTCAGACCTCGGCCGCCTCCTTCCCGCTTCCTTGCCTATCCATCTTCCCCTCCCTTCCCATCCCTCATGAGGCCCCTGTTCACTTTGCAGGCGAGGCCGCCTGGGCGAGGTGCAGATCACACCTCCTCAGATGTATCCACTCCGACCAGATGTTCCCAGCTCTAGGATACTGCCCGTAGTGGCGGTAGAGGTGAGTTCCCTCGCTGAGTCCGTGGGAAACACCAACCTGGAGGGTAAAATCGATTTTTAAAATATATATAGACTACCTTACTAAATAAGAAAAATAACGCCAGAGCTTAAAATATGGAGACAGCATATAGATTAACGCCAAATAGTTATAACAAAAAAGACATTATACCACGGTGATTATTCAATCATTCATTATTTCTGAAGAGAGTAATGCCATGGGATTACATTTAAATGTAAAAAAAAATAAAAATGAAAGTGGTAGATTGTTATTAGAAACAAAGATGAAATTCAGGGCATTCTTACACTTAGTAATGAAAGAATTGAAAGGGTTTCATCATATAAATATTTAGGATGTCAAATCAATGATAACTGGGACTTAAGTCAAGAAATTCACTGTTGAATTGAGCAGGCCAGAAGTTCTTTCATGAAAATTTTGACCAGCCGTGATTAAGTCTGTCATTACGCACCCGACTGCTTCGATGCTACGATTTTAGTGTCCTGCTCTATGGAGTTGAATCATGGACACTTGCCGGGGTTTTAAGTAAGAAACTGAAAGCGTTTGAAATGTGGACGTATCGCAGGATTTTAAGGGTATCATGGACAGCTTAAGTCACAAATATGGAAGTACTGCCGCGTATGTACAAAGACTCGGAAATTCTCAGTATCATCAAAAGGAGTAAACTAGAATACTTTGGTCATTTCATGCGCAGCAACAAATACCACCTCTTGCAATTAATTATCCAAGGGAAGATTGATGTCATTAGGGGTCCAGGACATGGGCTCCCGCAGGGAGGGGCAAGGTGGGGCCGTGCCCCCCCCCCCCTGGAATTCCGAGAATGTTGATATTTGATTGGTCATTGTCACCTGTTTATTTCATAAATTGAAGTTTCTGATAATCAACTGACAAATGTTACAATAGAAAACTTCTTTAATGTTGCTGACGTAATATGTAGGAATATTTCTATTCAGAAATATATGGTTCTAATGATGTCATGCACTAGACCGCCAATGGAAACATAGCTCGATTTTTAATATGGTTATGCCTAGTGTATGTTTACCCAACGCTATCTAAAGTGATTAGGCTGGCTACTACTTCCGCCACCTCACTTTGGCAGTGACGATATGAAAGCACGTTCTGGAAATATGTTTATACATTTCAACACCGATAGTGGATTTCAGCCCTAAAACGAGGTTTCCTTTGATGACTAGTAAAACACTGCTTAAGGTCGTGCTTACAAAATTGAGTCATTTACTGTATTTAGGCCCGTAATGACGGGGGAGCAAACAGGGCAGCTGCCCAGGGTGGCAGGTTTTAGGGGCGGAAAGAAATCTGTACACTGTACAAAACCGCTTGGTCATTAAACGCCAAGTCGTTAAAGTTTAACCCCACCCCTCCACACACACACACACACACACACACACACAAGAGAATTATTCATTGTCACCGATTAGCAATGTTGATTATTTAAGGACACACAAAACGGGATTGTGTTAGTCATCTTGGTGTTCTTTCTTTTGAATCTGACTTGAAAGTGAAATTGGACTAATGATAGTCTGTCATAGTCGTGTTTGCAAATGACAAGGCAAGAAGGAAGACCCTTGTTATTTAAATAATTGGTGTTTTGCAATTGGTTGTGTATATCTTTTAAAATTTAAATGTAAATTCTTTGTATTAAGTTATTTTTCAATTTGTAATTTTTGTAAAGACATATTTATAGTGTTAGCCACCCATAGTTAAATACACGCTCAGTGAAGAAACTTTAATAAAACTACATATTTTAAGTCAGGGGTAGCAATTTTTTCCCCTTTCTGCAGGGGATTCAAGAGCCCTAAATACGAGCCTGACTGTGTTGTACACTCGTCTAATTTTGCGCCGTTCTGCCTTACTGCGATCGTTATTCGTGCTGCGAAATGCCGTTTAGTTTTATTCAAGGTGTGCCATAGTACTGTGGTTCATTTCTTGAGAACGGAGCAATTATTGCTATAAATGAACAGCAATCTACCATTGTTGTAGATTCTTAACCTGAGCGTTAAATCTTCTACGATCGAAGCAATTTATAGGCAAATGGTTAAATTGTTCTGCGGTGTTTTTGTGCCGTTATCAAAGCGACTGAGATTCGCACTCTCAATCGAATGTAGACGGTAGATCAATTGAGAAAAAATTGTGAATTCATTACTGATAGACTTCGTAATGTTGTAGGCTATATTATTCCAATTGAATCTTCTTGCAAGGCAATTTATGATGCGCAACATGTAGCCGACTTATATGAGCGGAGAAGGTAATTTAATCCTAATTTAATTGGGCTTATAGTCATATTGACCGACTGGAAGATACAATTCAATATAATGCCAAAGTTGAAGGGGGGATTGATAATGATGTGATTCTGAGAGAAGAAAACTACAGAACAGACATTAGTAGGCTCTCTACTCAAGGAACATTTATGTGACATTTGAAAGTACGAAAGTATAATAGTTAGGCTAAATGATCCTGCGATATTTGTCGTTATCTAAGCGACTAAGTAAGAAGTACATGATTTTGTGAGTATTATATATTTTACTTAACGGTCAGCAATAATCAAATGAAATACTTTCTTTCTAAAACGGAAATTTGCTAACACAATGGGCGTCACAAGTACGAGTAACGTACAATACGAATTTATCACTTCGCACAAAATTCATGAGGAAAGGAAGCTTGTAGTTTAACGTGACCGTTAATCATGCGATCATGAGCCACGGTACCTCCTTTTTACGTGGAATCCGAACCACAGGACATGGCATTTCACTTCGAAAATCTCACATGCATTGGCCGGGAATCGAACCTGGTCCACCTTGGTGAGAGGCCAACAGCTTGACCGCTGCGCCACCACGCCCCAAAATTCATTAGGCTAAGAAGAGCAATGCGAAGTATTCCTGTTAGCTTGTGAAGAAGAGGAAAAACTTGATGGATCCGCTGTAACGGCCAGTACAAACTAGATATTTGGAAACAGTGCTACTTGAATTATTAGGCAGATTCAGATGTAGGGATATTTCCACAGATTAATTTAACTCAGTAATTTGGAAATATCTGAAAATAGGTCCTCCCGTTACCGTATTTAGAAAATAGGCGAACTGGATTTGCATTAGCATTTTAATGAACTGCTTTTTACATGTTTTTAAGACCTAACATTATGACAATGTATCACAAAAGAAGAAACGCGAACCTTCATGGACAAAAACTGTGAACTAAAAACAAAACATTCATCCCAACCTTGCCATAAGGTAGCCAACGGATTGAGAGCAGTCAAATAATGAATTTCACGAAGCAAGTAAGAAATAATGTCGCCTCCGTAGCGTAGCGGTCAGAATGGTTAACTGCCGCCCCGAAGGTCCTGGGTTCAATTCCCGGCTCTGCCACGAA
The DNA here is from genome assembly GCA_946902985.2 of Meconema thalassinum. Classification (NCBI taxonomy): domain Eukaryota; kingdom Metazoa; phylum Arthropoda; class Insecta; order Orthoptera; family Tettigoniidae; genus Meconema; species Meconema thalassinum. The sequence goes on along the minus strand of OX336388.2, from coordinate 946,171,473 downwards.
ATTTGAAAAGTGGTATGAGGAATGGAACGGGGTCTACTCAGCCTCGGGCGGTCCAAATGAGTAAAGGGGGTTCGACTCCCACCTTAGCCATCCTCGAAGTGGTTTCCCACTTCGTCTTCGGGCAAATGCCGGGATGGTATCTACTGTAAGACCACGACCGCCTCCTTCCCCCTTCCTTGCCTATCCATCCCAATCTTGAGGCCCCAGTTCGTATTTTCAGGTGAGGCCGCCTGGGTGGAGTGTTGATCACACCTCCCCAGTTGTATCCACTCCGACCAAGTGTTCCCAGCTCTTGGACACTGCCCGTAGAGGCGGTAGTGGTGAGTTCCCTTGCTGAGTTCGTGGGAAACACCAACCTGGAGGGTAAAATTGACTAAAAAAAGGCAAGAAATAAAACGAAAATGGGGGGGGGTGTAATGAAATGAAAATTATAATTTCCCCCCCCCCCCCCTCTGGAAAAAATCCTGCGGGCGCCTATGGTCTAGGACGCAGACGAATATCCTGGCTAAAGAACTTAAGCCAGTGGTTTGGACTTAATACAGTGTCACTGTTTAGAACAGCTATGGAAAACAGCAGATTATGCTACTGATCGCCAATGTTCTTGGAGGACGAGGCACTTGAATAAGAAGATTCACTCATTCATTTACTTTATTTGCAAATGGGGGTAATTCTCCGGTGGCACTTTGTACAATTACCAACAATATTATATCAAACACAATATACACAAGTCGCGACTTGGGAACTATAGTAATTACACCATAGTATTTACACAACATTTCAGTCTTTGCTTAAACACATCAATTTGTTTTGGGAAAGGCTCAAAGTCTGAGGCAGGTAATGAATTCCAGTTATCAATACCAGGATTATTGAAAGAAAATTTCCCATAATTTGTACACTGCGGTCGGACCTTGACTTTATGTCGATGATCTGCCCTGCTCAGGTAGGTGGGATTTCCCAGGCGTTTGCTTAGTTCTCCCCATGCTGGCCGATTAGTGTAAAAGTGATAAACATAGCCTATGGTCAGGATTACGTCCTTCTGCCTTCCAGAGATTCCCGCCCTAGTTTTTATACTCATATCATTCGAGTTACAATAATTTTAGGATTAAAATCGATTAGCACAAACCTAGCAGCCTTCCTATGTACTGTACTAGTAGGGGAGTAATGACAGTTCTACTTCACTCTAGAACCCACATTATCCCACTACTAAGCCTCAGCCATGTAATATTTGCGAAAGCTCGTGAACCCAAGGTCGGATGTTGACAAATGAGGTGTTGTTGGACTCAGAGTGACGTCCTCTTTGGTATGGACCACTCGTTATATATATTTTTTTAATTTTGAAAATTTTTGTTTTCGAAATTAGGCGATAGTCTGAAAACCAAACATGATAGAATGTTGTGCAATGGCTTAAACGAACGGTCACTATGATCTTTATCTTTTATAATAAAACTTTTTTATTTTTTATGTTTTTTGAAAACAGTCCAATTTTGAAATTCCTATATTTTGGAAACTAGATTTTCTACAAAAATGTTTATTTGAAGTAAATGAATGGTCCATGCCCCCTCTACCTCTAAAATAAATGTCAAGTCTCTAGGACAAAAACTGTGCAGTGGGGGAGTAATGAGAGTTCTATTACCCCCCACCACTACTCCCGATGCGAGCTGATATCTCTTGAACGCCTGGTGGAATTTTTACAAATGAGATGTCGTTGGACGCGAGCTGACGGGGGCTTTGCTATGGACCACTCGTTATATTTAAAAAAAAAGTGGAAACTCGATTTTGAGGTAAACAAGTGTTTTTTGAGATTTTTGCTGATATCTCCCGAACCAATAAGGCTAACGATTTTTGCGAGGTGTCATTTTTTTCGTTCCGTTGCCCTCTTGCCGAGAATGCCTGTGTCGAGTAGGATGAAAACCCCATTTTGGGGTAAAAATGTGATTTTAGACTGTTTGTTATATATCGCGAACCATTGCTGCTAGGGACGTGTACGAGGACTCATAGGACTCGGGGTGACGTTCCCTTTCGAATGTGGTAGTTATTTTTTACAAAAAAAAATCGCAAAGGGCCTAACGCCATACATGTTGAAAGAAAAATGTTTACCTGTTTAAAAAAATTAAATGAAGCGTGGTTGTCAAGACAAATGGTACCACTGGCATGTGTGTCAACGAGCCTGTCGCCAGCTATTGTAGCGGTATCCCAATAAAACAATGGATATTTTGGCAGGACGGTGGGATGGTTTACGACGGTTCGTTTTCCGATATTTGTTATGGCCGATGGATGAACGCTAAGATTGCAAAACGTGTGAAGCGTGCTAGGATTGTTTACCCTAAAGGGGTTCTTTAATCTGTTAGTAAACGGTTATCAGTGACACGGCTCTGTGGCATTGATGCATGTTGATAGGCCAGCAGACAGTTTTAGGATATAAAGCTATAACGTTCAGACGACCAAGCAATTTGTAGGAAGGCAAGACATCAGCGTAAATGCAAATGATAATTTTGTAATGAGATAAATTTAGAATGAAAACACAAGCTTTGAATGGTTAAATGAAATGCATGATTTAACACATGTAGCTGGTAGCCTGATAGCAAGCCCCCATGTGTTTTGTCACTTGAAGGCTGAAAAGATCAAACCTGCATTGCTAGCTAGCCGAGCACCGTTCCCCACGTTCAACACTTGATATCGCTATCTCAGGAATGTACGGATCACACATGGCAACACTGCTGGCTTGCGTAATAGGGCAGATGAAGGTCAAACAATCTGACAACCGTGTCAGAGAGAGAGATAACAGAGTAAGCGAGGTCAACTCCCTCTCTCTCTACCATTGCCACAGCCAATAGCCGGGCAAGAGCGGTGTTAAACAGCTGTGGTGAGGGGGAGGAGAGGAAGGTGGGGAGGAGGAATCCATGACAGCCAATAGCTAAACGAGGTTAGTGTAAACTGGGAGTGGAGGGGGAAAAGGGGAGGGGCGTGGAGTGAATGAGTGAGACACAGGTTTGGAGAGAGAAAGAGAAACCTGTGTGGACATGCACGAAGCGCGGAGCGCTGTAAACAGAGCTGTTGTACAACATCATACAATAAATAAATAAATAAATAAATAAAAAGTACACAAGTTCACACAACGAGTAATTTATTGATCCAAGAATTAAAGGTAGAGTTAAATCCTAACCATTTTACATATAGTTTATTCCCTTTTTGTTTCAACACTTTTCCCACAAGATACTGTTTATGAAACGCTGTTTTCTGAAGTTCATGGAGATAAAATCTACCTTTTATGGGTTGATGGTGAGATCCTCGAGTAAATAGGTGACTGGGCTGTCCAGGTTGACTTGACGAATTCGAAATAGTTCAGTCCCCCACTGAGGTGTGTAGCCCTTATTGAAGGCAGACTTAAATTTGCTCACACGAACAAAATACCCAATTTTCAGTCGGTGACGTTTAGGATCTGCTGTTTTATGGGGTTAAGCAGTTTATCCAGTCGCTGAATATTTTTGGTCACGAGCCGTGGTTTGGTCCCAATCGTTCTATGTTTGGTGTCATTGTAACGTGACACTAGCTCTGGTAACATGTCCAACCAGTGTTAAGTGCCCTGAGCGGTAAACGCTTTCCACATATGCGTTTTCAATGTTCGGTTAAACAGCTCGACCACGCTGGCTTTCAGTTTGCTGTACGTGGTGTAATGGTGAATATCCTTAGATATGAGAAAACTGGAGAAAACTTGTTGATTTCTTTCCCCTGGTCGGTTTGTAGTAACTGAGGTTGACGTTTGGATTGTTGAATAATATGTTGAAAGGCCATGGTGACTAGTGGACCAGACTTGCGACGCACAGGTTCAACAAAGGCCATTTTGGAATACACATCAATGACGGTCAACATATAGCGTACACCGTTGTTAACGCTAGCATAGGGTATCATTTCAACCAAGACAGCTTGCCAAAGTTCATCCACACCTCGTGAAATCACCTTGAGTCGCGGATAATGACGCCTAGCTGGGCGATGCAACTCGTGAGCAATACCCATTTTAATGGGTGAGGGCTTAAACAATAATTTTGGCATTTCGAAGTTCTTGTTCAATTTCTTGAATTTCCCAATCGTGACGGGTATGGCCGGCTTGACGTGAAGCATGCAACAACTGTAGCCGCTGGACGAGCTTATTGGGATTGTGCCAGTAGGTAACATCCACAAGGGGTTTTAATGGTTTAAATGTCACTCCCGAAGCGGATGCTTTACGACGCGTACTTTGACTGGTGGGAAACATTTTTGCAATGATGGTTTTATATTTTTGAGATATATTGGCATTCACTTGTTGAGTGGGATCATACTGTCTTTTGGGGGCACGGGTATCCAATAAAATGAATTTATATTTGCCAAGATCCTCTGGTGTATAATCATGGGAAGAGGGTGTTCGAGAGAAGAGCAGCTTTAACAGTCCTGGCGTTAAATTATAATTTATGTTCTTAATGACAGCTTTAGTACGAGCAAATTTAATCGATGAATCACCAATTTTAAAACTATCATCCTCATAGCGAACACCATACGTGGTATCTGTGTTTCCAATAAATCGGTGAAATAGGGTTCCAGTGTTGATCCATAATATTTTATTAAAATGGTTTTCAGTTGAGCTTTATGTTGAGGGGTGGCCAAGAGTTGTGAAAACGGAGACGATCTGGAAGGGCAAGGTGTTTCGACCATGACCAAGGATTTCTTTTTTCTTAAAAACTCTGCGAGGCGTGCGGCCTTTTTTTTTTTTTGAGGCGTAAACACTTGTTCCTCGTCATCCTCAACTTCGCTAACACTAGTCAAATCTTCCTGTTCCTCTTCCTCTTCCTCAGGGTCCTCGTGCAGCGTCTGAGTGGCTTGTGAAACGGTGGGTAGCGTTTCAGATGGCTTGAAAGAGGGTTTCAACATGGCTTTTAGCGAAAGGCCCTAAATGTTGTTGAATAAACAAAGCATGATCTGCACGTGATCGTTTCAATTGACGAAACTATTGGCGAATAGTATTTTTGCTCTAATAATATGCTTTTTCAATTGACTCTCTGCTAACGCCATGGTGTCTTGACAAATGACTTGACAGGGAATGAGACAGTGCCTTAAATAGCAATAAAATGATCAAACTATAAGCGATACCGTCCTTGGTTGAGTTCACTTTGTTTGTCAATCACTAAACAGGCATGACGTTCAGTGTTCCAGCACTTGGCACTTCTGTAAACATTTGAAAGGTCATATCCGGATTCACATGTTCATTATAAATGTGACGACAGTTCCTCTCGTCCTGGCGAAATAAAACAATGACATTGACATTGTCACGAATCAATTGTTTGGACATTTTAGAATACGTTTGTCCAAGATAGAAGCAATCGATATGTTTGTGTCGACCCATGCTGAAATAGCTTTGAATGATGCCTTGACGTTCAGTGGATACATCATCGAAAATCATGAGAGAATCAGGCTTTACCTCATCCGGTGAAATAACATTTTCTTGCGTGGAAAATGTGAAATAACCCATATTCTCTTTTTGTAATCCAGACATGACTTGATCTAGAAACACGTAGAGGGGTTGGTAGAGAGATTTTGCAAAAATAAAAATATTTTGAAAACGCAGACCATTGGGCGCTGTGATGAGCGTCAGCAAAAGATTGGTCTTTCCACAGCCGGAAGGTCCCACAATGATGCAGCGAATGGAAGATGGAAACAGTGAATCATGGCGTTGTTCACGTGATGTGGGACAGAGATGGGAAACCATGTCCCCTACGGGGAATGACTCTTGCTGCTTAATAATCTTTATTTCAACTAAGGCTTAGCCAGGCTAGCAGGCTGTCTATAAACATGGCACCGAGCCTTGTCATAGAAACAGTAGACTTGTACTACAGGTTGACGATGGATGTCTTTGGACGTGCGTTAATGGCCAAAGCTAGGTCTGTCCCCATACATGATCCTTAACAAGAAACAGATCCGGCTAATAAACACTATGTGGATAGGTCTGTAGTGCCACGCACAAAACAGGGAGATTATAACTTTAAGGGAAAGCGGTTAACCCATGTAAAACATCCTCAAGTGTCTACAGACGTTACTACGAAAAAGTATGTGGATAACAAAGTGTATGAGTTTTATGACAAAGTGCCTCAGCTTACAGTGAATGGCTATAGCGCTAATCACCATCGTATTATTCACGTGGAAGACCCACAAGACGAAGACGATGCTTGTACCAAGCGTTACGTAACCTATGAAATGAAAAGGCTTTATAAATTTATCCCATCTGTATTTTTAATGTATCTGACAAATGAAGGTTGGTTGGTTCCTCATTTTAGGGGCTGCGACAACGCGGTCATGTAGCCCCGTGTACTTTGAGTGTGTGTAGAATCTGTCTGATGAGCGGTGTTAAATGTGTTAGCTGTATTAGTGTGTATATCTGTTTTTTTCTAATTCATGTAAAGACTGCAACTTTGAATTTTCAAATAGTTCCTATTTTTGCCGCCAAACGCCACCGTCAACGACTACTAGGCCTAGTTCAGAACTTAGCTACTAGACGCCACCGCAGTCGGCTCTTGGCAACGAACGTAGAAACCTAAGAGCGTTGTTTACATTCTTAACCTATACAATTTAGTTTCACAGGGGTGTAATTAGTGGAAGGTTCTTTAACATGCCATAAATCTATGACATGGGACCGCCGGCTTTACTTCCCCTCCGAAGGAAGGCATACTGAGGGATTTTTAACGCTCTTAAAAAATTCGACGGCTTCGGCCGGGTTTGAACCCACTATCTTGGGCTTAGAAGCTCTGCATGCTACCAACTACGCCACCGAAGCCGCTTGACAAATGAAAAACCTGTGAATGAGAGAAACCATATACTGCTAGTTCATGACCAGCACTTGACCTATGTGCTTGCTTCGGGTTTAAGCCACTATCGATTACACTATGATGGAACCATTCACATCAAATATGCCATACCTGATGAGAACCATTTACAAATAGAGATAAATGGTCATAGGATGTTGGTCCATAACCGTGAAATGGTCAATGCAGGTGACGAATTATCCTTTAATCTCATGTTGACATGGGATGAAAAGCAAGCGGGAAAAACCATAAACGATTTCCCACTTTATGTAGAATTGGAATATACAGCCATGAAATAACAACCTGATGTTAGTTGTGACTTAAAATTTCTTGTGAAAGATTGTTGGTGATTATCATCATGGTGAAACAAAAGTATGTGGTGAGAAAGACTAAAAAAAGGACTTTGTCCTTGCCAAGCCTAGGCTTAAGGCATTCGTGGACAAGCCCTTGCGAAAGAAAAAAATATAAAAATAATTCGTTGAGCAAAAGAAAAGCCCTTCGAGCAGCACAGAGACGTGTTATTCCAAAACGTCAGCGACAAGGGCGAGTGATTCCAGTCCCCAAACGAGCGGGATTTTTACCTGCTTTATTTGCCGGTCTGGCTGCTCTGGGTTCACTTTTGGGGGGTGCCAGTGCGCTGGCGAAAACCATTAAAGCCGCGCAGCAGGGCAAGCAACAACTCAAAGAAAGTCAGCGACACAATGAAACGATGGAAGCCATTGCTGTGGGGCTAGAAATGTCAATTTGAAGCCAGCCTTTTATCAACAAGGATTTGGGATTTCACCACTTCGAAATATTAAAAAAACAAAACTCAGCCTTAGCAACACTAGCCCTGACGCATCAACATGTCGAAAGCTATGCTAAACAACTAAAGCTTTCTCATTTTCGAGGTGTGTTTATTCGAAACCAATTACCCCCACGACCCTGGAAACAGGAATGCGCTGTTGTCAATTTGGATGATCACCGAGGACCAGGAACGATGTAGCTTATGTCAAAGAGGGATCCACCGTATGGTACTTTGACAGTTATGGGAATTTGCCCCCGCCCATGGAACTAGTGACCTATTTTGGAAACAGGATCAAGATATATTATAATGTGAAACGTGAGCAAACGTTTAACAGCCAACAGTTTGGACGTTTGTGTTTATTTTTTTATATAAGACACAGCATGAGCAAAAACGTTCACAGTATGTCGGCAGAAAGTAAAACGTTTACACTGCATGGACGTGGACCCGAAGTCAGCCTAGACTTTTACCCGCCTATCGAATTGAGTGAAAGACCTTATGGATTGGGACTTGTTTCTCTTAAAACGTACAATCGAATATACAACATACGTGAAAATGTGAACAATAAGTTTTACTATGATGATTCTGTGCTCACCCTGAACTCTGGTGGATACACGATCGATGATATGTATGAACACATGTATGTGGTGTTGATCAATCAATATGGTTTAAAGTCATTTCTCGATGGAACGCGCAAGTTTGAACTTGTAGGAATTGCCAACACTCATCGCTGCAGTATTTTCTCCACATTCAAAATTGACTTTAAAACACGCCCCGATTCCATCGGCCCATTACTAGGATTTGAACCACGCGTGTTAGAGCCCAACAAAAAAACATGAATCAGACCATGAAATGAAATTTATTAAGGACCCTCATGTGTCGGTACACCAATCAAGAACCACCGCATTCGCTTTATGACTTTATTGTGACATCGCCCAATGGCTATATTATTCGTGAAAACACTCCAGTGGTGCTTTTTCATTCTGTGGCTGTCGATGGTATTAGTAATATAACATTAAGACTGATCAATAGAAATCAACAACTCATTGATCTAGATTCTACCACACCAGTGACTTAGAAGTTGGTGCTAAAGACACTATGAAGTTTGTGTATAAAGCAACAACGCCGTCTAGGAATGGTGTTAGTTGTTTGCCACGTGAATACACGGTAACATCTCAAGACAAGCAGATTTTACAGCATTTGGGTTACCACGTCAACCCTGAGATAGCGAACCGCATCGAGGAGGAGCAACCAGGAGTGGTAAGAATTGATCTCCATTCCTATCAAGCTCAAACACTTGGACTCAATAACTATGATGAAATTCAATTTGTTATCAACAACCAAGATATTTACACCCTACCGCATGAAAGTGTTATTCAGATTGAAGGTCGGCTCACCAAAGCCGATGGCTCTACACCCACCGCATCCAAGTTATCCAACCTTGCTTTTGCCATTCTGTTTTCTGAGGTGCGTTACGTGATTAACGATATCGTGGTGGATAGCACTCGAAATGTGGGTATTTCCAGTGTCATGAAACTATATCCCTCTTATAATGAGGAAGAAGGTAAAACACTTTGCTTGGCGGGTTGGTGCCCTGACACGACCAATGACTGGATGGTACACACCGATTGGACCTTGACTGGATATTTACTGATTTTAGGCTTTACCGAAGATCACCAGCGCATTGTGGTCAACGCAAGGCAAGTGCTTTATTTGGTGAGAGACAGGAGTGATAATAATGCACTCAAGGGAGCCGACAGTGCCCCCATAGATTCAAAAATTCAACTACAACGCTTGCTATGGAAAGTGCCCCATGTGACCGTTGACGATAGCAAAAAACTGGACATACTCAAGATGGTAAAGAGAGATATGCCTCTACCCATGAAATTTAGAAGCTGGGCACTCCATGAATACCCGCTATTGCCCACCACCAACACACACAGTTGGTCTGTAAAAAACAGCTCGCTGTACAGAGATACCTCTCTACATGAACGTGGGTTTTCAAACGAATCGCAAGTATCAACAAACCAAAGATGCCACGCAATTTGATCACCTGCAATTGAGAAATGCACGTCTTTTCCTCAACGGAGCTGTGTTTCCCTATGAAGGACTGGATTTGGATTTTTCTAAAAATAAGTTTGGCCCCCTGTACGACTTGTTTTCTAAATTTCGATGGTCGTATTATCAAAAAGAGAACGGCCCCATGCTGCTACCCCAAGCGTTTAAGGCAAGAGCACCATTGATTGTCTATGACTGTTCTTACCTGGAAGAGTCTGTCAAGCCATCCAATATTGACATTCGACTAGATTTTGAAACGCATGACAATGTACCAGCCAATACGACGGCTTACTGTTTGATTATTCATCACAAACAAGTCAACTATTATCCACTGTCCAACCAAGTGACGAGTGTATAAATAACAGGTCAACCCACGTCAAGCCGCCCAGTCATGTCTTGTTTTAAAGCCTCAAGAGAAGTCACATCCTTTAATTTAAACTCTGAGGAACAACGTTTCAAGACTTTTGCAACGTGGCCGGTGCTTTTCATAAACCCTCAAGCCTTGGCGGTCACTGGATTCTACTATTTAAAAACAAGAGATGAAGTGAAATGTGCCTTTTGTCCTATCATCATAGACCAATGGCAAGAGAGCGATGAACCAAAGCAAGAACATCAGTGCTGGTCACCTGCCTGCCCCTACATGTGCAGAATGGAGGTGGGAAATATACCCTGTCATTCAAGCTATCCCTCACTCGTGCCTCTGAGCGTTGAAAACCCCAAGTTACGATGCTTCGGTGCTTCGGTGAGCAGATCACCATCAAAAACGCCTAGTTTAGAGACTTTGGGACATCATCGGTGTTATGGACGTTACAAACACAAGAGACTATATTGTTGTATCAGTTGGTATCGTCCTTATCCCAAAATGACTAAAGCCTGTAAGACGTCTAATGATAATAAAATGATGTAATTTTTAAATTCTTATTTTTTCATGTCCTCCTGTCCTACCCTAACCTCATTTTTTTTCAAACTAGCATGGCAGGTAAGACCATGTTATGGTCACACCTTAGTCATTGATCGTCAGTCAGTCGTCAGTTGAACTTGGTCCAGGCAAGCGTCAACATGTTGCGCACACTCATTGTGGATTGCCAAGGGTTTAAAATTGGTGACAACAAATTTATATTTAAACAAGTGGCCATTATCGATTGTACCACGTTTTGGATATCGCAATTTACGCATTTGGTATTTAAACCGCCCCATGCTTTTGATTTGTTGTGTGAAAAAGATCGTAAACAAACCCTGTGGATTGAAAATCATAGGCAACTAGACTGGAATCAAGGAACCATTTCCTATAAATATTTGGACGTGGTCATGAAAGCACACTTGTCCTCGGCCAATGTGGTATTTGTGAAAGGTAATGAAAAACGTGAATGGTTGCAACCATTTTTGGCGTCTTACTGTCAATGTATCGACCTCATGGACTTGGGCTACCCATCCCTGCAAACGCTCATGGATACTTGTTCCTGTGGCAGCATTACCCATACAGCCCTAGCGCATGCGTGGCATCTCTTTCATTGGTTAACCACCCATGCCTGTTGGGAGTTGTTAAATATAATTATAACTCAAAATTTACCTGTGAATGACGCCAGTGATATTTCTACAAGCAACGTGTAAACATCTATAGAACGTGATACCATGGAGAAAGGCAATGCTACAGACAAAGCCATCGGCAAGTTCTTTGTGTGCAAAAAGAAACTAGACAGTTTTACCAAAGAGGAACCCTTGGCGCTGCCCAAGTCGTTCATTTATTATGTGGCCGCCAACGCGGTGAAAGAAATCTGGCAACATGTACCAAAATCATGGACTCAAGACCCTTTGTTGAGTGAATTGAAACCCTGTACGGATTACGATCACCATAAGCAAGTGGCCATGGCAAAAATACCCTCTATGCGTCAGTGTGCGACTTGCCAGTTAGTGAAACTGTATCACGGTAAAAAAAAAACGTGTAACGACTTCGTTGAATCATTCCACGGGTGTCATGGCGAGAAAAAGCAACAACAACAACAACAACAACAACAACAACAACAACAACAAACACAAACATCGTCCACAGAGGAGGAGGAAGACCAAACCTTTTCACCATCGATGGAAAACGATATGCCAGAACTGTACTGGCAATGGCGTCATTGAAAAAATGATTCAATACTTACCTTTTGAAATCCATCTTCCAGGTTATCGTTTTTGTGGCCCGGAACTCATCTTGAAAAACGTTTGCAGCGTGGTGATGAACCCATTAATCTTTTGGATCAAGCATGCAAAGAGCACGATCTTTCTTATCGCCATAGTCATCCTGGTTTAAGACATGTGGCTGATAAATTATTATTGAAAAAAGCTAAACAACGTTTCACATCCTGTGATGCCTCAGTGGGTGAATGGATGGCAGCCCTGATTGTGATGAGTGCTAAGAAAGGAACGTTGATGATGCGTAGACATAAACATTAAGGAATTGAGGAGTGAGGAATTGGGATTTGTTTGTATTCTATTTTTCTTTTGTCAATCCACTATCACTATGAAATAAAAACAAAGGTTTACCAATGCACGATGTTTTTATTTATTTATTTATTTTATTTAAAAAATTATGGGGTTGATGGGCTGATTTTTCATTTTCACATTTTCACACATTGCCATTTGCCAATTTGCAATTTACAGTTTTTAAAAATGTCTGTTTCAAGTTTTGTGTTTTTGATGATATGGATTTTCCATTTTGTTGATTACACTTTTTAAACAATGTTCGTTTCAGGTTTTTTCAATTTTCATATTTCACACATAGCCATTTCCAGTTTTTAAAAATGTGCCTTTTAAGTTTCACGTTTTTTGAATTTTGTCGACATCGAAACATGGATTTTCCATTTTGCTGTTTTCACATCTTTTTTCCATTTCTTGTATGTCGAAAGTTGAGATTTGTTAATAATGTTGATGCAAGTGCTTGACTATGATAATGCTGCAGTGTGTTTACGGGACTGCGGAAACGTGGAGGTCTACGACTAGTGCAGGTAAGACTGTTTCACCAATTTAATGTCGCGGTATTTGCGGACATTTTCCATGGACTTGCCATAGATGCAGTTGTTCATTATTTTAAAAATATTAATTTCAAACTGCTGTGTTGCCATTTGTCGGTGCTCTGTGTTGAGTCGCATGTATGGCTTGAGCCATGGTTTTTTAGCAAAAGAAATGCCCCTATGGATTTTCTTCAACACCAAGCCTTGGGCAAGGCATTGCGCCAATATTTGGATATGAAGCACATACCGATTTTTGTTGTAAAGTGTGCCCATGAGTTTTTGAATTTTGACTTTACTGTCAGGGGGAACCATTTGCTCAAGGCAGAATGGGAAATTGGCATGTTCATCATACAAGGATGAGGGATATTCAATATCCACTTCTAAGACATATCCACGGCCTGTTTCTTGGCTAGCCAAGTTCACATCAAATTGTGACACTTGTTTCTCAGTCAACCAAGCAAACTTTCCTTAGGGCAAAGGCTGACTCATGGCGTAGCCATACAAATTATCCACGTCATAGTACTTTAAGTACGATTCTGGTATGTCTGGTGAATAATCAGGCATGTAGACATTGTTCGCTTCGGCATGGCACTGGTTAAGCGACACAAAGCCACCGCGAATGCCCTTTTCAGAAAATAGAACCATGTTTACATCAATGAGTAAATCCAATTCCACTTGAGTGTATTTCAAAGCGGCATCAAACGAGAGACCAGGACTCGTATAATAGTGAGTCGGGTCAAGACCATAAATGCGATGACACAACTCACGGAACTTTTGAAACACATCGGTAAGCAGCAACACATCCAGTTTTAGGTAATGCATAGCATATTCACCTAGCGTCTTAATATCAAACACTCGCCAAACTTGACATGCATGTGCATAGTCTTCATCGGAAACGGTACTGCGTGTTAGTTTCGAGTAAAATTTGTCTTGTAGTGGGAGTTTTCTTTGCTTTAACACGTCCCAGCTGTTGCAGAAATCATACGGGAATATACCTTTGCGAATGCACAATTGAAATTGCTTAGGATCATTAAAATGCATTCTGGTATTTTTAATTCCTCCTCACTCAAGCCATTCACAAGGCTGTCTAGCGAGGATGACATAAACTTAAAGGAATCCATAAATCGAATGCTAAAGTCGCTCAACCGACATGTCAGGGCTGTAAAACGCTCGTGGTTTGGGGGAATAATAGTAAACGAGCCCTTGTTGACATGACCCAATTCACGAATCAAGAACTGAATATCATAATTTGCCAGATTGTGGGAAAAGACACTGATAAAACGAAGAGCTGGAAAGTTCAAATTGCATTTACTATGCGCAGCTCCACGAAACTCTCCCGTGTAGTGCGAGTGGTCTCTGACTTTTTCCTCTCCGCCTAAAATAGGCTTTTCGCAAATATGGCATGTTGTGGCATGCTCATACTGCTGCTGCTGTTCCGGAGTTATTCTCATGGGTACTGGGTGGTCCAGTAATCCCTGAACATAGTCGGCCAACTTTACATGTTCATCCAAGAACCATCTGGCACAATCTGGCCCCTCACGGGATTTATAAACGGATTGTGTGGGGTCATAGGCACACACCACATTAAATCCTATGGCAAAAGATTCATGTTTTTGAATGGGTGTGGTTGAGCTAATGGTGGGATCTGGTTCACATCCCGCCATGGGTGTAGTCAGAGCTTCGAAATCTGCATACACCACATAGGGAACAGTGTCACGCTTGTGAATGTCCTTAAACTTTAACACAGTCTTGTCCCCTTGTAGCAATATCAATCTAACCGCTTCCTGAGAAATGCAATCTACCCTATGACGTTCCAAAAGCATAGGGGTGGTAAAATATTGCAAACAACGATCACAAATGTGCTTCTTACAATCATGTTTGGACATTTGACAGCTTAGCAATCTACTTAAGCTTTTAATAAGGCAATAGTGATTCACCTTTCCCACAGATAAATATAAAAGATGAATGTGGTGTCGTTTTAGCTCTTTTGTGGCATAAAGAGGGCCCACAATCTCATTACCATCAAGGCCATAAACCATGAATGAAAAGTCATGGTTGTTGTTCCTCTCTCTCCCAGAACGATTCCTGGTACCATGCGGTGGCCAGGAGATGCTCGCTGGTTATGTATGTTCAGGTTAGCAGAATTCAAAAATAATACGTTACACACACAGATTAATATTTAAACTATATATTTACACAAATATTACAACTAAATACACTGGCGGTAGCCGTGATGGCCACGATTTAATTCGGTCCCTTTCAAGCCGCGCCATGCTTGTCCTGATGTCAGTCAGCCATGTGCTGCATGCCTCGAGAAGCCTCGAGTCGCCCCAGGTCACATGATCACGCGGCCGGCTGACTAACCCCGAGACAGGGCGTCAAGGAAGTGCTGCCGAGACCAACGCAGGGGAGCACTGAGTAAGTACCAGCATACCGCCACACCTAAATGTATCACATTTAACAACTGCAAGAAAATGATTGATTTACATGAATCAACAGTGGTAATTTAAGGTTCTTTCACCACCAGTCCGTAAGGATCGCCGAATACAAACACACACAAACCCCAACCAAAACAACTTAGGAACAAAAATACACAGCTTATAGTAATGACAATGAAATGAAAATCCACAGCCTGCTTCCAGTCTCCGACCGGGTCAGGAATGGAATGAATGAAGCCCCTATCTAGCGGCGAGGATGTGAACTGTGCCGGCTGCCGAGGCCTGACGCACTCCTCTGGGGCAATGATTAAATGAATGAGAGATGAAATGAAATGATAGTGGAGAGTGTTGCAGGAAGGAAATGTTGACAGGGAAAACCGGAGTACCCGGAGAAAAACCTGTCTGCCTCCGTTCTGTCCAGCACAGATCTCACATGGAGTGACCGGGATTTGAACCACGGACTCAGCGGTGAGAGGCCGGCGTGCTGCCGCCTAAGCCACGGAGGCTCACAATGAAATGAACATGTTAAATCATACAATAAGAAGGTTCAACACTATACACAAACAATAAAGGACACTGGTCAAAATTGAACTCTTGCGACACAAGAATAAAGTAATTAACTAAACCACAAGATGACACTGAAATTAATTGCACATATCAGTCTTGAATTGGCAATGGACATAGTTTATGTACAGAACGCTTCAAAATTCCACTGCTGGTACGAATGGTGACTGCACGCACTCGTCCATCCTTCCCAGAATATGTTTCCTCGACCGTTGCAAGCCTCCAAGAAAGTGGAGGTGTGTTGTCGTCTTTAACCAACACGACAGTTCCAGGCTGAAGGTTAGGCTGACTCGTCAACCATTTCTGCCGCTGTTGCAAGCTATTAAGATAGTCATTAGACCATTGTCTCCAAAACTTCTGCTGCAGCGCTTGAATGTAGCGCCATCTGGAAGTATAACAGTGCACACCATCTCTAAGGTCAGGTTCAGGGAAGGATAACAGGGGAGCACCTATTAGAAAGTGGCCAGGAGTTAAGTATGATGGTTCATCAGGGTCGTCCGATAGACTAACGAGCGGTCGTGAGTTCAGGCATGCTTCTATTTGGCAAAGTAGGGTGTACATCTCGTCATACGTCAAGCAGGCATTGCCAGCTGTTCTTCTTAAATGGTGTTTCATGGATTTAACTCCAGCTTCCCACAAACCACCGAAGTGTGGCGAATCAGGATGAATGAAAAGCCAAGTGAATCCTTCTTGGACTGCGTTGTTCAGCATTTCTATCTTCCACTGCTCGGACTGGTGTACTCTCAACAATTCATTTCTAGCCCCTACAACGTTAGTAGCATTATCACTGTATAGATTTGTACACCTTCCCCTCCTGGCTGCAAATCTCCGTAAGGCGGCGATGAAAGCCTATGTAGTCAAGTTACGAACCAATTCCAAGTGTATCGCCTTGGTGCAAAGGCAAACGAACAACGCTACATAGCATTTTACCTTGACCTTGCTCCTGGTTGCACCCTGTTTAATGTACAGCGGACCAGCATAGTCAACTCCCGTCTTCAAGAATGGCCGTGATGGAGTCGGTAGCTGTCCCATGCGTTGAGTGGCTGTAGTCGCTCGTAGTCTAAAACACTTCAAACACTTGTGAATGACAGTCCGTATCACTTTCTTTATGCTTACTATCCAATATCTGGACCTATGTGAAGCCGTTACATGATTAGCGCCAGCATGTAGCAGATGAACATGCTCATCAGCCATAATCAACTGGGTTACATTGTGACGCTGAGGTAATATGATCTGGTGCCTTTCTGCAAATGGTTTCAACGAGTTTTGTAGGCGACCACCTGCTCGTAATAAGTCGTTCCCGTCTAAGAAGGGGTTCAGATTTCTTATTGCACTTTGCTGTGAAACTGATGAGTTTGACTTCAACTCGCCTATTTCCCTTGCGAATGTCACACGTTGAGCAAGCTTGATACACGTCTGAAGTCCAGTCTCAAGCTCTTCTGCAGATAGTGGTCCCGTTTTTCTTACGTTGTGTCTTCTGGAATTGAACATAAATCTGTTGCAATAAGCCATTACTCTCTGTAGGCGACGGAGGAATGAGAACCTCGTCGTGATTTCGTCTGATGGAGTAGCACTAATTAGACATTGCACCGTATCCCTTCTTTCTGGAAGTTCACCTGCAGAGTCGTTCGAGTCCCTAGTGGGCCAGCTACTTAAATCTTGTAGTAACCAGGCTGGACCATGCCACCACTGTTGATTGCACTGCAGTCTGAGTGGTCCTTCTCCCCTTGAATGAATATCGGAAGGGTTATCTTCTGACATCACATGACCCCACTTGGCTCTTCCAGTCAATTGCTGTATTTCGGAGACACGGTTGGCGACGAACGTTTTCCATTTTGTTGGTTCAGCTGCAAGCCACGATAGTACAATTGTCGAGTCAGTCTACAAGAACATGTGGTCAATTTTCAGGTTTAAGGTGTTGGCAGTCTTATCAACCAGACGTGCCAACAAAAGAGCTCCACACAGTTCTAACCTAGGTAAGGACTGTTGTTTCAGAGGAGCCACTCTGGATTTTGAACAAACCAACTTTACTGAAACTTCCCCGTGTTGGTTGGTGCTTCGAATGTAAACACACGCTCCATAGACCCGTTCAGAAGCGTCTGAGAAGCCATGAACTTGTATGAGGATCACCCTTCCCGCAGAGAGAATGAACCTGTCGACATGAAAGTTATTTAGAGCTGGAAGATCAGTGAAGATTTTGATTCAGCCTTCAAGTATCGGAGATGGTAGTGGTTCATCCCATCCCAATTTTTCTTGCCATAATTGTTGCATGAAAATGTTACACCTCACAATTACTGGTCCTATCAGCCCGAGGGGATCAAATATAGAAGCTATAATTGAAAGTACCTTCCGTTTTGTGGGGCTTCCACTGTTCTCCTTGATGTGGACCTCAAACTGGAACTTGTCAAGAAAGGGATGCCATAGTAATCCTAGCGTTCTGATGTTGTCTTCCTTATCAAATCGTAGTGGTAACTGTGATTCTCTGAGTTCTTTAGGTATAGTCTCAAGAACAGCCGCGTGATTCGACGTCCACTTGCGGAGCGGGAACCCTCCTCGTTGCAGCAACTCTTGTAGTTCTCCTCGTAGCTGTATAGCATTTTCCACAGTGTCGCTATCACACAATACATCGTCCATGTAAAAATCCCGTTTCAATACGCGAGATACTGTGGGAAACGCATGTGCTGCTTCTTCAGCCAGCTGGGTTAGACATCTTGTGGCTAGGAAGGACGCTGAGGAAGTACCGTATGTTACAGTCTTTAGTTGGTATGTGCATAGAAGCTCAGATGGATGTTTTCGCCACAGTATGCGCGGTTAGTTAACATCTTCGTCGTCTACTCTGATCTGACGGTACATTTTTGTAACGTCTGCCGTCATTGCAATCTGATGAGTACGAAACCTTGCCACAATTGATAGCAGATCTTGTTGAACGGTAGGTCCCACCGCGAGAGTGTCATTAAGTGAAACTCCGTTGTCAGTTTTGCAGGAAGCATCGAATACAACTCGTGTTTTAGTAGTGGTACTCTCAGCCTTCAATACTGCATGATGAGGGAGATAGCAGCATGCTTCTTCGTCTGGAGCCAACTTTATATGACCCAGGTTCTCATACTCCTCCATGAATCTCACGTAATCTGCACGCAGATCAGGTCTCTTCTCGAATCTCTGTTCCAGTAGTCTGAATCGTTTCTCCGCTATTTTGTAAGATTTTCCAAGTTGTGGACTTTCTTCCCTTGTAGGTAATCTTACACTGAAACGTCCGCTGTCGTCCCACCTGGAGTGAGTTGTGAAATGCTCCTCGCAATACTGCTCTTCCTTGGTTAAGTTGGTTCTTCTAGTTGTCACTTCTTCTATCGACCAGAATTTTTCCATCTTCCTGTCGAGGTCATCGTCCTGTCTGAGGAAAAATGATGAAGTGGGTGGTGCTTCCGCCTTCTTACTGGTCCGATCCTGGGATTTTATGGGACCTGACAGTATCCATCCCAGGGCGGTATTCTTCAAAATGGGTAATTCATCGCAATTTTTCCGCCACCCTTCTCGCAACAGCTGCATGAAAATCTCTGCACCGATGAGCATATCTACTGGTCCTGGCTCGTGTAAGTGAGGATCCGGTAATGTGATATCTTTAGGTAGCTTCCACGATTTACAATCAACATAGTTTGCCGGAATATTGCCTGTTATGTGAGGGAGTATAGAACATGTGATAACAGTTTCAAAATTGGACACGTTAGAACTGATACGAACATCAACACTTTGAGATGCAGTGACCGCAGTGTTATTTATACCACTAATTGGAATACAGCTTCTGTGTCGTTGCAACTTAAGCTTACTTGCAAATGACTCCGTCATAAAATGGGACTGTGATCCATTGTCGAGTAGCGCTCGGCACTGGTGAACTCTACCATTGTTGTCTGCCACTCCTATTACTGCAGTAGACAGTATTATTTGTTACTGTGGCTTGAATTTAAGTGTGCAGTAACTTGCTTTACTATGCCCTCCTTCGTCTTCTCGAATACCTCTACCAGCTGGGGCATCCCTGTCTGTAGTCGTTTGACTGCTTGTGGGACTGTCGAAATGAATTAGGGTATGATGTCTGCCTTGGCATCTCTTACACCTATCAGATTTACATATGCTGACATTATGATGTCTAAAACAGTTAAAGCACAGACCCTTCCTTTTGACAAAATCATACCGTTGTCTTACGCTAGCCTTCAGAAAACCCTCACACCAATGTACCGGGTGATCTGCATCACAAAATTCACACTTCCCCCTTGTAGATACGTATGAGCTAACTCGACCTGGATTGTCATTGTTCCTCACATGTTGATTGTTGGATGGATTTGCTGTGTTCCCCCTTTGTTCCTGTGTTGCCATCATTAGCTCCAACACTTGTGCCCTCTCTTCCCTAAAATGTGGATACCTCAGTGAGTCTTGGAAAATTATCGCTGGGAGCCTTCATTTCATACTCTTTACGGGTATCGGGATCTAACTTATCTAACATCAGCTGCTGAAGTAAGACTTCATGTAGCGGCACTGAAAGGTTGAGATTTTGAATAGCATTCAAATTGCTTACTAAGTGGTTGTTAAATTTCCTAAGATCAGATGCTGTGTCTTTGTGACAAGTAGGTAACGACAACAGAGCCTTGATGTGTTGTGTTGCTATCAATTTTCTGTTGTTGTACCTCTTGCACACGATTTCTCAAGCTACTGGAAAGTTAGGGTTAGAAATAGGGATATTTTGAATCAATTGGTGAGGTTCGCCCTTAAGTGCGGGCAGTAGATAGTGGAAACGTTGGATGTTTGATAGTTTTAAATTATCAACAATTAATGCCTGAAAGGTGTCCTGGAAATGTGTCCACGTCTCATATTGTCCATGAAATGTAGGGAGGTTAATGACGGGCAATCGTACGTCCAAGGAAGCCTGTTGTGAATTACCGCAAGAATGCTGAGATAATTGTTCGTTATTCTGCTCTGAAATTATGCTCCTTTCTATAAGTGTAGTCATTTTGGCTTCTAAATCATAATAGTTTTCTTCGAACTGTTCCCTATCCTGTTCATGGGTTTCACTATTTTCGTCGTCAAGCTTACATTGGACATGCTTATATTCTTCCCAGAGTGAAGGCAATTGCTTCAGCCTGCTACGTAATGTATTAATATCGGAGCCTGCCACAAACTTGTCAGCATATTTACTGATACGTGTCAGTGACCCTTTAATGACCGCTCGTTGTTTCACCAACAGGTTTTTCTCACTAGACTCCATGATAAGTTAGGAAAAGGAAAGAAATACAAGGATTGACTGACCTCGGTATACTGCTATGATGTGCACTTATCCTATAATCCGTTGTGTCCTCCCCATCGTGTACAGCATGCTGCCGGGATGATGATGCACGTGCTCCAATATTCTCGCCACAGGTTGTCCGCACTCGGAAAGTATACTCAAATGCACCGGAATACCACGTAATATTTTAACATTACGACACGTTCACAAATCCGGCCCGGTATGACCATGTTCCTTTCTCTCCCGGAACGATTCCTGGTACCATGCGGTGGCCAGGAGATGCTCGCTGGTTATGTATGTTCAGGTTAGCAGAATTCAAAAATAATACGTTACACACACACATTAATATTTAAACTATATATTTACACATATATCACAACTAAATACACTGGCTGTAGCCATGATGACCACGATTTAATTCGGTCCCTTTCAAGCCACGCCATGCTCGTCCTGATGTCAGTTAGCCATGTGCTGCATGCCTCGAGAAGCCTCGAGTCGTCCCAGGTCACATGATCACGCGGCCGGCCGACTAACCCCGAGACAGGGCGTCAAGGAAGTGCTGCCAAGACCAACGCAGCGGAGCACTGAATAACTACCAACAGTTGTCTTGTTCAAACTTATGGATCTCGGTTAAGTCCATAGGGAACGACACTCGAGTTAAATTTAAATTTTGTTTCAATTCATGAAACTTGGCCTTGTACTTTCCTAGTCGAGAACCATTATAGTCTTGTGCTGGCTACAAATACTGGGCCACACACCACAGGAAGCAATCATTGTCATGGTTCTTTTTATTCACCACAGCCTTTTTCAAAGCTATTGCTGGTGGTGTTTTAGTAAAGCTAGACCCAGCATTCAACGGGTTGAAATGACAAATGTTGATTTGTAGCTAATGGATTTTGTCTAATGCTAAACCACTCGGTCCTTGTTGCAGTTGATCAAATTTTGATAGCAAGGCATTTACCACATGGCTTTGATACAACTCGCTCAGATTATCGGCTATCAAAAGCTCTTGCATTTTACTGCCAATATAAAATGTTTTTTATGCTCACCGTCCTTGTTCTTATATATGAAATCGCACAAGAGTTGTGTATTGACCTTTAAAGCCGTATGCAACCTTTGCGCTGTACAAATTTGTTCTTTAAAAATTTCGAAAATAGATTCGACAAAGTCTTTTGGGATTATACTCTCACTAACATTCACTACGCGGCCAGAGCAGACACGCTTTTTAAAACAGGACTCAATAGGCTCCCAAGTTAGTGCATCGCTAGCAGTGACAAAAGACATTATTTTTTATAAAACATAATCTCACCAGGTTTTCAGTCGTAGACTGCTCGGTAAACAATGGTCCCAAACAAACAGCAGTGGTTGTAGTGGTCAAGCGTTTTCCAACACACACTAAAAAGAAAGAAAATAAACCACCATGAGTATATCCATTCCAAATAGCACCTTTCATAAACCATAAAAAAATCAAACAGGTTATATAAACAAAATATTGCCTGGGTTTTGTAACTTTTTGCCTTCTCTCGTAGACTCGAGTGGAATGGCTTTCCGTCCTTTTTCTGTCTCTTACAACAGGTATGCAAATTATCTAAAACAAACAAAATAAAAACAATTCATTAATAAAATTGTAAACCAATTATCATTTAAACAATCATTAGCATTAAAATAAACTAAACAGTGTTAAACCCAGACTAACCTCAAATATATAATGTATCCATGAGGATCACTAATTGGGTGTTGAACACACGAATGCAATTACTTTTACACAGATAAGACACAGCCTATGTTTGCACTGCAAAATTCAAAACAGTAATGACAGACTATGTGTCATAACATGGTCAACACTCTTTCACTCCACGCCCCTCCCCTTTTCCCCCCTCCACTCCCAGTTTACACTCACCTCTTTTAGCTATTGGCTGTCATGGATTCCTCCTCCCCACCCTCCTCTCCTCCCCACCCCTCCTCTCCCCCTCACCACAGCTGTTTAACACCGCTCTTACCCGGCTATTGGCTGTGGCAATGGTAGGGAGTTGTCCTCGCTTACTTTGTTATCTCTCTCTCTGACACGGTTGTCAGATTGTTTGACCTTCATATGCCCTCTAACGAAAGCCAGCAGTGTTGCCATGTGTGGTCCGCACATTCCTGAGATAGCGTTATCAAGTGTTGAACGTGGAAAGTGGTGCTCGGCTAGCTAGCAATGCAGGTTTGATCTTTTCAGCCTTCAAGTGACAAAACACATGGGGGCTTGCTGTCAGGCTACCAGATACAAGTGTTAAATCATACATTTCATTTAACCATTCAAAGCTTGTGTTTTCATTCTAAAGTTATCTCATTACAAGATTATAATCTGCATTAACGCTCATGTCTTGCTTTCCTACAAATTGCTTGGTCGTCTGAACGTTATAGCTTTATATCCTAATACTGTCTGCTGGCCTATCAACATGCATCAATGCCACAGAGCCGTGTCACTGATAACCGTTTACTAACAGATTAAAGAACCCCTTTAGGGTAAACAATCCTAGCACGCTTCACACGTTTTGCAATCTTAGCGTTCATCCACCGGCCATAACAAATATCGGAAAACGAACCGTCGTAAACCGTCCCACCGTCCTGCCAAAATATCCATTGTTTTATTGGGATACCGCTACCATAGCTGGCGACAGGCTCGTTGACACACATGCTAGTGGTACCTTCTGTCTTGACAACCACGCTTCATTTAAAATTTTCATAAACTGGTAGACATTTTTCTTTCAACATGTATGGCGTTAGGCCCTTTGTGAATTTTTTGTAAAAAATAACTACCACATTCGAAAGGGAACGTCACCCCGAGTCCTATGAGTCCTCGTACACGTCCCTAGCAGCATTGGTTCACGAGATATAACAAAAAGTCTAAAAATCACATTTTTACCCCAAAATGGGGTTTTCATCCTACTCGACACAGGCATTCTCGGCAAAAGGGCAACGAAAAAAAAATGACACCTCGTACAAGTCTTTAGCCTTATTGGTTCGGGAGATATCAGCAAAAATCACAAAAAACACATGTTTACCCCAAAATCTGGTTTCCATTTTTTTTAAATATAACGAGTGGTCCATAGCAAAGCCCCCGTCAGCTCGAGTCCAACGACATCTCATTTGTAAAAATCCCATCAGGCGTTCGAGAGATATCGGCTCACATTGGGAGTATCGGGGGTGGGGGGGTGGGTAATTGAAATCTCATCACTCCCCTACTGCACAGTTTTTGTCCTAGAGACTTGAAATTTATTTTAGAGGTAGAGGGGGCAGGGACCATTCATTTACTTCAAATAAACATTTTTGTAGAAAATCTAGTTTCCAAAATACAGGAATTTCAAAATTGGACTGTTTTCAAAAAACATAAAAAATAAAAAAGTTTCATTATAAAAATAACGATCATAGAGACCGTTCGTTTAAGCTATTGCACAACATTCTATCATGTTTGGTGTTCAAACTATCGCCTACTTTCGAAAACAAAATCAAAATTAAATAAATATATAAATATATATATATAACGAGTGGTCCATACCAAAGAGGACGTCTTTCTTAGTCCAACGACACCTCATTTGTCAACATCCGACCTTGGGTTCACGAGCTTTCGCAAATATTACATGGCCGAGGCTTAGTAGTGGGATAATGTGGGTTCTAGAGTGAAGTAGAACTGTCATTACTCCCCTACTTGTACTATATCCAGCTCATTGATGAGCACTGCCTGATATGGGTCCCAAACCGCTGAGCCGTATTCTAAGATTGGCCTCACCATGGTCAAATATCCTAATTCTTTTGCCTTTTAATACCCTCATTACAAAATGAAGTGATTAAACCTGAAGCACTCTACAGCTCGAAGTGCCTGATTGTCAAGAAAAAGAAAAAGGGGAAACAGGGGAGTTCGAAAATAAACAAAAAATGCACAAGAAAAATAATATTGGGGCCATAAAAGAGAGCAGATGGATTATGAAGGAAAAAGAGAATTAGTGACTTGTACAGCCAGACGGAGAAACTTACGGGCACAATACGTAAGCTAAGGATGACCTTTTATGGACACCTCACAAGGATGAACAACAGTAGGTTGACCAAAAGGATATTCATTTACATTACCAAGTTACCCACAAAGTGGGTTGCAAAAACAAGAAAGGATCTCCATGAAGTTGAGAGTAATTCAGAAGATATACTAAAGGATTTTGAGGGAAGCTTGATAAATACAAAGGTTTTCAGGAAAAACATAGCTCAAAAACCAAGGCCATTTTGGTCTGATGACAGGATGATGATGATGATGATGATGATGATATTGTTGTTTTAAGGGGCCTAAGATCTAGGTTATCTGCCCCTAATGGTTTGGGTGATTGTGAAAGATGAGATGAGAATGTAAACTATAATTAATACTAACTACAAACTTACATACTAGAAAGAGAAATGGTAAACAAATAAAGGATAAGGCAAATAAAGGACAGGAAGAAAAGAAATACCCTCAACCCTCGAAGAATGAGGATTGAGGGACTTGGAAGAAAGGAGAGCCATGAAAGGCAGATAGGAAAGTGAAAGAGGAGAGGACCCGCTCCAAGGTCAGAGGAAAAACGGGACAAAATGGACCCAGCTCAGGAATACCTCGGGGTCGCCAAATACCAATCTCACCAGCCGTGAGCCCTTGAGTGTGTAGCACTATCCAGAGTGCACCAGAAGCGGTGGGGCTACATACACCCTGCCTCCTTGAGGGCCTTGAGCAGAAGGCAGGAGATAACATGAAAAGAAAAAAAGGCTGACCCCTCGAAGAATGAGGGTATCAGGAAAGATGAGACAATGGCCAACTAAGGCGGGAAAGTGAAAGACTCCCTAGGCCTCGGATACCCTCATACGGTCGGGGTCGGAAGAGAACAAGAGTTGACCAAGAGCGGTCGACAGGAAAGAAGACGGAGGGGAGCCCGGCACAAGTAAGTGGAGGCAATGACGGACTCAGCTGGGGTCCCGTGGTCGCCAATCCACGTCCCACTAGATGTTAGCCACTGGGGGGAACTGATGACAGGAGGAGACGACTTAGAGACCCGTATGCAGAAATTCAGGGAGGAGAAAAAGAGATTGGCAAGTCGGCCGATTGTTTAGCTCGATCCACAGAAGGCTGAAATCGACAGAAGAAGAATGTACTAAATTATACACTCACCGGCAAAGAAAGCGAAACACTATGAATTTCAGACTAAACTCGTTGTTGGACCGTTTCAAACCTTGCATTATAAAATACTATGTCATTACAACAATATGGCAATGTATCATAAGTTGGGGAAGATGACCTCGTAGTTCCGCCCATTAAAACAACAATAACTAACTATCATAAGTTAATTACCCTAATTAGCACAATAATTGTAAACATTATTGACCATGACAATCACAACAATGCACAAAACGAATTTGGAAATGTCGAAACCTGGAATCCATCGTACTCTCCTCCGACCTGTTGCACTGTATGATTACGCCTGTTGCACTGTATGATTACGAATGTTGTAGAAAAACCGTAATGTCCACAAAAATACGTAACACGAGAATTCACAGCAATAAAACTCAAAGGCGGGAAACGGTAACATTGATGTTGTGATTGTCACGATCAACAATGTTTTTTTAAATCTATTGTTGCACTGAAAGTTCTCAAACGAGCTAATTAAATCACGGCACATTTCCATATCGCAGCAAAAGTCACAGCATTCAATTTATACCAGGTATGAAACGGTCGATATTCGTAGTGTTTCGCTTTTTTTTTATGCCGATGAGTGTATATTAATTATTAAAATCGCATAGCAACGTACGGTGCCTCTGAAGAATCTTATAAAATGTGTTTGGAAAATTGTTACTGTATTACGAAAATTACCGTATATTCCCCGGCATCACAGTACAGGTCTGAAGCTAATTATTGATCAGTAGCACTCATTATGTTAGTAATTCCAGAAAAGCAGAAATTATTCTTACGAACATGTATATACCAAAATCCTATTTTACTCATGTATAAAAACATATTTTGTACAGAAAACTGACAAGGTAGATTTGTAAGATTCGTATATTGCAGTTATAATGATAGCTGAATCAAACCAACAAGTACCATATAAAAAAATAGATCCCACTCATGGATGAAAATAAGTCGTGGGATTCTGGAGACATAACATAGCCAGAATGAAGGGCAAGCCGTTCTAAAAATGGAAAACTCAATGGTTACTCAACAATGCACCGCAATAGGCCATCTTGAGTGAGGAGGATGAATTCATTACGATTAATACGCAAGCTATTCAGGGCGTTAACTGCTAAACAGTATTTTGAATGAAGATGTGGTAGAATGACAGGATTAAACCAAGAACGTTTAAAATTTTTCGAAGCATCTACATTGATGTTTAAACCACGAAACAAATGGAAAGGATACCAAGCGCTGATGGATGGACGTAATGATTCTAAATCATGGACGAAACGCATTCCAACGCCTGAACCTTATAGTGATATTTATTCCTTGATAAGCTGTCTATGTGGAGAATCATCTGGAACTGAATCACTAGCTAAAACAAATATTTCAAAACGTCGTGATATCATCCGTCCTGGGAGAAAAGGGGTAGAAAACGTACGCTATCGTCGTGCTGAAGATCCCATACTATCTGCAGACACCGGATATGTACTTTACGAAAATCTCGGTCAATCAATTATTGGAAGTACTCCGCGACGTACGCCGTTTGGGAGAGGAGATTACCCACATCGCCCTTCCACTCAAATTGATCGACCGAACCGACCACAGAAACCTGCGCAACAAGGGCCGTTTCCAAATTATAGTACACACGAAAGCAGTTTTGAACCGTGTTGTAAGTTTAGTCCACGCTCCACTTTCATTCAACGCTATGCTTTCGAACGCGATAATGCGTTCTCCTCCCTGGCACCACAGGCAACTGATTTGAATTATAGACAAAATGTCATAACCACCAGACGTATCGGTTACGGTGATGATCATGGCAATCACCCAGTAAAAGGTGAAGGACGTGCAGCTGTTTATTCCTGTCCACAGTGTTCCGTACCATCGACCTGCAGTCATGAGTGTTATTGTGGCCCTGGTTATGTTAACCCAACACCCCTAACACCAGAGAGAGATCTTCCGAATACCAACACATCGTACGAATTACAACGTGATGAACCTAAAGAGGCTGTGCCAATCGACCGCAAGGAAGAAAATGAAAGCCAAATGTCACTAAACACGCTCAAATTGGTTATCCTACACACTATTGATATTGAAAGTTCTAGTAAAAATGATTTTAACGTTAGCGAAGATAAACTAGAACGATTGATAGGGACCACTAGTGTTCCCATTGATATTGAAAGTTCTAGTAAAAATTATTTTAACGTTAGCGAAGATAAACTAGAACGATTGATAGGGACCACTAGTGTTCTCATTGATATTGAAAGTTCTAGTAAAAATGATTTTAACGCTAGCGAAGATAAACTAGAACGATTGATAGGGACCACTAGTGTTCATAAACTTGAATCTACTAAAAAGCTGCCAGCGACAACAAAAAGCAGTAGTAAGACCAAAAATGAAATCGATGTATCAAAGAATATACCTGTGGACGGCGGCTTCTCTTCAACGCTTAGTATATGTGATTTTGATGTATTTCACTCTGCAGTCAATTTCTTAACACCCGAGGAAGAAAATCTCATAGCAAATAGAACGATAAAATATGGAAAGAATACCAGAATATCTAGGGATACTGTAATTCCACACTCTTCATCCTCTCCAAGTAAACCCTTATGTCGCTGCAAACGCGATTTGAAAACTAATAATACACGTTCAGAATTGTCTAGCACTTCAGAGTCATCTAAACGACAAGTTGTCAACCAACATGAATCCACGTCAAACAGCAAAGTGAAACCCTTAAATCAAAGTCCAGACAGTGAAAACATGAAACAAACTGTTGAGGAGAGTGATTACCAAGACACTAAAATAGTTCGGATTAATACAAGGCTTACCGGTGATCAGTTAAAAGTCGGAGAATCCACGGTGAAGGTGCACGTTGCATTAAAAGCCCCTCCTGTAACGGATAGTAAAGGAAATGGTCCACTGATAACTAATTCTAGCGACAATAGGTCGGTATACAAACCGCAATTACGTGACTATTTGCAAAGTTATTGTGACAACTCTGATAAAGATGAGAAAATTTTCGTCATTGTTGTTCCTTCACATATAAGTTTTACATATGATTCTTCGCAAAATGATGATGACTCTGAGCGTACTGCATCTGGTGCCCTTTGTAGCGATGCTGAATCTGTATCGAGTTATACAAACAATTACACAGGACGGTTACAATTACAAATCTACGACAATCCTTCGGATTTTCATGTAGCTTGTCAGCCCCGCATGGTTCATGCTAATGTAAGGCAACGTATTCCAATCAAAATGACAACATGCAACTGCTTGCAAGATGGCAGTCCGTCTTCATCAAAGAAAGAATCGTATGTTAAGAAGAAAACTTGCTTTTGCTCACAAGATAGAAGAAATGAAGGGAAAGAAGGGATAGGTGCAGGAATGCAAGATTTCCAGAAAGTATCCCGGCACAGGCAGGTAATGAAAGAAACTAATTCTGTTGGTTGAAGAATTTGAGCCATTTGTCGATGGTACACACCACGGCGTGGCCGTGCTCATTAAATCGTGCATTACGGCCGCGTGGGCAGCTGCAGCAATTTCGGAGGTTCTAATCTCGGCGCTGACAGTGGCTGACCTAAGTGTGTTTTGTTCCCCAGTTTTTAGCACACTCCTTCCAGGCAAATGCCGGGATAGTACCCTGTCCCTAACACAGCAACACACACTATTACAGTCATTACATACATATAGCTTATTACACAAATTCTTCACACACCCAACTACACGGAGCGGATGACCAAGATGTCTCAAGTCCCAGAAATGACGACGATGACGACGGCAACGACAACGATGACGACAGTGGTTCAATGATACCCAGCTGGCGGTAAGGTTACTTCGTACTGTTGTAATTTGTGTAATCTAGTCCCGGTGCGGTTGTTTAAGACTCTTGACGGTCGCAGTAATTTGAAATGTAATGGGGGAACGTACAGATATAAGCCCTTTTCTTATTTGTGGATCAAACATTAACATGCATCTTACAAGGAGCATTCGCTAAGTGTCACACTGATATTGATATAATATTGAAGAAGGGAAAAGTTCAGCTGTAAACAATGTAGATTTTATTACAACTTTCAGTTGTCAATAGCGGTAGGTATACATGGTTATACAGAATTATACATTATACATATTTGTGGGTCTGAATAAAGGAATCTTGCAAGCATAAATCTGACATAAGCACACCTTATGAATGATCCGATTGTGTAGGTGAAAGTGGAGGAACTCAAATCTTTGGTCTTCCAGTAAGTTATTGTTGTTTTGAGGGATTTTGGGTAGATTATTAGCTTGGGAATAACCTAACCCCCAAGGGAAGATGATGAAGAAAAAGAAATGGGTTTCGGACTGGAGAAAAAGGATGGAGAAATAGGACGAGAGTCCAAAAGAAGTTATAATATTAACTTTAAGTATACTCAAAGGCAGCTGCCACTGCAAATCCGCTCTCCGATACCTAAAGTGGGTAGGGACCTGGGCAAAGCTAACGGGAAACGCAGCTGGAACCTGGGTTGTTTTCAAGAAAGTTGCTTTAGCGTAATCCCTCTCAAGCATACATATGCCTACTATGGGGAAGTGTGGTGGTCTGGCAAGACAAAGAGTAACGGATTTATTGTGTATCTGTTCAAAGGAGTTTGTTTCTAAACAGGTAATTTGAAGAGTGCAAATAATTTGAATCAGCTTTGATATTTTAATTTTTGAAATTGTAGAATTTCTAAAGAACGGCCGAATGCTTCCAAGAAGGATAGGGATAAAGCAATTATACCCTTGAGAATAATTTTTGTAAGTGTACCAATAGTTGCATTTAGAAATGACTAAGCTTTTACCCAACGAGGTGCCGACTAAAAGTTTAGACCAGGAGAAACACTTATATTTTGAAAAACCAACCATAAGTGTTAGAGAGAATCTCCACAAGCAGGAAGCTGGCGTAGCGAGCTATGCTAGCCTTACTGGCCAGTTAGAATTAGCTATTAAAGCTAAGAGAGACTTTACTAAGTTAATGACTAAGAGTTCTTGCTCAAATGCAACAAGTGGTGAAAACCCTATCAATAGATTTATTTTTATTAAATAGGAAGAATCAAGGAAGACAGGACCTTGCCTAACCGTTATGTTAGAGAAATGATAAAGCGAAAAACAAATATTTAATTTATTTAACAATGCAAAAGGAAGAAGTTTTTCTAACAAATATATAATTTTGATTTTTATAAACAATTGGGGTCGCAGACCTCCGAAAACATCTAATGCTTGCGCCAGGCAATTGAAAATTCTCTTGGTTTTAAACCTTTTATATGCTTTAAAATCTTCGTAAGATTTTGAAATGACGAAGATAAATAAATGAAAAATTTAAAGATAACTGACGTGATTAAAGTTAAACAATAAATCAAGTACAAGGTGTGTACTTTAAGGATTTCTAGATAAGTATCTTAGAAAGAATAACAACTTCGAAAGTAACAACAACAAAACCAGGAAGAATAAAATAGAAGTTTCTATAACTTCTTGTATTAATACAGAAATACTTGGTTGGATTATACAAATAGGGCAGGTCACTTATTGTGAAACCTGAAAATAACAATTGAAAGGAAGTTTCTAGAACTCCTTTGTTTAAGTAGGGATCACGAGCAAAGTGGGGCAAGTTTCCCTTTCGTGAAACCTAGAGACAACTCACTTTTGAGTAGAAAGAATTGGATTCCCTCATTAGAAGGGAGAAACAATATAATTTAAGGCGTGTACTAGACACGAAGTTTTACAGACATTAATTCGTTATACATGTGGCAAATAAGGGAGAGCACTTATGTAGAGTGACACCTCATTGAAAAAAGACCTAAAGTAGCAATTGTATTATTTCGGTTTGTTAGTAAAGGGTTTGGGAAAGATCAAATGGGATTGTGGAAAAGTGTTCATGGCCGTATTTATTATGCTCGGACGAGCGGGACGCGGATGAAAAGTTGAACAGGCACTGTTTTCACTATAGTCTGTTGATATAATTGATAAGTTCGCTGTAGTAGCACAAAACGTTGATAGCAAGGAAGGTTATTGCAATAATGGAAAATAACTAGTTACACTAGATTAGCGAGAGTCTATTGCTTGAGAAACTTGTAGGTTATAGTTGAATGCACCAGAAAAATCTCAACGGAGGAAGAAAAATTAGATATTGATTCGCAGTTCATAAGGAAGATTCCTTAGGTTGAAAAAGTATTCCCATATGTGAGTGGAAAGTACATGACAGTATAACTGGTAGATAGAGTGTAGGTTCTGGAAGGTTCCAGAGCAATGATGAGTTGTTTAAATTGGGTAGAGAATCCCTCGTCGGAAAGCTGGATTATATAGACAGCGTGTATTTTAGAAATATCCCTCGATGTGAGATAGCATCTCAGAAAATCTTTCATATTGAAAGTTAGACTTGATAGTTTAAGTTTGATCAAGAAGATCTCTTGAAAGCAGTTATTTTCACATAGCAACTTTCACTGTCTATAAAATCCAAATAAAAGCATTGAGCCATTAAAAAGCGATGAGAATGAGGTTAAAACCTGAAGTCGGTACTTATCTTTGCTTCATGAAGAAGGCGATGTTCCTGTTGACGGTTGATAGTAAAATCCAAACATGGCGTCGAAATTTAAAAGTTTGCCTCTAGAGTTAAGGAGGCGAGCTTTAGTTAAGCTCTAACTGACTGGGTCGACTTCCGACGTACAAGTGAGACACGCTCAACGGAGCGCGGAGGGACCAGGGAAGGGAAAAAGAGTGGGGGTAGGAGACAAAAGGAATACATATAAGAATAGCCAACTTAACAGTTATAAAAAATCTTTTTGATGAAATGGTCTTCAAAGAGTTGATAGTAGAAGTCACTAGCGCAGCCTGGAGGGTGAAAAAGTAGACGAAGTTCTCTTGATCACGGAGATGATAGCTGGCGATGGCGACGAGATCTGGTGGCTAGATTGATAAGGAAGTCTTCTTGTACAGGGAAGAATTGAGGAACTTCAGAGATTCGCTGCTAGATGACGCTAGGTGGGTCATGGAAGATATATATCTAGAACAGACTTACAGGTAATATGAGAGACATATACCAACAAAGAGAAATCAGGAGATCACTGTTGGTGTTTGAGAAAAAGGAAGGGATAAACTAAAGCAAAGAGAAGCAAAAGCTTACTCTATCTTACCGTGTATTCCAAAGAATACACCAGATGGAGCAGCGAGGTCATCTGCCCCTTTCGGTCTTCCCGATAACACTGCCAGGAGCATTGAACACATCACATTCAAATGGAAACGTAGCTTTCTCCTAGGCATGTTTAGTCATGTTAAAATAAACTAGGGGAAATAGCCGTAGGGAATGATATGAAAAGACCTGAACGAACTTCCTATGGAGAGGAAAGAGCACTTTTTAAGAATGAAATTAAAAAATCCGCAGAGTAAAACAATAGAAAATAACAAAATATAGAAAACCTTGAATCACTCAGGGGATACTGCAGCTAATGGATGAAGTGTGGAAGCAGAGCAATGCAAGAGATGGAAGGGGGAGAGCAGAATACAGGTGCTGAAAAATGAGAAAGAGTAAGAGTAGTGAACGAAGAAGGTTATAAAGAGAAATGTATAAATATAGAAAATTGTTTGTAAGAAGGAATTGTAGGTGCAGCTTATCTCTACTTAGTATAAAACAAAATTCCCGTTTCTTGGATGTCACGGTTAATCTCGAGAACCACTGGATGGATTTTGATGCAGTTTTCACCATTCTGTAAAGAATATCTCGAGGAAGGGTTTTGTAGAAAATTATTTATTTATGATCAAAAAAGGCCAAGCAGTAACGATTTCAGTAAAAAAGTCGAAAACATAAACTATCGTCCGTGCACTTTTAAACCTAAGCTGGGCAAACCGTTAAAATATCTATATACTATGAGAGTAAGAATTGTTCAGCATGAAAAGTTCTACAAAAAAGTCCACGAGAGCATATCTCTATCTTCGCTCACTATAAGTGTTTTTACGTTTTCATTTCTTCCAACAATCTCCATTCAATTACTGAGGCGACAATTTACGAGCCAGCTAGGGCTGAGCCTATCACCCCAGTTACAGCCTAGCTAGTGGAACAGCCTATTACCCCAGATACAGCCAGCAGCAAACTGTTGAGTCGTGTTGAGTTAAGACTTCAGAGTCGAGTGGTTTTGTTTGAACTTTCCCTGGAAGTGCAACTCGGCTTTTCTTCATTTCGCCTGTGAACTTTCCGTTCCGCAAAATACACAGTCAAGTTAAGATTGGCCGGTAGGGGGATTTGTGTTGCATGCACCTCGCCATTCTTGAATTACGTCTGACTAGAATTCGTTGCACATGCATCTGCATGATAATATAATAGTCCAGTCAGTGTTTTAACCCATCATGCCGAGACGTAAAACGGATATAGGTCGTAGTTCATTGACATCGGAAAAAAAAAGCATTCATAACTGTTGCTAGTTCAAGATATCAGAGTACTTTCGAGGAAAGCAAGGGTAAATGCTGTAATATTAGGGACTTGGATGGAAAATCTCTAAGAGAGATTGGAAGCATGCAGAGAGAGTTTGTATACGTGTAAGGAGATTAAAGATCGTGTAGTGGAATGGGAAGAAGCAATTGATGGGGATGAGAAAGGAGATATGATATTGAAATCAGATTTTAATTGGGTACTGAAAGACACAAGTAGGAACAAATCACCAGGCATATATAATATATCGACTGAGTTGCTACGTTGCATAGGGGATGAAGATCTGATCAGCTTATTTCACTTAGTATGCAAAATTTATGATAAAGATGAGGTGCCCTTTGATTTTAATGTTATCAACACTGTATCTAAGAAAGAAGGAGCGGACAGATGTTAAGATTACCATGCAATCTGCTAAATCACTTATGCTTCAAAATTCCTGACAAGGATAATTTACAGATTGAAACCGAGTTGTGTGAAGACCAATTTGGCTTCAGGGTAAACGTAGGAACAACGGAAGCTGTACCAAGTCTAAATCTGATCTTGAAAGGGAAAATAAGGAAAGATAAGAGAACGTTCCTAACATTTGTAAACTTAGAAAAGGCTCTTGATAACGTTGATTAGAGTAAATTGTTTGATGTTTTGAAAATGATTGGAATAAAGAAGTGGGGGGTGATCTACAATCTATGCTGAACTAGACTACAGTTATGCGAGTTGAAGGACGTGAGATAGAGGCTGGTATTCAGAAAGGTGTAAGACAAGGCTGCAACTTATCGCCCATACTTTTCAATCTATACAGTGAACAAGTAATGAGGGAAATGTGAGAAATTTAGCGTAGGAGTAAAGGCGTAGGTGAAATTATTTCAACTCTAAGATTTGCTGATGGCATTGTCACCTTAACCCATTGATCACGGGATTTGAATGATTTTGTAACTGTAATGGTTTCAGTCTTGAGGAAATTATTCATGATGAAAATCAATAAATGTAAAACAAATATAGTGGAATGCAGATCTCCACCAATGGTATCCTTACCTTGACGCGGTGGTGGAGCTTGCGTGGTCAAATGATCCTGAGAGCTATGCCGGCGGTAGCTTAGCTACTGGTAGGGTCTCCCAAGCCGGACAGGTCGAAGGTGATGATCCAGACTAAACGGGATACTCTGGCCCTCCAGGTTGGGGGTTGGACGTGGGGCTAACAACCCCACACCATAAAAAAGGAACCTGTTACGAAACAAGGACAATTGCCTCGGAAGGACGGATTTAACATAAGACAACCTCGGCCTGGATTACGGAAAAGAGATTTGTATATTGCGACGTGGAATGTAAGAACGATGTTGAGACCAGGAAAGATGAATGAAATAGGAGAAGAGATAACTAAATTTAATTTAGACATTGTAGCGTTACAAGAGGTAAGATGGCAAGGACAAGGAAGGATAGATAAAAGGGAATATTCACTATTGTATAGTGGCCCAAATAGCAGAACAGGACAACATGGTACAGGATTTATGGTATCCAAGTCAGTAAGGAATAGTATTATGGAATATGAAGCCATAAATGAAAGATTTTGTAAATTGCGCATCAAAGGAAGATTCAGGAACATATCCATATTGTCAGTGTATGCACCAACTGAAGAGAAAGATGAGGATGAGAAGGAAGAGTTCTATGAACAATTGGAACAGATATGCGGTGAGATACAGAGATACGATACATTGATAATAATGGGTGACTTTAACGCAAAGATTGGGAAGGATCTATTGATGAGATGTGCAGGGGAACATACACTACATGATGTTAGTAACCAGAATGGCACACTACTTGGGCATTTTGCCATCAGGAACAATATGGTGATCAAAAGCACATGTTTCCCACATAAACGAATACATCTAGGTACTTGGAAGGCTCCTGATTCTACAACCGTGAATCAAATAGACCATGTGTTAATCAATGCAAGATACTCTTCGTCAATTATAGATGTGCGGAGTTGTAGAGGACCAAATTGTGATTCATATCACTATCTAGTCAAAGCAGTACTTAGAGAAAAGCTGGCTAAAACGAAAACGGAATCTGAAACCTGGAAGAACAGTATAAACGTTGAAAGACTAGGAGATGAAAGAATTAAGGAGGAATATCAGAGAGAAATACAAAAGAAATTAGAAGAAGAAAAAGAGAGAGATGATCTCAATGAAGAGTGTAAGAAAATAGAGGAAGTAGTTAAACTGGCTGCAGAAGAAATAATCGGAAAGAGGCAGCAAACCCGGAATGAATGGTTTGATCAAGAGTGTAGGGAAGCAATAGAAGAGAAGAATAGAGCAAGAGAAAATATGATCTTGAGAGAAACAAGAAGCAACTGTGAACATTATAGGCAACTGAGGTTGATTGCCAACAAAGTATGTAGAAGAAAGAAAAAGGAACACATAAAGAAACAATTTATAGAAATAGAAGAATTAAACCAGGGAAGTGAAGTAAGAAAATTCTATGCGACAATTGGTAAAATGGGGAAAGGTTCCCAACCTAGGGAAAGAAGATGCAAGGATAGACAAGGGATGATACTGAATGATGAGAACAAAGTGTTAGATAGATGGTCTGAACACTTTAAGGAACTTCTAAGTGAAAGTGTAGAGCCAGAAATTGAACAACATATGCAACAAAACGAGAGACAAGAAGTAATTAGATCAGAATCAGAGAATGAGAATGCAAGTATTACGAGTCCTACAGAATCAGAGAATGAGAATGCAAGTATTATGAGTCCTACAAGATTTGAAGTGGCAAATGTAATGAAGAAAATGAAAAACAAATCACCAGGGGGAGACAGTATAGTAGCAGAAATGATAAAATATGGAGGAGCGGCATTGGAAGATCGAATACATAAATTATTGGAAAGAATATGGGAAGAAGAGAACATGCCAGATGGATGGAGGGGAGGAATAATATGTCCTATATTTAAGAAAGGAGATAAACTAGCATGTGAGAATTACAGAGGAATTACTCTATTGAATGTTATTTACAAGATCCTATCAGGTATCCTGAAAGAAAGAATGAAGATATTTTCAGAAGAAATTCTGAGTGAATATCAGTGTGGTTTTAGACCCAACCGGAGTACAACGGATCAAATCTTTGTAATTAGGCAGATGATGGAAAAGTTTTATGAACATGATATTGACCTCCACATGCTCTTTATAGATTTTAAACAAGCTTTCGATAGTGTATGTAGAGAAAGACTATATGAATTACTAGGAGAAATGAGGATACCTGGAAAGATAATCCGGCTGATAAGGATGACACTAGATAACACATGGGCACGAGTGAAAAATGGAAATAAGCTGAGTAAACCCTTTACAATTAATATGGGTGTAAAACAAGGAGATGGATTGTCTGCAGTACTCTTTAACCTTGCACTACATAAAGTAATCAGTAAAGTGGACCAGGGAGACACTATTTTTAACAAATCAAGTCAGATCTGTGCTTGTGCAGATGATGTAGTGATCATGGCAAGAGAGAAGCGTACACTGAAAAGAGTATATTTAGAATTAGAGAATGAGGCTACAAATATTGGGTTATTAGTGAATGAGAGTAAAACTAAGAGCATGGTAATGTCAACATCTAACACAAGAAGAGCCCCGCATGATATTAAAATAGGCGATAAGACATTTGAGGGTGTGACACAATTTAAGTATCTAGGAGTACTTATTAACAACCAGTGTGATATGACAAACTGTATTAAAGATCGATTACAGGCTGGAAACAGAGCATACTATGCAAACATCAAGATGCTCAGGAATCAACTTATATCGCGAACAACCAAAATGAAGATATATAAGACAATGATAAGACCAGTAGTGACCTATGGCTCTGAAGCTTGGACATTAACTATGGATGATGAGAATACTGTGAAGTGTTTTGAAAGGAAAATACTGCGAAGAATATATGGCCCTGTTAGAGAGGAAGATGGATGGAGAATACGATGTAACCATGAACTAAACGAATTGATTGGAAAACAAGATATCGTAAAGTTTATAAAGGCACAGAGAATCCAATGGTTGGGACATATACAGTAGAGAGGATGCCGGAGAGCCAGATGCCCAAGAGAATGTTGAAAGGGAGGCTATTCTCCAGGAGGAGGAAAGGACGTCCTAAGAAGAGATGGTTGGATGGTGTGACTGCAGACCTCGTCGCAATGGGAGTGAGAGGATGGAGGAGCAAGGCGATGGATAGACCAACATGGAGAGCAGTTGTCCAAGAGGCCAAAACCCATCCCGGGTTGTAGCGCCATGGAGTAAGTAAGTGGAATGCAGATGAAAGAAATCACAAACCCTTTTTGACATCGAATTGGGACGTGGAAACCTAAAGGAATTGTGATAATTCTGCTACTCGGGAAGCGAAATATGCAGTGATGGATGGAGCCAAGAGGATATAAGAAGTGGGTTAACACCGGCAATGAAAAGAAATCTGTCGACATCAAATATACGGTACTGTAGATTTACTGTAGATATTAAAAAGTCATACTTGAGATCCTTTATCTGGAGCCTGACGCTCTATGGAAATAAAACCTAGACTGTTAGTGCAGCAGAAAGGAAGAGAATAGAAGCATTTGAAATGTGGAGAATGATGATTAGAAGGGGACAAAGAGTCTTCTTTCCTAGCGTTTATCCCAGTACGGGGTCCGCTGCTCTACTAAACCTTCACCACTGCTTCCTGTCGTTGACATCTGCAGGTTGTAAGCCAACATCGTGCATATCTGTCTTAATATTGTTGATACAACGTTTCGCAGGTCATCCGCGTGATCGCATTCCACCTGGGTCCAGTTCGAAAGCTATTTTGGCGACAGAGTCGTCTGCAATTTTCATAACATGACCATACCAACGGAGACGAGCTTCCCTCACTTTCTCCGTCATATCTAGTCAGTCCAATTGTCCAACGGAGCATCTTCATCTCCATCGTGTGCAGAGCCTGTTCATGTTTTCTTGTAATTGGGCAAGATTCTGCCCCATAAATTGCTGCTGGACGTATAACTGTCTTATAAACTTTTGCCTTTAGGTATTTAGGCATCTTTTTGTCGCAGAGGACACCAGTTTCCATTTGAGCCAGGCCGCATTTACCCTCGTCCGAGTATCTAAAGTGACATCACCATTTGACGTGATAACCGTCCCTAGATATTTAAAGTTATTTGTCTTGGGCAGATCTTGATCGCTAATTTGGACAATTCCATTGGTTTCCGGGTCAAATTCAAGATATTCTGTCTTCTGGATGTTAAGGCGCAGTCCATAGGCAGCCAGCCTTTCCATCCATATTTGCGATTGATGCTGGAGTTCAATTCAAGGCGCGTTTCTTGTACAAGTACAATATCGTCAGCGAAAATAAGGGTCCAAGGGTGTGGTGTTTGTATGTCAGACGTAACCGTATCCATGCAGAGAATAAACAACAGTGCCGATAGTGCAGAGCCCTGACGAACACCGATGGTGATATCGAAAGGCGGGGAGATTCCGGCAGGGCAGCGCATTGCACTAGTTACATTGCAATAACGAAGTTTCACCCATTTTATATAGGTTTTAAGGAACCCCATGGGAACGAAGCACACCAGATAAAGTCATGTGGGACTCTGTCAAAGGCCTTTTCTAGATCTAGGAAGGCCGTGTATAAACTCTTCTGTCTCTCTCTGTGCTTTTCCAACAATTGGCGTGTGGCATGGATTGCATCAGTGATGCTGCAACCTTGATCAAAACCGCATTGATTTGGTGTGACAGTGACAATATTTTTGAGCCTCCTATCCAGCCCTCTTTCAAATATTTTCAATGTAAGGTCGATAAGTCGAGCAATCATTAACATCACCTTTACGCTTCCAGATTGGGACTGTAATGCTAGTTGTCCATGCATCTTGGAGTTTATTTTCGGTGATGATCTGCTGGAAGAGCGTGGCAAGGAATTCTGCAGCAGGCTTCCCAAGCATTTTCCAGATTTCCGCTGGGATGCCATCTGGGCCTGTAGCTTTCCCATTTTTCATTTTTGTTATGGCTGTTTGTGCCTCCTCAGCTGTAATTTGGGGTACATGTCCGAAGGTGGGATCAGGGCTTACAACAGGAGGATGTGGAAAATCTTTATTGCTTATATTAGAAAAATATTCTGACCATCGTTGAAAGATAGCTGTTTGGTCTCGCAGTATTTTGTTGTCTGAGCCTTTAATGTGCATGACGTGTCCAATATCCTGAGTTGAGCGGTGACGAGATTTGGCAATGCGATAAATGTTGTTCTCTACATATTTTGGCAACAACGGTGTTTTGCAGCAGCCCCGGTACCGCTGAAGGTCTATATCTAGAAGGGAGTTCCACCAGGTTTTATATGCTACCTTTTTCTCCTTGATTACCTACTGGACGTGTTCATCCCACCACCAGGTCTGTTTGTCAATGTAGCTTCGATTAGGTATGGTTTTCCCCTGAGTCTCTGCTGCTGCTTGATGTATTTTTTGCACAGCATCATTCCATATGTCGTTCACCGATTGATTGGAGTTTACTGAGGAGTTGATTAAAGCTGTCAGCAACCGAGCTTGTCGTGCTTGCAGTCTCCACCATCTAATTCGCTCTGGTCCAGTCGTAGGCATTTTGGGTTGCTTGTTATACTTCCGAAAATATAGAACAAGCAAACGGTGTTGAGGGCGATACTGTTATATGGGATCACTTTGGTGTATGTCACCAACTTCAGATCTACTTGTCGGGTCATCCAGTAGTCAATCTGCGTAGCATGTCCTCCACTGATGAACGTAGCCAGGTGTGTTGGTCTTTTCTTGCAATAAGTGTTTGTGATAGCAAGGTCATGAACCTCTGCAATATCAAGTATGCGACAACCATCATCGTTTCGCACACCTATCCGTATCTGCCAATGGCATCGCACATACCCGTCTCGTTGTAATCCAACTTTTAAGAGCGTTAAAAATCCCTCAGTATGCCTTCCTTCGGAGGGGAAGTAAAGCCGGCGGTCCCATGCCATAGATTTATGGCATGTTAAAGAACCTTCCACTAATTGCACCTGTGTGAAGCTAAATTGGATAGGTTAAGAATGTAAACAACGCTCTTAGGTTTCTACGTTCGTTGCCAAGAGCCGACTGCGGTGGCGTCTAGTTGCTAAGTTCTGAACTTGGCCTAGTAGTCGTTGACGGTGGGGCTTGGCGGCAAAAGTAGGCACTATTTGAAAAATTCTAAGTTGCAGT
The DNA here is from genome assembly GCA_946902985.2 of Meconema thalassinum. Lineage (NCBI taxonomy): Eukaryota > Metazoa > Arthropoda > Insecta > Orthoptera > Tettigoniidae > Meconema > Meconema thalassinum. The sequence goes on along the minus strand of OX336388.2, from coordinate 946,129,745 downwards.
ACTTAAATTTAAAAAAAAACAGATAACACACACTAATAATACAGTCATCACAATTAACACCGGTTATCAGACAGATTCTACACACACCCAAAGTACACGGGGCTACATGACCGCGTTGTCGCAGCCCCTAAACTTAAGAACCAACCAACCGTAATCCAACATACCCATTTAAATCTCCTCCCAGGAAGATGGATTCACATGGTGGAATTGCTTGAAGAAGAGCGTCAAGACTGTTCCAGAATTCATCTTTTTCATCTCCTGTACATCCTGTTTGAGGTGCATATTATGTGGGCAGTTATGGATGGCGAATCAATCACGACAGACATGAGCCTATCTGACACTCTTTTTACATTTGTGACATTGTTGCGGTAGTGCTCGTCAACCACTATTGCTACTTCATTTCTCACGGATAAATGATAAATGAGTTTATAGCCGTCTCCAATTTATTTTGCTTTTGAACCTCTCCACTTTGTCTCCTGGATGCATGCAATATTAACACGTCTGTATTTCAGCATTTCTGCTAGTTCACGATGTCGGACAGTCAACACGTTTGTAAGATATTAACGGAGAAAGCTATAGCGCATTACGTCACCGAGAGCTCACGTCACGTAGCTGAGCGATATATAAGAGGTCACAGAAAGCCCTGTAGCAGATACTGTGTATTATCTCATCCTGCTCCGAGTCGAACACAGTGCGTGAATAGTCTGCGCGTCAAGTCCACGTGTTTCTAGAAAGTGCTAGTCTATCGCAGTGCGCCAACGGCCACGTCTGCCACACTTCGAAATTGCTAGAAGCTTAAGGTTGTGCCGATATATGTGAGTTATGACATTAATATTACTTGGACTCTTTCTTGCTGAAGTGTACTCGATATTTGAAGTTATTATTATTACTGTTATGGAGACATTTTCATACAATAAGTTATATGTGCTATGAGTCGGGAAAGGTGTTTGCACGTCGCAGCAATGTTTAAAGGTGATAGAACATTCTGTAGAGTGCATGTTAGAAACCATTAACTTCGTATTACAACTTTCTGTGGTGCACATATTCGAAGCCAGTAACTTTATGCAGAAATCAAGCAGTGAACTATATCTCATGTCGAATGACGAAAATCATATTGGAATTCAGAGCTCATGTGACATATTAAAGAAACAAGTTAGCCAAGCATGTGCAGAACAGTGGAGAGGCATATTATTAAAGAAACAGTTAGCCAAGTGTGTGCAAGACAGTGGAGAACACCATTATATTGGTCTTTACAAAATGGTTGTGGAACATTGTGGCTATCCGACGAATAGAGTTTCTGGAAAGTTATACGTCGTGATTATGAATATGCACTAAAAACATCAGAGATGGGTTAGGGGAAGAAGAAAGAAGAAGGAAGATGTCGATCAAAGGCCATATTTCGGAGACCATTGAACACCAAGGGAGGAGCCCTACAATGGAGCACTGCCCGAAGTCACCGCCGATTCTAACCAGGCAGTTGTGAATGCTATGGGCACTCACCTCACATGGAGGAACCGAACAACACCATTCATCGCCGTGCAAATGGCCAAATCGATGTCCAGCAATAATCTTAAGTAAGATCAGACCATGTTTTGATAGATTTAGTGTAGCGTAGTCATGCGTATTTCCAAACCTTAGGTATGCTTATCCTAGCTTTAGTTCTGCGTATTCCTAGCCAGTTGTTTAATTCAAGTCTAGTTCTATTTAACCAGGTGTGTTACTAGTTAACTTAAAATAAGGTGTTTCCAAGTTTAAGTTGGTAGGAATACTTTTGCGAATTCATCGCAAGTTTTCATATGCGCCTCGTGATTCATGATAATTTTGTAAATACATTTTTGGATCTATTCCTGAGCAACTATTTGGAATAATTTATTCTTGAACAGGAATCTTCGTGCCTTTTATATTTCTCAAATTAATGCATCTGTGCCTAATTAATTTTCAAATAGGGTCAAGTGATGATGATAATAAATAAGGATGTTTATAAATCTACCTATATAAATAACCCCTGGCACTACAGCCCGTGAGGGTCTAGGCCTACCAAGCGACCGCTGCCCAGCTATTTGGCCTGCAGATATTGGGATGACGCGTGATCAGCGCATCGGCTCCTCTCGGCCATTAATCTTGGTTTTCGTGATCGGGGCGCTGCCTCACTGTCAGACAGCTACTCAATTGTCCTCACGAGACTGAGTGCACCCCGTTCCAGCCCTCACGTCAGTTTCTAAATTCCCTGACGGAGCCGGGGATCGAACCCGGGGCCTCCGGGTGAGAGGCAGGCGCGCTACCCCAACACCACGGGGCCGGCATAAATCTACCTATGACATTTAACAAATAGTTGTAAATTTTGATCATAAATATGCGATGTGATGGAAGAAGATAATAATAATAATCTCAGTTTGATTTTGTTGATAATGAATCAAAGAAATGGTTGGTTGGTTCCTCAGTTTAGGGGCTGAGACAACGAGGTCATGCAGACCCGTGTACTTTGGGTGTGTGTAGAATCTGTCTCATAACCGATGTTAATTGTGATGGCTGAATTAGGCGTGTTATCTGTTTTTAATTCAAGTAACCACTGCAGACATTCGATTTTCAAGTAGTTCCAACGTTTTCTACCAAACGCCATCGTCAACGACCAACTAGTCCCGAACTTGGTTACCAGATGCCATCGCAGTTGGCTCCTGGCGACGAACGTTGGAACCTAAGAGCGTTAGTCAAATCTAACCAATAATTTAGCTTCACACAAGTGTAATTAGTGAAACGTTCTTTATTATGCCATAAGTCTATGACATGGGACCGTCGGCTTTACTTCCCCTCCGAAGGAAGGCATACTGAGGGATTATTAACGCTCTTAGAAAATCCGACGACTTTGGCCGGGTTGAACCCGTGACCTTGGGCATAGAAGCTCAGCAGGCTACCAACTACGCCACCGAATCCGCCTCAAAGAAATGAATCCAGTGACTAATAACTGATCGACTGAAGAATTCTTAGGTGCTAAAATATTTAATTATCATGCAATGAAAATCAGAAATCCTAATATCAAGTTTTGAGTAGTTCATTCGAGATGAGTCGTGACAGTGATTTAGGTGTTGTAATTTTGCATTCTGTGGAGGCAGGTATTAGCCTCGGCTGAAGCGGGCGTGGCACCGTCATATTGGTATTTACAGGGCATCAAGCACAGTAGCTTGGGAGTGCTGTCTTTATGAAATGGATGTTGTAATTAAGTATTTGGTATTTATGGTAAATTAATTATGTAAATTAATGAGTAGGAATGCATGGTATTTGAAGGAGCCTAACATATTTTGGCTAGTTGTGATGTCACGATATTATTAAAATCACGCCACTCAAGTGATTTTTTAATATTTTCGAAGGCATTTTTCTGTATGAGCCTAATGTTTTCTGCTATATTCATGTCGGGAACAAAGTGGATAAAATAGTCGAGCTAGTCGCTGATCTAAAATATCAATGAGAGGTTTATTATTGGAGTGTTAAGTTACTTTAATATCTGATTTCTTTGAAGTTTATTACGACGATGTGTGGGCAGAATATTAATTTGTGATGAATGTAAGAACAGATGAAAGTGCTAAACAGTGACCTGTGTGATATAAAATAAATTTGTAAATAATCAGGGTGATATGAGATTCGTGAAAGTGGACACGATTGAACAATTACTTAGACAATAAGACATTTATTTCTTTTCGTGTGAAGGTTCTCTATATTTTGAGTTTAGGAATCTCAGGGTGAGAGACTTTATTTTTATAACCCTGCAGATCTAGGTAGGAGTATTTTATTTATATGAGATATTATTCTTATTTAAAAAAGTGAAGGTGTTTGTTTTAAGAATTTTGTGTGTTTTCATCCTTCTTATATTCAGGCGGGGATCTCGAAATTGGTTTTGCACCATTTGCCCATACCCAGTTTTCCCTGAGAGTTTTTAGAGTCTCGTGCTCAACCGTTTTCGAGTTTATGTGGGCGGTAGTCTCCGGACTAACGGGCACAGTGTCAAATAATATTTCCTCTCGTGTGTGATAAATATTGATTATTTTGAATACTACGTGTTATTGTAGTCTTACTCTCCTTTTTGTATTATGTGAGACGTCTAACTCAAAGGGGGATAATATAAATATCATCATTATCATTATCATATAAATCACCTAGTCCTGATAGGGAAAACCTGTTGACATATCAGTGATCCAAATGCACCAACAATATTTCCAAAATCGCTGAGCAATAAGTAAATGAGACAATCTGATGAATGATTTGATGAAATAATTTGTGAGATTTAGTAATTAAGTTTGTGTCAGTTCAATTAGAAAGTAGATCCATATCGAAGACATTGTGGATATTTAGTGATAGTAAAATGAGTTCATTGGCGTTAATTAAAATACTGATAAAAAGGAAACTTGTATATTTGCAAATAAAAATGTTTTAACTTTAAAGTAAGCATTTATATTTTAGTTACTCTAAATTTGTACAGTACAATGATATTCTTACTGTATAATATTAACAATATCATCTTGATGTTTAAACAATATTTTATGTTGGAAACACTTGACAAAATCACGAATGCAGTGAAATGAAGTGCTATATAAATATTTCGTGAAATGAACAAACTTTCTTAATGCATCTAATAAATAAATAAATAAATAAATAAATAAATTGAATAAATGTTTGCTTAATCTACTTGGGTAAAATCAGATAGGTCGATTTGTGAGTTAGCATCAATATAAAATGTTTCTTTTCAGGACTCTGTCATTTTCTTTTTTAGGATTTCGAATACCATCCTAAATTGCGAAGCTCACAAAACCGTAGGGTAGGTAATTCATGTTTTATTTTTGTGGGTAAATAATATTCAAGATTTTACTTTAATTTTTCGTATTCTACTGAAGTTAATAATGCCCAAATTATAGCGTTTCTCTGGGAATTTTAGTTTGGGATAAACCTTTCCAGCCCCAACCCGTTAACGACCTACAAATACTTTGTCTCTTGCCACCCGAGCATTTTTGATATTTTACTGCCAAACTAAGAATCAGGAACTATTACTATACCCAATCCTTTATACAGTCCTTCGGAAATTGTTGCGTTGGTTTTAGTCGTGTCCTTACAAATTCCATCCCGGGACGGCCACAGTATCTGTGTATGCATGTATGGATGTATGTATGTCACCCCCTATTCATTCCCAAACGACAAAACCGAATTCAGTGAAATTTGGAAAAGCGTTAGCACTAGTAAAGGACACCTCTCTCTGTGTCATACTTGTATCGCCGCCATTTGGACGGAAACAAAACGGTGGCCCCACGAGTGATCAAATCTTAAATCGAATTACGACTAAACTAATCAAAGGATCTCTACCAATTTCTGGAAAAACAAACCTTCCGTCCGAGGATTAAACTACAACGTAATCAGCTGAATATGTTGAATATGGCTGCCGTGCGAATCATGCAAGTATTAAAATCCATAAGGTACAATCCAATGATTCCCAAAAGCTATTTAGTATAGCGCATGGAAATACCTTGTTATTGGAAGGACTATTTTTATGGGATATATGAAAATAGGCTATTTAGTTCTTCACGGAATTACTTGTTAAAACTCAGCAATTTTTCTAGGTTTATGCCGTGTCTTGTGTGGGGTTTCACCTAGGAACCCCAAGCTGGCTCATCAGCGGGCTCTTAGTGCTCCCCGCCCAGACCCCAACAGGAGTAACGAACTGCGTGCTACCTCCCTTCTTATGAAGCGCACATGCGCCTCTTAACTGTGAGAGCTAAAAGCTCAAGCAGCCTTTCACCTACCTATAAAGGCTTTCAAAGAGATGGTATATTGGCTTTCACGGCCCGTGAATTTAAACTCAGAATTTTTTTTCTAGGTTTTACCCCAGTCTTGTGTGGGGTTTCACCTGAGAACCCCAAGCTGGCTCATCAGCGGACTCTTGGTGTCGGCGCCCGGACTCCCATAGGAGTAGCGAACTGTGCACTACCTCCCTTCTTATGAAGCGCACGTGCGCCTCTTAACTGCGAGAGCTAAGAGCTCAAGCAGCCTTTCACCTCCCTATAAAAACTACCAAATAGATTGACTTTCACGGCGCGGACTCCTTGAACCTGCTGATGAGCCAGCTTGATGTTCATAGGCGAAACCCCACACAAGACACGGCATAAACCTAGAAAAATTGCTGAGTTGTAATTCACGGGCTGTGAAAGCCTATATACCATCTACTTGTTTTTTATCCCTTTGTACAGGAAAATGAATCAAACGTGAATAAATTGTTCTGTTGGACAGATTATACACATACGTCTGGGAGGCGTGACCGATTATAAAGATAATAATGGAAAAGAAGAGCTTTGTCAGATACGCGGTATTGCTAGTTAAGCGACAATAAGGCCTCTCGTTCATTGAGAGCGGAGAGCTCCGAAAAGGTGCGAATTCGAATTCGTCCGATGTCGTACGAAAACGCACGAACGATCCAAAGACGTGGCTTGGTGGGAGACTGCCAAGGCTTATAAACTACAGAGGTTGCCTCAATTTTCACTCACCAATCAGCGCTCACAAGGCGGATGACGTCACAAGATACCAAACGCGCCATGTGGGGAACGTAACGAAACTGTCAACATCAGCTGTTGAGTACGCAAAGAACAGTTTATTCTCATGAAAATATTGGTAAATGGGTGATAAAATAACTGAATGTAGCCTACTTACATTTCGTGTTGTGATCTTCTTGAATTTCTTGGAAATTCGCCTAGACTCGGCAGCAGTATCGTGGGTGTTAGTGACTTCCAATAACCACTTCTTATGCAAGATAGAATTCGAATGTTTCATTCTGATGAAGAAAATTGTTAACACAGCTGCCTCAACCCCACCAGACGGTACGTCAGGAACTTCTCTCTACACAAAATCTTTCGTTCTTCTTAGAACGTTCTTGCCTCATTGAAATCCGTATTTTCCGTGAAATGTGACGAATTTTGCTGAAATGTGCCGGAACTGGTTTAGCCAAGTTTATGAGGGATCGGTCATACCACCGTATGATAAGTGTTTAATCCTGGTTGGTAATGCATAATCGTGTTGAGTTTGCATTCCATAGGTTAAGTTCCCAAGTTGTGGAAATTTATCTTGGAACTTGTAGGCTACATAACCTGCAACATAAGCCTTGCCATCTTCCTCACTTTGTTCCATGATATTGACAATGAAGGACTGGTTGCACATTGCTCCCTAAGGTTCGTTCTGGAAGCACGTTACTTGATTCAGACACTATGCCAGCTTTGTTTAGTGCTTTAGCAACTTCATATTCATCTGAATCTGGATCAGCAGCGTTTGTTTGCTTTGGAACAACTTCTAGATTTTTTCCTAAAATAATCATCCTCAGTCTGTAAATGCAGTTAAGGGAAGAAGGATGATCGTCTAAGCCACCACGGGTTCGCAATTGCGAAAAGAGGGTTTCCAGTACATCTTGATTTAGCCTATGTGTGAGAATGTACTTTGTATTATGCCTACGGGCCATATCTTGGTACAAAAGTTGAAGGGATTTGATTGAAATGATGACTGCTTTCTGGAATATTTGCAAAGAATTTTTACCAATGCAAAGAGAATTACTCATGAAATTTTCCATATAATCCAAAAACAAAATACCATGCATGGGCGTATATAAGGGGGAAGGGGGGAGGGGGGCTGAGGGCGCTCCAGATCCCCCCACAGAGAAAAGCCAACTTTGGTACAACATACAATGTATTTCACAGTAGTCTACTTTTAAGAAGTAATTATCAATTTGTAAAAGAAATGAGTGTTAACGTTTCTGCTTTATAAATTGACAAGTAGCCCATTTAGATATTTTCCATTCATACTCCATAGGCTATAATAGAAAATTCATTAAGTACTCACAATTTTCCACGATAGCCCTGATAACATGTACGAAATATGACAAAAATATTAACAGCTTTAAAATCATCCTAGCAGGTCATCAAAACTTAAAGAGTAGGCCAGCTAGGCTCACTTACCATTTGGTTTTAGATTCCTTGTGAATCTTAGCTTTATATTAAGCAATTCGGCCCTGTAGTCTAATTCGAAGTCTTCACTCTTAAAGTGGAGGGAACATAATTATTCTACTTGTTTGAGGGTTGCAATGATATTTTCGCTTACATGCAGCAATCCACTGATTGCGAATGCATGCGTCTTTAGGCATCGTGAAAAACGACAACTTCATAATAACTGTGACAAACTGCCACAGCATATCTTTGACCTGGCATGATTATAAACAAAAGGGATTAAATCACGTGTTTAAACCACTGCAATCCATAGAATATAATGTGTGGGAAAGTTGACTTGCCTTGCATATCTCGCGCCTCGCGCGCTACGAGGAAACGTGTGACGTCACGTCCTTTCCCTTCCCTCCGCGATCCCCTCGCCTAAGAGCTCCATATTGAGGCAACCTCTGTAGTTTACTAGCCTTGGGAGACTGCGTCCACAGAGCCCCTATCGTTCGTCAGTTTTGTCCGAACAGCTGCGATGTGCGAACCGATCCCGTTCTGTTGGGATGTTAGTTGCGATCGAGTGCGAAGAGCGCAGTGAAAAACGGATGGTGAATTGTTAATTTTGCTTATTCAGGAAAGGAAATATCTAAAATTAATGAATATCTTGAAATTAGAAGAAATGTTGCCAAGAATGTAGCAAAATGTGTTCACAGTTCGCAGCTTTCCGCTCCCAATGGACGAGAGGCCTAAGGTGATGTCTTGCATCAGTACGTTAGTAGTTAAGTTTTGAAGCATTTCAGTGGGTATTCATTGTTTCCTCGACTTTTCAACAATCCAATTGACCTCAGTGATCAACAGAGAGTCGCAAGACAGTTACGTAGGAACGTCTTGGCGCATATTTCCAAGATACCCGTTTATAACAGTAATTTCTCCGTCTAGAAATAACTGCCCAAAACATGGCAGTTCGTAAATCGATACTTATAGGTCTATTAAGTTATAATTTGAAGCATTATCTACATCTCTGATACTAAGATCTTCAGTATCTGTACCTGCTCTAAAATGGATTTTGGTTTGAAATATAGTGAAACAGCTGTATTCGTTGACGAAACTCAGAACAGATCATACGCTGGTGTATTTTTAGCCGTCGTTGGAAGATGGAAGGGTTTGGTACATAGAAATATGTACCGGTATTGCACACCCCAAAATCCCAGTACACCTTCTTTTAAAATGTTGTAGAACTATCCATACTCAATTCCAACACATGTGCCTTAGTGGAACAACCTTTGTTAACTTACAAATTTAGCATCTTGCAGTGTAAAAATGAGCGATTCAGAGGATGATGATGACGACGGAACAAGAACGATAGTGGAGTCAACCTCAACGAGACTTGTAAGAGTCATAACTTCACCTCCAGCCCCTAAACTGAGTAACCAATCACCTCCAGTTGAACCTCCCCGTCAAGAATATGGACAACCATGTTCTCCATATGCTGCCGAGGCAACGTGCTCTTGTCCCGATTGGTCATACCCCGGGTCTGGTCCTAGTCCAAAAATGTGTGGAGCATGCTGTGCTCGGTACGTGGAAGATAGGCGTGGCAAAACATGCAGTAGAGACCCTACCGATACAACTGATCCAATTTACGCACATGAACTATTTGAAAGTTTAAAGAAGCACAAACCAAATATAAAGTTATTTTTGGATTCAGTCAGAAATCAGTCCAAGAATTTGAAGTGTCTTTTGAAGGGTCGCACTGGGATAGATGCTGAAGATATCCCGAGTCTATCAGGGGAGATTAAATCTTACCAAGAGAGACTGGAGGAAGCACGTAAACTGACAGAAGATCTGGTAAGACAATGCAGCAGCTTTGCGGGGGACATTTTTCTAATGTCGATTTATACTTTTCAGTCGGTCAACCCACTTTTTCTCAATATGATTGGGCGGGATTACCTATACACTGTATAACACTAATCTAAAAAAAACTATTTACACGTGCAAAATATTCATACGTAGACGCAAACCTATAATCTTTTTTTAGCCTATTTTGATATGAACAAATAGGCTCATGAGATCACCTTTTGTCCGTGTGTGTGTGTGATCTGTGTTCCCCCCTAATAAAATCTAAACGGATAGAACGATTTCAATGAAACTCGGTAAGGACATAGTACTATTTTGTCCGAACCCGAACGTGCCCTTCAAATTTAAATACATTTCACCAATCCAAAATGGCGGCCGAGCGAATTATTTCAGCGACGTTCTATATCTCCGAAACTATTACCCTGAAAGTTTGTATAGTGATAGAAAATACCAAGGAAAATTTAGCTTTGTGACGCTTAAAACGTGTTAAGTACAAAACCAATATGGTGGCCAAGCAAAGTTAATATATTTAAATGGCATTTTGTTGAGATTTAATCAACTGAGTGCAGTGAAACTTAACACCCCACAAGCATATACAACATTATTTAATCTACTGGCACCTAATTCAATTGTTTTCGTTAAAGCAAGATGGTGGCTGTACGGAATTTTAAAATTAAGTTTTTACTTTTTGTGTCTTAAATACACAATGGAAGTAACGTTTGAATAATGAACCTACGCAATAATATTTATCTAATGGTACGGTACATAACTCAATGGTCTACATTTGGAGCAATCCAACATGGCGTCCATCCAAATTATTGAGACGGTTCTCAATGATAGGAACCTGATGCTCAGTAATTTTTCGCTTGATGGTCTTCGTTCTACTGATCCTTCCCTTCAGGATGTCAAGCTCTCCAGAGACCGCACTCCCAATGAATTAAGATTCTCTATAAAAACTACGTCTTGAACTTGCTTCTCGTACATCATCGGATGGTGAGAATAATCTTACCATTAAATATAAGAGCGGTATCCCTATGATTGTTAAATCTGATAAGGCTCAAAGAAACGAGTTTCACCCAACGGCAATTCATGTTTCAAGTTATATTATCAGAACGTAAATGGTGTTAGATCTAAGATTACTGACTTAGTTAATAATGTTAACTTTAATGATTTTGATGCGATTGTGTTTACTGAAACTGAACTTAACCCTGATATTACTGATGCTGAGCTGGGTCTCAAGGAGTTCAATAGTTATAGATGTGATAGATCTACTAAAACCAGTTCCAAATTAGGTGGTGGCGGTGTTATGATTGCTACTCACTTCAAAATAATTGCTTCTTTAGTTAATTTTGCGAGTGATTAATCTGAAGCTATAAGCTGCAAAAGAGGCGGTATCACTACCACCTCGACCAATGGAGGTACCCGCTAGAGATATTCGCTCTCAGTTACGCCTACAAGTTCTGGCTTTTTGGGAGAGTCAGTGGCTAGCTGACCCACTGCCCAGTAAACTGAGAGCGATCAAGGGAACAACTCGCGTGTGGCGGAGCTCCTTCCGGGCCCGGAGAGAGTCCGTCATTTTGTGTAGGCTAAGGATAGGTCATACAAGATCCACCCACTCGTACCTAATGAGAAGGGAAGACCCCCCACTTTGTACCTGTGAATCCGTATTCACCGTGGCCCACATTTTTACCGAGTGTGTGGATCTTGCTGACTTACGAAGAAACCTTGGTTTGCAGACGACACTCAAACTTATATTAGCCGATGACGCGGTGGCTGCTGATCGCGTTATCCGCTTTATAAGTGAGAGTGGGTTAGGGCCAGCAATCTAAATTTTCCAGTGAACATTGACTCAACGACTTGTTCGTTTTTAAATGATAATGTTTTGTTTTTTCCGTAATTTTTGTTTATTTTTATAATTTTTATTTTTTATTTAATTGTTTGTTTTTGTTTTATTAATTTTTGGTCTTTTTAAATTTAGATGTCCACCTCAAAATTTTAAATTCAATTCAAAATTTGTATTCTTTAATCTGTGTTAAGAGGGGCAGATGACCTCGTAGTTCCGCCCCTTAAAAAAAGGTGTGATTGTTAAGATTGGTCACTTTCAACTCATTATTGTTGCTGCCTATGTGCCTTCAAATCAGCCTGTTAGAAAATATCAATTACTATGTGACTCAATTGAACAACTTCGTACTCAATTGGGTAATGAGCCCAGTCTCCTTCTAGCTGGTGATTTTAATTTAAATAGTGCTGCTTACCCTTACGTCTTCATCTGACCTGCTTTATGACATGTCCAACACTCTTGGAATGCGCCAACAGAGTGGGATAGTCAATATGTGGGGCTCTCAGTTGAATTTGGTTGTCAGTGATTTGCCTTGTGTAGTCACTCGTGCTTTGGATCCTATTGTTAAGGAGGATAACCACCACCCTGCCCTTGATATTGATCTCACTTTTACTTCTCAGCTTTTGCCCTCTAAGTTCAGCCAAAGATTTGTCATATATAAAGCATGGGCTCATCTTGTCACTTTTCGCCGACTTAAACCTTTGCTTCCATTACTACCACTATTTTATTGTTAAATTCAATTCTTTTTATTAGCTATCTCTGTTTTTCATTTTCTGTTATTATTGTTACCCTTATTTGTTGTTATTTTAAGTTTGCTCTTGTTTTTCGTTACCTATAATAGCTTTTTTCTTCTTCTTGTTATTGTTGTTAAATTAGTTGTTAATTAGTTTATCTATCTTTGCTTGATGTATTCATTATTTAATGTTATCATTCTTGTTTTATTTTTCATGTATATATTGGCTTTGCCGTTGAGAATAATAAATAATAAATAAATATCTGCGAATCTATTACAGCATTCAAACTGAAATTTTGTATGTTGATAGAGACTAGTAACATAAGTTCAGCTATGATCTGTTCAATAACCTGATGATGACAAATCCACCATGGCGGCGACGCGAAATTTATATGTACATGGATTTTTCTCGCGACTTAATTATCCAAGAGCAGTGAAACTTAGCATGGTAAATCTTCATAGAAGGCTTAAGATACTGGTGCCTAATTTAATTCAATTTCTATTAAAACTTAAAACTGGTGGCTGTGCAACATTTTAAAAATCACGTATATTTTTCTCGTCCTAAACAAGCGATTGATATAATGAGCCACGATTATGATTTTCATCTGATGGCATAAAATTATATAGCATATATATAAACATTATGGTAGGTACGGTATAACAAGAAAGCCATATCCTTCAGAGCAACGTTACGTCATTATGCCGCTGTGATTAAACCAGAAGCTCTTTATAGTTCTGAATGCCTTCTTTTAAACAAAAAAAGGAGAAACAGAGGAGTTTGAAAAGAAAGAACGAAGAATCCTAAGGAAAATATTGGGGCCAGTACAGAGATCAAATGGCTTATGGTGGAGGCGGACGAACCAGGCGGAGAAACTTACGGACACGATGCGTGAGAGAAGGATTAAATTTTATGGCCACCTCACACGAATGAGCAACAATAGGTTAACCAAAAGGATATTCGCTTAGGCCTACATTAGCAAATTAAAGTCCACCACAAAATGGATTAAGGAAACACGAGCAGATCTCAAAGAAGTTGGCATCACTCAAGAAGATATTCTCAACAAATCACTGTTTCGAAGGAAGGTTAATAAATTTAAAGGGTTTCAGGAAAAACCTAGCTCAAAAACCAAGAAAGAAAGAAAGAAGGAGGAGATTCAGCGAACGCATGAAGAAATTCTGGGAGGAGAAGAAGAGATTGGCAAGTCGGCCGATTGTTCAACGCGGTCCACAGTAGGCCAAAATCGACAGAAGAAGAAACATTATGGTGTTTGAAGCCATTTTCAGTGTTACCGTAGTAAACGAAAGTTTGATGTTTTTCAGTCGGTCAACATGACATGTTTCATATATATTGTTACGAATGCTAGACAGTTTCGTCGCCCGCGCGTAACTCAGGCCGCCCCAGGCTATTCCAGACTGTGTGTTGCCAGCGCCTTACGCAACAGGGCTGTAAGAACAGAAGGGCACGGTCTTGAACCTACGCAGCCCACCCAGAAATGGAACTTTCGAGGAACCGTGAACCCTGGTCCGCTCTCGAAGCATCCATTGAGTCATCAGCTCCGATATATAAGAGCGACACTGGCCGGTGAGGACGGACTGTGTTCAGAGCGAGTGCGTGCTTTTACCTGTGCGACAGTATCGAGGCGAAGTGCCGTGTGGATTACGGAACCCAGTGAGATTGTTTCCGAGCCTGCAGAGCAGTGTGTAGCAGACTCGTAAGTAACTGTAGTTTGTGTACTCAAGGAAGTGTGCAGGTATTTCCGTGAGTGACAGGACTGTGGCTGGACACGGGTTTACCTAATGAGTGAACGGTCAGCAGCTCGAAAAAGTGAAAGGAGTGAGTGTTCTCCATAAGGAGGAAGCCTCAGTGAGACTGTTTATGGTTTCTGTGTGTTTTATTGTGTCGTGTATCTTTCTTGACCTGCAATAAAGCTATATTTCTTTAAAGGACCAAACTGTGTTGTGCTTTTAACCACTGTAGTCCAATTAACGAACGTGCTACTAGGGCTAACACGTAACAATATAAAACAATCCAACAAGGCATCCATACGATACATTTCACTGATTCTCAATATCTCCGAAACTATTCAATCAATCAAGCTGAAATTGTATATAGTGTTAGACGACTGTAAAGTAAGGACATGAATGTTCCAAATCCTGAGAAACCACGTATTGTTGTTTTAAGGGGAGGAACTACGAGGTCATCTGCCTGAGAAACCCCACAACATCATGGCGACCAAGTGATTTTCAAATATTAAAAAAATATTTCTGGATACCTATCTATTCACCAAGAGCAATGACACTTTGCACAGAGAATCTCTATTCAGAGCTTTTTGTAGAGACATCTAATGATGTAATGCCATGATCAATTGTTTTCAAAAATTCAAAATTGCATCAGTTCGAAATTTTAAGACCGTATTTTTTCTCGTATTTTATTCAGGAGATTGAGAAGATGATCGTATGATGGGTTATGATAACAACCATCATCTAATTGCACTAAATTCTGTAGCTTAATTTTCGTACATCATAGAGGTTATTATAAAAATAAATTCCGTTGGTTTGTTACAGATAAATTCCATCTCGCGGGAGGAGTCGTTATCACCGATATTGAAAGCTATATCTTCTAGCACATAACGTCTAATTGTAATGGTATTGGTGAAGACATAAGTCATGAACTAAAAGCTATGTAGTGTATCACGGGAAAAATCCTTATAATAGGTAGGAGATTTTTTTGGGAAAGACCAGTGGGACATATGAAAATAGGCTATTTATTTCTCCTCGGAACTACTCGTTATTATTATTCCTTTTAATATGAACATATTTCAATTAAGCTCAATATAGCCTATTTGTTGAAACTTTATCTGTGTTTAGTACCCCGATTCCTGACGTCACACTCCTTTCTCTGTCAAATACACCAAACTTTGCCTCATCCTATTCAGTCCCAATCTATTCCCTATGAAGTATTTTGCTACCCAATACTCCACTTTTTGATCCCGAACCCCTGGGAACTGAAAAACTAAGCTTTGTATATTCTTTTTTCTAATAGAATTTCGTTTTTCACATTGTACAAATTGGGGGGAAAAAGGCAATAACACTACCAGGGAGAGAAGGAAGCCACTTCCTCCGCCAAAAGGCGTTGCAATCATCGCACCGCAGATACCTGTACTCAGTCAGCAACCGCCCCTTATTACTGTCAACAGTTCGGTGAGTGACTTCAACTCCAGCATGCCTCTTGATCAAGTATCTAATATTAGGTCTTCTTATAAGGGCAAACTCTCCCAGTTTAGACGCTTTTAGAGCAATTTAACTGAACAGCTGTACCAGGACATACTCTCTCAGCGCCTCAAATCACTTGGGCAGGTATGTGAGAATTATGATCAGATCCAGACTGGAAATTGAAAGTATAAGCCCGGATCAGGTAGAGGATTGCGAGGAAGTAGATATTTCATTCCATCAGGGGTATGCCGAGGCTATGCAACTATTAAGAAGTGTAACTAAGGCCTTTTTCGTGCAAAAGGAAGAGGAAAAAGCTCCTTCCGTTCCCTTAGCCTCCTTCTTCCCGAGATCTAGTTACCCCCTTCTTTACCGGGGAAGAGGATGAGTGGGACTCTTTCATTGAGCTCTCCGACTCTCTGATTCACTCTGACAAGCCGCTCCCTATCATCCGTGAGTTCTTACTTACTTACTCCTTGACGCTACGGTCCTTGCAGAACCTTGGTCTCCGCAGCTATCTTCTTCCAAAGCTCTCTGTCGATTGCCTTGGTCTCCCGTCTCCTGACTCCCTTGGTACGTAGATCGTCCTCCACTTCCTCGCCTCTATGTCGTCTACCTCCTGGATGCTCCTCCAGCATTTTCTTCGGTTCTCTTATTTCCTCCATCCGATGGACATGTCCAAACCAACGCACTCTAGCAGTCTTCGCCACTGTTACTATATCCTGTTCATTGTACAGGTCTCTAAGCTCCTGATTTGTTCTAATGCACCATCCCAGCTCCGTTTGAACTGGTCCAAAGATCTTCCTCAGTACCTTTCTTTCCCAAGTCATTAACCCTTTTCTTCTGTTTTAATACCCAAGTCTCAGCTCCATATGTAACCACTGGTCGAATGACAGTTTTATAAATGGCAACCTTAGCTTTCCGAAATACTTGCCTGCTTTTTAATGTTAAGCAGCATAACATCTATTTCCTGCAGCCAATCTGGGGCTGATTTCCTTTTTAACTTCGTTTTGTGAAGTGATCAGAGGGCCTAGATCTCTAAATTCCGACACCCCGTCCGTAAGTTCTACTAAAGGCTCAGCCCTACAGCTCATTCAAGCGCTCCCTTTAACTGGTGACAACTACTTCATTTCAGTTCCACTTTTGAAAGAAAGATACGGCAATACTAGATAGCGTATTTACAGGCATATCCAAGCCCTGTTTAACCTTCCAGCCACCAGTGCTGAGAACTCGTCACCATTGTGCAATTTAAGTGACACGGCCGAATATACATGCCAGGGCCTTGGAAAATCTAGAACCACAACCTTTAGAACATTGAGATTTGTTTTTAAATCTTCAAATAATAACAAAGTTTGACCATGCCATCTTAAGGACATGGTAAGTTGAAGTCGCCAAGAACACCGACTGTACTTATGAGGCATTAACTGCTTTCATAAAAAGAAGGTTGCCAAGTATACACTCTGCTGTAGTTTGTCAAACTGTAAACATTCCCTCTGTCAACAAATTCAAAACTTACAGTATATGGTTGCTAGTCCCTAAAAATAGACAAGCCAGATCTAGTGTTTTCACTGTGCAGAATATAACATCTAATTGGGTGTTATGTCCTAATTGTCATCAGCTGTGCTCTTGCTCTGCTTTCAAATCTCTACCAATAGATGACAGAAGCAAAATAGTTTGTTTTAATTGTCTTTCGGAAACGCACACAGTGTATGATTGCTCTTCCAAGGGTACCTGTTTATATTGTAATACTAGGCACCACTGTTTACTGAACCTTTCCGAAAGGCCACTGTCGGCCTCTTCTACTAGTAGATCTGGTTCCGGCACTCCCACGAACAGTCCTCAATCTTATACTAAGAACGCTAGTTCCATGCAAGGTTCCCAAGTGCTGTTTCCCACAGTCCAATTGCAAATTCAAGAGTCCTCGGGAAATATGGATCCAAGTATGAGGGTTATTGACAATGCTGCTGCAAATGACTTTATCAGTGAACCTCTTATTCAAAGGCTCGGTCTGCAAAGTCATCCTACTGTTATAGAAGTAACTGGTATCAAGAATACTGAAGCGCTGTGTTTACACTTTGTAAGGTACCTTTAAGAGGCTGTTCACCTTGGAACAAATCTTGATTTAAATTACTTGGCCATTGATGTTATAATACACCTAGCACTCAGTTCCTTTGAAATTGAAAAGTGGCATTTTCCACCTAACATCAAATTAGCTTGTTGGCATTTTGTGTAGTGCTAATGATTTTTGACATCAAAAATAAACATTGCACAAGGCGTTTGTGCTCACAACACCAATTTAGGATGGGTAATTACTGGAGAGATTTATCGTAGCTCGTTTCAGCCTATTCCTAGTGTCATTTGATCCATACTGACCTGGCCCAAGACTTGGAAAATTTCTGGAAAATCGAAACAATCGAGTCATCAGCCCCATCATCTTCAGAAGCTGAAGTTTGTGAGTGGTTTTTTTTTTCGAAACCGCCACTCGCAATCCCGAGGGTAGGTTTGTTGTGACTATGCCTCTCGTGGATAATACTCCGGGTCTGTCTCACGATCAACCTCTAGCCCTCACAGCACTATTTGCAGTAGAGGGACAATTTAAAAGTGATCATTCGGTCAAACTTCTATACTCCGAATTCATGGAAGAATACGAAGCACTTGATCACATTACTAACAAGGGTAGTATCAGGTAAGGCAGGTCGAAACCTATCTTGAAACTTTGTGGACGCAATCGTTGTACTATAAGAGGAGAACGTGCGGCGAATCAGCTGCCAGATTGAACTGCAATGCTCCGAAATCATGTGGCGAATATCTCATATAAATCAATGGGAAGTAGAGCGTACCATACATGTTTGAGCGGACAGCCCTGACTGCCCATGCACTCAAGGCTGGTGGGAAGCAACCTCACGCTCCAATCAGCATATACGCCCCACCTCGCTACTACTCCAAGTGCCACAGGGATGTCTAGCTCCACCAGTCGTCATGCCTGCATACCAAAGATGTCATGTACAATTTAGGAGCCTTGTAGTTCGATCTGGCGGCTTATTTTCCACACGTTGTCCTCTTATAGTACAACGATTGCGTCCACAAATTTTCAAGATAGGTTTCAATCTGCCTTACCTGATACTTCCCTTGTGAGGCTGATACTGACCGTCATTGCCCCTGCGTAGTCATCTACATAAATCATCACCCTGTCTGGAAAGATTCTACCGTTTTTGCTGACAGTTCTCAAAAAGCATACAGGTGT
This sequence comes from Meconema thalassinum, assembly GCA_946902985.2. Classification (NCBI taxonomy): domain Eukaryota; kingdom Metazoa; phylum Arthropoda; class Insecta; order Orthoptera; family Tettigoniidae; genus Meconema; species Meconema thalassinum. Next base: position 946,110,915 of record OX336388.2, on the reverse strand, counting down.
TGCGCATATGTTGTAAGTCGCAGCTCATCTCTTTCATCTTCATTTTCTAATTTGATTTGCGCTAAATCTAAGGTTGCTCCGCTCGAGGTTATTTCTTTACCCCGTCTTGAACTATGTGCTACCTTGCGTGCAGTTTAGTTGGGTGATAAGCTTAGTCAGAATTTGAGGATTCGGCTCCTTCGACCTTATTTTTGGAGCGATTCAGCCATTGTGCTAGCTTGGATTTCTATACCTTTATCTAACTGGCATGTATGTATTGCAGACAGTATAGCAAGAATCCAGAAACTTTCTAATGCCAAACAATTGCATTATGTGTCCGGAAATGACGTCATCTCCCGTGGATCCAGTCCTCAACAATTAACTAAATTAAATTTGTACCGGCATGCTCCTGCTTGGCTTCTTGAAGTGCCTCCAAATTGGCCTAACTTCAGGCCCCCTGTCCCGACAGACATACTTGATGTTCGGAAGATCGCTGCGTCTACTCATGTAATAGCAACTACACCTTCAATATTGCAGCGTTATTCTTCGTTTCACAAGTCAATTAGTGGTATAGCCAATATCCTTCGTTGGAAATATCTTGTAATTAATCAACCCCTTCTTCCCCAACCTTGTCTGACAAACTCTGAACTCTGTCTTGCCACTTCTATTATCCAGAACTTTCGCATGAATTCCAGGTGCTATCCTAAAGGCCAGGAACTTAGCAAGTCCAGGAGACACTTTGCCCTCTTCCCTTTCTTGGATGCCAGTGGACTACTAAGCGTGAGTGGTAGCCTTCTCAAATTATTGGAAGATAAAAAGCATCCCCTTATCTTGCCATCTATACATATAACTTCGTTGATTATCCTGCAGTTCCATTACCAACATCTTCACGTGGGCACTCGCATATTGCTTTGCATTACTCGCGAACAATATTGACCTATCAATGGTGTTCATGAAGTTTCTTCTGTGGTCCGCAAGTGCATTACTTTTTTAAGTCAGACCCGTAGCCCACTAATCAACTTATGGGAGACCTTTGTGTCTTTAGTTCTACACCCAACAAACCTTTTTCTTTGACTGGTGTTGATTATGATGGAACTTATATGTATCGAAAAAACTCTCCAGATACTAAGAGAAAATTCGTGGGGAAAATTTATGTTTCATTATTTGTGCCACGTGTATGGTCACTGGAGCTGTCCACCTTGAATTAGTCACTAGCGCTTCATCCCCTTATTTTCTTGCTGCCTTCTCTAGGTTCTCAGCTAGAAGAGATGTTCCTTCCTTTGATTTTTCCTGACAATGCTAAAACCTTTATTGGCGCGTCTGAACAAATAAAGAGAGCACTAACTTCAAACCCTGCGGTGGAGCAAATATCTGCTTTTTCTCATACTAAAGACTTCAAGTGGCACTTCATTCCACCACATTCTCGCTGGGAATCCTGCATTAAACTTACTAAACGGCATCTGAAGAACATTGTAGGCTCCTCTCCTCTAACTCATGAAGAATTCAACTCATTGGATATTTTGATTGAGGTGTAATCAAGTCCAGACCTCTGTCTCCCGTTTCTAACGGCCCCTCAGATCTTCTCCCATTAACGCCAAATAATAGTGTGATAGAATGTTCCTTTTCTGCTAAGCCTCCTTTACTGAATCCGAGGCATGACATTCCTTAGCCTATTTTTTGGCGGAAAATTGAGTCTCTCCGCAATAGGTTTTGGCATCGCTGGAAGTTGGAGTACCTCAACCTACTGCACAAAGGGGAAAGTGGCGGCTCTCTCACTCTAACCTACAGGTCAGTGTCATGGTGCTCCTTCGGGACCCCAGTCTTCCTCTAGTTTAGAATGTCGGCAAAATTGTTCAGTGTTTTGCCGGCAGAGATGATCGCGTCAGAGTGGTAAAAATTTAAACTTTAAATTATAATATATGTATTATACCAGCCTCTCGAGCCTTGATCCTTCTTTCTTGATTCTTTGCCTCAGTGGCCCACTCCCAGTTTGTTCGCATTCGCGAATGGGCTTTTCATTTTATACAATTTATATTTTGTTTGATTAATAAAATCATCTAACATCCTATTTTTTTTCTATTCATGGTGGTAACTCAATCAAATATAAGTGTTTTCAAGTTAACTTATCTATCTTTCTTCGTACTTTACTAACTTATTGTTCAATACTTAACTTTATTATTTGTGAAATGGGCATATTTCTTAGACTTACTGCATAAGTATGTATCAGCCATTAAGTATGTCTGCTAGCACGTGTGTTCAATTACTGACTTAAAAATGTCTGACTATTTTCGGCTACTTCGAGACGTCACAGCAGTCTCTTCGCTCTGATTGGTTGGTTGCCGTCACATGCAGCTCTCCGCGTATCAGCGGCGAGTCAGTCTCTCTGCTCAGCCCACGTTCCAGGTTGTTCTTGGTGACTTCAGTCTCCACTGATTATAAGAGAGTGGCCGTCCTCGCTTGCTCCATCGACAGTACCACAGCACTGCTGCTCTACGTCAGAGGCTTGGCCTCTATTCTCTACTACTGCAGGGGTCACTATGCCCGAATTTAGCCTACTTCCGATTTTTGAAAAAAAATGAAAGTAGACTTATGAGATCTACACAGGGCCAAACAAGTAGTTCCGTAAAGAACAAAAGCCTATTTTCATATATCCTACTTATGTTAATTGCCACTATCAACATTAAAAAAATCAGTTTGATTGCTGTAATAGATTCGTAGATATTGAGAACCGACTAAATATTGCGGATTGTTGCCATGTTGGATTTTTATATATGTAGGTCTTAAAGTTACGTACTATTACATGATAACTATTGTGTGCGTGTAGTACTCAAACTTCAATCGCATGATTACGACACAAGAAGTAAAAATTAGATTTTAAAATTTCGCACAACTGCCATCTTGTGGCTATGAAAACAATTGAAATAAATTAGATGTAAGTGGATTAACATTTGTATAAGGATTTACTGTACCAAGTTTCACTGCACTCGGATGGTTAAATTGCGAGAAACGTCCATGTGAATATTTACGTTGAATTTGTGATTACCAGGTTATTGAAAGTCCTATAGGTGACCTCATGTCCATAGCCCATGAAGATTTTAAAAATTCAGTTTGATTGCTGTAATAGATTCGTAGATATTGAGAACCGTCTAAATATTTCGGATGGTCGCCATGTTGGATTGTTATATGTATAGGCCATAGAATTATGTACCATTAAAGGAATTTTTTTGCGTAGGTTCATTATTCGAACTTGCACTTCGATCTCATGATTACGACACAAGAAATAAAAACTTAATTTTAAAATTCGCACAGCCGCCATCTTGAGGTTATGTAAACAATTGAACTAAATTAGATACCAGTGCATTACAATGTGTATAAACATTTCCTGTACCAGATTTCATTGCGTTTGGAACATTAAATCGCGGGAAAGGTCTATTAAAATTTTCAACTTCGCTTGGCCACCATGTTCGTTTTGTAGTTAACCAGTTTTTGAAAGTCTCATAGACGAACTTCCAGTAGTGCCCTTTATCTCCGTACGAAATGTCAGGGTGATACCGGTAATAGTTTCAAAGATATGGAATGCCGGTGACATTTTTCGCACAGCCGCCATCTTGAGGTTATGTAAACAATTGAACGAAGTTAGATGTCGGTGCATTACAATGTGTATAAACATATACTGTACCAAGTTTCATTGCGTTCGGTTGGTTAAATCGCGAGAAACGTCTATTTAAAAGTCGCAACTTCGCTTGGCCGCCATGTTGGTTTTGTAGTTACCAGGTTTTCAAAAGTCACATAAGTGAACTTATAGTAGTTTCCTCTATCACCATAGAAAATGGCAGGGTGATATCGGTAACAGTTTCGGAGATATTGAATGCTGGTGAAATATTTCGCACAGCCGCCATGTTGGATTGGTGAGACGTAACACAATTTGAAGGGCACGATCGGGGTTGACCGGAATAGTGCTATGAACTTACCGTGTTTCATTGAAATCGCTCCAGCCGTTTAGATTTTATTAGGGGGGGGGGACACACACCCGAATCACACACATACGCACACACAGACAGACACACGAACAAAAGGTACCTTGATATGAGACGCGTCTTGCGCCCAAACGACAAAGTCATCAGACGTACCATTTCAGGATGGCGGCCGTGCGAATTATGGAAGCATTATAATTACTTTGAACCCATTGGTTCCGATTATCGAACCGACAATGGTTTAAACTGTCCTAAAGGACGTGGCCCGTTCGATATTTTAAGTTCATATTATAATATTACATGGTAGCAGTGGCTTTAAAAAGCCGAGCCGTCTCGGTTACAAGACAAGATGGCAGCTTATATCTTGTGCCTGACCTATATTTCACTAGTTTGCATGCAATATAGTCTACTGAGAAAATAAAATTATAGCCTACTCCAGTGAAGAAATCGTTCAGTCCAAAACAGTATTTGCTATGTGAGTCAATTGATAGCGACGAATTTCGGTGGATATGTTTGGCTGTGTGGTTAAAGCGTTACTCTTTTACCCGTTTGATTGGGGTTCCAAACCTACCAGAGTTGGGGTTCTTTTGCTTGATTTTTTATATTTATTGTTTTGTAATTACTCAGACGTTATATAGTTAAGCGTTATATTGTGCATATTACAACGGAAAATATGTATTTAATTTTAAAATTCGCCACTGGATTTGCACGAGACATCAAACAGCAACCAGATGAACTATCATGACCAACTGGTTGCGGGCTGCGCACCGGCCCGCACCGGCCTGCACGTTAGGACAGCTTTAATCACGGCCGACTGAATGCGCTCATACCGGCCTAGACAATGAGACCTCTTTCATGAAATCTTGTTAGTTACTCAGCTGCTCACACAGCGCTGTTCACCAAGCACTGCACGACTAAGCCTTACCTCTACTTAGTGTAAAACAAAGTCCCCGATTCTTGGATATCACGGGTAATCTCGAGAACCACTGGATGGATTTTGATGCGGCTTTCACCATTCTGTACAGGTAATATCGAGGAAGATTTCTGTAGAAAATAATTTATTTATGATCAAAGGGAGCCAAGCAGTAACGATTTTAGATTTCAGTGAATAGGTCGAAGAAAGAACTTGACGTCCGTGCGCTTTTTAAGCTTACGCTGGACAAACCGTTAAAAATATCAATATACTATGAGTGTAAGAATTGTTCAGCATGAAAAATTGTACAAAAAAGTCCGCGTGAGCATATCTCTATCTTCGATACATCGCCCACTATAAGTGTTTTTAGTTTGGACGGGAGGGGGATTTGGCTTGCACCTCGCCATTCTTAAATTTCGTCTTGACAGGAATTCCTTGCACATTCATAACTGTTCCCGGGCGAAGCCGGGGCGGGTTGCCAGTGACACTATTATATTATCATTATAATTCCCACAATATCAAAATGCAAATTATATCACAAAATAAAATAGCGTGCTAATAAATCTAAGAGAAATTAGACATACCTTGCACCTCGTTACAGTTGAATTCGATCAGAATCACTCGGTTTTCATTCAAGTTTATGCATTTTTCTGCTGAACGGTTTGGAAGTTCGGCAACAGGAAACTAGGACTGTTATTTACTTAAAATATTCATTTTTGTATTTTTGTACTATTTGTGTTCATGATTTCATTACATTGTCAGAATTACCGACAGTAGTGGCTACGCTGGCTAAAGCGCAGCGTTAGGCCATGGGGCCAAGCTCTCTGCTGACTCGGTAGACGCGTGTGTTCGAGCCCCACCGTCGGCCGTCCTTGAAATGATTTTCCGTGGTTTCCCATTTTTCAACACCAGGCAAATGCTGGGACGGTACCTTCTAACAGGCCACGGCCGCTTTCTTCCACATCCTTGCCCAGTTTCATTCATCTTCATCCATTCCATCTCTCATCCTGACGCGCAGGTCGCCCACGGGCGTCGACTAGAAAGACCTGCACTCAGCCTCTTAGGAGGCCACACGAAAAAAGAAAATGTCAGAATTAATGCTTTAATTAGTAGGGTATACTATTCAGTGTACCTATTATAAATAAAAACCGTGAGGTTTCTCACCTCCCCATATTACGAAACCCGGTTGCCTAATACGGGGAAAGTGCACTTTTAAAGTTAACAATAATATCAGAGGGTATTACAACATCAAACGTGCCCATATTTGTAATATACATAGTATATCGTCTGAGGTTTACATTGGTGAGAAAACCAAAATTATTCCGTTCCTTCTTATGTCTAATGTGAGCCCTATAAAAAAAACTCCCCATATTTGGCGACTTTCCTCTACCCATTTTTAGAAGATACCTTATGCACTGGACAGCTGAATCCGTGATTAATTGTATAGGTAGCTTCGTAAGTCTCAGAACTCAGGAAGTCCTTTCTAGCAGCGTTACTAGCAGCTTTCAAAGTTTCAAGGTAAGAAAGAAAATATTCCTCTAGCCAGTTTAGGCGACTGACATTTAATGAGAAAAAATGCCCTTTATCTGGATTTCTAGACTGAATATGATGATATGTGATGCTTACGTCATGCATAGCGAACCATTTATTAACGTTTTTCAAAAAAAATGGTTGCTTCTGCGTCCATGAATGTGTACGCTTCCGGGTGCATGCCTATATTTTCTTTCAGTGTACTAATGGCACCAATAACTTCTGACGAGAACACTTCCTTGGCACGCCGAACATTCATTTTTTCAAATTTAGTGGGTTCGATGTGTTTTTTAGTGAGGTGTCTGACCGGTTTGACGATCTCACCCTTTTGCATTGTGTATAGTAATGACAAGTATTTCCCTGAAATTATTCCAGTACCATCAGTCATCTCTCGTTACAGAAACTGCGTTCTAAAGTTTTTTTTTTTTTAGAATGTGACAATGATCAAAACTAGGGAATACATTCCTAGACTCGTCGTATGGGTGATTGACCATTGGTTGCAAATTCCCTCCCCCTAAATGCCTCATCATTGTAGTGTTAGTTTTGTGATTATCAGAGACAGTTATTATAATTATGAAACCGCATTGTTCAACCTCGAGAATAACGTCCAGCAAGAGTTTATGTAAGTCCCGACCTGACAGCTGCTTCGTGAAAAAGAAGGCACATGGTATCTGATAATTTGTCGAAAGATCTCTTAGCACAAAACACAACACACGATTAGCTGCTACTTGTTCCCGGCTGTAATTTTGATCCTCTCTTTCCTTTTAATGAGACGGTGCTGGAGTAGTGGCCTTGTACCCGAAGAAGGTGCAAGGTATGCCTAATTTCTCTTAGATTTATTAGCACGCTATTTTATTTTGTGATATAATTTTAATTTTGATAATGCGGAAATTATAATGATAATAATTATATAGTGTCACTAGCAACCCGCCCCGGCTTCGCCCGGGAACAGTTATGAATGTTCAAGGAATTCCTGTCAGACGTAATTTAAGAATGGCGAGGTGCAAGCCAAATGCCCCTCCCGTCTAAAATAAAACACTTATAGTGGGCGATGTATCGAAGATAGAGATATGCTCTCGCGGACTTTTTTGTAGAATTTCTCACGCTGAACAATTCTTACACTCGTAATATAATGATATTTTTAACGGTTCGCCCAGCGTAAGCTTAAAAAGCGCACGTACGCCAGGCTATTTTTTCGACCTTTTCACTGAAATCGTTACTGCTTGGCTCCCTTTGGTCATAAATAAATTATTTTCTACAAAAATCTTCCTCGAGATCACCTTTACAGAATGGTGAAACCAGCATCAAAATCCATCCAGTGGTTCTTGAGATTACACATTTAATATACGTACTGTACAGCAGATTCCTTATCACGCCTATAATGGGAGGGGAGTGCGCTCTACCGGCAACGAGTAGAAACTTTCCAATTACATGTTATACATGGGTTCTGACTGGGAATGTCAAGGCCGGTATAGAGCGCAGCTCGTATTCAGTCGGCCGTGCTTTAATTGAAAAGTTTCCTTTTATTGCCGCTAGAATGCACTCGCTCTATTAGGATTATCTTATGCGAAACCTTTCCGCCAGATGTCATAACTGGTCTATGTACTCCATACCATTGGCATTCAATACGCATCGAGTTTGAAGAATGACAAGTTGATAAATGTTTAATTTAAAGCGTTTGTAACAGCCTATTGTGTGTTATTTGAAAATGTTATTTGAACTTAAGAACAAAACGATCCCACTTAGTACCTGTACTCTTATCTGTTGGAGCTAAAAATCCACAGCCTGCTTCCAGTCGACCGACCGGGTCAGGGAATGGAATGAATGAAGCCCCTATCTAGCGGCGAGGATATGAACTGTGCCGGCTGCCGAAGCCTGTCGCACTACCCTGGGGCAATGATTAAATGAAATGATAGTGGAGAGTGTTACTGGAATGAAATGGTGACAGCGAAAACCGGAGTTCCCGGAGAAAAACCTGTCTGCCTCCGCTTTGTCCAGCACAAACCTCACATGGAGTGACCGGGATTTGAACCACGGACCCAGCGGCGGAGGCCGGCGTTTTGCCGCCTAAGCCACGGAGGCTCTTATCTGTTGGAGCTAGTTCAGGAAATTAATTAATGCCTTTATTGCAGCCAAATAGCAGTCGAAAATAAAGAATGAACATGTACACTAAAATTGCGCTCGGGCGATTTGAATTGCATAGTCTTTGATTGTTTTCTCTTACTACAGAGCTCTAAGTAGTAGCGTTCACATGCTTGTCCACATAGTTGGTATACACACGTCACTGTAGGGTTATGGAAATAGGCTATTTGTTAATACAATTAATGTGGTGAAAACCATGGACAGCCAGACGTGTAAACACATGCCTACGTCCGGTCGATCATGTCTCCAGTTCCATAAAATTCTTGAGATAATGTCTTCTTTTATTTTCTTCTTCAATGAAGGTAGTAGTTTTTCTGAGGCTCTGGTATTTGGTAGATGTAAATAGTTTCTAAGGTCTTCAACCAAGAAACGATTCTATTATAGTCCTTGATAAAGACAAAGAGTTATAACTATACCCATACATTTAGGAGAAAGTAGGCTATATGTTCTTTACTGAACATCTTCTTTATTTTATTTTAACGTATGGCTTTTTGTGGAGGGAGTGTCCGAGGACATGTTCGGCTCGCCAGAGTTTGTAGCTTCTTCTATGCGGACACCCATGGGGTGAGCTACAAGTACCGTCGCGTGTGGAGTGTTTGGGGAGGAAAGTGTGAACGTAAGGACGAGGAATTGGAAGGTAGCGGCTGTGGCCTATAGTTAGACACCAACCCCGATATTTGGCTGGAAGGCAGATGGGAAACCACAGAAGACCATCTTCAAGGTTGCTGGCGGGGGGATTCGCACCTTCTCGCTTTCCGAATGTGAGCGACTGCCTGCAGCCACGCCGTAACGATCTTGGCTAACTCACCCGGTGGTTCTCCATTGAAGCGTTTAATTCGCCCCGTCACTTGCTTTATTACAAAATAAGTAATGACTTAAAAATATTTTGTCATTTATTAGGATTTTTAAACATGATTGCATTAGATATTACCAATTAAGGGATGAACATCGACTTTCAAACGACACGGCACGGTGGCGAATCTACTGCCGCGTTGCTCAACAAGCCTGATGCGACAAGAATGTGCAGGCAAGAACATCCCTGCCTTGGTGATTGAGTAAGGCCGGAGAGGGAACGGAAGTCTGCGGTTACCATGGCAACAGGAGTTCCGTGATGCGAATTCAGCCAGCAAGGGAGTCGTCTCTCACCAGTACTATAACAGTTGCTGTGCTCGCTGCACGTGCAGTTCGTATATTAGATTGCGACGTGTTGCATGTGTAATATGTTTTACATTTTGATAATTCAAGATAAGGAATACAAAATATGAGTAATGAAACATTAGTGAAATACCTAGAAGAAAACAGTATGGACGATGTGTTCGTGGTGCATACAAATTATTCTCTTTAATTTTTTCGCGTATATCAGCGCGTCACCATCCGATGCACTCCTGAACCGCCGCTGTGAAAATGAAAATCCACAGCCTGCTTCCAGTCTCCGACCGGGTCAGGAATGGAATGAATGAAGCCCCATCTAGCGGCGAGGATATTAACTGTGCCGGCTGCCGAGGCCTGACGCACTCCTCTGGGGCAATGATTAAATGAATGACAGATGAAATGAAATGATAGTGGAGAGTGTTGCTGGAATGAAATTTTGACAGGGAAAACCGGAGTACCCGGAGAAAAACCTGTCTGCCTCCGTTTTGTCCAGCACAGATCTCACATGGAGTGACCGGGATTTGAACCACGGACCCAGCGGTGAGAGGCCGACGTGCTGCCGCCTAAGCCACGGAGGCTTGCAAACCGCCGCTGTATTTAACTTATTTGTTCTTGTATCCTCACTGCCTCTTGTACTAAACACAACTTACCTTGTCTTGTTCTTCGGCAGGGCCGTAGGGTAACACAGATACCACCTCCACCACTACGGGAGGACGATCGCTTCTTCATCCTCAATGAAAGTCCCAATTATCGCCCTGGACCCTGGCCAGCGCAGGTAAGATATTGGCAAATCATACTTTCAAAAATAAAGTTGGATAATTACGTTATACAGACAAGGCTTGAAATAATCCTCTAATGTTACCGCACACTCTTTGGCTGCTTTGTCACCGAAACTACGTTTGCTACTTGTTTATCCCTGACAGACTGGCTGCGTGGCGGAGCGGTAACGTTATCATCTGTTGTACCGAAGGTTGCATGACCGAATCCTGGCGCAGTCAGTTGGCAATTGAGGGTGCACAAATGCGAGGGAGCCGTGTCAGTAGATTTACTGGAACGATAAAGTTCTCCTTCGGGGCAAAATTCCAGCACGCCGGCGTCTCTAAAAGCCTCGGTAGTTAAAAGAGACGTTAAACCAATAACATTATCATTATTACTTTTAACAATATTGTCTTATTACCCCTGACATACGAGGGCTGGATCAAAAAGTCTTTGCCCCTTTTCTCTTTAGCCAAACAAAAATACATACAGGTAATTACAAATATACGTACTGTTCTACGTGTCTTACACTTCTTTTTTCCACATAACGTTGAAACATTTGTCCCACATAACTAAATTTTTGATACTCCCTGTGATAGAATTCAGCCGGCATACTATGGAACCATCGTCGGACTGTTGTCTTGGCGTCATAGTTGCACGTGAATCGCTGTTCTGCCAGGAATTAATTAATTAATTACTTTTTGAAATTTCAAGATGGCCGCTGTGCGCTATATTCAGTGCAATAATCTTCTGGCTAACGCATGTGAGAGCTCTAAAATGATACTCACCTCTTGGCAAGGTTCGTCTTAATTGCCCAAATTAATTCGGAGTTGTCGATTTTAATGTTCTATTTGTTCGTACAGCCGCCTTCTTGAATGCATCGAGAGTCTGTTCATTTGCCTTGGCCATATTATATGGTCCTACCTTTTCACTAAGCTTCGTTACTGTAACCCTTAAGTATCGCGAGTTCTTTACTTTTTTATTTTATAATTTCAAGATGGCGGCTGAGAGTAAAATAAAGTATCATGTAATAACGATGACAACAGAGGGTCCTTATATAAATCTATCTGAATGCCACATACAGTACTGTGAACATTGATTCATTGGATCATAAGTTATGGATTATATGCTTGCGTGATTAACACGGCCGCCATATTGAAATTGTTTGGGTGATTAACTTTTAGTTTGGATGAAAGTCGCTTCCCACATGAAGGCATTTTTTTTTTTAAGTAGATACCCAATGATTAGTTTAGTCGTAATTTGGTTTAAGCTTTGAACATTTGGGTGGCCTGTAGTTTGTTTTGGATTAGATGGCGATGATTGATAGGGGGTGTGAGGGACAATCATACACACAGGCACATTCACATTTGGCCATTGTAGAACTCATAAGTGTATTTCCATTTCTTGGAAAAATAGAAATAGGCTAATAAGGTCTCAATTTATGGGTTCATTGCCTTACCATATATTATGTCGTCAATGAGATGTTTCAAAAAATATCGAAAGTTTAGGCACACTATGCTGTGATGCGTGTAGAGGGTCATTTGCAAGGGCTGTGGAAGAGGTGAACCTCAGGAGGTTGATTGCACACTATCGACCAAGTGCGTCAACTTCAACGGGGCACATTCTCCCCTGCTACGGTAGTACCCATATTTACTATTGGAAAGAAAGACACTAGAGATCAAAATGATAATGATTCCCTACCGTTAGAATCGCCAGAATGTTCATCTCTAGACGGCCACAGAGGTTTTCCATCTCATTTGCTCGGAAGGTAAGTCTCATTGACCTCCACGAGCGAGTTTTGTGCGTCTATAGCAAACGCAATTAAACCAATGGAAGACCAGCTCCTGGCAATAAATAAGTGATCATTGATAAAGCCTCTGCCCTTCAAACAGTTCTATAATAATAACCCCTGGCACTACAGCCCGTGAAGGGCCTAGGCCTACCAAGCGACCGCTGCCCAGCCATTTGGCTTGCAGATATTGGGGTGACGCGTGATCAGCGCACCGGGTCCCCTCGGCCGATAAACTTGGTTTTCGTGATCGGGGCACTGCCTCACTGTCAGACAGCTACTCAATTGCCCTCACGAGGCTGAGTGCACCCCGTTCCAGCCCTCATGTCAGTTTCTAAAATCCCTGACGGGGCCGGGGATCGAACCTGGGGCCTCCGGGTGAGAGGCAGGCGCGCTACCCCTTCACCACGGGCAAACAGTGCTATAGGTGGAAAGTAAATGTAAAGGAGGTGCCGCCGAAAGAACAGATGCTTTCTTAGATGTAGTTATCTGGAAAATCTTCTCCAACACAAAAGTCAGGGAAGTCTTCCACTACATGGTCGGAATGAAGCCCTTCCCAACTCGTTCAGCACAAAAGACTTCGCCCACCCAAAGTTGAAAATACATTGCCGAAAAGAGAAAGACGGCATATCTCCGGGTCTCTCGTTCTTCTGATAGAGGGGATACTAGTACAACTGCTAGTAGGCCTTCGCCCGCAATCATCAGTGGGAATGGATGCTTATTATCCCCAGGAAAAGTGACTGCCCAGAGAAAGTGGAAGTACAGCCATCTGAATCACTATCGTCCCATATTACCCCGTGTTTGAGCGGTGAGGAGGTCGATGTGACCACTCCATCTCCTAATGGAGACGGATGGCAGTTACAAAAAGATGACGAAGAGGAAAAGAGGAGAAGACGGATAGCTCGAAGTTCTAATTCTCTTTCCTTAGTCCACATTTTGCTATTTCAATGGAGCAGTAATAGTTATCTCAAGCTTCTTGCTGAGATACGTCAGTTAATTTCTTCACTTACGGCCAATATCGTCTGTCTTCAGGAGTCAAGGATCAAACCTGGACATGGCACGCAAGGAAGAATTATAAAATCTTCCTAAAGATGGACTGGGATGTTGCGGTTAGGGACGTCTGCACATTGGTCCACTCCACTCTCTTTAGTGACGAGGTCCCGCTGCGTACTCAGCTAGAAGTTGTTGCTGTTCGTGCTTCGTTACCACAGTATGTAACATGTATATTTCACCTGATCATCAGCTTGAGTACGACCAGCTGGAAGATCTAGTCTCTCAGCTAACCCCTCCTCTTTTCTCTTTTTTGGAGAAGTAAATGTCCACAACACTATCTGGGGCTTCACTACCTCTAGCAGTGGAGGGAGGTTCTAGAAGCTGATCAGACAGCTGAATCTGTGTCTATTGAACACTGAGGAATCAAGTACTTGTGCAGTGCCCAAAGCACACTGTCTCGTATAGATATACGTAGCTTGATGCGATAGTCGTGTGTTTATTTCCCTGCTGAGGTAGGATATGCGCGATGACCTTTGTAATAGTGACCACTTCTCTATATTCTTATTTTTTCGACTCAGCCGCTGAATGGATTTTCAACACACGCCGTTTTTGCAGACGATCTGTTTAGAACCGTCGAATAACTTGCCAGTCACATAACGAATGGTGTTTTGGCTGCAGGTGAGGAGAAATACTTTCCCTACCCGGCAACTTCCGTCGGATGTTTGTCCCTTAGTTGATCGATGAGACAGCAGCAGCCATTAGAGATTGTCCAAAAGCTTTGAAACTTTATTGAAGGCAACCATGATAGTCATTTTAATAACTCTCCAGATTCTACGTGCGAATGCTCAATACCACGTTCAGGAGAGTAAGAATCGACAAGGGAAAAGTATGTGTCATGCATGGAGCTACTTCTATATTATATGTGAGGAATAAACTTCGTCGCACATCTGGACTACACACCTCTGACGATACTCGGAGACTCCATAAATGAAGAGATAATTCCCGACCCTCTCGGCATTGGCGATCATAGTCCATTCCAATTTCGTGGATGTGTCCAGCTCCAGTATTTATGATCGGCTCTTTATAATTTTGAAGTAGGTGGCAATGACTCATGCCCTGTCCTTTGCGACTGCTACTTCAGATTTTACGATGTACCTTTTACAGAATGGGAACTACACAGTGCACTTGAAGTGTGTAAGGACACGTCTCTTAGACCGGATAATATCCACAATCAGATGTTCAATCATATTTGAGATACTAGCATTTAACATCTGCTCTCCGGTGAGAGGGAATTTGGTGCCGTTATCAAAGGCTGGGAAGGATCCAAAATTTGTTGACAGCCACAGGCCATGTGGGCGACTAAAGAAGGTGATTAATCGTCGACTTGTGTGATTCTTGGAAGAGAGAGAGGCCTCTTTTGTCTGACTAGCATTGTGGGTTTAGCTCTCATTGGTCCACCGATGTTAATCTGATGAGACTCAAGAGCGCTATCCTAAAGGAATTCCTCTGAAGAGAACATCTTGGCATTGGACAAACGCAACCGACCCAAAACAATATGTTGTGTTAGTACAGGTTACTTTGAAAAATATTGATACTATAGACGCTAATATTGATAGTATTAGAACTTATGTTGGTAGACTTAGAACAGACGTAGGAAGTGCCAGAACCGATATTATTATTAGAAGAGACGTAGAAAATGAAAATGATAAAAAATGGAAATGATAATGTTATAACAGAAGTTCACGCTCACATCAAAGCTACGAATGAAAATGTAAGGGGAGTTAACAACAAAGAATTATGTTGTTAAATTATCCGCAAATATAAATGAATCTACTCATGACGTAGACCTCCGTCATTACAATATCTATGTACTCTATACGGTAATAACTCCCGCCTCCTATTCTATCTTTAATAATAATAATCATCATCATCATCATTTCCCCTTATCCAGCTCCTGCCGGGTCGGGGTATTTATGGCACTTCTCCACTTTCCTCTTTCCTACCACAATTCTTCTTCCACGATCTTGTCCCAGTCCATATTTCTTTTTCTCACGCTGTTATTCACTGAATCGATCCACCTTTTTCTAGGTCTTCCCCTTGCTCTCTTACCCTCGCACTTGGCCTCCAGCATCTGTCTTGGTATTCCATTTTCCTCCATCCTCTTTACATGTCCAAACCACCTTAGTTTATTCTTCTCAATTCTCTCATTTAGTTTTCCCATCCCAACTTCCTTCCTAACATCTTCATTCCTCACTCTGTCTTTCCTTGTCTTACCTATCATACTTCTTAGGAATTTCATTTCACTGGCTTGGATTCTACTCTCTTGCCTGCTTGTCAGGGTCCAAGTCTCAGCTGCATAAGTTAATATGGGTACATAGTACACTTTATACATTACCTCCTTGCTTTTCCTTGGTACTTCCTTATCCCAAACAAGTTTTCTTACACTTTGATAGAATGCATTGCTCTGCTGTACCCTCCTGCCAATCTCCATGTCCAACCTACCAGTTTGCATCAATTCACTTCCTAGGTATTTGAACGTGTCCACAATTTCCAAACTCTGACTTCCAATTTTCACAGTGCCCTTTCCTTGTCTTTCCCCTTTTGTCATCACCATGGTCTTGCTTTTCTCTATACTGATTTTCAGGCCGTACTTCTGAATATTTTCGTTCAGTGCATCTAGTTGTTTTTGCACTTTTTCGGTGTTCCTTCTCCAGACCACAATATCGTCTGCAAATAATAGTAACTTCATTTCTTTATGTCCATATGCTTCCTTTGTTTCCTTTACAATTTCATCCATTACCATTATGAACAAAAGAGGTGACAGCACACTCCCCTGTCTTAGTCCAGTATTGTTCCTAAACCAATCTGTCTTTCCAACTGGGGTCAGTACCCTCCTAACACAGTTGTTGTACATTGCTTGCACCATTTCCAACATTTCTCTTCCCAGTCTCTTCTTAACCATGGTTTCCCATACCTTCTCTCTGGGGACACTATCATATGCCTTTTCTAGATCTATGAAAGTCATGACCAAATCCTCTCCATATTCCCAGTTCATTTCCATCACCTGCCTCGAGCTAAAGATTGGGTTCACTGTGGATCTTCCACTCCTGAAGCCATACTGTTCCTCTTGCAACTCTCCTTCCACCTTTCTTCTCATTCTTCTTTCTAATATCCTTTCCAGTATTTTTAGCCTATTTTCAATTTTGAAAAAATAGGCTTATGAGATCACCTTTTGTCCGTGTGTGTGTGTGCGTGTGATTCGTGTGTGTCCCCCCCCCCCCCCTAATAAAATCTAAACGGTAGGAGCGATTTCAATGAAACTCGGAAAGTTCATAGCACTATTCCGGGCGACCTCGACCGTGCCCATCAAATTTTGTTACGACTCACCAATCCAACATGGCGGCTGTGCGAAATATTTCTCCAGCATTCAATATCTTCGAAACGATTACCGATATTACCCTGACATTTTCTATGGTGATAGAGGAAACTACTATAAGTTCACTTATGTGACTTTTGAAAACCTGGTAACTATAAAACCAACATGGCAACCAAGCGAATTTGCGAATTTTAAATAGACGTTCCTCGCGATTTGACCAACCAAACGCAATGAAACTTGGTACAGTATATGTTTATATACATTGTAATGCACCGACATCTAACGTCGTTCAATTGTTTACATAATCACAAGATGGCGGATGTGCGAAATATTTCACCGGCATTCTATATCTCTGAAACTATTAGCGGTATCTCCCTAAAATTTTGTACGGAGAAAAGGCACTACTGGAAGTCCATCTATAAGACTTTCAAAAACCGGTTAACTACAAAACGAACATAGCGGCCAAGCGAATTTGAAAATTTTAAATAGACCATTCTCGCGATTTAATGTTCCAAGCGCACTGAAACCTGGTACAGGAAATATTTATACACGTTGTAATCCACTGGTATCTAATTTAGTTCAATTGTTTACATAACCTCAAGATGGCGGCAGTGCGAATTTTAAAATTAAGTTTTTATTTCTTGTGATGTAGTCATGCGATCGAAGTGAAAGTTTGATAATGAACCTACGCAATAATTTTCCTTTAATGGTACATGACTCTATGGCCTATACATTTAACAATCCAACATGGCGACCATCCGAAATATTTAGACGATACTGAATATCTACGAATCTATTTTAGCAATCAAACTGCATTTTTTAATGTTCATAGGGGCTACGAACTTAAGTTCACCTATAGGACTTTAAATAACCTGGTGATCACAAATCCAACATGGCGGCGATGCGAATTTTAAATATTCACATGGACGTTTCTCGCAATTTAAGCATCCGCGTGCAGTGAAACTTGGTACAGTAAATCATTATACGAATGTTAATCCACTGGCATCTAATTTATTTCAATTGTTTCCATAACCTCAAGATGGCAGCTGTGAAAAATTTTAAAATCTCCTTGTTACTTCTTGTGTCCTAATTATGCGATTGAAGTTTGAATACTACACGTTCACAATAATCTGCATGTAACAGTCCATAACTCTAGGACCTACATATATAAAATCCAACATGGCGACCATCCGAAATATTTAGTCGGTTCTCAATATCTACGAATCTATTACAGCAATCGAACTGAAATTGTGTATGTTGATAGTGGCAATTAACATAAGTAGGATATATGAAAATAGGCTGTATAGTTCTTCACGGAACTACTTGTTACTATCTGTGATATGAGGGTGATCCCTCTATAGTTATCACACACTTTCTTGTCCCCTTTCTTAAACACTGGTATTATTAGCCCTTACTCCCAGTCTTCTGGTACACATTTCCGTTTCCACACACACTTTAGCAGTCGATACAGCCATTGCATACCAACAGGTCCAGCAGCCTTTATCATTTCTACACTGATTTCATCCACCCCTGTTGCTTTTCCCATCTTCATTTTCTGTACTGCTAATTCCACCTCCAGCATTGTTATATCATCTTCTGTTATAGAGTCGTCAGGCTGTGTCACTTCCATCTCACCAGTACAATTGCTCACATTGAATAGCGTATCGAAATACTCCTTCCATCGTCCCTTTATCTCTACTGGGTGTGTTAACAACTCTCCATCTTCCTTTTTCACCAGCTTTGTAGTAACTCTTTCTTTCCTCTTACTTCTTAGAAGCCCATATAGCATCCTTTTACTGCCACTTACATCTGTTTCCATTCTTAGTGTAAATTCTTCCCAACTTTTCTTCTTTTCTTCTCATACCACTTTCTTACACCTCCGTTTGCTGTCGTGATACTTCCTTTTGCTTTCTTCTGTTTGATCTCGGTTCCGTTCTTTCCATGCAGACTTCTTTTCTTTCACTGCTTTCCTCACTTCCTCATTCCACCACGGTGTCTCCTTCTCTTTCACTCTTGTTGATGTCCTACCACAAGCACTCTCTGCTGCACCAGCAAATGCCCTTTTAAAGTGGGACCATTCCTCTTCTACGTTTTCCACTTCAGTAACTGGGATTTGTTGCTTCAATCTCTCCTGAAAATCTTCCTGTACAGCTTTATTCTATCTTTAAATCCTCCTTAAATACGATTAAATAATATTGCTTTAAGCACTTGAAATACCGATGAATGATTCATCATCTTAATAAACTGCCTTAAATAAACACAACGGATTCCTACACTTAATAAACAAGTTCTATTTACAACAAAAATATATTAACGAACTATTCCTCCGACTTCCATAATTATCCATATCTCCAAACTGAGATTACTCAAAATAGCAAATTGTTAAGTTTAAACCTAAAATATTTACTCAAATCCTTTCAAATCCTACTTCTTCATTTTCATCTTTAGAATCTCATGAATCTCCATTTCACTATGTCTTATCTGGTAAAATTGGCAATCCTGGATTCTGTAATCCGTACAATAAGTAAAGACATAGTTATGTAACTCCTGCTGATCCGTCATCTTAATAAAAAATACTAATAAAATAACTTTTCTTCACACTTAATAATTACCAACATGTTTACATTCCTTCTTATCAGAACCATTTAAATAGAATAAAATTTAACTCAGTTTCACAAAGATCAGCTGTTCCTGCTATTTCAAGGTTCAATTGCATTGTCCATCGATAACTCCAATAATAACCTCAACAATACTTTTCTTATTCCTGCTAATAATCCTTTCTTAAAAACCATATACTGTATAATTATGTCGCAGATCTGTCCACACAGATATCTATTCAACAATATTGCAACAATGTCATCTAGCCCATTGCCATAACTTCAATATTATCATCCGTCAACCGGGAACACCTTAAATACTTCTCATAAATACTTGCAATTTCTTTCTTCATAAAACAACAAACGATCAACATAGTAATGCGAAAATCCTAATTCGCAGGTAACACAAGTTTCATAAAAAAATACTACAATAAATCATTGGTTCCTTCGATGCCATATAATAACTGACAATATAATAATTTCTTATACTTCATAGCTCTTATCTACTTCCATCAATGTTAACATTCCAATACTAGCTTCTATCAGCTGATATACTCCTCATGAGTATTTATTCCAAATTCACAGTTTCAAAAATTACGACGATATCACAGTTCACTCTGCGTATTCAACAATATTACAATGTTTCATCTATCTCACTTATTTCTCTTCAATAAAACACATTCCTCCTTAAACATGTGAGCAACTTTCACAACCAGATCTGTGAATAAGTTATTAACAATATAACTAAATTCAGATCTTAAAAATAGAACGCTAAAAGATCGACATTTTTAATAATCTCGTCAGTTAACTTAAATCCTGGAATCCAAAGTTCCAACAAAAATAACAATCGAACGTAACACAATAAAATCTCCGATATCTCCTATATAAATTCGAAGTCGATATAGAAAATCGTTCTAAACTTCCAACAATAAATATTAATCGCCAAATCACATCATAAAAATATTAAACTTCGATGAAAATCGATATTAAAAATCCTACATGACATTATGATCGAAATATAAATTCAGAAAATTTAGAAAAGCAAAAATTTAGCAAAAATGACTTCAATAGAAAAATGGTCGGATAATCTCTAATGTAACCAAATTACAATACTATGGGATACTTGAAAATTGATCTTGATTCTTCCTTTAGAAGCGTAAAGCTGTCTAGAAGTGGTTTTCCCTCGTTGAACATCATAAACAGGATGTTCCTGGGGTACCTCTGTTCATGACTGCTATGCTGGATCATCCTGGATCGCCATATGAAGTCATCATCTCCTGGACTGGGATTAGGACTCCATACATCATCGTGGTGGGGTATCAGCATTCGTTCTGCATCGGCATCTTCAAGAGTCGGGCCCACCCTTACTCTGGAATCGAACTAGGTCCCCCCTAGATCACGCGTGCATGAAAATCTTCTTTCTTCTGTTCTTCCACGTAGAAATAAATTTGTAGCTGTATCCATATTTAGTAATTGTTCTTAATGACGTGCGTAGACTTTAGATATGCAGGAGAGAAATCTAACAACAATACTTTCACAACCAGATCTGTGAATAAGTTATTCTTATACTTTATAGCTCTTATAACTTCCATCAATGTTAACATTCCAATACTAGCTTCTATCAGCTAGATGTTATAATTGGTAATAGTAAAAGGTAATTTGTTTCATTGTATTTCAGTTTCCATCTGGCATCGTTTACTATGTCACTTCAAATATTCTTGACGATTGCTAGTTTGCTAGTCATGAAGTGTATTCAGCAATTTTAACCTAGAATCATTATTGATTAACACCAAGAATCATATTGATAATAGTAAAAGGTAATTTGTTTCATTGTATTTCAGTTTCCATCTGGCGTCGTTTATTATGTCACTTCAAATATTCTCGACGTCGTCCATAGAGCATGTTCCCAATAGCATATTAACAATTCATTGCACTCTCTTCAGTAGCGATTGTAAATGTCCCACCCAACTTCTGTAGGTTAGCCATGGTCAGTGGCGTACTAAAGGGGGTGCGAACGGGGCGGCCGCCCCGGGCGTCGTAAAGGTAGGGGGCGCCAAAATCCAAAATCGAAAAACTTTTTTGTTTTTGTTTAAGAAGAAATATTTTTTAAAGGAAAAATATACGTTTTAATGGTCAAATTGTCTTTATTACTTTGTTAAATACTGCAGTGATATTATTTAGAAATGAAATAAGTGTTTCGTTTTAAACTATTTATAGACGATACGAAATAGTTCGTGAGCACCGAGCACACAGGAAATGATTACGAAGTACGGGTGAAAAGATCGCCTGAGCCGGAATCAGAGTAGTGATGGAGAGGGAATGCGTGGTTGATGACGGGGCCGGTCGACGCGGGGTGCTGGCATCAAGTCACAACAGAATTGACGATTGCTAGATTGCTAGTCATGAAGTGTATTCCTTAACCTTAATCCTTACTTTACTTTATTCATTTGTGGAGTTGAGTTGCGTTTATTTCGCAGTCGTTGTGTATCAATGAAGTGAATATACATGTGTTTACACGACTAGTTCAAAAGTACGAGTAATTCCTGTTCATGCACAACTAGTAAACAGGTAAGTGCAATTAGCACTAGCAAAAAATATTAGGTTAAATTATCTAAAACAATTTTTAAAAAATACAATGTTTACTCTCTATTTCGTTTGCTATTGGCTGAAGCAATTTTAACCTAGAATCATTGATTAACACCAAGAATCATGGTATATTGGCTTTCACGGCCGGTGAATTAAAACTCAGCAATTCTTCTAGGTTTGTGCCGTGTCTTGTGTGGGGTTTCGTTTGGACACCAAGCTGGCTCATCGGCGGGATCTTGGTGTCCCTGCCCGGATCCCCACAGGAGTGACGAACTGCGCGCCACCTCCCTTTATATTAGGTGCAACTGCACCACTTGACTGCGAGAACTAAAAGCTCAAGTGTCCTCAAGAAACATGTCAGCTTATCGGTTAAGGGCTACTCAGACACAAGATGGAGTTCTAAAGCAGAAGCCGTGAACGCCTTATCTCAGTTAATGGAGTGCTTCATGCTCTAGAAAAATTGAGAGACACTACAACTGAAACCGTCGATACCAGACAGAGTGCAGCGCTGTTAATTAATACAATAGAAAGGTTTGACTTTGTAACTCTGCTATTCTTCTGGGCTGAGGTACTTCCAAAAATTGACCGAACACAGAAATATTTGCAAATCGAAGGCATCACTCACTTATGTAATAACTTGTCTACAAACTTTCGAACATCAGCTTCATATGCGGAGAGAAACCATTCCAGTTGATGTTATATAAAAAGCTACTAAGAAGTGTGAGGAATGGGGAGAACCCACGGAACGAAGACAAAGAGTGAAGTGGAAAATGCCAGGGGAATCCGATGTTGGACTTTCCTGGAAAGATGAAATAAAGGGGAGCACACTAGAGATCTTAGATAAACTTATTCGTGAGTTAGGTAAACGGTTCGCCAATATCAATGAACTGAATGAAGGTTTTGGCTTCCTCTGTAATTTTGATGGATACATTCATAACGAAACCCCAAAGGAAAACGTTTTGATCACTCTAAAGAGGGAATGTTTCGAACTTGCAGAGAAGTACCCTGAAGATTTGATCGGAGAAGAACTCTTTGACGATATTAAAGATGTCATAGTTTTATTACGAAGATCAAAGTAAAATAATGATAAGTTCGACATGAAACCCAAATATATTTTGTTATATTTAGGTCTTGTTTGGGGTTAGAGGCATACAGTAACTTGATCATCGCTTTCAAACTATTTGTAACGATTCCAGTGTCTGTTGCATCTTGTGAACGATCTTTTAGTAAGCCGAAGCTCATTAAAAATTACTTAAGATCCACAATGGCGCAAGAAAGACTAAGTAATTTAGCAATTTTATCAATTGAACGTGATGTGGCTGCTGCGATAGACATCAACTCTATTATAAATAAGTTTACATCCATCAAGGCTAGGAAGGAACATTTTTAGCCTATTTTCATTTTATGAAAAATAAAAATAGGCTTATGAGATCACCTTTTGTCCGTGCGTGTGCGTGTGTGTGTGATTGTGCGTGTGTCCCCTAATAACTTCTAAACGGCTGGAGTGATTACAATGAAACTCGGTAAGATCATAGCACCATTCTGGCCAACCCCGTCCGTGCCCTTCAAATTTTATTGTGTCTCACCAATTCAACATGGCGGCTGTGCGAAATATTTCACCAGCATTCAGTATCTCCGAAACTATTATCGATGTCGCCCTGAAATTGTGTACGGTGATAAAGGGCACTACTAGAAGTTCACCTATGAGACTTCCAAAAACCTGGTAACTACAAAACCAACATGGCGGCCAAGCGAATTTGAGACTTTTAAATAGACTTTTATCGCGATTTAACCATCCAAACGTAATGAAACTTGGTACAGCAAATGTCTTTACACATTGTATTGCACTGGAGTCTAATTTTGTTCAATTGTTTGCATAACATCAAAATGGCGGCTGTGTGAAATATTTCCCCGACATTCTATATCTCCGAAACTATTATAGATATCACCCTGAAATTTTGTACGGTGATAAAGGGAACTGATACAAGTTTATCTATGTAACTTTCATAAACCTGTAAGGTACAAAACGAATATGGCGGTCAAACGAAGTTGTAACATTTTAATAGACTTTTCTCGTGATTTAACTCTCTGAGCGCAGTGAAATGTGGTACAGTAAATGATTATACATATTGCAATGCACTGGCATATAATTTAGTTCAATTGTTTGCATAACCTCAAGATGGCGGCTGTGCGAAATTTTAAAATATTTTTTTTATTTCTTGTGTTTTAATCATGCGATCGAAGTGAAAGTTTGAATAATGAACCTAGGCAATAATTTCCCTTGAATGGTACAAAACTCTATGGCCCATACATAAACAATCCAAAATGGCTATGCATCCGAAATACTTAGGCGGTTCTCAATATCTACGAATCTTTTACAGCAATCAAACTGAAAATTTTATGATCATAGAGGCTATGAACATATGTTCACCTATAGGACTTTCAGTAACCTGGTGAGCATAAATCCAACATGGCGGCGATGCGAAGTATAAATATTTAAATGGACGTTTCCTGCGATTTAACTGTCCGAGTGCAGTGAAACGTTGCACGTTAAATGCTTATACAAATGTTAAACCGCTGGCATCTAATTTATTTCAATTGTTTGCATAACCACAAGATGGCAGCTGTGCGAAATTTTAAAATCTCGTTTTTACTTCTTGTGTTCTAATCATGCGATTGAAGTTTGAATACCACACGTACACAATAATCTTAATGTAATAGTACATAAATAAAAATCCAACCTGGCGACCATCTGAAATATTTAGACAGTTCTCAATATCTACGAATCTATCACAACCGTCAAACTGAAATTTTGTATGTTGATAGAGGCAATTAACATGATTAGGATATATGAAAATAGGCTGTATATTTCTTCACGGAACTACTTGTTACAATTTTGCTATGGCTCTGAAACTTCTTTTCTCTTTAATTTTTATTATTTTTCAAACAAACTACCTTTTAATACTTAGAGTTTTATTTTATTCATATTTTTCTCTTTATAATGTGTTAAAGTAACATACTACTTATTAAAAATACCTATTTATGAACTTTAAACTGTGTTAAAATTGAACTTATTGATCCTTGAACCTTTAAGTTTTTTTAGCGTATGGCTTTTAGTGCCGGGAGTGTCCGAGGACATGTTCGGCTCGCCAGTTTTGTAGCTGCTTCGAGACGGACACCCAATGGGTGAGCTACAAGTACCGTTGGGGAGGAATGTTGGATGGGAGGTTCGAGGAGTTGGAAGGTAGCGGCTGTGGCCTATAGTTAGGGACCAACCCCGGCATTTGCCTGGAAGGAAGATGGGAAACCACAGAAGACCATCTTCAAGGTTGCCGGCGGGGGGATTCGAACCTCCTCGCCTCCCGGATGTGAGCGACTGCCAACAGTCATGCCGCAACGACCTCGGCTAACTCACCCGGTTAACCTTTTAGTGTTAGGGGGCGACTACTATCTAGTTGGCCCCGGGCGCCAAGTAGCCTTGGTACGCCACTGGCCATGGTGATGAGAAAATGTGAATGTGAATACTATCATCCTCGAATACTTCTTAATACAAGTTCACGTAGCTAGTGTGCTTTCTTCAATGTTCGTATTTGACTTTCAATACTATTTTAATGGTATCGTTGTGAATTACGCAAATGAGATTTGCCGTAATTTTATCGTAGACTTCACTTAATGTCTCTTGTTGCTAAATAATCTTCTGCGATGCTCTGAATTTATACTGTTAATTACACTGGTAAGTATTGCTCGGTCGGAAGACACGTCCGTTTCCGCTGGAAACTTTGATGAAAAGAACACGAGTTAAGTCGCGTCTCTCCCACTCCAATAAAAATGATAGCGTCCTGTGTATAAAAAAACTCGTCTGAAATTGCGCGTTTATCCATTATACTCATTACTTTGCAATTACTGGTTCAATTACATTCAAAAATGTCTTCATATTTTTAATATATTATTTGACGGCTTTGTTGCTTTAATAGCTCTCGCAATGAGTAATGCTAATTATGGTAATTGCTTTATCCTCGTATTTCATTGGCTGTCGCTGGTCACGTGCCATTATTTCAGTCACACTTCTTGCCACGTGCGGGTTTTGTCGTGCGCTCCCCCCTGTTGAGCAAGTTTCTTTTATATCGGCTCTCCGACAACTAAGCTAGACCCGTTTCTCGCGCTCTCTGCTAGTATTTACTGATCTAATTTTCTCATTGGCTGATGCCTGTTGCTACCGTGACTGAATATACTGGTTTGTGTCATAATTTCAGCTTCGAACTTTTATAATACTGACTTCATTTCAATACACTGAAATAATGAAAACATTCACCTAGCAAATTCGAGTACAGTACCTAAGGTAAGGCCACGGCTGCTTCCTATCTAAATCCTACCTCAATTACTAGTATACACATTAGTACAGACGAAACAATGACAAAGGTTATCAGACAAATTCTACACTCACCCGAGTACACGGGGCTACATGACCACCATGTCGCAATGCCCCTAAGGAATCAACAACAACTACAACAACAGTTCGACTCAAAACTATTTGTTTGTATGTTGTAGTCAGAAGCAAGTTTTGTAAGCGTCTCATATGTATTTCCTTTCTTTTCAGAGTAAACCACACAAGCCGCCATTGGCATCAAAAATAAAAACGGAGCTTGCGGGCTTGGCAGCTGAGGTCAGCGAACTTGAGCTAGAGATGGCGCAACTGCAGTTGGCTTTAGATGAAAGGATCAGACTGGAACAACCCAAAGGTGTAACATGTCCACCGTGTGCCGACGAGAAAAGAAAAAGATCAAGGATAGAGATTAAGGAAGACCAGAATTTAAATGCATATGATTTACAAGAACCTATGAGAATACCCTACCATATTTTGAATCCAGATGCTTTGAGAGACGTAGAAGAAACAACTCGTTATATTTTCACCAAGTTTAATGACAGGCTTAACCGTTACAATATGTAGGGGACGTTAGTAATAAAATGAGGGTACAGTTGTTACGATTACAATGTTACCTTTGTTAGAATGGTACTTGGCCAATATTTATTTTCTGATCATCATTATCATCATCATCATCATTTTCCATCTCCAGTTTCCCGGGTGTGACAAACAAGCGCTCTCCATCTTGCCCGATCTTGGTACACCATTTGTTCTTGGACATCACCCCAGTTAAAACCATTCTTCTCCACCTCTGTTCGAACTGTTTCTATTCATCGTCTTCTTGGTCTTCCTCTTGGTCTCTTCCCTCTGACATCCAGGTTGAAGTACTTCTTTGCTGTTCTAGAGCTATCCTTCCTCATTACATGGCCATACCACTGAAGTCTGCGTTTCCCCAGAAAGTTGGTAACAGGGACCCTGATGCCAGCTGTTGCTCTGTGTACCTCATTTCTGATCTTGTCTCTCCTGGTACTTTGGTTCATAGTCCTAATAAATCTCATTTCTGTGGCTTGAATTCTACTGTAATCCTTACTGATCATTTGCTGAAATACATTCTATTCGTCAGTGTCGTGGAGAACGTTCCCGTCTCTGAGACTAACTTCACGGCACACCTGATGAAGAAGATTATTATGAAAAGGAAGATTGTAGTTTTACGTGACCGTGAATCTTGTGATTATGAGCCACGGGACCTCCTTTTTACGTGGAATCCGAACCACAGGACATGGCATTTCACTTCGAAAATCTCACATGCACTGACCGGGAATCGAACCCGGACCGCCTTGGTGAGAGGCATACAGCTAGACCGCTGAGCCACCAAGCCCCCCAAGATTATTATGATGATGATGGTTATTGCTTTCAGGGGTGGAGCAGTGAGGCCACCTACTTCTACACGGCACACGTAACTCACGATATACCTAGGTATAATCGTAGATAGTGAAATCAGTCACTTCATGAAAATCCTAGTAATTTCATGAAAGGTCGGCATTTAGTGTGGAAAGGATCAGTTGCACCATATGCCACGTTTTTCATGAAGCGACAGGGACATTAGGCTGGTGGTATATAAGCAATTATTTTACATTTTAAGCTAATTCAGTTCATGAAGCTCCGGTAACTGAAATTACGGCGCTTCTTGAAATGGTTTCATATAGAGTAATTCATAATAAACTGCATGGAATTTGTAATCATTTAATTTATTTTATTGAACTAGCATTTGTTCATTGTAAGAGTTAAAAACCTTTTAGAGCTATGTCAGTACGGTACATCGCATTTGCTTATGAACTTTCTTAGAAGAAAATTGGTTAATAATATTTACGTAAATGACAGAAGCAAATAATTATTATTATTATTGACGCGCCAACATGGGTAGCTACGCGCATAAAGGTGCAATGCCATTTGACCAGACTATCTACTAACTGGGAGGGGTTTTCCATTGAGCTGGATGAGGAACTGTCCAAGTTACAACCAGAGCCAAGTCATTATGAAGACTTTGTTGACCTTGTGAAGAAGATCTCTCGTAGACATATTCCCCGAGGCTGCCGTACCCAGTTCATTTCTGGCCTCAATGCTGATTCTAAGGATCTGTTAAAAGATTACCAGGAGAAATACGAGACAGACCTTTTTACAGATGACACCATTCAGACGGGTGAAGAACTCATGAGGAGCATCGCTGACGGAAGAAAGGAAAGATGGATGAACTTACTAGCAAACCTTGGCATGGCCCAGAACAGTAGAAGAGCATGGAAGCTGGTCAAAAACTTGAGCAACGACCCTAAGAGTCCACCAGTGGATCTCACCAAGGTTACACCAAATCAAATAGCTCATCAGCTGCTCCGTAACGGGAAAACCATCACGAAGACTCAGCCTGGGAAGCTGAAGCCTAGTGAAGATGAGAATAATTTTCTCGGTCGTCCTTTCACATCAGCAGAATTAGAACATGCCATCAAGCTGATGAAAGTCAACAAAGCTGCGGGCCCGGATGACATCAGGACAGAACAAATCAAGAACTTTGGACCAGGAACAATCCAGTGGCTGGTGAATATGATGAGTAGATGTATCGAGACCCTGCACTTACCAAAGCTATGGAGGAAAGCTCATGTGGTCGCACTGCTAAAACCAGGCAAGGAACCAACGGATGCAAAGAACTTCCGTCCTGTCTCTCTTCTTTGCCACCTATACAAGGCATTTGAAAGGTTGATCCTTGAAAGAATTGCAACATTCATTGATAACCGGCTAATTCAAGATCAAGCTGGATTTAGACCAGGGAAATCATGTTCCAGCCAAATTCTGAACCTGACACAGCATATCGAGGATGGCTATGAGAATAAACGTATCACTGGTGTCGCCTTTATAGATCTCAGTGCTGCATATGATACAGTGGACCATAAGAAGCTCATAGCCAAGCTGTACAACATCACTAAGGGCATGAATCTAACAAATGTCATACGTGGGATGCTCCAGAACAGAAGGTTCTATGTTACACTTCAAGGGAATAAAAGTCGATGGAGGAACCAGAAAAACGGGTTACCTCAAGGCAGTGTGTTATCCCCATTACTATTCAACATTTATATAAATGACCAGCCAGAATATTTAGAGGCCAGGCGATTTATTTATGCGGATGACACCGCTATTGCTGTACAGGGTAAGAGCTTTGAGGAGGTGGAGGGAAAACTGTCCAATGCTCTTGAGAGATTAGACAATTATTACACCCAGAATCACCTGAAACCTAACCCTGGAAAGACACAAGTATGCGCATTTCATCTTCGCAACAAAGAGGCCCGGAGAAAGTTGAATGTTGTCTGAAAGGAGTGACACTCGAAAGCTGTGAAACGCCTCGATATTTGTGAATCAAGCTTGATCGTACCCTCAGCTTCAGGAAACATTGTAGAGAATTGAAGTGCAAGATCAGCTCAAGAAATAGCATAATGTGGAAGTTGATAGGTTCAACATGGGGAGCGAACCCTCAGGTTCTACGTTCAACAGCATTGGGACTTTGCTTTGCAGCAGGAGAGTACGGATCATCAGTGTGGGGAGCATCTGCCCATACTAAGCAAGTGGACATAGCTCTTAACGAGTCCACACGTATTGTCACTGGATGTCTGAGACCTACTCCAGTGCAGAAGATCTACCCTCTCGCTGGCATTGCACCTCCAGTTATTCGACGCAGGGTGGCAGCAGAGAAAGAGAGACAAAAGCTTGAAACAGATCCCAGACATTCTATGTTCAACCACAAGGTGACCACTCCTCGCCTAAGATCCAGGAGGAGTTTTATTAAGAGAACAGTACCCCTCCATACCAAGCCAGACGTCCGGCGTGTGTCACTCTGGAAACAAATAGTACCAGAGGGGTTTACCCCTAAAGAAGAACTGAGCAGTGGTAGTCATTTGCCTTATACCACCTGGAGGTCCTTAAACCGGATGACAACAGGAGTGCCTAAGTGTCGTAGCAACCTTGTGAAGTGGGGTTATGCAGAAGATCCACGATGTGCCTGTGGAGAAATCCAGACTCCACAACACCTACTCACGTGCAAAGATCTTAATGAAACCTGCAGCTAGGAAGACCTTATGTTGGCCACAGACCGAGGGATAAGAGCTGCAGAGTTCTGGAAAGGAAGAATTTAGTGTGTCTCCCGGACACGGAAAGTAAAGTAAGTATCTGCGAGCTTGAAAGACGAGTGGCTTTTTCCCCGTGCTTTCCCATTTTTAGCTCCGGGACGGTAGCTCGGCTGCTTCCTTCTAACTCGTTGCTCACTTCATTAATTTTATTTCTTCTTATTCCTTCGTGTGGTTGGCGCCAGGAAGGACATTCGGCCATAAAAAAACGTCCGCCACACAGGAAGTGCATCTCAGCTCGTTGCGGAAGCCATAGAAACGGGAATGATAAAAGGTATAAATCAATAATAATAATAATAATAATAATTATTATTATTATTATTATTATTATAGTTTATTGTTTGACAACATTATCACGGCAAATACCGGCTACATTTTCTGTTACAGCCTGGTTCGGCCTTAGCAAGGAACCATCTGTACTGAGATAATTACGATTACACTGTTCAGAGACTTCACATCCATGTCGTGCCCGCAGCCTTCACGAGTCTCCTTCATTTGTAGGATGAGCTAAATTCCCATGCGGGTGCAGATTCAATATTGATAGACTACTGTGGAGAGTTTTCGGTATAACACCAGTACACGATACAATTATTGGGATGGTAGTCACCGAATCAAGTTACCACATCTGCTTTATCTCAATTGCCAGCTCTGTGTACTTAGATATTTTAGTAGCAGCTGTTGTTTGGATGTTTTGAGTGTTGGGACATGCGATATCTATCAGTAATGCCTCTTTGTGTACTTTATTGATGACAATGATATCTGGCCGGTTGTTACTGACGGCGACATCTGTCACAACTCCTCTGTCCCAATAGAGCTTGTGTGTGGCATTTTCGAGTACTGCAGATGGTGTGTATTTCCAATAGGGGACGGAGCTTTGAAGAAGTTTGTACTTCAAGGCCAGTTTCTGGTGGATAATGTTGGCAACTTGATCGTGTCGATGTTTGTAGTCAGTGTTGGCAAGGTGGGAACAACCTGATATAACGTGTTGAATGGTCTCACTACATTTGCCACAGCGGCGACACTTCTCACTCTCTGTTGTTGGATCTTTTGTGATAAATTTCCGATAGCTTCGAGTAGCAACAACTTGGTCTTGGATAGCTACAACAAATCCCTCTGTTTCCGGAAAGAGGACCGAGTGGGTCAGCCATGCGTGCGACGCTAACTTGTCGATGTGAGGCTGGTCCAACTCATGTGGAAACTTCCCATGAAGCGCCTTCTGTTTCCAATTCCTGATCTTGTATTCAGTAGTTTTTTTTAGCGTATGGCTTTTTTAGTGCCGGGAGTGTCCGAGGACATGTTCGGCTCGCCAGTTTTGTAGCTGCTTCGAGACGGACACCCAATGGGTGAGCTACAAGTACCGTTGGGGAGGGAAGGAGGGAAGTTGGAATGTAAGGACGAGGAGTTGGAAGGTTTTCATTTCTTTTACTGGTGGATCTAAAGATGACAGAGGAGCGGTGTGTAATTATCATCAGCTGAAGATACAGTGAAGAGGGGATGTTTCTCCTTTGTTGTGGAAAAATGCACGCAGAGTTGTCACTTGTTTTGTATGAAGGTTCATGATGTCTATCAGTCCTCTACCACCTTCAGACCAAGGTAGAGTCAGGCGCTCTGTTGCTAATTTCGGATGGTGCATACGATGGCGTGATAAAAGCACCGATGTTTTTCGTTGCAGATCGTGCAGTTCAGTTTGAGTCCACCTTATTATACCAAAGGAGTATGTAACTACGGGCATTGCAAATGTGTTAACTGCCTTAATGATATGTTTAGCGCTAAGTTTTGAAGAGAGAACATTGCGAAGTCGTGAAGTATACTGCTCAGTTATGTTCTTCTTGATATCACCATGTCTGAGACGGGTACTCTGGGTGAACCCAAGATATTTGTACAATGCGCCTTCCTCCAACGGCTGAATACTTCTCTGTCCCTCTCCAACAAGTATTCCTTGTGCAGAGTGCGAGCCTCTAATAACAGTCTGTGTTCTGCACTTATCAAAACCAAACTGCATATGGATATCTGAAGAAAAGCTCTGAGTGATAGAGATGAGATATTGTAGGTGCACTTTAGTTGATGCATACAGTTTAATGTCATCCATGTAAAGAAGATGGTTCATCTTGTACGCTTCACCATGATTACCCTTAATACTAAGTCCATAGTTGCTACAGTTCAGGATTTGCGAGAGAGGATTCAATGCCAGACAAAACCAGAGTGGGCTTAGCGAGTCTCCTTGGAAAATTCCTCGGCGAATCGGTATTAATGAAGATGTTAAACGAGTGCCACCCAATGTAAGTTGGAGAGCAGTGCTCCATGAAACCATTGCGCACTTCAGGAAGTTCACTATAATAGGGTTGACCTTGTAAATCTCCAAGCTCTGTATAAGCCATGTATGAGGCACGGAATTGAAAGCGTTTTGGTAATCAATAAAGCAGGCATAAAGATTTAGTGATCTACGACAGGCCTGCTCTAATGCCACGGCATCAATAGCGAGCTGTTCCTTACATCCTTGAGAATTCCTTCTGCAACCCTTTTGCTCCTCTGCGAGAATGGCGTTTTCCTCACAATGCGCACGAATTCGATTTGCAATAATGGATGTAATTATCTTATAAAGGTTTGGCAAGCAGGTGATGGGGCGATATTTAGATGGGTTTGTGATTTTAGAGTCCTTTGGCTTGAGATAGGTTAACCCTCTGGCTAGGAAAACGGGAAATGCAGCAGGATTTTCCAAAAAACATTGTATGTGAATAGCCAGTAAACGGTGGGTACATGTGAGCCTTTTACAGTAGTAATTATGGATTCGGTCAATTCCAGGTACTTTCCAATTCTGTAGGCTGCTGATGACCTGGCGTAGTTCCTCAACATCAACGTCTGTATGTGCCATTTGATTTATTCGTCTGGTAGCATTCTCTATTTCCTTAAACCACGGAGCTTCATTGTTGTGTTCTTCCGGCCTAGACCATATTGATGACCAGTAGTCTGTAACACTCTCCGCACTGGATCCTTCTGGAGAATCATTCTGAAATTGAGGTGTCTTTTTCAGGTCTTCATAGAACTTTCTCTCATTTCTCTTGAAGTCATTGTTCTGTTTCTTCCACTCGGTAGTGTTCTGGTACCTCTTCAGACGCTTAGAGAGGGCTGCAAGTTTTTGTTTATAAGTATCAAGTACTTCTGTTATCACTGCGTCCTCGGGGACCTGAAATTCTTCTAGTGATGAGTCCATCATGATCCTTCGTGTGCGGTTGTTCAGACGTCTACTTCTCACTCCATTCTTATACTGTTGCAGTCTGTTCACATTCTGGCGTAGTTGTTCAATGCGTTGTTTTAAACGTTTTGCCCATGGTGGATCGCTGGGTTTCCTTGCAGCAGACTGTTGGTTTGGAGGGCGTGGCCTACCCCCATTAATTCGTACTGCAGCTAGTGCTGCACAATAGATAGCAGTATGAACCTCCATGAAAGATTGGTGCTCTTCTAAATAGTTGGGAATTACGGTTTCGTTCAGTTCTTTCAACAGCATGGCAAACTTGCGGGAAGACTGCTGCCTCGGAAGTATTGGGCGTTGGGTAGGGTCAGTACCTGCATATTCAAGCAGAGCTGAATTAAATTCGTCTTGGATCTTGGAATGATGGCTTGTTTCCCCATTATGTGGTTCATTTACGTGAGTCGATTCATTCATGGATACCTCATTATCAGTATTTATTTGGCTAGTTTCACCACTTGCAGCTAGCTTGCCACGGTGGGTGAGTGGATAGCGTGTCGGTCTACTAACCCCAAGATTGCAGGTTCGCCCCTGACCGTGGTAAGTGATTTTTGAAAGGCGGCAAAAATACGATACGCATGTCATACGATGTTGGCATGTCAAAGAACCCATTTGAATTCAGTAGGCCGAGTTCATAATGGCAAAATTAATCTCGGGAGTTTCCGCCAGCACAAGGTTCCTCATTTCTCTACTAGAAAGCGCTATTGTGTTCAAGGAGATTAGATATCTAACATCTAACCTCCTTGACTTTCATAGTCAAGGAACTACGAAATTCGACATGCAAGCTACCCTCTGGGTGTCAAATAGCAAAGCTTGCACCAGGCATCCGAGGCCATACGATATTAAAAAAAATTACCACTTGCAGCTGAGGGATATAGTTCATGAGATATCTCCTGTCTGATTCGATCCAGAACAGGGTCGGGAACTAAATGATTCTTTACAATTGCTCTTCTTTGATCCGCGACTCGTTGCTCAGTGATGCTAAACAGAGGATACTGCTGCTTGAAAGCCGCATGCAGTGCTTGGCGGTAGTTTGTTATATCTGTTTCAAGACGTTAGTTAGTTATTGTTGTTTTAAGGGGCGGAACTACGAGGTCATCTGCCCCTAGTTTCAAGACGAGTTATTCGATAATATGCCCGCATGATATATTCATTCATATGAGTTTCCCATTTCATGCATTTTCTGGGCTTACCTGCGAGAGTGGTTGTATTTATTACAAAGGCACTGCCGTCGGGTGCGGTGCGAGACTCGAGATTTTGTGTACCGCCAATATCGTCTTGAGCTGCTGGAGCTTCTTCGGGTCGACTGGTGGGTGGTCCCACTGCCACCGGTTTGCGTATTGACACCTCTAGCGGTGGTTCTAGAGGTGACCTGCCGTATCACAGGCAGTGACATTTCTTAAAGCAAATTACTATTATTGCCTTTCCCGTGTGCTTTTTATACCTTCAGCCAGGTATTGCCTGGGTATTGCCTTTGATACCTATGGCAAGGTTTACAACACTCCTGTGAATGCTAGTGTGTTATTTTGACTGATCGACGCAGATTCTTTGTAAATATGTGATCCAACTGATGTTATTTATCTCAATCCTAACCCCTGTTTCTAACGAAATAAACGACATTACACAATTAATATCTGTTATAGGGGCCCAATTGGACTAATTGAGTAAACTGAGTAATAAACACACAATACAGGGTATAGATTAAACTATTTTAAACGGAATATTTGTGGTAATGTTAACCTAACCTGTACCAGCAATTCCTAGGCAACCACGTAAACAAGTTTCATGCACAGACATGGCTTCCGCAACGAGCTGAGATGCACTTCCTGTGTCGCGGACGTTTTTTTATGGCCGAATGTCCTTCCTGGCGCCAACTACATGAAGGAATAAGAAGAAATAAAATTATTATTATTATTATTATTGTGTGGGATGATCACTTCAAATAAGCTACGATCACTTCCTTGCAATTCTTTGCCCAGTATCATTCATTTCCATTGATTTCATATCTTATTTATTCCTCTCTGATTAGGTTGGGCATTCTCCAAGGCCTCACAACCAGTCGTATGTGATTTGATGTCCATGTCTGAGCAATGCTTTGGTTCCTCTTACCTGTGTCAGGCTTTCTCTTTCATCTTTTCTGTCTTTGGTTGAGAATTGCTTTTATGATCGGATGCTCATTTTGGCTCCAACCAACCTTATGAGAGAAGGTTGAATGAAGATGAATGACATTAGGCATGGAGTCAACGGAAGGAAGGAAGGAAGGAAGGAAGGAAGGAAGATTGAAGTTTTATTGTACTGTTATTGTTTTAAGGAGCGGAACAGCGAGGTCATCTGTCCCTAAAGATTGAAGTTTACGTAACTATTTTACGTCACCGGTAATCTCACATCATCCTTTTTATGTGAAAGCCGAGCCTTTGGACGTGACATTCTACCTCGAAAATGCCACAAGTGTTATCGGGAATTGATTCCCGTCCACCTTGCTGGGCATTTGCCAGATGTCTGTCTCAAAATGCATTATTCAAAAGATACAGTCAGTCTGAGAGACTAGACTTTATATCATTTCAAATGACGCATGCTACAAATGCTACACATGTTAGAAAGGCTCAGGAGCCCCAGGACTCTTTCAACAGACTCCATTAACCATTAACTTAGGCTTCCCGCGCGGGGAACGGAGAGCGGGAAGTGCCCTCTGCTGCATGACGTCACGCATTCGCCGTCTCCGTATCGCATAACGCCAGTCCCCAGGAGTAAACTCAGACTCGGTGCATATGCACTGAACAACATGATGACGTCATACACGCCGTAACCGTAACGCATAACGGTAGACCAAAGCACAACGATGAAGTCGACAAGATCATTTGAAATGACAAAATACTTTACAGGGCTAATTCAATTTCTATAAATCCAATTATTAAATGACATCGTACAATCAAAACCAAGAGCAAAATATTTATATTAATTGCAGTATCCCTATAACATGTCTACAACTTCAGTATTGTTGTAAAGTCTGCGTGCTTATTTAATTGATGATAGAAAGGGAAATTTGCTTTGGATCTTGTTACTGCCCCAGAATTAACATAGAGCGGGAGTAGTATAATTCAGGATAGCCTGCGATAGGCATCGTGATCTGGGATAGAACCCCGCAAATTCAGTTTACTTTCTCATTGCTTTTGTCTTTCGTATTCATTTGACTAAGTAGATCAGGTCATTGTTGATACCAGAGACATAATTTACATCAGTGCTGTTCATCTTTCGTATGTGGTCGGGCACATTTAACTCTTGCTTAAGGATGTGCGGGCGCCGCCATTCCTTTGTTGAGAATGATTCAGAGATTCAGATGGGTAAAAATAAGAAACAGATCCAAGACACCCAATGTATGGACTTGATGTCCATCCACCACTAGTCTAAAGTCAAGAAAGAGCTTCCTCCAAACAACGATATCCATTCATTCCTCAACTGAAGCTCGCCGAATTGAACATGGATGGTGGGAAATGAAGGAGAAGCCGGCAGCAGGCTACCACTTACAATACGGATCTTGGAAGACGCTTAACAGACTGAGAACTGATGTGAGTCGGTGCAAAAGCAATTTGAAGAAGTGGGGATACAGTACTGAAGAACTTTGTAAATGTGGTGGGAAACAAGACCCTAAGCACCTTCTGAATTGCAGCATGTTTCCAAGACCATGTGATATGCAGGACTTGATAGAAGCTAATGACTGACTGTGCCATTCTAACAGTTGAAAACTGGAGAATTGAAATTTTGTGCAATTTCTATGTATATTTGTATGTTTTTTGGACTCAGATAAATAAATAAATAAATAAATAAATAAATGGGTAAAAATAAATAATCCCCAATGCAGCAAAGCCGATGGTAAACCTCTGGTAGTGTAGTAGATATACAGTACTACTGTAGTGCTGCGTCAGATATTACTATGTTCCTCAGACAATCAAAGAAGGACGTTCATATTGTATAACTCGAAAACTGATCGCAACGTTTAGTTCTTTTTTTAATTTCCCAATAAGAAAACGTGCACTCAAGAGTACGCGGGGGGTACGCGTACCACATTTTGAGAATTGCTGGCGTAACAAAAACTCGTGTCACCACGTAGACGAGAAGGATGACTGAAGATACTGGAGCCGAGTTATATCATAGCCACCTACAGGCACTACCATCGTAATGTCCAGGCCGCAAGGCTCCTGTAGTGACGTAAGCTTAGGGCCGGTACAGCCGCAGCAGCAAGTCGGACGGCTCCTTTCACACGCAGTCAGTCCAAAGGGAATATAAATTCATATTTATAGGAAAATGTTAATACTAGAGTTCACTGGCAGTTAGATAAGTTACCACTAAATATGTCTAATTATCGCTCAGCTAGTTCGAATCGTGCCGTTGTAGCGGGCATTTTACGAGTGAACAAAATGGAACATCGTCTGTGTACTTACTAGGACGTTGCGCACACAGACAGGGCAAAATTGCAGCATTTTGACGTCCTGTAAATGTTATATAAAAAAATAGGCATTGTAACAGTTACTCAAGATGTACCACAACGTCGATAAATCGCATATGGCTTAACTCGGGATTGAAGGAAGGAAACATTCGAATATTTCAATACACAAAACAATTTGCAGGAGTAGTTTGTTAATAGTGTTTTAATCCCTTGGTTGGGGGTAGTTGGGATAAAACACGGTTGTGTCAGTGTGCTAATTTGGAAGGCTATTTCTGGATGAGAGTAGCTTCCCGTGGTTGGGAGAGACTACTGGTGTAGTGTGTTGGTGTTGGTGTTTAATCTCTTGGGGGCGTCCCTGCAAGATGCGAGTATCTGCTAGGGGATGAATGTTTAAGTGCAAGCTACTAAACTGGCCTGCCAGCTGAGCGGAATGAGTAATTCAATAAATGTGCCGAGTCAGCGGCTCGACGCTCTGCGGTCGAGTCGCGTGCTGTGAGTACAATGGAGTCTGACGAAGCAATTACTGACCGCTACGGTCAGGGGCACTTAGGCTAAGGTCCGGTGGGGTATGAGGACGTGAAGTGGAGTGTAATCAGTAATACAAGTGTAGCTTACTGACCAAGTATTTAATGGCCAGTTGGTGTAATGGTATGTCCCTCTTGGGGAGTTTGAGGAAATATAAATGTAGTACAATTTGTAAAGTGTCAGGGTAGGTGTTTTACAAAATAAAGGAGTCTGAGCACAAGCTGAATCT
Organism: Meconema thalassinum; assembly: GCA_946902985.2. Lineage (NCBI taxonomy): Eukaryota > Metazoa > Arthropoda > Insecta > Orthoptera > Tettigoniidae > Meconema > Meconema thalassinum. Next base: position 946,072,154 of record OX336388.2, on the reverse strand, counting down.
CACCTGATGAAGAACGGACGTCGGGCAGAGCCGCTGGCGAAGAACACAACAGAACAGATAATTCCTCCTGTCCAGGTTCCACTCTTATACGTTTTGGTGCTGCTTGGTCAGCATTGCGTCAATGTAGCTGCCCCAGATAGTTGTTAGTGTAAATGTTTGTGTGTGTTTTGCAAGTAGTTGGCTAACCTCCTAGGCTTAGGTGGCCGCCGCTTGCTGTGTAAAGATATGTCCTGGAGTTATGGTGTTTCCAGTTGGGGTGGTTTTGGCGAAAGGTGGCGGGGTGGCTCTCGGGGGGTACTGCCCCCTCCCCCCCACCCCCAGGGCTGTACAAGTCCCCCTCATCGATTAGTTCGCGTCCTCGCGAACGGGAAGTAGAGTAGGTGTGTCGTTGTGATGATTTCTTCTTGTTTTCTCCTCGTACCTCTTCTTCTTCGTCTTCCGTGTCGGTGTCGTGTAGGTGTATCGATGTCGTGGTGATGTGAGTCTAGCGTGTGCTCACAGGGGTAGGTTTTGGGTATACATAGTTATACATAGTTAATTGTTGATCTAAAATTAGTCACTGTGAAATTTGACATTGGAAATAGTAACGATAAAAATACAAAAAGAAATACATGTTCTTGTCATTATATGCATGTTGGTATTATCCAGGGAGGAGAAAAAACCATGGCTGGACGGGTGGTTGTGTCATCCGGCGCTGTGTGGAGAAAAAAATTGCTCCCTGCAGTGTATTGTGTAAAAGATGAAAGAAAATAGAGAAAACAGGTGCCCCAGGGTATAAGTTAAAGGTATATCAGAATGGTTTATTGTTGGGATGAAACGGGACACCTTCACAAATTTTGGCGTTAGTAGAATAGAAAGGAAAGAGACAAAAGTGTGTAGAAATGTGTTTGGTGTTAGGATGTTGCAGTGCTTTATGTGTATTTGGCATATTCGACGGTTTTACAGTTCCTTACAATTTTTGGTTACAATTCTTACGTGCTATGTTTTAATTATAGTATTATTACCACTAAAGCTCATGAGTATCTTTCTCCTGTGTATATGGCCATAGCGCTTTTCCTTCTTGGCCACCTTTATCTTGTGCCACTCATCTGTGGCTTTTGACCTGCCACTGTGGTTTAGTGGCTAAACCGTTCACCTGTTGTCGTAAATTTCCCTCCGTGGGTGGAAGAATTCACCTTGATGGCTAGATTTGGCACTTACAAGATTGTACCATTCCTGGCCATCTCATGTCGCTCATTATTTAAGCGGTTTCATATCTGTAATGGCGTCAGCATCGCTCGGTGCCCCACGGTCACCTTACGTTGCTGGCCGCGGCGTCGTCACCTTTAGGGGTGCGACTGAAAAATGACGAAGATCAGTGGGTTTGTGTGTGAGAGATAAGTAGTATAATTCATTGTTGGAAATATATTTACAATAGACATGTTTATGCTCCTCGTCCTCTGTAAAATAAAATGCATTAATGGCCATTTCATATGTGGCTCTGTGCATGCCGTTGCTTCCTGGCTTTCCTGCATTCCTGAAAGTGGATTATGTTATTATGATTACAGTACATGTATATATATATCATTTCCCTCGCTGCGCTTATTATATGGCTTAAACGTAACGCCCCTTAAGTCTAATTTAGTCTAGTTTAGCCCAATTTTAGTCCAGCTTAGCCTGAGTCGGCTGGATCTTACCATCATGTCTGTATCTTTCCTCTTTTCTCTGTGTATTTAGGTGTGTAGCCCGCTATAAGGCGGTGTAGTGTATCAACTCTGTTGCGGCTGTGACCATGGTCTTTGACGATCTCTGCCGTGTCGATGGAGCTCTTTCTCTGAAATTCAAATACATATTTTATGAAATACCCTTGGCCATAAATCTTCTCTCGCACCGCTGTGGCCGGTCAGCTTTGGTTGCTGTGCCGAGCTGTCGCATATATCGCTTTTGTATGGGTCAGCTGGCTCCTGTGCCACCGCCCTTGGTGCGCCTATCGTGCTGTCGCCTATTGTCATTAGAATTATTGTTACTATTATTATCGCTTTATCGGACTTATCCTGGCAACGTCTAGCCGCCAGGTGCCGAACGCTGTGTGTCGCGTTCGCGTTGCATACGCGTTTTCGCCATATATTGTCGGTCTTACCCTGGTAACGGTTTTTAGTTGCCAGGTGCCGAACGCTCTTATCTTAAGCCTATTTATCCTATGTATTGTCGGGCTTACCCTGGTAACGTATTTTAGTTGCCAGGTGCCGAACGCTCTTTCTTAGCTAAAAAAAGTGCTTAGCCTAAAATATTAAAAGAAGAAATATATATATTGTATTTACCAGCCGAAATGGTCCTTATTCTAGTGCCGAAATGTACTGTAGCTACTGTTTCACGACAGTGCTTATTAAATTTGCTTAAGTCTAAGTTGCCTTTTGAATGCAACTGTATCTTATATACTAGAATTTTGATCGGAGGCTCGTCCGGTCGATTTCTCTTCCGGGGGCCCTTGTAACCTATTGCCGGGACCGGAACCCGGCAATGGCTCGTAGTCCCCTCTCTTAATACTAATTATCGACATCGCTCTCTTAATAATTAGTATAGACCTCGGCGACTGCGTTGCTAAAGAGCAAACGCCTCGCTCGGATATCCTGTCCGCTGATCTTATACGTGCCTGTATTGGCATTATTCGCCATTTGTCATTTATTTGGATATTTATGCGGGGTTTGCCCACAAAACCCCTTTTGGCAGCCCGTTGCATACCTATTTAATATCTCTGGCCGCCCGGTGCGTGACCATTTAAGCTCTGGAGACTCGGTGTCATCCATTTATGTGGGCACGGAACCGAATGATCGCATTCATTCCATATGCATTATTTATTATTCATTTGTTATTATTTATTAAATCGTCTTCACATTGTCTTCCGGGACAAGGACTTGGCGGATCTAGGATTGTTCCCGCTGAATCCTGAGATCCTTCTTCACTTCCGCGAGTGGAAGCTTAACTTCCCGCCATAGAAGCTCTACTTAGGTTACATGCTAACTAAAGTCTAGTCCTAGCGTGGTCGTCTCTAGGTTCGTCTCCTGAGTCTAGTGTGGAGCTGGCTAATTCTCCCACTAGCCGTCAAAAGTCTCCCCTGCAGGTTTGGCTTCGATGACCGTGGCGCATAGTGGGTGTAACTGTCTCCGCCAAGGGGGTAGGCTAGACACACCCTAGGCCTCGACGTTTGCCCGCGCTAAGTCATCGATGCTTCAACCTTACGTTATTTCGTCTTTAGTCTGGGTCAGGATCTGTTGGCATCTTGCCCCGTCCCTGCCTTTCTGTGGAGCTTCTGCTCCCTCCGTTTATATCTCATCACCATCCAGTGTGATATCAGACTCCTTTTTTTTAAATAAGTGTGATATGCAGGTAAGTTTGTGTGTATCATGTAATTATGTAAAAAAAATAGTGTTCTGGGGTTGTAGGATCTTCTAATTGCATAGTCTACTTTAGGCTCGTAAGTGCCATGTCGGGTTTCCAGCGGTAATGCCTTGGTAATTTCCTAGAGGTGTTAGTAGGTTTTTATGGCGTTGGGTCCCTTGTTATTAGGATCCGGGGGTGTTATTTGCTGAATGGGCTTAAAGCGTGGTAGGAGGGGGTCGTGCATCGTTGGACTCCATGTTTATGGTGGCCGGGAGCCGATGTTGCTGCTAGGAGGTCTTTACAGCGAGTGGATGGGGTAGGTTTTTCCCAGGTGTGCAAAATTTTAAAAATGCCATGCAGGTGTAATAATAATAAAATCCCTGGTATGTGGATAGGATATTCCATGCATTATTCATTCATTCATTCATTCATTTATTTGCAATGGGGGTGTGTCCCCCGGTGGCAAATTGGATATACATAACAAAGAAATAATTATACATAACAATTCAATAACAATTATACAACAATTAAACTGGAGTATTTACACAAATAGTCAGTCTTTTCTTAAACACACCTATATGTTTGGGAAAAGGCTCTAAGACTGCGGCAGGTAGAGAGTTCCAGTTATCAATGGCACGGTTTACAAAAGAATATTTACCATAATTTGTTCGCTGTGGTCGGCCCTTAACTTTGAAAGGATGATCGCTCCTACCCATGTAAGTGGGCTTTCCCAATCGTTTGCTAAGCTCACCCCATGCTGGTTGATTTGTATACGTGTTGTACATAGCGCAGAGTCTAGATTTCATCCTCCTAGCCTCCATTGATTCCCACCCAAGTTTCTTTAACATACGGCTCACACTGCTCCTGGGATTAAAGTCACTGAGCACAAATCTAGCGGCCTTTCTTTGTACCATTTCCAACTCATTGATGAGCCCTACTTGATATGGATCCCAAACCGCCGAGGCATATTCCAGAATAGGTCTTGCAAGTGACAAATAGCCTAATTCTTTAGCAGAGGTACTACTTCCTTTTAATACCCTCATTACAAAGTGCAGGGATTTGTAAGCTTTTGAAACTACACATCCTACATGACTACTCCATTTCATATCATTCCTTACGTGAACGCCCAAATATTTGCAAGAATCTTCTTCTACAAGTATTTCCGAGCCAATGTTATATTGAAAATCCTGCCTTCGCACTTTCCCTATTTTTAAGAGACTACATTTTCTTGTGTTTATTTTCATTTTATTTACAATGGCCCACTTATAGACCAGGTTCAGGTCCTCTTGAAGCACTGCATTGTCTTGTGAGTCATGTATCTTTCGATATATTACACAATCATCCGCAAACAATCGACAGTCACTGCGAATCCCATTTGGTAAGTCATTTATAAACGCCAAAAATAACAAAGTTCCTATTACGCTGCCCTGAGGGATACCCGACGTTACGGTGATTTCATCCGAGAATATGCCTTCGACTTTCACTTTCTGGGAACGACCCGTCAAAAATTCTTGGATCCATAAAATTACTCTTCTATCAATCTTCGTCGAAGCTAATTTATGGAGTAGCATGTCATGCGGCTCGACATCAAATGCCTTCCCAAAATCTATAACCACGGCGTCGACTGAAACCCCATGGTCTAACGATTCGCTAATATCTTGAATGAGTGATAGCATCTGACTCTCGCATGAGTAACCTTTCCGAAATCCATGTTGCCTATCATTAAACCAGGATAATGTTTCCCACTGTTCCCTCAAGTAGTCGCAAATGAGATGCTCCATCTGTTTACAAACGATGGACGTAAGGCTGACCGGCCTGTAGTTGCCCAATTCAAGTCTGCTCCCTCCCTTAAATATTGGGACTACCGTAGCTCTCTTCCAGTCATCTGGGATTTGCGCATTGTTTATGGACACATTAAACATCACCTCCAAGTATCGTGCCACGGCCCTACCTCCTAGTTTAAGTACTTCACTAACAATATTATCAGGACCCTTTGATACATTGAAACGTAATTTTTGTATTAGCTTTACAATTGCTGACTGGTTTATTTGGAACAGGGGAGCCCCTGATTCGTCGTTAAGGTCCAACACACAGCTATTGGATTTATTGAACACACTACCGTAAAAGACATTTAATTCATTAGCAATGGCCTGTTTCTCAGAAATTAATTTACCGTCACCGGACATTATAATCGACAAATTATTTGAATTTCCCTTTCTTCTCCTAACATAACTCTAAAATTTTTTCCACCCATCACCTCCCGAACCAAGTAAACCTTGCATATAACTGTCATGAGCAGCCCTCTTTTTTAAGACGAGCCCTCTTGATAAGGACTTAAATTTCAACATATACTTGTCACTATCATGTCTTTTATTGTATAATTTCCTAATTTTCCGTTTTAGACTCCTAATTTCTCGTGTGTAATACTTAGGATCTGGGTTTTGTTTCAGCAATTTAAATGGGACAAATTTATCAACAGCGCTATTTAAAATTTTCAAAAAGTTAGTCCACAGGATATTAATGCGATTTCCTTCCGATGCCCATCATACAAATAGCCCCTGAAACTTGCCCTGATCCGCCCTGCGATACTGGAATATGATCTTTTTTGCTACATCAGAGTCTAATTTTGTAATGTCACCATATCTAATATTTAATTCAACCCCAGAATGGTCACTAATTCCTGGTACTTTCAGACAGTTAATATACAGCTCTACAGGCCTTACGAGATAAACATCTAAGGTATTATTGTCTCTAGTTGGGAAGTCAACTACTTGGGAAAATCCCCCCTCCCTTAAGAATTTATTTGCAGCGCTCTGAGCTTGACCACAGCTAGTTGACTCACCAGACCAGTCTACTTTGGGGAGGTTTAAATCTCCAGCAATTATGCTCTTTTTCATAGCATTACCCGTACAAGTTTTATCATACAGTATTTCGAGGAGAGAAAAGTTATCTTTCGGTGCTCTATACGCCCCTATCACCTGAAGAGGGAATTTATTTCCTTTATCCGAAACTTGTACACTCTACATTTCATGATCCATATCAGCCCACTTTAAGAAACTAGCTATATTTTTGCGCACACAAATAAATAGCCCACCACCTCGCTTCCCCCGATCCCTTCTGTACATTTCGTAGGTCCCTTGAATTATTTCGCTACTATTTATGTCCTCATATAACCAAGATTCAGTTGCAATGACAATGTCCGGAGAATATGTCTCTACAAGATTCCAAAATTCAATTAATTTATTTCCTAAACTCTGACAATTAACCTGCAGTAATCTTAGAGTCTTACCTCCGCAGCAAATATCTCGAAATAGCTCCTTCTGTTCCCATCGGCTGGCAACCTCTGGACTTGCTCCTCCTCACAAAAGCCGGCACGAACCGATGACCCTGTCATGTAGGCTCCCTAAGTTAAAAGCGCCTCGTCGATTTAGATGCAGCCCGTCTCGGGCGAAGTCACGGCCACCAATCCAGCAGTCAGCTTCTACGTACACTAATCCCAGTTGTGCACATACCCAGTCCATGCGATCATTTACAGTCTTAACTCGCCTTAACGGAACATCTCCCCGCCGAACAATGCCACTCATTATAATTTTTGCATTTCTAAACTTGCTTTTAGCTTTTCTGCCTAGTTCGTAGAGCTCCCCCATGATGTAATCAGCTGTAGCTCTCTTCTTCAAATCGTTCGTCCCAACATGGAGCAACAACACTTTAACTTTGTCACAGTCTTCTACATTTGCTTCTTCCACTATTTGGGCAAGCTGGTCAATTTTAATGCCCGGATAACACCGCACTTTCGCACCTGATTTCCTCGAGATATTCGCACTCCATCGTATCATAGAATCACCCATTATGATAACGTCATCCTCAGTTTGCTCCTGCACGCCCTCTTCCACACTGATCCCAGTAGAAAGCCGTTCAGTCACATCCTTCACCGTTTCTTCCGATTCACGAAGCTTTGCTCTAAGTTCCTGTATTATTTGATCCCTTGCTTTTATTTGCACCCTCAAATAGTCCGGCGCATCACATACTTTACAAAACCAATTTCCGACATCACAATCCTCCTTCTTGACCTTAATACAGCCGAAGTGAAACCATTTCTCACATAGTCCACACTGAACTCCATTCTTCAATGTTTTACTGCACGTCGAACACTTTAAAGCTGCCACTGGATCATTTGCCTGATTCACATTTGGAGTAACAGGCCCTGGATTCACTTCCACTCCACCAATAATTAGCAATGCAGCTATCACTAGGGCTATGAACCACAAGTTGCTAGGTCCCGTACGCGCACACAAACACCGGAAATCCCGACTACCCTTCGCATACCACAGTCCGATCCTCGCCCGATAACACTCCATTTCAGCACACCTGAGAGCTCGGGAAAACACGTCCTTTCACTTTGACTGCCAACTGATAAGTTCCAAGATGGATATGAGGCGTGTCCGCTCTCATTTCGGGATAAGGCATGGGATTGTTTAATAAATATACTTGTTAATATAAACGTGGCCTCATCTCTTTACACAGAGATGTGCATTGCGCTTGATATTGTTTCCGACTCACCCCTAATACTCGGGTGTAGGCGTTTAGGGCCAAGGTGTAGCATACCTTGATTTATTAAACGCATGAAGTCTATCAACCTCGATGTATATTTTGAAATGTAGTCTAGCTGTTTTTGCGTGTCTGTATGTCTGTGTTGGATGGCGTTGTAAGTGACAGGGTATGTAGGGAGAAGGGTGTTGGAATGGTAGCCCGTAGTTGGTACCATAGTCATCCTGATGGCACTATCCATCTCTACTCCTGTTGTGGTGAGTCATCCTCTCTTAGTCACTATATGCTCCTTGGGATGTACGCTGGCTAAGTTGGGATGTCATAAAGCACCTCCACTGTCCTAAAATAGCAGTCTGTGGAGTGCCTGTGGGTCTGTGAAACCTATGTTATGTAGAAATGTTTGTGTCTGTGGGCCCCGCCCTCGGGCTGCCCTTATGAGGTTGGAGTGCAGTGACGCTGTGACGTCACGGCCTAATCTGGTTTCCTATTCATAACGTTAGGGTAGCAAGTGATTGTAAGTGTAAATGGTCATGTCCTGATCGCCTATAATGATTTTTTAGAAATAAAATAAAACCAAGAAAATAAGTTATTAGGGGGGGGGGTTGTTCCCTCATGGAATCTGTCTGCCTCCGCCCCTAATTGTTGGGCGCGTGTGGGAAGTGAGTGTTCGTGGCTGTGACTAGCGCGGCTGCGTGTGTGAGGTCGCGTACCGCTGGCGCGTGGGACGTTATCGGATAAGTCTTATCTTGTGTCGCGTGTTGAGTGTTATCACCCTTGTAGACATGTTCCTGTATTCGTGAGATGAATCCGGCCCATAGTATTTGTGTGTTAGTGGATGCAAGGCCTATTGTAATGCCGCTGAATCCTGTGTCAACATCCTTGTCACTGTATGTTGTTATGTTATTGTTTTTGTGTGAGTGTCATCATGTCCGCGTGTCAGTGTCACGTCTGGCTATGATGAGAATGTGTACCGGCAATAGTATGTCGCAACTCGCTGGAATTTGCTTATTCGCAACGCAGTGCTTTTTCGTGTTTTTGTTTTTGTGTCCTTGTATACAGGAAGTTTCTAATGTTACGTGAAGGCTAACGAAACGTGACTTTCGCTACCGTCTGCATGTTGACATGTGTTTTGCATTTTAGGAAGGCCAATGTGTTAACCTGTGATACTTTCGGTCCCAAGCTTACTTGGACTTTGCTTCCGCAATACCTCTGCTTTATGTAATTATCTATGATTTGTGTCTAGCAAGTCTATTGCCTATGTTCGGGGTAAACCAAATTTGCCATGATTTTTGGCCTAATATGCGGTGTTACCTCTTTTGTGTGGGAAATTGTCTGTAGGAGTGGCGTCCCCCGTATTCAGGTGTTGGGCACTATGGTTCAAAAAAAAAGTCTTGTGGTCCCCGTAGAAGCCTGGCGTTCCTGGTACGTCCTCTATTGGCAGTCCCGGGGTCGCTAATGCCCTAAGTAGGCTGTTGTAGCGAGTACCTTAGAACGAACCTACGCCCCTGTATGTTAAAGGACCTTCCTGTATTCATGATTGTGTATGCGTGCTGTTTTTGCAATGCTGCCCGTGTAATTGTCTATTCCCGTGTCCATATTCCTGGTTTAATTTGGACGTACTTGCGGGCTGCCTTAATTTTGGCCAGTTTCCGTCTAGGTGGGAATGAATTTTCCCCTGTGAATGGGTCTGTCCGGGGTCTGGCCACGCTGGCTGGGTTTTCTGACTTCCTATGTTGAAAAAAAAACCGTGTGTTGTATGTAATTGATCTTTCGTCGGTCGACAGTTCTTGTTTGTCACGGCGTCCGGTTTTACTGGGTATTCGGACCCGTGATCCCGTGTAGCGCTTCGTGTTTTATGTCTGCGTTGTCTGTTGGGATTTTGTACGTCCCTAGTGTGGCCTCTGATTGTGTTGTCGCGCCAAAAATGCCATTGGTTAGCTTCCTTTTTGGCACGTTTGTATCGTGTTTCTGTGTGTTGGCTGTATGAGGCCCTGGCGCATGCCTTATACCTTTCGGTAGCCTGGGCTGCTGGAGGCTGTAGCCTGTCTACTATGTATGTAATATGTTTGGTACAGGCATGCAGGCTTGACGCAACCCAAGAAGGTATAGTGTCCGTTCTGTGCGTCCGCATATGCCTTAGGCTAAGGCCTCGGTACCACAATTTCTGTGTTTTATGTACCATGGCGTGTATTGTATGTTTGAGACACGCGTATGAAAATATACGTTAGTGTGAGTGTTTTGTGTTACTCGGAACGACCCTCGTACCTTAATTTCGGGAGTTATCCGGCTTTGAAAATGGCGTGAATGATTGTGTGTGTACCTTCCAAAGCGAAAGCGCTTCTAGGCTGTCTGCTGCTTGTGAAGGTCGCCTGTCCCATTACGTCTTATCGCTGACTGCGATAGTGTCAAGTTTCACTGACGTGGGCATTACCTGCTACTGGTCTGGCGGTCTGCATGTGTTAAGCACGTGTGTGTGGGTTCGGTGACACGCTCTTCTATTGTGAGCATATATGATGTGTCTTCGGCTTCCCGTCATGGAAAAGAACTTACCTCTGTTCATATATTGTGTCCCCAAATTTTGCGATATTGTATACCTGATGCGAATATATTCGTCGGTGGTAGTTAGATGTCTTTATGTACGTGTATGTCCGGGCTTCAAGTCGCGTGTTTGGTGATTAGGTGTCGGAGGCGGTTTTATTATTTCGTGCATATTAATTCCTGTTAGCGTGACTGTCCCTTATAGCTCTATCCTCCAATTGGATAGTTACCCGACCTTGCATTCCTGGTATTCAGAAGGTCGCGGGTTCGAGACCGTCTTTGTTCAGGATAATTATTCCTGGTGCCTTTTGGGCCTGTGTCTCCGGGACAGTTTTGTCAGTGTTATTGACTGTTGGTATGGTATTTACGTTTAGTGTGTGGCCTCAAAAATAAATAATAGTATTTTCCCCTGAACTGTGAGTGTTATCCCATGGTATTTATGCTTAGTTTGAGCGCTGTTATGGGGGACAAAAAAATTCATGCTATGGGCAGTGTAATAAATAACGTACACCTATGGATCAAATATATACAGTTCAACTTGGATAATTCGAACTTCAAGGGATTAGTAAAAAAAATGCGAGTTATCCAAAAATTCGAATTAAGAAAGTTCTTTGAAAAGAGTAGAGAAAATATATTGTATCACGTTTACATAATGATTTACGTTCACCAAAGCAGATTAACAGACGACGGTACCTTATAAAGATTGCATCGTGAATAATCTCAAAAGTTTCAAATGAAAAATAAAACCTAAATGTACTATTCACCTATTTAACGACGTTAGTAATACAGTAATCTAGTTAGTCTCACAGAAATCTACTGTTTTTCAAAATAGTTTGAGATTCTTAACTGTTTCCTACAATTAAGTCTCTCAGCCATCACAAAAGAATCTAGCAAATTGTAGGAACGGAAAACAGAACAACTTAGTCACTTCTACTTAAAAAGACCCGCCTAAGCTCTGTGATGTGGTTTGTTGCTTAGGCTGCACTCGGAACAGTTCCTTCAGGAACTGAGCCATATGACCCAACTGTTTGGCTTCCGATCGGCTTTTTACACTAAAAAACTTTGAATTATCCAAAATATAATTCGACTTAACCACGATCATTGATTGCCTATAAAATGCTAGGGGCCAAGAGAAAAATTCGAATTAAAGAAGATTTCGAATTATATAATTTCGAATTAGCCACGTTCCGCTGTATATACATGTAAAATGTACAGTTTTGTGCATGAGTTTTTGCGTGTTTACCCTTTACAGGGGTAGAACCTGTCTTTTTGTGTCAATTGTAGTGTACGCGCCCCCGTGAAAGGTCTTGGGAACATTTATCCATGGGCTTGTGTGGACAGTGAATTTCACTACATTGCGCGCTTTCTCGCCCGTCGGGGTGAATTATTGTGCCCTGTTATGAAGGCATAGACCTCAGGTTCCCATTGAGGCGCTTCTTTACTATCTTTCAGGGGTGTTTTAAGTAAAGCAGTCCTAAGCCTACGTTCCTCGTACTGCCTGTTAATAGGGGTAGGTATGCCACTGCCTGAAGGGCTGTGTTGGCTTCGCGATACCCTATTAGTGTCTCAGCGAGTGTACGCCCTCTTGTCTGTCTGGCCTCGTGGGGTGGGCGGTAAAACTTCCCTTAAACCCCGTGTATTTTGTTGTGGAGGCAGGATAGTGTGTGCAGGCGTGTGCGTGACACCCTGGTGAACTGTAAGCAATTCCCCTGTATGTATTATTAGCCTTTTTTCAATTTTGAAAAAATAGGCTTATGAGATCACCTTTTGTCCGTGTGTGTGTGTGTGTGTGTGTGATTCGTGTGTGTGTCCCCCCCTAATAAAATCTAAACGGCTGGAGCGATTTCAATGAAACTCGGTATGATTATAGCACTATTCCCGGCGACCTCGACCGTGCCCTTCAAATTTTGTTACGTCTCACCAATGCAAAATGGCGGCTGTGCGAAATATTTCACTAGCATTCAATATCTCCGAAACTATTACCGATATCGCCCTGAAATTGTGTACGGTGATAAAGGGTACTACTAGAAGTTCACCTATGAGACTTTCAAAAACCTGGTGACTACAAAACCAACATGGCGGTCAAGCGAAGTTGAGACATTTAAATAGACTTTTCTCGCGATTTAACTATCCACACGTAATGAAACTTGGTACAGCAAATGTCTATACACATTGTAATGCACTGGAGTCTAATTTAGTTCAATTGTTTACATAACTTCAAAATGGCGGCTGTGCGAAATATTTCACTGACATTCTATATCTCCGAAACTATTACAGATATCACCCTGCAATTTAGTACGGTGATAAAGGGTACTGATACAAGTTTACCTATGTATATTTCATAAACTTGTAAAGTAGAAAACGAACATGGCGACCAAGCGAAGATGAGACTTTTAAATAGACTTTTCTCACGATTTAACCATCCAAACGTATTGAAACTAGATACAGCAAGTGTTTATACACTTAGTAATGCACTGGAGTCTAATTTAGTTCAATTGTTTACATAACCTCAAAATGGCGGCTGTGCGAAATATTTCACTGACATTCTATATCTCCGAAACTATTACAGATATTACCCTGCAATTTTGTACGGTGATAAAGGGTACTGGTACAAGTTTATCTATGAATAATGCATAAACTTGTAAAGTAAGAAACGAACATGGCGACCAAGCGAATTTGAAATATTTTAATAGACTTTTCTCGTGATTTAACTCTCTGAGCGCAGTGAAATGTGGTACAGTAAATGATTTTGCAGATTGTAATGCACTGCCATCTAATTTAAATCAATTGTTTACATAACCTCAATATGGCGGCTGTGCGAAATTTTTAAATTAAGTTTTTATTTCTTGTGTTTTAATCATGCGATCGGAGTGAAAGTTTGAATAATGAACCTAGGCAATAATTGTCCTTGAATGGTACATAATTCTATGGCCTATACATATAACAATCCTAAATGGCGAGCTTCCGAAATATTTAGACGGTTCTCAATATCTATGAATCTTTTACGGCAACCAAACTGATTTTTTTTTTATGTTCATAGAGACTATGAACATATGTTCACCTATAGGACTTTCATTAACCTGGTGAGCACAAATCCAACATGGCGGCGACGCGAAGTATAAATATTTAAATGGACGATTCTCGCGAATTAACAATCCGAGTGCTGTGAAACGTTGCACGTTAAATGCTTATACAAATGTTGATCCACTGGCATCTAATTTATTTCAATTGTTTGCATAATCACAAGATGGCTGCTGTGCGTAATTTTAAAATCTCGTTTTTACTTCTTGTGTTCTAATCATGCGATTGAAGTTTGAATACCACACGTACACAATAATCTTAATGTAATAGTACAAAAATAAAAATCCAACCTGGCGACAATCTGAAATATTTACACGGTTCTCAATATCTACGAATCTGTTACAGCAATTAAACTGAAATTTTGTATGTTGTTAGTTCTTTACGGAACTACTTGTTTAGCCTAATTTCGATTTTTGCAAAAAATGAAAGTAGACTTATGAGATCAACACAGGGCGAAAAAAGTGTGTCTGTCTGTGTGTGTATGTGTGAGTCTGTGTGTGTGTATGTGTGTGTGTGAGTCTGTGTGTGTGTGAGTGTGTGTACTCTGAATGTCTGTCCCCCCCTATCAATTCGAACACGGTGAATGAGAATTGAACGAAATTTGGTACAAAGGTAGCACTAGCAAAGGACACCTCGGTGTCATGTTTTATATCGCCGCCATCTTTACTAAAACTGAATGGCGGCCACTCAAACGTTCAAAACGTAAAATAAAATAACGACTAACCAAATCATCCGATCTCTACCAAATTTGGTAACAACATACCTTCGTATAGGATGCGTCTTGTGACCAAACTACAAGGTCGTCCGCCATACCATTTCAGAAAGGCGGCCGTGCGAATTATGCAAACTTTATAATCCATATCATGGGACCCACCAGTTCCGATTATCGAGCCGAGAATCGTTTTAACTGTTCTAAAGGAAGAGGCACGTTCGAAATTAAAAGTTTATTTTGTAATACTATAGTGCAGACGAGATTTTAAAAAGCTGAGCCGATTCAGTAATAAGACAAGATGGCAGCGGATATCTTGTGCCTGACTTATATTTCACTAATTTGAGTATTGCATGCAATATAGCGTACTGATACAAAATAAATAAACTTTGTATGAAATGCTTTATTTATAAATAATATACTCCAGTGATGAAATCGTTTAGTATAAATCATTATTTGCTAACAAGTTCTATGTAAGTCATTTTATATAGAACGATATTCGTTGACACAATTAGCTCAGTGGTAGAGCGTTAGCCTATCGCTCAAATGCCTATGGTTCAAACCCGATCAGAGCTAGGTTTTTTTGCTTGAAATGTTATATGTTTATTGTTTTGTAATGACTCAGATGTTTTAAAATTAAGCGTTATATTGTGCATATTATGGTGTAAAATATATATTTAATTAAAACATAATTCACCAGCAGATTTACTCGAGACATCTAGCTGCCAAAAAGTTAACTTATTAACTTCCAGATTTTATTGAAAAGTTTCTTCTTCTGGCCGCTAGAATGCACTCGCTCTGTTAGGATTATATTGTTCGATATTTCACCACTAGATGTCACGACTAGTCTACGTGGGGCTCCATTGATTACTATACCATTGACATTCTATGCGCATCGAATTTGAAGAATGACAAGATGATACTAAGATACATTTTACCTTTTTATTTTAAAGGGTTTGTAACAGCCTATTGTGCGTTATTTGAAAATGTTAATTGAAGTAAAGAACAAAACGATTTCACATAGTATCTGAACTCTACCGTTGGTGCTAGTTCAGGATATTAATTAATACTTTTATTTCAGCCAAATAGCAATCGAAAATATCCACATAGTTGGTATACACACGTCTCTGTAGGGTCATGAAAAGATTTGTTAATTCAATTAGGGTTGTGAAAGTCATACGCAGCCAGACGTGTAAAGACATGCCTCAACTCAAAGTTGGATGTTGCCCGCGTCAGGCCGATTATGTAATAATAATAATAATAATAATAATGTTATTGGTTTTACGTCCCTTTTAAATACTGTTGCTTTTAGAGACGCCGGGGTGCCAGAATTTTGTCCCGAAGGGGATCTTTAACGTGCCAGTAAATCTACTAACACGGCTCCCTCGCATTTGTGCACCCTCAAATGCCAGCTGACTGCGCCAGGATACGAACCTGAAACATACGGTCCAGCAAGCGAGAACGTTACCGCTGAGCCACGCCGCCAGTCCGGTCGATTATGTCTCCAGATCCATAACATTCTTTAGATACTTCTTATCTTTCTTTCTTTCTTTCTTTCTTCAATGATGGTAGCAGTTTTTATCTAGGTTGTGGCGTTTGGTAGAGGTAAATCGTTTCTAAGGTCTTCAACAAAGAATAGTTCTATTATACTCTTTGATAATAACGAGTTATAACTATACTCATACATTTAGGAGAAAGTAGGCTATATGTTCTTTACTGAACATCTTGTTTTTCACTGGGGGTGCACATGTTCGTGTGGATGGGCTAATGTCCTACCAGCTGTGTGTGGTTATGTATGTGGTCCGGGTGCGGACCTCTGTATGTGTCAACGTTTGTCCTTGTACCCATGGTCCTGGCTTCGAATTTGCCATTGCGTACGTAGTCAGGTCTGTATGCCAGTATGCCTTATCGTCGTATCGTACCGTGGATGTCCAAATGTCATGCGAGTGTTGCCCTCGCTCACCCGTTCGCCCCATCAGGTCGTTTCGCCGCCGATCGCGGGTTTCATCCCTTGTTGTGGCGTGTGCTCCTGCTGTCGTCCTAGTTGGGCCTCTATAGTCCCGGTAGTGTGGCCGCCTGTAGGCCCTCTCCCGCTCTTCCCTAATGTGTCTTTCCTTGTCCCCCCTTGGTGTTTGTTTGGATGCCCTTTTACGTAACGTCGGGGTGGGTAGCCCCGTTCTTCCCTGTATTGGTATTGGAGGGACATGTCCCCGGTTTCGCCTGTTCTCTGTCCTGTTAGACTTCCGGGCCGGTTCCGAAAATTGTTTGTGTGTGTGTGTGTCTGCCCCTGCAATGTATTGGAGGGTGGTCTGACCGATTTCTGGCCTATGGCCACGGTAGACTCCTTCCCTCGCGTCTGCCTATGTGTGTAGGTTTGTGTGGGCTTATCGTGCTGTGGCACGGGCTCTACGTCCTCAGCCCATGACATAGTTTCCTCCAGGTTTCTCTCTGTGTTGTGATGTGTGCCTGAGAGCCCTGGCGTCAACTCCCTCTCGTTCGTCCGTTCTGAGAGGGGTTGGCGTAGGTTCTGCCCCTCGGTCTGGCAAAATTGCCTCCCGGACCGGAGCTGAGGGACGTGTGTTCATGTGAGCTTGGCCCTGTAGTGTGTTGGAGGCTAGCCTGACCGATTTCTGGCCTATGGCCATGGCTGCCTCCTTCCCCTTTGTTTTGTTAGTGTCTGAGATAGACATTCGTGCGAATTGCTGCGTTAATGTGTCTATGTAGATGTCGTTTGTGTGCTTTGTGAAGTTTCCTATTGCCAGCTCAAAATGAATGTTAGTAGCTTGGAGCTCTACAAATTCATCCCAAAGCTTGGCGTAATCGCTCGTGAGCTCTTTGGCTTGGTCGGCTATCTTCGTGTTCTGTGTTTGCGCCCTATGGTGTTCCTCCCTCAGTCTGTAGTATTTTTGTGTCAGTTCATCATGTCTTTTATGTAGTCGCCAGTGTGAAAGATTCAATTGTGTTCTAATTGTGGCTATTCGAGCCCTGATTTCCCGGGACTCTCTGCTGGAGCTCAGCGGGTTGGCAAGTGCCCTCATGATCGGCCCATAATGCATCCGCACGAGCTTTTGCACTTTTCGTAAGCGGTCCTGCTGGTCCCTAATTCTGCTGTGGGATGCTTTGATCCCCTGGTACAAGTCAATGTTCCTCAGCATGGCCTGTCGTGCGGGCGAGTTCATATTTGTATGTGTTGAAAATAAAAAGTGATTTTGGTTGGGGGTTGTTAATAATAATGCAGGTCCCCGTGTAATAAAGAGGGGAAGAGAAAAATTTCCCTTGTGTTGCTAGGGTGAAGGAAAAATAATGCTTTCTGTCAAAAAATAAATTAAAAAAATCAACTTTTTCGCTTGGCTGTTTGCGGTACGGATCGCTTCTACCACGAGGGCTCGTTGTTTGAGTCCCTACCCTTATTTTGCGTGGTAGTCGCGCCTCCACCAAATATGTTTTAATCCCTTGGTTGGGGGTAGTTGGGATAAAACACGGTTGTGTCAGTGTGCTAATTTGGAAGGCTATTTCTGGATGAGAGTAGCTTCCCGTGGTTGGGAGAGACTACTGGTGTAGTGTGTTGGATGAATGTTTAAGTGCAAGCTACTAAACTGGCCTGCCAGCTGAGCGGAATGAGTAATTCAATAAATGTGCCGAGTCAGCGCCTCGACGCTCTGCGGTCGAGTCGCGTGCTGTGAGTACAATGGAGTCTGACGAAGCAATTACTGACTGCTACGGTCAGGGGCACTTATGGCTAAGGTCAGGTGGGGTATGAGGACGTGAAGTGGAGTGTAATCAGTAATACAAGTGTAGCTTACTGACCAAGTATTTAATGGCCAGTTGGTGTAATGGTATGTCCCTCTTGGGGAGTTTGAGCAAATATAAATGTAGTACAATTTGTAAAGTGTCAGGGTAGGTGTTTTACAAAATAAAGGAGTCTGAGCACAAGCTGAATCTCACCTGATGAAGAACGGACGTCAGGCAGAGCCGCTGGCGAAGAACACAACAGAACAGATAATTCCTCCTGTCCAGGTTCCACTCTTATACGTTTTGGTGCTGCTTGGTCAGCATTGCGTCAATGTAGCTGCCCCAGATAGTTGTTAGTGTAAATGTTTGTGTGTGTTTTGCAAGTAGTTGGCTAACCTCCTAGGCTTAGGTGGCCGCCGCTTGCTGTGTAAAGATATGTCCTGGAGTTATGGTGTTTCCAGTTGGGGTGGTTTTGGCGAAAGATGGCGGGGTGGCTCTCAGGGGGTACTGCCCCCCCCCCCCGGGCTGTACAATAGGCTAAAATAAATATATGTACCCACAAGAACAATACATAGACAGGTACACTTGTGCCTACTGCCAGAAAAACCCATTCAAGTTCGAACTGAGCTTAAGTCATAAAATTCGACAAAACTTCAGAATCTCTTTCAATGATAAGATACCAAATTATTATGCTCATCTCTAATTCTGTATTTTATTTTCCTTTATTTTATGCCTTCTTGAACACTATGCCCCCAAAAATCATTATTTATACGGTAGTAACAGATATATTCATTTCTAGACCTTGTTTACCAGAAATAAATCAACAGAGAAGGTAACTTACTTTCTGGATCTCACCCACAAAACTGCCAGTATCCTTACTTACCAGTAAAACAGAATAACATTACTTCTGGACTTGCATGAGATCTTCTCTGAATAAAATGACTACTAGCTGACGCTTCAGCAAGAAAACCATACAAGTCTCACCCTATTTCAAGATAAAAGAAATTGAAAAAACATTAGGCCTACAGAACATTTTGGTTATACACAACTAAAAAAAAGAACACTGAAAAGCTACTGTCTTCCAAGCACTTCTTCGAATGAATATCTTCAGCCTATTTATAAGGTGTGGAACCATTAAGAATATCAATTAATCGTTAATTTCAGTAGTTAAAAAAAGTTTTTCTTAAAATTTTATACAAAGGAATACCTCTCCAAAAGTTTTACCGAATATCCTAATCTATGTGTCATAATTTCAGTCAGTATTGAGCTACTTTAGTGATACCAGCACTAGAGTTTAACTCTTATGGAGTAAGCTACAGTACAGAAAAATTAATAACTAATGTAGCCTATCTATCTACTATAGGCCTACATGTCTACATAAATTCTAGGCTATTCAACAGATCACATTCTAAACTACTCGTGGCTCATGCTGCACAACGTAACCTATCTTTAACTGTAATCAATGCACAGACCATTCTTGTGTTCCTTGTAATGCGCAAATCTTTTCTAGGCATTTTAAGTTGCCATTGCTTTCTTAAACTTTCGTCGGCGGGGAAGAAAAAACAAGGCAGACAACCTAATCGTCTCCATCATACTAGTTGCTTTCGTAACACAACAATTTTTCGGCATGCCAGGGACCTGGGCAGGAATAAATGTTTCAATGAACAAATAGAATATTGTATTACCATCCAAAAAGCCTGCATTAGTCGAAAATAAGCGATGCAAAGGTTCTAACTGAACCACAACATGCAACATGCATGCAACTCAAACTTTTCATAGATAGGCCTATAGGCTAATAACCTACCTACAATATGAACATTTGCTCCAGAAAACAAACGGAGTAATCATCATTCTGGATGACGTATGTAGTAGCGTTCTTACGTATTGCTTTTCACTCGGACACTAAATAAAGTGCATAAACAACACACAACAAACCGTACACATTTAAGCAAATGGCCGTTAGATCTCCCACTCTGTCGATCAGCTGATCACGTGGTAATGGCCGCTGCCTGACGGCCTGGACATTACGATGGCAGTGCTACAGGGCGCCAGGAAATGTTCTCCGCATTGACTACGGGCTACTTCGAGAGCTAGCATCAGTAGTTATGTTGGCAACACAACTGTCGCTTGTATCAAAACAAACAGTAAACTTTGTACTCACCACAGCCAATCATAACTGATGCTGGAAGTGCTGATGACACACACGCTCGCTTATTGCAACATACACTGACGATTTCGACAGCCTACAACCCACACGTGTGGGATTCACCATGTCAAGGACAACTAAACTGCTGATGCTACCTCTGGAAGAAGCCCGTAGTCACTGCGGAGAACATTTCCTGGCGCCCTGTATAAGGAAGGCCCTGCCCATAGCAGTTCGGCAACGCCGCACTCTAGGCCATGTGTGGCGAGCGGTAAGCATGGTGATGAATGGTGCTGAACGTGCGACTCCATACTAAATTGCATATTATTTTAACACTCTTAATAATACAGCCATCAAAATTAACACCGGTTACCAGACAGATTTTACACACACCCTAAGTACACAGGGCTACATGACCACGTTGTCGCAGCCCCTAAACTAAGGAACCAACCAAACATCTTTTAACACTCACATGTTTTACAATAGTGTTTAAAGTCGACCGAACAGGGAAGGCAAATCAACTGGTAAACGCAAGTGCAGCTCCTAACTCGACGTCGTTATTCAAGAACTTAACTATTACTACTCAATTCTATTATTTAAATTACTTTCCATGATGGTTCCGTATTGACGTACTAAATAGTTTTTAACAACAATTATACATCCGCCTTAGGCGATACATAAACGAAAGGAAATATAATTAGATTTGCTCCTGGTACACGTTTCAGGGATTAATTGCTTTTATCCCCTTCATCAGCCAATATTAATACCTGAAGAAAATTATTAAATAGCGTAGCACTCAACAACAACACCAACAAAAAAAATGGCTATTAGACTTAATATGGTGCACCGTATAAGTAGGTCACAGAAAAATATTTTAAAGTATAGAGCATATTTTTTAGTTTTGCTCAATGCTGTAACTGTCCCAGTTTACAAAGGAATCGAACCCTTACTTTCGGGAGGTACAATTTTATTTATCATGTGTATATTTTTATTTGATGCTTTTTTATATTTTAGAATTAATTAGAGTGCATATAATGACGTGATTGATTTTCAGTTAATTTGTTTAGATTTTAAGTATTGTAATTTAGCAGGATCTGAATTTAGGGATAGTTGTATATTTTAACATTGAAGCTGGAATTGTGTTCATGACAAGGAAATTGACCTGTTGTTGAGGCGGGCACCGAGTGGCTGGATGACTCATTAGAGAGACTTGACAACCATGGGCAGTTGATGTGTCCAGGGTATTTTGGAGACCAGAAGGGATGTTCCATATATGGTCATATTTTAATTCTGTTGTTGTGATTGGTTGTATCAGAGGTTGAAGCCAGGTAAACCAGTGGCTGTGGAGGGGGATGATGACTGTTACTTAGATCTGTGGAAGCAAGTGAGGGACACTCAATTTAGAACTCCGGGCGGGGGTAGACTCAATTTTCAGACCGCGTGTGGAGCGGAACTCAATTTTAGGATCCCGGGCGGATCGGTACACAATCCTCGGTACTCCACGAGGGAGAAGGACTTGTCCTTTTGGTATTGTGTGTTTTTGTTGGTCGAGGAGGAAGTATTACAGAGTAACTCTACGTGTGTTCAGTAATTGTATCCTAAAGTTGCTGGCTATTAAGTTCCCTAGTGAATGATGAGCCTAGTTTCAAGTATATCGCCAAGGTTGCTTGTCTCGAATTGCACAAAGTATTCTGATCTAAAATCTGTATACCAACATTCCAAGACGGTAGCGGCAAATTAATTCTTCGACGGATGCTAGACAAGTATGCTAGGCATTAGTAAATTCATGAGCGGAGTAAATGCGAAGATCCAACACACGGATTCTAAGCATGAAAATATTATCAGATCCACGAAGCAGTTGAATCGTTGAATGCTGACCATCAAAGTAACATACATATTCTTCATAATTACAAAGCTGGCGTGTGAAACAAATTTAAGCTGTGCTGCGAATATATAGGACTAATTCTTTGGGAGAACCTACCCCAGAATTAGTACAGTAAGGTCGCCACTGCTGAAACCAACATCTATAAGTACCAGTCAACATTATTCCCGAGGGTCATCTGTAATATGTCATATGCGTATCTGTGTAACTACGATAGGGAGTGTAATTAATCTGTACGATGAGGATCGTGCGAATGTTTGTTCTATGTCTGGTATGATAATACACGATCGCTTTTACCAGAATTTCAAGTGCTTTTATTTATCAGGTTGCTAGTGTAGTTAGGTGTGCATGTTTATTGCTGTTGATTATATCGGACAGGTGTTTAACCCCCACGCACCCCGTACATATATAAGTATTGAGAGGCGGGTAAATTACAATGCTTTCAAATATGTTTCTGTGACCTACTTATATGGTGCACCAAATTAAGTCTAATAGCGTAGCACTCAAAAAAAACAAATGGCTATTTTATAATTTTCTTCAGGTATTAATATTAGCTGATGAAGGGGATAAAAGCAATTAATCCCTGAAACATGTATCAGGAGCAAATCTAATTATATTTCCTTTCGTTTATGTATTGACTAAGGCGGATGTATAATTGTTGTTAAAAACTATTACTACTCAAGTATTTTATTTTATATTTAAAAATAATAGGGTATCTAGTCCAATTTTAAATTTTAAAATTAAAAGCTTCTTTATCTGTGGTAGTGTAGTAGATATACAGTACTACTGTAGTGCTGCGTCAGATATTACTAAGTTCCGCAGACAATCAAAGAAAGAAGTTCATATTGTATAACTCGAAAACTGATCGCAAGGTTTGGTTCTTTTTTTTAATTTCTCACGCGCGGTGCATGGAGGGTCGGACGAGCACATGGCAACTCGCTGATCTTGGGGTCGAGAGAGCGCCCGTACGAATCGCATATAAATAACAAACATGGAATAAATCAAAGTAAAATAATTACTCAACTTGTCACAGAAGATATTGAAAATGTCCTCCATCTGCATCTACACATTTCTGGCATCGTCCAAGGAAATTTTCATTTACAAGCAATAGTTCATCTACCGAGATAGCCTCAATTTCTCTCGTGATTTAGTTGTTCATCTAGAGTGTGAGGATTTGTTGCATAAACCTCATTTTCAATTTTCCCCATAGATACAAATTGAAGCAATCGGCTTTAACACTTAGCAATAACACGTTATAAAATTTTGAAACGCAATAACAATTAAATAATAACCACGGACACTTGTTATAAACTTATAACAATTATAACTTTAAAAAGGCTATAAAATAAATAACTTTACTCGTCAAATCCTGAGTCACAACTGTCTCAGCTCTGTGTTGACATGCGCTCGTTTGACTTTCGGCTCGATTTTCTACCTACAGCGCTGCGCCGGCCGTGCGGCCGGGCACTTAGAGTGAAAGTAAGCTCTCGAATCGTATTACACTTGGTTGCTCTTCTGCATTGTTCCAAAGCTTCTTGCATTATGATTATTTTGTAAACTTCAGACACATGCTAAAATTTAAATGTGTTGTTCATTGTAACTTAACCCTGTAACAACAATCGTACGTTGATACTAGTGGAGTCTGACAATCAGTGGCGTAACTACGGGAGGTGATCAGGGGAATCAATCCCTACCCCCAGAGCCAAATAATGAAAATATTCAATTTTCTGAAGTTTTAAGAGCATGACACAAGTAAAAGAATAAACCAGCAATCGCATCTTGAAAGCTTTGGCGTAGAGCAGTGTTACCCAAATATCTTCGACTGGTTCTGAGAGCACATGTAGCTTCGGGAGCGGAGCAGAATTCGAGGAGTGACTGTCACGTTGACAAGTGACTAATAACTCTCGCATATACAGGGTCTTTTATATAAAGTAAGAACGGCAAGGGGCAGTTTTGTTATTCACTGCTGCGGTGGCCTTGGCCGAGCTTGTGGCGCGCCACGGCCCCCTTCTTTAAGCGTGTGTACAATCCTCTATGAAATATTACCTTGTAACATATGCTGGAAGTTTCGTCCTTTCTGTGTTATACAGGCATTGTATCTGGTAACCACATTCTGGCTGACGTGAGTGAGTAATCGTGCCATGCTAGTAAGCATACTAAGAAAGAAAAGTCTTCCAACTGGTTGACTAAGGAATGAGCCTCACTCACTGTCTGAGGGTCGTCCGTTTTCTCATTAAGTTCTACCAAAGCATTGCTATTCAATGAAATGCAGGTCTATCCCCTTAACACCCCTTTAGAACCTGAATATCCAAAAATCCTTTCTTTGTGCGCGATTGCGGCCCTAGAGGAAGCGGCATACCTAATTTCATTCCAATCCGTTCGGTGGTTTCTGAAACCAAAAATGCATGGGACGATGAAAACATCAAAATATCATGTTGGTTTCGGTCCCTAAAAGACATGAAAAATATAATATAAGTATTAAAAAAGCTATTTTTTGAAATTACATTCGAATCAATTTTTATGTCATTCCTGGGACTTAGAAAATTCCGGCCAAAAAGTACACAATCATTAATAACTCCATAAGTATTCGTCGTATGATGAAATAGCAAGAGACAAAAAGATATAATGTGTTATTGTCTACAACATAGGTCATGTATAATTTTACATATTACCTGGTTTTTTTTTCTTCAGAATTTCACCCCTCCCCATGGGCCTCTTAAATTGGATTTAAGAAAAAACGGTCAAACACCTATTTACTTATTTTTATGCTGATTTTTTCCGCTGAGTTTCAAACTCCTCGCTTATGTCGTAATGTTTATGATTTTTAATTTTATGCTTTTTATTGAGCACTGAGTCATTAGTGTCAAACTTATTTACAATTACGATCTGTGCTAGTTAAGGTGGCACTTCATCAGGAAATTGCTGAACAAATTCATCACGTACCCGCCGAGCCGACTCGTACTTAAAATAAGTTTTACATACAAAAATACTATGTTGTAATGATGACTGTCTCATGTTAACATCTGAGGTTCAGACTGGCGACTGAACACCTGCACGTTTATTGCAAGGTCGAGTACAGTATGTACTATGCGTGCGCTTTCAATACTACAGCAGGGGACCGTGGCACGCCACAAGCTCGGCCAAACCCACTGCAGCAGTGGATAACAAAGCCACCGCTCACCGTTCTTACTTTATATAAAATACCCTGTAGTCTCCTCTATTCTACAATGGAACAACTCGTGGCGTAGCCAGGGGGCTGTTACTGGGGGGGGGGGGGTTAGAACCACCCTACCCCCTATTTTGGAATTTCTACAAATATACAAGGAACTGATGATAATTAACAAGCGAAATAAACTTTTCTTACATTAAATTAGGACACATCCTGATGATTCTAGTTAGTTATCGTTGTTTCAAGGGGCGGAACTTGGAGGTCATCTGTCCCGCTGATGATTCTATAACTCATGTTATGTGGGCAATCAGCAGGGCCGTCGCGTGGGTGGGGCGACCGCCCCGGGCGCCGCGGATGTGGCGGCTTTGGGGGACGCCGCGGGTGCCACGGCAAAACTAATACAAACAATTTGAAAGAAAAAAAAAAGGTTAGATGTACCTAACGTATTTTGGAAAGTTATGTATAAATGAATTTTGAATATTACATTGTATGCATTTATTGAACAAATTCGTATTTGACACCAATCACGTTTTCCCAAATAAAATATTTTAGAAAAACTGAGTAGCTGGATTTGCTTGTATACTACTTTTAGTTAGTAATAATAGCCTAATAATGAACTCCACTGTGGAGTTGGCCCTGTCCCAACTTAATTATCTTAATATAAATCAATATTGCAATGTCGCATAGTGTCGCTCTGTACACACGAGTCACCGCCCTGTTCTATTTTTATTTCGGCGACCGGCCGACGGCCAACTTTGGGACGCTGACGATGACTCATGATAGGGACACTGACCTCACATATGCACGTTTTGACGTGTCGCCACTCCCCCACCCACCACCACCCCTACACCAACCCCTCCTTTCTTCTACGGCAGTCTCAGCGTAGTTTGATGAGTGATTAACGAGTTATTTATGTGAATTGTGTCAGTGTCCAATATGTCCAAAAAGTTATCGGGTTCTCAGCGGAGAAAATTAAATCAAGAAAGTGAATTAGCCGGGGAAATGTTACTGTCCAAAGTGCCGAAACTAACTAGTTATTTTAATCCTTCAACTTCATCTTCAATCCCAGCGGCAGAACTCGATATCGGCGATACCGTCTGTGACCTGCCAGTTCTCAAGGGGCTAGCGCTAGCGGAGAAATTTCTGCCCTTCCTACAGTCATTGACATTGAAACTGAAAATCGAGATAATAACCAAGAGGAAGAAGTAAATAATTTAACTTTAGAGTCTAAGACTGACGATAACACCAGCATTAGCAAACATGTTGATAGTTTGGCTTTGTCTGGAGATCCAGCAACATGGCCAGATCTCATCATAAATGAGCAGCGTAATGACCTAATTTTAAAATACCCTGCTGAATTTTCCAAGGAAGATTATCGGTATCCAAAACAATCCAATAACAGACATTTTTCAAATGGTTTTCGATTCCGTTTCACTGAAAATGGCGAAAAAGTTCTTAGACGTTGGTTAGTTTATTCAGAAAAGAATGATTCGGCATACTGTGTTTGCTGCAGGATTTTTGACCCGTCCTCAAAATCACAGTTTGGACAGACAATGGGTTTTAATAATTGGAAACACATGGCTGAGAGCTTGACATCTCACGAAATGTCACAGGATCACTTTAAGTACATGGTCCAGTGGTGCAGGCTGAAAGTAGACTCAAGGGGGTACTTCAATTAACCAGGAAATTGTTAATCAAATCAACACTGAAACACAGCGCTCAGAGGAGGTGTTGCGACGGATAGTCGAAATCACTTTGTGTTTAGCAGAGCATAACATAGCGTTTCGAGGCTTGTCTTCCAAGTTATTTACAAAAGACAATGGCAATTTTATCGGTCTTGTACAACTATTAGGGAAGTTCGATGCAGTTTTAATTGAACATTTACGCAGAATATCTAACCGAGAAACTAACTTTCACTTCTTAAGTGTATCGATTCAAAATGAGTTTATTAATATGTTAGGCAATGCAGTTAAGGGAATCATCATAAACAAAATAAAGAATGCCAAGTATTTTTCTGTAATTTCCGACTGCACTCCGGACATTAGCTGCAGAGAGCAAACATCTATCACGATTCGCTATGTTAATGAAGAAAATGATGAAATTAACATACATGAGATCTTTATAGCGTATCGAGAAACTCCCGCGAAGCTCTCACTGACTCTATGTTTGCTGAAATTGCCGAATGTCGACTAAACATGAAAGACTGTCGGGGGCAGGGGTATTATAATGGTGCCAATATGGCAGGAATCCACAAAGGAGTTCAAGCTCGTGTACTAGAAGATTTCCCTCTGGCTCTTTTTTATGCCTTGTGGATGCCATAGTCTGAACCTGGTAATTGCTGGTAATTGCTGATGGAGCGAAATCCTCGGTCAAATCTACATCTCTATTTGGAACACTCCAGCGTATACATACGATATTTGCAGGCTCTGCAAAGCGTTGGTGTGTGATTAGTGAACATGTCAAGGATCTCACGCTTAAACAAGTATGTGAAAAACGATGGGAAGCCCGCATATCTTCGGTGCAAGCTGTCCGCTATCAGTATGTCGAAGTCCGGGATGCTTTGGTAGAACTTAATGAGAAAACGGACGACCCTCAGACAGTGAATGAGGCTCATTCCTTAGTCTACCAGTTGGAAGACTTTTCTTTCTTAGTATGCTTACTAGCATGGCATGATTTGCTGTTTGAAATCAATATCATCAGTAAAAGTCTTCATGGGAAAGCCAAATGCGTCAGTGATGCTGTGAATAAGTTCAATAATTGCTTGGACTTCTTAGACAAATTTATAGAAAATGGATACACTAACGCAGTAATTTCCGCAGAAGAGCTAGAAATACAAAATAAATCGCAAAAAAGAAACGTGTCTTCTTGTACGAAAGTGCAAGTGACGAAGTGCAAACATCCGCAGAAGATACATTCAAGAGGGAGGTATTTTATCCATTGGTGGATACAGTTGCAACATCAGAAACTAGAAACTCTCTTAAAAAATACTGACGGCGTATCAGATAAGAACGGCAATGAACTTTTTTGTGAACTGCTACATGTGAACTCCATCTTGGAGTTGAATGAATCCCAAGTTCGGCAAGTTCGACCCATCGACGTGTTGGGAGCAATCAAGAAAACGGGCAGCAAAGACTTATTTATAAATCTGAGGATTGCACTAAGGGTTTTGTTAACTACACCAGTGACAGATGCGAGTGCTGAACGTAGCTTCAGTAAGCTGAAACTTATAAAGACATATTTACGGTCAACCATGCCACATGAGAGACTCTTGCCATCATGTCGATTGATAACGATGAGGCTAGAAAAATAGACTTTAAATATATTCTCAAGACAATTGCTCGTTCAAAATCCAGGCGACTGCCATTTAATGTTTAGGATCTTACATCTAATTGTGATAACGAGGTTTTCTTTTATTATGTATATTCTATTCAGAGTAGGTTTGGTTTGAGGTTTTGCTCACCATTGCATTACTGTAATTTCAATTTGTATTGTATTAATTAACTAGCAGGTACCCGCGACTTCGCTCGCGTCATAGTCATGTCATATTGTTATTCAATGAATTGCAGGTTTAACCCCGTTAACACCCCTTTAGAACCTGAATATCCAAAAATCCCTCCTTAGTGGACGTTTTCGACACACAACAAACAAATCCCCAAAATGTCATTCTTCTAACATTAATAGTTTTGGTTGGTCGATGAGAGTGAACATCCAAAAAGCCTTCCTTAGTGGACGTATTTCTTTCTGAATTTCACCCCTCCCCATAGGCCACTTATATTGCATTTATGAAAAACGGTCGAACATCTAATTATTTTAATTATTTATTTTTAAGCTGAATGATTTCTCCGAGTTTCAAACTCCTCGCATATGTCGTTTAAGAGATACACGCTCCGTTAGGAATCGTTCAACCCCCACTTTTCACCCCTTTCACCTCATAATATACACCACATCGAAAAACCCTCAGACACGTGTCATATGCCGAGTGTCACATCCCCCAATGAAACCAATCGGGAGATATCGCTATTCAATGAAATGCAGGTCTACCCCCTTAACAATCACCTGATACCAAAAATGCATGGGACGAAAAAAACATCAAAATATCATGTTGGTTTTGGACACTAAAAGACGTGAAAACTATAATAAAAGCATTAAAAAGAGCTATTTTTTGAAATTTCATTCGAATCAATTTTATGTCATTCCTGGGACTTTAAAAATTCCGGCCAAAAAGTACAAAATCATTAATAACTCCCTAAGTATTCGTCGTATGATGAAATAGCAAGAGACAAAAAAGATGTAATGTGTTATTGTCTACAACATAGGCCATGTATAATTTTGCATATTACCTGTTTTTCCCCCAGATTTTCACCCCTCCCCATGGGCCCCTTAAATTGGATTTATTAAAAAAAACCGTCAAACACCTGTTTACTTATTTTTTATGCTGATTTTTTTTCAGCTGAGTTTCAAACTCCTCGCTTATGTCGTTTAAGAGATACACGCTCCGTTAGGAATCCTTCAACCCCCACTTTTCACCCCCTTGCACCTCATAATATACACCACATCGAAATACTCTCAGACACATGTCTTCTTATTTTTAATGATGAGTTAATATGCCGAGTATCACATCCCCCAATGAAACCAATCGGGAGATATTGCTATTTAATGTTTCTTTCAATTTTCTTTTTTTTTTCAGAATTTAACCCCTCCCCATGACCCCCTAAATTTGATTTATTAAAAAAACTGTCGAACAGGTATTTACTTATTTTTAAGCAGTTTTTCCCCCTGAGTTTGATGAGTGAGTCAGTCAGTCAATCAGTTAGGACACTTTCTTTCCTGTTTTTTTTCTCCAGAATTTCACGCCTCCCCATGGGCCCCTTAAATACGATTTATGAAAAAAAAACGGTCAAACACCTATCTACTTATTTTTATGCTGATTTTTTCCGCTGAGTTTCAAACTCCTCACTTATGTCGTTTAAGAGATACAGCTCCATTAGGAATCCTTCAACCCCCACTTTTCACCCCTTTCACCTCATAATATACATCACATCGAAAAACCCTCAAACACATGTCTTCTTATTTTTAATGATGAGTTTA
The DNA here is from genome assembly GCA_946902985.2 of Meconema thalassinum. Classification (NCBI taxonomy): domain Eukaryota; kingdom Metazoa; phylum Arthropoda; class Insecta; order Orthoptera; family Tettigoniidae; genus Meconema; species Meconema thalassinum. Next base: position 946,041,904 of record OX336388.2, on the reverse strand, counting down.
TATGCCGAATATCACATCCCCCAATGAAACCAATCGGGAGATATTGCTATTCAATGAATAACACCTCTTTAGAACCTGAATATCAAAAAATCCTTCCTTAGTGGGCGTTTGCGACCCTTGAGGAAGCTGCATACAAAATTTCATCCCATTTTGGATGGGCGATGATGAGTGAGTGAGTCAGGACATTTTAATTCAATTTTCTTTTTTCAGAATTTCACGCCTCCCCATGGGCCCCTTAAATTGGATTTATGAAAGAAAAAAAAAACGGTCAAACACTTATTTACTTATTTTGTATGCTGATTTATTTCCGCTGAGTTTCAAACTCCTCGCCTATGTCGTTTAAGAGATACACGCTGCGTTAAGAATCCTTCCACCACCACTTTTCCCTCCTTTCACCTCATAATATACACCACATCGAAAAACCCTCGGACACGTGTCTTCTTACTTTTAATGATGAGTTTATATGCCGAGTATCACATCCCCCAAAGAAACCAATCGGGGGATATTGCTATTCAATGAAATGCAGGTCTATCCCCTTAACACCCCTTTAGAACCTGAATCTCCAAAAATCCTTTCTTTGTGCGCGATTGCGGCCCTAGAGGAAGCGGCATACCAAATTTCATTCCAATCCGTTCGGTGGTTTCTGAGATTTCTTGATGAATGAATCAGTGAGTGAGTGAGTGAGTGAGTGAGTGAGTGGTATTTGAGCTTTATTTAGTAGATAAGCATGGGTCCTAGTGGAAAATAATTCCATCACCTGAAACCAAAAATGCATGGGACGATGAAAACATCAAAATATCATGTTGGTTTTGGACCCTAAAAGACGTGAAAAATATAAGTATTGAAAAAGCTATTTTTTGAAATTACATTCGAATCAATTTTTATGTCATTCCTGGGACTTAAAAAATTCCGGCCAAAAAGTACACAATCATTAATAACTCCGTAAGTATTCGTCGTATGATGAAATAGCAAGAGACAAAAAGATATAATGTGTTATTGTCTACAACATAGGTCATGTATAATTTTACATATTACCTGGTTTTTTCCCCAGAATTTCACCCCTCCCCATGGGCCCCTTAAATTGGATTTAAGAAAAAACGGTCAAACACCTATTTACTTATTTTTATGCTGATTTTTTCCGCTGAGTTTCAAACTCCTCGTTTATGTCGTTTAAGAGATACACGCTCCATTAGGAATCCTTCAACCCCCACTTTTCACCCCTTTCACCTCATAATATACACCACATCGAAAAACCCTCAGACACATGTCTTCTTATTTTTAATGATGAGTTTATATGCCGAGTATCACATCTCCCAATGCAACCAATCGGGAGATATTGCTATTCAATGAAATGCAAGTCTACCCCTTAACACCCCTTTAGAACTTGAATATCCAAAAATCCTTCCTCAGTGGGCGTATGCGACCCATGAGGAAGCGGCATATCAAATTTCATTCCAGTCCGTTCGGTGGTTTCTGAAATTTCGTGATGAATGAATCAGTGAGTGGTATTTGAGCTTTATATAGTAGACTAGCTGTTACCCGCGGCTTCGCCCGCAATAACATTTGTAATCCTGTTATAACATTAGATAAATAGATAGATAAGCATGGGTCCTAGTGGAAAATAATTCAATCACCTGAAACCAAAAATGCATTGGACGAAAAAAAACATCAAAATATCATGTTGGTTTCGGACCCTAAAAGACGTGAAAAATATAATAATAGTATTAAAAAAAAACAATTTTTTGAAATTTAATTGTAATCAATTTTTATGTCATTCCAGGGACTTAGAAAATTCCGACCAAAAAGTGCAAAATCATTAATAACTCCGTAAGTATTCGTCGTATGATGAAATAGCAAGAGACAAAAAAGATGTTATGTGTTATTGTCTACAACATAGGCCATGTATAATTTTACACTCAGACATATTACGTTTCCCCCCCCCCTCCCCCATAATTTCACCCCTCCCCATGGGCCCCTTAAATTGGATTTATGAAAAAAAACGGTCAAACGCCTGTTTAGTTATTTTTATGCTGATTTTTTTCGGCTGAGTTCCAAACTCCTCGCCTATGTCGTTTAAGAGATACACGCTCCGTTAGGAATCCTTCAACCCCCACTTTTCACCCCTTTCACCTCATAATATACACCACATCGAAAAACCCTCAGACACGTGTCTTCTTATTTTTAATGATGAGTTTATATGCCGAGTATCACATCCCCCAATGAAAGCAATCGGGAGATATTGCTATTCAATGAAATGCAGGTCTACCCCCTTAACACCCCTTTAGAACCTGAATATACAAAAATCCTTTCTTTGCGGGCGTTTGCGGCCCTTGAGGAAGCTGGATACCAAATTTCATTCCAATCCGTTCGGTGGTTTCTGAGATTTCGTGATGAATGAATGAGTCAGTGAGTGAGTGGTATTTGAGCTTTATATAGTAGACTAGCTGAAGTACCCGTTCTTCGAACGGCTTTTAGTACTTGCTGGCCTAAATCATTAATATATATAGTCACACATTCCTAATGTAGTTATGTTATTTCCATGTTTCCAACTACATGTGTATACTACATGCATTTTCACTCACCAAATTAAAAATCAGAGGTAGGAAAGTGAAAATCCTTAGCCTGCTTTCAGTCGACCGACCGGGTCAGGGAATGGAATGAATGAAATCCCCATCTAACAGCAAGGATATGAACTGTGCCGGCTGCCGAAGCCTGTCGCACTCCCCTGGGGCAATGATTAAATAAATGACGGATGAAATGAAATTATAGTGGAGATTGTTGCTGGAATGAAATTGTGACAGGTGAAACCGGAGTACCCGGTGCCTTTATATATTGGAAATAAATATCAGCTTCTATGTAGTAAACGTTAAATAACCAGTCTTAAATATTGACCACCTATCGTTTAACGTCTTCATACTATATTTAAACATATAAACATTATGCTAAAAATACATCAAACTTGATAGCAATTATCCGCAATAAGTAATATTGCGGAAAGTACGTACAGTCATGATAAAGAGTAACAGTAACGGAACAAACTTCAATCATCCCAAGTAATAACAAAAACAAATTGATCACAGAAAAAATGACTAAGTTTATGCCGTGTCTTGAGCGAGATTACGCCTAGTAACTCCGAGATGGTTCATCAGCGGGCTCTTGTGGTTTATTTGCGGACTACCAAAGGAGTAGCAAACTGTGCGATACCTCAATTCTTATTTAAAACACCTCAGCTACTTTAATGCGAGTGCTAAAGGCTAAAGCAGTCTTTCACCTCCCTATAAAGGCCTCCAAAATGATTGTATATTGAATTTCAGGGCCAAGCAATTAAAACTCAGCAACTTTTCAAGGTTTACGCCGTGTTTTGTGCGCTTTTTTTATTGTCCGTGAAAGTCAAAATACCTACTTTATTGGAAATAAACTTGCCCAGTTCTGCAGTAAGATTAATATGGACACTAAATAAACTAATGTGACAGTCGTTAGTCTCCGACACATTCGTCTATGAATTTGGGTTTCTGATCATGGTAAAAACGACAAAAAGCAGATAAATATTGACCAACAGAAATATTCATTTAACGAAAAACAAATCGATAAAAAGGATGAAAGCAAACCGTGAAAGTAGAAAGCACTATAGCATTGTGACACAGCGTATAGATCCAAATACTCACATACAATAACCGGCACAAAGAGTATAAAATTAGACTCAAAATCACGTCTAGTTTAGGACCCCACAAACTACCTCTATAAATAAAACAGTTCATGTAGAGACTAACATAGACTAACATCGCTCGGCGTTGACCGTGTTTTAAAATACATATTTAGGGTTTACTCGCTAACCGTTAGAAATACACGAAAAGTGATAAGGACCTTTCGGATAGAAAATTAAATTTTAAAGCTCGTAGTGCCATTAAAAGTTTGCTATTTCTTAGCGCTCTCTTTTTATTTGAAATAGAAATATGAATATAGTCGCCATTTTTTAAATAGTGCAAAATATTGAAATCAAGAGTAGCCTGTATGTAAGCCTGGTAAATCAGCTACATCCAAGCTAAATTTCATTTAAATCGGACCAGTGGTTCTTGCGTTATTGAGTAACACACAGACACACACCATCTCATTTTTATATATTAGTATGATAAGCATGGGTCCTAGTGGAAAATAATTCTATCACCTGAAACCAAAATGCATATGACGAAAAAAACATCAAAATATCATGTTGGTTTCGGACCCTAAAAGACGTGAAAAATATAATAAAAGTATTAAAAAAGCTATTTTATGAAATTTCATTCGAATCAATTTTTATGTCATTCCTGGGACTTAAAAAATTCCGGCCAAAAAGTACAAAATCATTAATAACTCCCTAAGTATTTGTCGTATGATGAAATAGCAAGAGACAAAAAAGATGTAATGTGTTATTGTCTACAACATAGGCCATATCTAATTTTACATATAACATGTCCCCCCCCCCAGAATTTCACCCCTCCCCATGGGCCCCTTAAATTGGACTTACGAAAATAGGGTGAAACACCTATTTACTTATTTTTTATGCTGTATTTTTTCCGCTGAGTTTCAAACTCATCGCTTATGTCGTTTAAGAGATACACGCTCCGCTAGGAATCCTTCAACCCCCACTCTTCACCCTTTTCACCTCATAATATACACCACATCGAAAAACCCTCAGACACGTGTCTTCTTATTTTTAATGATAGAGTTTATATGCCGAGTATCACATCCCCCAATGAAGCCAATCGGGAGATATTGCTATTCAATGAAATGCAGGTCTAACCCCTTAACACCCCTTTAGAACCTGAATATCCAAAAATCATTCCTTAGTGGGAGTTTGCGACCCGTGAGGAAGCTGCATACCAAATTTCATTCCATTTTGGCTGGGCGATGATGAGTGAGTGAGTCAGGACATTGTCTTTCAATTTCCTTTTTTCAGAATTTCACCCCTCCCCAAGAACCCCTTAAATTCGATTTATAAAAAAAACTGTCGAACAGCTATTTACTTATTTTTAAGCAGCTTTTCCCCCTGAGTTTCATGAGTGAGTCAGTCAGTTGATCAGTTAGGACACTTTCTTTCCTGTTTTTTCCCCCCAGAATTTCACGCCTCCCCATGGGCCCCTTAAATTGGATTTATGAAAAAACGGTCAAACACCTATTTACTTATTTTTATGCTGATTTTTTCCGCTGAGTTTCAAACTCCTCGCCTATGTCGTTTAAGAGATACACGCTCCGTTAGGAATCGTTCAACCCCCCCCTCCCCCCCCCCCTCCTTTTCACCTCATAATATACACCACATCGAAAAACCCTCGGACACATGCCTTCTTATGTTTAATGATGAGTTTATATGCCGAGTATCACATCCCCCAATGAAACCAATCGGGGGATATTGCTATTCAATGAAATATTGCAGGTCTACTCCTTAACACCCCTTTAGAACCCGAATATCCAAAAATCCTTCCTTAGTGGGCATTTGCGACCCTTGAAGAAGCTGCATATCAAATTTCATTCCATTTTGGCTGGGCGATGATGAGTGAGTGAGTGAGTCAGGACATTTTCTTTCAATTTTCTTTTTTCAGAATTTCACCCCTCCCCATGAACCCCTTCAATTTGATTTATGAAAAAAAAAACTGTCTAACAGCTATTTACTTATTTTTAAGCAGTTTCCCCCCCCCCCCTGAGTTTGATGAGTGAGTGAGTCAGTCAATCAGTTAGGACACTTTCTTTCCTGTTTTTTTTCCCAGAATTTCACGCCTCCCCATGGGCCCCTTCAATTGGATTTATGAAAAAAAAAAACGGTCAAACACCTATTTACTTATTTTTATGCTGATTTTTTTCCCGCTTAGTTTCAAACTCCTCGCCTATGTCGTTTAAGAGATACAAGCTCCGTTAGGAATCCTTCAAGCCCCATTCCCCCCCCCCCCCTCTTTTCACCTCATAATATAAACTACATCGAAAAACCCTCGGACACGTGTCTTCTTATGTTTAATGATGAGTTTATATGCCGAGTATCACATCCCCCAATGAAACCAATCGGGGGATATTGCTATTCAATGAAATGCAGGTTTACCTCCTTAACACCCCTTTAGAACCTGAATATCCAAAAATCCTTTCTTAGTGCGCGTTTGCGGCCCTTGAGGAAGCGGCATACCAAATTTCATTCGAATCCGTACGGTGGTTTCTGAGATTTCGTGATGAATGAATCAGTGAGTGAGTGAGTGAGTGGTATTTTAGCTTTATACAGTATAGTAGATAACATATATATACAGTACTTTTTATGGGTGTTAATATTTTCTTACTTTATTTGTATGGATTTAATTATCAATTAAAAACGATTTTCATCAAAAATTTAAGTACTTAATTCCTGACTCTAGTATTTTTGTAAGGTAATTCAATCCGCGTAGGTGTCTCTTGTTCAGACAGCGACGCAACCCGCCACGCAACTTTGTTAACGAGCATCGCTCATTGTGTGTTTAGAGGGGGGGGGGGGGGGGGGGCAGGTTGGTAGGGGGCGCCTGACAAAATCCCGCCCGGGCGCCAATAAACCATGCGACGGCCCTGGCAATCAGTATGGTTGTGATTGGTGTTTATATCACCACTTGGTGATGTATTGTTGCCTTTCGGTCCGGCTACACACGTCTTCATGACAATGCATAACTCTGTCCTCTCAGAGTTGCCAATCTAGCTTCTTACTACTACTTATATTAATGCAGCAAATGGGCATTTATTTTATTTACAGGAACGGTCAGGGTAGGGATTTTGGAAGGAAATTGGCCTCTTCTCCGTTAAATCTGGCTTTTTTTCAAACTGAGCATAGCCCCAGATAAATTTAAATCCCACCTAGTGGGGCAATTAGCATTCTTTCTTTTCTTAGCGGGAGGGAAGTTGTTTATACATTTATCTAGTTTTAATTTAAAATAATAATAATAATAATAATAATAAAGACTAATATTCTATGGGCACATCTTCCGAATGGACAATGACCGGCTCACAAAGAAAATCCGGAGTTTTCTAAAATCCATGACATTTAGAATAAAGCGGTTCTGAGAGTGTGAGGACGATGTGAGAGAGACAGGCATTCTGTCTGTTAGGTAGTCAGCCCGAAGGCTGGTTGGATCCTCAAAAAGTACCGCCGTTAGGTTATGTGGGTAGATACCCACAAAAACCCAAGGCAGCGCTTTATTGAGGCACAAACGATAAAATAAATGACATGGACAGTTTCAGAAGCACTGTGAAAACCCATCAGGGTTTTATAGTGGATTCAGAATCCAGGAAATGGAGAGGACCTTTATCCGAAGTGACAAAGAATACTGTACAGCCCAGGGGCAGTACCCCTAGGACCCACCCTTCATCTTTTCACCAAAACCACCATCATAGGCATGCCATAAGCCTCACATACTTCCGCAACACAAGCAGGCCCAGCAATACTGCTGAGAGCCACGCTTACATAATACATACATAAACACACTATCGGGAGCAGCGACGGTGAGGAAACGCTGACCAAGCAGTGGGGGAAAGCCTTAAAAGCTAAACCCAGAGGAGCCCCATTATCTATTCGTGGCCAGCGGCTCTGCTCCTCCAAGGTCCGTTCCAGCTCTTCACCAGGTGAGAACTAGCCGTGTGCTCAGATTCCTTATTATTGTAACACCTACCCAGAACACTTTGTATTTTACACACCTTGTACTTTGCTTTATACCTGTCCACTGCCCAAAGGGACAGTACATCACCGTTACTGACCAATAAACACTTGGCCAGTAAACACACACATCTATTACTCATTTTACCCAGTTTTACATCCTTACACCCAACCTGACCTTGGTCCTAATTGCCCCGTGAAGACCAGGAACTGTGCCGTCAGGAATCCCATTGTGTTCAAGCAAGCAGCCAAACTGCAGCGTGTCCAGTTGTCGACTCTGCACGTGAGCTCGCTAAAACGCTCGCTCTACATAATTGGCAGGCTAGGTTAATAGCCCACTCTTAGACATTCATCCCCTAGCAGGTAAACGCATCCTGTAGGAACGCCCCCAATAGATCACGTACTCACATCAACACACTACACTAGTAGTCTCCCCAATTACGGGAAACTACCCTACATCACCTAAATTAATACATCTACACTACCCTGTTTATCCCACCCCCAACAGAGGGATAAAACAGATTGGTGGAGGCCGGGTACCACGCAAAATAAGACTAAGGGACTCAAACAACGAGCCTTCGAGGTAGAGCGGTCCATACTCAAAGCAGCCAAGCGAAATTTGATTTTTTTTTTCAGAGAGAAAGCATTATTTTTTCCCCTCACTGGGAATATAAGGGAAATTTTAGCCAACCCCCCCCCCTGGGAAGAATCAGCAAATTTAATACATTAGAAGCCACACACATTTTTTAAATACACACACGTCGTTCAGGATGGCCCCCCCTATACCGTTTAGCTGTGCTGAAGAACATTGGGGAATACCAGGAATTAATTGCCTGGCATAAGGTCTTTGAGACAAGGCAGGACTACCACAGGAGGTATCAGCAGCTCCTGCACGCTCAGTATATGAGAATTATAAGGGCACTTGTCCGGCCACTCCGCAGCGCCAAGTATCGAAAGATTAGGGCGAAAATCCCCACCCTCCGTACACAACTCAACAAAGCACACTGGAAACTACACTGCCGACACGAGGTCATGTTCCAGCAATGGGAGGCACTCATCAAACAACATAAACAAATAGGAACTAGCGGTACCAAAGTTGCCGAACAGGCCATATCCCTTAATCGGCAGTACGCCCAAATTTGGGTAGGATATCGGGAACTCCAAGCCAACAATGCCATCTTTGAGTTCACGGCAGGGCCACCAACGAAACCAAGAGAGGACATAGGCGTAGATACGCTAACACAGCAATTCGCGAAGATGTCCCTCTCGACACGTACCGCCACACAAGGGAAGGAGTCTGCCGTGGCCATTGGCCAGAAAACGGTCAGGCTAGCCTCCAATACACTACAAGGGCAAACCCACATACACACACGTCCCGCAGCTCCGGGCCGGGAGGCAATTTTGCCAGACCGAGGGGTGAAACCTACGCCAACCCCCTCAGAATAAATGAACGAGAGGGAGTTGACGCCAGGGCTCTCAAACACACACGCTAACACAGAGAGGAACCTGGAGGAAGCTATATCATGGGCTGAAGACATAGAGAACGTGCCACAGCGCGATAAGCCCATACAGGCCCACACACATAGACACAAAGGAAGGAGTCTGCCGTGGCCATAGGCCAGACTACCCTCCAATACATTAGAGGGGCGCTCACAGACAACTACACGACCCCTTCCGCCAGTTCAAAGGGCAATTTCGCCAGAATGGAGGCGGACACGAACATGTGCACCCCCGAGGCAAGGAAATACCGGGGGATTGCTTACAATTCACCAGGGTGTAAAACACACGCCTGCGCGCACTATCCTGCCTCCAAAACAAAGTACACGGGGTATAAGGGAAGTTTTACCGCCCATCCCACGAGGCCAGGCAGACAGGAGGGCATACACCCCCACAGACACTGATAGGGTAGCACGGAGCCAACGCAGCCCTTCAGGCGCCAGCACACCTACGCCTATTAACAGGCGCTACGGTGAACGAAGGCTTAGGCTTACTTTACTTAAAACACCCCTGAAAAATGGTAAAGAAGCACCTCAATGGGAGTCGGAGGCCTATATCCTCATGACAGGGCGAAGGTATTCACCCCGTCGGGCAACAACACTCGGGCGAGGATAAACACATTTACGGGGGAAAATCCACTCCCAACTAGACAAAAACTGGCCAGAACTAAGGCAATTCAAGGCACATTAAAATTAAACCAGGAATATGGACACGGGGACAGACAATCACACGGACGGCATCGCACAGACAGCATGAATACACAATCCCATAGAAAAGCCATAGGATCCCATATAGACACTGTGTCCCATAGAGGTATAGCTAAGAATTAATGTATGTATAAGAAGGGTTATATTATATGCATGTGAATTGCATATTATCATTGCGTACACATCTTAAATATACACCAGGGATGGCATATGAATTGCACTAATGCCACTCACAGCACAGACATAAACACGGGGAGGTTCTTTTACAAGGTAGGTACACCGACACGGGAGTATACAGCAATAGCTTACTGCCCAAAGTCAGCCTCAAGGGCGCGACATGGCAACTAAGGGCCAGGACACACAAGCACAAGAACGATTGAGCCACACAAGCATGAACACCGGAAGGTTCTTTTGTTGTTGTTTGAGTCTTCAGTCTTTTGAGTGGTCTGATGCAGCTCTCCATGCCTCCCTGTCCTGAGCTAATCGTTTCATCTCTACATAGCTACCACACCCTACATCCGAGGCAATCTGTTTAACATATTCTAACCTTGGTCTACCCCTACAGTTCTTGTCCTCGACCCTTCCTCCCATAACTAAGCTTGCTATTCCTGGGTGTCTTAGTATGTGTCCTACCAAACCTATCTCTTCTCTTCATTAGCAGTCGCCAGAAACATCTCTCCTCACCCACTCGCCTTAATACCTCTTCGTTTGTAACCCTATCTACCCATCTGATTTTCATCATTCTCCTGTAACACCATATTTCAAATGCCTCAATTCTCCTCTTTTCTGCTGCACCAATAGTCCAAGTTTCACTTCCATAGAGCACCATGCTCCAGACAAAGGCTTTCAAAAATGACTTCCTAATACCTAAATCTATATTCGATGTCAACAGATTCCTTTTTTGTAGAAAGGCTTTCCTTGCCTGAGCCAACCTACTTTTTATATCCTCTTTGCTTCGTCCATCACTGGTTATTCTGCTTCCTAAGTAACAGAAGTCTCCTACTTCCTTCAGCTTTTCACCTGCCAATTTGATCTCCATAAAGGTTTCTGATTTATTTCGGCTGCATTTCAGTATTTTTGTTTTACATTTATTAATGCTCATCATGAAGTCCTTCCGTAAGACGGAATCCATACCATTCAAAAACTCATTCAAATCCTCAGGCTTGTCGGCCAAGATGACGATGTCATCAGCAAATCTCAGAGTTGAAATTATTTCTCCTTGAATCTTCACTCCCACTTTAAATTTTTCTCCAATTTCCTTCATTGCTTGTTCAATGTAAAGATTGAAAAGTATGGGTGATAAGTTGCAGCCTTGCCTTACACCTTTCATAATACCAGCTTCTCTCTCATATCCTTCAGCTCGAATGACTGCTGTCTGGTTTCTGTATAGATTGTATATCACCCTCCTATCCCTGTACTTTATTCCAATAGATTTCAAAATGTCAAGCAATTTAGTCCAATCAACGTTATCAAAAGCCTTTTCTAAGTCTACAAATGCCATGAACGTTCTCTTATCTTTCCTTATTCTACCTTCCAAAATCAGCCTAAGACTTAGTACAGCTTCCCTTGTTCCTACATTTCTCCTGAAACCAAACTGGTCTTCACCCAACTCCGTTTCTATCTGGCTTTCAATCCTCTTGTAAATTATTCTAGACAGGATCTTTGAAGCATGAGTAATCAAGCTGATTGTACGGTAATCTTCACATCTGTCAGCTCCCACTTTCTTTGGTATAGGGATGATAACATTCTTCTTGAAATCGGGGGGGGGGGGGGGGGGGGGGTACCTCACCTGTCTCATAAATCCTACACACCAAGTGAAATAACCTGATCAGACCTTCATCTCCTATGCAGCGTAGCAACTCAATCGGTATATCATCTATGCCTGGTGCTTTGTTCCTGCCTAAGTCCTCTAATGCTCTGTCAAATTCTGATCTCAATATTAAATCTCCTTTTGCATCCTCATCAATTTCCTCCTCCCTTTCCATTACATGATTCTCAATCTCCTTTCCCTTATACAAGCACTCTATGAAAGCTTTCCATCTCTCAACCTTTTCTTCCCTATCTGTTAGAGGCTTTCCATTTGTGTCCCTAATATTACAGCACTTAGTCTTCTTTTTCCCAAAAGTATTCTTAAACCTTCGATAAGCTGTGTCTACTCTTCCTAATTTCAGACACTTTTCTATACCTGCACATTTCTCTTTCAACCATTCTTCTTTCGCTTCCTTGCACTTCTTGTTAACCTCATTTCTCAGACGTCTGTATTCTGCTTTCCCCTTCTCATCTCTTACATTCTTGTGTTTCCGCCTTTCATCCATCAATTCTAGTATATCCTGAGTGATCCACGGTTTTCTACCTATTCTTTCTTTCCTACCAATGTTTTCTTCTGCGGATTTTGTTATTTCATTCTTCAAAAGTGCCCATTCGTCTGCAATTGAAGTTTGTTTAGGGTTTTTCATTAGTCCTTCCTTTATACTCTTCTTGAATCTTTCGTTTACATCCTTCTCTTTCAGTCTGTCTATTGCCCACCTTTTTGGCTTTTGACTTTTCTTCAGTTTCTTCAACTTTAATCTGCATTTCATTACGACCAGATTGTGGTCAGAGTTTATGTCAGCACCAGGATATGCTTTACAATCCAAAATCTGGTTTCGAAACCTCTGCTTGACCATAATGAAGTCGATTTGGTAACGCCCTGTATCTCCTGGTCTCATCCATGTGTATATTCTTCTATTGTGGTTATTGAATAAGGTGTTAGCTATGACCAACTCATGCTCGGTGCAGAATTCTACCAGCCTGCTTCCTCGATCATTCCTTTCACCTAATCCGAAATCTCCTACTATTTTCCCTTCTCTCCCTTTTCCTACCACAGCATTCCAATCTCCCATTACTATAACATTTTCATCACCCTTGATATACCTCAGCATTTCGTCTATTTCTTCGTAGACCTTTTCAACATCCTCATCATCAGCTTGACTGGTAGGCATATAGACTTGTACCACTGTGGTGCAGGTAGGTTTAGTATTGATTTTTGCTACAATAATCCGTTCACTATATTGTTCATAATATTCCACCCGCTGTCCAAGTTTCCTACTCAATATGAGGCCAACCCCTGCTTGGCCATTGTTTGATTTAGTGCTAATGACCCTATAGTCTCCTGACCAAAAGTCCTGTTCTTCCTGCCAGCGCATTTCACTAATCCCAACCAAATCCAACCTCAACCTATCCATTTCCCTTTCTAAGTTTTCTAACCTTCCACTTCCTAGCAGACTTCTAACATTCCACGCTCCGATCCGTAGAATGTCAGATTTCCTCTTTGTCACTTCTGTGATGTTAACCCCCTCTCGAGTAGTCCCCACCCGGAGATCCGAACGGGGGACTAGTTTACCTCCGGATTGAAATTTTACAAGGGAGGAGGCCATCATCACATGTAATTATGCATCAGGCAGGTCATTCTGAAGAAACGTAGGGCCTCGTAGACAACATATTTTTAAAACCGCTCAAAACATTTGTGGGAAGGTCACAACATAACTGCTGTGCACTTCAAATGTTAACTGCCGGACAGGAAACACAGTCCCAACAGCGGCGTTATCACATGAGGTAACCCAACACTTTGCACGCTCAGCGCGAATACGTGACGCACTAGTCGACTGGAGGCACTCACAGACATAACAGCATTACGGCCGACAGAGTATCATTCACTAGGGATTCAAAACCACACTACGCCCACAAATTAAGACCAGGGCTAACCAAAATTCACACAGACGACATACACGGGACATACTTACAGGGGCGTAGGCCCGTCCCAAGGTATTCGCTATAGCAACCTATTTAGGGCATTAGCGACCCCGGGACTACCAATAGGGGACGTACTGGGAACACCAGGCCTCTACGGAGACCACAAAATACTCTTTTTGGACCATAGCGCCCGAAATCTGAATACGGGGGACGCCACGGGCACAGACAAACGCTCACACAAAGTAGGGAACACCACATCTCTACGGCCAAAAATTATGGCAATCCAATACAAAGGGGCATGTAGATTACCCCGGACATAAAATAATAGAGCAAGACACAAAGGGGAAGTAATCACGGAAACAAATTCCCAAACAGGCTTGAGAGCGAAAACATGACAAATTAACACGTTGGCCTTTCTAGAATGCAAACACATGTCGACACACGGACAGCGGCAGAAGTCACGTTTTGTTATCCTTCCTGCATATCATTGAAGACTTTCCGTACACAAGGACACTAAGCACACATACAGGAAGCGCCGCGCGGCAAATAAGCGAATTCCAACGTGTCGCCATACGCTGTTGGCGGAAGAAATTTTTATAGCAGCGGTACGTGACAATGACATACAGACATGATGACACTAACATAAAACAATAACAGTAATGTTATACAGTGACAACACGGATGTTGATACAGGAAGTGAGAGCGGCATTACATTAGGCTCCGCATCATATATTACACAAATATTGCAGACCAGATTGATCTGGGAAGACAGACTATTTTACGCCTATCATTAACAGCACTAGGAACATGTATACAAAGGTGATAACACACAGTACACGGCGCGTGACAAGTAGCCACGCGATACGAGATAAGCCCTCTCCGATAACACCACACGCGCCGGCAGGAGTCAGCGGTAGGCGGCTCCATACACACAAGCGCGCATCAATTACAGCCACGGCCGCTTCCCTCCCACACGCACCCAGCACTTAGGGGCAGACAGGCAATTACACGCGAACATACAAACTAATTAGGGGCGGATACAGACAGATTCCATGGAGGAACAACCCCCCCCCCCTAATATTTTTTTTCTTTTCTTCTAAAATCCATTACAGGCAATTATGCTATGCCGATTTATACTCGCAGCCACATGCTACCCCATCCCACATTATGAACAGGGGATCAGATAGGGCCGTGAACGACACAGCATCACCACACCTAGACATCATAGGGGCAGCCAAAGGGCGGGGCCCAGACATAAACATTTTACACGACGTGGGAATGACTGACCCACGGGCACTCCACAGATTAGTATTTTGGGAGACACTAGGTGCTATATGGCATCTCAACTCAGCCAGCGTAAATCCCCAAGAGCGGGAAGAAAACACATAACGACCAAGAGAGGATGACACACTACAATAAGAGTAGAGGTGGATAATGCCATCAGGATGGCCATGGTACAAGCTACGGGCTACCATCCCCATACCCTTCGTCCTAATTACCCCATCACCTACAACACTATCCAGCACAGACATACAGATACATAAAAACACCTACACTACATTGCAAACTATACATCGGGGTTGATAGACTTCATGCTTCTCACAAATTAAGGTTTGCTACACCTTGGACCCGAACGCCTACACCTGAGTATTAGAGGTGATTCGGAAACAAATATTAAGCGGCGATGCACATCTCTATATAGAGAGATGAGGCCATATTGATACTAACAAATATTTTATTAAATAATCCCGCATGCAAGGGACATAAACTTATTGTATCCTAGCACACGCCTTATCTTCAAATGAGAGCAGATACGCCTCATATCCATCTCACTGCATGGGATATCCCACCCACACACCAGGGGTTGTATTACTATCACACCCGCATGACATTTTCAAATTTTGCACACCTGGGAAAAACCCACCCCATCCACTCGCAGTAAATACCTCCTAACAGCATCATCGGCTCCCGGCCACCATAAACATGGAGTCCAACGATGCACAACCCTCTCCCACCACGCTTTAACCCCACTTAGAAAATAACACCCTCGGATCCTAATAACAAGGGACCAAACACCCTATAAACCTAATGATACCTCCAGAAAGGTACCAAGGCATCAGCGCTGGAAATCCGATACGGCAATAGCAGGCCTAAAGTAGTCACTGCATTTCGAAGATTCTACAACCCCAGAACACCAGGAATTTTACATAATACACGAAAATATATTTAAAGATCACACTTATTTTCAAAGGAATCTGAGGTCACACTGGATGGTGACGAAAAGGTATACGGTATACGAGGACAGAGCTGGAGAAGGCGGCGATGGATCCTGACCCTGTTTAATGACGGATGGACGTAAGGTCGAAGCGCCGATGACTCAGTGCAGGCAAACTTCGGAATCCTGGGAGACCTAGCCTGTCCCTGGGACGAAGAAATTTACACCCATTATGCACTGCGGTCGTCAAAGCCGGACCTGCAGGGGAGACTCTTGACATCTAGTAGGAGAATTAGCCAGCTCAGTATTAGACTCGGGAGACGAACCTAGAGACGACCAACTTGGACTAGACTGTTAGTTTGTAACATAAGTAGCGTTCCTAAGGCGGGGAACGAGTCTTCCAATCGTGTGAAATGAAGCAGTGCCAGAGGATTCAACGGGACCAATCCTGGAGCACGCCAAGACCTCATTCCGGACAGTGAGGTGAAGATGATTTAACAAATGATATATAATAACCAATGAATGATAGATAATGCGTATGGAATGAATGCGGGTCTCCAGAGCTTAAATGGTAACGCAGCGAGCGGCCAGAGATGTAAATGAGGAATGCGGCGAGCACTCACAGCGGCCTGGGCACCCGATTAATAAATATAAAATGGCGAATAATGCCAACATAAGCATATATAAATACAAATGAACAGGATATCCGCGCGAAGCGTTTGCTCCCTAGCAACGCAGTCACACAGGCCTATACACTACATATTAGTTATTAAGGGGGGAAGTCGACAATTAGCATTAAGGGTGCGGAATGCTGAAGGGTTTTTTAACCTGGCAGTTTTGGGAACAACCGGTGTTACCAAAATATGCACGTGTGGTGCCCTGAGGGTGGCGACATGCCTCAGGCGATCGCGCCGATCAAAATTCTAGTATGTAAGGCAGTTGCATTGGAAAGTCAACTTAGATTTAAGCAAATTTACCAAGCACTGTTGCAAAACAGTAGCTACAACATATTTCGGCACTAGGTTAAGGACTATTTCGGCAAGTATATACAAATATTTTTATAGCCTTTATTAACATAATCTAGGTTAAGCACACATTACTTATCACAGGGCGTTCGGCACCGTATAGGGTAAGACCGACACCGTATAGATTTAATTGACGTTTCTATGCGAACGCAACATAGGGCGTTCGGCACCGTCTAGGGTAAGTCCGATGACATGCCAACAATGAACGGTACAGCAACTGAGGCTGACCAACCGCAGTAATACATGAGACGTCCGAAGAGGTCTCAAGGGCGGTGGCACCATCCAAGCCGACCCTTAAAACAGCGCTGCGCGACATAGGCGCATATTGGTAATATTTGGCCAAGGGCATTGTTATTAATCATGTATTGTATTTCAGCAAGAGCTCCAACGATACAGTCAACCACAGAAGAAAAGCACAAGAATGATCATGCTAAGGTAAAGGTGACGTCACGAACACATACACTTATACACTGAGATACACTGAGAAGACGGACAACTACACATCAGCACAAATTATAGAGTAAGGTAAACTAAGTATTAGCCGGCATAGAATAAGTTAGATTTAGACGGCGCCATATAGAAATGTACATGCAACATAGCAGACATGAAGGGTATTTTGGTAGTTGATATGTGATCACGATAATCCAATATATATATTTTCCAGATTAACAAGGAGGCAAAACCGGTGGCACAATGCCACATGAAAGTGCACTAATGTATTTACTTTACAGAGAAAAGAAGACATATGTGCACACCCCTTGTATATAATCCCCCAAACACAAAAAGAAAACAAATCAACACATAAATTAAATGTCACACAAACATATATACATTTTTCAGCGATTTCAGTCGCACCGATAAGGTGACGGCGACGCATCAGTAACGCGAAGTGTTCGTGGGACACTGAACGCTACTGGCGCAAACAAAATTAGAAAACGCTTAAATAATGAGCGAACTACGGTGGCCAGGGCCAGCGCAGAGTTTGTAAGCGCTCTCCCTCGCTTCCAAGGTGCAATTTTCTCACCCACGGGAGAAAATTCACGATAACTAGGAATTAGCGGCACAGCCACTAAATCACAGCAAAGCGCCGAATAGAAAATTGCCTGGAATGGATGGAGAAGGTAAGTACGAGGCGAAGTTAGAGAACGGCCAGGTGAAAGTGAGCGAGATAAGGTACCAGGCTCATGAGCCAGAAGGAATAGTAATAAGTATATAGATTAGTATTTTATATTACAAGATAATTGTACAAACATTGTAAATTCAAGCCATATACACAATATCAACGCACAAGTGTATACATACTTACATGGCACACCATTTAACACGAAATATACTGTTTTACTTTCCTTTCTTTCTACTAACGTTACAATTGTGAAGGTGCCCCGTTTCATCCCAACAACAATAAATCATTCTGATATATACCTTTAACTTATACCCTGGGGCACCTGTTTTTCTATTTTTCTTCCACCTTTTATGCAATACTTTGCCTATATTTATAGACCCAAGGTACATGCAGGGAGCAATTTTTCCCACACAGTGGCGGACGACACAACCACCCGTCCAACCATGGTTTTTTTCCCGCCTGCATGGCACCAATATGCACATACCTATGTATTTTTTGTTTTTTTTTGTTTTCTTACTAACAGCATCAACATCAAGACAATAATGTTAATCAAAATCAACTATGTATATGTACACACCCAAAACCTACTCTCTCTGAGCACACGCTAAACTCACATCACCAGAAGGACAACACGACATCTACACATCCACACGACACCGAAGAGGAAGGAAAAGAAGAAGAGGGACAAGAAGAAGATGAATCACAACGCCGACACGCCTACTCTATTTCCCGTTCGCGAGGCCGCGAACAAAGGCCGAGGAGGTCTTGTACAGCCCAGGGGCAGTACCCCTAAGACCCACCCCTTCATCTTTTCACCAAAACCACCCTCATAGGCATGCCATAAGCCTCACATACTTCCGCAACACAAGCAGGCCCAGCAATACTGCTGACAGCCACGCTTACATAATACATACATAAACACACTATCGGGAGCAGCGACGGTGGGGAAACGCTGACCAAGCAGTGGGGGAAAGCCTTAAAAGCTAAACCCAGAGGAGCCCCATTATCTATTCGTGGCCAGCGGCTCTGCTCCTCCAAGGTCCGTTCCAGCTCTTCACCAGGTGAGAACTAGCCGTGTGCTCAGATTCCTTATTATTGTAACACCTACCCAGAACACTTTGTATTTTACACACCTTGTACTTTGCTTTATACCTGTCCACTGCCCAAAGGGACAGTACATCACCGTTACTGACCAATAAACACTTGGTCAGTAAACACACACATCTATTACTCATTTTACCCAGTTTTACATCCTAACACCCAACCTGACCTTAGTCCTAATTGCCCCTGACCGTGAAGACCAGGAACTGTGCCGTCAGGAATCCCATTGTGTTCGAGCAAGCAGCCAGACTGCAGCGTGTCTAGTTGTCGACTCTGCACGTGAGCTCGCTAAAACGCTCGCTCTACATAATTGGCAGGCTAGGTTAATAGCCCACTCTTAGACATTCATCCCCTAGCAGGTAAACGCATCCTGTAGGAACGCCCCCAATAGATCACGTACTCACATCAACACGCTACACTAGAAGTCTCCCCCAATTACGGGAAACTACCCTTTTTCGGAAACATCACCTAAATTAATACATCTACACTACCCTGTTTATCCAACCCCCAACAGAGGGATAACACAATACGTTGATTGATGGATTCAAAAAATGCTGGCAGGGTGTCAAAGCAGGCAAACGAACAAGAAATGAGATTGGTTGTCAACACGTAGTCCATAGAGGCTCAATTCGGATGTAAAATGTATTAATTATGAATGAACGCTCACTCTTTTTTATTTTGCTTTCTTTTCGATAATATATGATTTTCATACCTTATTCCATCTACCTGTGGAACATTATGAATTGTATTAACTAACCTTGGTCACTTCTGCACCGACTGCGCCGTATAGTCTATATGTGCAAAATCACGTAAAGATGTGTTTTTTATTTATTTCTTATTTCACAGGGGCAACCATGTTGGACAAATTTTCTACATCGTATTTAGTGTGTAAAACTGACGCAAAATGCTCACAATGAGACATACCCATTGTCGTCACTGGTTGCCAACATGTCCGATAAAAAATACACCACACGTCACACGTGACGAGCTAGTAGGGCACGGTTGGCGAAAACCATTCATCTGTACGCGTTAGGCTGTAACCAAAACCATTGGTTTGGATGAAAATTATTGATGCGTGTCTCCCTCCACTGTGCGTGACAAAATCCTAACGGAGCCCGCAGGGCCACGCTACTCAACAATAAATTATTGGTTTAGGCAAAACCCATTGGTCTGGATTGAACAAATTTTAATATCATAACTCCATTCGGCGCTATTTTATTTAACGGTACCGCGTATATACATAGTACCATAAGCGCGGGGTTGGTATCCAGTAGTTATGCACAGTAAGTATGCGCAGAAGGCATGTGCAGTAGGTTTGAGCAGAAGATATGCGCAGTAGGAATACGCAGTAAGTATGCGCAGAAGGTATGCGCAGTACGTATGCTCAGTAGGAATCCGCAGCAGTATGGGTGCGCAATAGGTATACGCGGTAGTGTGGGTGCACAGTTGGTATGCGCAGTAAGTATGCGATGTAGGTATGCGCAGTAGGAATGCAGCGTGTCCTCCCATGAGTTCCGATTCCCACCAGTTCCAAATTCTTTAGCGGATTAGCTATCTGCCAATTACACTATCTGAGCGAGTCCCATCAGTTCCGAACACTACCTGAGTGAGTTCCAGCTTAGTTTTCTACAGCAACATTGCATTAATTTGTTTATTACTGAAACAAATAAGGTCCATTGTTAGCGCCAGCCGGGAGTTCGTGCCCTCTTTAATGAATTGGCTCCTCTAACAGAGGGGGGCGGACGCCATGGACCGGTAGCTACCATAAGCAGCTTTCGCCTTGTCAGTATCTGTATCAGCATGTGCCTTCGTCAAAATAATCAGTTTTGAGTTATATTTACAAAGTTCTTAAAATAGTATCAACATGTCGCTTCGTCTTTGAACTGTTTTTTTAATCTTATTTACAAGTCACTTAGTAATCACCACGTAGCTTCGTCAAATTGATCTATTAACTGCACCATTCTTCTCTTTAAACTCTAATCAATATGTACAGCAAAAGAAACATTTCTTAAAAATACTGTTAAATCACCGGTCTCTTCAAACTGCTGAGTTGCTTTTTGGATTCTGCCACCCATTGCAACATATTTTCCTTTCCTTTTCGTGGCTTGCAAATTCAACTCTGCCCACATAAGTTTTTCGTCTGAATTTTGAGACACCTTCTTCAAACACAACACCAAATCTTTTACACGAGGATGTGGTATTCCGCATTTCAAATTCAGCTTATGGTTACAACCTTCTACATAGTTATTCGTTCTATGCCTCTTCCCATGGCAATTCCACATTTCAATCGGAATATGCACGTTTTCGAGCCACTGCTCGACGAAGTAATCAAAAAACTCGATTAACTTTTCATTGTCCATTGCCATTAACTCTTCTAGGTCGCATCGTATTATTATTAACCGGTCAAACCTCAGAACTGACAGCTGGGTTTTCCAGAGACATTCGGAACTAGTGGGACTCATTAGCTTATTTACTCACGCGAGAATACGCGTTCGGAACTCATGGGACGTTTTTCCTAAGAAATTTGTTTTCGGAACTCATGGGAATGGAACTCGTGGGACGGAACCGGAATGCACAGTTGTATGGGTGCGCAGTGGTCATGCGCAGAGATTATGCGCAGTTGGTATGAATAGTAAGTATGCGTAGTAAGTACAGTATGCACAGTAAGTATGAACAGTAGTTATGCGCAGTAGGAATGCACTTCAGTATGGGTGTGCTGTGGGTATGCGCAGTAGGTACACGCAGTAAGTATGTGTAGAAGGTATGCGCAGATATGCACAGTAGGAAAGCACAGTAGGTATGCGCAGTTGTATGGGTACGCAGTGGGTATGCGCAGTAGGAATATAGTTGCTGTTTAATGGGCCAGAACAGCGAGGACATCTGCCGCAGTAGGTATAAACAGTAGCTATGTGCAGTAGGTATGCAGGTGTCCCTGGACTCCGGGTGACACCCCCCCGTTTTCCTCGAGTCCCCTTAATTTAACCAAATGACCCAAAACTAATAGGTCATCGGCTTTTTAATATCTCGCGAACCAATAATGCTAGGGACTTGTATGAGGTGTCCTAGGACTCAGGGTAACACCCCCCGTTTTCCTATAGCCCCCATAATTTAACCAAAGGACCCAAAACTAATAGGTCATCGGCTCTTTAATATCTCGCGAACCAATAATGCTAGGGACTTGTATGAGGTGTCCTAGGAGTAGGGGTGACGCCCCCCGTTTTTCTATCCCCCTCTTAATGTAACCATCACCATCATCTTGCACAGTTTCCAGCCACTGGCCGGGTCTATTTGGAACACAAGCCTCTCCAACGTCTTCTGTCTTCCCACCATCTCTCAGCCACCACCCTTGTCCAGTCTTCTCCTCTCTTCTTCACGCTTTCTTCCACCCCCTTCAGCCACCTGTCTCTCGGTCTTCCTCTCGGTCTCTTTCCTTCCCACTTCGTCTCGTGTACTCTCCTGGGTATCTTCTTCTCCATTCGTTTTACATGTCCATACCATCTAAGTCTAGATTTCTCTATACCATCCTGTAATGGTTCCTCCTTCATTAATTCTCTGGTCCTCTCATTTCTTATTCTGTCCATCTTTGTAGCTCCAATGCTGCTACTCAAGAACCTCATCTCACTGGCCTGTATTTTGCTCTTCTCCCTTCCTTTCATAACCCAGGTCTCCGAGGCATACGTCAGGATAGGGACATAGTAGGTCCGATATATGATCTTTTTGCTGTTCTGAGGGACATCCTTGCTCCATAACATGCTTCTCTCACTCCTCCGAAATGCTTCTGCCTGCCTCCCCCGCTCATTTATTTCTCTATCGTTTCTTCCATTATCTTGTATCAGGCTTCCCAGATACTTGAAACTCTCCACTTTCTTCAGCTGTTCCCCACCAATTGTTATTCCCGTTGTGGTTCTTTCCTTCTTCCTTGTTGTGATCACCATCTCACTCTTATTTATGCAAAATTTCATCCCATATCCTTGTATTATTCCTTTCCACACGTCCAACTGTTCCTGTACCTCCTCCTCCTTGTTTCCCCAAATCATCAAATCATCTGCAAACACCATTGCTTTCATCTTTCCTTCCCCAATTACTTGTGCCACTCGGGTCATTATGTCATCCATCACCACAATGAAAAGTAATGGGGACAGTGCACTTCCTTGTTTCAGGCCGTTTCTCTGTTCCAACCAGTCTGATCTCTCTCCTCCCACTTTCACACAGCTCACGCTTCCCTTGTACATCTCCTTTATCCTCTTTATAGTCCATTTCTCTACTCCTCTATCCTCCAGGGACTTCCATACTTTGTTTCTGCATACACTGTCATATGCTTTCTCAATGTCCAGGAAGGCCATCAGTAGATCTGTTCCATACTCATAGTGCTGTTCTTGTAACTGCCTTACAGCAAAAATCAAATCCACTGTGGACCTTCCTGCTCTGAAGCCATGTTGTTCTTCCCTCATCCCTCCTTCTATCCTTGTCCTAATTCTCTTTTCCAAAACTTTCTCGAAGATCTTTGCGCAATGACTCATCAGTGTTATTCCCCGATAGTTTCTTGAAGATCGGGACAATTATTCCTTTTTTCCAGTCCTCTGGGGTCTTCCTTTCCTTCCATGCTGTCCTCATCACTCTGTACAACCACTGTATCCCCACCTCTCCTGCTGCTCTCACCATCTCCACACTCAACTCATCCACACCCGGTGCATTCCCTCCTTTCATCTTGTTCACTCTCCCATAAGTCCAACCCCTCGTCCACGTCGTGGGAGACGGGCAACGGCACAAAGTAGGGGATCGCCTGTAGGGGCGAAGTACAGTGGGGACTTCGTGTGCCCGGGGACCGTTACGGTAGCTGTGAAGGTCCTACAGCAACCCTGAAAAGTGACGGCTAACGGGGCTCTGGTGAAGCTACGATAGGCCCAGCAAGCCAGTAGTGGATGAAACCAAATGCTTTCAAAAATGGAACGAGCCTCGGACATGATGGATTTAATAGACGACGACACGGCTGTACACACAGACTAAGATTTGGAACTTTAAACCTAAGAACGCTGACGGGGAAGGTGGAGGAGATAGTGGATATGATGGAAAGAAGGAAGTTGGATTTATTGGGATTGGCAGAAACAAAGTGGAAAGGGGAAGGAAGGAGAGAACTGAGAAAAGGCTATAGACTGTACTGGAGTGGGAAAGAATGGAGTGGGAGTAGTAGTACGAGATGGTTTAAAAGAAGAAGTGAGAAGAATAAGTGATAGGATGATGAAAGTGAAAGTAGCACTGAGGGGTGAGACCGTAGAAATAGTGCAAGTGTATGCTCCACAAGTAGGCTGCGCCTCTGAAGAGAAGGAGGAGTTTGAAGAGGAATTGCAGAAGCAGCTGGTAGGAAGAAATATGATTGTTATGGGGGATCTCAATGCCCATGTAGGAAGAGAAAGACAAGGTTATGAGAGTGTTCTAGGACCAGAGGGTTGGGGCGGAAGAAATGAGGAAGGAAAGAGACTGTTGGACTTCTGCCAGAGGAACAGCCTACTAGTTGGGAACTCCTGGTTTAAGAAAAGAGAGAGCCACACAATCACATGGTACAGTGATGACTTGACCAGGAAGTCGGTGGTCGACTATAAACTGTATGAGAAGGAACTAAATAAGAACATCACGGACATCAAGGTTATACCATCGGAGAACCTGGATAGCGACCATCGATTGCTGGTAATGAACCTGAGAGGGGGTAAGGAGAAGAAAGGGACTGAGAACCAGGAAGGACGTATAAGGATATGGAAACTGAAAGAAGGGGATAGAAGGGTCGAGTACCTCAAAATGGTAAAGGAAGGAATTCCAACAGATGAAGAAAGAGGGGTGGAAGAGGAATGGGCTAGATTTAAGAAGACACTAGTAGGTGCAGCAGAAGCAGTATGTGGGAGGACAAGTAGTAAGAAGAGGTGGAAGGAAACACCATGGTGGAATGAGAAGACAAAAGAAGGGAAAAGAATAGAGCCTTTAGGAGGTGGTATCAAAATAGGACGGTAGAGACAAGGGAAGAGTACCAGGAAAGAAAGGAGGAGGCGAAGAGAGTAGTGGCTGAGGAGAGAAGAAAGTGGATGGAAGAGTGGACAAAGATGATGAAGGAGGATAGTGAAGGTACAAAAAAGGTCCTGTATGGGATGGTAAAAAATAAGAGGCGGAAGGATCCTACGGATTATGTTAGAATGGTGAACAAAAGGGGACAAGAGATAGAAAATAGGGAAGAACTGAAGAAAATGTGGAAAGAATATTTTGAAGAACTTCTGAACCCAAATGGAAAAGATGGTGAGGAGGAAGAAATCGGGGAAGAGGAAGATGAACTGCAAACAGAAAAGGACTTAATGTAACCAAAGGACCCAAAACTAAAGGGTCATCGGCTTTTAATATTTCGCGAACCAATAATGCTGGGGACTTGTATGAGGTGTTGTAGGACTCAGGGTGACGCCCCTTTTTTTTTTTCACGATTTTGTGATTTGCAGAGATGGGTAAATCCAGAGCAGAATATATGCGAAATTATCGACAAAAGAAAAGTGAGAAAAAATTAAAAACTGGAGGAGTACATCCGAAAAAAATTGACTTCACACATATTTCATCTCAATTTCATAGTAGGAAAACATGTCAGATGTTACACATCATATGCGACTACTGTAAGACTCGTAATTTTATTTATTTATATAGTTATATTTTTAATAGAGTAGAACTATGGAGTGAACACTTGGACACACTAGAAAGTTACCTTTTAGCACCTTTTGGGATTTCCAAACACAGAGTGTTCGTGTAATTTTCTTAAAACTAGGCAAACTTAAGAGAAAAAGAATGGTGCAGTAACACGCTAAAACAACTTTCCAGCTTGCCTATATCTGACAGGACTGTTATTAGTGTTCAGATTAAAGAGAAAATCAGTTTTAACATACAAATTGTGGAAGAACATTTTCAGTGTACTGTATTTTTACATGTTTACCACAACGTTCTTCAGAACGAAGTATGGTAATATTCTCCCCTTCTTGGCAGTAATAATTGTTATTATGCCTACATATTACTGAACTAAAAGAACAAGTCATTACAAACAAAGTGGCCAAGTGTATCCAGACTGATGCAGTGTTCATGATTTTTTTGCTCCTAGGAATTACTGTGATACTATAGGCTGGGAATCGAACCTGCTCCCTTTCAGTTAGAAGCTCAGTGCCTCTACCGACTGAGCTACACAGAGCTGCAGTTCTTTCTCTGGTCGCTAGCACGTCTGTATATTAACTGCAGTACAGGAGAAAAGTATGCAGTTTCCTGCGTACATCACAAGAGCATGAGTATTTTAAAACCCAATAAAACATGTTCGTTTTATAGTTGTAAAATTAAAAATAATCCAATCTACCTGGAATATTTTATATGTCGATTACTGAAAAATGTGAGGAGGAAGTTGTACCGTTCTCTCCCTCGAGGAACCGCCACTTGCCCTGAAAAGTTGCCAATGTCTAGCTTGAAAACAAAGTCAGGACTCATGTCAACATTGTTTGGAAAGCTCATGTAAAATGTCTAAATCTTCACAATGATTATGTCGAAAAGTAACCATGTGTGTACCCTACTTTTGGCAAGAAATTCATTTTGTTCCGTATTTTCACTTTTTAAAGTACCGGTACCATCGGAGGTTAAAAAAAAGACTACCTATAGGAACTTGATTGACGCAACTTACTACAAATGTCAATATGAACATTAATATTGGGTAATAACCTTATGTTAAGAATTTTGTATTTAATTCCTTTATGAAATGACTTCTTACTGAATAGTAGACGACTGCCTTGATAAACAGAAGGGGATAAATTACAACAAAGAGTGAGTACAAAATGTGAACATATACATATATGCGGACGACATGGTGCTAGCCTCTGATAACATAAAGGATTTACAAAAAGGTATGGATGGACCTTCTCACAAAATGGGCAGATGATAATGAACTAAGAATGAACCTACGGAAGACAGAACTTATGGTTTTCAGGAGAGGAGGACGTTTACCAAGGGAAGACTACATTGTCTGCGGAGAACATACACTAGCGCCTAAAAAACAGTTCAAATATCTTGGGATCACACTTCAAGAAACTGGGACGACTTTCTCGGTGCATATTGTGTTGCCCTGGGGGATTGGTAGTTCGAATTAGGGTGGCGGTTATTAAAAGACGTGAAAGCTTGTATGCAGGGCGGCACGTGACTAACGGGTTTGTGAAGCAAAGAATGAATGCGGCAGGCAAGTTGAAAGCTGACCTTGCTTACTGAGAGAGTAGCGACTGCTAACTCGTGTTACAAAATAATGTTAGTCACCTGACGAGCAATACAGTCAGTGTGGCGCAGCTGAGTAAAGGCTTGCTGGCAGCGGCCAGTTCGAGCAGAGGACCCAATAAATACAAGAAGGCAGTTTAAGAGAGTGAGAATGGTTTTAATTCTTATAAGTGTGATGCGAAGTGCACAAGAATGAATGAGATTATTACAAATATTGGGTTTGGAAAGAAAGGAATTACTAAGGATAACCTTTGAGTACACTTACCAGAACTGCAGAGCGGTCGAGCTAGCGTCGGACAGCACCTCAGGGGACGAAAGATGATCAGTTCCTAGTGGTGCTAGTATTTATGTGAATTGCCCGTGTTTGCATAATGTAGTCAGCAGATTCTTGCCCCACATACCAGGTAGCTAGGTGTTTTGGATCTGTGTGGCAAGAATTACCGCATGTGTGTATGGTTGGGCTTGCCAAGCCAAGTGTATTTGCAATGGCTAGATGTTTGTTGTTGTTGGTTCCTCTTAGGGGTTGTGGCATGAAATGGGGGTGAAAGGTGACGAAAGGGGACGATAGGGGTGGCCATACCCTGCGGGAAACCCAAGGTATAACAAGACTCTCCTGGGTCGAATGATCGTCCTCGATTATTGTTAAGAGTCGTGGGACGGTGTATAAATGTTGTTTCTTCTTTCTCCGCTTCATCTTCTCCTCCTGTTCTGGTGTCTCCTGTGTGTGTAGGTGTGTAGGCGATGTAGTTGTAGATGTAGACGCTTGTAGATGGTGGCGTGTGTGTTTTGTGTGTACTCAGGTTTAGGGTAGGTATGAGGGTGGTACATTATTATATTTTAGTGTGTGGATGATGGTGGGACATGATAATTGTACAAAGATACAGTAAATATAGGATAACATAATGCTGAAAATACACGGTGATACAATAGTAAAATAAAAATTAAAAAATCAAATATACAAGTTCTTACAATGGTTGAAAATGTACAAGACAATATAAAATATACAAGGGAATACGATAGTGTAAGAGTACAATGAGATGTAATAGTGGGCAGTGTAATGATTGTGAATATGATGTGAATGAATACAGTAATTAGTATTCTTTATTTGATGAGGTGAACAGGTGATGTGTTCATGTGCTGATGGATGGACAGGTAACTATGCTTACAATGACTTATATCTAGGGTGACTTCTTATGTTTAGGCCTTATGATCTATGATACCATTCTATATGTAAGCTTATAATCTAAACGCTAATAATCTATAATCTAAACGACCGTGCTATATCTAACTTACGGACTATATGGCCATACTATTCTAGGGTTGTGAGTTTGTCTTCTGTGGGCAGATAAGCTCTTTTATTAACATTGGGGAACCTCATTCACATATTATGACGTCTCTCAGTGTTGTGTGTGTGCCCCATATGTGGCATTTTTTAGTGTATCTATAAATGAAAGAATGAAGTGTGTGTGTGTGTATGTTATATGTTTCGGTATCCTCTTGGCATGCGGTGACCTGTGAAAAGAAAATGTTGCATTCTGCCAAGTCCGTTTTCTCCTGTCCTACGGCTCGTGCTTTCTGGAAGAGAAAGTTTACATGTTAAAGATTAAGATATTTCTGTATGTGGTGCAGCTGCTGGCCGTGTGCTCTCTTTTTATTGCAATTTCTTATGTATAGGTGTGTGTATGTGAGTGAGCTACGCTCGTTTTCTTGGTATAAGATCGATCTTAAGCAACGGATGTGTTAATTGTAATAACATAGCATGTCTTATTTATACATGTTGTGCACGCTGTTCTTCTGGCAAAATTTTTCGTGTTTTTTGAGTGGTACACCTAGCGAATTTGAGTATAGTGTTGTTGCTTTCTTTTATAATTGCTTAATATCTAATTTTTACGAGTAGGTGTGTATTATGCTGGTGTTTCGTGTACGCATGTTCTGAATTAATCTTCATGATTCATCTGTGGCATCAGGCAGCTCTTCGTTCAGAGGCGCTATGTAATTTGTCCAACGGTTGCATGCTATGATTTTTATATGTGACTTGGTGTGCCTAATTTACTTTGCTTATTCTGGCTCTTATATGCAGTGTGATTGTTTGTGAGCAAGCGTATATACGACTTGTGTTACTGTGTTGAGTGAGTCAAGCTCTTACGAATTTTTCTTAATACTAATAGGCCTAACTTATTTTCTAAGGTTCGGAATTAGTGTATCGGTATGTTTGTGAGTGAGTGTATGCACCTATCCGGCATGTGTGCATATATTTTGGGCTTTTCTCCATCTCGTGAGATGTTGGAGAAAGAGCGCCGTGTTCCCATACTAATGTACTCTCATAGGTATCTTAGTATAGGTGGGCTGATCTTTTCCCGTAATCGAGGCTGTGGTCCATTACAGGCGTCTTCTCATTTAAGGGCCTGGGGTTGATCTCCCAAATGTTGCACGGCCTATCACGGGCAGCAAACGTAACCTGGATTCACCTCCCAGTTTAGTTGTTACGTTTCATACAACCTGGTTCCTCTCCCTATTGTTGCTAGCTGGTCTGTTATAGACGTCATCTCACAGCCCGGTCGGCTCCCCAGTGGTTGGGGTAACTTCCCCGAGTTTGCTGGTTGGCTAGTCCTTCAAGCTCAGTTGGTCTTCCCTTGATCGTTTGTCTTTGTATGTGTACAGTGTAAGATTTGTGTGATATATGCGAGTTATTTGTGATATGATTTGTGTAGACTGTGTGTAAGAATTGGGCGTACAGTGTGTGTATACAGGGTCTTTCATATAAAGCAAGAACGGCGAGCGGCGGTTTTGTCATTCGCTGCTGAAGCCGGCTTGGCCGAGCTTGTGACGCGCCACGGGCCCCTGCTGTAGTATTGAAAGCGCGTGCATAGTACAAACTTGACCTTGCAATAAGCATGCAGGTGTTGTCAGTCGCCAGTCTGAACCACAGATGCTAACATGTTGAGACAGTTATCATTGCAACATCGTATTTTTGTATGTAAAATTTATTTTAATTACGATTCGGCTCGGCGGGTACGTGATGCATTTGTTCAGCAATTTCCTCATGATGTGCCACCTTCACCAGCACAGATTCACGTATTTCTAAATAACTTTGACACTACTGGTTCAGTGCTCAATAAAAAAATAAAAAATAAAAAATAAAAACAGAAAAAATACAGTGGCATGACTCACTCGCGTCAGCCAAAATGTGGTTACCAGATACAATGCCTGTATAACCCAGGAAGGACGACACTTCCAGCAACTTTTATAAGGTAATATTTCATAGAGGATTGTACACACGCTTAAAGCAAGGGGCCACGGCTCGCCACAAGCTCGGTCAAGGCCACCACACTAGCGGATAACAAACCCGCCGCTTGGCGTTCTTACTTTATATGAAAGACCCTGTATGTGATTCATTTAATGTGTGTGATCTTTGGGTGTCTGCCCTTGGTCCTTTGGCACTCACAGCTAGGCTGAGTGCACTAATAGGTTATATGTAAGGATATAGAGGTAGGATAGGGTTTTAGGAAGTAAAAAAAGTACTTGGCCCTGCTATTGGGCTAGCTGGTTGAATGATTATACATGTAAATAGTATCTTCACTGGTTATCTTACAGGTAGTGCGGCTCCGTGCATTTAAATGCAGCGCGCGTCGCCATGTGCTTACTGCCCAAGGTTTATAGAAGACAGGTTGGCTCGTAACTCACCTTCCGCTGGCAGCAGGGTGGGGGTAACTCGTCATCGGGCCTGCGAGAGGCGCCAGTCTCCATTTACCGAGTGGACAGAGTTGACCAATTTGGCTCAAAATAGTGGAAGAAATGGAGGAAATGTATCAGGAGTTTCATGGAGATACAGTCAGATTTCGTAAATGTATCATTGCAGTTACAGCTGTTATTGCTTCTAAGGAGTTGCTGGCATTCCGCGACAACTAGTTGCAACTTCGATCATTTATGCTCGAAGAGTTGCAAGCTTCTGCCGCAAAAGAGTATTTATAAGAATAAAATATCTTAATGGGAAAAAAGGAGAAACATCAACATCAAAAGGAAAAAACTCGGATGATCAAGAGAGAAAAGTGAACAAGAAGATCAAGAAACTTGTTTCATGAAGTATTGGTGCACAAAGTGGACATTCCAGTAAATGCCAGTGAATTGGTTCTGGTTGTAGGAGACAGAAACAACAATTGAATAGGTCCCCACCAGAACCTTGCAAACACCAGAAACCAAATTTTACAAGAACTGAAAAAAATGTTTATTTTTCAAATTTATTGATTAGGCCTAATAATACTTTTTTGGAAACATAATCTAAAATGTGGTTTTTAACTACTCCCCCCTCAATTTCAAAATTAAAAGCTTATTATCTGTCAAGAGTTGAGTAAAAATATTTTTCTTTTCTCTTGTTTTTGTATTTGCAACGTTTTGCCAAATGCGATTTGTTTTCTCATTATTGATGGCGGGAGACTTAAAGATATAACCCTGAGTTCACAGATGTAGAGATTTCTTATATTGATCAAACATAACATTTTCATATAAAATACAATAAATGTTTGCATCGTTACAGCCAGATAGTTCACATGGTTATAGATACAACCCTGCGCGGATGCGGATATCCGCAAAATTTTTTGCCATGCGGATAGCGGATAATCTGCGGGTAATGTGTAGAGAAAATTTGCGGATAGTTTTTAGAATAAACTAATGATCTGGATTAAATTTAAAAAATAGTTTTTGTAATGATCTGTGTCTTTCACGTTTCTTGTTATTTCCCTATTTGCTTTCGCTTGGATTGTATGAGAATAATAGAGAAGTGAGAGAAGCCAATCATGGAAATACCCTCAATTCGGGTTGACTTTCCCCAAAAAATGTCCTTTATACCTGCGCTTGCTTGCGTGGGTACATCCGACGACTAAGTAGGGCTGAGTGTTATAATTAGCCACTCGCTGTTTAACTTGCCGTTACTCAGAGGGGCAAAACTCAATCAACATTGTCTTGCGATTCACAAATAGCCTAGGGGCAAGAATTTCTCCTCAAATGTCTAAATGTGTTGCTTTAATACTTAATGCTTTATCTAATAAATTACCGGTAACAATATTATTGTAATGTCAGCGGATTCGGATAACAGTCGTGTGGATGCGGATAAAAGTTTTGCGGATGCGAGCCTGATGCGGATAACATTTTGTTTATCCGCGCAAGGCTCTAGTATAGATCTAATGCCAGATCAGTACACGTGTCAGACATAGCTAATTCACAGAGTGAGCATGATACAAGAGCGAAATACTCGCTTGTCGGAAGATGTGACAACATCTGGGTTTTCGAATAGTGTCGATGTGGTGGGCGAAAGTGACTGACAATCTGCGGGGTCACTAACATCGTTGTGTTGTGATCAGTCACAGTTTTGCTTACTGCAAGAGTGGCGGAAATGAAGACGAACTTATAGGTATAGCAATGGACAGCAATGACAGCATTATAAATAATAATGCAGTGCTTAGTGAAGCAATGGGGATAGGCGGTTCTGCGCCTGTTGCAGATACAGTCAGCTGTGAGTATATTTGTATATATCAGTTTTATATGTTGAAGAAGGTATATAATTAAATTAGTCATGTAACTAAGCGGATTCGCTACGGACAAATTACTAATTCGAACGCAGCAGGCCCGTGACGTATTCCTGCGTGCTCTCCCATTGGCCGAGAGTTATGAGCTAACCTGTCTTCTACAAACCTTGCTTACTGCCGGCTTGCCCCGTTGCTTGTCGGGACTATGTGCTGCTTGTGGGAGGGGTAGGGTGCACTGATCGATGAGATCTGGTGTGGATAGTGTGATTTAATATGGCATCAACTGCAAGTCTCCATGCGCCTCGCTCGTGGCTTGCCATACTGGCCCAGCCGTGGTGTCGCTTGTGTCGTGCTACGCAAGCGGCCTGTTGAATGATTGCGCTCCTTATTCTTGGAGGTTGCTGATGATAGCTAAAATGTGTCATACATCTATTGGCAGGCGTTATAATTATATTGCTATTCCTAATGATGGAAAATGATGTTAATAATAATAATAATAATAATAATAATAGCCTACTAAATCATGCTTATTCATGGTGTCTCTGTATTTGCACTATATTTCTTCTTATATCTTAGTGTGGTATGCGGTGTTTGATAATTAATAACAATATGTGTTGGTTTTATGTTGTTTCACTCCTTCATCAATCATCATCAACTAGAGTCTGCTTGGAGCACAAGCCTTCATCGTTTTCTGTCCATCCACCACTTCTCTTCTGTCACTGCTGTCCAATTATCTCCTTTCCGCTCGACACTTTCCTTCACCCCCTTTATCCACCTATCCCTTGGCCTTCCTCTAGGTCTCTTATTCTTCCACTCCATTTCCAATATTTTCCGTGGTACCGGTATTCTCTCTTCTCCCATTCTTTTCACGTGTCCATACCACTGAAGCCTTGATTTTTCAATCCTATCCTGTAGGGGTTCTTCCTTTAATATTTCCCAGACTCTATCATTTCTGACTCTGTCCATTCTCGTTACACCTATACGACTCCTCTGAAACTTCATTTCCACTGCTTGTATTCTGCTTTTATCTCTATCCCTCTTCACCCAAGTTTCTGATCCATATGTTAGGATCCCTGTCTGATGATCAGGGCCGTTATATGTTTCCCCGCATGTGTCCTGTGTATTTAGGTGTTCACTGATCTTCCTGCTATTGTTCCTAGAGTGATTCCCTGTGTGCTTGTGGAATTTCCCCCATGTGCTTGCGTGTGTATGTTTTTATGATAACCTGTGTTATTATTGTGTATGCATGTACAGTTTCATGAAACTCAGTGTGCACAGCCCTATGTTAATCTTATCTATCTGTTGCAAGCAACTTTAGTTTCACGTTTCACGAAATCAGTTTCACGTTTCACGAAATCAGTTTCACGAAACAAATTTCTCCAGTGTGCACCGTGCCTTAAAGGGTAGGTTAATTTTTGCTTGGCGAGCAAGAGGGGAGGAACCATGTTAAACCGATTTTATCCTCAGTTTAACTCCCAGCACTTGGTCAGTTGTATTGGTTAATTTAATTGCGCTGGGCCGGTGCGTCCACCAAATTTGTGTTGCCCTGGGGGATTGGTAGCTCAAATTAGGGTGGCGGTTATTAAAAGATGTGAAAGCTTGTATGCAGGGCCGCACGTGAGTGTAGCGGGTTTTTGAAGCAAAAAATGAATGCAGCAGGCAAGCTGTAGGCTTACCTTGCTCACTGAGAGAGTAGCGACTACTGACTCGTGTTTACAAATGTTAGACACCTGACGAGCAATACAGTCAGTGTGGCGCAGCTGAGTCAAGGTTTGCTGACAGCGGGCCAGAGTTCGAGCAGAGGGCCCAATAAATACAAGAAGGCAGTTTAAGAGAGTGAGAATGGTTTTAATTCTTATAAGTGTGATGCGAAGTGCACAAGATGAATGAGATGATTACGAGTATTAGGTTTGGAATAGAAAGGAATTACTAAGGATAACCTTTGAGTACACTTACCAGAACTGCAGAGCGGTCGAGCTACGTCAGACAGCACCTCGGGGGACGAAAGATGATCAGTTCCTGGTGGTGTTGGTAGTTATGGGAATTGCCCGTGTTTGCGTATTGTAGTCAGCAGATTCCTGCCCCACATACCAGGTAGCTAGGTATTTTGGATCTGTGTGGCAAGAATTACCACATGTGTGTATGGTTGGGCCTGCCAAACTAAAAGTACTTGCAATGGCTAGATGTTTGTTGTTGTTGGTTCTTCTTAGGGGTTGTGGCATGAAATGGGGATGAAAGGTGACGAAAGGAGACGATAGGGGGTGGCCATACCCTGTGGTAACCCCAGGGTATAACAATATGAAGGAAAGATTAGCTGCTGCACTTAGAAGTATAAGTGACATCAGACACCTACAAAGAATGTTACTGAAGACAGCCATTGGACTCTTTCAAGTCAAAGTGCTACCAACACTCACATACGGCTTGGAATTAATTTGGCAATTCCTGTCACGTAGTCAGCTAAAAGAACTGGAAAGCATGAAACCGAGATACCGCAAAAGGGTTCTAGGGGTATCAAAATTTGCTCGATCCCGATACGTGTATGTCTTAGACCGGGAAACCTTTTTGGTAGAAGACCTAAGACTTGAAATGCATCTGCAGCACACTCCAGCATACGAAGAACTATTACAAGAGCTACGAGGAAAAGGGACTCGATCGAAAAAATCTTCCACACAACAGATGCAATGATACACAAAGTTTGGATGAAAGAAGAATACGAGCTGAGACACCTGATGACGCGCTTTGCGATGCACGGTTTCCATCATCGTATTTGTACCAGGAAATCCTTCCACCAGGCTAGCTATGAGTGTACATGTGTTTTGTGTGGAGAACAGTGTGATACATATCACGCAATGGAGTGCAAGAAGAGAGCGGTCTCTCTGACCGAATTTTGCTCGGATTCTTGAGCCTGATGTAATTTATATATTTTGCACATTGTGCATAGTAAATTTGTTATTATTATTATAAATTACAACAGTCCTTTCAGTGACTTATCAATATTAGCTGGAAAAACATTACAAAAATAGTATTTTATGAAAGAGAAAAGTGTATATATATATATATATATATATATATACACATTTATTTTATTTACACTCTAAGAATAAATGATAAATTATAGAAAAAACAAATGTCTTAAAATACATAACTAGTCTTTCATTTGAAAGACATTGTTTGTTATATCATTAATTTCACCAAGGTTGGGGGACTGATATGATATAACTGAAGCGGACAGCTTCGTTTAGCACCAATTGGGGATGATTCTCACTGGGTCCTTCTGTCTGCTGCAGTACGTGACACTTCACATTTCAAAACACAACATTTCACATTTGGAATTTCAAATTTAGTATCTTGTAGCAAACTTGTTACCAATGAAGATATTGTGCAATATTATATTTTTTTTACAAAGTATGACATATGAACCTAACCTAACCTACATTTTACTAAATAGATTATGAGAGAAATCCCTTCCAACCATAGGAAGATACAGTAAAACCAGCCTTCAACGGAGATATTTGCCGGTCCTGTGAACATAGTGGATGGAAAAAGTGTTACAATCCCTTCATTAAATGGAAACTGTGTTACGTGGACAACGGAAATAAAAATATGCATTTTAACGGAACATTTCCAAGTTCCGCAAAGCAGTGTTTAGAACATTTTCAGGCACGCTGCGAAAGTCTACCTTGTCTGCTGTAACAGTTGATTCTGTAGCACAGGACTACTCAACCTACGGCCCGCGAGACTATTTTGTCCGGCCCGCCGCTCGGCATCCGCGCCATGTCGCCAAAACTTTGAAACAACTAAAGCCAACTGGACAAAAAAGTGCACGCGCACCTCTACCCAAGGTCATTGACTCTCTGATGAACACTTAAAATACTTATTAACGATTGTTACAACTAAGTTCGATCCTAAGTGGAAAGACATTTTATGTTCGACCCTGGCGAAATGTAAATGTTATATATATGTCAGAAAACTGTAGCGTCTACTATAATGAGGCTCATTATGGTACAAGTTTTCATTATGATACAGTTTCTCCCACCAATCAGAGCTCAAGAAACAGTTGTGTGACCAATTAGGTGAGAATAGCATCACACTTGCGCTCACTCCCATGGCCCCCTATTTTAAATTTCACTGCGTGGCGAGTGTCATAGTGAGGTATTCCAGGAGGCCATGGTCAAATACAAGGTATTCTCTGCGTTCCAAGCGTTCTGTTCATAAAACTGGTGAAATCTCTACAGATATTTATGAATATTCATGTTCGAACATAAAATAGTTATAATTATCTTCGAACATTATGTTCTTTTTATCCACTATAAATAAATATAGAAAACGGCAACAATACTAACAAAACTAAGCTCAGACAGCCACAAAACTCACCATATTGCACCTATATTTAAAAAAAAAATCCATACCCCCCTCTCCCCCCGGCGTGTTATTGGCCTGCAAGGTCCCCCAATTATTTAGGATGTGGCCCTTAGTTTAAAAAGGTTGGGCGCCCCTGCAATGCACAAATAGGTGTTCCTTCTTTTGTTCTGCAACTTGGAAAGTGTATGGCTAAATGCCTATTTCCTGTTCCCCAAACCTTTCCCGATGCTCAATCAGTTTAGAAATCAGTTTTTAACTGAGCACTTCACATTACTGACATAATTCGGCAGTAGTCATTGTAGGTTCGAAAGCAAGAGTTGGGCTTCATCCTAACACGAGAGTAAAAGTGATACAGAAGCAGGAATATGTCAATACTGTACAATATTGATTAAGGTGTGTGCACCATTATATTGTTTATGTCAATCATATGCTTGTCCATGGTTTAATTTTAACCGGAATCATATCTTTAACTGAGAAATATGCGAGTCTCGTACATTTCCGTTGTAGGCAGGTCCTACTGTATTCAACTATTTTAACAGTTTTACCGGTATGATATGTAAAATTTATTAACTTTGTAAGAATGTGAATAATTTAGCAGAATATGAATAATTTCACATTTTGAGTTAATTTTCACATTGAAATCCACTCACAAGTGCGATAGAACTTTGGACAAATCTCACGTCTATCAGAAATGCTAAAACAGGGTGTCTACTGTAAGGATGAAGTAAAAATTAGTTACTTTTTAGGTACCTTTTAGTTACCTTTTAGTAAATTTTAGTTACCTTTGAATTCAAGATGCGTCTGCGGTCTGCAAGCATAGGCGCTCATCACGCGGTGAAGATAAACAACAATGAACTGTTTTTAAAGAGGTAAATAAAATTCGCATGATGTTATAAAAATTTAAAATATAATAAATATATACTAGATATTTGTTATCAAATGAGTTGTTTCAGATAATACGTCATCTTGTGCACAATGTGTTGTTATAATTACGGTACCAAGAAGTTGCCCTGCTCTTGACCATTTGGTGAGATTTACTTCATCCCCGCGGTAGGTCACGAAGAAATTTATGCGATGTTACGCGATCGGCACCGAATTCTGTCTTCGCAGTCAAATACGGAGAAATATCGAGATGTTACACGATCGGCGCTGGTCTCTGCCGTTTGACGAGATTCCCGTAGTTTTCACGATAGAACACGGGGAAAAATCGGGAGGTCACTTTTAGTCATTCGACGAGATTTCCATTGTCCTTGAGGTCGGGCACAAGAAAATATAGCATTATTACGCAATCGGCGCCACTTGCTGTCCGTTTGACAAGAATCCAGTTGTCCTTGTCATTGAAAGCGGAGAAATAGCGCGATATTATCGCACCTGGCCGTTCAACGATTGTCTGCCTGTCTATCTGACCTGACAGAATGGCAGAGTCAAGCTCAAGGTTGGGCATGGTTAAAATTCACGAGTAGTTATGAACATGTTGTTTGGTCGTCGCCGTGATTCCCCTGTCCCTATGCTGTGGTTGGGAGTTCATCAGTTCAGGAGGAATTAGTATCACGATGCTACGTAGGCTGTCATTTTTAAGTGGGTTGATGCACTTCTCGCTCCCCGCATGATTTTAAGTATATGGTAATGGGAAAAGTGGCAAGTAGGTTTCACGTTGGGAGCCCCGTGATGGGTGCCCAATCACCTTTGACAGTCCCGCAATCCTCGTGGCCACAAGTTCACGATAGGGGACAGGTTTTATGATTTTACGCAACTGACGTCGATCTCGGTCCGTTTGACGAGATTCCCGCAGGCAAGTCGTGCGGTCAGCCGGCCGTCTTGAGGATGCGATTTTGGAGGATGAACGTTCGAAGTAGGTATCGAATGTTATGAATTATTCTGAGAGGATTGCACGAATAATACGACAAGAGGGCACGTTTTCTTTCGACTGAGAATCACGAATTATACGAGTTATCGAAATAATCGTTTAAATCAGGAGTAGGCAACCCCAAAGCCTTCGCGATCTACTGTTTCATACCACCATATCAAAGTGATCTACTTCTTTTAAAAATATAGTAATTGCTACATTTTTAATTTTTTAATACTGTGAAACAACTATATTTAACAATGAAACTACTACATCTTCACCATTTGCTGAAAATACAAAAATTTACATTCGATGAGAAACTTGAGGAGATGTTCGTTTAGCAATGTCTTTGATATTAAGTGTATAACTTGTTACACTTAGTTGAATACACGAGTCAAGGTGTTCGTCAGTCAACCTTGTTCTGTGTTTATTTTTAATAAAATTCATATTTGAAAACAATGATTCACACAGGTAAGTAGAAGCAAACAAGGCCTTTATTTTAAGTGCAACATCAACTAACACAGGATATTTCTCCTGAGGAATTAAAGACCAACAGTTTTTAGGTTCCGCAATAGTTTTGAGATACAAATCATTTTTTAATGATATGATTTCATGTTCAAGAGCTGCCCCATCTACTTCAAAAACATTTTCAATGGAAGGAGATACATTCAATAGTTCAAGGTTAGCCCAAGGGAAAGATACAAACTGGGTTACCACAGAAATCCTTTGAAAATCTGAACACCGACTTTTGAAATCATCCCTCAAAGTGGAGATCATGTTTACATAACATTCTCTATCATAGGGTATCTCACATTCTTCTACTTGGGTCTTCAGAGTTGGTAAGTGTCTTAACTCACCTCTCTTAAGGCAGGACTCCCATAAATTCAATTTTTCAGTAAAAGAATTTACTTCAGATATCATTTCAGCAATATCTTTGTCCTTGCCCTAAAATTTCAAATATAGTTCGTCAAGCTTTTCTGTTAAGTCAAATAAAAAAGCAAAATGCATAAGCCAGAGAGGATCTTCAATATAAGCTAACAGGCTATTCTCTTCTATTTCCTGAAGAAACAGTTTGACACCTGGTAAAACCTTGTGGAAACGTTCAAGTACTTTTTCCTTACTGAGCCAGCGTACTTCAGTATCGAGAAGTAAATCTCCATATTGCAGTTCCAATTCGTCTGACAAATCTTTGAAAAGTCTTCTTTCAAGAGAATGAGACCTAATTTTGTTCACTATCTTCACAACAGTTTTCATGGTTTCATCTAAATTTAAAAACTTTCCACACAGAGACTTGGTTGGTTCTTAAGTTTAGAGGCTGCGACAACGCGGTCATGTAGCCCCGTGTACTTTGGGTGTGTGTAGAATCTGTCTGATAACCGGTGTTATAATAGTGTGTGTTATCAGTTGTTGTTTTTTTAATTTAAGTACTGAAACTTAGAATTTTTCAAATACTTCCTACTTTTACCGCCAAGCGCAACCGTCAACGACTATTAAGCCAAGTTCGGAACTTAGCTACTAGATGCCACTGCAGTCGGCTTGGCAACGAACGTAGAAATCTAAGAGCGCTGTTTACATTCTTAACCTATCCAATTTAGCTTCACACAGGTGCAATTAGTGGAAGGTTCTTTAACATGCCATAAATCTATGACATGGGACCGCCGGCTTTACTTCCCCTCCGAAGCAAGGCATACTAAGGGATTTTTAACGCTCTTTAAAAATCCGGCGGCTTCGGCCGGGTTTGAACCCGCTATCTTGGGCATAGAAGCTCAGCATGCTACAGACTATGCCACCAAAGCCGCTCCACACAGAGACTGCTCGTGTAAAATACAGTGATAAGTTAAAAACTGTGGAAAACTTTCATCTCTTTGGCACAGAGCAAGAAAACCATTTTTAGAACCTCTTAAAGCTGGGGCTCCATCTGTGGTAATGCTTACAAGCTTTTGGATAGGTATTTTTTCTGACAAGATGAGTTGTTTCACAGCAAAAAATACATCTTCTCCTCTTGTATGGCCTTTCAAAAGTTCCCATTTGACAGTAAAGTTATTAAAAACCATCCTTACAAAAACTGCCAACTGTGCAGTACCTGTTGCATCAATGGATTTGTCTAACTGCAATGAAAAATAACATCACTCCTCCAAGTCTGTTTTCAATTGAGAGAAAACATCATGAGACATTGTTTCAACTCTTCATGTGACCGTTCTTGACGAAAGTTGAAGCGATTCGATGGCTGCCACTATTTCAGACTTGTTCTTGAAATTATTAAACAACTCATCAGCAGCATCTCGAAATGCTTCTTTTATGAATTCGCAGTCTTCAAAGGGTTTCCTCCGTTTCGCCAATACATTCGAAACACGATACGAAGCAAGGGTGGCAGCAACACTTCTATCCACTGGTTTAGTGAACATATTTTGCTGAATACTTAACTGATTTCTAAGTTTCTTGATTGTTTCTTTCCTCATTTCACTGCTTAAAGGAAACTCTGCATTCACACATGGGTGCATAGTTTTGAAGTGTCTCTCGATGTTAGTCTTTTTCACGAATGCAATTGTAGCTTGAAACAACAAACAAATACATGTGCCATTTCTTTCCGCTACGAAAAACTCGTGTTCCCATTCGGAATGAAAATTATGAACTGTAAGTTTTTTTAATACGCTACTCATTATGCGTAGTGTCGTTGCACTACGTACACAATTATGTTTTTGTTACAAGATTACGTTCGAATATAGTCACAGGTATCTCGTCCACACACTATAAAAACACGAAAGTTAGCAGTTCACAGTAACAACACCAAAGAAGTTAATATTGTACCCACAATAGACAGCACGAGCCATGAAACTCACCACCTGTTAATTTGGAAGAAGCTTTCATTCAAATTACACACCACCTTCTCCAGACACGTACCGAACCAATACAACACACTGCACAAAGATAAATGAAACAGTGTAGAGACAAGTGGCACGGAAGTAGCGTCTGTTTGAACTAATGCGAGAAAAACAATCCGAGGTTCAAGGTAGATGTTGCTACTAGTTCTACAAACTTGAATCGAACGAACACGCATTTTCTCTGCTACGAAAAACAATTGTCCATTTTATTCAATAATTTTTCTCCTGCACTCTCAGTACTCACGCGATCTACTAATAAGCACTGGCGATCTACCGGTAGATAGCGATCGACGTGTTGCCGACCCGTGGTTTAGATTATATATCCGATGGTACCAAAGTTCGAAGAAAAAATCGACATATAATGGAATTTGGAATTTACCATACTGGATGTCGCAAATTTACTAGACAAATTTTCAAAAGTAGTATTTCGAAGATTTTTCGTTTCGCAAAATTGCGACATTAAATTATTTCGCGTTATTTCTGGACATGAATTTGACATAGTCTCCAAATAACAGAAATGAGAGATTTCTTTTTAGTTTCGGAAGTCGCGAAAAGTCAGGTTTCCTAATACAGTAATACAGAAAAATATTTCACACGAAACTTAAGTCTTCCTGATGCTGAAAATATACGTTGAACCGATGTATACCAGTCAAGGTATCCTCAGTATGTATTTCCTTGAGGTCGGGCACAGGGAAATATAGCTTAGTACCATGCAATAGGCACAACGTCGCTTGCGTGAAACTCGCTCCATCGCAATCTCTGAGCCTAGCGGCGCGAGTTTAAATGATTCAACCTGCCTTCAGAAAATTTTCGTTACCCGTTTGTAAAATTCGTTACTTTTTCGTTACTTTCGTTAGCTTTTGTAAAATTCGTTACTTTTGTTACTTTCGTTACCGGTAGACACCCTGTAAAAGCACAAACTCTAAGTATGCAGCAGACAATCCTTTAATCCTCGATTTTGTATATTACGTATATTGATTGGTAAATAATGTGTACGTAGTTAGTTAGTTATTGTTGTTTTAAGGGGCGGAACTACGAGGTCATCTGCCCCTAAAATTTGTACGTAACAATTACTATAATGATAATAAGAATTAAAAATTCAATAATTAAAATCAATAATAATAATAACAAAACCACCAGCAGTTTATAATTTAATATATTTAAGAATTATCTTGATTGGCTGCCAGCAGTGCTCAGTGTTTGTATGATACCCTCACATTAACAAATTTTAACAAAGGGAACCCTTCAATTCGAGTTCTCATTTAGGAAGGTCTGGGTTTGATTCCTACTCGAACTCTCCCATTTCTGTCTATTATTACCTAATAATGGACTGAATGACAACACCTACTGCCAGCAGTAATATCAGTGTTAAGAATAACGCGCTCTGCCATGGGGCTGTACATAACCATTGGCTAGATACTCCGCCATGTTGTTTGTGGTAAGATAGACCGAATTTGAATTGCTGCCCTTACTCAGTCCAGCGTCTTGCTTTGCCACGCAGCCACCGTTGACGCCGGGCGACGTGAACCCGCCGTTGTCACCGCTGTTCGTGGATGGGTAAATGTATAGATACGTCACCGCACCGGGCTGCGTTTCGCAATAGCCGCCCTGCACGGGCGAGTCGGGACAGTACGATGTCGGAGGCGAGCCCTGTGCCGCGTTCTTCATGCACGTCGGACTGTGCATGGACAACAGGTCCATCAGCCGTTTTCGTTGCGTCACCAGCTCCTGGATTTGGCTCTTCAGATCGTGGTTCTGGGTCTCCAAGATCTCCGATTCCTGGAATTTCAATGAAGAGTACAGAATTAGCACACTTTAATCATTTTAATAATCAGAAAAGCATTGCAATAGTATATCTAGAATATTTCACACAGGGAGACCGAGATTTAACCCTTTGTAG
The DNA here is from genome assembly GCA_946902985.2 of Meconema thalassinum. Taxonomy (NCBI): domain Eukaryota; kingdom Metazoa; phylum Arthropoda; class Insecta; order Orthoptera; family Tettigoniidae; genus Meconema; species Meconema thalassinum. Next base: position 945,998,094 of record OX336388.2, on the reverse strand, counting down.
CCCGGGACAAGACTTTTAAATTTTGTTTTTATTTTGAATATCTATGACTTTAGTCATAATTTTAAATTTTCCTGTATTGATTATGATGTATTATAAAAATATCCACTTTAAAATACAACTTTTTATCATACTATGTCCTTATAAACTATGATACATGTTTCGGCTCATTTTGAGCCTTCTTCAGTCAATAGCACTAATGAAATTCTCACAAAACAGTCTAGGGTTGATCAGTGCGACCTCTCAATAAAATTTGCTACATTTTTTTATATAAGATTTTCACATCGTCATGGAAATTAAAACATTGGACATAAAATGCTTAAAGAATTTAAAAACTATATAAAATCAAGTCGTGAACTCATCGTCATTGAAATCAGGCCACACTGATCAACCCTAGACTGTTATGTGAGAATTTCATTAGTGCTATTGACTGAAGAAGGCTCAAAATGAGCCAAAACATGTATCATAGTTTATAAGGACATCGTGAATTAAAAATAAAAAAATGTATTGTAAAGGGGATATTTTTATAATATATTTGTTTTTATAGCGGCTTCGGTGGCGTAGTTGGTAGCATGCTGAACTGCTGTGCCCAAGATAGCGGGTTCAAACACGGTCGAAGTCGTCAGATTTTTTAAGAGAGTTAAAAATCCTTCAGTATGCCTTCATTCGGAGGGGAAGTAAAGCCGGCAGTGGCATGTCATAGATTTATGGCATGTAAAAGATCCTCCCACAGACTAAACTTGCGTGGAGCTAAATTTCTAGGATAGATTTCGTTGGAATGCTCTATCAAAGTTCCAACCTTCACCACTAGGATTCATTGACATCTGGTAGCGAGAGTTGGAACTACTTGAAATTGAACGGAACGTGTAGCTCACCCTCTGGGTGTCTGCTGGAAGCAGCTACAGACTCTGGCGGGCCGAACATGTCCTCGGACACTCCCGGCACTAAAAGCCATACAATAAATAATAAAAATTTGTTTTTATTTATTCAAATTTTACTTGATAACAATAATTTTTACTATTAAAATCATTCATACTTTTGGGATATTGCCGTGTGAAGATGTTTCGAAGGAACCTCGCTTCCTTCTTCAATGGAGTTAAAACTATGTGGCCAAAGACTGTGTGTCAATGAGGAGATGGTAAAGCGGGCTACAGCGCCATGATTTGATCTCCTTTGTTCATAACTGGAGGAGTTTCCATCTGTTTTATTTGCTGTTGCCTGTATGACGTGGGGTATCGTACAGATACACTTCCCTTTTGTTTCTGTTTCCTTTTATCCATCCATCCCTCTCTTGCCCTTTCTCCCTCTTTGGACATCCTCATTCTTCAAGGATTCTCAATATCCCCACCCTACCTTAAACTTCCTTACTCTCTGTCCGCCGTTCTAATTAATATGGTACCAAGGTCCATACAGCACTTTCTGGCTGCTCTCTGGTGACGAGCAGAGGAATTTCTCTAGTTTCTTGTAATCTCATTGACACACATTATTTGGCCACATTGTTTTAATTCCATTGAAAAAGGAGGCAAGGTTTCTTCAAAACGTCTGGTATTTAAATTTTATTTTCACACAGCAATAGGCTAGCCCAAAAGTATCAATAATGTTAATAGTAATCCGGGCCGTGAAAGCCTTAATCTAAATAATTTTTACAATGCTCAAGCTTCATTTCTTTTTTCATGTGCAGAGTTTTGTACTCCATGCGTTCCCTGGCCTGCTACTGTTCTTCTTCTGTTCGGGCTCTTTTGGCCTTCTTGGTTCTTTCTGTAACTGGAATCCCTTCACAAGGTTCCTAAATGTATTCCTGTCTAACAATTGGACCTCTGAGATATTGAACCTTTCCATATCCTTACTTGTTTCCTTAATTCCTGCTGTTGTGGTCTTTTTTTTCTCCAGAAATTTTGTAGTTTTATTTTAATTATAATTAATAATTTCATTTTTTTAGTATAATTGTTGTAATTTTTGTTGGTAATATTAAATGTCTTTTCTTAAATTTTACTTCTTATTAATAACAATTAGCCTATATTTGTTGTTTCCAACTTTTTTAAATTTTATTTCACTGTAATTTTATTTTTGTTTTAAAATTTTTATTTTTATTAATTATATATTTCTTTTAATTTTTATAAAAATATTTTTATTTTTTATCTAAATTTTTATTCATAAATTTGATTTTGATTTTATTTTAATTTTTATTAATAATAAATGTAGTCTAATGCTTGTTTTTAATACATGTGTGTTAATATATTTTTATATACAATTTTAAAATATGTAAGTTAAATTAATGTTTTTGTTTTTAGAATTTATATTTATTTTCAATTTTATCTAATTTTATATTTTATTAATCAATAATTATAGTTTATATTACTTTTACTTATTTAATATTTTTTAAATTTTGTACACTACTATTATTACTATTATTATTATTAACTTTATCGGCCACACTGGACCACTTGAGTCTTCCATGTACACTTTTTCTTTGAAGGCTGTATTGCTTGATTCTTCTTATCTGCCCAGTACTTCTTCATTCCCTTAGGGGACGATAACCTCGATGTTAGGCCCCTTAAAACAACAATTATCATCATCATCAACTTCTTCATTCGTTCTGATCGCAGTGTTCTTAATTCGTCTGAAATCTCTTCAGGCCGTCTGTGCATCATAATAATTGAAGGATATACAAAAATTATTTCATTTTCAGAAATATTTAGTTTTCCGCAGGAAATTCGTTGAAAGATGGCTGAATGATTCAACCGTCAGCAACTTTGATAATAATGGTTGGTATCGTACATGCCACTATCGTATATGGTTTATGGTTTAGTGCTCACAATGGCAGACTACCTAGCCTAACTAGCAATGTCATATCAAGCCTTCATTACAATAATTTTCAGGAGAAGTTTAAACTAATTTTCTCATATGAAATTGTGTTCCCTCTAGTTTACACATGTTGTTTAGCCTATTTGGAGGCAACGTGGCGCAGTCGGTAGAGGCGATGTGCTCCTAGCTGACAGGTAGTGTGGATTTTAGAAACAAAACTACCACTTTTGGAAACGCAAATGGCCCTGTGGTTCACTCAGCCTACACCAGAAATGAGTACTGGGGCAATTCCTGGCAGCAAAGACGGTGGGGCATGGAGAAGACAACTCCATTCCACAAAAGGTGGAAGCCTCTACCTTCCACTACTCCCAGGGCCTCCATGGCCTGTACGGAGTTGGCTTTGCTTTGCTCCTTTTAGCCTATTTATATCAATTTTAACGATCACTGCACACGCTTTCAACAGCTGACGTTCCTTGTTCCATATTTATGCAGTTACTGTATATTGAAAATAATGGTTTGACCCCCCACAACTAAGATTATTTCCCTACGCGAATAAAGAAAATTACTGGTACCCGTACATTGATACAGGGTGTCCCACCTAACTCAGCGAGCTCAAATATTATTGAAATGCAACAAGATGTGAAAAATCTACTTGCGCAGGACTGTAGCCACGTTCGGGGGCCACACAATGGGAGGATATGCACAATCCAGGAAATTATAACAATATCACTTTCAATGCAAAGTTACTTTTTTGTTTGAATGGAATATACATGTTTTTTCTAGCAAAATCAAAAGTAAACATACAATTATTGATAACAGATTTGGTTTCAATTTTCTAAACCTCGTACCTTCTGAAATAACTATTCGTAAATTTGTAGAGGATGGTAAAGGAGACACTTGTTTCATTTCGATAATATTTGAGGTCGCAGAGTTAGTTGGGACACCCTGTACATTTACCTCTCTCTATGTTACAAAAACTATTCAGCAATACAACACACACGACATATTGTAGCAACAATGAGCTATTTAGGTTTAAATAGCAGAGATACCGAGTTCTAACAATGTGTGCAATTTTTCTTATTTTTTCTTTGACAGAGGGCCCTCAGTTTTATTTTTCCTAAACATCCTCTAGGAAGTTAATATCCAACGCTCAGAACCTGTGATGTCAACTTCAAGAAATTAGGATGACTTGTAGGCTACCGGTAATGAAATTTCATCTCTAGTGTCAAAGAAAACAGATTTATTTCCTTTCCTGTGTTAACGTACTTTTTATAACTTCTTTGCTGCTTGTATCTTGCTTCCCATGCTTCATTTGGCCTTCCACCTGCCAGTTCGATATCAATCTGATTTATTCCACCAGTATTCCGTTATTTGTGGGGAGATGAGAAATAGAATGGAATCCCTAAAAACTACATTGTTTGCCGATGATCAGGTAGTACGGTATTTGCTGGTTCAGAAGATGATCTTCACAGATCCCTATATAAACTATATCTTGTTGCAAATCAATTATGACTTAAATATTTCAACAAATAGATTAGGCTACTGTATAGTCATGACATTTAAAGGCACTGAACCAGTTAGGGCAAAACGTAATATCGATGGTATCATAATTGAACAAGTCTCTTCCATATTACCTTGTATGTTGGATCCCTTTATTTAGACCAACAGACGGAGAAGCAAAATTAAATAAATTTAAAAAATTGGTTGGTACAATCAAAAATAGGCCTATGTTGGTAAAGAAGGGGAGAACAGAAACAGTTCTGAAATTCTATAAACCAATGACTATACCAATCCTAAAATATGGCTCGGAAACGTTGGTACTGGTACTATCAGTGATAGAAAAGAACAGGATGTGTTTGGCTAGCTTTACACTGTTAGATCAGCAGTGTAGTACAACTTGGTGCAACTTGGAAATTACAGAACTTCTTGGTACCTTAAGAATGGAAAGTTCTTGGATTCATGCACAAATCTACTCTCACCAAACACGTGGTAGACCAAAGAAGAGGTAAGTGAACGAATTAAATCCAGAGACGGAACAGGCCGGGTGGCCTAAACCGTGCAGTTTATGTCAGAAGCCATTTTCAGCCCCACGTCTTCAAATGTTCGGAGGTTAAAGCAGCAATGTCAACTGAACATGAACTTGTAATGGGATTTGCGGGTAGCAGAGAGTTTGTGTGAGTTGAAGGGAGAGGTTGGATTAGGAGACTATTGCATCACATTAAAACTTGTGTTATTATTTATATACTTCAGCAGATAATTTATGTTACTCGTTATCTTATGCCTCAAGGGACTGTGCCATTATCTTTTGTTACCAGGGACTGTGCCATTATCTTGTGCCAACAGGGACTGTGCCATTATCTTGTGATACCAGGGATCTTACCATTATCTTGCATTGCCAGGGACTGTGACATTACCTCGTACCACCAGGGACTGTGCAATTATCTTGTGCCGCAAGGAACTGAGCCATTATCTAGTGTTAGCAGGGAGTGTGCCATTATCTTGTGCCACCAAGGACTGTGCCATTATCTTGTGCCACCAGGGACAGTGCCATTATCTTGTGTTATCAGGGACCTTGCCATTATCTTCTGTTACCAGGGACTGTGCTATTATCTTGTTCCACCAGGGACTGTGCCATTATGTTGATCCACCAGGGACTGTACCATTATCTTGTGCCACCAGGGACTGTGCCATTATCTTGTGTTATCAGGAATTATGCCATTATCTTGTTACCAGGGACTGTGCCATTATCTTGTGCCACATGGGACTGTGCCATTATCTTGTGCCATCAGGGACTGTACCATTATCTTGTTACCAGGGACTGTGCCACTATCTTGTGTTACCAGGGACAGTGCCACTATCTTGTGCCGCCAGGGACTGTGCGATTATCTTGTATTACCGGGGACTGTGCCATTATTTTGCATTACCAGGGAATGTGTTATTATCTTGTGTTACCAGGGACTGTGCCATTATCTTGTGCCACCAGGGACTGTGCCATTATCTTGTGTTACCAAGGACTGTGCCATTAGTTGTGCCCCCAAGGACTGTGCCATTATCTTGTGCCACCAGAGACTGTGATATTACTTGTGCTCCAGGGACTATGTCCCCTTTTGCAAATAAATCAGTCTATCGACCATTGAGAAAGTCATGCAGAATACTAACCTGTACGAGAGTAACAGTATGTGACCTCTTCTTAAGGCGACATTTGTTGGCTGCAATGTTATTCAGCTTCTTTCGTCTTCTGCGCCGCTCCTCGTCCTCTGCCGTCAACTGCAACAGATAGCACATGAACTCCTCTAACAGATGGTAATTGGTGTAAGGGACCTAACATCGAGGTTATCAGCCCCTAATGGTTTGGGTGATAATGAAAATGAAAGATGATGACACGAAACCTACAACTAAAATTAATTCCTGACTTAACTAACTTGCGGATTAGAGGTAGGAAGGGTCAAAGAAAAATAAGGAAAAGGGAAAAAAGAAACAGACAGAGAAAGAAATGCCCTCAAGAATGAGGGATTCGGAAATAAGTAGAGCTATGAAAGGCTGATAGGAAAGGCAAAGATAATAATAATAATGTTATTGGTTTTACGACCCATTTAACTTCACTGTCTTTTAGAGATGCCGAGGTGCCAGAATTTTGCCCCAAAGGGGATCTTTAACGTGCCAGTAAATCTACTGACTCGGCTCCCTCGTATTTGCGCACCCTCAAATGGCGGCTGACTGCTCTAGGATACGAACCTGCAACCTTGGGCTCAGCAAGCGAGAAAGGGAAAGAAGGGAGGGTCCGCCCCAAAGGCAATGTAAAGGGGGAAGAAACCGGTCCCAGCTCAGGAATCCCTTCGCTTCACCAACTCCCAGCAGTGAGCCCATGAGGGTGTAGCACTATCCAGGGAGCACCATAAGTGGTGGGGCTACACACATTCCGCCTCCTTTAGAGGAGGAAAGGGAAATACTCGGATACCCTAATTCTGTCAGGATCAGAAGAGTTGACCAATTGTTGTTGGAACTACGAGGTCATCTACAGAGTTGACCAAGGGAGATACACTTTAAAGAAGGCAGAGAGGAGCCCGGCACAAGTAAGTGGAAGAAATGCCGGACTCAGCTGGGGTCCCGTGGTCGCCGTCTCACGTCCCACCATTCGTGAGCCCCTAGAGCAGGCGTTCTCTACCTGGTGCTCTCCTGAGATCCCCTCATCAATTCAAAATCTGTTGTAAGAACCGGAATAATCGTATTTTCATTACAAGTTTTGACAGTCAATTTTATAAAATGACATATCAATGACCATGATAGCCCGATTCCTTATTGACGATGCCATTATAATAAAATTGCCAGGGACTGTGCCATTATCTTGTGTGACCAGGGACTGTGCCATTATCTCGTGCCACCAGGGACTGTGCCATTATCTCGTGCCACTAGGGAATGTGCCATTATCTTGTGCCAGCAGGGACAGTGCTATTATCTTCCATTACCAGGGACTGTGCCATTATCTTGCATTACCAGGGACTGTGCCATTATCTTGTGTTACCAAGGACTGTGCAATTATATTGTGCCGCCAGGGACTGTGCCATTACCTTGTGCCGCCAGGGACTGTGCCATCATATTGTGCCGCCAGGGTCTTCAATTACCTTGTGCCGCCAAAGATTGTGCCATTACCTTGTGCCGCCGGGGACTGTGCCATTATATCTTGCCACCAGGAACTGTGCCATCATATTGTGCCGCCAGGGACTGTGCCATTACCTTGTGCCGCCAAAGACTGTGCCATTATCTTGTGCCACCGGGGACTGTGCCATTAAATTGTGCCACCAGGGACTGTGCCATTACCTTGTGCCGCCGGGGACTGTGCCATCATATTGTGCCGCCAGGGACTGTGCCATTACCTTGTGCCGCCGGGGACTGTGCCATTATATTCTGCCACCAGGGACTGTGCCATTATCTTGTGCCACCAGGGACTGTGTCATTATCTTGTCCCACTGGGGACTGTGCCATTTTAATCTTGTGCTATCAGGGACTGTGCCATTATCTTGTGTTACCAGAGACTGTGTCATTATCTTGTGTTACCAGGGCCTGTGCCATTATCTTGTGTTACCAGGGTGTTCCTTTCTCTCCCGGAACAATTCCTGGTACCATGCGGTGGCCAGGAGATGCTCGCTGGTTATATATGTTGAGGTTAGCAGAATTCAAAAATAATACGTTACACACACACATTAATATTTAAACTATATATTTACACATATATCACAACTAAATACACTGGCTGTAGCCGTGATGGCCACGATTTAATTCGGTCCCTTTTATGCCGCGCCATGCTTGTCCTGATGTCAGTCAGCCATGTGCTGCAAGCCTCGAGAAGCCTCGAGTCGCCCCATGTCACCTGATCACGCGGCCGGCCGACTAACCCCGAGAAGTGCTGCCGAGACCAACGCAGCACTGAGTAACTACCAACATACCGCCACACCTAAATGTATCACATTTAACAACTGCAAGAAAATGATTGATTTACATGAATCAACAGTAATAATTTCAAGTTCTTTCACCACCAGTCCGTATGGATCGCCGAATACAAAACACACACAAACCCCAACCAAAACAACTTAGGAACAGAAATACACAGCCTATAGTAATGACAATGAAATGAACATGTTAAATCATACAAGAAGAAGGTTCAACACTATACACAAACAATAAAGGACACTGGTCAAAATTGAACTCTTGCGACACAAGAATAAAGTAATTAACTAAACCACAAGATGACACTGAAAGTAATTGCACATATCAGTCTTGAATTAGCAATGGACATAGTTTATGTACAGAACGCTTCAAAATTCCACTGCTGGTACGAATGGTGACTGCACGCACTCGTCCATCCTTCCAAGGATATGTTTCCTCGACCGTTGCAAGCCTCCAAGAAAGAGGAGGAGTGTTGTCATCCTTAACCAACACGACAGTTCCAGGCTGAAGGTTAGGCTGACTCGTCAACCATTTCTGCCGCTGTTGCAAGCTATTAAGATAGTCATTAGACCATTGTCTCCAAAACTTCTGCTGCAGCGCTTGAATGTAGCGCCATCTGGAAGTATAACAGTACACACCATCTCTAAGGTCAGGTTCAGGGAAGGATAACAGGGGAGCACCTATTAGAAAGTGGCCAGGAGTTAAGTATGATGGTTCATCAGGGTCGTCCGATAGACTAACGAGCGGTCGTGAGTTCAGGCATACTTCTATTTGGCAAAGTAGGGTGTACACCTCGTCATACGTCAAGCAGGCATTGCCAGCTGTTCTTCTTAAATGGTGTTTCATGGATTTAACTCCAGCTTCCCACAAACAACCGAAGTGTGGCGAATCAGGAGGAATGAAATGCCAAGTGAATCCTTCTTGGGCTGCTTTGTTCAGCATTTCTATCTTCCACTGTTCGGAATGTTGCACTCTCAACAATTCATTTTTAGCCCCTACAAAGTTAGTAGCATTATTACTGTATAGATTTGTACACCTTCCCCTCCTGGCTGAAAATCTCCGTAAGGCGGCGATGAAAGCCTGTGTAGTCAAGTCACAAACCAATTCCAAGTGTATCGCCTTGGTGCAAAGGCAAATGAACAACGCTACATAGCATTTTTCCTTGACCTTGCTCCTGGTTGCACCCTGTTTAATATACAGCGGGCCAGCGTAGTCAACTCCCGTGTTCAAGAATGGCCGTGATGGAGTCACTCGAGGAGATGGTAGCTGTCCCATGAGTTGAGTGGCTGTAGTGGCTTGTAGTCTAAAACACTTCAGACACTTGTGAATGACAGTCCGTATCACTTTCTTTATGCTTACTATCCAATATCTGGACCTAAGTGAAGCTGTTACATGAATAGCACCAGCATGTAGCAGACGAACATGCTCATCAGCCATAATCAACTGGGTTACATTGTGACGCTGAGGTAATATGATCTGGTGCCTTTTTGCAAATGGTTTCAACGAGTTTTGTAGGCGACCACCTACTCGTAATGAGTGTTGATTAGGCGGAAACTTTGAAATTTGTTATACTGAATTATAAAACGTCAACACGGAACCTGCAATGGATTCTTCTTCGAATAAGTCGTTCCCGTCTAAGAAGGGGTTCAGATTTCTTATTGCACTTTGCTGTGAAACTGATGAGTTTGACTTCAACTCGCCTATTTCCCGTGCGAATGTCACACGCTGAGCAACTTTGATACACGTCTGAAGTCCAGTCTCAAGCTCTTCTGCAGATAGTGGTCCCGTTTTTCTTACGTTGTGTCTTCTGGAATTGAACATAAATCTGTTGCAATAAGCCATTACTCTCTGTAGGCGACAGAAGGGTGAGAACCTCGTCGTGATTTCGTCTGATGGAGTAGCACTAACTAGACATTGCACCGTATCTCTTCTTTCTGGAAGTTCACCTGCAGAGTCGTTCGAGTCCCTAGTGGGCCAGCTACTTAAATCTTGTAATAACCATGCTGGACCATGCCACCACTGTTGATTGCACTGCACGCTGAGTGGTCCTTCTCCCCTTGAAAGAATATCGGAAGGGTTATCTTCTGACATCACATGACCCCACTTGGCTCTTCCAGTCAATTGCTGTATCTCGGAGACACGGTTGGCGACGAACGTTTTCCATTTTGTTGGTTCAGCTGCAAGCCACGATAGTACAATTGTCGAGTCAGTCCAAAAGAACATGTGGTCAATTTTCAAGTTTAAGCTGTTGGTAGTCTTATCAACCAGACGTGCCAACAAAAGAGCTCCACACAGTTCTAACCTAGGTAAGGACTGTTGTTTCAGAGGAGCCGCTCTGGATTTTGAACATACCAACTTTACTGAAACTTCCCCGTGTTGGTTGGTGCTTCGAATGTAAACACACGCTCCATAGGCCCGTTCAGAAGCGTCTGAGAAGCCATGAACTTGTATGAGGATCACCCTTCCCATAGAGAGAATCAACCTGTCGACATGAATGTTATTTAGAACTGGAAGATCAGTGAAGATTTTGATCCAGCCTTCAAGTAACAGAGATGGTAGTGGTTCATCCCATCCTAATTTTTCTTGCCAGAATTGTTGCATGAAAATTTTACACCTCACAATTACTGGTCCTATCAGTCCGAGGGGATCAAATATAGAAGCTATAATAGAAAGTACCTTCCGTTTTGTGGGGCTTCCACTGTTCTCCTTGATGTGGACCTCAAACTGGAACTTGTCAAGAAAGGGATGCCATAGTAATCCTAGCGTTCTGATGTTGTCTTCCTTATCAAATGTAGTGGTAACTGTGATTCTCTGAGTTCTTTAGGTATAGTCTCAAGTACAGCCGCGTGATTCGACGTCCACTTGCGGAGCGGGAACCCTCCTTGTTGCAGCAACTCTTGTAGTTCTCCTCGTAGCTGTATAGCATTTTCCACAGTGTCGCTACCACACAATACATCGTCCATGTAAAAATCCCGTTTCAATACGCGAGATGCTGAGGGAAATGCATGTGCTTCTTCTTCAGCCAGCTGGGTTAGACATCTTGTGGCTAGGAAGGACGCTGAGGAAGTACCGTATGTTACAGTCTTTAGTTGGTATGTGCGTAGAAGCTCAGCTGGATGTTTTCGCCACAGTATGCGCTGTAAGTTAACATCTTCGTCGTCTACTCTGATCTGACGGTACATTTTTGTAACGTCTGCCGTCATCGCAATCTGATGAGTACGAAACCTTGTCAAAATTGATAGCAGATCTTGTTGAGCGGTAGGTCCCACCGCGAGAGTGTCATTAAGTGAAACGCCGTTGTCAGTTATGCAGGAAGCATCGAATACAACTCGTGTTTTAGTAGTGGTACTCTCAGCCTTTAATACTGCATGATGAGGGAGATAGCAACATGCTTCTTCATCCTTGCTTATATCTGGAGCCAACTTCATATGACCCAGGTTCTCATACTCCTCCATGAATCTCACGTAATCTGCACGCAGATCAGGTCTCTTCTCGAATCTCTGTTCCAGTAGTCTGAATCGTTTCTCCGCTATTTTGTAAGATTTTCCAAGTTGTGGACTTTCTTCCCTTGTAGGTAATCTTACACTGAAACGTCCGCTGTCGTCCCGCCTGGTGTGAGTTGTGAAATGCTCCTCGCAATACTGCTCTTCCTTGGTTAAGATGGTTCTTCTAGTTGTCACTTCTTCTATCGACCAGAATGTTTCCATCTTCCTGTCGAGGTCATCGTCCTGTCTGAGGAAAAATGATGAAGTGGGTGGTGCTTCCGCCTTCTTACTGGTCCGATCCTGGGATTTTATGGGACACTATCCATCCCAGGGCGGTATTCTTCAAAATGGGTAATTCATCGCAATTTTTCCGCCACCCTTCTCGCAAAACTGCATGAAAATCTCTGCACCGATGAGCATATCTACTGGTCCTGGCTCGTTGAAGTGAGGATCCGCTAATGTGATATCTTTAGGTAGGTTCCACAATTTACAATCAACTTAGTTTGCCGGAATATTGCCTGTTATGTGAGGGAGTATAGAACATGTGATAACAGTTTCAAAATTGGACACGTTAGAACTGATACGAACATCAACACTTTGAGATGCAGTGACCGCAGTGTTAATTATACCACTAATTGGAATACAGCTTCTGTGTCGTTGCAACTTAAGCTTACTTGCAAGTGACTCCGTTATAAAATGGGACTGTGATCCATTGTCGAGTAGCGCTCGGCACTGGTGAACTCTACCATTGTTGTCTGCCACTCCTATTACTGCAGTAGACAGCATTATTTGTGACTGTGGCCTGAATTTAAGTGTGCAGTAACTTGCCTTACTATGCCCTCCTTCGTCTTCTCGAATACCTCTACCAGCTGGGGCATCCCTGTCTGTAGTCGTTTGACTGCTTGTGGGACTGTCGAAATGAATTAGGGTATGATGTCTGCCATGGCACCTCTTACACCTATCAGATTTGCAAATGCTGACATTATGATGTCTAAAACAGTTAAAGCACAGACCCTTCCTTTTGACAAAATCATACCGTTGTCTTACGCTAGCCTTCAGAAAACCCTCACACCGATGTACCGGGGGATCTGCATCACAAAAATCACACTTCCCCCTTGTAGATACGTATGAGCTAACTCGACCTGGATTGTCATTGTTCCTCACATGTTGATTCTTGGGTGGATTTGCTGTGTTCCCCCCTTTGTTCCCGTGTTGCCATCATTAGCTCCAACACTTGTGCCCTCTCTTCCAAAAACGTGGATACCTCAGTGAGTCTTGGAAAATTATAACAAAGGAGAAACTGTTCTGCCTAGTCAATACATTTATTTACAACAAGTTATAAACTTGCTATTATATGGTACATGTTTCGGGGCCTCTAGTACTGGTCCCTTCTTCAGCCATAAATTAAGTTGCAAAATCCAGCATAATTAAAGATATCATAATAAAAAATACATAAAATGATGAGTGAATGGATGAAATGAGGCGAAAAAGAACATATTACTCATGAGAAGTAATGTGAGTGCACATCAGTAAAAATTAACACCATTGGTAGTGCTAGGTTCTTGAGAATACACTTATATAGCACTGTTCTAATGTTTGTGCATGTGGAAATCACTTCACTTGGGATTTATAGCCTGTTGTTTACAATGCTGTTGACTGTTGTAAACAACAGGCTATAAATCCCAAGTGAAGTGATTTCCACATGCACAAACATTAGAACAGTGCTATATAAGTGTATTCTCAAGAACCTAGCACTACCAATGGTGTTAATTTTTACTGATGTGCACTCACATTACTTCTCATGAGTAATATGTTCTTTTTCGCCTCATTTCATCCATTCACTCATCATTTTATGTATTTTTTATTATGATATCTTTAATTATGCTGGATTTTGCAACTTAATTTATGGCTGAAGAAGGGACCAGTACTAGAGGCCCCGAAACATGTACCATATAATAGCAAGTTTATAACTTGTTGTAAATAAATGTATTGACTAGGCGGAACAGTTTCTCCTTTGTTATATAGTGAATCTGTCAATACAGAAAATGAATTTCTTTCAGAGCACAATCTTGGAAAATTATCGCTAGGAGCCTTCATTTCATACTCTTTACGGGAAATGGGATCTAACTTATCTAACATCAGCTGCTGAAGTAACACTTCATGTAGCGGCACTGAAAGGTTGAGATTTTGAATAGCATTCAAATTGCTTACTTAGTGGTTGTTCAATTTCCTAAGATCAGATGCTGTGTCTTTGTGACAAGTAGGTAACGACAACAGAGCCTTGATGTGTTGTGTTGCTATCAATTTTCTGTTGTTGTACCTCTTGCACACGATTTCCCAAGCTACTGGAAAGTTAGGGTTAGAAATAGGGATATTTTGAATCAATTGGTGAGGTTCACCCTTAAGTGCGGACAGTAGATAGTGGAAACGTTGGATGTTTGATAGTTTTAAATTATCAACAATTAATGCCTGAAAGGTGTCCTGGAAATGTGTCCACCTCTCATATTGACCATGAAATGTAGGGAGGTTAATGACGGGCAATCGTACCTCCAAGGAAGCCTGTTGTGAATTACCGCAAGAATGCTGAGATAATTGATCGTTATTCTGCTCTGAAGTTATGCTCCGATCTATAAGTGTAGTCATTTTGGCTTCTAAATCATAATAGTTTTCTTCGAATTGTTCCCTATCCTGTTCATGGGTTTCACTATTTTCGTCATCATTAATTTCAAGCTTACATTGGACATGCTTATATTCTTCCCAGAGTGAAGGCAATTGCTTCAGCCTGCTACGTAATGTATTAAAATCGGAGCCTGCCACAAACTTGTCTGCATATTTACTGATACGTGTCAATGACCCTTTAATGACCGCTCGTTGTTTCACCAACAGGTTTTTCTCACTAGACTCCATGATAAGTTAGGAAAAGGAAAGAAATACAAGGATTGACTGACCTCGGTATACTGCTATGATGTGCACTTATCCTATAATCCTTTGTGTCCTCCCCATCGTGTACAGCATGCCGCCGGGATGATGTTGCACGTGCTCCAATATTCTCGCCACAGGTTGTCCGCACTCGGAAATTATACTCAAATGCACTGGAGGACCACGTAATATTTTAGCATTACGACACTTTCACAAATCCGGCCCGGTATGACCGACCATGTTCCTTTCTCTCCCGGAACGATTCCTGGTACCATGCGGTGGCCAGGAGATGCTCGCTGGTTATGTATGTTGAGGTTAGCAGAATTCAAAAATAATACGTTACACACACACACACGCATTAAAAACTATATATTTACACATATATCACAACTAAATGCACTGGATGTAGCCGTGATGGCCACGATTTAATTCGGTCCCTTTCAAGCCGCGCCATGCTTGTCCTGATGTCAGTCACCCATGTGCTGCATGCCTCGAGAAGCCTTGAGTCGCCCCAGGTCACCTGATCACGCGGCCGGCCGACTAACCCCGAGACAGGGCGTCAAGGAAGTGCTGCCGAGACCAACGCAGCGGAGCACTGAGTAACTACCAACACAGGAACTTTGCCATTATCTTGTGCTGCCAGGGACTGTTCCATTATCTTGTGTTACCAGGTACTGTGCAATTACCTTGTGTTACCAGGGACTGTGCCATTATATTGTGTCACCAGGGAATGTACCATTATCTTATTACCAAGGACTGTGCCATTATTTGTGCCACCAGGGACTGTGCCATTATCTGGTGCAACCAGGGAATGTGCCATTATTTGTGCCACCAGGGACTGAGCCATTATATAGTGCCATCAGGGACTGTGCCATTATCTTGAGTCACCAGGGACTGTGCCATTATCATGCATGGCCAGGGACTGTGCCATTATCTTGGGTTACCAGGGATTGTGCCATTATCTTGTGCCACCAGAGACTGTGTCATTATCTTGTGCCACCAGGGACTGTGCCATTATCATGTGCGGCCAGGGACTGGGCCATTATCTTGTGCCACCATGGACTGAGCCATTATCTTGTGTTACCAGGGACTGTTCCATTATTTGTGCCACCAGGGACTGTGCCATTATCTTGTGCCACTTGGGACTGTGCTAATACCTTGTGCCACTAGAGACTGTGCCATTATTTATGCCACCAGGGATTATGTCCCCATTTGCAAATAAATCAGTCTATCGACCATTGAGAAAGTCATGCAGAATACTAACCTGTACCAGATTAACAGTATGTGTCATCTTCTTAAGGCGACATTTGGTGGATGTGCTGTTATTCCGCTCCTTTCGTCTTCTGCGCCGCTCCTCGTCCTCTGCCGTCAACTGCAACAGATAGCACATGAACTCCTCTAACAGATGGTAATTGGTGTAAGCGACCTAACATCGAGGTTATCAGCCCATAATGGTTTGGGTGATAATGAAAATGAAAGGTGATGACACGAAACCTACAACTAAAATTAATTCCTGACTTAACTAACTTGTGGATTAGAGGTAGGAAGGGTCAAAGAAAAATAAGGAAAAGGGAAAAAAGAAACTGACAGAAAAAGAAATGCCCTCAAGAAGGGATTCGGAAATAAGTAAAGCTATGAAAGGCTGATAGGAAAGACAAAGATAATAATAATAATAATAATAATAATAATAATAATAATAATAATAATGTTATTGGTTTTACATCCCTTTTAACTTCTCTGGCTTTTAGAGACAACGGGGTGCCAAAATTTTGCCCCAAAGGGGATCTTAATCGTGCCAGTAAATCTACTGACACAGCTCCCTCGTATTTGCACACCCTGAAATGCCGGCTGACTGTGCCAAGATACGAACCTGCAACCTAGGGCCCAGCAAGTGATAACGTTATCGCTGAGCCACGCAGCCATCCAAGAACGGGAAAGAAGGGAGGGTCCGCCCCAAAGGCAATGTAAATGGGAAAGAAACCGGACCCAGCTCAGGAATCCCTCGGGGTCAGCATCTCCCAGCAGTGAGCCCAAGAGGGTGTAGCACTATCCAGGGTGCACCATAAGTGGTGGGGCTACACACATCCCGCCACCTTTAGGGGAGGAAAGGGAAAGACTCGGATACCCTAATTCTGTCGGGATCAGAAGAGTTGACCAGGGGGAGATAGACTGGAAAGAAGGCAGAGAGGAGCCCGGCACAAGTAAGTGGAAGAAATGCCGGACTCAGCTGGGGTCCCGTGGTCGCCGTCCCATTCAAACATTCGTGAGCCCCTAGAGCGGCCGTTCTCTACCTGGTGCTCTCCTGAGATCCCCCCCCCCCCCTCATCAATTCAAAATCTGTTGTAAGAACCGGAATAATAGTGTTTTCATTAAAGGTTTTGACAGTCAATTATATAAAATGACTTATCAATGACCATGATAGCCAGATTCCTTATTGACGATGTCATTATAATAAAATTACCAGGGACTGTACCATTATCTTGTGTTACCAGGGACTGGGCCATTACCTTGTTACCAGGGACTGTGCCATTATCTTGTGCCACCAGGGACTGTGCTATTATCTTGTGTTACCAGAGAATGGGCCATTATCTTGTGTCAGCAGCATGGAGGAAAGAATAAGAGGAGATGCCCTGAGCTCGTTTGAGTGAAGCCAAGTGCTGCAACCAAAGTGGGCGTAACCTTAACTCGTATTCGGTGTTCTGTGAATTGCATGAGGCATTGTGCATGGCTAAACCTTATTTTGGCCCTGGATTTTATCGCGCTCCAGTTATGCAACTTTGGAAACGTAATAACAGTAGTGATAAGTTATTTAAAAAAAAAAACTTCAATTCTAATCTAAGCATGTGTAGGCCTACCCTATATACCATAAAAATAAAAATCATTCCTCTGCAAATCCCAAATTATCAAACGGCTGTCGGTCAATAATAACGGTAGGCCTACGTAATTAATCAATTTGAGGCTAATCGACAAGTTTCTACCCCCCACAAAGAAAATACTGTACGGTACCGAAATGTATAGGCTATACCGTATTTTTGTGCAAATATGCGTCCTTTTTTAATTGTTCTGTTTATTAATTTTGAGGTTCGTATTCTTGAATATCAAAATGTGTACGATCAATGAGTGAAAGTGGCTGTGCTCGAAATTAGGCCTAAAAACTGATGAATGCCTCAACAGCAATAAGGACATAAAACTCAATTTGGTGTAAATAACGTAATTAGTTCGGCATCATTAATTCCCAAGATGTTCCTTCTTTGGTATAACTCGCATCTTCCGACTCCTGTATTCAATTTAATCAGTGTTTCAGCGTATTATTACGTTTTGCCACGTCTTCCTTACAAAACTAGCCTCGCAAAGGTGCTCTCATATTTATATTTAAATTGGCTTTTAAAACGATAACGCAGCTTATTTGTGCCAAGTACCGTGATGTACAGAGTGTATTCTGCTTATCCAAGAACAAATCTTCACTTATCATTGCAGTTTTATGTCACTAAATTCCATTACTAGTTGGAGTGATTTACGGCTTTAAGCACAGGGACAGCAATTTTCTTGCAACCAAAGTGGGCGAGCCGTTTGGCTTCAACAACTTGCGCTAGCCAGCGCAGCAAAGGCATCTCCATCCTTTCTTTCCTCCATGGTCAGCAGGGACTGTGCCATTATCTTGTGTTACAAGGGACTTGTGTTACCAGGGACTGCGCCATTATCTTGCGTTACCAAGGACTGTGCCATTATATTGTGCCACCAGGGACTGTGCTATTATCTTGTGTTACCAGGGACTGGGCCATTATCTTTTGTCACCAGGGACTGTGCCATTATTTTGGGCCGCCAGGGACTGTGCCATTATCTTGTGCCACCAGGGACTGTGCCATTATCTTGTGTCTGCAGGGACTGTGCCATTATCTTGCATTGCCTGGGACTGTGACATTACCTTGTACCACCAGGGACTATGCCATTACCTTATGTCGCAAGGGACTGAGCCATTATCTAGTGTCTGCAGGGACTGTGCCATTACCTTGTGCCACCAGGGACTGTGCTATTATCTTGTGTTACCAGGGACTGTGCCATTATCTTATGTCACCAGGGACTGTGCCATTATTTTGTGCCGCCAGGGACTGAGCCATTATCTTGTGCCACCAGGGACTGTGCCATTATCTTGTGTCTGCAGGGACTGTGCCATTATCTTGCATTGCCAGGGACTGTGACATTACCTTGTGCCATTATCTTGTGCCGCAAGGGAATGAGCCATTATCTAGTGTCTGCAGGGACTGTGCCATTATCTTGTGTTACCAGGTACTGGGCCATTACCTTGTGTTACCAGGGACTGCGCCATTATCTTGCGTTACCAAGGACTGTGCCATTATATTGTGTTGCCAGGGACTGTGCCACTATCTTGTGTTACCAGGGACTGTGCCATTATCTTGTGCCGACATAGACTGTGCCATTATCTTGTGTTACCAGGGATTGTGCCATTAGCTTGTGCAACCAGGGACTGTGCCATTATCTTGTGCAACCAGGGACTGTGCCATTATCTTGTGTTACCAGGGATTGTGCCATTATCTTGTGCCGACATAGACTGTGCCATTATCTCATGCCGACATAGACTGTGCCATTATCTTGTGTTACCAGGGACTGTGCCATTATCTTGTGCCGTCAAGGACTATGCCTTTATCGTTTGTTACCACGGACTGTGCCATTATCTTCTGCCACCAAGGACTATCCCATTAAATTGCTCCACCAGGGAATGTGTCATTATCTTGTGCCACCAGGGACTGTGCCATTATCTTGTGTTACCAGGGATTGTGCCATTATCTTGTGCCACCTGGGACTGCGCCATTATCTTGTGTTACCAGGGACTGTGCCATTGTCTTGTGCAACCAGGGACTGTGCCATTATCTTGTTTTACCAGGGAATGTGCCATTATCTTGTGTTACCAGGGAATTTGACATTATCTTGTGCCGCCAGGAACTGTGCCATTTTCTTGTGCAACCAGGGACTGTGCCATTATCTTGTGTTACTAGGGTCTGTGCCATTATCTTGTGCCACCAGGGAACGTGACATTATCTTTTGCCACCAGGGACTGTGACATAATCTCGTGTTACCAGGGACTGAGCCACTATCCTGATCCACCAAGGAGTGTGCCATTATGATGTGTTACCATGGAATGTGCCATTAGCTTGTGTTACCAGACAATGTAACATTATCTTGTGCCACCAGGGACTGTGCCATTATCTTGTGCCACAAGGAACTGTGCCAATATCTTGAGCCACCAGGGACTGTGCCATTATCTTGTGTTACCAGGGACTGTGCCATTATCTTGTGCCGCCATAGACTGCGCCATTATCTTGTGATACCAGGGACTGTGTCATTATCTTCTGCCACCAGGGACTGTGCCATTATCTTGTACCACCAGGGACTGTGCCATTATCTTGTGTTATCAGGGACTGTGCCTTTATCTTGTGCAACCAGGGACTGTGCCATTATCTTGTTTTACCAGGGAATGTGCCATTATCTTGTGTTACCAGGGAATTTGACATTATATTGTGCCGCCAGGAACTGTGCCATTTTTTGTGCCACCAGGGTCTGTGCCATTATCTTGTGCCACCAGGCACTGTGCCATTATCTTGTGCCACCAGAGACTATACCCCCATTTGCAAATAAATCAGTCTATGGACCAATAAGAAAGTCATGCAGAATACTAACCTGCACCAGGTTAACAGTACGTTTCCTCTTCTTAAGGCGAAATTTGGCGGATGCGATTTTATTTTGCTCTCTTCGTCTTTTGCGCCGCTTCTCGTCCTTTGCCGTCAACTGCAAGAGATAGCAGATGAACTCTTCTAACAGATGGTAATTGTTGTAAGGGACCTAACATCGAGGTTATCAGCCCCTAATGGTTTGGATGATAATGAAAATGAATGATTACATGAAACTTACAACTAAAATTAATTCCTGACTTTACTAACTTGCGGATTAGAGGTAGGAAGAGTCAAAGAAAAATAAGGAAAAAGGAAGAGAGAAACAGACAGGAAGAGAAATGCCCTCAAAGGATGAGGGACTCGGAAAGAAGTAGAGCTATGAAAGGCATATAGGAAAGGCGAAGATAATAATAATATTATTATTGGTTTTACGTCCCTTTTAACTACTCCGGCTTTTACAGTGGCCGGGGTGCCAAATTTTAGCCCCATAGTGGATCTTTAACGTGCCAGTAAATCTACTGACACGGCTCTCCCCTCGTAATTGCGCACCCTCAAATGCCAGCTGACTGCGCCAGGATACGAACCTGCAACCTTGGGCCCAACAAGCGAGAACATTTGCCATAACAGAGGAGTCTAAAAATATTCTTATTCCAAAAGCTCACAAATTAAAAATTAAAAAAAAATCTGAAATTAAATGTGTTAAGAAAAACATGAAAAAGTCTTGATATAAACAGCGTGGAATAGAAGAGATGTGGATGTGAAACTATGTAAGTTGAAATAGTTAGGTTATAACTGACAGTTTGGTATTGCACTCGAAATTATGAGTGGCCATGAGAAAGGAACCGACAGAGATTCGAACGGAGAGCCTGAGAAAAAATGTGTGTATAAAATATTTCGTGATTTGAGTTATTTTAAAGCACGGGAAGGTTTGATAATGTGCAAGGAAGAGATTTATAAAATTTTAGCCTGAAAAAAGATTGTTATTTAGAGAAGAAGTTGAAATTTTATAGTCTGGAATATTTTAAACATGGGAGTGTGATTGGTTGGTTGGTTCTTAAGTTTAGGGGCTGCGACAACGCGGTCATGTAGCCCCGCGTACTTTGGGTGTGTGTAGAATCTGTTTGATAACCGGTGTTAATTGTGATGACTGTAATAGTGTGTGTTATATGTTTTTTAATTTAAGTACTGCAACTTAGAATTTTTCAAATAGTTCCTACTTTTGCCGCCACCGTCAACGACTACTAGGCCAAGTTCAGAACTTATCCACTAGACGCCACCGCAGTCGGCTCTTGGCAACGAACGTAGAAAACTAAAAGCGTTGTTTACATTCTTAACCTATCCAATTTAGCTTCACACAGGTGCAATTAGTAGAAGGTTCTTTAACATGCCATAAATCTATGACATGGGACCACCGGCTTTACTTCCCCTCCGAAGGAAGGCATACTGAGGGATTTTTAACGCTCTTAAAAAATCTGACGGCTTCGGCCGGGTTTGAACCCGCTATCTTGGGCATAGAAGCTCAGCATGCTACCGACTACGCCACCGAAGCCGCGGAGTTTGATTGGAATAGCGATCAGGAAAGTGCACAGTTTTGAGAAGTTACGGGAGATAAACCAGTTTTGGTTAGCGAGGCGACTTGGCAAGGATACTTGAAGGTCGGACACGCGCAAAGAGATCCAAGGAGGGGATAGCTCAAGAACATCAAAATTGATAACATGGATGTAGCCAATGAGATTAAAGGAAGATTACGAGGGATTATATAATTATTAAAATTATTATTTTAATATTATAACGAATTGGAGTATATCAAAAATACAAGGAAGGAAGAAGAAATTTAATTGACAAAACAGAAATTAAATTAGATGACTACGAGAGAAGATATGAGCAAATAAGTGAGTTTATGAACTAATGAGAGGCTAGCGCGGTAAATTTGAGAGGGAAAATGAACTCAGGAGGCTAGCGGCAGAGTAGGAACGAGGTTCTTATCATTCGAGTATTCCAAGAGGCAACACGTATAGAAAATCGCTCTACAATTAGTATGCAATGGCAACCAAGAAAAGCATTAGACTACAGAAGGAAGAACTACCTTGTTAATAAGAAACTAGAATAGTATATGGATGAATATTGGAAAGAAGAAGGAATTTAGAAATGATTTATGGAATATATCTACAGAAAATTATAAGGTCGAATAAGAGAAGACATACTTTGAGATATCCTACAAATATTCACTATCCCATAAGTGAAACTTCAGCCCGACACACACGAGAACGCAGAAGAAAGTACTGTATTTTCACTACACTGCAATATTTTCGAAAAACATCTACAAGACATTTGTTAAGACGTATTCAAGATCAGGTCGGAGTGTAGAAACTATAGCTAACGACTTTAGTGAACAGAGGATGATGTTCTAATTTCACTATGAAGGGAGGTTAAATCTACACTAACTAAGCGAAGTCCAGCGATGATCAAAGCGATACAACAATGGAAATTCACTGCAGTACAAACAGCAGTAGGCTTGGAAACCACAAACAAACTACTACAACGAGAAGAAAGTCACGTGTGGAGGTGATTTCTCATCGTAAGCATATCACTATCTACAAACTATCAGGAGCTTCTAGAGAGCGGCCGAATGAAGAAGGGTCATAAAGAAGCGAACGCAGAGTCCAGATCGTAGATCGAGAAGAGAGAAGATGCAGGCGCGAGTGAGGGTCATTGACAGGCAGCGAGGAGGAAGGGTGGTGCAGATCAGCTGGAAACCGGTCGAGCAGTCTCACCTGCAAGCAGGGCAGCAGGAACTCGGGGAATGCTGGCACGCGTTCATTGGCATGCGGGCGCACTCCCATTGCACATGGCGGATTTCCACGTCTGTTAAGGTCCACAGATTCTGTATCAAGCGTTCCAGACACAAGGTAGACCAGTGATTTTTAACAACTATGTAGCTAGTATTTGTTTATGGGTTATTCCAGTGTTTGACCAACATCTGACTGTTTTATTCCTAGTTCATGTTATTGTTGTTGCTATAAATTTTGGAATTTCTTTGAGTCAACGAATATCGTTTGTGACGTATTTTTCTAACGTTTATTGTTAATATTTTCACATTAACTATTTTTCACTCGTGTAAGCTAACTTCTTTAGAATTTTTCATTTATTTAATTTACAACGGAGTGTGAAGTAATTTCGTTAATGTGGTGTATCAAGTTGTAACAAGTAGTAACAAGCGAAGCTTTAACGAAACGTTAACTATTGTCAGGAGTGTTCGACAATGGTGTTTGAGACACTCTAGTATAGGGAAAGAGAATATTGTGAAACCCAGAATTTTATTATTACAGTATAAACAGTATGCGTATTTTTGAAGCAAAGATGATAAACAGAAGGAGAGGTGTATTACAGATCAACCTATTGTTATAGAGAAGTCTTGAGAGACTACAGGAAAGATATTTCATATCAGATGAAATTAAGAACGTGATGTAAAATGTATTTTTATTGAGTAACGAACACGAGCAGACGTAATACAGAAAGAAGCTATAAGTTGTAACAGAGGTGTATAATTAAAGTATTAGAAGGAAGTATGACATATTTGTGAGAGAAAGAATATAAAGAAGTACTACGAAATTATTGTTTGGTTGAATAAATAAGCAAAGAATAGCACGGAGTTGTATAATTGATAGAATGGATGTACGCGGAGAAGTTGGTTTCTTGAAGGTATTACAGCAGTAATATTCAGTAGGGTTACTGATTCTCTTACATTGTCGAATGTATTTGAGATGGTTTAGAATTTTGTGAACGTGCTGAATAAGAAATGTATGCGAAGATTTATTGTTGAAAGAAGTGTATTAGAGACACGTAAAAGTTATTCACAGTGTGTGAAGGTTAAAGAGATTACAGCGAGAAAATATGGAAGTACAGTATGTCAACAAAGTAAGTTGGAAGTTGAATTTGTAAAGAATTGGTAGTGAGAGTAGTGAGGATTCAATGCCACGCACACATATAGAGTTGTATAAAGTTATCTGAAAGTCTTGCGTCGTAGTTCAGAATATTATTACAGTTATTAAGTAAACCGGAAATATAAAAATGGAATAGTAACGACCTTAACTGTTTGATACACATATCCACATGGATGTAACAATATAATTCATTAACAAACAGAACTATTGTGTGAGCTAAAGAGAAGGGAAGTGAAATGAACATTATAATAAGTAAAGCAGGAGAAGAAAATCGTGCAGGTTACGATGATGTATATAATTGACATTTGTAAATCATAATAATAATTTCATTAGTATTACTAAATATAACAAGTAGATTTGACGCAATAATGCGAAGTAAATTAATACCGATGTATTATGTAGGGAGAATTTTGTGAAAGATAGTAGAATTAGAAGTGGATTACATTTGAGGAGAAACACACGGTGTTTAAGAAAATGTATTTAATTTGATCAAATATTTCTAAGATAGATCATCTATAATAAATATAAGTTTTGGTGCAGGAAAACTTAAGAAAGTCGAATCTATGTCCAGTGGGGACATAATTTTCATTTTTAGTGTTGATTTTATTTTGATTTCGATTTTTTTTTTATCTAATCAGGGACATTTATGTATTGTTCTAGCCTAATAAATTTTCAGGCACTCTTTAGTTTGCTTGCTCCGTTTTTTATAAGATCTGTATTTCATTCAATGCTGAATTACGATATAACGATACTACTAGTTCGATGCAGGCAGTTTTTCGATATAACTATACCTTATCTACCCCGAGAGCCGAGTTGCTCAGTGTGCTTTATTTTGTTTTTAGGGTGTTCTGTGTGCAACTAGTTAGTAGTATGGTTAGATATGTGTTATGTGAGTCAAGGGTTCCCAAGTCATTAGTCCGGTAGGAAATGTTGATTTCTTAGCCGGGTATTGACATCCCTACGATCCTGTTTCCATCCGTGCGGATTCTGGACGTTGACTTTGAGGAATTCGGGCGCATATATATAGCATATTTAATTTAATGGTCGCCCAACTGGTGTGGCTTCGACTATGTCGATTGCATGGGTCTGTCAAATTTGTATATTTGCGTTCCCAGAAGTGAGTGACCATCGATTGTGTCGAGATTGTTACGCCAGGTGATATTCCGTAATCACGGCTATTTTAAGCAAGTTAGGTGTAAGACACAGTCGAGTTCTTTTTGAAATTTGTAAATGCTAATCCCAATTTGATAGTAGTGGAAGTGAATTCACATTGTCAGATATGAGGAGTACGTATAGTTGAGAGGCATATTTGTATTGTACCGGCAAACGATAGTTTGGTCAAGTAATAGTAAATGTAAAGTTAATGTGGTGATTACGTCGGATTTTTGATAGAATTGAGCGTTGAATTAAAGCCAGTATCAGCAATATAACGAAGTAGATATCGTCGATTGTAAGTTTAGGTATCTTAATGTATAGGATAGGTTATTGAAATGCCTCACTCTCCTTAAATAGATTATTATGTTGATCATCCTGGAATTTCGCCATGTTAGTGTAGTAATACTTCCCAGTTTTCTCATCTATAAGAAGAATATGTCGGCGGCTGACATGACCTACATACGGTCGATGTTAGAGCAGATGGTGAATCAAACAGGATTAACTGTTGATGTGGAGGCCCTACACAAAATAACACATGATAACACTAGAAAGTTAGGTAAAGACATTAAAGAATCAGCAGCCTCTGTTAATTCTGAGATGAAAGCAGAGTTAGCGGTAGCCCAATCCCTTACTAAAGCTAATATTACCTTAGTTCAGGAAGAATGCAAGAGAGCACAAGACGAAGCGAGAAAATCTCAGGAGGAGACTAGGAAAGCACAAGAAGAGACTAGAAAATCCCTAGAAAAAGCACAGGAAGAAGCTAGGAAAGCACAAGAAGAGACTAGAAAATCACAAGAAGAAACTAGAAATTCTTTAGAAAAGGCACAAGAAGAAATGAGAAAGTCACAAGAAGAGACTAGAAAGGCGCAGGAAGAAGCTAGAAAGGCACAGGAAGAAACTAGAAAAGCACAGAAAGAAGCGGTAAAGAGATTTTCGGAGCTACAGAAAACTTAACAGAGTAGTATAGACACTATCAAGGTTGACAACACAAACCACTTTGAAACGATTTCAGATTCTCAAGGTGAGCTACAAAATCAGCTGACCACTCTAATGGTACAGTTGATGATCTTCAACAGAAGCTGACAGATCAACAAAAGTTGATTACTGAGGGTATAAATGTTGATATAAATAAATGTATTATTGATGCTGTGTTAAAATCGAAAGAAGAAGTACTTAAAAATAGTAGTGATTATACATGTGAAATGTATGGTAAGATCATGAAAGAAGTTAAAGAAATAGAACTTCAAGCTAACACACATGTAACTGTGTTAAGAGAGGAGTTAACGAAACGCATAGATGGATTGGAGGAATCCAATATTACCACACTTAGCGAAGTTACTAGTTAACAGATAGGTTAAAAATAAAGGAACTGGAATAAATTAAGCTGGTTGTTGACGAGATGAACACTGAGATAGCTAAAATAAAGTCGACCCAAGATAAAGAGATAGGAGAAATAAACGAACGTATGAAATCACTATCGATCAGGGATACGCCTACTGTGAGAACCGAGGTACAAGAAGGCATAAAACAGAATTTAGAAGAGTTCTTCAAAGAAAGAGATAATACATTTCGTGGAGAGTTCAACAAGTTGGGATTTGGACAAGATAGGCCAGAAGAAGACAGAGAAAGTATTGACAGGCAAATATTCAGTAAACCACCTAACATATTTGGAACAGAACGAACGACGAGGGATTCAGAACTGTTTGGAAGGACATATGATCAGGGCATAAATAGAACTAACCCGAATGTCGTAGTTATTAAGAGCCACGAGAAAAGACCCGATAAATTCACTGGAGAAGGAAATGTCAATGCAGTTGAATTCTTGCGTGACATGCGCTATTATCTAGACGAAAATAGAATTCCCAGAGAAAGAGAAATGAGAGTCGTAGAAAAGTATCTAGCATCGGAGGCATTAATTTGGCACAGAGCTTTCCGATACACGTACAACAACTTTGATGAATTTGCGGATACACTCTTGAAACGATTTTGGAAAGAATTGCAGCATGATATTAGAGCTGAAATCTACTCTAAGAAGTACCCATACTCAGTACCGACACGTTATGCGAGCTACTTTACAAACCAGTTAGCCCGTCTCCAACATCTTCAAACTCCATTAGCTGAACCGGAGGTAATACATGTCATATCACGACAGTTACCAGCAGAGGTCAGAAAACACTTAGTCTCATCCAACGTCAATACGCTAGAAGATATGGCTGAGATCTTGAGATGTTTGGACCATACCAGTCTAGTGTTTAACACTCAGGTACAAGGCCAATCAGGAAATCCACGTATCAGACATGATCACCGTGAAATGCACACAGTATTGGTGGATCAGACTTCAGCAGACTGAAATGAACCAGGATAGGACAGGCCCCATTCGACGAAATAGTTTGGGCAGAAATAGATATGAGCCAGGCTATAACAGAGCTCGAGAAGGTAGACCATATCAAAACAGGTTCTGGAATAACAGGCAACGTCGAACAGGATATTATAATAACAATAATGGATTCAGAAGGAATGGATACTTCGATCGTCAGAATGGAGAAAATTCGAGAGGCTATACCAGATATAGGAACTGGAATAATGATAATCAACAACAACAACAAAACCAACGACGTCCTCAACAACAACAACAACAACAACAACAACAGAATGAATATCAGAAGAGAGGATGGAGGAACGATAGTAATATGCAGAGATACTATGAAGACAGAGAGAGGGAAAGTCGGGAGTACAGAAAGAACCAGAGAGAAAGAGAAGAAAGAAAGGAACAACCCCCAAAAATCAGACACAAGAAAATATTGAACCGCAAAAATCTACAAGTCGTGAAGGACAAAATCATGACAGGGGTGGACCAAAAAAATGCCATTTCAGAAACGGAAGTAGAAAATTTAGATCACACAGTACAGAGGCATGAGATCGCCATAAATGAATTATATGAATTCACCGACGAGGAGTTACTATATGAGAGAGAAGAGCCTGAGAAAGGAAATACAGCAAGACTACTGATCATCCTTATGAAAGTAGGAGAGATAACTCTAAGAACACTGGTGGACACTGGAGCCACGGCGTCAATTTTATCGGAGATCAGTTTCCACAAACTGGAAGCTTGTTAAGTGGCATGCCCGTATCAACGATAAAAGTGAGAGGAGTGTTCAATGACAGAACAATGAAGTGTAAGGTACAAGCACTAATGGAATTCCAGATAAATGAATATAAATATGAACAGATATTTATAGTATTGAACCATATAAGTTTTGACGCAATACTGGGTATTGATTTCATTACAAAGTCAGGAGCAGTTATAGACTTGAAGAATGGAATTATACGATTTAATGACAGTCAAATCGAAGCAGGAATTTCGGAATCGAAGGAGGAGTACAACATAGAAGATGGAATAAGTGAAGAGAAATTGGAAGAGATGGTCATGGAAGTGGAAGGAGAAAACCAAGACAATATGGACATCCTATAGAAAATTTTGAATATTATCAGCAAAAATTGGAAACATTAATTATGCAATGTGCAGACATTTTCGATGAGAAACCAGAAGTGATAAAAGGCTTCAAGTATCCGATTCGTTTGACTAAGAAACTCTATCCAATTCCAGAAAAATACCAAGAGGAAGTAGCATAAATTATTAAAGGAATGGAAAAGGACGGAATCATTCAGAAACAAGCTACCCCTTACTTAAATCCTATTACGGCGGTGAAGAAAGTTGATGGAAGTTTGAGAGTATGCTTAGATGCTCGTCAAATCAACTTACTTGTGCTAAAAGAATACGACCGACCACCTAAGATAAGAGAACTACTAAGAAAATTCCGTGGAAAGACTGGTTTCTTTGTTATTGATTTAACGGCAAGTTTTTACCAAATAGAGCTGACTGAAGATAGCCGATGCTATACAGGGTTTCTATTTAATCAAACTAGCTACACGTTCCGTAGAGTACCATTTGGTCTGGTAAACTCTAGTCCAGCACTTATCAGAGCCCTGGATAAGAAGCTAAGTGAGGAGGTCAAGAAATACGTCATATGCTACGTTGACGACTTGATTATTTCCTCAGAGACACCAGAGCAACATTTACTTCATTTGAGAAAATTGTTCGATAATCTACGAGAAGCCAACATCAAGGTTAACTTCAATAAATGCCATTTCTTCCAAGAAAAGATAAATTTCCTCGGTCATACAATAGATCAATTTGGGTATCATCCGAACAATGACAAAATTGAGGCAATCTTGGAATTTCCTAAGCCGAAGAAAATCAAGGATATCAGAGCTTTCGCTGGTTTATGCCAATTTTTTAGCAGTCACTGTCCACGTTATTCCGAAGTGATGGCTCCACTTCATGAACCTTTGAAGGAGAATAACCGAAGGAAGTGGGACGCTGCGGCGGAAGTTGCTTTTACGCAAGCCAAAGAAATGCTCAAGAACAACATAAAGCTGGAATATCCAAATTTCAAAAGATCGTTCATTGTCGAGACGGACGCATCAAGAATTGGAGTAAGTGCAGTTCTATACCAGAAAGATCCTGAAGGGAACAATCATTACATTGCATTCAACAGCAGAAAACTACGATCCCATGAAGTAAATTACTTTACTACAGAACTGGAGGCATTAGCTGTTATAAATGCGCTACAAACGTGGAAGAAGATACTATTGGGACACCATATTCTTATAAGAACTTACCACAAAGCACTAGAATTTCTGTTAAAATCTGATCTATCAAGCGATAGGATGACTATGTTTTTGCAACAGTTCAATGCAACTATCATTCATGTGCCAGGGAAAGATAATTTATTGGCTGATATCTTATCAAGGAATCCAACTTCTAAAACCAACGTCAGAGTCAATGTAATCCAGACGGATGACGAAGACCAGGCAACATTGAACAAGTTAGCAAGAATAACCACTTATCAGAGGAAGTATGTATTTCTGAGAAACATGTATAAGTTACTAACAGGACGGATGAATGTATAACATGCAGACTACGATGAAATGAGAAGGAAGTCTAGACATTTCGTATTACAGGGAGACATCGTTTGCAAGTATGTAAACACATATTACACCAAGATTAGAGTAGTGGTACCACCAGAACTCATTGTACCAGTCATATGGCTAACTCACAAATGTATTGGACTTGGTGGGTTAGATAAAACCTACAGTACCGCTCAGGAGAAATTTTACTGGATAAATATGAGGGAATCCATAGCTATAGTAGTGCGATCCTGTGAACTTTGTCAAAAGAAAAAATATAATTCTGAACTCTTATTTGAGAAACCGAAAGCAATTATTCCAACGAAACCATTGGAATTGTTCAGCCAAGATATTTTTGGCCCAGCTCCCAAGAGTCTCAGAGGCAATCAATATGTACTCGTCATCATGGATGTATTTTCGAAGATTGTAATGTTAAACCCGATGCAGAAAGCAACGACGAAGACGGTTGTACATCATCTAGAAAGAAAGGTGATACCAAAATTAGGAAAACCAGAGAAATTAATCACGGATCATGGAACTCAGTATACGTCTGCAGAATTTGAAGAAACGATGAACAGATTAGATATTAGTCATATCTACAGTTCTGTACGCAGTCCACAGACAAATCCCATTGAACGAACGATGCTTTAATTTTCGAAATACATACAGTTCGGAAAACCATGCTAATTGGGTGAAGATAGTCCCATTGATTGAATACTGTATCAATAGTACTCGCCATGAAAGTACAAATGAGATCCCTAGTGTGTTGCACTATGACGAAAAACCGATCAGACCTTGGAATGGAATCATCGATATTCAAGAGGATACCGAATCATCAATGGAACGAAGGATAGAGAGAGCGAGAGAGCACTTGAACAAGCAGGCTGAGAAGAGGTTGAAGAGAACGCGAAGGAAACGGTTCAGACACCCATTAAGAGAAGGAGATCTTGTACTCATAAGGATTCCAGTAAAGGCGGAAGTTTTGAGAAAGGTATATATAAAATTCTCAAATCTGTTTCGTGGACCGTTCAAAGTAGCCAAAGTCTATGGTAACAACTGCTATGCAATTGCTAGAATGAATGACAATCGGAGCATTGGAAAGTATATTCATTCCAAACTTAAACGATTCTACCCCAAGATCCAATGAGGAATATAATTTCGACTACATGATTATTATGGAAAAGAATGTATTAAGAGAAAGTCCATTCTGAACTTTCTATTAAAGGTCGAAATGGGAAATGCATTCGAAATTATGAGTGGCCATGAGAAAGGAACCGACAGAGATTCGAACGGAGAGCCTGAGAAAAAATATGTGTATAAAATATTTCGTGAACTGAGTTATTTTAAAGCACAGGAAGGTTTGATAATGTGCAAGGAAGAGATTTATAAAATTTTAGCCTGAAGAAAGATTGTTATTTAGAGAAGAGATGGAAATTTTATAGTCTGGAATATTTTAACCAAGGGAGTGTGATTGGAATAGCGATCAGGAAAGTGCACAGTTTTGAGAAGTTACGGAAGAGAAACCAGTTTTGGTTAGCGAGGCGACTTGGCAAGGATACTTGAAGGTCGGACACGCGCCAAGAGATCCAAGGAGGGGATAGCTCGAGAACATCAAAATTGATAACATGGAAGTAGCCAATGATATTAAAGGAAGATTACGAGGGATTATATAATTATTAAAATTGTTATTTTAATATTATAACGAATTGGAGTATATCAAAAATACATAGGTTGGTTTTTTAGTTTTGGCACCTTAGTTATAACTGGATTAATAACACACTTGGATGGTTCCAAGTTTCACAGGCCCTCGATGTAGTCCCCACCGTTGCGTACGTGTTCCCAGCGATGCGGAAGTCGTTTGGATCCCGTTGGCACTGCCCAATCTATTGATGGTACGAAGAGAGCACTCGGCAGCCTGCTTAACGTCATTGTCATCTTCGGGATGAGATCATAGTTGCAGAGACTGATGTCGGGAGAATATGGGGGGTGATAGAGAACCTCCCTACCCCAGCGATCCAACAATGCCGACACAACGCCTGCTGTGTGTACCCTAGCATTGTCATGCAGAACAATGGGCAGTGTAACCATGTGGTGGCGCCGTTTCCTTTTCAGAGCTCCTCGGAGATTGTCTTGCAGAAACGAACAATAGTACGCCGCATTAACGGTTTGCCCTCGGGGAACAGTATGGCAACGCTTCCATACCATTGAAGACGTTATGCAGGCTGCCGAGCGCTCTCTTCGTACCATCAATAGATTGGGCAGTGCCAACGGGATCCAACGACTTCTGTATTGCTGGGAACACGTTGTACGCAACGGTGGGGACTAGATCGAAGGCTTGTGAAACTTGGAACCATCTAAGTGAGTTATTAATCCAGTTATAACCAAGGTGCCAAAACTTAAAAAAAAACATGTACAAGGAAGGAAGAAGAAATTGAATTAACAAAACAGATATTAAACTAGATGACTACGAGAGAAGATATGAGCAAATAAGTGAGTTTATGAACTAGTGAGAGGCTAGCGCGGTAAATTTGAGAGGGAAAATGAACTCAGGAGGCTAGCGGCAGAGTAGGAAGGAGGTTCTTATCATTCGAGTATTCCAAGAGGCAACACGTGTAGAAAATCGCTCTACAATTAGTATGCAATGGCAACCAAGAAAAGCATTAGACTACAGAAGGAAGAACTACCTTGTTAATAAGAAACTACCATAGTATATGGATGAATATTGGAAAGAAGAAGGAATTTAGAAATGATTTATGGATTATATCTACAGAAAATTATAAGGTCGAATTAGAGAAGACATACTTTGAGATATCCTACAAATATTTAATATCCCATAAGTGAAACTTCAGCCCGACACACACGAGAACGCAGAAAAAAGTATTTTCACTGCACTGCAATATTTTAGAAAAACTTCTACAATACATTTGTTAAGATGTATTCAAGATCAGGTCGGAGTGGAGAAACTATAGCTAACGACTTTAGTGAACAGAGGATGATGTTCTAATTTCAATATGAAGAGAGGTTAAATCTACACTAACTAAGCGAAGTCTGGCGATGATCAAAGCGATACAACAATTGAACTTCACTGCAGTACAAACAGCAGTAAGCTTGGAAACCACAAACAAACTACTACAACGAGAAGAAAGTCACATGTGGAGGTGATTTCTCATCGTAAGCATATCACTATCTACAAACTAACATCAGAAACTTCTAGAGAGCGGCCGAATGAAGAAGGGTTATAAAGAAGCGAATGCAGAGTCAAGATCGTAGATCGAGAAGAGAGAAGATGCAGGCGCGAGCGAAGGTCATTGACAGGCAGCGCGGAGGAAGGCTGGCGAAGATCAGCTGGAAACCGGTCGAGCAGTCTCACCTGCAAGCAAGGTAGCAAGGACTCGGGGAATGCTGGCACGCGTTCATTGGCATGCGGGCGCACTCCCAGCGCACGTGGCGGAATTCCTCGTCTGTTAAGGTCCACAGATTATGTATCAAGCGTTCCAGACACAAGGTAGACCAGTGATTTTTAACAACTATGTAGCTAGTATTTGTTTATAGGTTATTCCAGTGTTTGACCAACATCTGACTGTTTTATTCCTGGTTCATGTTTTTGTTGCTGCTATAAAATATGAAATTTTCTTTGAGTCAACGAATGTTGTTTGTGACGTATTTTTCTATCGTTTATTGTTAATATTTTCACATTAACTATTTTTCACTCGTGTAAGCTAACTTTTTAGAATTTTTCATTTATTTAATTTACACCGGTGAATGAAGTAACTTCGTTAATGTGGTGTAACAAGTTGTAACAAGTAGTAACAAGCGAAGCTTTGTCATAAATGAAATGAGAAATACAGAAGGGATATTGTTATCCGGAATAAAGCAAATTCGTTAGATGACCGAAATATAATGTAAAAAGAAACGTTAACTATTGTCAGGAGTGTTCGACAATGGTGTTTGAGACACTCTAGCATAGGGAAAGGGAATATTGTGAAACCCAGAATTTTATTATTACAGTATAAACAGTATGCGTATTTTTGAAGCATAACTGATGAACAGAAGGAGAGGTGAGATATTACAGATCAACCTATTGTTATAGAGAAGTCTTGAGAGACTACAGGAAAGATATTTCATATCAGATGAAATTAAGTACGTGAGGTTAAGTGTATTCTTATTGAGTAACGAACACGAGCAGACTTAATACAGAAAGAAGCTATAAGTTGTAACAGAGGTGTATAATTAAAGTATTAGAAGGAAGTATGACATATTTGTGAGAGAAAGAATATAAAGAAGTACTACGAAAGTATTGTTTTGTTGAATAAATAAGCAAAGAATTGCACGGAGTTTTATAATCGATTGAATGGATGTACGCGGAGGCGTTTGTTTCTTGAGGTATTACAGCAGTAATATTCAGTAGGGTTACTGAATCTCTTATATTGTCGAATGTATTTGAGGTGGTTTAGAATTTTGTGAACGTGCTGAATAAAAAATGTATGCGAAGATTTATTGTTGAAAGAAGAGTATTAGAGACACGTAAAAGTTATTCACAGAGTGTGGAGGTTAAAGAGATTACAGCGAGAAAATATGGAAGTACAGTATGTCAACAAAGTAAGTTGGAAGTTGAATTTGTAAAGAATTGGTAGTGTGAGTAGTCAGGATTCAATGCCACGCACACATATAGAGTTGTATAAAATTATCTGAAAGTCGTGCGACGTAGCTCAGAATATTATTACAGTTATTAAGTAAACCGGAAATGAAAAAATGGAATAGTAACGAACTTAACTGTTTGATACACATATTGATCCCGAATAGCTCATGCTGGTGATAGTTTGTACGAGAACCATGGAATTTATAATGTTCAAGAATTATGAACTCATCCCAGATGTATGCCACTACATCAGGTGTCCTTTTGACTTCATTAAGAAGCTATGAAAAATTATCCAACATGATCAAAGAATTTGCATATTAAGGCTTTCACGGCCCGGATTATTATATAAATAATTCATGCTTTTGGGCTAATGCCGTGTGTATTTTTAATTAAAAATACACACGGCATTAGCCCAAAAGCATGAATTATTTATATAATGATCAAAGAAGTTTTCTTTGATGTGCAATCTAGAATTTATAATAAGAAGTCATGCAGCTTAATTAGCCACATTTTCTTGGGCTTATAATAATTATTTATGGTTTACAAAAGGGAGGTATACCACCGCAGACACGCGGAAGGAAAGAACTTAGTCGCTAAATGACTTGGAAGAGATAGAACTGGGCACAACTACTTCCTTGAAGAATGATTCTAATCCGTACTCGCATGGCGAGCAGATCCAAGGTGACCCAATATTAGTATCGTCGTTATCACAATCTAATAAGTGAACACGACCAAAGTATTTATTTTAGCACGAAGTGTGCTTGTGACGCGAAACAGTCCGTCGAATATCTTGAATTTTGTGATATTTCCACTAAATGAAGTAATCGACCACATGGTTGCAGCATGCTTAATGACTGACCAGTGTGACAAGTGATTTATGTACCAGCGAACACACGAGTGAAAATCTAGTCGAAATATTCATCAGTTTATGTGCAATATTATTGAGCCGTCCAAAGGCCGAATTTAAAACGACTAACATTGAGCTGATGCACTTAGATAAAATATCTATCACATGTGAAGTGTTACCTTCAGTGAAAAGACACGTGTTTTGTGTCAAATCTAGCTTCTGTGACTTAAGAAGACAAGGCCATTTTTTGAATATAGTCTGCTATCTGCAAAGTGTAAAAGCAGTGAATTTAACATACGCTAGAAGCAGTGTCTACGATTCTACAAATTCTACGATTAAACCAAGATGCCTTCATTCAACCATGTGCTGAGGCATAATTGTACTGTACTAAAGAAGAAGATGACAATGGCTTAAATATCCAAATGGGAGGAACGCTGAACACCTAAGCCACACTACGACTATGGAGAACCACCAGTGGATAACCATGCTTATAGCCAAGCAGAGAAGATATCTGCGGATTACCAGGATAAAAGGCAAAATCCTCAATCCTCGTGTCTGGATAATGAACTGCAATAGCTGTGAGTCATGATCTTATAATTTATTTATGTACGATGGATGGTCATGGGTGGATTAGTTTGTAGCATCCGTAACTTATTGTCAGTCATCAAGGTAGGGATATTTTCATTCTTTTTGACCACCTTCTTATGGTGATTTTCACGCTTCTAAATGCTTCTTTGCATTTCGTTACTCGACATAGAGTTAGTCACCTGATTGTGTGCGTTCACACGGCGCAATATTGTTTTTGTAAGGTAATTCCTCATGATGGAAGATCAATTTAGTCAATTTGTGACAGGGGCATATTTTTAATTCAGCTCCAGCTGATTATTTGTCATGTTTTCTGAAGTCCCCTTTTTCTATTATTTTGTACGCCACTGACGTCTATTATTTAACATTTATGGCGTATCGTTTAGGCATGGAAAGGATCCAGCCCACATTATTAATGTACATTACATTTTTTTCAAGAGTGAGCAGTTTGCCACCAGAATTAAGATGAATTCACATCGCTTGAACTTACTCATAATTCCTATTACACGATATTCGTATCATTTCAATTATTTCCACCAGAGGTTAAGGTGTGAAGCCAGTATTTATTCTCATTTAAACGTGTTTGTACGCAGCACATATTTTGCTGTGAGCTTCAGAGGTGCTACACATTGTCAAAGTCTTTCAACAGGAGAGAGATATATTTCCGTTACGTTTATTTGGTTTTTAGAAGCCAAACATATCAATCTTACTGTAATTTATTCCTCTTTAACGACATAATAACCTTTCTTACATGTGTATAATCACATAGAGTGTATACCAGGATCACTCAGTCTACGTTTATTGTGAATTTAATGTGTTTTATATATCAGTGAAAGACATTTCTTCGAGAACTCATTGACACATCATAACGTGTATTGCAGAGCGCTGGAAGCATGATGACAGATGCTCGTCCAGTTCGCGCCTGTGACTTGCTCAAGGTTATTTACGATCTCTATTTTGAGACAATTGACTAACAACTTCATTTTTTATTTTATTGTTTCTAGACCTTGCTAGGAATGTCCATTACGAGCCATGTTTGTTTATGCTCATGCTATTGACCTTGATCAAGTATGGATTTTTGTAAAGTTGTTCTAGTACAGGAGTACTAATAAGTAATGCTAATTATTTGATATACTCGCAGGTATTTGTGAGCGAGCCCAATTATATGTTTTTGTCATGATTCATATTTAATTTGAGTAACCATTTGATAAGTTGGACCGTTCAGGCCATTGTGTATTCTCACTTGTACGTGAACGATTATTTACCGTATTTTGATACACAACGCCGGGTTGGTTACCATGTTTATTATTAGTGAAAGCCGGCAAATCTATGTTACAGAACAAGTTTGACCGAGGAGGAAAGGTACTGATTGTGATATTGTTAACGTGCGAGCCAAATATTCTTTGTTGAGATGTACCACGTGTTGGTAGCACACTCCTGCGAAGCCTTGCATTTGGTCATTTATCTTTATAATAAATGGACTCATAAATCTACGGCATTAAACTTAGAACTAAATCATGAACCATCAATTTATTTCCTAAACCTACGATGCTAATATTACAGTTAATCTTTAATCGTTGTTAAATCTTGATCTTGTTTCTTTAGTCGAGCGGACCAATGCATTGAGCCTTCGTTTGTTCTTACTAGTAAGTCTAAGCTAACACAGATAGACCTTTTGACAAGAGATCACACGCGAACCCAAAGTTCAGAACTCGTGGGCCGTGACTCGATCAGGAGAATGCTGTTCTTCCACAGTTGGATTCTCATGTTTAAATACACTGATAGATGACGGTGGACAACAAACAGTTGTTCATCTGACTGTAGGTAGGAATAATAAGATGATTATTTGTGTGTACAACGTATTTATTCATTGACATGTTATCCCACTGTTATCCTACTGTTTCTTGTAATGTAATATCTTTGTTGTTGTATATAATTGTACCATTGTACTGTAATGATGACTGACAATCATTAGATTTTGTTTAGTTTGTTTATCACGGACGTCTAACGCCGTTGATCAGCTTAAAGCAGATTTAGTTCGAATTAATTAGAGCGTAAATGTAAATATGGGATGGTACCAGTCCTTTAACTTTTCTGTCATGTTTGACATGTTTTGATGACATGATGCCTTCTTCCCAGAAGCATCATTTATTCTTGTATAACTATTTTTACTGCGGTACCATTTCCCCAGCTTTGTGTTTTTTTTTTGTTTTTTTTTTGTTTTGCTGTATTTAGGACCTGTCGAGGGGATTCTACGTTAACTTCAGGAGTTGTTTATTTTCTTTTTGTTTACTAGCTACGGAATAGCCGTTTTACCAAACCCTCCGACCGTAGGACAGGGGTTTGGCATTTCAAATAAACAAACCATGAGTATGTCTTAAGTCTGGATGTAATTATTTAGTAGTGTTTGCTCTCAATGAGAATATAATTATATAATTGTGTTATTTCCACAGTTGGCAAAAGATTTTTATTTATGTTTAGATTGGCAGCAGTGACCTAGGGACAGAGAGTGAAGTAGCCATCATGGCTGAATGTGTTTGTGTTTCGGAGCAACAGCTCCTTCGCATTTCAAGTGTTGTGTCTTTTGTATCATGTACATTTTTGTAAATACAGTCCACTAGTGTTAATTCGACATTTTCATTTATCCCCTGATGTTTCATCTGGGGCACGTATGCCGCATACAGACATATGTTTTGGTCCTCCGGGCCGGATTACCGCTATATCAACTGAGGCCATGTGGTCCCGACAAACGCTAAAACTGCTGTATGTAGGGACAATACTAGTACATTATTGTGAACAATGCAGGCTCAATTGTAATGTATTTATCAATGTTTGTCTGTTCGATCTAACTTATTTGAAAATTGAGCAGAATGGTTGCCAAATAATGCCAACACCGAACCCATGTGCTATGCATTCGTGTCGCCTCGGCTACTGTCGTTCAGCTTCGGTACTGTGCTTGATCGCAGCTGGGCACGTAGCGCTCGCCAGCCTGCATGATTCATGTTTACAACTCAGCTGTTGTATTACAAATTTAATATTTGAATAAGTTAATTCATGCAGCGGGACTTGCAGAATTACACAATCATGATGAATATTGTATATTCGTAAAAGCATATCCAGTATTGTAAACGTTTCGGTGTGCAGTTGAAAGCATCAATGGACGCATGTTTGAGGCCATGCGTGAGTTCTCGCGACTTCCATTCAGCAGTGCAGCCTTCGATTCCTGACGGACACAGTTCCATTCAGTAGTGCAGCCTTCGATTCCTGACGGACACAGTTCCATTCAGTAGTGCAGCCTTCGATTCCTGACGGACGCAGTTCCATTCAGCAGTGCAGCCTTCGATTCCTGACGGACGCAGTTCCATTCAGCAGTGCAGCCTTCGATTACTGACGGACGCAGTTCCATTCAGCGGTGCAGCCTTCGATTCCTGACGGATGCAGTTCCATTCAGCGGTGCAGCCTTCGATTCCTGACAGACGCATTTCCATTCAGACGTCCTGACTTCGATATCATACCGTTGGATGACGACGTAGACTGAAAGAACCTCTACTCCAGATAAGTTAACAAAGGCATTTCATAGCAATTCCTTCCCATACCCAGCAATCCTTCCTGTGCATGAACCATTTTAAGCATGTCTACTGAATGTGAGATAAAGTCATTGACCTAGCGCAGAGGTGTTCTCCAAGCATCCCTCACGAGACTCCATACCCAAATTAATGAATTTAATAATGAGACTCCTAATGAAGTATTAAATGTGAAGAATGAACGTTTATTAGCTCTATTACCAGAATTTAATGAAATTCAAAGCAAATTGGAGGATTTGGATGAAAAGAATTCTCATGAGCAGGTCCGGTGTGAATTCGAAGATGATTATGATGAACTTAGGGCTATGCTACAACAGTTACTAAATACCCATTGCACACATGCCTCATCTGTCTCTAGCAACGGTAGAGAATCTACAAGTATTAATACAGGTTCGTACAGTTTTCCCAAGATACGGTTACCAGAATTTTCAGGTGATGTTACACA
This sequence comes from Meconema thalassinum, assembly GCA_946902985.2. Taxonomy (NCBI): domain Eukaryota; kingdom Metazoa; phylum Arthropoda; class Insecta; order Orthoptera; family Tettigoniidae; genus Meconema; species Meconema thalassinum. The sequence goes on along the minus strand of OX336388.2, from coordinate 945,957,583 downwards.
ATTCATGCATTTCCATGACCTGTTTGATTCATTAATACTGAAGAATCAGTCTTTGGGTAATGTTGAAAGGTTCCATTATTTAATGTCAGCACTGCGTGGCAATGCTCATCAACTCATTCAAAACATTCCTCTTAGTGCAGATAACTTTGAGCTAGCTTGGGAAACGGTCTGCAAGCGATACTGCAATTCAAAGGTAATAGTAAATGCACATATCAAATTACTGTTATCTCCAGATATCGTCCAAAGGGAATCATCTTCTAGTCTACGCAAACTTTTGAATCAAGTACAGTCCAATTTAAAGGCTGTTGAGTCTTTGAATTTGAATATTCCCCTACATGAAATCATAATAGGTCAAATCATACTTGACAAGTTACCTGAAGCCACACGTAAGCAATGGGAAATGAGCAACAAATCCAAGGAACTATCTACACTTATGGAGTTGTTAGAATATCTTGAAAGGCGGGCTCAAACCCTTGAATTAATTGATTTTTCACCTACTAAGGGCCACAGTGATAAGATCAGCAGATTGTATCAAGATAAAACTTCTAAGCATGGTTTCAAGCATGAGAAACAACCATTTACAAGTAGTTCATACATTGCAATTAACAATAATTGTGAAGCCTGTAAGGGGCAACATCCAATCTTCAGATGTGATAAATTTTTAGGTTATGATGTTAATCGTAGATACAACCTAGTTAAGCAGCATAAGCTTTGCTACAACTGTTTGCATGAATCACACGCTATAAGTTCTTGTCCTTCGAAGTAAACATGCAAAACTTGCAACGGTCGTCACAACTCACTGTTGCATTTTGATTCTGGGAATCAGCAATTCAATGCCAACTCGTCTAAACAGTCTCAGCAAGGAGCTATCAGCAGATGTTCAAACCCCGAGTCCAACCAGGCTCACAATGCTCAAGTTCGTGGTAAATCCTCCAGTTATTGCGCTATGAAACTCAAACCACAAACTCAAGTTCTACTTTCTACAGCAATAGTAAAGGTAAAGGATAGTGCTGGTAGGCTACACTTAGCTCGTTGCTTATTGGACAGTGGCAGTCAAAGCAATTTTGTAACCGAGAGTTTGGTTCAAAATTTGGGCTTAAGAAAGGCCAAGAATCTCACACCCATCGAAGGTATTTCTCAGTCCATGTCTGAAGCCAAGTATAGTGTGAGCGCTGAAGTGCAATCTTCCATAAGCAACACACGTCACAATGTTGAATGTCTGATCCCATTCAAAATTACAAGCGACATATCTAGTCAGCAGGTACCTTATGAAGTGTGGGAGCTCCCTAATGATATTCAGTTAGCAGATCCGAGGTTTTATGCCTCAGCCAAGATAGACATGCTTCTCGGTGCTGATGTATTCCTTAGAATTCTACAGAGGGGACACAGGACGAGACCAGGGAAGTTTCCAGTCCTACAAAACACATATTTTGGATGGATTGTGTCAGGTTCATATGAATCCACCTCGAGAAAGAGAAGCAATGCAGCAGGAACGTTTTTCCTTCGTAATGATGTTCACCTTCATAACCAAGTACAACGATTTTGGGAGATCGAAGAACTTCACGAGCCAGTCAAGTCGCAAGAAGAGATTGAATGTGAACAGCATTTTTCTGATCATGTGACACGAGATGCATCTGGGAAATACATAGACTACCATTTAAGCGGGATCCAAGTATATTAGGCAATTCTTTACAAACAGCAACTAGCAGATTTCAATACCTTGAGCGTAGGCTTAACAATGATACGCAACAGAAGGTAGATTATGACCAGTTTCTCACTGAATACCAGGAACTGGGTCACAAGGATATTGTTAATTCTAGTATGGCAACATCGGTAGCATACTACATGCCGCACCATCCGGTATTCAAGAAATCCAGCACTACTACAAAAACTAGAGTTGTCTTCGACGCTTCTTGTAAATCGAGGTCAGGAAAGTCACTTAATGATATTTTAATGACGGGTCCTTCTATTCAACAAGACTTATGTTCGATTGTCGCTAGATTCAGAACTCACGCCATAGGCTTTACAGCTGACATCGAGAAGATGTACAGACAAGTTAAGGTTGATTCCAGAGACAGCAGCCTTCAACGCATCCTTTGGAGAGCTTCTCCTAATGAGCCTATCAAGCAGTACCAACTTCAGACGGTCACATATGGCACATCATCAGCTCCATTTCTAGCAATAAGATGTTTAAGGCAATTGGCATATGATGAGGGACAACAGTATCCGCAGGCAGCATCTGCCCTTCTTCGTGATTTTTATGTAGACGACTGCATTTCAGGAACAAGTAAGGTTGACAATGCATTACTCCTACAACGTGAACTGATCCAATTGTTATCCAAGGGAGGCTTCAAGCTCCGTAAGTGGTGCTCTAACCATCCAGCATTGTTAGAGGCGGTTCCAAAGGACTGCAGAGAGACGCAGCTTCCCCTTCAGATTGATTCTGGAGAACATATAAAGACTTTAGGTCTACTTTGGCATCCAGCGACAGACAAACTACAGATATCCAGTGGTGTGCAGAAAGAACAAGGAAGTGGATCTCCAGTTACCAAACGCAAGGTGTTATCGATTATGTCGTCAATTTATGACCCTATTGGGCTAATCAGTCCTATTGTCATCGCATTCAAGATGTTTTTGCAGCAACTATGGCAAGAGAAGATAGAATGGGATGATGAACTTCCAACGGAACTTCTTACAAGATGGCGTACTCTGCATTCTCAAATACCCTTGATTGACAATATATATATTAACAGATTTGTGCTTCAAGAAAATTGTACTCAGGTGCAGTTGCATGGCTTCGCTGATGCATCCTTGAAGGGCTACGGTGCATGTTTATTCCTACGCTCGTCAACAGATCAAGGTCACGTAGTAACACATTTCCTGTGCTCCAAGTCCAGAGTGGCTCCACTGAAACAGATCACGCTACCCAGACTAGAGTTGTGTGCAGCAGTACTATTGTCACATGTGGTTAAAAAGATGTGTCATGTTCTCAATATTGAATTCCATAGTATTCATCTGTGGACAGACTCAAAGATTGTTCTCGCATGGTTAGCAGGAGAACCATCAAAATGGAAAACTTTTGTTGCGCACCGTGTTGCTGAAGTGCAAGGCAATACTTCAGTCAAGGATTGGAAGCAGGTAGCATCAGCAGACAATCTTGCAGATCTAATTTCTCGAGGAACTGATCCTACAAACCTTTTAAATAATCATCTTCGGTGGCATGGCCCTGAATGGCTACAGTGTTCGGAACGGAACTGGCCCACTTCCAGTGAACAACCTGAATCAGAGATTCCTGAGCAACGCAAGATAGTGCTTAGTTGTTCAGTCCACTCTAATCCTGCAGACTTGCTCACAAGATTCTCTTCCCATCTCAAGCTACAAAGAGTGTTAGCATACTGTTTAAGATTCGTGCACAACAATAAACACAAACCTTCAGAACGGAAACATAGTCCATTAACAATAGAAGAGTTGCAGCAAACTAACATGACATGTGTTAGACTAGTCCAGTCAATAGCATTCCGCGAGGAAACAGCTGATCTTTTGAAACACAATGCAGTGTCAAGACGTAGCAAACTTCAAAGTTTAGTACCATTTTTAGACAAGGATCAAATCCTGAGAGTTGGAGGAAGACTAGAGAACTCCAATCAAGACTACGATTTCAAACATCAGATGATTTTGCCCGCTAAACATCAGTTTACTGATTTAATAATCAAGAGGGAACATGAAAGAGTCCTACATAAAGGAAACCAGTTGACTTAAGCATCCATCAGAGAGTGCTACTGTATCATCAATGGAAAGTCGGTGGTTCGAAGAGTTATTAACACTTGTACAAAATGCTTCAGGTTCAAAGCCAAAACTACACAGCAAGTAATGGGACAGTTTCCCTCAGTTCGTGTGTCTCAAGCAAGACCATTCCGCAACACCGGCACAGACTTCATGGGCCCTTTCTACTTGAAGATCAGCAATCCACGCAGCAAGACCATTGTCAAGGGTTACATATGCATTTTCATATGTATGTGCACCAAGGCAATTCATTTAGAAATAGTTTCCGACCTAACCACTCAAGCTTTCCTCTCAGCAATCAGGAGATTCATCGCAAGAAGAGGATTATGCAGTAACATGTACTCCGACAATGGTACAAATTTCCAATGTGCTAGTAGAGAGCTCAAGGAGTTCAAGAAATTGTTCACTCAGGAACGGACTAGAGAGGAGATCAGTAACTTCGCCAGTAGTTGTGGAGTTAAGTGGCATTTCATACCCCCTCATGCCCCTAATTTTGGAGGCCTTTGGGAAGCCGGAGTAAAATCCCTCAAACATCATCTAACAAGAGTTCTCGGAACACTTCAGTTCACATATGAAGAATTGGCTACATTAACTGCGCAAATTGAGGCGTGTTTAAACTCACGTCCCCTTCTAACCCTGTCAAATGATCCTTCTGATGCATCTACCTTGACAACAGGTCACTTCCTTATAGGCGAACCCCTCACTATTCTTCCCGAACCTGATTTAACATTATGTAAACGGCCTTTGTTAACTAGATATAAGGTTCTTCAACAAATACTCCAATCCTTTTGGAAGAGATGGTCATCAGATTACCTCACTCATCTGCAGCAGCGCAGCAAATGGACGACCTCCTCCTGCAACGTATCACCAGGTACTGTGGTGCTGATACGGGAAGACAATGTTCCCCCACTCCAGTGGCCCCTTGGTGTTATCACAAAGTGCATGGTGGTAAAGACAATGTGGTAAGAGTGGTTTCAGTGAAGTGCAACAGTGGTAATTTTAAACCACCAGTTTCCAAGGTAGCTCCGCTACCAATTGACCAGACACATAATTTTGACTGTTAATATGTCAGTGTTTTAAGTTAGTGAATATTTTAGTGTTTCATGTCCTTGTCATTGGAACATTTCATTGTTTCCATTTCAGATTATTGAAATCCATGTATTTCAAGGTGGGGAGTATGTTTGCTCTCAGGGAGAATATAATTATATAATTGTGTTATTTCCACAGTTGGCAAAATATTTTTATTTATGTTTAGGTTGGCAGCAGTGACCTAGGGACAGAGAGTGAAGTAGCCATCATGGCTGAATGTGTTTGTGTTTCGGAGCAACAACTCCTTCGCATTTCAAGTGTTGTGTCTTTTGTATCATGTACATTTTTGTAAATACAGTCCACTAGTGTTAATTCGACATTTTCATTTATCCCCTGATGTTTCATCTGGGGCACGTATGTCGCATACAGACAAGTAGTTTTGACCTTTTGGGGGTGCATTTTCTTTGGGTGTCTATGACAATCACTGTGATGGGAACCTGATCCTTAGGGAAGCAGAGTCGTGTGCCGGCTAGTCCAATGAGAAGTGCATTCCGATCCTCTCCGGCAATGTGTCTCGAGGTAGGGGTCATCTGGGATGCCACGTTACGGTTGGTGGTAACCAGATAACCTCGTCCAACGGGCACAATATCCACATGAATGTAACAATATAATTCATTAACAAACAGAAATATTGTGAGAGCTAAAGGAAAGAGAAGTGAAATGAACTTTATAATAAGTAAAGCAGGAGGAGAAAATCGTGCAGGTCGCGATGATGTATATAATTGACATTTGTAAATCATAATAATAATTTCATTAGTATTACTAAATATAACAAGTAGATTTGACGCAATAATGCGAAGTAAATAATACCGATGTATTATGTAGGGAGAATTCTGTGAAAGGTAGTAGAATTAGAAGTGGATTACGTTTGAGGAGAATCACACGGTGCTTGAAAATGAAAATCCACAGCCTGCTTCCAGTCTCCGACCGGGTCAGGAATGGAATGAATGAAGCCCCCATCTAGCGGCGAGGATATTAACTGTGCCGGCTGCCGAGGCCTGACGCACTCCTCTGGGGCAATGATTAAATGAATGACAGATGAAATGAAATGAGAGTGGAGAGTGTTGCTGGAATGAAATTTTGACAGGGAAAACCAGAGTACCCGGAGAAAAACCTGTCTGCCTCCGTTTTGTCCAGCACAGATCTCACATGGAGTGACCGGGATTTGAACCACGGATCCAGCGGTGAGAGGCCGGCGTGCTGCCGCCTAAGCCACGGAGGCTTACCACACGGTGCTTAAGAAAATGTATTTAATTTGATCAAATATTTCTAAGAAAGATCTGTAATAAATATTAAGAAAGTCGTATCTATGTCCAGTGGGGACATAATTTTCACTTTTAGTGTTTATTTTATTTTGATTTCGTTTTTTTTTTAAATTCTAATCAGGGACATTTATGTATTGTCCTAGCCTAATAAATTTGCAGGCACTTTTTAGTTTGCTTGCTCCGTCTTTCATAAGATCTGTTTTTCATTCAATGCTGAATTACGATATAACGATTCTACTAGTTCGATGCAGGCAGTTTTTTCGACATAACTATACCTTATCTACCCCGAGAGCCAAGTTGCTCAGAGTGCTTTATTTTGTTTTTAGGCTGTTCTGTGTGCAACTAGTTAGTAGTATGGTTAGATATGTGTTATGTGAGTCAAGGGTTCCCTAGTCATCAGTCCGGTAGGAAATGTTGATTCCTTAGCCGGGTATTGACAACCCTACGATCCTTTTTCCAACCGTGCGGATTCTGGACGTTGACTTTGAGGAATTCGGGCGCAGTATGTATTTGAGGTAGAGAAATAATGGAATGAAAACGTTTGAAAAAAAACCACTCATAGTCAGTCTGAAAGACTTTATATCATTTTAAATGCTAAAAATGCTGCGTGAACTCAAAGTCCGTTAGACAAAAAAAAAGCAAGTACAAACCAAGGTCAAAGGAAGTAGCTGGCTGGATGACGTCACGCTCACCGGAGCACGCGGGGAAAGGAGGAAGCTCAAGCGGTACTATGACGTCACACACCTCAGTGCATTCTCGGTACATTTCGTCCCGTCACCGTACGTAACGCCAGACCCCAGCAAAGTCGGCATAATCATTTAACATTATAAAAGTGTTACAAGGTATTTTTATGAATGGGCAAGAAATGTATTAGTTATTTAGTTATTAAGGGTATGTACTTGCACGTTTACATGTCCTAAATTACGCCGAGGAAGGTCACAATGTGATAGAAACCGATACGGTTTTAATGTACAACATATATTGACTTATGGTTATCTAAACTTTTTTATAAGTCAATTTTAACATTTTTTGAATGGGTATTTTTAGCCTATTTTCTTTTATGAAAAAAAAATAGGCTTATGAGATCACCTTTTGTCCGTGTGTCTGTCTGTCGCTGGAGGGATTTCAATGAAACTCGGTAAGTTCATAGCACTATTCCAGGCAACCCCGACCGTGCCCTTCAAATTTTATTACGTCTCACCAATCCAACATGGCAGCTGTGCGAAATAATTCACCAGCATTCAATATCTCTGAAACTATTACCGATATCACCCAGGAATTTTGAACGGTGATAAAGGGAACTACTAGAAGTTCACCTATATGACTATTGAAAACCTGGTACAGGCCAGACGTTTGTTTTGGACGAGTGAAAAATCTTAATGGAAGCCTGGAGGCGAGTTACAACAGTACCTGTGTTGTTATCAGCTGCCCCAAGCGGTCCGATGATTGACAAAGCAGTTACACACTACTGCTGAAGAACAGTCATTGGCAAATATAATGACGTTCTGTTCGTAACTACGCAACGTGCACTTCCGCGTCACACAATACTTCGACGTGGACTGCACTGTCTGCTCAAGCCTGGAATTCCATTACATCAGATCGGTGGTGACAGTGTGAAGCGATAGGGTGAGAGAGTGGGGGTGTGTAGGCTCACTCGCAGGTCTAAAACAAACATCCGGCCTGTAACTACAAAACCAACATGGCAGCCAAGGGAAGTTGCGACTTTTAAATACGCGTTTCTCGCAATTTAACCAACCAAACGCAATGAAACTTGGTACAGTATATGTATATACTCATTGTAATGCACCGACATCTAACTTCGTTCAATTGTTTACATAACCTCAAGATAGCGGCTGTGCGACATATTTCACCGGCATTCTGTATATCTGAAACTATTACCGGTATCACCATGCAATTTTGTACGGAGATAAAGGGCATTACTGGAAGTTCATCTATGAGACTTTCAAAAACCGGTTAACTACAAAACGAACATGGCGGCCAAGGGAAGTTGAACGTTTTAAATAGACTGTTCTCGCGATTTAATGATCCAAACGCAATGAAACTTCGTACAGCAAATGTTTATACACATTGTAATGCACTGGTATCTAATTTAGTTCAATTGGTTACGTAACCTCAAGGTGGCAGCTGTGCGAATTTCGAAAATTAAGTTTTTTTATTTCTTGTGTTCTAATCATGCAATCGAAATCAACATTTGCATAATGAACGTACACAATAATCATCATCTAATAGTACATAACTCTATGGCCTACATATATTAAAATTCAACATGGCAACCATCCGAAATATTAAGACGGTTCTCAATATCTATTAATCTACTGCAGCAATCAAACTGAAATTTTGTAAGTGTATAGAGACTATAAGCATTAAGTTCACCTATGGGACGTTCAATAACCGGGCGAGCACAAATCCAACATGGCGGGGACGCGAAATTTAAATATTAAAATGGACCTTTCTTGCGTTTTAACCATCCGAGCGTAGTGAAACTTGATACGGTATATGCTTATACAAATTTTAATCGACTGGCATCTAATTCATTTAAATTATTTTCATAACCACAAGATGGCGGCTGAGCGAAATTTTAAAATCCCGCTTTTATTTATTGTGTCCTAAGCATGCGATTGAAGTTTGAATAAAACAACTACACAATAATCTTCATGTAATAGTACATAAATCTAAGGCCTATAATATAAAAATCCAAAATGGTGACCATTCAAAATATTTAGACGGTTCTTAATATCTACGAATCTATTACAGCAATCAAACTGACAATTGTATGTTGATAGAGGCAATTAGTATTAGTAGGATATATGAAAATAGGCTATTTAGTTCACGGAACTACTTGTTAATGTCCAGTAAAATTAATTGGACAGCCCTGTTTTATGAGTAACTCAAAAGGTGCAGGTTCGACTCGACTGTCCTCGGGTAAATGTGTCTTATCTTCATGAGTCAGGCAATCAGTTGTAGCATGCCTGGTGAGCGGTGAATCCCTACCTATTTCAGCACATGTTAGGGATTAATTCATTTTATTTCCACGGATATACTTGGAGCTTTACAGTAGTGGTATAGTTCATGTTAAATTTAATAGTCACTTCTCTTTGTTTTACTTCCTTTATTCACGTCATTTCTTATTTCCCTTGTGCGTGCGTGCATGCGTGCGTGTGCGTGCGCGCGCGCGTGTGTGTGTGTGTGTGTGTGAGAGAGAACACCAACCGAGATCTCTTTGTTTTCTGTTTTCTCTGTGCATCCTCTTATATTCTTTGAAAGTTTGTCCCAGACGAGCATACCTTTTCTTTGTGTAAGATCTCTCTACAGGTCTCCGTGCGGCAAGTAACTTAAGCTTTGGATTTCAATCACCTCACCAACTGGTTCTACAAATTTCAAGTAGATGGCATCATCATCCATCTCTGCATTCTCCATGAAGACTACAACTCTTTATTTCGCTTTACCTAAAGATTATCACATGCAAAATTTATTTTTTGGATGTTGCCCACATTGTTTCCCCACTCTTTTTCTTCCCTTTCCTCTTCCTTCCCTGCTTCGGCTCTATAGCAAGTTTGAAATTTCTCGCCCACTCTTCGCCAAGTGCTTCGCTGTGAATGTTCGGCTCTCTTACTAGGAGGTGTCCATCTTCTTCAACCATGTGTTGATTTTCAAATAATTCGCCATATTTTAAAAAACATTTTAACGGCTGGCCGTGAATCCTCACGTCTCTACGATGAAAAAGATAAGTACCTGATTCAGTGTTCTTACAACAAATTTGATGGGGCCTACATCAATCTTAATCTGAATGTTTTAAACAAACATTTTCTGCAAACTTGAACTTTTAAAATAATGGTGCAACTTGCTAACGGCCTCCCGCAAGGGATTTCACATTGCCTTGCTAAAGCTTATTAGAGCTCGCCATTTTTTAGTACTTCTGTGTCAAACAAAGGGGGATACTTTTCTCTCCAACGTGGGAATCATGCTAAGCTTATAGCACTTTGAAAATCAAGTTTTTCTACCTCGGGGGATTTTACAATCAATCTTGAAATTGTATCAAGTTATTCTCCAATTTCATCGTGCGATTTCTTGTCTTGCCCCATTTTATGTTACTTTCAACTTGTGACATTTTGAATCAAGCAATAGACTCTTTGTTGTGAAACTTCACACCAGCTAACAAATCAAACGCAATAAGATGGTATATTGGCTTTCACGGCCGGTGAATTAAAACTCAGCAATTCTTCTAGATTTGTGCCGTGTCTTGTGTGGGGTTTCGCCTAGGACACCAAGCTGGCTCATCGGCGGGCTCTTGGTGTCCCCGCCCGGACCCCCACAGGAATGACGAACTGCGCGCCACCTCCCTTTATATTAGATGCAACTGCACCACTTGACTGCGAGAACTAAAAGCTCAAGCAGCCTTAACCTCCCTATGAAGGCTTCCAAAAAGATGGTATATTGGCTTTCACGGCCGGTGAATTAAAACTCAGCAATTCTTCTAGGTTTGTGCCGTGTCTTGTGTGGGGTTTCGCCTAGGACACCAAGCTGGCTCATCGGCGGGCTCTTGGTGTCCCCGCCCGGACCCCCACAGGAGTGACGAACTGCGCGCCACCTCCCTTTATATTAGATGCAACTGCACCACTTGACTGCGAGAACTAAAAGCTCAAGCCGCCTTAACCTCCCTATGAAGGCTTCCAAAAAAGATGGTATATTGGCTTTCACGGCCGGTGAATTAAAACTCAGCAATTCTTCTAGGTTTGTGCCACCATATTCAAAAAGAGCCACTACTGTGGCAACATCTTTAGGCCTCAAACGCAAATTTATTTGCCAGTCAGTGTAGTTTATATATATATATATATATATTACGGTATATTCTTGGTTTTGGATTTTTGATTAATTTGGAATTGGAGAAGGAAAGATGAAATTATGGTGTTTGCAGATGATTTGATGATTTGGGGAAACAAGGAGGAGGAGGTACAGGAACAGTTGGACGTGTGGGAAGGAATAATACAAGGATATGGGATGAAATTTAGTATAAATAAGAGTGAGATGGTGATCACAACAAGGAAGAAGGAAAGAACCACAACGGGAATAACAATTGGTGGGGAACAGCTGAAGAAAGTGGAGAGTTTCAAGTATCTGGGATGCCTGATACAGGATAATGGAAGAAACTATAGAGAAATAAATGAGCGGGGGAGGCAGGCCGAAGCATTTCGGAGGAGTGTGAGAAGCATGTTATGGAGCAAGGATGTCCCTCAGAACAGCAAAAAGATCATATATCGGACGTACTATGTCCCTATCCTGACGTAAGCCTCGGAGACCTGGATTATGAAAGGAAGGGAGAAGAGCAAAATACAGGCCAGTGAGATGAGGTTCTTGAGAAGCAGTATAGGAGCTGCAAAGATGGAAAGAATAAGAAATGAGAGGACCAGAGAATTAATGAAGGAGGAACCATTACAGGATGGTATAGAGAAATCTGGACTTAGATGGAATGGACATGTAAAACGAATGGAGGAGAAGAGGATACCCAGGAGAGTACACGAGACGAAGTGGGAAGGAAAGAGACCGAGAGGAAGACCGAGAGACAGGTGGCTGAAGGGGGTGGAAGAAAGCGTGAAGAAGAGAGGAGAAGACTGGACAAGGGTGGAGGCCGAGAGATGGTGGGAAGACAGAAGACGTTGGAGAGGCTTGTGTTCCAAACAGACCCGGCCAGTGGCTGGAAACTGTGCAAGATGATGATGATTATTATTTTGGAAACGATGAATGTTGGGAGAAGGTTTTTTTTTACGTTAATGAAAGGTGGATATGCCCTGTAGGTGCGTAGCAAGTTTCAAGGGTGTAGGAGGAAAAAGAATGATAGCCTACTTTCTCCTGAACATTGGCGATAATTGGTGAATGGATGGTTGGATTTTAACGAATGAGGTATTGTTGGCGTTGGGATGACATGCTCTTGGCTAAGAATGTGTGTTGGTATTTTAAAGAAAAAATGAAAAATTCTTGGTTTTGGATTTTTGATTACTTTGGAAACGGTGAATTTCGTGAAAAAGTGTGTTTGACGTTAATGAAAGGTGGGTATGCCCTCTAGGTGGGCAGCAAGTTTCAAGGGTGTATGCTAAAAGAAAATGAATTTTGAAAAATGCTGACTATTTTGGAAACTGTGAACTTGACGAAAAAAGTTTGTTTGTGATGAATGGTTGCTATTTACCCTCCCACTACCGGCACTCGCTAGGTGAAAACCCTATGCACGTTTTGGTGGATTTTTTAAACCTAGGTTTTTAATCACATCGCTAGCATAGCGGTCTGCATGGTTAGCTGCCACCTCCGGAGGTCCTGGGATCGATTCCCAGGCCATGCTACGAAATTTGAAAAGTGGTGTGAGGACTGGAACGGGGGGCGGGGGGGGGGGGGATCTACTCAGCCTCGAGTGGTCAATTGGGTAGAGGAGTGTGCGATCCCCACCTCAGGCTACTTGAAGTGGCTTTCAATAGTTTTCCATTTTGTCTTTGGACAAATGCTGAGATGGTTCCTACTGTAAGGTCACGGTCGCCTCCTTTCCATTTTAAATGGTTTTATGTGTTTCCATTATGTTTTTCCAGATATTTGAGGAAAGTGTGAAAAAAGAAAGAAAAGAAATGAGATTTGAAGTGACGTTGGATTGTTATGTCAAACACTATTATTTTTTTTGCTAAACATACATACTGAGTCTTACTGTTATAGAAAAATAGTTTTGCTAACAGAAGTCACTGCATGTTGGGAATGTTAGCATGAGAGAAACCTCAGCTCCTTATCGCAATAAGAATGTATGTATGTAAGTACATGTGTGTGGGAACCCTGCCTGCATACCTGCCTGCCTTTGCAACTTTGTCGTTGGGAAACAAAGTGAGATAGCGAGAGTAGCAGTTGCTAGATGTGATAACCTGATACTTTGCTCCAAGGTTAGTACGCTCTCAGGGGCATTCTTTTGAAAATGCTTATGTTGAACTTCTCATAGGCTGCACACTGGCAAAGTCATGTTGGCCCACAGTTATGAGAACTGCCAATGTCAAGACTTTTCTGACTCAGTCAGTCATTACTTGCAATGGGTGTTTTAATACAGGGCGAGAAATAACGCGTTGGCAAATTTATAGACACATTATATATGTACCGAAACAGTGTATCATGTTCATTACTTTGCGAGTTATTGTTTGATACAGACGGTTGTGCCGAGCCGTTAGCTTGCGCTAATTAATTAATTAACTTAATTTAATAATAAAAACCATTGATATATATATAAACATCAACTAAAAAGACAAGGTATGTATATTTGTTATAATAATGTTATGGAATAAATTATTGTTATTTGATGGATTATTTTGAAAGTTGACTTAATAACTTAATGGTTTGTACGTATTTTTTGTTGCAGATAAATCAACATTAACAACAACAACAACAACTAATTTGCTGTTTATATATACACCGCGGACAGGCCAACAAGGACCAAGCAAATATCACTTCTTTATAGGTCTAGTTTCCTTCTTTCTCTTCCAGAAGTCTTTCATCCTGGTCGACCTTGCAGCTCTTCTTTCAGCAGTCCATTCTCCTCTGTTGAGATTTTTCTTCTCCCCGACAAGAATTTTGAGACCAATTTTTTTTTCTGTACTCTATTCGATTTAGACAATCTTCTTCAGTAATTTTGAATTTTTGAAGTTCTTCTTTCATTTGTTTTACATAGCCTCCTTGTCCTTTATAGTTCCAGATTTTATCAAAAATTTGTTTGTTTAACCTTGAGCAATCCATGCGGACCATATGTCCGTAGAACTGAAGTCGCCGTTTTCTGATCATCACTTCAAGGTTGTCGATTTTACTATAAATTTCTGCATTCGATCTCAGTCTATAACCTTCCTGTGTTTTCCTAGGACCATAAATCGTTCTTAAAATTCTTCTATCTTGAGCAAATTCTCCATTCCGGTTATATTCGTAGTTTCCATGCCGTACAAGATGACTGGTCTAACAACAGTATTATAATGTCGTAATTTTGCATTGATAGACAGGTTCTTTTTATTGTATATATTTTTTGTACAAAAATTTAATCTTTCCAATTTCCCTTTTTTGTTCTCGATTGCCAATTTATCTGTCCCATTGCTACTAATTATTTCTCCAAGATATTTAAATCGGTCAGTGACCCTGATGCTCCCATAATTTGTTTTTATCATTTTCTTAGTGTATTTCTGATCAGTTGTCATCATCTCTGTTTTTACCAACGAAATCTGTAAGCCCGCTTTTTCCGCCGTTTCTTTTAACTGATCAATTTGGTTAATAGCTTCTTGTTCTGATTCAGCAAACAACGCTACGTCGTCAGCAAATGCTAAACCTTTGACTTTGAGGTTCTTATTCTTTGTACCAATTTTAGCACTTGAATCGTTTGAATTTGCTGTTTATATAAAGGACAAAAAAATATTATTCATTTGTAAAAGGTATGTACATTTTGTGTATGACTTTACGCTAAAACGAATGAATGAATGAATGCTATTTTATTTAATACTAATACATGAACTTATGGAATATATTTATTTTTTGTTACAGAATTAAACTGCGTGCATGCCAACCAAACGATTGGGGGGTAGCAGCGTAGCCCACTAAGCTACAATTTTGATATTGAAAAGGTATGTTATAAAAGATATGCTTTTTTGTTTTGTTTATGCGAAAATTAGCTTACTATTTTTTACGAGTGTCTTATTATGTCTGTGCTTATGAATAATCCTACTACCAAGAGCAGAGGCTATGTTGGCTAAAGCATAGCGTTAGGTCATGGGGCCAAGCTCTCTGCTGAACTCGGTAGGCGAGTGGGTTCGAGCCCTGCCCTCGCCCGTTCTTGAAATGGTTTTCTATGGTTTTCCATTTTCAACGCTAGGCAAATGCTGGGATGGTATTTCTTGACAGGCCACGGCCGCTTCCTTTCACATTCTAGCCCAGTTTCATTGATCCTTATCCATTCCATGTCTCATTCCGGCATGCAGGTCACTCACGACCGTCGACTAGAAAGACCTGCACTAGGCCTCTTAGGAGGCCACATGTCAAACAAAATAATCCTATTGCATAGCCTAAACCTTTTTTTGTGTGTTTTGTTATTATATGCTATAACTGAATTAATGCATATGTTTACTGAATATATATAACTAATAATGGGTTTTATTGCTTTGCTTTTCGGATATATATTAAAAAAGAAGCATTATCCAACATTTGCAACTAATTGGTTGTTTGCTGAAGCTCCAGCCACCTACAGTTGGAGAAACAACAGTTGCTACGACTTGTGTTCGCGTGTGTGTGTGTGTGTGTGTGTGTGTGTGTGTGTGTGAGTGAGTGAGAGTGTGTGCGCCAGTGTCTGAAGACATCTGTATTTGCCAGTTTTTCGGATTATCCTATTAATAAGGTGAGTTAACTTTCCATTTATTGTACTTTTTAATTATGTCTACGTCCATGTATCAAGACTTAGAATGGCAACCGTTAGCCAAATGTTTTAAAAGTAGGATATGTTCAGGCCGAATGCATTATGTGAAAAACTGTCTATCTCCTAAAGAATTTGTTGAATCGTGTTTATCTATTTTTCTGGATGAATGCAGGCAAGGTTTAACAATGCATCACGCCTTAAAAATAAATTTCGAATTACAATGCGTTTTTATTCTCATTAAAAATAATGTTGAAGAAAAACATAGCTTTAATCTTTGTACAAAAATGGAGAAATTACTGATATCCGATAATTTAGAAATGTGGTATCCAAAAAAATGCTATTAATGGGCTTATCAGTAAATTTGATAAGTTACAAGACGGACCCAGTGGCCTGGCTCTAAATAGCATTGCATATTTACGAACTAATATTTGAAAATACAATCCATTGAATGCAGGAATTAGCTATATTCCCACACCGAGCTTTATCGCTTCGAGAAAGGCAGTCATTAATGTATTGAACACAGACGATTACTGCTTTTTGTGGAGTATAGCTAGTTGTTTGCAACCCTGTCAAGATAGACATGCTCATTACACAGGGAAGTACAAAGCTATGTTTAACCACTTAAAACAAACTCTGAATCTGGAACGTGTTTCATTTCCCATGTCTCCAGATAAAATTCATTTATTTGAGAAAGATAATCCAAATTTTTCTTATGGTGTATGGCATTGAGGGATCCAATATTGTAGGCCCCTTGTATGCCACCAAAGAGACAAAACAATATCACATTCACTTATTACTTTTGTCTCATGGGGATAAAAGCCATTATTGTCGGGTTAAGAATTTGAGTAGATTGGTAAGCAGCCAAGTGTCCAACCATAATGGTAAAATACACATTTGTGAGCGTTGCCTTCAGTATTTTACAACTGATGAACTTTTGGAACGACATACTGAAGACTGTGAAGGGCAGACGGCAGTAAAGCTAGTCTTGCCCGAAGGGAATGACACAGTCTTGAAATTTAAGGCCACTAATAAACAAGACATGGTGCCATTTACTGTTTATGCCGATTTTGAGGCTCTGACTGTACCCCTTCAGGGATGTGAACCAAGCCCCCATACAAGCTCAACCTATCCAGTGCAGAAACATGAACCTTTTGCCGTTGGCTATTATGTTGTATGTCACTACGATAAATCACAATGTCAATATGTAAGTTACAAAGGTTCTGATTGCGAGCAGTGGTTTGTTGATCAAATGGCGGCTTTAGCGGGCAAAGTAGAAACAATTTTGAATAACCCTGTACCAATTCAGATGAATGACGTACAGCAAAAAGAATATGAACAAGTCACTACCTGCCACATATGCGAAAAGCTTATTCTAGTCGGAGAAACAAAAGTAAGAGATCACTGTCCTTTGACGGGAAATTTTAGAGGTGCCGCTCAAAGGGAATGCAATTTAAAGTATTCTAAACCTCGCTTTCTCCCCGTCTTCTTACACAATTTCTCACTCTACGATCTGCACTTCATTGTTAAAGAATTTGCTCATATAGATAAGAGTAAATTCAACATTTTAGCTAAGAACCATGAGAGCTTTACCTCACTTTCATGGAAAAAAGGAACAATGAACATTCGTTTTCTCGACTCATTCAAGTTTATGTCTAGTTCGCCGGATAGCCTTGTCAAAGGCTTAAGCGAGAATGAGTTGAAACATACCCAATCCCACTTTACGGATACAAAACAATTTAAATTATGTGTTCGTAAAGGTCATTTTCCTTACGACCATGTAGCAAGTTACGAGGTGCTTAAAGAAACGACTTTGCCCCCTAGAGAATTTTTTCTCAGTTAATGCAAAGCACCATCAGTGAAGAAGAGTATGCCCATGCACATCATGTTTGGCGTGCTTTTGCCATAGAAAACATGGGTCAATATGCTATGCACTACTTAAAATTAGATGTGTTGTTGTTGACTGACGTGTTTGAGACGTTTCGTCAGCTATGTCATTCGATATACGGGCTCGATCCCGCCCACTACTATACCAGTCCAGGGTTAATTTGGGACGCTGCCCTCAAATTTACCCAAATTGAGCTTGATTTACTGACAGATCCCGATATGGTACTGATGATGGAAAAAGGGATTCGTGGAGGGTTCGTATCGATTAATCAGTGACATGCCAAGGCAAATAATCATTACATGCCTGATTATTGTCCCGAAGAACCAGAATTTTACTTGATGTATTTCGATGTAAATAATTTATACGGTTTCGCTATGAGCAGACCGCTGCCGTACAAAAACTTTGTCTGGCTGTCTGAGGATGAAATTAAAGATTTTAATGTGCATAGCGCCAGCAAGCAACAGGACGTGGGATATGTTCATGACGTTGACTTAGCTGATCCCCCCGATCTCAGACAGCAACATGGTGATTTCCCATTTTGTATAGAGAAAATGGTGCCGCCTGAGAGTAAGGGTAATCATAAAAAATTGATGGGTACCTTATATGACAAAAATCACTATGTATTGCACATTGACATGCTGGTAGAATGTTTAGCCCAGGGCTTAAACCTGAAAAAAAAAAACATCCATAGAGGTATTTCTTTTTGTCAGAAACCGTGGTTGAAACCTTACATGGATTTAAATACCGCTCACAGACAAAGTGCCACTCAGCCATTTCAAATAAATTTTTAAAACTGATGAATAATTGTATTTATGGCAAGAGTCTCGAAAATGTGCGGCAGTATAGGGACATAAAATTGGTGAACACATGGCATGGACGATGGGGCGCTCAAAAATACATTTCAAAACCACATTTTAAATCTTTGAACGTTATTGATGATGATTTAGTTACTATTGAACTTTCAAAAACTAAAGTGGTCATGAATAAACCTATCAATTTAGGCCAAGTCATTTTAGATTTTTCAAAATTGCATATGTATAAATTTCATTACGGTTTTGCAATGCGGCAATTTGGTACCATTTCACTGTTATATACAGACACGGATAGTTTTATTTACCATATCCGTGACTGCGATCCGTATGTCGTGAATGAAAACCCAAAATGGTTTGACACGTCCTCGTTTTGCGAGAAGAACGTGTTTGATATCCCCCGTCTGACCAAAAAAGAAATTGGTTTAATGAAAGATGAGTGTTTAGACACCATGATGACTGAATTTGTTGGGCTCGCTCCGAAAATGTATAGTTTTCGACAGATGAATGAATGTGAATCTATGCGAGCCAAAGGAATTTGTCAACATGTGGTGAAAAGGCTTTTTGTGGATGATTGTTTACATGTCCTTCAAACCCACACAGGCATGACGCATAGTCAGTTTAGAATTATGTCTAAAAACCATAATTTATTTTTAATGAAACAACGGAAACAAACACTTGCTTTGTTGGATGATAAAAGGCAGTGGTGTCAGGATATGATGACAAGCGTTCCCTTTGGTTACAACCAGTAATGGTTGTTGCTATTGTTATTGTACAATACGACAAGTGTTTGGTTTGGTTGCTATCAAGTGCGTGATGCCATGTTGAGCCTCGGAATAAAAAATAAACAAATTGTAGTGTATCATTTTTTGTTTTTGTTTTTTAACCTGTGTGCAATGATGTAGGCAAGGATGTATGCAAGGATGTATGAATGTATGTAAATATAGGTATATAAACTGTATGTCTTGTGCTATTTGCCTGTCAACGCATAAAGAGAAGCATGCATCAACGTTTGCATGCCTCACTGTGCACAGGCTAGATTAAAACATGTTGTCTTTCTTTTTAAATTTATTTTAGCTACTGGCTTAATAAGCCTCATCTTTCAGCAAACTGCCCACCCATCCTCAGTAGACATGCAGCTTAATAGGCCTCTCTAGGTGCAGGCTTAATAAGCCTCATGTTTGAGCAAACTGACCATCCATCCTCAGTAGACATGTAGCTTAATAGGCCTCTCTAGGTGCTGGCTTAATAAGCCTCATGTTTGAACAAACTGACCACCCATACTCAGTAGACATGCAGCATAATAGGTCTCACTAGGTTAACAGACCTGATGCAATCAACAACAAAATAATTTCTTGCTTTTATTGTGGACAAACACACACTTTATATCTACTGTTATAAGTGGTGATGTATTACAAAACAACACCACACGAATATCTTAACAGAAATTGTTTTCAAACTTAATGCTTAAAAAAAGTCAACAGACAGATGGTTATTTATTTATTTTGCTTATTTTTTATTTTATTTTTGCTATTCACTTAGGGGACAGACAGTGTATAAATTAACATATTTTTTAAATATACATTCTTAGTAAAATGTCTAGAACTACTTTTCAGATTCAATGATGAACCATGATCAAGATTCTTTTATTGTTACCAAACACACTACGTTTAATGAATATGCAACGATGGTAAATGATAATCCACAACGTGTAGCGTATCCTTTTGAGTATAAAACATCAAAGTGCGCATTGATACCTCTTTTTATAAGAGCATCATTAATTATGATGATGATGTGTTGTCTCATGATCCAAGTCATCACTATTGCAAATCCTGTATGCTAAATTTTGGTTTTCAAAATAATGTATCTAGAGAAGTAATTCATAAATCATGGTGCGGTTTAACGATGAAACAAGTGATTGTTAAATTAGCGGTGTACACTATGTACAAATCCCTTGTTTAATGTATATTTTCCACTAACGTCAAATATGTTTTTTTTTTTCACTTTTATAAATTCCCTGCTGAGGAAGGAACCACTTCATATCGTCAACAAGCATTTCGTCAACTTAATTTTACGTTACCTATGAATCAATATTTACCACATCAGGGGCGGCCGGTGATATTGGACTCAAGGACGCCGCCCTCCCACCCCCCTCCCTCCTCATCAGCCATGATGTTCTCTCTCCTCGCAACTAATGTTTTGCCATCGTGACAAAATGTGTGTAGTTACTCTCCCTGTCGGTAGAGCGCACCGGATGCTCGTGAGGACTCATCAAAAATCGCCCGCTTTGTTATTTACGTTGCCATGGCAACGAATACCTTCAGTTATCCCCTGTCTATCCTCTCACGCGCTACGTCACGAAGTGTGTGGACTCAGTCATCTTGAGTCTGATGCAGCCACTGCCTGCTCTTTCAACGATTACGGCATTGGTTTATGCGTACCACGGCCGTCTGCGTACAACCTCGTTTCCAAATATTGGCGCTAGGAAGCAGCACCAAGTCACTGTGGCAGATATAAGTTTTGTATTGATGTTAATGGCGAAGTTGGAATGTATTCTGAATGATTTTATAATGTAGTACTGCTGCGTGCCCTTTTGTAAATCACAACTGGGCAAGTTAGAATACCGGGGAATTTCATGAGATACAATCGGACAATTCATTGCGTGAGAAGTGGTTACGTGGCATTTCCAGAGAAGGTGACAAGAGAGGAAGCAAATGGTTACCTTCTGATCGCTCAGTTGCTTGTAGTCTTCATTTTCTTCCTGAGAGCTTCAGATCACATAAATTATTATCAAATTGGTTACAACTAGCGGGATGCGGGTTGGCGACTATGGGATCCCAGCTGAGTTTCCTTGAGCTGAACTCCTCTCTTATATCTTTCATGTCAACTCTTACCCCAACGTTATTAGGGTATCGGAAGCCTGGGATGTTTTTCATTTCCCTGCCTTAATTGGCTCTTGTCTTTTTATTTCCTGATGCCCTAATTTTTGTAGGATCAAGCCTCATTTTGCCCTTTTTTCTGTCTTCTCTAAGAGGCCCTAAAGGAGGTAGGGTGTGTGTTGTCCCACCAGGCACGGTGCACCTTAGATATCGATACACCCTCAAAGGGGTGAAATATCTAGGTCATCTGCCCTTAGTGGTTTACTCTTTACTGTAGGTGATGGTGAGAAATTATGATGAAATGAAATCTACAGCTAGGCTTAACTAATTACTGACTTACAACTAACTCATGTACTAGAAGATGAAAACGACAATATTAAAAGAAAGAAACGAATAAGGGAAATAAATGACGGAAAAGAAATGCCCTCCATCTTCGAAGGGCAGATAACCTTGCTGTTCATCCCCTTATAACAAGAATCAATTTTCGAAGAATGAGTATTGAGGTACTTGGAAACTACTAGAGCCATTAAAGGCAGGTAGAAAAGGGAGAGAGGAGAGGAGAGGGTCCACCCCAAAGTCAATGCAAAAAGGGGAAAATGGATCTCGCTCTGGAACACATCACGGTCGCTAACTCCCGAGCTCAAAAGCTGAGCTCTTGAAGGTGTAGCCCTATCCAGGGTGCACCTCATGTGGTGGAGCTTCACGAACCCTGCCTCCTTTAAGGCCTTGTATAGAAGGCATTAGATGTTATGAAACTAAAAGAAGAGGGCTGACCCCTCGAAGAATGAGGGTATCAGGATAGATGATATGAGGCTAAGTTACGGCAGGAAAATGAATGGCTCCCTAGACTTTGGATGCTCTAATGCTATCCGGGTTGGAAGAGAACAGGAGTCGACTAATGGAGGTCGACAGGTAGATGACATAGAAGAGCCAAGTACAAGTGAAAATAATAACCGCCTCTGCTGGGGTCCAATTGTCTCCAACCCTCCTAGTCTCACTAGGCCTAGTTGTGAACCCTTGTGGTGGGGATACACCCTCAAGGGCTCATGAGGTTGGGAATTTGCGACCCTGAGCAGGGTCCGGTATTCTTATTTTTCCAGTGACTGGGAGCAAATATTTTTAATACCTTTGTTACTTCTTAAAAAACAATAGTGCCTAGTCCAAACGAAATAAGGAAATCAAGCTTCAAAAATATGTAAGAAGAAAAAACACAATTCATGTATGAAATCATCTCTGTCAATTACTGGAAAAGCATCACAAAAAGCGGTTTACATCTTAAACGGTTGAGTCCCCCCTCGGTAAAATTCACGAGCCGCCACTGCACCACATAGAATACGGTCTATTAGAAACTAACAAGAACAATATGTAATGCAGATGTTTTTTTTTGTTGGATTCGGCTTTTAGGAACATACTTTACTTTCAAAAAAGACATTTGGCTATTTTTTTTAGTTTATAGTGTATTCATGTTTATGGAAAACACATACTCCAGTTTAAATATGTATTCTTTAATGTTTTGTTTCTTGGACATAGACATGGTTAATAAATTGCATGGTATGTTAACTTTACCTTTATAGGCATCCATTAGTATGCAGTGCGATTGCACGTCGACACGGGAATCGTATACGACTGATTCAACAAGGAGATTATTTACTAATACCTATTGACAACAGAGGCATACATTTAGCTCCAAACGATGTTGAAAATGATTCACACTTAATTTTCATAAAATATTTTCTATTAACTTAAATAATTTTCAAATTCATGTTTTGGCTGAAAATGAATGTCAACTTTTAGAAGTAGGCTACACAGTGTGGAACAATGATTTGTTTGTTTTACATGCGTTTTACCGAAAGGTAATACAATGGTCATGCGAACATTGTTCACATGCCTACGTTTTTGTTAATCTGTCAAAGAAACTGTTCCCACAAATTATTGAACCACCCATATAACAAATAATATGAATCATGACTTGTTAATAATAATAATAATAATTTTGCAATTTGTTATTTATCTTTTTAGAAAAAAAAAGTATGAAGCCCTTTGCTCAGACGTTGAAGATCAGTTACTGATGATACAACATAAACAAGTCTTAGTTGTAACCATACAAAAAACAGGTTTAGATGGTAATAAAACTTTAAACCAAAACCTTATTTTAGGTTTTATAGATGTCAGAGCTCCACTATTTTTAATAAAAATCACCTGCTCCTTGATTACCAAGGTGTCCATACCCATAAATTAATCAACAACAACTGTTTAATTAAACAGCTGACCATCCCGTGGTGTAGCAACTTGCATTCTTGGTTGTCACCTCGGAGGTCCGGTTTTGATTCCTTGTTTTGTCAAGAAATGTTAATTTACATATTTACCAAATTTTGAAAATACGTTTCGACAGTGGCAATGGTTAGTGTTTTGCGCCACTTCATTAGCAGATGCGCAAGTCATTGAACCCTATCCCTATAAATACATTTTAATTGATTTGTCTGATGATGCTTTAGCGCGTTATTAATGTCATTTAACAACCACTCTCTACCCTATGGTAGATATTAACTTTTTTTTTTAATTTAAAACAAAATTTAAAACAAAGGTTTTGGTTTATTTTTAGCTTTAAAAAATAGTTTAAAATGATAGCTTGGTTTATTTCTTTCTTTCTTTCATTCTTTTAGAAAAACATGAACATGTATGATAATAAGAATCATCATATTGCAGACAGCCTAGTTTATATTCAGCAAACACAGTTGTTGCTTCTTCCAGTGTTAAAAACCACATGTCTTCATGGACGTGGCCCGTGGCAAGAAATTCATCAAGCACTATTAAGTCATATGCACCAAAACACAATTTTTTTTATCGATGATAATTGTCATTTACAACAGTATACCTATTTGCGTCATGTGAACCATGAAACACAAAAACATAGGCTGTTGATGTTGGTTCAACAGTTATCGCGTACCTGTTACAAACATTATTATATTTTTGTCAATTTATCCAATACTATCTACAACTTTAGGCATTATACGCTCAGGCTTAAAAACAACACTCTTTAATGTATTGACAATGTTGTTGTTGTTATATAAAGATGAGAGTGTTAAAAAAATAACACTCTTTTCTTTCCTTATAGCCAAGCCAAGCATGGACGCCTTGAACGCCATTGGCCAAGATTGCGGCCTTGTACGCAAGAAAATTAGTGAATTGCCTACACAAACACCATTTCGCATTCATAAAATACGAAAATTAAAAACGAAATTTGGTGAACGAGCTCTTTGCATTTGTCAAGCCTTGAGATATTTCTTCCCACACGATTTAATAACCTACCTGATAATGTCATGGAAGATGTCAATTCGAGTATTCACCCTGTGTATTTAATCTATGAGGGTGAAAAAAATAATCGTTGTATGATTCGTTTTGTAAAACTAGATAATGAATAATCATTGTACGCAAGACATAACTTTTTGTTGTTGTTGTTGTTGTTTATTGATGTCTTACTAAAACAAAAAACTATTTTTTTCAGTGCTCAACAGTTTTGACGTTTATTAATTGTTGCTGATGGTTTATAATAATAATAATAATAATAATAATAATAATAATAGTAATAATAATTTTCTTAACTTTTTTGTTTGTTTTTTAGCCTTTAGGGCTACATTAATACACTGATGCCTATAATGACTATAGGTAAATGGTAATTTTTGTTATAAGTTCACTCTTTATTGAGAGAAATTTTTTTTAGCCTTTAGGGCTACGTCAATACAAACATTGTCTATGATGCATGTTTTTAACTTTCTTTTTATGTACATGTATAATTTTTAAAATAAGTTGAAACGTCATGCGCTTAAGGATAGGTTGTTCATTTAGCACATTCACTCATGCAATGCAAAAACAAGTAAAAACATGAACATTATTTACTAAATAAATAAATAATTTAAAGTTAACGTTACATTGTGCTAAATGGTCACATGGCTTTGTACAAACAAAATCGTAATGACATGTTTTATTACAAAATAATAACAATAATAATAATAAACATTATTTTAACGGTCACATGGTTTTGTACAAACAAAATTATAATGACAAGTTTTATTACAAAATAATAATAACAATAATAAAAAACAACGTAGTCCTTAACTTGTTAATATTTGTATATGCTACTATGACTACATTTAAAACATGTTTTTTACTTTTATTTCTTTACTAGTGCTTGCAGTGCATGAGGAGGGTGTTTAATAAACAAGCAACCATTAAGCCCATAACGTTTAAACTTATTTTATTATTTAGTACAAACACTATTTATATTTTTTTGTTTATAATTAAGAAATTTGAAACTATTAGTCAATAATAATGCACTGTAATTTCTTTTTATTGTTTATAATTTTAAATTTAAACACCATTTATATTATTGTTCATAATTATATTGAAACTATTAGTTAATAATAATACACATTCGTCCTTTTTATTGTTTATAATTTTAAATTCAAACAGCATTTATATGATTGTTTATAATTATGATCTTTGAAACTATTAGTTAATAATAATATACTGTCGCCCTTTTTTATTGTTTATACTTTTTAATTGAATTACCATTTATATGATTGTTTATAATTATATTTCAAACTATTTTTTTAAAATTATAACAGTGATGCTATACATTTATTAAATTAAATTCATGATGTTAAAGTCCATATTTAGATAAAAGTAATTTGCTTTTCATAGCACCGATCACTATAAATGCAGCCATTCGTTCCGATAGAGTGGCATCTGAAGCTGTTAATCGTTGCTTGGCAATCCTTAAAAAGACTTTGTCGGCAATGTGTCTTAGTGTGGGATCACTGTTTTGATAGGCTATATCATGATTACGACATGCATGGTCCAAAGCATTTATCCCCATATTCCCTCTCCTCAAACGATCTTCAAGACGAGTACCAGGTCCACAAAAGCTGTAAGCAGGTAAGTGCGCTTCGAATGGCAGTTTTTAATGATGTTATCAATAATTCCAGGGCCAATACACCTGGGACATAGAGGTTTCAATCGGTGAAAAACACTTTTGTTGTTGTTCTTCTTCTTGTTCTTGATGTTGTTTGTCGGTGGCTGCCGACGAGCATGGTAGTGGTTGTTTTCAGCATGACAACCATGGAATGATGAAACAATGTATTTACAGTGAGTTTTATGACCATGATATAATTTCATCAATTGACATGTGGCACACTGTCGAATGGAAGGTATTTTTGCCATGGTTAATTGCTTGTGATGGGAAAAATGATTGCATGGTTGTAGTTCACTCAATACAGGGTCGGTAGTCCACTCAGCAGGAGCCTTTTCCCAATTTTTTTTTCACAGCGTTGGCAGCGACATAAAAAAGAAATGATTTAGGTAGTGCCAATAATTCATGATGTGTAAAGCTAATCAGATTTTTCTTGCACACAAAGAACTTTCCAATAGCCTTGTCGATTGTAGTAGCGTCCATGTTTATAACGTTGATGTTATCACCTCACGTGTACAAGTCTCACTGCTATCATTGGACGATAAACTTTCAGTTTTAATTTTATTTAACAACTCCCAACATGCTCTGGTGGTGAGCCAATGAAACAATTGCCACGCATGCGCTAAGGCTTTATTCTGAATATTGTCACAAGGACAACTGTCTATGAGCGTTTGCAGGGATGGACAACCCAGATCTAAAAGGTCAATACATTGACAGTGCGAGAGTAGGGGAGTGGTGGTACTTCTAAGCCACCCGGCGTTGCTCGGGCGGCGTTCATATTAAATAATTAATATCTGGCCAACCCATGGTCGGATTTTAACAAATGAGGTGTCGTTCGACTCTAGCTGACGTCCTCTTTGCTATGAACCACTCGTTATATTTTTCATTTTTTTTGAAAATTTTTTTTTTTGAAAGTAGGCGATAGTTTGAAAACCAAACATGATAGAACGTTGTGTCAAGGTTCAAACCAATGGTTTTTATGTCCTTTATATTTTATAATAAAACTATTTTATTTTTGATGTTTTTTTGAAAACACTCGAATTTTGAAATTCTACTATTTTGGAAACTAGAAATTATACAAAAACGTTTGTTTGACATAAATGAAAGGCCCCTACCCCCTCTACCCCCAAAATAAATGTCAAGTCTCTAGGACTAAAATTTGTGTTTTGTAGTAGTGCTAGGTTGTTCGTTCTGGTTCCCAGCCTACTTTCCTACGAACTTTGCCGATAACACTCGAACGCATAGTCGGATTTTAACGAACGAGGTATTGTTGGCGTTGGGATGACGTCCTCTTTGCTAAGCATGTGTGTTGGTATTTTAAAAATGTATTTTGAAAATGTTTGTTTTTTGGATTGGCGCTATTTTGGAAATGGCGAATTTTAGAAAATAGTTTGTTTGACGTTAATGAAAGGTGGATATGCCCTCTAGGTGGGTAGCAGGTTTCAAGGGTGTAGGAGGAAAAAATGATAGCCTACTTTCTCGCGAACATTGGCGATAATTGGCGAATGGATGGACGGATTTTAACGAATGAGGTGTCGTTGGACTCGAGCTGACGGGCGCTTTCCCCTGCACTACGTATTATATATATATTTTTTTAGAAATTTTTTTATTTTAATTTTGAATTTTTACTATTTTAGAAACTAACAAGTTTACAAATAAGTTTGTTTGACTTAAATGAAAGGTCCCTACCCCCTCTACCATGAAAATAAATGCCAAGTCTCTAGGACAAGAACTATGCATTTAATTTTTTTTATAATTATTAATAAAAGAGTGTTTGTAGACAGAGAGAGCCGGTAGCGCTGGGCGTGTGTTCCAACGAGGCTATGACTGGCCATGGTGAATACGGGAAATGGCTATTTCGACGGGGCGATGCATGGCAAAACGAGGGGTCGCTTTTCGATAATTTTCTCCTATGACGAATGAATGAAGGTGAATATTTTCGAAAATCCCTCATGTTGATCTTTAAAACAGGTTAGTAAACACTGACCAGTAACCAAATAAAATTCATAATAGTACCGTATCAGCCGAATAAAAATAGTCGACAACAACAGAACTTGTTTTTCTATGTCTGACTGGCAGCCAGAATGGGAAAACAGAATATCTGCTCGAGAGGCCAGCTTGGAGCTTGGCTGGCTGGGTGACAGGATGTGACATGTTATCGCGTTTCAGGAATGTGAGCCAGAGCTAACAACAGGCCAATGGAAAATTACAGTGACGTAGAGGTGAGTTGAAGGTCGAACAATATCGCAACGACGTCAGGGAAATAATGCAGTAAGCGAGTATAAATCCTCCCCCTACCATTGCCATAGCCAATTGCAGGGCAAGAGTAATGTTAACAGCTTTGTGATAAGAGGGACACAGGGCGAGGGTTTGGGCAAGGAGAGGAGGGCAGGGGGTATTAAGAGTGTTGATCATGTTATGACACACAGTCAGTCATTACTGTTTTAAGCTTTGCAGTGTAAACATAGGCTGCGTCGTCTGTGTATAAAAGTGATTGCATTCGTCTGCTCAACCCCAGTTGGTTACTATATTGGATACATTATATATTTGAGGTAAGAGCTAGATTAACACTGTTTAGTTTATTGTAATGCTAATGAATGTTTAAATGATTATTGGTTTACCATTTTATTGATGGATTGTTTTTATTTTGTTTGTTTTAGATAATCCGTATACCTGTTGTGGTCAAAGAGAGAGACAGAGAGAGGTAAACCAATTCACAGAAGCCTACAAGACAAGGCAGAAAAAGCAAGTTTTTTTACAAAATACAGGTAAGATTTTTTAAAATTATATATAAAAAACTGTTTTTTAATTTAATTTTATTTATTTTTTGTTTATGATAAATGCTATTTGGAATGGATATACTCATGGTGGTTTATTTTATTTCTTCCTAGTGTGCTGGAAAACGCTTGACCACAGCAACCACTGCTGTGTGTTTTTTTTGGGGGGACCAGTGTTTACAGAGCAGTCTACGGCTGAAAACTGTGGTGAGATTGTTTCTTTTATAAAAATCATGTCTTTTTCCACTGCTACCGATAGCTTAACGTGCGAACCCATTGAATCCTGTTTTAAAAAGCGTGTTTCCTCTGGCCACATAGTGAATGATAGGGAGAGTTTAATCCCAAAAGACTTTATGGAATCTTGTTTCGAAATTTTTAAACAACAAATTTGTACAGCGCAAAGGTTGCATACGGCTTTAAAGGTCAATACACAACCCGTGTGCGACTTCATATATAAAAACAAGGACAGTGAGCATAAAAACATTTTATATTTGCAGTAAAATGCAAGAGCTTTTGATAGCCGATAATCTGAACGAGTGGTATCAATCCAACGTGATAAATGCCTTGCTATCAAAATTTGTTAAACTGCAACAAGGACCCAGTGGTTTAGCGTTAAACAAAATTCACCATCTACAAATCAACATTTGTCATTTCAACCCGTTGAATGCTGGGTCAAGCTATATTAAAACACCACCAGCATTAGCATCGAAAAAGGTTGTGGTGATATATAAAGAATCATGACAATGATTGCTTCCTGTGGTGTGTGGCTGGATATTTGCAGCCAGTACAACAGCATTGTTACAGACCAGGAAAGTACAAGGCCAAGTTTGATGATTTGAAACAAACTTTAAATTTAACTCGAGTGTCTTTCCCTATGGACTTAACCGAGATCCATAGGTTTGAACAAGACAACCAGGACTTTTCGTTCATGGTCTATGGCCTTGACGGTGATGAGATTGTGGGTCCTCATTATGCTACAAAAGAACCGAAACGACATCACATTCATCTTTTATATTTATCTGAGGGAGAGGTGAATCACTATTGCCTCATTAAAAGCCTGAGTAGATTGCAAAGCAGACAAGTGCCTAAGCACGCTGGTGTAAAACATATTTGTGATCGTTGTCTGCAATATTTTACAACCCCTACGCTTTTGGAACGTCATAGGGTAGATTGTGTCTTTCAGGAAGCGGTGAGATTGATATTGCCACAAGGGGACAAGGCAATGTTAAAGTTTAAGGACATTCATAAGCGTGACACTGTTCCCTATGTGGTATACGCAGATTTTGAAGCTCTCACTACACCCATGGCGGGATGTGAACAAGATGCCACCATCAGCTCAACCACACTCATTCAAAAACATGAACCCTTTGCCATAGGATTTAATGTGGTGTGTGCCTATGACCCCACACAATCCGTTTACAAATACCGTGAGGGGCCAGATTGTGCCAGATGATTTTTGGATGAATTTGTCAAGTTGGCCGACCATGTACAGGAATTACTGGACCACCCAGTACCCATGAGTCTATCTACAAAACAGCAGCAGTATGAGCATGCCACGACATGCCATATTTGCGAAAAGCCACTGATCACTGCTGAAGACACCGTCCGTGATCACTCACACTTTACGGGAGATTTTCGTGGAGCTGCGCATAGCAAATGCAATTTGAACTTTCCAGCTCCTCGTTTCATTAGTGTCTTTTTCCACAATCTGGCAAATTATGACATTCAGTTTTTGATTCGTGAATTGGGTCATGTCAACAAGGGCTCGTTTACCATTATTCCCCAAAACCATGAGCGTTTTACAGCCCTGACATGGAGGTTGAGCAACTTTAGCATTCGATTTTTGGATTCCTTTAAGTTTATGGCATCCTCGCTAGACAGTCTTGTGAATGGCTTGAATGAGGAGGAATTAAAAAATACTAGAATGCATTTTAATGATCCTGAGCAATTTCAATTGTGCATTCGGAAAGGTATATTCCCGTATGATTTCTGCAACAGCTGGGACGTGTTAAAGCAAAGAAAACTCCCACCACAAGACAAATTTTACTCGAAACTAACACGCAGTACCGTTTCCGATGAAGACTATGCTCATGCATGTCAACTTTGGCGAGAGTTTGGCATGAACACGATAGGTGAATATGCTATGCATTACCTAAAACTGAATGTATTGCTGCTCACCGATGTATTTCAAAAATTCCGTGAGTTGTGTCAACACAATTACGGTCTTGACCCGGCTCACTATTATACGAGTCTTGGGCACTCGTTCGATGCCTCTTTGAAATACACTCAAGTGGAATTGGATTTACACACTGATGTAGACATGGTTCTATTTTTTGAAAAGGGCATTCGTGGCGGCTTTGTGTCGCTTAACCAACGCCATGCCGAAGCGAACAATGTCTACATGCCTGATTATTCACCAGACAAACCAGAATCGTACTTAATGTACTATCAAGTGAATAATTTGTATGGTTACGCCATGAGTCAGCCTTTGCCCTATGGAAAGTTTGCTTGGCTGACAGACAAACAAGTGTCAGAATTTGATGTGATCAAGGCTAGCCAAGAAACAGGCCGTGGATATGTCTTAGAAGTGGATATTGAATATCGCTCATCCTTGTATGATGAACATGCTGATTTCCCATTCTGCCTTGAGCAAATGGTTCCCCCTGACAGTAAAGTGAAAATTGAAAAACTCATGGGCACACTTTACAACAAAAATCGGTATGTGCTACATATCCAAATGTTGGTGCAATGCCTCGCCCAAGGCTTGGTGTTGAAGAAAATCCATAGGGGTATTTCTCGTGCCCAAAAACCATGGCTCAAGCCATATATGCAACTCAACACAGAGCACCGACAAATGGCAACACAGCAGTTTGATTTTTTTTAAAATTAATGAACAACTGCATCTATGGCAAGTCCACGGAGAATGTTCGCAAATACCGTGACATTAAATTGGTCAATGTCTGGGAGGAGCCCGGCGGTACATTGCCAAGCCAAATTTCAAATCGATCAACATTATCGATGAGGATTTGGCTACTATTGAATTGAGTAAGACCAGCGTGACCCTGTATAAACCCATTTACTTGGGCCAAGTCATTTTAGACTTTTCCAAATCGGTCATGTATCGATTCCACTATGAGTTTGCCAAACGCCATTTTGAGGACGTCTCTCTTTCGTATATGGATACGGAATCATTCATTTACCACATTCGCCACTGCAACCCCTATGACGTTATGAGGCAGCATAGTGACTGGTTCGACACCTCTTCGTATAGCGCTGACAACATGTTTCAGCTACCCATAAAAAACAAGAAGGAAATGGGCGTTTTAAAAGATGAATGCGGTGATTCCGTCATGACGGAATCCGTAGGTTTGGCTTCAAAAATGTATGCTTATCGCACACTAGACTGTAAGGAAGCCAAAAGAGCAAAAGGTGTAGGTAGGGCAGTGGTAAAATCGCTACGTGTAAACGATTACTTAGCGGTTTTACACACTGGCAAAGCTATGTCCCATACACAGTGCAGGATAAAATCCAGCAACCATCATTTGTATCTTGTGCAACAGAGAAAACGCACCTTCGCCTCCATGGATAACAAACGTGTGTGGGCTGATGACCTGCTCACCAGCCTGCCCTGGGGTTATGATCGCAAGGAGGAGGAGGTGTGATTTTTCTGTTTGTTCGTTTAGGGACATGGCTTTTTGTAACTTGTAGATTTAGTATTTTGTAAATAGTAGATTTTGTAAATAGTGGCAACCCACTTATCCCTTTTGCTCTTTTAAAAAAAGTTCTATGCAACCTTATTTTAATTTTAAATTTAACAAAGTGGGGAATTGGAAAATGGTATATAGTTTGATTCTCTTAAAGCTGTACAAAGTTGTAGTTTTTTTTGTAAATATGAAATAAGTAATATTTTTAGTAACTTTTTTTTTTTGAAATGGTAAAATGTTAAATTTATAATAAAAAGTTCTTTTGGGATGAGTGTGCATGTCGAGAATGTGCTTTTGGGAATAAATAAAGTGGTTGTTTGTTCCCAAAGACAGGTGTGAATGTATGAGTCGAGTAAAAGCTGGTGTGTATGTATGACCAGAGCAAACACGGTGAGGTAGGGTGGGTGGGGAAATTTTCACCTATATACTCATTTTATTTTCAATAGGTTTTTTTTTATTCATTGAAATGTGGCAGACAATCGACATTATTTTTGTAAAAACAGTCTTACCTGCACTAGTCATAGACCTCGACATTTCCGCAATCCCATAAACTCACTGCAGCATCGCCATGGTCAAGCACTTGCATCAACATTATTGTCAAATCTCAACTTTCGACTACACCAAATGAAAAATGTGAAAACAGCAAAATGGAAAATCCGTTTCGATATCACCAAAAATTCAAAACTTAAAACGGATATTTTTAAAAACTGGAAATGGCCATGTGTGAAATATGAAAATTCAGAAAAACTTCAAACAGACATTGTTTAAAAAGTGTCATCAACAAAATGGAAAATCCTTATCATTAAAAACATGTAACGAACATTTTTTTAAACTTTAAATTGCAAATTAACAAATGGCAATGTGTGAAAATGTGAAAATGATACATCAACATCATGATTTTTTAAATAATAAAAAAAAACATCGTGCTTTGGTAAACCTTTGTTTTTATTTCATAGTCATAGTGAATTGACAAAAGAAAAATATAATACAAACACATCTCAATTCCTCACTCCTCCATTCCTTAATGTTCATGTCAACGCATCATCAATTTTCCTATCATAGCACTCAAGACAATCAAGGCTGCCATCCTCTCACCCACTGAGGCATCACAGGATGTGAAACGTTGTTTAGCTTTCTTCAATAACAATTTATCTGCCACATGTCTTAAACCAGGATGACTATGGCGATAAGAAAGGTCATGTTCTTTGCATGCTTGATCCAAAAGATTAATGGGTATATCACCACGTTGCAAACGTTTTTCAAGATGAGTTCCAGGGCCACAAAAACGATAACCTGGAAGATGGATTTCGAAAGGTAAGTATTGGATCACTTTGTCAATGACGCCATTGCCAGTACAGGTCTGGCATATCCTTTTCCATCGATGGTAAAAAGGTTGGGTCTTCCTCTTTTTCTGTGGACGATGTTTCTGTTTGTTGTTGATTTTTCTCGCCATGACACCCGTGGAATGATTCAACAAAGTCTTTAGACGGACTTTTATGACCGTGATACAGTTTCACTAGCTGACAACTCGCGCACTGACGCATACAGGGTATTTTTGCCATGGCCACTTGCTTATGGTGACCGTAATCCGTACAGGATTGCAATTCACTCAACACAGGGTCTTGAGTTCATGATTTTGGTACATGTTGCCAGATTTCTTTCACTGCGTTGGCGGCTACATAACAAATGAACGACTTGGGGAGCGCCAAGAGTTCTTCTTTGGTAAAACTGTCTAGTTTCTTTTTGCACACAAAGAACTTGCCAATGGCTTTGTGCGTAGCATTGCCTTTCTCCATGGTATCACGTGCTGTAGATGTTTACACGTCTCTTGTAGAAATCTCACTGGCGTCATTCACAGGTAAATCTTGAGTTATAATTTTGTTCAACAACACCCAACAGGCATGGCTGGTTAACCAATGAAAGAGATGCCACACATGGGCTAGGGCTGTATGGGTAATGTTGCCACAGGAACAAGTATCCATGAGCGTTTGCAGGGAAGGGCAGCCAAACTTCACGAGGTCGATACATTGACAGTAAGACGCCAAAAACGGTTGCAACCATTGACGTTTTTCATTACCTTTCACAAATACCACATTGGCTGAGGACAAGTGTGCTTTCATGACCACGTCCAAATATTTATAGGAAATGGTTCTTTGATTCCAGTCCAGTTGCCTACGATCTTCAATCCACTGGGTTTGTTTACGATCTTTTTCACACAACAAATCAAAGCATGAGGCGGTTTAAATTGCAAATGCGTAGCTTGCGATATCCAAAACGTGGTACAATCGATAATAGCCACTTGTTTAAATATAAATTTGTTGTCACCAATTTTAAACCCTTGGCAATCCACAATGAGTGTGCGCAACATGTTGCCACTTGCCTGGACCAAGTTCAACTGACGATCAATGGCTAAGGTGTGACCATGACATGGACTTACCTACCATGCTAGTTAAAAAAAAAGAGGTTAGGGTCGGACAGGGGGACATGAAAAAGTAAGAATTTAAGAATTACATCATTTTATTATTATAACACGTTTTACAGGCTTTTCTCATTTTGGGATAGGGACGATACCAACTCATACAACAATATAGCCTTTTGTGTTTTGTAACGTCCAAAACACCGATGATGTCCCAATGTCTCTAAACTAGGCGTTTTTGATGGCGAGCTGCTCACCGAAGCACCATGGACACCATACGGTCCACACGTATCATAACTTGTTTTTTTTTTATCTCCCAGATGCACGAGTGAGGGGTAGCTTGAATGACAGGGTATGTTTCCCACCTCCATTCTGCACAGGTAGGGGCAGGCGGATGACCAGCGCTGATGTTCCGGCATGGGTTCATCACTCTCTTGCCATTGGTCTATGATGATGGGACAAAAGGCACATTTCTCTTCATCTCTTGTTTTTAAATAGTAGAATCCAGCGGCCACCAAGGCTTGAGGGTTTATGAAAGGCACTGGCGACGTTGCAAAAGTCTTGAAACGTTGTTCCTCAGAGTTTAAATTCATGGATTTGACTTCTCTTGATGCTTTAAAGCAAGACCTGACTGAGCGGCTTGACGTGGGCTGTTATTGATACACTCGTCACTTGGTTGGACAGTGGATAATAATTGACTTGTTTGTGATGAATAATCAAACAGTAGGCCGTCGTATTGGCTGGTACATTGTCATGCGTTTCAAAATCTAGTCGAATGTCAATAATGGATGGCTTCACAGACTCTTCCAGTTAAGAACACTCAAAGACAAATAGTGGGGCTCTTGCCTTAAACGCTTGGGGTAGCAGCATGGGGCCGTTCTCTTTTTGATAATATGACCATCGAAATTTAGAAAACAAGTCGTACAGGGGGCCAAACTTATTTTTAGAAAAATCCAAATCCAGTCCTTCATAGGGAAACACAGCTCCGTTGAGGAAGAGACGTGCATTTCTCAATTGCAGGTGATCAAATTGGGTGGCATCTTTGGTTTGTTGATACTGGCGATTCGTTTGAAAATCCACGATCAGGTAGAGAGGTCTCTCTGTATAGCGGGCTGTTTTTACAGACCAACTGTGTGTATTGGTGGTGGGCAATAGCGGGTACTCATGGAGTGTCCAGCTTCTAAATTCCATGGGTAGAGGCATATCTCTCTTTACCATCTTGAGTATGTCCATTTTTTTTTGCTATCGTCAAGGGTCACATGGGGCACTTTCCATAGCAAGCGTTGTAGTTGAATTTTCAAAACAATGGGGGCATTGTCGGCTCCCTTGAGTGCATTATTATCACTCCTGTCTCTCACCAGATAAAGCACTTGCCTTGCGTTGACCACAATGCGCTGGTGGTCTTCGGCAAAGCCTAAAATCAGTTTAAGAGGTAAATATCCAGTAAAGGTCCCATCGGTGTGTACCGTCCAGTCATTGATCGAGTCAGGGCACCAACCTGCTATGCAAAGTGTTTTGCCTTCTTCCTCACTATAAGAGGGATATAGTTTCATGACACTGGAAATACCCACATTTCGAGTGCTATCCACCACGATATCGTTAATAACATACCGCACTTCAGAGAACAGAAAGGCCAAAGCATGGTTGGCCAACTTGGATGTGGTGGGTGTAGAGCCATCGGCTTTGGTGAGCCTTCCTTCAATCTGAATGACACTTTCAAGCGGTAGCGTGTAAATATCTTGGTTGTTGATAACAAATTGAATTTCATCATTGTTATTGTGACCAGGTGTTTGAGCTTGATAAGATTGGAGATCAATTCTTACCACCCCTGGTTGCTCCTCGATGCGGTTCGCTACCTCTAGGATAGAATTCATCATGGGGGTTGACGTGGTAACCCAAATGCTGTAAAATCTGCTTGTCTTGAGATGTTACCGTGTATTCACGTGGCAAACAACTAACACCATTCCTAGACAGTGTTGTTGCTTTATACACAAACTTCATAGTGGCTTTAGCACCAACTTGTAAGTCACTGGTGTGGTCGAATCTAGATCAATGAGTTGTTGATCTCTATTCATCAGTCTTAATGTTATATTATTAATACTATCGACAACCACCCTTTAGGGTGTCCGCTGGAAGCAGCTACAGACTCAGGCGAGCCGAACATGTCCTCGGACACTCCCGGCACTAAAAGCCATACGATAGATAGATAGATAGATAGATAGATAGATAGATTAATACTATCGACAGCCACAGAATGAAAAAGCACCACTGGAGGGTTTTCACGAATTATATAGCCATTGGACGATGTCACAATAAAGTCATAAAGCGAATGCGATAGTTCTTGATTGGTGTACACTAGGCTAATAATTGTACACGTCACCGACACATGATGGTTCTCAATGAATTTCACTTCATGGTCTGATTATATATATATATAATTTTTTTTTTTTGCTACAACACACGTGGTTTAAATCCTAGTAATGGACCAATGGAATCGGGGCGTATTTTAAAGTCAATGTTGATTGTACAGAAAATAATGCAGCGATGAGTGTTGGTATTTCCTACAAGTTCAAACTTGCGCGTTCCATCGAGAAATAACTTTAAACCATATTCATTGATCAACACCACATACATGTGTTCATAAATGTCATCGATCGTGTATCACCAGAGTTCAGGGAGAGCACAGAATCATCATAGTAAAACTTGTTGTTCACATTTTCACGTATGTTGTATATTCGATTGTACGTTTCAAGAGAAACAAGTCCTAAACCATAGGGTTTTTCACTCAATTCGATGGGCGGGTAAAAGTCTAGGCTGACTTCGGGTCCACGTCCATGCAGTGTAAACGTTTTACTTTCTGTCGACATACTGTTGGCGTTTTTGCTTATGCTGCGTCTTATATAAAAAAATAAACAAAAACGTCCACACTGTTGGCTGTTAAACGATTGCTCACGTTTCACATTATAATATATCTTGATCCTGTTTCCAAAATAGGTCACTAGTTCCATGGGCGGGGGCAAATTCCCAAAACTGTCAAAGTACCATACGATGGATCCCTCTTTGACATAAGCTACATAATGCGTTCCTGGTCCTCGGTTATCATCCAAATTGACAACAGCACATTCCGGTTTCCAGGGTCGTGGGGGTAATTGGATTCGCAATAAACACACCTCGAAAACGAGAAAGCTTTAGTTGTTTAGCATAGCTTTCCACTTGTTGATGCGTCAGGGCATGTCTTGCTATGGCTGAGGTTATTTTTTTTAATATTTTGAAATGGTGAAATCCCAAATCCTTGTTGATAAAAGGCTGGCTTTAAATTGGCATTCCTAGCCCCCATTGCAATCGCTTCCACTGTCCATTGTTTCATTGTGTCGCTGACTTTCTTTGAGTTGTTGCTTGCCCTGCTGTGCGGCTTTAATGGTTTTCGCCACTGCACTGGCACCACCCAAAAGTGAACCCAGAGCAGCCAGAGCGGCAAATAAAGCAGGTAAAAATCCCGCTCGTTTGGGGACGGGAATCACTCGCCCTTGTTTTGAACCCTGTCGCTGACGTTTTGGAATAACACATCTCTGTGCTGCTCGAAGAGCTTTCCTCATGGTCAATACATTATTTTTTATTTTTTTTATTTCGCAACGGCTTGTCCACGAATGTCTTAAGCCCAGGCTTTGCCAAGGACAGGGTCGTATTTTTAGTCTTTTTAGTCTTTCTCACCACATACCTTTGTTTCACCATGATGATGACCAACAACCTTTCACAAGAAAGTTTAAGTCACAAATAACGTCAGATTGTTATTTCATGGCTGTATATTCCAATTCCACATAAAGTGGGAAATCGTTTATGGTTTTTCCCGCTTGCTTTTCATCCCATGTCAACATGAGATGAAAGGATAATTCGTCACCTGCATTGACCATTTCATGGTTATGGACCAACATCCTATGACCATTTACTTTATTTGTAAATGGTTCTCATCAGGCATGGCGTATTTCATGTGAATGGTTCCATCATAGTGTAATCGATATTGGCTTAAACCCGAAGCAAGCACATAGGTCAAGTGTTGGTCATGGACTAGCGGTAAATGGTTTCTGTCATTCACAGGTTTTTCATTTGTCAGATACACTAAAAATACAGATGGGATAAATGTATAAAGCCTATTCATTTCATAGGTCACGTAACGATGCAATATCAGCGATACGCATGACGCAACAGGTAACGCGTGCCGGCAAGAAGCCAGCGCTCCCCTGAATTGCAACTCCTTTCGACAGGCGCGGTACTCAGAACGCGAAGGTCTGGTATTCTCCTGAAGAGGAAGTGAGAAACCGCGGAACGAAACCTCTAAATCGCCCACAAGACACGTTTACACATTCATATACTTACATAACCCGTCATCAACAAACAATTTATAGACCAATGGAGCTATAGACCGTCAACGTCAGATATAGGTCCAAGACGGCTTTACCGTACATGATTCACGTCACAACCACATTCGCGCCTGTTTCCAAAACCAATGAAAACGCATTTTTTTTTTACCAGACAGGGCGATACAGCAATACAAGACATACATGTTACACGAAAGACGTTAGGTACCAACACCTCATTTCAAGGGCCAGATTGTAGGAATACTACAGGCATCTACATAGAAGTCTAGAAAGCTAATAACATAGCCAGTTCCACTATAAAACAAGTAGTTCCGTGAAGAACTATACAGCCTATTTTCATATATCCAACTTATGTTAATAGCCACTATCAACATACAAAATTTCAGTTTGATTGCTGTAATAGATTCGTAGATATTGAGAACCGACTAATTATTGCGGATGGTCGCCATGTTGGATTTGTATATATGTATATATTAATTAAAAACTTGGGTATCTTTAGGGTGGGATTTACATGCTGACCGATGGATTTTGAGCGTGTTTGTTATTGCTCAGGTGTTGGGGTGTTTCCATGCGGGTCGTGTAAATTACAACTTTCTCATGCGGGAATATTAATCGAAAATATCTGGTTAGTATGTCTTTATGGCCATTATCTATATAATTATACAGATATATCGAGCGTTATTCAATCATTTCCGAACACCTCTCATCTTCAGGTGTGGAGCTGCGTGCTTTTGGGGGTACAGTTAACCCTATGTTTGTTATATATAATGCCCTTTTTAATTATTTTAAGTATTATTTGGTGGTAGGGAGTGATAGGAAGTGTTATACATGTCTGTTTAGGTGTTGGGAGTTCTGGGGAGTTAGTATGTTCCGCCGTTTGTGCTGTGCTTGACACGTCTGACCTCTCTTGGTCGTACCTTGCTTACGCTGCGCGCTATCGCTATGTGGATGCGCGTTAACTGTGTGTGTGTGTTCAATCCACTGCATTATGGCTGAGATTACAACTCATGATTATTACTCAGTGTCGCCTTCGTATAAGCATCCTTTAGTATTAATATGGTAAGGTTTAACACGGTTGGGGGTCATGGCTCTCTGCTACGTTCCTTTATGCAGTATTCACCGTTATATTTATCTCTCATCTCGTTGGTATCGCTGTGTGTATTATTTAAATTGTTCGTAGAAAACAAATCCCTGTGAATTGTTAGTGTTTTTACCGCACTACTGGGGGGGGGGGGGGGTTGTACAGTAGTATAATCTGGCATTGTGAACAGTTTTTGCCGCTTATTGCAGGCATTAATTTGTTGGCAACCTAGCCGAAATCTGTTATGGGAGTGGAGTTTTTCCCTTTCTAGTTGGCCGTGGCCTGGCGCTAATTGTCACTATGCCCGTTCATGCTGTCCCCGCATAGCTGTTAGGCGTCATGCCGTCAGCCAGTTCGTTCCTTACTTGCGTTATCTGAGTACGCTGTGGGCGGATCCCGTTTCGTGCATCTCCGCTCGCCAATCATGTACTGGCATAATAATGGCTGCCGTCTGTGCGCCTTGTGTAGGTGTCGGGAGA
The DNA here is from genome assembly GCA_946902985.2 of Meconema thalassinum. NCBI lineage: Eukaryota > Metazoa > Arthropoda > Insecta > Orthoptera > Tettigoniidae > Meconema > Meconema thalassinum. The sequence goes on along the minus strand of OX336388.2, from coordinate 945,916,647 downwards.
AATGGCGGGCGATCATAGTAAATGTCGGCATTGTATTATATGTTGGTAAATGAGCTAATTATCCTAATGGTGATATAGTAATAATAATAAGCAGACCCGTAATGATGTAAGTATTGCTCCGTTGAAATTGTGTGTATTTAATGAGCCGGTTAGTTTATTTAGTGTCAGCGTTTTTGTAATGTTTTGTTTATAATCGTGCCTGGAATCTGTTCCGGTATTCCACGTGCTCTTAGGATAAGAATTTGTTCATGTGTTGTGTATATGCAGTTGGCAATGTTGTTGTTGCAACATTACGGCTGGCTCTTGTTTCACAATCTTCTTATATATAAAAGTGAAAGTCTGTATGTATGTATGTGGGTGGGTGGGTTGGTTCCGTATACAAATCTACACCGTTCCACCAATCTCAACCAAATTTTGCATACACATAGTTTAGGACCCAGAAGGAACCGCTGGCTACATGAATTATCGATAGTCTTTCTCATTCTTCTGATTTCGGCCCTTTTGCACTCAAGCACAGGCTAATCATATCATAAAATATACTCATGAAGGAATGGCAAGGCAGATAGTTTCCATGGCAACATAGCTCAAGTCGAGACACGCCCGTCTGGATGCCAGTTGCGCTCTGCACTGCCGGTATAGGAAATGAGCATCTTTACTTGAAATCCCGTTAGTTACTCGCCTACTCACACAGCACTGTCAACAGAGTTTAGCATAACAAAGACTTGACACTATCTTCTACCATATATTTGTCAAATACCACTCACCCACTCACTCACTCACTCACTCATTCATTCATCATGAAATCTCAGAAACCACCGAACGGATTGGAATGAAATTTGGTATGCTGCTTCCCCAAAGGCCGCAAATGCCCACTAAGAGAGGATTTTTGTATATTAAGGTTCTAAAGGGGTGTTAAGGGGGTAGACCTGCATTTCATTGAATAGCAATATCTCCCGATGTCGTGGTATTGGGAGAGCAATAACAAACACCATACTTAGTAAACATCTCCGTCACAACTGTATTTCCAAAGAAGCTAAAAAACTAAGATATTATTACAAAGATATTATTACAAAGACATTACACTTATTACAAAGACATTAACAAGGAAAGATATAACACAGCACAGTCCAGGGATTGCAGAGTCTATCAAATCCCAACATTCTCCCCACCCTGGTCAACCTCTAGGGGGATGACCAGCTGAATTGGTCGGGCTATTTGGTGTCCCTGTGGGGTGCGAAGAATCACTGTCCTTATCTTGTGGTCCCTTCCTTCTATCAGCTTCTCTATTCTTGCCCTTCTCCATAGATGACGTGGTCGTCCGTCTTCTTGAAGCAACGCCAGATCTCCGAGTCGGAACTCAATGGGTCTCCCAGACGCTCCTCGAACTTCGTGAAAACTCTTAGAGTTCTAAGAGGTACTCCTTGGTCCATCTTCTCCAGAAATCGTCTGCTAGTTTCTGTTGTAGTTTGAATTCCCTAGTCAAAGTAGATCTGGTAGTCGGTTCTGGTCCTGTGGGCACGGTCATGAGTCCTTCACCAACAAGAAAGTGTGCAGGGGTCAGGTGTTCAGCGTCGTCTCCATGGGAGATCGGCCTTGAATTTACCGCAGCTTCTATATTCACGAGGGTGGTGTTAAGCTGTTCTTCTGTGAGCCTTGATTGTCCCAGCACCTTTCGTAGACATCGCTTAACTGTGCCTACCATCCTCTCCCACCATCCTCCCCCACCAAGCTGCCCGTGGGGCGATGAACTTCCAAGTGATACCGTCTCTGGCGAGGAATTGATGGGTCTCCGAGGACAACAGTGCCTTCCAAAGTTCCGACAGTTCTGCATTGGTGGCCTGAAATGTCTTTGCGTTGTCCGTATATATAGTATGAGGCAGTCCCCGCCTACCAGCGAATCTTTGAAGGGCCATAAGAAATGTGTCAGTGGTCATACTGGTGCATAACTCTAAGTGCACCGCACGTGTAACAGCACAAGTGAAAAGTGCTATGTAGGCCTTCACCATAGTCATGCCTACTTTGATATAGAGAGGACCAGCGAAGTCTATCCCAGTAACTGCAAAGGGCTTCGACGGTCTCACTCTATCCGCAGGTAATGGAGCTTCGATTTGCTGCCCCCTTGGGTTCTTCATAGTTCTGCATGGGAGACATGCGTGCAAGACCCTCTTAACAGTTTGACGAGCTCTAAGGATCCAGAACTCTTTCCGGAGCTCTGACAGTATTACTCGGACTCCAAAATGATGCAGTCTAATGTGTGTTTGCCGAATGAGCAGGATCGTGAATTGATGAGTGCCGTCCAGGAGTATTGGGTGCCGTTGCTCCCTAGTGAGGTCCGAGAAGTGCAAACGACCCCCGAGACGAAGGATTCCGTCTTCAATGAAGGGATTGAAGGGTCCTATCTTGGATTCTTTCGGAATCGGTCGACTATCCTGGAGAGCTTGGAGTTCTAGTGCAAAACATTCCCGTTGAACCGCTCCTATCCAGTAGGTACGCGCCTTCGCGAGCTCCACCGCTGTTAACTCCCCTGTAAGTTTCTCTCGATGGCGAATGTTGTGTGCGTACCGAATAATCCAACCAGTGGTACGTATCAGCTTCCAGTAGGAACTGAACTTGGAACTGTCGATAACGCTGGAATATGTGGTCGTTGTCATAACGTGTTTTATGTTCCTCTTCTTCTCCTCAGGAAGTTGTTCGCTTGGAGTTTGACCACCGGATGGCCAGCAATCCTCACGTTGCACAAGCCATAGTGGTCCATTCCACCACTTGTGCTCAAACTGTATCTGATCTCCAGTAAGTCCTCGTGTGAGGTGGTCCGCCGGGTTCTCCTGTCCAGGGCAGTGTCTCCATTGGCTTGGAGTAACGTATGATTGAATCTCCGTTACTCGGTTGCATACAAAGGTTTTCCATTTGTTTGGGTCACTACGTATCCAGCCCAAGGTCACAGTAGAATCCGACCATAGTACCGCCTGAGCGATATCGTGGCCTGTGGCTGTACAGAAATATGACAGCAGTCGTGCTCCTACTAGTGCCGCTAGAAGCTCGAGCCGTGGTAGGGTTACCTTCTTGACCGGTGTAAGCCTATTCTTGCTGCAGACCAGATGAACGAGGACGTTGCCTTCTGTGTTCGTGCGAATGTACAAAACCGCACCATATGCCCTTTCTGAGGCATCACAGAATACGTGGATCTGAGCCTTGCGCTCCGTTGAAGTAGCTAACCACCGCGGAATGCGTACCCGTGACAGCGAGGACAATGAGGATACCCAAGTGCTCCATGATGCACCAATATCAGGAGGTAGCAACTCATCCCAGTCGATTCCCCTGCACCATGTATCCTGGAATAGCATCTTGCCGACAAGGGATACGGGAGATAACAATCCGAGTGGATCGTAGAATCTGGCCGTAGTTTGCAACAGCTTCCTCTTCGTGATTGGTTCTTCAGGTAATGCCTTGGTGATGTCCTCTGGGTCAATGTACATGGTATCCGTTTCAGTATTCCAGTAAACGCCTAGTACCTGTGTCTCTACGTTGATCTGTTGACCTTCGGCTTTCCAGATGGCTTTCAGTGACTCTGAATTAGTAGCCCATTTCGCTAGGTGGAAATTCATTAGTTTTATCAGTGCAGTAAGTTCGTAATACATAGCAATCACATCGTTGTCGTTCTCTGCGCCGGATGCGAAGTCGTCCATGAAGGTATTGTTATCTATGAGAGGTGCTGCGATTGGAAATGTCGTCTTATGTCTGTCGGCGAGTTCCCTCAGTGTTGCTGAAAGCAAGAACGGACTACTGGTCAGGCCGAATAGAAGCCTGGTGAAACGGTAGGTTACTACCTCGTCTGTCGTGTGATAACTTCCGTTGCTATCATGTGTGACTCTGTACCACAAGAATCTGGTCAAGTCCCTGTCGTTCTCGTGCAGAACCAGCTGAAGGAATGCCTGCGTGATATCACTAATGATGGCTGTGGGATGTAGTCTGAATCGTATTAGAATAGCCAACGTCTCCGGTAGCAGATTTGGACCTGCCTCTAGAGCATCGTTTAGAGAGGGCGAGTTGATATCGTGAGAAGACGCGTCGAAAACTATCCTCCACTTTGTTCTGTCCAGTTTCTCCTTCTTTACAGCCTGATGAGGAAGATAAAACGTGGTGCTCTTCGGATCTCCAGTAGGCGCGACTTCTACTTGCTCTTTCACGACATGATCCAGCATTTGGCTGTAGTACACCTCCCTCAAGTTACTATTGTTTTTAAGTCTTTTGCTCAAGGAATTAAATCGAAGTTCTGCATTTATTTTGTTACTTGAAGGAAAAACATTATGTTTTCTTGGTAGACAGACCACTCTTCGGTGACCTTCAACGAGATAGCTTGTTCTAAATTCCTGAAGAATAGCCAAGTCTTTCTTAGTCAGGTCTCGACTTTGATTTGTAGTTATTCCCATCGTTTCTAGATCCCAGAATTGTCTTAGTTCATCGTCCGATGGTGAGCTAGCGTGTTGAATGAAGTTCACAACAGTAGGATTCGCACAAGTTCCGGATCGGCTTCCACTTACGATCCATCCAAATATCGACGGAATCAGGACTATCGATTCAGAGATTCGAATCGGTGAACTGTCCTTCACTATCTTCCAATATTGGTCACTGTCAATTAAGATTTCCACGGGCAGGTTTTCTTTCGAATCAGCCCTGGGGTCCGCTAACTGTAATTTGCGTAGGTGTGCCAAGGTCTTAATGTCTTGTGGAACTGCTGGTTGAGATGAGAATGAGTGTGCACTTTCATAAGCATTGATGGCAGCCGTAGATTTTGTGCAAACTCCCTTCATATTGAATTTAACGACTCTGCGGTGACTCGACGGGTTAGTCTGGGACTCAAATGTGCAAACAGTCAATTCTCTTTTGTCGGTGGTTTGCAACTGTAAATCGTCTATCAGTGAGCTTGAAATAAATGTTGCCTGACTTCCGCTGTCTAGTATGCATCGAGTAAGTCGGCTTAGTCCTGTAGGTCCTGTGATGCGCACTTGAGCTGTCTGCAAGAACGTGGAACCTGGTGTAGCGATGTCTATTTTCCCTACAGACGCAGTATTGGTCTGATCTCCTGAGGTCCTGTGACTCTTTCCGTTGTCGCAAATGGACTTATGGTGAGACTTCTTGCAGTTGGCGCACTGTGCTTTCCCTTTCCTCCTACAATTGAACGCTGTATGTCCTCGATTGAGGCACAGGAAGCATCGGTGAGCTGTCTTCAGTTTCTCTTTTCGCTCCGTGACGTCTGTGATTTTCCTACAATCCTGGGCCCAGTGACCTCGGGATTCACAAAAGGCGCAAAATTGTTCCGGCCCCTTGACCTCCTTTCCTGGTAACCATTTAGGATTGGCCCGGACGTGAAGAGCTGCTGCCGTGGGGGTGTAACTTGATGATATGGAGGCTTCACAGCGGATCTTCTGTGTAATAAGCGCTCCGTCAACTTCCTCGCCGAGGAACTCCATTAATTTGAGGATGTTGCCTTCTGAAAGGCCTTGCCGCTTGGTGTGAATGATCCAGCGACGACATATATCGTCTGGAAATGCTCTGAGAATCTTCGGTGTAAGTACTCGGCCATAGGCATTCACATCTTCTCCGAGAGTCCGCAGAGCTTGAATGCGGCGATTACAGTCAATAAACGTAGAATTAAGTGCGTCCGGTGTGGCAAACTGAATGGGCTTAATATATTCTATGTAGTCCAAGTGGGCCTGTATGATTCTATTCTTGTCACCGTAGCGAGCTTTAAGGATTTTCTTAGTCTCTTCATATGTCTCAGCAGTCACAGCGATGCCTTCTATTAAGTGCTTCGGTTCCTCTTCTAAATAACCTCGCAGAAATATGTGTTTGTGAATCGTAGATAGTGACGTGTCCTTATCGACTGACTGTTCGAACTGTTCCCAGAAACGTGCCCATGTCTCTATATTACCTGAGAAAGGTTCCAGTTTTATTGGAGGGAGTCTTAATGTGGTTGAAGGAATAGCTGAGGCGAGTGTTGGTACCGTTTCTGTGCTCGTGAGTGAAATATTCATCGCGCTTTCCAGTTCCTTTTTCATGCAATGCGAAATGTGTATAATAACACGCTTGGCGTTCTCTATGTATTCCTCACATGTAATTATGTCAGCGGCATACGCGGTGTCATCCAGGAGTTCGTGAACCTCATCGTCAAGGCCTCTTAGTTTATCCAAAGCCTCCTGTAGCCTATCCTTACAGTACTCGTAGTCCTCGGAAGAAGTAGACTCCGTAAACTCTCGTGCTTTCTCATCGAGACGTGTGATATTCCCTCTTTCCCTTGCACGTCTTCTTTTCAATTGGTGTAGTCTTCTGTCAGTGTTACTGCCTTCCATACTGAGTTCCTTGACGTGACTTGTTGTAATAAAATAATGTGTTTGACTGGGACAGTGATAGTGTAGAAACCTAGTATTCTTTGATCAATTGTTGATCGGGCTTGCATGCGCGAGAATCAGTTAATATTGCGTAGTTCATGGAGAGCCAGCAGATAGCAGCACCTGTCACCCAGTCGTGCGTGGAGTCTCCGCAACTTATTGCGACATAGTTTCAGGGAAGGCCAGCAGATCGCAGCACTAGTCAAGCAGTCGTGCACAACTCCTCCCCCGGTGACGTAGTTAAACAATATGGCTTCCCTTCAACTTCACCAGTAAGCAATACAGGCGTCTACACTAAACATACAACTTTCTGCTGTTTTAAGGGTTTCCCATGCATTGAGTAGTATTTTACCGTACAGGTACTAGTCTCTTAAGTATCTCAGGTATTAACTGCAACGTGATACTCATCTAATAAGCCGTTGATGGCTTGACGTGATGTGTTGATTCTGCTGCACCACAATTTCCCAGTAGTCTATTGACGGAGAGTGAAGTAATCCTTTCAAGCAGTATTAGTCTCTGGTCCGCGAAGTATAGTGTCAATTCGTGCTGGAATACATTTATCCCGTGTGTCCGGCACCAACTTATGTCGTGGTATTGGGAGAGCAATAACAAACACCATACTTAGTAAACATCTCCGTCACAACTGTACAGTACCCCAGGGGTATGCACCCCTTGGAGACCATCCCCCCATCATCTATTTAAATCTCCTAACTGGCAATCCTTATAAGTCCAGACCAACATCTACTAACACCGCAAGGACAGCTAGCCACTCTGGAAAGCTGGCCCAATCCTTGCATCACTACTACAAACAGCGACACACTATTAACTAGGACATCTATTCAGCACTATGCTGACAGCACAGCGCCGAAGAGTATAAGAAGGCGTCGTAAGGAGGTCAGGCTCTCAATCAATTATCAGTCTTACAGTGTGGCGGCCCGAGGCTATGCTGGTATCATCAGGTGAGTGAGTCAGCAGTTGTTCAGAATCCTATAACTTTGTAACCTTACCCACCAATTTGTATACACCAGTTGTACTCTCACATTGTAACATCACTACATCCCTTAAAAGGGACTCATAATTCAATATTACACGCCAATAAACACTTGGTCAGTACATTACACCTGCATTACTGTTTACACGCTTCTTTACGCCCTAACTCCCTTCCTGAACTCTCCGTCACTATTAGACGTGACTTACAGTAGCCAGATACTTGCTAAGGCAAGCATCATCGTATTCCCGTACCGGCCTGACTGCAGGAGCGGCACGCGCCATATAGCTGACGCGTGCAAGTCGATTATCTAACTAGCCAGCTGGACGACCACATAAGCCAGCGCGTTGACCTTACGCTAAGTCCATCCCCTAAAATACACCTAGATCTTTTACAAGAGCATCCCCTAGCACCCTAACACTAAACAACACTCTACACTGGTCAGCTTGCCCGACTACGGGAAGCTACCCCCTTTTTGGCACTTCTTTATAAATTAACACAATAACTCTTCCGTTTTAGATCCGACCACCCCCAAATAAGGGATCTAAAACAGATGGTGGAGGCCAGGTACTACGCACAGTAAAATAGGACTCAAACAACGAGCCCTCGTAGTAAAAACGACCCCTTCCGTACCGCAAAAAGCCAAGCAAAAATTGTGAATTTTTTTCCCAGACAGAGAGCAGCATTTTTGCTCCGTACTACTTACACAGGGAATTTTTTTCTCCCAAACCAACCCCCCAGCCCCAGAAAGAATTAGAGAGACACAGGATACACTGGCAAACACGCACAGTTTTTTTTTCTTAGAAGACGCATACACTTCATTCAGAATGGCACCTCATACAGAAACAACAGAGATTGTAAGCCATAGAGGCAGTAGGGGTACGCCAATATTATTAGCATTATTATTCAGATGCCAAAGACACATACAAAGCCGGCAAACACAGATACGGGCACTCCAAACAAAAATCGGGGCAATACAGGGCAAACAGCCATACACCCCGTCAGAGGGTAGGACAGCGCGATTAAGATGCGCACATACGCTCTTGAATCACATACATGAACACCTCAATAGGATCCATATCCAAAGACACAGAATACACGACCGATGGATCACCACACAGGGTCCCGTAATAAATAATGCAACCCTCGAGAGGTTGAGGGTGCACTACACGGCTTTACACGCTCAGTACAGGGAGTTAATTCGCGAGCAAGCGTTTCTCCAACTAGCGGCCACAAAACTATACAGAGCACAAGCACACTGATACAACAATTTGCCAACAGGCCATGAGCCTCAACAGGCAGTACGCCCAAATTTGGGGCGGACATAAGGAACTCCGGGCTCACAAGGCCATTTTCGAGTACATGGCAAGGCCACCAGCCCAGCCGAGAGAGGACATAAGCATAGATACGCTAACTCGACAATTTGCGAGGATGTCCCTCTCGCCATGTACTGCCACACATACCATGGCCACAGTCCAGGAGACGGCCAGGTTAGACTCCAATACATTGCGGGGACAAGCTTACACTAATACACATCCCTTAGCTCCGGTTCGGAAGGCAATTTTGCCCAACCGAGCAGCAGACCCTAGGTCAATCCCCTCTGAACGGACGAACGAGAGGGAGTTGAAGCCAGGACTCTCAGAAACACATTATATGACAGGGAGACAACGGGACATAACCACGTCATGGGCTGAGGACATAGAGCCCGCCCTACAGTACATAAAGCCTACATACACCCACACAGATAGGCAAACACAATGGCAGGAGTCTGCCGTGGCCACAGGCCAGAAAGCGGTCAGGCTACACGCCACCACATTGCTAGGGCAGACACAGGCAATTAAGCGGCCTATACCGCCAGTTCAAAGGGCAAGTTTGCCAGAACGGAGGCGAACACCGGCATTCATACCCCAGGTGCGAACGCATAAGAGGGTGTTACATTCAGTCCCTCAGGATGCACGATACACGCCTGCACATTGTGACCACGCACTCACACACGGTACACGGGGTACAGGAGAGGTGTTAATACCTACCCCACAAAACCACTCAGTCAAAAATACACACACCCCCGTAAACTCTACTAGGGTAGCGCACAGCGCAATTAGGCCCTCGAAAACAGGCACACTCAAACCTACAGACACGCGCTACGGTGGAAGTAGGCCCAGCCTTTATTTTTCTACAAACTCCCCCGAAAAATGGCAAAGAAGCGCCTCAGTGGATTTCAGGGGCCTATAATCTCATAACAGGGCAGAACCCTTCACCTTTCCGAGCAAGGACGCTCGGACCGGAGTAACGACTTCCACCAGGGACACAGAAATAAGCTAATATCACTTGAACCTATATTAGGGACACACATAAGTTCGTTTACACGGGAGAAATACGCCAATAAATACATACAGACTCACTAACATAAACGGTACATTTTTTTCCACGTATATGCAGTACAACATGGCTAAACCAAAAGTATATAATTCTAAATCCTTCTTGATTTTTATTGTGGGCACCTAGCATTTTTTTTTCTCAGGCCATCAATGGTTACTGAACATAGGGTCCATATTACAACTTGGATAACGTAAAGTTGCTAATATCCAAAGCCAAGTAGAAGCCCATCAGGTGAGCTACGCGGCTTAAGGCCGGAAAGAGATATTCCGAACACAGCTTAAGCATCAAATCACAGCATAGAGCTTAAGCGGGTCTTTCTAGGTGGAAATGACTAAATGTTCTATGAGCCGGTCCCACAGTTTGATAGATTCTCTTGCGGCGGGCAAAAGCCCTGATTGAAGCAAGAATTAAGAATCTCAAACTATTTTTTTCAAAAGTGGTAGATTTCCCTGAGACGTAGCTAGATTACTATAGTACTAACGTCACCAACTAGGTGGATAGCACGCTCAGGTACTACTTCTCACTTTTAAACATTTTTCATATTGCTCACGACATAATTTTTACAGACTATCGCCACCTGCCAACCCACTTTAATAAAGCATACAGCAGTGAACAGGCGAGATACAATATATCTTCTACACCCTTTTCAAAGTGCTCTCTTAATGCGGAGCGGAGCATAGCTCATTTTTTTTCTCTGCCTCAGTCATTAGGCCCGATGAAGGAAAAATTGGCCAAGTTGAACTATATATATTGCATCCATAGGCATACGTGACACGTTACACTGCCTATAATATGACTTTTTTCTCACTTCCACAACAACACGCAAGCTAAAACGCTAACACACAGCAGGATGAAAATCCCAGACTTTGGGAAACCCTGCACATTTTTGGAAATCACACAATCAATTTACATTGCCACATGACAGTAAAACACTACCAAACTGTCCCGGAGACACAGCCTAGAATAGCGCCAGAAACAATTACTCTGGGTAAAAGACGGTCTCAAAACCCGCAACCTTCTGAATACCAGGAGCATAAGGTCGGGTAGCTATCCAATTACAGGATAGAAAAATAGGAAGCTAACATAGATTGGGACAGTTCCACTAACAATGTCATAAATGAAAAACAACAAAATCACCTCCGGCACATAGTCACCAAACAGGCGACTAGCGGCCCGGACACACTCGTGTATAACGACATTTTGAACAACGGATAGGGACATACTCGAACCACGTCACAGTAACAGAAAATTTAGGGACACAAATGTCGTTAATGAGAGGTTCTTTTACAGTGCGGCCAATGCATGTGAGACTTTCGAAGTGAAATGCCATGGCCTGTGGTTTGGATTCCACGTAAAACGAAAGCCCGTGGCTCATGATCTACAGATTAACGGTCATGTTAAACTACAAGTTTCCTTCCTTTTTTTTACAGTGCGAAAAGCACTACTCACAGTCACAGAGAGCAAGCCGATTAGACACACATGTGCCGGACACATAGCATTATCAAGACAAGTAATAAGCGAACGCGCAAGACATTGTAATCCAATACGCCACACTCAACGATAACGCAAGTCTCATGGATAACCTCCACGCTTACAGACAGCAATATACTAGCAGCTCTCAGAGCAGAACTCACGACATCATTTAAGCCGAGTTCAGAACCCCACAAATCCGCAAATTACACTACGAGGAGAAATCAAAAATACGCAAACTCTTCACGGCAAGGCGTACTTTCATTTGCGCATTGCAAATACACGGGGAATGTGCCATAATATATACGGCACAAATAGCGGTATACCAAGTCTTTACAGCACCCCGGGTCCGAACCCATGATCACACACCACACTCGTACCAAAAACTAACTAGCCAACGGTATTTTTGGTACGAGAAACACAAGCAAAAACCACACTGAGGACACCTCAACCCCTGAAACACAACGCAGACATAGAACACAGAGAATGACATAAAAACACGGGTTCAAATCCCAGCGAAAATCGGACACCAGGAAAACAGCTATCCAGGCTTCCAATTACACCAAAATTGGCCCATACAACTACAGAACCAGATAATACCACATTTCCTTCGGCCAAAAGTCAGGCATAGAATTTCAGTGACACCTGACAGGGAAAATAGATTTCCCAGAAACAAGTATAGAAATTTCGTAAGACAAAGGTCTTACGGAATAGCGACCACACAATAGTATTAGCAAATAGTACGAATTGCTACATTAGTCCGCCAGGAATCTAGAACGGTGACAACACTCACATACTGGCGAAAAATCACGTACGCAGACAAATGTAAACACAACATGACGAAAATACTGACTTGCAGATCTCGTCATACTGCAATACTGATGGTGACAAGACACTATTGTTTATCGGCATTGACCACGAAATTACAAACGCAAAACAATCATAACACCATACATTTTTTTTAACACGCAAAAACAATTGTGACATTTAGCAATGAACAGACGTCACAGACCAGAACTTATCTTGGGCCCATAGGAGCACGTTCCCAAAGACGTTGACAGGTCACGGGCGCCTCCTGCCCACACACGCGATACACATTACGACTTAGCCTGTAACAGACCAACCGTCCGCATGGTGTAGCGGAACATAGGCACACACACACGCGCTCACTAATTAGAAGCGAACACAGACAGGGGCTCTGAGGAAACAAGACCTCCCCCCCCCCCAATAACTTCCTTTCTGGATTTCAGTTTTCAAAAATTATTACAGGCGATTAGGGCATGGCCAGTCGCACTACGACCACTGGCCACATTCACACTACAGATGGCAGACCAGATTACGTCGTGACGTCACGACGCCCTACTATCCCAAAGAAGCGGATAGCGAGCAGACATGGACAAAGGGAGGATGACAGGAGCACAGGCTACCATCGTACCACCTTACTCCCTTCCAATAACCTTCTCACGTCCAACATAACCAACGCAGACACATGAACACGATCAAAACAGCTACACTACATTACAAAGTACACACAAGGGGTTGATAGACTTCATGCGTCTAGAGAGAAGGCCTACTACGCCTTGGATCACGATGCTACCACCTGAGTATTAGGGCTGGGTCGGCAAACATCAAATAAGCATAATGCGCATCTCCAAATGAGAGATGAGGCCACAATTACATATATTAACCATTTTTTGTTAATTAAATACTCCCGCATGACAGGGATATATTATTATTATGCCTCACCCTACACCTATCCGTACATGAGTGCAGATGCCTCATATCCAGATACATGCATGAGTATCCCATCCATTTACCAGGGATATTACTATCAAACCTGCATGGAATTTTCATATTTTTGCAATCCTGGGAATTACCTGCCCCAATCCACTCATTGTAGGAGCAATCCTAGTAGCATTACCGGCTCAAGGCCACCATTTATTTGAGCCCAATGATGCGCAACCTCTTGCCACAAAGCAAAACGTTCCGCCTGCTGTACCATCCTGCTCGTTGCCATTGTTCTCCATATATTGTCATAGTTGGGTTTGCCCACTGTAACCCCTGTAGACAGCTCGTTGCATGTCTATTTAATGCCCTCTGAATGCCCGATGCGTCGCCATTTATGTGGACATTGGACATTGTCCAATGGCATAATGTTATCTTCGCCTTCGTCGGCAATCGTAGTATCCTTTTCGCAATAATATTTCTCTTCGCCTTTATCGGCCGCAGTAGTATGCTTTTCGCAATAATATTTCTCTTCGCCTTTATCGGCCGCAGTAGTATGCTTTTCGCAATAATATTTCTCTTCGCCTTTATCGGCCGCAGTAGTATGCTTTTCGCAATAATATTTCACTCCAGCGCACAGGAGGCTTGCTTCCCGCTGTAGAAGCCTTACTTACTTAATTTTAGCTAGAAGTCTAGTCATAATGGGTCGTCTCTAGGGCCATCCCCTGAGTCCAGCGCGGAGTGAGCTATTTCTCCCACCATCCTCAGAAAGACTTCCCTGCAGGTCTTGGCTTCGACGACCGTGGCACATAGTGGGTGTAGCATCCCTTCTTCCTAGGGGCAGTTGAGGCGCACCTAGGATTCCAGAGCTTGCCCGGCCAGGCCGCGAGTGCCTCAACCTTACGTGGTTCGTCTGTTTGGTCGGGTCAGTGATTTGTTGAGCCAACTGGGGTAAGGGTCATTATCACCTTCCCCAGCTCTGCTCCAGTGTGGTGCCTCTTGCCTTCGGCTTATGCCGTTATCACCAATCAGAGTGTTTCAGATTCCTTTGAAAAAAAAATATATGGGCGTAACCTGTGTAAATAATTTAATTTTTGTGTAAGATGTAAAATATTTCCAGTGTTGTGGGGTTGTAGAGCTTCTAAGTACATAGACTACTTTAGGTCCACTGCGCTACGTCGGCTGTCCAGCGATAATGCTGTGTTAACCCTTCATGGAGGTGTTAGTAGGGTCTATGATGTCAGGTACCCTGTTTTTAGGATCTGGGGGTAGTTATTTGTAGAGTGGGCTGAAAGCATGGTAGGAAGAGGTTGCGCATCATTGGGCTCAAATAAATGGTGGCCTTGAGCCGGTAATGCTACTAGGATTGCTCCTACAATGAGTGGATTGGGGCAGGTAATTCCCAGGATTGCAAAAATATGAAAATTCCATGCAGGTTTGATAGTAATATCCCTGGTAAATGGATGGGATACTCATGCATGTATCTGGATATGAGGCATCTGCACTCATGTACGGATAGGTGTAGGGTGAGGCATGATACTAATATATCCCTGTCATGCGGGAGTATTTAATTAACAAAAAATTGTTAATATATGTAATTGTGGCCTCATCTCTCATTTGGAGATGCGCATTATGCTTATTTGATGTTTGCCGACCCAGCCCTAATACTCAGGTGGTAGCATCGTGATCCAAGGCGTAGTAGGCCTTCTCTTTAGACGCATGAAGTCTATCAACCCCTTGTGTGTACTTTGTAATGTAGTGTAGCTGTTTTGATCGTGTTCATGTGTCTGCGTTGGTTATGTTGGGCGTGAGAAGGTTATTGGAAGGGAGTAAGGTGGTACGATGGTAGCCTGTGCTCCTGTCATCCTCCCTTTGTCCATGTCTGCTCGCTATCCGCTTCTTGAGATAGTAGGGCGTCGTGACGCTGTGACGTCACGACGTAATCTGGCCTGCCATCTGTAGTGTGAATGTGGCCAGTGGCCGTAGTGCGACTGGCCATGCCCTAATCGCCTGTAATAATTTTTGAAAACTGAAATCCAGAAAGGAAGTTATTGGGGGGGAGGTCTTGTTTCCTCAGAGCCCCTGTCTGTGTTCGCTTCTAATTAGTGAGCGCGTGTGTGTGTGCCATGTTCCGCTACACCATGCGGACGGTTGGTCTGTTACAGGCTAAGTCGTAATGTGTATCGCGTGTGTGGGCAGGGGGTGCCCGTGGCCCGTCAACGGCTTTGAGAACGTGCTCCTATGGGCCCAAGATAAGTTCCGATCTGTCACGTCTTGTCTATTGCTAAATGCTTTTGCAGTGTTAAAAAAATGTATGGTGTTGTGATTGTTTTGCATTTGTAGTTTCACGGTCACTGCCGATACACAATAGTGTCTTGTCACCAGCGGTATTGCAATGTGACGAGATCTGCAAGTCAGTATTTTCGTCATGTTGTGTTTACATTTGTCTGCGTACGTGATTTTTCGCTAGTATGTGAGTGTTGTCACCGTTCTAGATTCCGGACGGTCCAATGTGTCAATTTGTACTATTTGCTAATACTATTGTGTGGTCACTATTCCGTAAGACCTTTGCCTTACGAAATTTCTATACTTGTTTCTGGGAAATCTATTTTCCCTGTCAGGTGTCACTGAAATTCTATGCCTGGCTTTTGGCCGAAGGAAATGTGGTATTATCTGGTTCTGTAGTTGTATGGGCCAATTTCAGTGTAATTGGAAGCCTGGGTAGCTGTTTTCCTGGTGTCCGATTTTCGCTGGGATTTGAACCCGTGATCTTATGTCATTCTCTGTGTTCTATGTCTGCGTTGTGTTTCAGGGATTGAGGTGTCCTCAGTGTGGTTTTTGCTTGTGTTTCTCGTACCAAAAATACCGTTGGCTAGTTAGTTTTTGGTACGAGTGTGGTGTGTGATCATGGGTTCGGACCCGGGGTGCTGTAAAGACTTGGTATGCCGCTATTTGTGCCGTATATATTATGGCACATTCCCCGTGTATTTGCAATGCGCAAATGAAAGTACGCATACCTGTGAAGAGTTTGTCTGTTTTTTTGAATTCTCCTCGTAGTGTAATTTGTGGATTTGTGGGGTTCTGAACTCGGCTGTGTCTCGTTGGCAACCGATTTGTGGCGGCGACTCTCATTGTCAAGTGTGACAGCATTCACCCACAGAGGATGCTTCACAGATTAGGTATTAAGAATACATTGCAATCGGTACGACCACTAAACCGTACCAAGAAGTGGCCGTACAGGATCAGCCGCGAGACGGCAAGCGTACGTACAAACGGGTAGCGTGCACGCGAGGTACCAAACAAAAACTAGAATTATAAGGGATTAGCGCGCTTAAGTTAGACATAAGACCACTGTAATTAATAATTTTAAAGGGTAAACTTAATACACATTCATGCGCCCACGGGCAATTATTCCACTAGACATAAGGTCAATGTAATTCATAATTTTAAAGGGTAAACTTCATACAAATTCATGCGCCCACGGGCAATTATTCCACTGGAAATTCCTAAATGTCAGAATCGCAACATTATACATTAAACACTATATATTTTTTGTTTGTTTATCAAGTTCACATGTACACAATGTCTCTGATTTGTTTTCTTTCATTTTTCTTTCTTCTAACTTCCCCATTTGTCAGGGTTTCCGTTTTATCCCAAACCAATAAATGCCTTTTGAATATTTCCCTTAAATTATACCCTGGAACACCCATTTTTTCTATTTTCTTCTACCTTTCTTATTGCAGGGAGCACTTTTTCCCTAAGATAGGGCGGACGACGCAATCATCCGTTCGGCCCTGGGTTTTCTTCCTCCCTGCACAACAATGTAACATCAGCACCATGTATTTTTTTTTCTTCATCAAACTTCCAAAATGCCAATGTCGATTTCTTTTGCAATATTTTTATGCCAATGTCAATGTTATGTATATATGTATATCCCATAACCCTCCCCTCTGAACACGAGCTGATCTCACGCACACACATCAACACGACATCACCACACGACGACGACGACGACGACGACGACGAGGAAGACAGCTACAGAAGATACGAGGGGACTTCAAAAACAACCACATCGACTACATCTATAACATCAACATCCCAACCCCAAGTTCCGTTCCCGTTCGCGCGGACGCGAACTAAATAGGGGAAGAGGCTTGTACAGTACCCCAGGGGTATGCACCCCTTGGAGACCATCCCCCCATCATCTATTTAAATCTCCTAACTGGCAATCCTTATAAGTCCAGACCAACATCTACTAACACCGCAAGGACAGCTAGCCACTCTGGAAAGCTGGCCCAATCCTTGCATCACTACTACAAACAGCGACACACTATTAACTAGGACATCTATTCAGCACTATGCTGACAGCACAGCGCCGAAGAGTATAAGAAGGCGTCGTAAGGAGGTCAGGCTCTCAATCAATTATCAGTCTTACAGTGTGGCGGCCCGAGGCTATGCTGGTATCATCAGGTGAGTGAGTCAGCAATTGTTCAGAATCCTATAACTTTGTAACCTTACCCACCAATTTGTATACACCAGTTGTACTCTCACATTGTAACATCACTACATCCCTTAAAAGGGACTCATAATTCAATATTACACGCCAATAAACACTTGGTCAGTACATTACACCTGCATTACTGTTTACACGCTTCTTTACGCCCTAACTCCCTTCCTGAACTCTCCGTCACTATTAGACGTGACTTACAGTAGCCAGATACTTGCTAAGGCAAGCATCATCGTATTCCCGTACCGGCCTGACTGCAGGAGCGGCACGCGCCATATAGCTGACGCGTGCAAGTCGATTATCTAACTAGCCAGCTGGACGACCACATAAGCCAGCGCGTTGACCTTACGCTAAGTCCATCCCCTAAAATACACCTAGATCTTTTACAAGAGCATCCCCTAGCACCCTAACACTAAACAACACTCTACACTGGTCAGCTTGCCCGACTACGGGAAGCTACCCCCTTTTTGGCACTTCTTTATAAATTAACACAATAACTCTTCCGTTTTAGATCCGACCACCCCCAAATAAGGGATCTAAAACACAACTGTATTTCCAAAGAAGCTAAAAAACTAAGATATTACACTTATTACAAAGACATTACACTTATTACAAAGACATTAACAAGGAAAGATATAACACAGCACAGTCCAGGGATTGCAGAGTCTATCAAATCCCAACACCCGATTGGTTTCATTGGGGGATGTGATACTCGGCACATAAACTCATCATTAAAAATAAGAAGACACGAGTCTGAGGGTTTTTCGATGTGGCGTATATTATGAGGTGAAAGGGGTGAAAAGTGGGGATTGAAAGATTCCTAACGGAGCGTGTATCTCTTAAACGACATAGGCGAGGAGTTTGAAACTCAGCGGGAAAAAAATCAGCATAAAAAATAAGTAAATATGTGTTTGACCGTTTATTCATAAATCCAATTTAAGGGGCCCTTGGGGAGGGGTCACATTCTGGGGGGGGGGGGAACAGGAAAGAAAGTATCCTAACTGATTATCTGACTGACTCACTCATCAAATTAGGGGAAAAGCTGCTTTAAAGTAAGTAAATAGCTGTTCGACAGTTTTTTTACATAAATCAAATTTAAGGGGTTCATGGGGAGGGGTGAAATTCTGAAGAAAAAAACGAAGAAAATGTCCTGTCTGACTCACTCACTCATCACGCCCAGCGAAAACTATTCAAGTTGGAAACATGAAATTTTGGGAATATGTTCGCTGTATGTCGAAAACGTCAAATAAGGAATGATTTTTGTTTATTCGGATTTTAAAGAGATGTTAAGGGGGTAAACGTGCATTTCATTGAATAACGATATTTCATGAGTTGTTTCTTTGGGGATGTGATATTCGGTATATAAACTAATCATTAAAAATAATCAGACATATATCTAAGGGATTATCGATGTGGTGTATATTATGAGGTGAAAGGGGTGAAAATTGGGGGTTGAGGGATTCTTAACGGAGCGTGTATCTCTTAAACGACATAGGCGAGAACTTTGAAATTCGGCGGAAAAAACAGCATAAAATACAAGTAAATTGGTGTTCGACCGTTTTTTCATAAATCCAATTTAAGGGGCCCTTGGAGAGGGGTGAAATTCTGGGGGGAAAAACAGGAAAGAAAGTGTCCTAACTGATCGACTCACTTACTCACTCATCAAACTCAGGGCAAAAACAGCTTTAAATATGTAAATAGGTGTTCGACCGTTTGCTTCATAAATCCAATTTAAGGGGTTCATGGGGAGGGGTGAAATTATCAAAAATAAATGAACGAAAATGTCCTGACTCACTCACTCACTCATCATCGCCAAGCCAAAATTATTGAAGTTAGAAACATGAAATTTTGGGGATATGTTCGTTGTATGTCGAAAACGTCCACTAAGGAAAGAGTTTTGAATATTCAGGTTCTAAATAGGTGTTAAAGGGGTAAACGTGCATTTCATTGAATAACAATATCTCACGAGTGGTTTCATTTGGGGATGTGATACTTGGCATATATACTAATCATTAAAAATAAGCTGACACATGTCTAATGGTTTTTTGATGTAGTGTATATTATGAGGTGAAAGGGATGAAAAGTGGGGGTTAAAAGATTCTTAACGGAGCGTATATCTCTTCAACGACATAGGCGACGAGTTTGAAACTCGGAGGAAATCAATCAGCTTAAAAATAAATAAATAAATAAATAAATAAAATAAATAGGTGTTCGACCGTTTTTTCATAAATGCAATTTAAGGGGCCTATGGTGAGGGGTGAAATTCTGGAAGAAAAACGTCCACTAAGGAAGGATTTTTGTATGTTCACTCTCATCGACCAACCCAAACTATTAAAGTTAGCAGAATGATATTTTGGGGATATGTTTGTTGTGTGTCAAAAACGTCTACTAAGGAGGGATTTTTGGATATTCAGGTTCTAAAGGGGTGTTAATGGGGTTAAACCTGCATTTCATTGAATAACAATATGACACGACTATGACGCGAGCGCAGCGAGGCTAAAAATGAGATGGTGTGTGTCTGTGTAATACTCAATCACTCAAGTACCACTGGTCCGATTTACATGAATTTTACATGGAAGTAGCTGATTTACCTGGTTAACATATAGGTTACTTTTGATTTCAATACTTTGCACTATTTAAAGATGGTGACCATTTTAGTGACGTCACTACACCCTTTGGTTTCAAACTTTCATATTTCCATTTCAAATAAAAAGAGAACGCTAAGAAATAGCAAACTTTTGATGGCATATACGAGGTTTAAAATTACATTTCCTATCCGAAAGGTATCTCCAACCGTTAGCGAGTAAAACCTAAATTTGTGCTATAAAACACGGTCAACGCCGAGCGGTGTAGTTGGACAAAATGTTCCATCCTTGATCTCCCTCTGCGCAGCACCTGGCCTATCCCCTGTTTTAACTGTCACCTTCACATTTTATTTTATTTATGACGCGTAGCGAAGCACGGGTACTTCAGCTAGTTGTTTATAAAGTGAAGCAACCGTACTTTCACTGGTTTGTGTATATATTTTGCCATACATTGGTCTGAATTATGCTACCATACTGAAAAAAAAATCTTCCGCTGTCCTATTATGTATGCCTTCGCGAATATCCTAGCTTCTATCCTGGCGTCTACTTTTCTAGTATATGCTAAGCTGTGCTATTCTGTGTCCTCCTATTTTCCTGACTGTTAACCTGTGTAATTGGAGTGTCTGTAAATCTGTATGGTTGTATTGTGTGAAACTCCATTCCCTAGCAGCTATAGCTTCTGTAATCTGTACGTCACCCTGTGATAATGTCACCTGTCTAGCGGGGGTGTCCCGAAATTATGAAGAATACTAATATTTATGCGAAAACATGACAATGATATCAGCATATGACTATATAATATAGAGTACCGTCTTAAAACTGTATCTGGCTACACATATTGTTGTATCCTGCCGTAATGCTCTCTTTGAAGGTTAATTTGTGTTTGTGGGCGAATTTTCGTGTTCTAGCGATAATGAAGGCTGTACGCGACACCTGCTATTACTGTTTGCCCTGCTATGTGCGTGTGGCCAGTGAATGTCGGTCATTGTATAGCTGTCCGCAGTTTATAGACGTGCACGGGTCTATGTTTTGTATATTGGGGCTGTTTTTCAGTCGGTCGACTGTTTGCCTCCTATGTATAAACGTGTACGGAGAAAAATCCCGTATTTTTTGCCAATTTTCAATTTTGAAAAAATAGGCTTATGAGATCACCTTTTGTCCGTGTGTGTGTGTGTGTGTGTGTGTGTGTGTGTGTGCGTGCGTGTCCCCTAATAACTTCTAAACGGCTGGTGCGATTTCAATGAAACTCGGTAAGTTTACAGCACTATTTCGGACGACACCGACCGTGCCTTCAAATTTCGTTACGTCTCACCAATTCAACATCACGGCTGTGCGAAATATTTCACCAGCATTCAATATCTCCGAAACTATTCCCGATATCACCCTGGCATTTTTAAGGTGATGAAGGGAACTACTAGAAATTCACCTATGTGACTTTTGAAAAACTGGTAACTACAAAGCCAACATGGCGGCCACGCAAATTTGCGACTTTAAAATAGACGTTTCTAGCGATTTAACCAACAAAACGCAATAAAACTTGGTACAGTATATGTTTATACACATTGTAATGCACCGACATCTAACTTCATTCAATTGCTTACATAACCACAATATGGCGGATGTGCGAAATATTTCACCGGCATTCTATATCTCTGAAACTATTAGCGGTATCACTCTGAAATTTTGTACGGAGATAAAGGGCACTACTTGAAGTTCATCTACACACATCAAAAAAAGTTTTGCATCACCTCGGTTCCCAGATCTCCGGCATATAGACGTTGACTGTGTATATTGTATCCAAGATACAGTCCCTTTGACTGTTCATAGATGTCACTAAAACTGCTCAAAGATGTAAACAACCATGCATGAGCAGGGCCTATTAGACGGAGGGGGTACGACAGCCGATCAGTTCCAGTCATTCCACCAGGACGAAGGTACGCTGCTCATGTTGTCTGTAGTTCTACCATGCCTAGAAGGTCAATACCGCAGTTCGATCGCGTCCGCATTGTTACTTTGTGTCAAGAAGGGCTCTCAACAAGGGAAGTTTCCAGGCGTCTCAGAGTGAACCAAAGCGATGTTGTTCGGACATGGAGGAGGTACAGAGATACAGGAACTGTCGATGACAGGCCTCGCTCAGGCCGCCCAAGGGCTACTACTGTAGTGGATGACCGCTACTTACGGATTGCCGCTCGGAGGAACCCTGACAGCAATGCCACCATGTTGAATAATGCGTTTCGTTCAGCCACAGGACGTCGTGTTTCAACTCAAACTGTGCGCAATAGGCTGCATGATGCGCAACTTCACTCCCGACGTCCATGGCGAGGTCCAGCTTTGCAACCCCGACACCATGCAGCGTGGTACAGATGGGCCCAACAACATGCTGAATGGACCCCACGGAATTGGCATCACGTTCTCTTCACCGATGAGTGTCGCATATGCCTTCAACCAGACAATCGTCGGAGACGTGTTTGGAGGCACCCTGGTCAGGCTGAACGTCTTAGACACACTGTCCAGCGAGTGCAGCAAGGTGGTGGTTCCCTGATGTTTTGGGGTGGCATTATGTGGGGCCGACGTACGCCACTGGTGGTCATGGAAGGCTCCGAAACGGCTTTACGATACCTGAATGACATCCTCCGACCCATAGTGCAACCATATCGGCAGAATATTGGAGAGGCATTTGTCTTCATGGACGACAATTCTCGACCTCATCGTGCACATCTTGTGAATGCGTTCCTTCAAGATAACGACATCGCTCGACTACAGTGGCCAGCATGTTCGCCAGACATGAACCCTATCGAACATGCCTGGGATATGTTGAAAAGGGCTGTTTATGGACGTCTTGACCCACCAACCACTCTGAGAGATTTACGCCGAATTGTCGTTGAGGAGTGGGACAATTTGGACCAACAGTGTCTTGATGAACTTGTGGATAGTATGCCACGGCGAATACAGGCATGCATCAATGCAAGAGGACGTGCTACTGGGTATTAGAGGTAGTGGTGTGTACTGCAATCTGGACCACAAATGCTGAAAGTCTAGCTGTATGATGGTACAACATGCAATGTGTGGGTCTCATGAGCAATAAAACGAGCTGAAATGTTGTTTGTGTTGATCTCTATTCCCTTTGTATTTAACGGTTCCGGAACTCTTGGAACCGAGGTGATGCAAAACTTTTTTTGATGTGTGTAGGCCTATAAGACTTTCAAAAAAAGGGTAACTACAAAACGAACATGGCGGCCAAGCAAATTTGAAAAAATTAAATAGACCTTTCTCGCGATTTAAAGTTCCAAACGCAATGAAATCTGGTACAGGAAATGTTTATACGCATTGCAAAGCACTGGTATCTAATTTAGTTCAATTGTTTACATAACCTCAAGAAGGAGGCTGTGCGAATTTTAAAATTAAGTTTTAATTTATTGTGGCGTAATCATGCGATCGAAGTGAAAGTTTGAATAATGAACATACGTAATAATTTTCCTTTAATGGTACATGACTCTATGGCCTATACATATAACAATCCATTATGGCGACCATCCGAAATATTTAGACTGCTCTGAATATCTACGAATCTATTACAGCAATCAAACAGATTTTTTTTATTTTCATAGGGGCTATGAACTTAAGTTCACCTATAGGACTTAAAATAACCTGGTGATCACAAATCCACCATGGCGGCGACGCGAAGTATAAATATTCACATGGACGTTTCTCGCAATTTAACCATCCGAGTGCAGTGAAACTTGGTACAGTAAATCCTTATACGAATGTTAATCCACTGGCATCTAATTCATTTCAATTGTTTCCATAACCACAAGATGGCAGCTGTGGGAAATTTTAAAATCTCCATGTTACTTCTTGTGTCCTAATCATGCGATTGAAGGTTGAATGCTGCACGTACACAATAATCGTCATGTAACAGTACATAACTCTAAGACCTAAAATATTGCATTGCATGTTATCTGACTACAATTACATTTATGTCCCCTTATACATTATAGTATGCGCCTCTCTAATCTGCATGGACAGTTTGGCGTATATAATACTAGCAGTAGTACCCGGCTTCGCCCGGTGGAAAGATGATAATATTTCAGTCTCCTTAACACTCAACGTCATAAATTATATTTATTTATGTATTCATTTCTTACATTATCAAACCCAGTGACAATGTTTATACTTAAGTCACTATGGGAAGGCTCTGTAAAATAATGATCATTCTCGTGATATTTGTCTTCAGTCCGAGTCGAGATATGTCGTTAGCGGTCCCAGAATTCGTGACATCTCAGTCGTAGAAGACTTTATGTGGTGGTGATTAGAAATATAATGGACTTAAAATCTAGGTCATTTACCCCAAATGACGTTGAGGGCGTAACATCTAGGTAATTTGCCCTACTGATCCGGATGATATTGAAAATTACTACATAACTGACATATGAAACTTAGAAAATAATAGAAAAAGTTATTTTTAGGACTCACATTTCGGGAAAGACTTGATTATTTTTTGCCAAAGAGCTTCCACTTAGATCGCTATCTGGTTAAAAGTTTCGTCTTGTTAAGGTTTAAACTGTACGATAAATGTCTGAAGCAATTCCTCAAAGAGAAGCTTCCAGATTTTGCAGTCGATATATCGTTAACGTTCCTGAGCATCCAGTTGTCTTTTCTTCTGACGCAAAACATCTTCTACATAGTGATGATGAACATAGAAGCGACTACTGGCACATGTAACTTATCAACGAATGGGAATAATTGATACTTTAAAGGAATGAGAGGTGATTTGCCCTTTTGATGAGGATCACAATGAAGACTACTACTACTACTACTGAACGGGTATATCAAACTTACAAACTAATGGAAATACGTATTTTTAAAATCACAGGCTAGGTAGACTCTGGTGTTGCTTAGTAGTATAATGGACGTAACATCTAGGTCATTTGCCCCTTTGATGACGATGATAATGAAGACGACTACTACTGAACGGGTATATCAAACTTACAAACTAATGGAAATAGACATTTTTAAAATCACAGGCTAGGTAGACTCTGGTGTTGCTTAGTAGTATAATGGACGTAACATCTAGGTCATTTGCCCCTTTGATGAGGATGATAATGAAGACGACTACTACTGAACGGATATATCAAACTTACAAACTAATGGAAATACACATTTTAAAAATCACAGGCGATGAAGACTGTGGTGTTACTTAGTAGTATAATGGACGTAACATCTAGGTCATTTGCCCTTTTGATGAGGATGGTAATGAAAACTACTGTTGAAATGACACGACAAACTTACAAACTACCGTGATAGAAAGAAATATTTCAAAATTCACAGGCGATGAAGACTTATTATTGTGTGGTGATCAGTGGTATAAAGGGTGTAACATCTAGGTCATTTGCCCTTATGATAATAATAAGGTAATGAAAAATGACTACTAAACGAACATGGTGTAATTTTAAATCTGATATAGGTAATTCAGATTACTACCTTCGATGTCTTCCAAAGTCTGAACGTTATATTCTGTCTTAGGCCTATACTCGATGCGTGTAGTGAAAGAGCTTATCGAGTACTGCTCGGGTCCAAGCTGCACGTAGCTGAGAATATCGCAGATGATGACGATATATGATGACAGACGTTCGGGGGGGTTCCCGGTCCTATTCACATTGACCGGTGAATCACTCATTCTTTCGTAACACTACAGCGGTTTGAGCAAAGACCCTGTATGAACATCAGCATAGTCAGCAATAACAGGTAACACGGCGGGGTCTGGACATTTTTCTCATGTCACCTCGCGATGAATGAGCAAGCTATTTTCACCCCTGCCCCCTCTTCCCCCCTCCACCCACCAGGGTCACAACTTGTGGGACGTGGGTTTGCAACCACGGGACCCCAGCTGAGTCCGGCATTGCTTCTACTTACTGGTGCCGGGCACCTTTCAGTTCTCTTTCCTGTCAGCCTCCCTTGGTCAAACTCTTGTTCTCTTCCGACCCCGATGGTATCAGGTTATCCGAGGCCTAGCGACTCTTTCACTTTCCCGCCTTAATTGGCCCTTGTCTAATCATTCCTGATAGCCTCATTCTTTTCTTAATATCTCATATCTTCTGCTCAAGACCCTCAAGGAGGCAGGGTGTGTGTAGCCCTGGTGCACCCTGGATAGTGCTACATCCTCAAGGGCTCATGGCTGGTGAGTTCAGGAGCTGGCAACCCTGAAGGTTTCCTGAGCGGGTCCGGTTTTACCCCTTTTTTCCATTGCCTTTGGGACGGACCCTGTCCACTTTCCGGGAATGGAGTGGTCTGTCCGCAATTTCAAGCAGACAGTGTTACTCGCAGGGTACCAAAGGGTAAGTATACAAATTTTGGTTCTGATCGGTGAAACGGTGTAGATTTGGACCAAAGGGCCTAAATGCAGAGATTGGGTTGGACTGTCCGAAATTTCAAGTGGACAGGGTTACCCGCAGGGTTGCAAAGGGTAAGTATACACATTTTGGTTCTGATCGGTAAAACGGTGTAGATTTGGAACAAAGGGCCTAAATGCAGAGATTGGGTTGGTCTGTCCGAAATTTCAAGTGGACAGGGTTACCCGCAGGGTTGCAAAGGGTAAGTATACAAATTTTGGTTCGGATCGGTGAAACGGTGTAGAAGTTTGCCAAAGGGCCTAAATGCAGGAAATGGGGTGGTCTGTACGAAATTTTAAGTGGACAGTGTTATTCACAGGGTTACATAGGGTAAGTATACAAATTTTGGTTGAGATCGGTGAAACGGTGTAGATTTGGGACAAAGGGCCTAAATGCAGGGAATGGGGTGGTCTGTCGGAAATTTCAAGTGGACAGGGTTACCCGCAGGGATCCGAAGGGTAAGTATACAAATTTTGGTTCAGATCGGTGAAACGGTGTGGATTTGTATACATAACAGACAGACAGACAGACAGACAGACAGACAGACAGACAAACATTGAGCTTTATATATATAGAAGATAGATGAGCGTCCCCCTGTCTGTATTACAAATAGTGGCCGTTGAAATCCTGTCTTAGCATGTGAGATTATCTTGGTTCGATTGTGAGAGCGCTCGCGCCTAACGAGGCATTCCGAGTTCACATATTATGTGTAGCCCCTGTAGTGTATGTTGACTCGTGTTATTGTGGTGTTTATGATTTTGATTGTCTGTAGGTTTGTGTCTCAGTAGTGACCGTGTTTGCAAATGTGTTTTTCTGATTTCCAGTGTATTTTTCCGTTCTAGATTTTCGTCATTCTACCCTCGTATTCCTATGTAAAAGACTGTGATATCCCTATCGTTTAGCCCTCGTATGCAGTTTAGAGACGTATATTGGTCTAATCTTCGGTATTTAGGGCCGATTTGTTTTCAATCGGTCACCTGTTTTTCAATTGTGCCTCGTGTAACTGTTTGCGTCTGCTCTTTAGATTTCTGTGTATGATATATGTTACTTAGTCTATCTGTGCTCGTGTCCGCTATTCTGCCTGCTTGTTCAAAATGTGTGTTCACGTTTTTGGACATTAGCGTGAGAGTGCTATGCTGGGAAACGCGTAGGGAGAGGTCCTTTTGAACCTACCTCGCCTTCGCCTCTGCTCTGCATGTTATCAGTATTTGGCGCGTGCATAGGGTCGTTATCTCCTATTACCTAGTGAAGTTTAACAGTGTATAGACATGCTGATACGGTCCTCTCCGCGGTGTCGCACTTCCGCTCCAGGAGAATGTTAAACGCACGCGGTCAGCCTGCTGTGCCTGGCGAAGGATTTGACATTCAGCACATCCCTGCTAGCCGATATGCACGTGCCATTGTTATATCACGCTTACCGCTCATGTTACATTTCCGTTTTGCGGTACTGTAAGACTTCAGGCTGGTATAATATTAGCCTGTTAGAGTGATATTCATGTCCCGATTATGTAGTACAATTGTGCCCTCCTGATTTGCGGGGGCAGTAAGGCGTGTATAATATGAGTATCCTATGTATTAGAAGTATTGCCTCTATACCGTGTATTGTTTCGTATGCAAGAGTGTCTGGGTTTGACTGGTAGAGATTGGCCCTCTTGCCCTTCCTATATGTCGCTTTGTCCCGACTCCCCTGAGCAATGTACGCTATTTGTCGTTTCTGTACCTCGCTGCTATTATAATTGTTCGTTTAGGACAAATAAAATGTGTCCCTACGTGTCGTATATGTGTCTGTTGAGATGTGGTGCTCCCCATTCTCTGCGATTTATGGGTTTAATCGAAATGTGTCCCTGTTTGCTACTAGTCTGTTAATTTGTTGTGTTAGCTATAATTTTCCTGCATGTATTAACTCGTGTGGTTGTATGTGTCCATTCCGGACCTCTCCTAAGTGTAGATTTATAGCAAAGTGTTGTTGGCTAATTTAACCTTAAGCTATCCCCTGTTCCCTGTAGTGTAAGAATTCATGTGTGAGTTCATCCCGACAAAATGTGTCTCAAGTGTCAACCCCTGTTACTGTATTAGCGTCTAAGCCCGTATTCTTGTGATAATTAGGCCGCTGTTCTGCCTGTGTAGAGAAATTATGTCCATGTGTTGTGGATACGTGTAGATGTTGGACAATGTTCTATGGATTATGTGTAATCCCTGTTGATTCCACGTGCGGTGGCATATTGTGTAGATGTGTATCTGCAATGTAGGGGCCAGAGTTTCCTTTACCTCTTTCTCCTTCGTGATAATCTATCAAAAACTTTCTGTCTAGGGCGCTCGCTGTCAAATTGCGAGAGGTTTTCCTAGTTAGCTCCATATTGGGTGGGCTGGGAGGATAATATAATTTACTGTGGCCTGCGTAAAAAATTCTCCCACTTATCGCTCTCTAAAAAAAATCCGCTACTTGCTTGGCTATTTTTGAGGTAGGTACCCGGATCGATAGTCTCAGAATTCGTTGGTTGAATTCCTGTCTAAACGGAGTCTACCCGCGCCTCCACCAACTTTGTTCAGACCCTTTACGAGGGCTGGCTGAACTAGGGGATGGGTTTGTGAAGCGGGTGGTCTGTGTATCTAGGGGGATGTTTGACAAGGGTGTGGAATCTTTGTACTGGTGCTGGAAAGCGGGGTAAGTAAAAGATATGTTCTACGGATTAATGATTACAAGCAAAGGATTCACCCTGGGGCGGAAAATAATACTTGGCAAGCTATTCGGGGGCGAGCAAAGCCAATACTATTCACAGCACGTCTGTGTGAGCCGTGATCGCGCGCACTCTCTGAAAGACAAGGTTGCTTGCGTTGCAGGCAATCTGCTAATGATAACAATTGGGCATTGGTGAAACGTACTAGTTTACTAGTGTAAGTAAGGTTTCAAGTGTGCTTCCCTCAACTGTGGGGACAGTTTAAACAGATTAATGTACAAGTGTTTACAAAGTAATAAAAGGTCTGGTAATGGGAAAGATGTATAACTGGTGTGTGTGGAAATCTGAGATACACTTACCGGAGGTACGATGTCAGCTTGTCGTTGGGCAGAGTCTCCGAGCATAACAGATACTTTCCCTTTTGGGGGTGGCCCTCTTAAGCATTTCTGAAGTGCTGACTCTGGTATTTCTCCATGTTGCTGTTGTGACAGCCAGTTCCTGTGTATGTGAACATGACGCAAGAGCCGTGGTGTCGACTCTGCCAGCTTATGTGTTTAGAAAGGTGTAGTTGCTGTTGTTGATTCCAGCTTGGGGGTGTCTAAAGGGTGAAATCGGTGTTGGGTGTGGGGCAGATTGTTTGATAAATGTAGCTGTTAAAAGGAGTGGCTGTAGATGTCTCGTAGTTGTAGTCGTATCTGTAGAAATGATAGGAATATGTGTGTACACTTCCTAAGGGTGTTATACGCCCTTGGATGTGTAACAATACTTACAAAATGCCCACCACACAAATGCAATTTAGATTGAAAATACTTGCAAAATGCGGTTTAGGTTGAAAATACTTACTGAAACACTCTCACCTCCTCGCTGGAGTTGATTTAACTTTAACTACCCTCATTTACCACAAACCTACAGAATTTACTGCCTTTAAATACAGGCCACAAGTGATTTTAACATTACTTCCCGACTTTGAATGGGCGCCAAGGTCGACCATATGGGTCTTCCTGAATAAAATAGGATAAAATACGATACATAACTGTTGCCCCGACTATGAAACTCCATATCCCGGGCGTAGGGCATTTGGCATGCGTTTGCTGATGTACCAGGTTCATGCAAGACAGGAATATAAACACATATGAATTTAAAGAGATAATCTATTGGCTGTACTATACACATATATACACAATATACCCTTCATACACTCGTGCTAAACTTTATACAGTACCTTGCCACTGAATTTAGGCTCTGAGAGCAAGAAAGCACTTACGGCCATATCAGACCCAGGCATAACAGCCACCTACGTATATACACTGTACCGTCCGTACACAAAATATCTACACACGTTAAGACTGGTTCATTCACGTTCACGTCTCCATTCTCGCATGACTTCGATGAAATGTTTACGACTGAATTATCCTTTAGGCGTGGTAAGTTATTACCAACAGCCCATGGTATGGATGGACCCATGAAATGCACGTAGCATCCAATAGCCCGTAAGAGCTCAGTGGATAGCTAAACATTAGTCACTGCTCGTTCGTATTACGATACCATGATCGAGTAATAACGACACTAAGTTGCAAGTGGACAACGGACTTTCACAGTAAAAGCAAGAAGACGATCTCTAACTGTTCGTTACGGAAACCATGTCACGTAAAACGACCCTGGGCGTCAGTAGATCAGTGTTCTGCCGATAAAGCAATAAGACGAGCTCTGAACGCCAGACACGCCATTATATGCACTGGCGCAGGGATCTACATAACCCCAAAGTTTCTGCCGGAACTAATTTGTGCGTGGCCCGCTCCTGGCGGAACATCCGTGTCAACACAAGAACATCAGACAGTCGAAATCCACACTGACGTCACACAGTAGTTTCCACACGAAGTTCATGGGAGTTCATGCCATAAATAGCCTAGGTAATCCCACACAAGCCGAATTACTGCCCGTCTTTTCCGGGTATGTCACATATCCAGCCCTCGAAAATATCAATTCATTGTACCTTTATAGTACAGCCAGTTCAGTTTCACCGTGATTTGTGATTTGTTTTTATGTAATTCCCATACGATTAAATTAAAGTACAGCCAGGAATCTAACATTTAACATTACTAGGTCAAAATAAAGCCATTAACCCCAAACCAAAATGAAATAATGCTTCTACTTAATACAGTCTTATCTCCTTATTCCCAAAACGTAATAAATCGCAAAACCCCGTATTTTATAATATCAAATATCCAAAAACCGATAATTAATAAACAGTGATCCTAGGTTGTCCGGACCATCCAAAGATGAATCCGTCCACAAAAACACACAGGTACAATAAAAATCACCTCTGCAACCCCACGTTAACCCAATATAATAAGATACGAATAAAATACCCCAAACTAACTGCACAAGGCACAAAACCCGAGGGTGAGCTACTAAAAAAAATCATGTTGGCAACAATGACATACATGTCATCATCATCATCTTGAGCAGTTTCCAACCGCTGGTCGGGTCTGCTTGGAACATAAGCCTCTCCATCGTTTCCTGTCCATCCACCATCTCTCGTCATTTACTGTGTCCCAGCACACTCCTCTTTCCTCCACACTCTTCTTAACTCCTTTTGTCCATCTGTCCCTTGGTCTTCCCCTTGGCCTCCTTCCCGTCATTTCCATTCCAAACATCTTCTTCGGTATCCTCTCCTCTTCCATCCTCCTCACATGTCCATACCATTGTAGCCTAGATCGCTCTATTCTATTTTGCAATGGTTCCTCTCTTACCATCTCCCTGACTCTCTCATTCCTTACTCTGTCCATTCTTGTCACTCCTACCCTACTCCTCTGGAACTTCATCTCCACTGCTCGTATTTTAATCTTGTCCCTTTCCTTCATCACCCATGTTTCTGAACCATATGTCAAAATTGGCACAAAGTAGGTCTTGTAGATGATTCCTTTACATTTTTGTGGTACATCTTTATTCCATATCATCCCCCTAACACTCTTGAAAAATCCATCTGCGCACCTTCCCCTCTCATTTATTTCCATCCTATTGCCTCCCTTTTCTTCAATTATGCTTCCCAAGTACTTGAAGCATTCTACTTTCTGCAACTGCTGTCCTCCAAGTGTTATGCCCATATCCAGTCTGTTCTTCTTCCTCGTTGTGATGACCACTTCACTCTTTTGTGCTGAGAACTTCATCCCATATGATAACACTACCTTCTCCCACTCATCTAATTGCTCTTGTACTTCTTCCTCATCCTCTCCCCATACCAGAAGGTCATCAGCAAACAACATTGCCTTCATTTTCCTTTCCCCAATGCTATTTACCACTTTTCGTATGATTTCATCCATCACCACTATAAATAACAGGGGTGAGAGGGCACTTCCCTGTTTCAGACCACTCTCCAGTTGAAACCATTCCGTTCTCT
Organism: Meconema thalassinum; assembly: GCA_946902985.2. NCBI lineage: Eukaryota > Metazoa > Arthropoda > Insecta > Orthoptera > Tettigoniidae > Meconema > Meconema thalassinum. Next base: position 945,884,137 of record OX336388.2, on the reverse strand, counting down.
CTCTTCCCACCTTTACACAGCTTTTGCTTCCCTCGTACATTGCTTTCACTCTTGCCACTGTCTCCTTGTTCACTGCTTTTGCTCTCATTGCTTCCCTTACCTTGTTTCTATTAATACTATCATATGCTTTCTCAATATCCAAGAAGGTCATCACCAGATCTTTCCCATATTCATAATGGTGTTCTTGTAGCTGTCTTACTGCAACGATGAGGTCAACTGTTGACCTTCCTGGCCTGAATCCATACTGTTCTTCCCTCAGCCCATCTTCAACTTCTGTCCGAATTCTTCTCTCCAGTACCTTCTCAAATATTTTGGCGCAATGGCACATGAGTGTAATTCCCCTGTAGTTCTTGCATTCCTTCCTACTTCCCTTTTTAAATATGGGTATTATTATCCCTCTTTTCCAGTCCTCTGGTATTTTCTTCTCCCTCCATATCACTTTCATTACTCGAAAGAGCCACTGTGTTCCTATCACCCCTGCTGCTCTCACTATCTCCACACTCACTTCGTCTAATCCCGGTGCCTTTCCCCCTTTCATCTTCTTTAATGCTTCCTCCACTTCTTTCCATGTCAATTTCTTCTCTGAAATGTCTTGGTCACTGTCTGTTTCTTCCTCCACAATGTCCACTATGCTGGTTTTAGTTGGATTTAGGAGTTCCTTGAAGTATTCTCTCCAGATAACCTTTACTTCTTCCATATTTTCGACCTCCTTTCCATTCCTGTCCACCATTCTGACATTTTCCCCTGTATCTCTTCTCTTTGCCTTTATCATTCCATACAACACTTTCTTACTGCCATCACAGTCCTCCTCCATCATTTCTGTCCATTTCTCCAGCCATTTCTTTTTCTCTTCCTTCACTACTTCTCCTGCTTCTTTCTTCCGCTCTTGGTATTCTTCTCTTGTTCTGTCTGTCCTCTGTTGGAACCATTTCCTGAATGCTTCATTTTTCTTTTTCACTGCTTCCTTAGTTCTGGGGTTCCACCATGGTGTTTCCTTCCACCTTTTCTTTCCACTAGTTCTGCCACACACAACTTCCGCTGCTTCTACCAACACGTCCTTGAACCTATTCCATTCTTCTTCACCTGTTTTCGGATCATCCTTCGGTAATTTGTTCCTCACTAATATCTGGAACTTCTCCTTATTTCCATCCTCCTTCAGCTTCCATGTCCTTATTCTTCTTTCTTGGTTCTCAGTTCTCCTCTTTTCCTTCAGTCCTCTCACCTTGGCGACCAGCAGACGGTGGCCACTGTCCAGGGCTTCTGAAGGTATTACCCTTATATCCGTGATACTCTTCTTTGTCTCCTTCCCGCATAGAATATAGTCCACCACTGATTTCCTAGTCAAATCCCTGCTGTACCAAGTAATTTTATGGCTCTCTCTCTTCTTGTACCATGTGTTTCCAACCATTAGCCCATTTATCTTGCACAGTTCCAACAATCTCTCTCCTTCCTTATTCCTGTTTCCCCATCCTTCACCACCAATCACTTCCTCAAAACCTCTTCTATCAGTTCCGACATGGGCATTTAGGTCTCCCATGACTATCAGGTCTCTCCCCACTAACTGCTTCTGCAACTCCTCTTCAAACTCGTCCTTCTCGCCTTCTGTGCATCCCACCTGTGGTGCATAGACTTGCAGAATGTCCAGGTTTCTACCTTTCACAGTGATTCTGGCTCTAATTATTCTATCACTTACCCTCTTTACTTCCTCCCTCAGCCCTTCTCTCACCACCATTCCCACTCCATTTCTCTTCCCCTCCTCATTTCCTATCCAGTATAGCTGCAAGCCATTTCTCAGTTCTTTTCTTCCTTCCCCTCTCCATCTGGTCTCTGCCAGTCCGAGTACATCCAGTTTTCTCCTCTCCATCATATCCACAACCTCCTCCACTCTTCCCGTCAATGAAGTTATATTCAAAGTTCCGATTCGTAGTCCATTTCCATAGCCAGGTCTGCTTCCTTTAGATCTGTCCTTTCCGAGGCCCATTCCCGTTTTAAAAGCAGTTTCATATCCACTACTGGCTTGCTAGGCCTAACGTAGCTTCACCATAACCCTGGCGAGGGGCCTGTTTTTGGTCCGCAAGAGGTATTTTATTTCCCTCAAACCCTCCGGACAAGTCCGGCGAGCCCCCCTATCCGCCACCTGGGACGCGCCCGATAGAGGAACAGGCAAACCCCCACCCCATTTTGTAATGTAACAGAATAAATTCGGTTACATTACAAAATGCAATTGAAATTCAAAATACTCACAAAAGTGTCTCCACCTACATTGAAAGACTTACTAAAAAGCAAGTTAGATTGCAAATCTTTACAAAATGCAATAGAGGTTGAAAATACTTGCAAAATGCAATTTAGATCAAAAATACTTACAACAGTTAAATTTAGATGGAATAAGACTTACAAGCAAATAGACCACAAATCGCACGACATACGCACCTACCAACCTTAGTGATTGCTCTGAATAGGAAAGGAGTATTTCCAGCTTTGATTAGCGGCGTAACCACAAGATAAACACAGCCAGTACTTGCGCCCCATATTCCCTCAGTCGTGTTTGCCCTGCTATAATGTGCGGAGTGTAGCCTCGCGGTGAACGTGACAATATAATGGCACAACGACGCCATTTGGACCCCGTTTTGCAGGGTAGAATACTCGGCCACCTGGAAGCAGGCCAGACACAGACCTAAGTTGCCGTATCCTTGAATGTGCCACAAAGAGCCATTTCCAGGCCTAGGAGATGATTTTGAGACACAGGAGATGTTCATAGTAGGCCAGTACCAGGTGACCATGAGTAACCACCCCACAGCAGGACCGATATCTGGCCTTAACCGCTCGATGAAATCGGAGTGCACCTGCAAGACAATTTTCGGCGGAGCTTGCAGCCGTTTCCCGGCTAACTGTCTACCGGAGGCTCAGAACAGCAGGGCTGTTTGCCAGACGTCCAGCGGTGTGCGTCCCGCTCACTCCAGCACAGAGACGAGCCTGTTTACTGTGGAGCCGTCAACGTCGAAACTGGACCATGCAACAATGGAGGCATGTGCTCTTCACAGATGAATCCCGCTTCAGTTTGCAGAACGATTCCCTTCGCACATTAATCTGGAGAGAACCGGGTAGCCGATACAACCATAGGAACATTGTGGAACGGAACCCTCCAAGACATTTTCATTGCCCTTTCGGAGGAATGGGATTGACTGGCACAAGAGCTCTTGGACCATCTGATAGAGAGCATGCCAAGTCGCTGCGAAGCATGTGTGGCCGTTAGGGGATAACCATACACCCTATTAACAGCATCATGGTGTGGGGCAGCATCATGTTGTATGGCCGTAAGGTCCTGCGCATCTTCGTGGGTGGTCCGAGGAACACTACGAATGCTAGGAGATACAGGGATGAGGTACTGAGACGGCATGTTCGACTCTTCAGAGGTGCGGTTGGTGCCCGACCGCACCGGGCTGCTCTGGTGGATGAATTTCTGGCTGGGGAAGACATTCATCACATGAACTGGCCAGCAAGGTCTGCGGATCTGAATCCTATAGAACATGCCTGAGTCATTGGGAAGGCGAATTGCATCCCGTCAGCCTCCACCAAGGACCCTCCAAGACCTTCCCATTGCCCTTTCGGAGGAATGGGATCGACTGCCACAAGAGCTCTTGGACCATGTGATAGAGAGCATGCCAAGTCGCTGCGAAGCATGTGTGGCCGTTAGGGGGTAACCATACACCCTATTAACTGCATATTTTGTTGTGGAAGACATTGCCAAGATTTGTTAGTTGTTGTCAAAGGTATACCTTAGCTATCAGAACCTTTCTGACACTGTTTTTTTGGACAAGTTGTGTGACATATGGTGTGTGATTCAGCTTCCGTTTGTTCAGCAATCGGTCTGACATTCCTATCAGGCGGTATGGCCTCGTTTAGTGATTATGCTTAACTTTGGACACTAGTGTATAACAAGAAGACCATCTCGATCAACATAAAATTGAGACACTGCCAGACAGTGATTCGTCTGACAAACAAAGTGTACTCCAATGTGGCTTAACTGTGTAAACATAACTCACCAATTCAACATCAGACCCGCTCTCTTCGGGATCCAACACCTCCACCTCTGGGGATGAGAGTAGCCTCACATCAGGTGAAAACTCTCTCTGTTGCATTTCCGAGGTACTGGGCTCTCTGCTTGGTGTCTTAATTACTTCTCCTTGTCTCTGCTCCGTCTCCAGCACACTGCACCGGTCCAGAGGACTGCTTACTCCCGGCACAGATAATTGTTCTCCTTCTGACAAGCTGGTTTGTCTTGCGGAAAGATGCAACATCGAATGTGGTAATCTTGGTTCCTCTTCCAATGGCGATGTTCTTGCATAACCAGCAGGATAGTTTATTCCATGCGATCTGCTGGTGTTGGACCTACAACCTTGTGCGTGTGCTATAGATGCCATCTTGCAACACAGGCCATGCGTCTGTCGTAATTTCCACCGAGTGGTATCACGGTAACCCCTCGGTGCGTGACATTTCACTTTGGTCTCACTTCTCTTCAATTTCGCCCTTAAGTGTTCTGGACTGGCGCTCGATATAACCACATCACCCCTGTTAGCATCGTCAATATTGATCCCAACATCAGAGTCTGTTACAGTATGATCCAATTGTTCTATTACATTCTGTTTTCCGTTTGCACGTTCAGATGAGACTGGAATGGACAACAGTTCCATCAGTCGTCTTCGTTGGGTCTCCAGCTCCTTGATTTGGCTCTTCAGATCATTATTCTTGGTCTCCAAGATCTCTGTCTCCTGGAATTTCAATGAAGAGTACAGAATTAGCCAATTAGTCATTTTAATAATCAGAAAAGCATTGCAATACCATATCTAGAATATTTCACGCAGGGAGACCGAGATTTAACCCTTTGTAGCCCGGGACAAGACTTAAAATCATGTTTTTATTCATTCAAATTTTACTTTATAACAATAATTTTTACTATTAAAATCATTCATACTTTTGGGATATTGCAATGTGAAAATAAAATTAAAGACGTTTCGAAGGAACCTTGCTTCCTTCTTCAATGGAATTAAAACTATGTGGCCAAAGAATGTGTGTCAATGTTGCCTGTATGACGTGAGGTATCGTACAGATACACTTCCCTTTCTGTTTCCTTTTATCCATCCATCCCTCTCTAGCTGAGTATTACTTTCTCAAGGACTAAGATATTCCTTAATTTTGTTGCCCCTAATAAATCTATAACATGTACCGGTACCCATCTATCTGACACAGACAAAGAAATCATTCTCTCTTTCAAACTTGCACCTGTAACACCAGAAAACAAGCTAGATATTACAATCAATTCTGACGTAATGCGGGACATTTGAACATTGGTGCAAAATTTAATATATTATCAAATTAACCAAAGAAATGGAATATTATTAACTGTTGAGTAAGACTACGAATGACACCGCAGTCGGTAAACCGAATCCTGCATTCCTGTCGCGGCTTCGTCAGGACCGGGAGTCATTTCCAAGTCACAGATAAAGGGAACAACTCATTTTATGTTTAACGGTACCGAGTCGTTAAAGAGTATCATGAAAGGGCTTGATTCGCAAGGGAAAATATCTCTTCACGTCCTGAAAAATAAGTGCTTTGCAGATTGATGCTGCTCTTTGGAATAAACGGCGTAGAAATGTTCAATAATAATAACAGTCACTGCACCAGCTCAAAACAAAATTGTATTTATATTAATATTCGACAATACTTCATCTTAATCTTCTTATAAATTAAGCCGAGTTCAATATTTGGTCTTAGAAAAGTCTGCGCAATATAGGCCTATTAATTTCTCCATCGCCATCCACACCACTGACGTTACTTATTGTTGTTTTAAGAGGCGGAACAGCTAAGCCATCTACCCCTACCACTGACGTTATTTATTGTTGTTTTATGAGGCGGAACAGCTACGGTAGGTCATCTGTCCTTACCACTGACGTCCCATGAGAGGAATTGGAAAACAAAGTTGAGTGGTTCAGTGTCCTAGCTTAATTGTCATTTTTTTCCTGGTTAATTAAACACTCAGTTCAGAAAAATACTGGAATGTTACCTTAGTTTCAGTCTTTGGATACATTTCCCAATTCTAGTACCAATAGTAATATAGGTTATCAATAAATCCCTTTATCAGAAATTATTTGCGAACGAACCCAAATACCTAGGATTGTTGATTGTATTGAATGAACCAGTTATAATAATAATTATACTGCACCTAAGCATACAGATTATTCAAATGTTAGCATTGTTTTCTCAATTCAGTATACGAGAAGATTAACAATTTCGTATGCATTTCTTCTATCTACGTTTGACAACAGAATCATCCCACCTTTTCGCAAGATATATAGCCATCAATGATAATTTTTCACATAGTGCGAAAGTGAATTACTAGGGTGACCTCGAATTTCTGCCTCTTAAATCAACTATAAAGTGAATTACTGTGTGGACGCTACTTTAAAATGTATTTTACTTACGGTACCGGCCTGCACAGTATACGATATGTCTAGTTAGAAATTATATTCATTTCAGACACTATCACCTCTAAATATCTAAGCTCGACGTGACGCACCAAACTTCAAACTCTTGGGCTGGCTGACCAAACACACCAGGGCAGCCCAGGCTCCCGTGGCCTTGGCGAAATAAGTGAAGGGATGATAAAGTTATTTGAACGATTGGTGCATAAGCCGAATAAGCTAAATTTAGAATAATGGAATGCTCTCTCTGTCTTCAGGTATATTCTGAGAACAATACATAGCGAAGCCCCATCGCCTAAGTTGACCACTTGAGGCACAAGCGCTTTGTAGAGGAAAATATCGTCTACTTGACATACTAAGTTTCTCAATCCTTGTAACATTGTCCACAGACAGTACATTGCATTCACTAAATGAATGTCAGTAGCAAATTCAAGTCACATAAAGGCAATAATAAATAAATGCCCAATCGGGCACAAGCTCCTAGGATGCCGGGCCCCCTGGGAGGGTCGGACCCCGGGGCACCAGCCCTGCCTGACCCCCCTCTCGTCGGGCCTGCTCAGCCTACACCAGAAATGAGTACCGGGGCAATTCCTGGGAGCAAAGACGGCCGGGCGTAGAGCTGACAACTCCATTCCACAAAAGGTGGAAGCCTCTACCTTCCACAACTCCCAGGACCTCCATGGCCTGTATGTACGGAGTTGGCTTTGCTTTGTTTAGCTTATTTATATCCATTTTAACAATCGCTGCACGCTCTTTCAACAGCTGAAGTTCCTTGCTCCGTATTTATGCAGTTACTGTATATTGAAAATAACGGTTTGACCCCCACAACTAAGATTATTTCCCTACATGAATAAAGAAAATTACCGGTACCCTTACATTAATGCAGGGTGTCCCACCTAACTCTGCGACCTAAAATATTATCAAAATGAAACAAGATGTGAAAAATCTACTTGTTCAGGAATGTAGCCACGTTTGGGGGGCCACACAATGGGAGGATATGCACTATCCAGGAAATTATAACAATATCGCTTTCAACGCAAAGTTACCTTTTTTGTTAAATGGAATATACATGTTTTTTCTAGCAAAATCAAAAGTATACATACAATTATTGATAACAGAATTGGTTTCACTTCTCTAAACCTCGAACCTTCTGAAATTACTATTCGTAAATTTGTAGAGGATGGTTAAGGAGACACTTGTTTCATTTCGATAATACAGTATTTGAGGTCGCAGAGTTAGGTGGGACACCCTGTATATTTACCTCTCTCTATGTCACAAAAACTATTCAGCAATACAACACACACGACATATTGCAGCAATAATGAACTATTTAGGTTTAAATAGCAAAGATACAGAGTTCTAACAATGTGTGCAATTTTTCTTATTTTTTTCTTTGACAGAGGGCCCTCAGTTTTATTTTTGCTAAACATCCTCTAGTAAGTTAATATCCTGTGATGTCAACTTCAAGAACTTAGGATAACTTGTAGGCTTCCAGTAATGAAATTTCATCTCTAGTGTCAATGTAAACAAATTTATTTTGTTGCCTGTGTTAACGTACTTTTTATAACTTCTTTGCTGCTTGTATCTTGCTTCCCATGCTTCATTTGGCCTTCCACCTGCCAGTTCGATATCAATCTGATTTATTCCACCAGTATTCCGTTATTTGTGGGGAGATGAGAAATAGAATGGAATCCCTAAAAACTACATTGTTTGCCGATGATCAGGTAGTACGGTATTTGCTGGTTCAGAAGATGATCTTCACAGATCCCTATATAAACTATATCTTGTTGCAAATCAATTATGACTTAAATATTTCAACAAATAGATTAGGCTACTGTATAGTCATGACATTTAAAGGCACTGAACCAGTTAGGGCAAAACGTAATATCGATGGTATCATAATTGAACAAGTCTCTTCCATATTACCTTGTATGTTGGATCCCTTTATTTAGACCAACAGACGGAGAAGCAATATTGTATAAATTTAAAAAATTGGTTGATACAATCAAAAATAGGCCTATGTTGGTAAAGAAGGGGAGAACAGAAACAGTTCTGAAATTCTATAAACCAATGACTATCCCAACCCTAAAATATGGCTCGGAAACGTGGGTACCGGTACTATCAGTGATAGAAAAGATCAGGATGCGTTTGGCTGGCTTTACACTGTTAGACCAGCTGTGTAGTACAACTTGGTACAACTTGGAAATTACAGAACTTCACGGTACCTTAAGAATGGAAAGCTCTCGGATTCTTGCACAAATCAACTCTCACCAAACACGTGGTAGACCTAAGAAGAGATAAGTGAACGAATTAAATGCAGAAACGGATCAGGCCTCCTGGCCTAAGCCGTGAAGTTTTGTCAGAGGCCATTTTCAGCCCCAGCCTTCAAATGTTCGGAGGTTAAAGCAGCAATGTCAACTGAACATGAACTTGTAATTGGATTTGTGGGTAGCACAGAGTTTGTGTGTGTTGAAGGGAGAGGTTGGAATAGGAGACTATGGCGTCACTTTAAAACTTGAGTTATTATTTATTCGTTTCAGCAGATAATTTATGTTACTCATTATCTTATGCCTCCAGGGACTGTGCCATTATCTTGTGTTACCAGGGACAATGAAATTATCATGTGTCACCAGGGCCTGTGCCATTAGGTTGTACCGCCAGAGACTGTGCCATTATCGTGTGCCACCAGGGACTGTGCCATTATGTTGTACCGCCAGGGACTGTGCCATTATCTTGAACCACCAGGGACAGTGCCATTATCTTGTGTTATCATCAGGGACCATGCCATTTTCTTGTGCTACCAGAGACTGTGCCATTATCGTGTGCCACCAGGGACTGTGCCATTATCCTGAACCACCAGGGACTGAGCCATTATCTTGAACCACCAGGGACTATGCCATTAACTTGTGTTACCAGGGACTGTGACATTATTTGTTACCAGGGACTGTGACTTTACTTGTGCCACCAGGGACTGTGAAATTATCTTGTGCCACCAGGGACTGTGCCATTATATTGTGTTCGCAGCAACTATGCCATTATCTTGTGCCACCAGGGATGGTGAAATTATCCTGTGTTATCAGGGCCTGTGTTATCAGGGCCTGTGCCACCAGGGACCTTGCCATTATCTTGTGTTACCAGGGACTGTGACATTATCTTCTGCGACCAGTGACTGTGCCATTATTTTGTGCCGCCAGGGACTGAGCCATTATCTTATGTTAGCAGGGACTGTGCCATTATCTTGAGCCACCAGGGACTGTGCCATTATCTTGTGTTACCAGGGACTGTGCCATTATCTTGTGCCACCAGGGACTGTGCCATTATCTTGAGTTACCAGGGAATGTGCCATTATTTGTGCCACCAGGGACTGTGTGACTTTATTGTGTTACCAGGGACTGTGCCTTTATTTTGTGCCACCAGGGACTGTGTCATCTTGTGCCACCGGGAACTGTGCCATTATCTTGTGCCACCAGGGAATGTGCAATTATCTTGTGTTACCATGGACTGTGCCATTATCTTGTGCCACCGGGGACTGTGCCATTATCTTGTGTTACCAGGGACTGTGCTATAATCTTGTGTTACCAGCGACTGTGCCATTAAGCTGATCTACCAGGGACTGTACCTTTATCTTGTGTTACAAGGGACTGTGCCATTATCTTGTGTTACCAGCCAATTTGCCATTATCTTGTGTTACCAGAGACTGTGCCATTATCTTGAGCCACCAGGGACTGTGCCATTATTTGTGCCAACAGGGACGGTGCCATTATCTTGTGTTATCAGGGCCCATGCCATTATCATGAGCCACCATGGACTGTGCCATTATCGTGTGATACCAAGGACCTTCTCATTATCTTGTGTTACAAGGGACTGTAACATTATCTTGTGCCACCAGGGATTGTGCCATTACCTTGTTTTTGCCGAGGGCTGTGCCATTATCTTGTGATACCAGGGACCTTGCCATTACCTTGTGTGGCCAGGGACTGTGCCATTATCTTGTGCCACCAGGGACTGTGCCATTATCTTGTGTTACCAGGGACTGTGCCATTATCTTGAGTTACCAGGGACTGTGCCATTATTTGTGCCACCAGGGACTGTGCCATTATGTTGTGTTACCAGGGACTGTGCCTTTATTTTGTGCCACCAGGGACTGTGTCATCTTGTGCCACCGGGAACTGTGCCATTATCTTGTGCCACCAGGGAATGTGCAATTATCTTGTGTTATCAACACCCGTGCCATTATTATGTGCCAGCAGGGACTGTACAATTATCTTGTGATTCCAGAGACTTTGCCATTATCTTGTGTTACCAGGGACTGTGACATTATCTTCTGCCACACATGACTGTGCCATTATTTTGTGCCGCCAGGGACTGAGCCATTATATTGTGTTAGCAGGGACTGTGCCATTGTCTTGTGTTAGCAGGGACTGTGCCATTATCTTGTACAACAGGGGAATGTGCCATTATCTTGTGTTACAAGGGACTGTGACATGATCTTGTGTTACAAGGGACTGTGAAATGATCTTGTGTTACCAGGGACTGTGACATGATCTTGTATTACCAGAGACTGTGTCATTATCTTGTGATACTAGGGATTGTGCCATTACCTTGTGAAATCAGGGATTGTCCCATTACCTTGTGTTGCTGAGGACTGTGCTATTATCTTGTGCCACCAGGGACTGTGCCATTATCTTGAACCGCCAAGACTGAGCCATTATCTTGTGTTACCAGGGACTGTGCCATTGTCTTGTACCGCCAGGGATTTTGCCATTACCTTGTATTTCTGAGGACTGTGCCATTATCTTGTGCCACCAGGGACTGTGTCATTATCTTGTGCCACCAGAGACGGTGACATTATCCTGTGCCATCAGGGATGGTGCCATTATATTGTTTTAGCAGGGACTGTGCCATTATCTTGTGCCACCAGGGACTGTGCCATTATCTTGTGTTACCAGAGACTGTGCCATTATCTTGTGATACTAGGGATTGTGCCATTACCTTGTGAGATCAGGGATTGTCCCATTACCTTGTGTTGCTGAGGACTGTGCTATTATCTTGTGCCACCAGGGACTGTGCCATTATCTTGAACCACCAAGACTGAGCCATTATCTTGTGTTACCAGGGACTGTGCCATTGTCTTGTACCACCAGGGATTGTGCCATTACCTTGTGTTTCTGAGGACTGTGCCATTATCTTGTGCCACCAGGGACTGTGTCATTATCTTGTGCCACAGGGGACTGTGCCATTATCTTGTGCTGCCAGGGACTGTGCCATTATCTTGTATTACCAGGGACTGTACCATTATCTTCTGCTACCTGGGACTGTGCCATTATCGTGTGTTAAGGGACTGTGCCATTATCCTGTGCTACCTCAGACTGTGCCATTACCTTGTGTTACAAGGGACTGTGCCATTATCTTGTGTTACCAGGGACTGTGCCATTATCTTGTGTTACCAGGGAATGTGTTATTATCTTCTGTTACCAGGGACTGTGCCTTTATATTGTGCCACCAGGGACTGTGCCAATATGTTGTGCCACCAGGATATGTGCCATCATCTTGTGCCATTATCTTGTGCCACCAGGGACCTGCCATTATCCTGTGCCACCAGGGACTGTGCCATTATCTTGTGTTACCAGGGACTGTGGCATTATCTTGTGATACCAGGGATTGTGACAATATCTTGTGCCACCAGAGACTGTGCCACAAGGGACTGTGCCATTATATTGTGTTAGCATGGTCTGTACCATAATCTTGTGCACCAGGGAGTGTGCCATTATCTTGTTTATTCAAGGCCCGTAAAATTATCTTTTGCCACCAGGTACTGTGCCATTATTGTGTGATACCAGAGACCTTGCCATTATCTTGTGTTACCAGGGACTGTGATATTACCTTGTGCCACCAGGGACTGTGCCATTATCTTGTGTTAGCAGCGACTGTGCAATTATCTTGTGATACCAGAGACTGTGCCATTATTATGAGTTTTCAGTGGCCGCGCCATTATCATGTGCCACCAGGGACTATGCCATTATCTTGAACCAAGAAGGACTGTGCCATTATCTTGTGCCACCAGGGACTGTGCCATTATCATGCGCCACCAGGGACTGTGACATTATCTTGAACCACCAGGGACTGTGCCATTATCTTGTGTTACCAGGGAGAATGACATTATCTTGTGCCACCAGGGACTGTGCCATTACCTTGTGATATCAGAGATTGTGCCATTACCTTGCTTTTGCCGAGGGCTGTTCCATTATCTTGTGATACCAGGGACCTTGCCATTACCTTGTGTGGCCAGGGACTGTTCCATTACCTTGTGCCACCAGGGACTGTGTCATTATCTTGTGCCACCGGTGACTCTGCCATTATCTTGTGCTAGCAGGGACTGTGCCATTATCTTGTGTTACCATGGACTGTGCCATTATCTTGTGCCACCAGGGACTGTGCCTTTATCTTGTGTTACCAGGGACTATGCTATTATCTTGTATTACCAGGGAGTGTGCCATTATGTTGATCCACCAGGGACTGGACCATTATCTTGTGGTACCTGGGACTGTACCTTTATCTTGTGTTACCAGGGACTGTGCCATTATCTTGTGTTACCAGGGACTGTGCCATTATGTTGATCCATCAGGGACTGTGCCATTATCTTGTGTTACCAGGGACTGTGCCATTATTTGTGCCACCAGATACTGTGCTATTATCTTGTTACCAGGGACTGTGCCTTTATTTTGTGCCACCAGGGACTGTGTAATTATCTTGTGCCACCAGGGACTGTGCCATTATCGTGTGCTGCCAGGGACTGTGCCACTATCTTGTGCGGCCACGGACTGTGCCATTATCTCGTGCCACAAGGGACTGTGCCATTATCTTTGCCACCAGAGACTTTGCCATTATTTGTGCCATCAGTGACTATGTCCCCATTTGCAAATAAATCAGTCTATCGACCATTGAGAAAGTCATGCAGAATACTAACCTGTACCAGAGTAACAGTATGTGTCCTCTTCTTAAGGCGACATTTGTTGGCTGCAATGTTATTCAGCTCCTTTCGTCTTCTGCGCCGCTCCTTGTCCTCTGCCGTCAACTGCAACAGATAGCACATGAACTCCTCTAACAGATGGTAATTGGTGTAAGGGACCTAACATCGGGGTTATCAGCCCCTAATGGTTTGGGTGTTAATGAAAATGAAGGATGATGACACGAAACCTACACTAAAATTAATTCCTTACTTAACTAACTTACGGATTAGAGGTAGGAAAGGTCAAAGAAAAATAAGGAAAAGGGAAAAAAGATACAGACAGAAAAAGAAATGCCCTCGAGAATGAGGGACTCGGAAATAAGTAGAGCATGAAAGGCTGATAGGAAAGGCAAAGATAATAATAATAATGTTATTGGATTTACGTCCCATTTAACTTCTCTGGATTTAAGATACGTTGGGGTGCCAGAATTTTGCCCCAAAGGGGATATTTAACGTGCCAGTAAATCTACTGACATGGCTCCCTCGTATTTGCGCACCCTCAAATGCCGGCTGAATGCGCCAGGATACGAACCAGCAACCTTGGGCCCAGCAAGCGAGAACGTTATCGCTGAGCCACGCAGCCATACAAGAAAGAAAAGAAGGGAGGGTCTGCCCTAAACGCAATGTAAAGAGGGAAGATACCGGACCCAGCTAATGAATTCCTTCGGGTCACCAACTCCCAACCGACAGTAGTGGCTACACTGGCTAAAGCACAGCGATAGGTCATGGGGCCAAATTCTCTGCTGACTCGGTAGACGCATGGGTTTGAGCCCCACCGTCAGCTGTCCTTGAAACGGTTTTCCGTGGTTTCCCATTTTCAACACCAGGCAAATGCTGGGACAGTACCTTCTGACAGGCCACGGCCGCTTCCTTCCACATCCTTGCCCAGTTTCATTCATCTTCATCCATTCCATCTCTCATCCCGACGCGCAGGTCGCCCACGGTCGTCGACTAGAAATACCTGCACTCGGCCTCTCAGGAGGCCAGACGGAAGAAAAAAAAACTCCCAGCAGTGAGCCCATGAGTGTGTAGCACTATCCAGGGTGCACCATAAGTGGTGGGGATACACACATGCCGCCTCCTTTAGGCCAGGAAAGGGAAAGACTCTGATACCCTAATTCTTTCGGGATCAGAAGATTTGACCAATTGTTGTTGGAACTATGAGGTCATCTGCAGAGTTGACCAAGGGAGATAGACTAGAAAGAAGGCAGAGTGGAGCCCGGCACAAGTAGAAGCAATGCCGGACTCAGCTGGGGTCCCGTGGTCGCCGTTCCACGTCCCAACATACGTGAGCCCCTAGAGCAGGCGTTCTCTACCTGGTGCTATCCTGAGATCCCCTCATCAATTCAAAATCTGTTGTAAGAATCGGAAAAATTGTGTTTTTATTACAAGTTTTGATAGTCAATTTTATCAAATGATATAACAATGACCGTGACAGCCCGATTCCTTATTGACGATGTAGTTATAATAAAATTACCAGGGACTGTGTCATTATCTGGTGTTACCAGGGACTGTACAATTATATTGTGCCGCCAGGGACTGTGCCAATATATTATGCTGCCAGGGACTGTGCCATTATCTTGTGTTACCAGGGATTCTGCCATTATCTTGTACCGCCAGGGACTGTGCCAATATATTATGCCGCCAGGGACTGTGCCAATATATTATGCCGCCAGGGACTGTGCTATTATATTCAGCCACCAGGGACTGTGCCATTATCTTGCGTTACCAGGGACTGTGCCATTATCTTGTGCCGCCAGGGACTGTGCCATAAACTTGTGCCATTACCTTGTGTTGCCAGGGAATGTGCCATATCTTGTGTTGCCAGGGAATGTGCCATATCTTGTGTTACCAGGGACTGTGCCATTATCTTGTGTTGCCATAGACTGTGCCGCCATAGACTGCACCATTATCTTGTGTTACCAGCGACTGTACCATTATCTTCTGCCACCAGGGACTGTCCCATTAAATTGTTCCACCAGGGACTGTGCCATTATATTGTGCCACCAGGGACTGTGCCATTACCTTGTGCCACCAGGGACTGTGCCATTATCTTCTGTTACCAGGGACTGTGTCATTATCTTGTGCAACCAGGGACTGTGCCATTATCTTGTTTTACCAGGGAATGTGTCATTATCTTGTGTTACCAGGGAATTTGACATTATCTTGTGCTGCCAGGAACTGTGCCATTATCTTGTGCCACCAAGGACTGTGCCATTATCTTGTGCCACCAAGGACTGTGCCATTATCTTGTGTTACTAGGCACTGTGACATTATATTGTGCCACCAGGGAACGTGACATTATCTTGTGCAACCAGGGACTGCAACATTATCTCGTGTTACCCGGGACTATGCCATTATCCTGTGCCACCAGGGACTGTGCCATTATCTGTGCCACCAGGGACTGTGCCATTATTTGTGCCACCAGGGACTGTGCCATTATTTGCAAATAAATCAGTCTATAGACCATTAAGAAAGTCTTGCAGAATATTAACCTGCACCAGATTAACAGTACGTATCTTCTTCTTAAGGCGACATTTGGTGGCTGCGATTTTATTTTGCTCCCTTCGTCTTCTGCGCCGCTCGTCGTCCTCTGCCGTCAACTGCAAGAGATAGCACATGAACTCTTCTAACAGATGGTAATTGTTGTAAGGGACCTAACATCGAGGTTATCAGCCCCTAATGGTTTGGATGATAATGAAAATTAAAGATGACATGAAACCAACAACTAAAATTAATTCCTGACTCAACTAACTTGCAGATTAGAGGTAGGAAAGGTCAAAGAAAAATAAGCAAAAAGGAAAAGAGGAACAGACATAATGAGAAATGCCCTCAAAGAATGAGGTACTCGGAAAGAAGTAAGCTATGAAAGGCAGATAGGAAAGGCGAAGATAATAATAATAATAATAATATTGGATTTACGCCCCTTTTAACTACTCTGGCTTTTACAGACGCCGAGGTGCCAGAATTTTGCCCCAAATTTGATCTTTAACATGCCAGTAAATCTACTGACACGGCTCCCTCCTATTTGCACACCCTCAAATGCCAGCTGACTGCGCCAGGATACGAACCTGCAACCTTGGGCCCGGCAAGTGAGAACATTGCCTTAACAGAGGATTCTAAAAATATTCTTGTACCAAAAGCTCACAAATTAAAATTTAAAAAAAAAGATCTGAAACAAAATGTGTTAAGAAAAATATGGAAAAGTCTTGATAAAAACAGTGTGGAATAGAAGTGATGTGGATGTGAAACTAGATAAGTTGAAATAGTTAGGTTATAACTGATAGTTTGGTATGTATTTGCGAGGAAGAGAAATAATGGAATGAAAATGTTTGGAAAAAAAACCACTGATAGTCAGTCTAAAAGACTATACTTTTAAATGCTACAAATGCTGCAAAAAAAAAAAGCGAGTACAAACCAAGGTCAAAGGAGGTAGATGGCTGGATGACGTCACGCTCACCGGAGCGTGCGGGGAAAGGAGGAAGCTCAAGCAGTACTATGACGTCACACACCGCAGTGCATTCTCGGTACATTTCGTCCCGTCACCGTTACGTAACGCCAGACCCCAGCAAAGTCAACATAATCATTTAAAATGAAAGAAGTGTTACAAGGTATTGTTATGAATGGGCAAGAAATATATTACTTATTAAGGGTACGTTCTTGCACGTTTACATGTCCTAAATTACGCTGAGGAAGGTCACAATGTGACTGAAACTGGTACGGCTTAATGTACAACATATATTGACTTATGGTTATCTAAACTTTTTTATAAGTCAATTTTAACATTTTGTGAATGAGTATTTTTAGCCTATTTTCATTTATGAAAAAATAGGCTTATGAGATCACCTTTTGTCCGTGTGTCTGTCTGTCGCTGGAGCGATTTCAATGAAACTCGGTAAGTTCATAGCACTATTCCGGGCGACCCCAACCGTGCCCTTCAAATTTTATTACGTCTCACCAATCCAACATGGCGGCTGTGCGAAATAATTCACCAGCATTCAACATCTCTGAAACTATTACCGATATCACCCTGGAATTTTGTACGGTGATAAAGGGAACTACTAGAAGTTCACCTATTCGACTATTGGAAACCTGGTAACTACAAAACCAACATGGCGGCCAAGCGAAGTTGCGACTTTTAAATACGCGTTTCTCGCGATTTAACCAACCAAACGCAATGAAACTTGGTACAGTATATATTTATACACATTGTAATGCACCAACATCTAACTTCGTTCAATTGTTTACATAACCTCTAGATGGCGGCTGTGCGACATATTTCACCGGCATTCTATATCTCTGAAACTATTACCGGTATCACCATGAAATTTTGTATGGAGATAAAGGGCACTCCTGGAAGTTCATCTATGAAACTTTCAAAAACCGGTTAACTACAAAACAAACATGGCGGCCAAGCAAAGTTGAACGTTTTAAATAGACTTTTCTCGCGATTTAATTATCCAAACGCAATGAAACTTCGTACAGCAAATGTCTATACACACTGTAATGCACTGGTATCTAATTTAGTTCAATTGGTTACGTAACCTCAAGATGGCGGCTGTGCGAATTTCGAAAATTAAGTTTTATTTCTTGTGTTCTAATCATGCGATCGAAATCAACATTTGCATAATGAACGTACACAATAATCATCATCTAATAGTACATAACTCTATGGACTGCATGAAAAATGAAAATCCACAGCCTGCTTCCAGTCTCCGACCGGGTCAGGAATGGAATGAATGAAGCCCCCATCTAGCGGCGAGGATATCAACTGTGCCGGCTGCCGAGGCCTGACGCACTCCTCTGGGGCAATGATTAAATGAATGACAGATGAAATGAAATGATAGTGGAGAGTGTTGCTGGAATGAAATTGTGACAGGGAAAACCGGAGTACCCGGAGAAAAACCTGTCTGCCTCCGTTTTGTCCAGCACAGATCTCACATGGAGTGACCGGGATTTGAACCACGGACCCAGCGGTGAGAGGCCGGCGTGCTGCCGCCTAAGCCACGGAGGCTTTCTTCTATGGACTGCATAATTATATTAAAATCCAACATGGCAACCATCCGAAATATTTAGACGGTTCTGAATATCTATTAATCTACTACAGCAATCAAACTGTTGTGTAAGTGTATAGAGGCTATAAGCATAAATTCACCTATGGGACGTTCAATAACCTGGCGAGCACAAATCCAACATGGCGGCGACGCGAAATTTAAATATTCAAATGGACGTTTCTTGCGTTTTAACCATCCGAGCACAGTGAAACATGATACGGTATATGCTTATACAAATTTTAATCGACTGGCATCTAATTCATTTAAGTTATTTTCATAACCACAAGATGGCGGCTGAGCGAAATTTTAAAATTCCGCTTTATTTCTTGTGTCCTAACCATGGGATTGAAGTTTGATTAATACACCTACACAATAATCTTCATTGTAATAGTACATAAATCTAAGGCCTATAATATAAAAATCCAACATGGTGACCATTCAAAATATTTAGACGGTTCTTAATATCTATGAATCTATTACATCAATCAAACTGACAATTTGTATGTTGATAGAGGCAATTAATATTAGTAGGATATATGAAAAGAGGCTATTTAGTTCACGGAACTACTTGTTAATGTATAGTAAAATTAATTGGACATCCCTGTTTTATGAGTAACACAAAAGTTGCAGGTTCGACTCGACTGTCCTCAGATAAATGTATCTTATCTGCAAGAGTCAGGCAATCAGTTGTAGCATGCCTGGTGAGCGGTGAATCCCTACCTATTTCAGCACATGTGAGGGATTGATTGATTTTATTTCCACGGCTACACTTGGAGCTTTACAGTAGTGGTATATTCTACTGAATATACAGTTCATGTTAGATTTAATAGTCACTTCTCTTTGATTTACTTCCTGCATTCAAGTTCCTTCTTATTTCCCCTTTTTTGTTGTTGTTTTTGTTTGTGTGTGAACACCAACAGAGATCTCTTTGTTTTCTGTTTTCTCTGTGCATCCTCTTATATTCTTTGAAAGTTTGTTCCAGACGAGCATACCTTTTCTTTGGGTAAGATCTCTCTACAGTGCTCCGTGCGGCAAGTCACTGAAGCTTTGCATTTCAATCACCTCACCAACTGGTTCTACAAATTTCAAGTAGATGGCATCATCGTCGATCTCTGCATTCTCCATGATGACTACAACTCTTTATTTCGCTTTACCTAAAGATTATCACATGCAAAATTTATTTTTTGAATGTTGCCCACATTGTTTCTCCACTCTTTTTTCCCCTTTCCTCTTCCCTCTCTGCTTCGGCTCAATAGCACGTTTGAAATGTCTTGCCTACTCTTCGCCAAGTGCTTCACTGTGACTGTTCGGCTCTCTTACTAGGAGGTGTCCATCTTCTTCAACCATGTATTGATTTTCAAATAAGTCGCCATGTTTTTAAAAATATTTTAATGGCTGGCCGTGAATCCTCACGTCTCTACGATGAAAAAGATAAGTATCTGGTTGGTTGGTTCCTCAGTTTAGGGGCTGCGACAACGCGATCATGTAGCCCCGTGTACTTTGGGTGTGTCTAGAATCTGTCTGATAACCGGTGTTAATTGTGATGGCTGTATTAGTGTGTGTGTCTGTTTTTTAATTTAAGTACAGACTTCAACTTAGATTTTTCAAATAGTTCCTACTTTTGCCGCCAAACGCCACCGTCAACGACTACTAGGCCTAGTTCAGAACCTACAGTTGGGCGAGCTTTAGGTCCTGCTTACTCGTTTTCGAGTCAGTCCTGTGTGTGTTTGTGTGTGTGTGGTTTAGGTGATTTGATTTTGTGTCCTTTTAAACGAGCGTATAGTGCCTTGAACGGTAAGTGTGATGGGCTCTACGAGTGATGGGACAGATCCTGTCTGCCCGCCGGACTTAGTGTAAACAGTTGAATATGACCCCCCAGTATCAATGGAGGGCATGGTAATAGTCCCCGCGGACGGTATTGTACCTCCTGCGACGTCAACAGTGACTGATATTCAGCCTTTACAGACCACAGAGGTTCCTGTTCGCCAGCCTATGTCATACTACGCCCATCATATGGGGCCATACAGTGTATTTGTGCAAGGGCAAGGTGATCAGAGACTCGGAAATTTACACCCCATGGCTTTGGGACGCATCTTTTTCGAACAGAACATACCGGGCATTCAAGCCATTCAAAGAAAAGGACGTAACAGAATGCAGGGGCTATTTGACACACGCCTGCATGCCAACTCCTTTTTACGACACCCCATTCTCCAGGCAAAGCAGTTAGATGCATTTATTCCGTCTGCCAACATACAGCGTGTGGGGCTGATACGGGGGGTGGATACCGCCCTTACGGAAGATGAAATTTTACAATATTTACAATCCCCCATCCCGATCATTCGTATTCAACGTTTTTACCGCAAAAAGGATAATAATGGCGTCATGGACCGTATCCCAACTGGAACGGTTAAAACCCACTTTGAAGCCCATGTTTACCCAAGTTTGTCTCCATTTTCAATGTCCTGCTTGAAGTGCAATTATTTATCTTCTCTCCAACTCAATGAGTGAAGTGCCTTCGCTTTGGCCACATCCAGCAACATTGTCGTGCGCGGACCTCTAGATGTGGTCGCAGCGCAGGTCCCCATGACACGGCTGGCTGTCAGTCTGTCGAATTAAAATGTGTCAATTGTGAAAATAATCATCTTGCTACATCATTGACTTGTCCGGAACGACTCAAACAGGAAGCAATTAAGAAACAAATGTGTATGGAGAACAAATCCTATTATGAAGTGCTTAACAGTATGCGACCCCCCTCCCCATTTCCAGCCTCAAAATTTGCCACAACAGTTCCCCCCGCTTACTCCATTCCCGCCGCCATCTCCCATACAACCCCCCCACGTAAACGCGTAAATTCACGGAGGTGATCGTTCATTCGCCCAAAACATATCAACCACTGGGATACGTAATGCCCTGATTTCGCCTCCCACGGCCAGCCGGATAACGCCCATTGCGATGTTCGCCTGGTCCTGTTGTACCGCTAACTTCTTTCCCTTCAGGCAGTAGAACAATGTCTGCTCATGATGAGTATACCAAAATCTGTGAATATTTCTATGCCCTCACACAGCTATTGGGTCACAATGCCCAGTGGAGTTCCAAGTTACAGGCATTACGGGCCAAGGTATTACCGTTATTACCTCCTCCAGTGACTCCCAAGACCACTACAAATACTATGGAATTAAAATCTTCAACAAACTACCAACACAACTACAGCAGGAGTCTATAAATATTTTCAAAGCTTCCATTAAGCGATGGCTCATTAACAGCATTATTTACACTTTGGTCGAATTTGAAGAGAAAATTACACTCTGCCCAGATGGACTATAGAAGATCAACTTCTTCTTACTGTATTCGTGTTATTTTATTCTTATTTTATTTTATAGAATTCAGTAAGCTGGTAATAATACTTGTAATATATTATACATAACTTTGTAATTTTATTGTAAATTGAAAATGTACAATGTGACGTAGTCTAATACAACGATAAGTTGTTAAATGACAATAAATATTGATTGATTGATTGAAAAAAAAATATGGGGTCCATATTGGCTCGTCCCGCGCCGGATGAACTGAGCTGTTAATACTCCAGTAGAATTGCCGTAGAATTGTAAACAAGAAAGCAAAGTTAATTCAATTAATCCAAGAATATCACCCTGATATTGTTTGCCTCCAAGAAACGTGGTTGAAACCAACTTATGATTTTCATGTTCCTCAATATAGAACTATTCGAACAGATAGCCCCGGGTATCGTGGCCTGCTTATGCTTTTCAAAAAACCCTTAGATTTCGACATTGTATCACCTGAGTTTCAATTACTGCATACATATCTGCAAAACTTTCACATGCCCGGGCTTGCCCTCAGTCATATCTATTGCCCCCTGAACATACAGGGCACTGAGCGCCAATGGAACTTGTTTTTTAATATCATTGTACTACACCCCGTCACATAGTTTTAGGGGATTTTAATGCGCACCACGAGTTGTTGGGGAGTGGTCGAGTGAACCCCAAGGGTTGTCATATTGCCGCCGCCATACATGACAAATCTTTACACCTTCTGAATGACGGTTCCCCGACGCGTTTCACGCCCCCGAATAGCCTGAAAAGTGCTGTCGATTTAACCATCAATACGTTGCATATTGCGCATTGCTTTACTTGGAGAACGATTGCGGACACTCATCAGAGTGACCATTTTCCTATTCTAATTCAGTATACCGCTCATTTTTCCCCTATTCCTGGCCTTCCGTTGTTGAAACGTTCCTGTAATATGCGAAACTTCGATTATGGCACCTTTACACATTTTGTACAAACACGCATCCCTGGAAAACGATTTATAGGGATGCAGGGTTATACAGTTATCCAGAGTTTAAAGCAGGAATACTTAGATGCCCATCATCCTTTTCGGGAGTCTCTACAGCCATCACGTCACCCCATCCGTCTTCCCCGTTGGTGGGATCGAGAATGTAAGGTCTTGGTGAAGAAACGGAAAGCCAGTTTACGATTATTTCGGACGATAGGAACATATGCCACATACCAGAATTATAAGGCATTAACGGCCAAGTTACAAAAAATATTTACTCAAAAACGAAGGAATGCGTGGACGGCCTACATTTCTCAATTTAATCAGCATACTGCGCTTTCGACGCTGTGGTCCGTGATTAAAACCCTTTCGAAAGCGAAAGTGCAACCACTTCCTTGTCTCTTTTATCGCCATTAGGATATTCTACGTTCTACCGTTCCATGACCCCGGATTGTGTTGTGCGTGTACCCACACCACAAGCTTATCCGGCTGTTCCACATTTTTCTACGCTACTGCAACCGCTGCGAATTTCAGAATGGCAACATGTTCTCAAGCGCAAAACCTCTACTGCTCCCGGCGCAGACGGTATTACATATAAGATGCTGGCACATTTACCTGCGAATGCACAACTCCTTATCCGTAATTATTTTTCTTCAATTCTTTCGATGGACACCATCCCTGAAGAATGGAATGAGTTTATTGTCCTTCCCATTTTGAAACCACAGAAAAACCCCGCCGACCCAGCTAACTACCGGGGAATTCAGTAGGGCTCATGCCTCCGTAAAATGTTTCAGAAAGTTCTGTTGGCACGGCTACAATGGTGTTTCTCCTACTACTCCTATTAAGTGAAAACGCAACTTGCGTTCCGGAAACACTAGCACGCGGGATATTTTGAATATATTTTTTACCGATTTATTACTTGCTAAAGCTAAGAAAAGGCACACTATTGCGGTCTATTTGGACATCACCAATGCATATGACTCTGTCCAGCTCTATATTTTAAGTCAGATATTTCTGGAGATGCGCTTTCCCTTGTCCTTTATTAGTTTAATTCATAACAGGTTATTTAGACGTCGCATTATTCTTCACACCCCGAGTGGGACCTTGGATGATCGCATGACTCAACACGGTGTACCGCAGGGTGATATCCGTCTCCAAGGAGCAAGTGTAAATAGAGAAGAGAAAACCACCACTGTCGGGGAAATAAGTAGACTATAGATACTCGAGTTTAGAGGTCAATAAAACCTTTACCCTTAGTCTTACATAAGAACAACCTGCACCAAATTTTTCCTTGTTCTATTTGTCGTTTAACGATATAGAGTAAATATTTGCATTGTATCTCGTTAAAATTTTATAGCAGATTGAACAAAAAAAGTACCGGTTTTTCTTACCAAGTTCACGGAGCGCTAAATTAGAAAGAGCATTACGTTAAAAGTATTGATCTGATCGTTACGAAACTTTAATAAGTCTTAAAGTAACTTATTGTTAACGCGTATATAAAGTTTTAATCTGATCTGACGTTTCTTAAAATAGTTGTTGTGAATTTTGTAAAACAACTTTTTCTCGGGCCTGGGTGGTCATAGCAGTATGAAATATGGCTTGTTAAGAGGCTCATAGCAACGTAGTGGTTTTCTCTTCTCTATTTACACTCGCTCCTTGGAGACGGATATTCTGCTTCACGCTCGGATATTACAGTATGCGGACGATATTTTAATATATTGTTCTCGAGAGGATTTAAACGTTTGTAGACAGGACTTACATACTGCACTTTCGCGGGCTCATGATTGGTTCCATACTCATGGCTTTACCACCTCATTAGTCAAGAATACGGCTCTAGTTTTTACGCACAAACAGAGATATGATCGGTCCCCGATACTGTATCGACAGGGCGAAATCAGGGTGGCTCCCTCTGTACGTTATCTTGGGTTACAGGTTGATGACAAATTAACGGGTTTTCGACACATACAATACCTTATAGATTCTTTAGAACCAAAACTGACCGTACTTATTAAAGCCCTTACCCGCCGAAACTGGGGTGCGGATCCTATTATGTTATTACAGATCTACCGAGCAATTATCCGCTCTGTGTTAGATTATAATTATTTTTTTCTTTGATCTTATGTCAACCCGCCACCTTGAAGTTTTGAATAGAATTCAATTTAAAGCGATGAGAACGATTTTGGGAGCCTTGGCATCCACACCCACCTATGCCCTCCTTGTGGAATCGGGTGAAATGAATCTACGCTGTCGGAGGCTCTATTTATCTTACAAATATTTACTTCCTCAGTTCTCACTCGCGTCTAGTCCCTTGTTAAACAAATTACAATTACTGTCGGAATATTATTCCCGGCGATACCCGGTTTCTACGCGTACACCTGCCCTGGTGAGTGCTTTTGTTGATCTCGTGGAGTTTCGTTCCGAGATCTTACGAATGCCACGTATGCCTTCATATATGGTTCCCTATGAGGTTCATCATTTTCAGCCTACCATCGTTGATCATACTTTAACGGATATTGGTCATATTACCGGTACTGTTAGTTTACCCAATTTCCTCAATAATGCGTTTCAGGAATTTTTACGTCCATTGTTTCCCTGGGTCGTTTTTTACACAGACGGCTCGAAGTTGACTAACCCCGCTCAGGTGGGTGCCGCCTTTCATGCACCGGATCTACAACTTGAAAGGCAATATACTTTATCCCCTCGTTGAATGATATTTACCGCTGAAATCTTTGCTATTAGACAGGCTTGTCTTTACATTAGGCAACAGCACCTCATGCGAACAATTATTTGTACTGATTCTCTAAGTGTTCTGCAGGCCATACAATCACCTTCACTATCATTAAATTGGTATCTCCTAAATTTAGCGCAGCTGTAGGTAGATTACATCTCTCGGGCTATGACGTCATTTTAACATGGGTTCCCAGTCACCGGAATATCATGGGTAATGAACGGGCTGATGCCCTCGCTAAAGCTGCCGATTTAGGATCCGGCATGAAGTATCACATTGCGATTCCGTCCTTAGAATTACTCCTACTTATCAGGGAAAAGATACGAAACGGCACGAGTGGCAACAGGAATGGATAGCTTTTACACGGACTAAAGGGCGACAATATTTCTGGGTTCAATCTGAAATTCGGTCTCAACCATGGTTTTCTTTGGGCCAATACACTCGTCGGCATATTATCAATATAATCCGCATGCACTTTAATCATGATCTTACGCCTAGCTATCTTGCACGTGTTGGGCGTCATCCGGTCGGCAAATGTAGTTGTCAACAAGCAGAAACAAAACAAACCATAAACTGAAGGTTCATTACATCATATTTTATTTCAGTGTTCTCAATATGATGCCGCGCGTGCTAAAATGCTTACCATATTACAGGTACAGGGCTTTCGGTTGCCGTTAAATATTGCAAATCTTTTGCATGCCCCGCTAACGCCAGTCGTGCACGCACTTTATCAGTTTTTAGATACCATTGGAGTTTTCGTTTAGAAGTGTTGTGTCCCTCGTCCGGCTTGGGCGAGACCAGTGTGGATCCATAGCACATTTGCCCATTCCTAATGTATTCTCCTTCCCTGTTGCGTGTTTCTCACACACGAATGGTTTCTCTCCGTTCATGGACTTTGGTTTACAAGTGATCTTCCTATTGACTAGTGCTACTGTATGACTTCTGCTTCCACAGTATTCGGTATATCGTGTGACCATGGAAGGATACTTCTTCTTCCATGGTGTGACTTTTTACTTCTGCTCACTTTGTTATTGGGTAAGGAGAATCACGTGCCCATCAAACACCCAAGAAAGAAAGAAAAAGCTACTAGACGCCACCACAGTCGGCTCTTGGCAACAAACGTAGAAACCTAAGAGCGTTGTTTACATTCTTAACCTATCCAATTTAGCTTCACACAGTTGTAATTAGTGGAAGGTTCTTTAACATGCCATAAATCTATGACATGGGACCGCCGGCTTTACTTCCCCTCCGAAGGAAGGCATACTGAAGGATTTTAAACGCTCTTAAAAAATCCGACGGCTGATAAGTACCAGATTCAGTGTTCTTACAAGAAATTTTATGGGGCCTACATCAATCTTAATCTGAATGTTTAAAACAAACATTTTCTGCAAACTTGAACTTTTAAAATAATGGTGCAACTTGCTAACGGCCTCCCGCGAGGGATTTGACATTGCCTTGCTAAAGCTTAATGGAGCTCGCCAATTTTTAGTACTTCTGTGTCAAACAAAGAGGGATATTTTTCTCTCCAACGTGGGAATCATGCTAAGCTTATAGCACTTTGAAAATCAAGTTTTTCTACCTCGAGGATTTTACAATCAATCTTGAAATTGTACCAAGTTATTCTCCAATTTCATCGTGCGATTTCTCTTCTTGCCCCATTTTATGTTACTTTCAACTTGTGACATTTTGAATCAAGCAATAGACTCTTTCTTGTGAAACTTCACACCAGCTAACAACTCAAACGCAATAACTTTCAACTACTGCTAAATTCCGAAACAAAACAAACCATAAACTGAAATAGTGAACTTTCCATGTGCTCTGAAATATTGGTTTTAATACAAACCACCTGTGTCGGGTACCAGTATCACGATTTAAAAAAAAATAAAACTCACGAACAGACTTCAAACACGCCCCATTTCCCTTTCCATTTTCCATCTACTAACAATTAAATTTAAGTAAATAATCTCTGTACATTTTTTTTCTTGTTAACTCGGGCTTCTCTAGAAGTGACCTCTCCTCTTTGCATTTAGTGCTACGTAAATACTGTTTGAATATTGGTGGTTATAATCCACTTTTTAATCTTTGTTCGTTTCTCTTGCTGCGTCCAGGAACTTAGAATTTGTAATTTCATATTTTCAATGTCTTTTGTCACGTTATATTACCAAGATATTCTAGTCAGGAATTTGTTAACTACTTAATGTATCGAACCAAATATTTATACATTTTTAAGGGTTTTCTATTAAACTTGTTATAGGTCTCAGACCTCTCATTCTGAAATAGTATTTGAAACATTTTCGAGTTAAAGGAATTAAAAATTGTTCTGATTTGTTTGAGTTAATTCTACTGTTCGAAGAGCTTTCAAGGTGTGGTCTTTCCTTCCACATTTGTCTTGCATTACTTTCTGTACTTACAGAAATTATTACAAACTCTTCCTGTTAATCTTGAAATTAACAACAATTGTTGTTTCTTCTAGTAAATTTGTTTAATCATAATTCTTTCTAAAAAGCTTCGAGAGCTTTCTATCTCTTTCTACAATAAGTACAATCGTTCTCTCACTTAGAGATCCATCCTCGGTGGGGAATAAAATTATTCCTATTAATTTCATACTTTTCAGCATTTTTGAATGCTTCTTGAAATATTTCCCTTTAGCTTTGAAAGGAAATAATCAGTATTGCCCCTTGTTAGAATTTTCGTCAGTGACCAGTGTCCCTATACAGTACTCTATTTCCTGTACGGGAGGGACAGTGCACTTGGTAACTGCTTGCTGGCAATCTCAGCAAACTTCTTTGCATTATTGGATACAGTTATTAGCAATTCATTCACGCACACTCTTGGTTTCTTTATGCGCAAGCCAGACTGTGATTTTCTCTTACGGTTTATTCATTATGCTTCGGCATTTTCTCCTTTTATAGTTAACCTAATTTTGAAACATATCCTATTAATAATTAAAGTTTGAGGACTGGAGTTCGTTCTCCCATCTGGGGTATTCTAGCCTTGTTCCACCCTAATTATTTTAAGACTAGTTTTTTATTATTGTTATTTAGAAAATGAAGTTGTTCTTTTTTTGGATTCATTCCTCTGTTGCCTCAGGTTTCTTTCTTTCCAAACTCCTTTTCCTACTTCATCTTCCCTCCGGTAGTGTTTAAGCCTGGACTTGACACTCCAAGTAGCGTCCCACATAGAATAAGATTAGGGCTTATAAAAATAAAACATTTCTCTTACATTCACAATATAAATAATAATAGTCTTACAATGATGGTAACAAAAGACAATAATAATACAATAATAATAATAATAATAATAATCAGCCGATACTCGTATCCGAGTGTTCGTTTCTTCCCTGCACTCCTAAGCTCTCATGTCCGCACGATGGAGATGACTCAGCAGACTGATCCTCGCATAGAACATGCGGTTGCATACGTCACATCTGATGGTACGGGGTGGACGTGGAAGTGCTTGGCGGAGTTTTCTTCTCTGGCGAGCTTCTGTTTCCTGTCTTTGAAGATTTTGTTCAAAAAGTAGAACAGCGTTGAAGGTGGTTTTGCGCCAGCACGAACGGTCCTCTGCAAGGGTACACCATGTATCTGGATTGATAGATACATTTTTGAAGGTTTCTTTGAACTAATCTTTAAAACGTTTCATAGGTGCACCTGTTGGTCTCTTGCCCGTGCTGAGTTCACTGTACAAGATCTGCCGAGGGAGTCTGTCATCACTCATACGCTGGACATGGCCAGACCATCTAAGCCGATGGCCGATAATGATGGACTCAATACTCTTCATTTTTGCTCTCTCGAGTACCGTGACATTAGGTATGTAGTCATCCCATTTGATGTGCATAATGGAGCAGATTTTTTGCTGGTGGAAGCGTTCCAATTTTTTGATGTCCCGGCGATATAGAGTCCAGGTCTCACATCCGTACAGCAGCATAGAGATGACAACAGATTTGTATACCATCAGCTTTTTTCCCATCCTTAGGTCTTTGTTCTGGAATACACGATGTAAGAGGCATCCAAACGCAACATGCACAGCGTGAATTCTGTTATCCACATCTTTTTCGACAGTACATTGGGTCGACAGAATGCTCCCAAGGTATAAGAAGTGAACTCGTTCCAAGGAAGTGCCAGAGATGGTGATATCAAAGTCAGGGGTAGAGGTTCCAAGGACAGGTTGAACCAGCACTTTGGCCTTCCAGATGTTTATAGTCAGGCCGAAGCGTGCGTAGGCTCTCTCGAAGCAATTAACAGATTGTTGCAACTCTTCAGCTGAGAGGGCTGGTGAAGCGTTGTCGTCGGCGTATTGCAATTCTGTAACCAAGATGGTAGAGGTTAATCTTTTGGAGCGGAGCCTGGTTCGGTTGAATAGCCCTCCATCATACCGATACCTAATCTCCACGCCAAGGATGTTCGCAGACGATGTCTCATATAGAATGGCCGCCAGATACAGAGCAAAAAGTGTAGGTGCAAGAACACAGCTTGCTTTAGCCCATTGGTAATGGAGAATTCAGCAGAGATGTCATTTTGATAAAGCACCTGTCCAACCATACCATCGTGGAGAGCTTGAATCAGTCCAACAAAATGTTCAGGACACCCAAAGCGCCTTAAAACCATCCACATGGCATTTCTGGGAACAGTATCAAAGGCTTTCTCAAGATCATAAAAGACTAAGAACAGAGATTTCATTTGCTCCCTGCATTTCTCCTGCAGCTGTCTTACAGAAGATCATGTCAATGGTTCCCCGGGAAGCACGGAATCCACACTGGGATTCAGGGAGTATTCTTTCTGAGATGGTGTGTAGTCGATTCAAGAGGATTCTAGCAAAGATGTATTCCCACTATAGAGAGAAGGGAGATACCGCGGTAGTTTCCACAGAAACTTCGGTCGCCTTTCTTGAAGATGGTAAAATTGGTGGCGTTTTTCCAATCAGCAGGTACTTTTCGTGTTTCCCAGATCAGAAGGATAAGGTGAAAAAGTCTGGTTTTCAGGGGTAGGCATCCGCTTTGAATGCGTTCCAGAGGGATGTTGTCTGGTCCTGGGGCCTTCCTTGGTTTCAGACTGCTCAAGGCTTTGACAAACTCTTGGAAGTGTGGGGGCATCTCCATCCAAGATTGAGGCGGATGTTGAGGGACAAGGCGCAGAAAGTCTTCAGCTGCAGGGGAGCTATGATTTAAAAGAGAGCTGAATTAGTGTTCCTTCCATCTATCCAAAACTTCTTGAGTGCTGGTGAGAATGGTATCATCAGCACCTTTCAGTGTTCCTGAAGAGGAGTGAAAGGGTCCATATAACTCTTTTAGATCTGCATAAAAGTTGTGTAGATCTCTGCTGTCTGAATATCTCTGGAGCTCCTCAGCCTTTTCGTGCCACCAGTTGTCTTTTATCTTCCGGATTTCAGCTTGACACTTCTGTTTTAGTTCGCGGAGATGGTTTAGTTTCTCTGTGGAAGACAGGTCTCGTGTAAGGGAAAGGTAGGCTTCCCTTTTATCTCTGATTAGTTTCAGTATTTCTTCATGATTTTCCTCAAACCAGGCATGTCTCCCCTTCTTCTCAAAACCAATAGCTGATTTTGTGAGGATTTTCTGAAGCGTGGTCCATTCACCATCAACCTCCCTGATGAATGGGTGGAGGGTCAGCTGTTCTTGAATAGTTCTTCGGAGTCTATCCACGACAGTTTCATCGTACAGCCTTGAGATGTTGAGTTTCATTCTGGGTGGATTCATGGAGTGGGTGCGTGGTCGATTTTGTATAGAGAACCTGAGTTGACTGATCAGGAGTCGGTGGTCTGTCCAACAGTCATCACCATTTCTTGCAACCTTAGTGATTAGGATGTCATTCTTGTCACGGTGTCGGGTGATGATATAATCAATCATGTGCCAGTGTTTGGATCGTGGGTGCATCCATGTGGTCTTGTAGCGGTCGGGTAGTCGGAAATGAGTGTTGGTGATGTAGAGCTCATTCTCAGCACAAAGCCCGAGAAGTAATAGGCCATTGCTGTTTCAATTCCCTATACCTTGTTTTCCCATGACCTTCACCCACAGATTTCTGTCTTTGCCCACTCTTGCATTAAAATCACCAAACAGCAGAAGCTTGTCGTTGCGGGGCACCTTGGTGAGGACTGTGCTTAGGTGTTGATAGAAGCAGTCCTTGGAGTCCTCATCGTCCATAAGAGTGGGGGCATATGAGGAGATAAGTGTGATGAATCTGCCTCTCGAAAGGGGAATACGGAGGGTCATGAGCCTTTCATTTATTGCAGTGGGAGAGGGTCGATGTTCATTCACCAATTGAGTTTTCACTGCTAAACCAACTCCATGTATGCGAATATCCTCTTCCTTCTTTCCCTTCCAAAAGATGGTGTATCCTGTTGTAGTCTCCTTCCCCCGCAAGTCTAGTTTCACTCAGGGCGGCAACATTGATATTGAGTCTGCTCAGCTCGTGGGTGATAAGAGCTGTTCTTCTCTCCGGCCTGTTATCTGTTCGGTCCAATAACGTTCTGACATTCCAAGCGCCAATAATCATTTTAATTGAGTTCTTATTTCGACCGCAAGATAGGGTGTCCCTCTGGGTGCGGTGTCCCAGACAGGATTGAAGAGTGTCATCCGATGTTTAGCCCACCTCTTATAGGGCCGTGCCCGTTCAGGGTGGGCATCGGTGATCCTGAATAGGCCTGCCCAGACACAGATGCAGGACCGAATCCCCGAGTTGCCACATTATGTCTCGAGGAGACGACCATCACACATCCGTCGCCAACGTGCAGGTCCAGACTAGAAGCTTCCAGTTTACCAAACCTGCTTCTGTTGCCCTTATCCCATCGCCGTTGGACTTAATAAGTTTGGCAGGGAAGAGTGCCACAGGCGGGACTTTGTTTAAGGTGGATTTCAACTTGCCAAGGACAAACCCACGCACTATGATTCTGGCACCACCCATCTGTGGCTCATATAGAATGAGACGTGCAGTTACGAGCACCAGAACTGCAATGGACTGCCGCAGACTCAAGAAGTCGTGAGTTTGAGTTGCGCCTTTACAACCAGTCCATCTGGCATGACCTCTTCCGCCTCAGCAGCCGTTGGGTAACCTCGGAGTTGATAGGTACCTCTTCCGCCCGCGTTGCCGTTGGGCCAAAATATACGTAATGGGTTTTAGTGTCATTTCCTACACTGAGGGGACCATCACCCCTCCAGTCGTCTAAGCGGAGGAGTGGCCAGCAGCAGCAGCTAGTGTACCGTCCTGCAGTCACCCCCAGTGACCCACACAGTGTGTCATCGGAGTATGCCGCCTAAGATTAATAAGGCAGGCAAACACACACCATCAACCAGCCGAGAGCAAACCAGTG
The DNA here is from genome assembly GCA_946902985.2 of Meconema thalassinum. Taxonomy (NCBI): domain Eukaryota; kingdom Metazoa; phylum Arthropoda; class Insecta; order Orthoptera; family Tettigoniidae; genus Meconema; species Meconema thalassinum. The sequence continues at coordinate 945,851,251 of OX336388.2, read as the reverse complement.
TCACATCGCATTTCCAAGAGGTTAAGATTGACTCAGCCCGTAAGAAGAAACCAACTCCCGCCACGGCTACCGAAGGGACCGACGCCGACTCTCTGCTACAGAACAGCAGAGCGAGCACACCATCCCCAAAGAAGAAGAAGACTCCGGCCAGGCCATTCAACCGGTCGGAAGCATCTAACTCTCGACCAGCATCTCCAGCGTCGTCAGAAGACTCCGCCGCCACCATGGCAACAGCACAAAAAGTGGATGTAATTATGGACATGTTACGAGAACTGACGCCAAGGATGAATTTTTTAGAGGGAGGTCAAGCTAACGAACCTCCGGACGAGGACCTCGAAGAGGATCTGGACCAGACAGCGTTCCACCAACCACCCGGTTACCAGTGGCGCACCTTGGCTCCAGTGGATTATCCCAAGAGCCTCAAGAGTAGCGAGTGTGGAACTTGGCAGCGGAGTTGCGACAACAACTAGTGTATACTCTCAGTGGACACGATCACCACGATGCGCAAACAGTACTTTTACCTCCTCTCCAACTGGAACCATCTAGATCACGGACATCGAAAGTACGCGTACAACAGGGCCAATATCAGCAGCCTGTTCGCCAGCCTGCGGTCTCCCGCGGAGGCCCCAGCAGAGGGGCCGGCCGAGGACGCGGACGAGGGGCTCCGGCCAAGTAAGGTTCCTTTGGACCACAGTGAAGGGTACCATTTATATATTTTCTTGTGAAGGGCATTTGCATGTATTCGAACTTTTATGTTTTGTGGACCTCCGGGCAGAAGAGATGTTTGGTTGTAGTTTTGAATGTTTGTTAAATCTTTGCCTGTATAAATTTATGGAATAAAGCAGAGGGCCTTCAGCCCGACCGCTCCTTCGCTGGGCGGCTGCGCCATTCGGCTCGCCCTTTGCACACACCCATCGCTGTTGTGTATATAAGAAGTGGGGTCGGTCGGCTCGGGAGCAGACGTCTAAGCGGAGGAGTGATCAGCAGCCTAAAGGGGCTCATCCGCCAGAAGCCGTTGGCCCCTTCAGGGGGTTAAGTTATTTACCGCCGCCCAACATTCGGCGTTAGGTGTTTTTACAGCTGGTTGCCAAACCAGCTAACCCTCCTTCTTTCGCATTCCGGACTTGGGACCAGACTACGGACAACTCTGAAAATAACCAAATAACCAAATGAGCATACTCACATGAGCTAACTTGAATCACTGCGTACAGCCTCAGTTGTTTCTTCCACTATGGTGGCCTGCGATGTCGTGACTCCCAATTGCTCAAGAGCTGCTAGTTGAGCTGAATCTGCCACGACCAAGAACTGACCCTGCGAGTTCTGTAAAGTCTCCAGGTAGTTCGTGCTGTCTGTAGTCTCAAGTGCTACCAGTGTGTTGCCATCTTTGCTTATGCCCAGCAAATTAAGTCCAAAGGTTTTGAGTTTCTTGCCGTTGGAACCGTTATTGGCAAGAGCAAACACTGTCTCCCCGAGGACAATCTCTATGCCATCATCTGCCTCTACCTATACAATGCCATGAACGGTTCTCTTATGCGTAGTGAGCGTGGAGACCTGACGATAATGTCGCCCACACACGGAGCAGTAGTATGGCTTTTGCTGTGTGTGAACCATGTGATGCTTGTGGAGAGAAGAGTACTCAGTGAAGCGTTTTCCACAGCCATCCACAGTACAGACGTAGGGTTTCTCTCCTGAGTGGATGCGTAAGTGGTTCTTGTAGTTGGTTGCAGAAGCGAAGGCCCTCTCACAACCCTCCTCAGGACACACATACGGCCTCTCGCCCGTGTGAGTGCGTACATGAACTGTACGGATGTTTGATGTCGTAAACGATCGCCCACAACCATCCACAGGACACAGAAACGGCCTCTCCCCTGTGTGGGTGCGTACATGTTTTTGGAGGTCTCCTGATGTCTTAAAGCCTTTGCAACACGATTCTTCTGGACACTTGTAAAGTTTCTCTCCTGTGTGTGTCCGAACATGAACCTTACGTCCGTAGGCAGTGGCAAACGCCTTATCACAGCCAGTCTCAGGGCAGCGGAATGGACGATCACCCTTGTGTGAACGTTCGTGAACCTTGAGGTGATGTTTAGTTGTATAGTATTTGGAGCAGCCTTCATGACGGCACACGAACGTCCTGGGTTGGTCTTTGACCATCAGTTCACCCCCGTCACAGTCGGCTTGTGACGGGGTCTCCTCCGATGTCAAGGTCAGCACCAAGTCTTCCTGGGACTCGCTCAGTGCAGCTGTGGTGCTTTCCAGGCCCAGAGAGTCCAGCATTTGACTCGCCAGAGCAATGTATGCCGTTGTACCATCCTCCAGCTCCACAGCCTGGAAACTATCTCCCTTGCAAGTGGCATGAAGAAAAGCAGTAGTGCCATCTTCCAGCTGGATCGCCTGACCATCTAAGAACTTGGCGATATCCTGGATGAGAATAATAATAATAATGGAAAAATTATACACAAAAGAGTGCATACAGACACAGTATTAGCCCGAAAAACAAACACCATATACAAGAAAAGCTATTTAAAGTAGGTAGGTTGTCAGCTATTGTCCTGATGTTATAATATTATTGAACTAACAATAGTATTTTAACATAATACAGTAATCAGATGTGAGAGGTATAATGCTCCAAGAAGCAGGATGAAAGATGTCTTTTGAAAGCTGCAGTGCTTGCAATGTTGAAGAACTTATATAAATCAAAGGTGTTGAAGAGGCATGAGGCGGTGCAAACAAAAGATGTATTGAACTTCATGGTTCTGTGTATAGAAATCTAGAGTGTTAATTTTGTGTATCTATTTTCTATGAACATAATGCATTGGTGTAAAGGCATTGCCGAGATTTAACGGGGTCTTGGTATGTACCGGTAATAATTTGTGTCAGAATGGCAACTGATAACTGCCTGCGTTCGTGGAGTTTCAGCCATTTCAGCTGCACGTAGTAAGGTGTGATATGTACATCTCGCCTTACATCCAGAATGTACCGAGCAGGGAGATTGATAGGAAAAGGAAAGAGAGGCGCATGCTTGTTGCATTGTGAAATAATAATAATAATTTATTTTTTTATCATTATTATCATAATCATCCTCTGCCATCTGTCATACATACATCCAGCCAATTGGGCAGAGGGAACATAACAATGGCTCAGTACAATATGGTTGTGCTAGCTTACTAGCTTACAACAATGTGGGAGTTATGGTTCCATACAATGATGTGAGATGTACCGTAACATTATTGAATTTATAGTTTTATTTTTTTTCTTTCATTTCTACAATACATTATCGGCTTTGGTGACCACAAACGGATAAAATTCACTTAGCACACTATTTGCAACCCAAACTATCACTTGGAGCGCTGCTGACAGTCCAACATGGCCGGCAAGGGCGTATTCTTAGGGCTACCGGGGCTACCAGCGGTAGCCCAAGAAAATTTCATTAAAAATAAGTCACACTTTATCACAGTTTCAATAAAGCATTCAAACAATCGTGACTTCCAAGCACATTCTTCTTTATCGAAAGAAATTATGGTTATTGCAGAGTCAGCGCGGCAACGCTGTAGAAACCGACCAGGAAAGCGGCAGCCTTACGCGACTCACCCCACCTCTCCGCACCCACCCTTGTTCCCCTCAGGCTCAGCGCTCATAGCGAGTCAGTTGCCGCTACTATCAGTGGTTTCTTGAAGTTAAAAGCGTTTAAAGCTACAAATAGCCTACAATAAATATACATTTTTCGCGCGCATGGATGTGAATATGTTTTAGAAGTTGTAGAATTTTTGATGTGTGATTTATTTAAGTGTGTGTATGCTGAAGAATTTTTATGTAGTGTTTTGTTTTAACTGTGCCAGTTGTGATTTTGTAAGAAGATGATGGAACAAACACCTGCTGTGGCTTTAAATGCCAATGACTGTATAATAGAGAGTTTGTTGCATTGTGAAATAATAATAATAATAATAATAATAATAATAATTTATTTTGTTATCATTATTATCATAATCATCCTCTGCCATCTGTCATAGATACATCCAGCCAATTGGGCAGAGGGAACATAACAATGGCTCAGTACAATATGGTAGTGCTACGCTTACAACAATGTGGGAGTTATGGTTCCAAACAATGATACCGGTATGTAAGATGATGATGATGATGATGATAATTGTTTTAAGGGGCGGAACAGAGAGGTCATCTGCCCCAAGGTATGTAAGATGTATGAAAAGCTACTGGGCGACTCGGAAAGGAAACTTACTGAAGAAGAGGACCAAGAAATGATTGAATGAAGTGGTCCAATGAGGCCGTAATAGCAGAAGAAGAAGAAGAAGAAGAGAGTTTGTTAGAGGTTCCTTTCAGCTGTCGTCCATACAGTGAGAAAGTTCATATTATGAACATGACAAGACCTACACCTGAACTGCAATTGTGTGCCGATGTGAAAGAAAAACAGCGTGAGTATACACGTCATTTCACATCATCTACATATGCTAGGTGGAATTGGTTATCTGGCAGTTCTAAGCTGTCTAAACTGTATTGCTGGCCAGGTTTGTTATTTAGTCGTGAAGTTAATATATGGTCAAAGGAAGGGTTTTCAAATATGAACTCTTTTCGCATGGCAGTTCAAAAGCATGACAAATCTAAAGCTCACATTTGTAGTAGCATGAACTTTGCAAACTTTGGTAATATAAGAATAGATTTACAGCTAGATAAACAACATGCTCTACACATTGACCAAAAAAAACGTGAAATTTTACTACGTCTTATCAACGCACTTTGTTTTCTCAGAAAGCAAGAATTAGCTTTTCGGGGCCATAACGAAAGTATGGAATTGGACAACAGGGGAAATTATAATGAATACTTATATTCCCTAAGTGAATTTGATCACTTACTTGCCAATCATCTGGAGAGCTCTACAATATTTCGTGGTACATCTCCTGCAATTCAAAATGATATAATATCTGCAGTAAGTGGAGTTATGATCAAGAACATAAAATCTGAAATAGAAGATGCTCATTTCGTATCCATTATTATAGATGAAACAAGTGACTGTTCAAATCAGAGTCGATTGTCTACTGTTTTAAGGTACGTAGTCAGTAACGACGATACTGAAGAAAGATTTATAGGTTTCACAAATGTCAGTTCAGGGAAAACTGCAGCAGATTTGTTTCAGCATGTGAAAAATGTAATTGCGGAGTATAATATCGGCAGCAAGTTAATTGCACAGACTTATGATGGTGCGGCAGTGATGGCGGGGAACATTAATGGATTGAAAACTTAAGTTCAAGAAAAGTACCCGCAAGCACTTTTTGTTCATTGTTACAGTCATGTTCTCAATTTGGTTTTGCAACACACCGTATCATCCATTCCACAATGTCGAATCTTTTTCAAGACACTATCTGGTATAGCTGCTTTTTTTTTTTCGGTATCTCCCAAAAGATCGGAAAAACTGAAACAATTCATGACCAAAAACTTCCGAAAGTAGTACAGACTAGATGGAATTTTACATCTCGGCTTGTAAACACAGCAAGCAAATACCAAGAGCAACTCATTGCCTTCTTTGAAAATGTGATGAGTGATGACTCTGAAGAAGACTGGGATGCAGATACAGTTGTACAGGCTCGAGGATATTTGTACTATTTTAGGCAGTTTCAGAACATATTTCTGATTGAAGTTTTCTCTAGAATTTTTGCACATTCAGATGTTCTCTACAACATCCTTCAAACTAAAGTTCTAGATATAGCATACTGCTTACAAGAGGCATTCAAGTTCAAAAACACAATAGCTGGGTTCAGACTTGATGGATTTTCTTCAGTATGGAATGATATGAATACTGGGCATTCTTCAGACAGTACAACGGAGCCACCAAACAAGCAAAGAAAAGGTGATGATGAATTAAGATATAAGCAGCTTTATAACTGCATACTAGATCGGCTGTACTTGGAAATTAACGACAGATTTTCTGACTATGGGAAACTTCAGTTTATACATCTCTTAGATTCAAATACATTTTCAGTTTATAAGGAAATATTTCCAAATGAGGCAACAAACAGATTATTTCAGTCATATAATAGTCACTTTGATCAAGTAAGATTGAAAAATCAGTGAAGTGTCATATATTCAGGAGAAGTATTCAATTTCTCAAAAAAAAAGAAAAACAGTTCATGAAATTCTTTCCGCCATATATGAATACAGACTGAACCAAGTGATTCCTGAAGTCCTAAAATTGGCAACATTAATTGTGACAATACCAGCACCTCAGCATCTGTAGAAAGAACGTTTTCTGAGCTGAAGAGGATAAAGTCGTATTGTCGTTCAACGCAGACACAAGAGCGTTTATGCGGTTTGGCATTAATGCCAATTGAAATGTCCTTTCTTCAGAAACTTCGCAAGCGGCCCGACTACAACTTCAATGACGACATCATCAAGGAATTTTTATCCCAAACCAGACGCCTTGACTTCACATATAAATAGGTAAGGTTTTAAAAAATGTAATTTAATGTTTTGTGTATTATTAAGCTCAGTGGTAGCCCAGATCTTCAGACCAGTATACGCCACTGATGGGCGGGATAAGTAGGATAAAAAGACTCAATAACTCACGATTGCCATGGAACACTTTTATATTATCCTGTTATTATCAGTAAATATGATCCCTAAAACACTGACACTCTATATAAATGAATGTTACCTGATAGTTTGTTTGTCAGTATGTCTTTTATGCATTCATATACCATTCATCAGATTGCGATGAAGCTTTGGGGAATAGCTGTAAACACTCCTGCGAAGGTTCTGACTTAGTAAATCCATTTTACAATAGGTAGCACACGAGTAGATTCAACAAATGAGCGACGGCGCGCAAATCACTACATTCATCAAATGAGTGACGGCATGCGAATCGTTTCAACCAAGTCCCATATGCGTTCATATACCTTTCAGTCGATTGCAATGAAACTTTGGTGAGTTGTTGTGCCCGCTTCCATGAATGTTTCTGAATCAGTAAATCCATTTTACAGTATTTTAGAGGCAGTCAACGGAAAATGAAAATAAATATTGTGTAACCAAAAGCACTCCAACAAAGTTACAACGCCAACACTTTCTTTGATTGGCATTGCAACGCATGCCGGGTACAGCTTGTTTTATGTATAACTGGGAGATAACCATGATCTAATTTGTGTGAATTACGTATTATCAAGCATAGCTTGCCTGCTCGGATTTGTTTTTGTGCATTTCGTATCATCATATTGCTACTTTTGAAAGCTGTAGTCTATTCAACACTAACGGGCAAAAAAAAGATACGAGCCTTACAGTAGTCGCATATGATGTGCAACATGTTATCCTACTATGAAATTGAGTTGAAAATCCTACCCGTATCCTACACAGCTTGGACATTCTTAAAATGTTATTTACGCTCCGATTTCATACTGGCACTATGATGAATGTATAGATTGAATTGGAGATATGCTACTGTCACACTTGTTTGAACAAACATCACAATTATACTGTAAATTAAGAGGAGGAATGAAACCATAGTCTCTAGCCTATCTAAAGACTACTAGTAATAATGTTCAATACAGTCAAATTTCCCAACTCCTGCTTGGTGCAAACTATTGTAATTAAAATTAGATAAATTGTAATTTCATGTAGATTCTGTTAAAATGACGCATGTTATGATATATATCGTTTAAATCAATAATCCGGTAGCAAAAATAAATGCCGGGATTGGGGTTCGAACCTGAGACCTCATGATTTGCAGACCAAGATGTTATCCACGCAGCCATTACAACCACAGACATTTGGAGTACAAGACAGGTACTCATTTTCACGTGCCGGTAATAATATGGAAGTATATTTTTATGCTCCATTAATATTTAGCTTTTTTTCGATAATGTTCCTGCGTGGAATTGAGTTTTAAATTAGTTATGAATACGCCTACTTGACAGTAAAGGGAATTCCTATAGTGGTCTATGAAAGGCTAGCCCAGTTCCCGTATAAATTCATCGATATATATTACATTGATTACTGCATTACCGCAATGTGGGTTAACCCTTTTGCTTTCAAGCTCTCAGCTGATGGATGTGTCAAAACTGACAGCCATATTTACCACACTATGCACACACTTCATTTAAAATTACATGGAAGGCACACCAATGAAAATATCGACATGAAAGTTGGGAAACTTATAGAGTAAAAATCACTTATTATTACTGTAAGTAAGTCATGTATCTAAACCAAAAGGGTTTAATGTTAAAAAATAAGAAATGTGAAATCAAAATTACAAGATTCAGATTTTGAAAGTTTAGAAGTAATTCTAGAAAATGGTATTTACAGTCCAAATTTGATATTCATGTCAGTAGGAAGGCTATAATATTGTTTAATAGCATAGTAAATATCAAGATTCTATGTGCATTAGATCCAAGGATAAATTAAAATGTTTAAAATGATTTAACACTGAAAAATGTCAAGTCATTTTAGCATAAAACACAGATTTCTTAAAACGAATATGTAGCACTCACCAAAGAAGATATTACTGGATCATCATTAACCTCTACACTTTCCGATTAGGACAGAGAAACATCATCATCACTTGAATAATTATCAAGATATTCAGTGATATCATCATCAGCTAAATGAAGTCTTTCCGCCATGTTACACACGGCAAATAACTAGGCCTAATCTAACTGAACTATATCTAACACTTCACTATCATTATGCACCTAATTACCTAAGAAAACTATTTAAATAATGAACTAACACGTTAAATAAATATATTGCGTACGATATAACTTAATTTTACTATATAATCACGTACGAAAACACAGAGAAATGAACGCAAGTTTGCCGCCGAACACGATGTAAACAAGACACGGAACTCCAGTGAGCACATGTTTCAGACTCTAAGAAAATCGATAAATACGGATAGCCGGAAGTTCCCGCAGAGTATAACGTGAGATACAACTATACTCTTCTTATTCCATGCAAAAATGCTGCTATCTGGCGTGTAAATAATGAACTAATAATAAAAACGACGAGTAACGATAGATCGTTACCGTGTCAGTTTTCGTAGGACCCGTGGGTACCGATAGATCGTTAGCATGAAAGCCAAAGGGTTAATATCCGAATAGCCATTGTGCAGAAACATAATACCGGCTTTGCCGACTAGTTACAATGATTCATATAAAAGCATATCATCATTTAAATACTGATACGAAGACATGTGGTTAGTGTTTCAATGAGTTGACACCCGAGTTTGCATGAGCGTTTACTGTTCAGTATGAAAGTGTTGAGGAAAGTTACTCGGCGAGTGGATGCCCATCACTTTTATCCAGAGATTGAAACACAGACTCTTAATAAATCATAATTGCTTTCAGCAAATATGATGTAATGAATATCTTTACACCAAAGAACGACAACTTGATGATGATCTATTTTAGAAATATCTGTAATGGCGCCTCCAAACCTTGAAATAATCCGTATGTTATATATATTCCACATGGTACCACTGCCAGCTGGATCAGATCGAGATCTAGCTGGCAGTGCATCTCACTTCCATCCGATTCACTTCCGTCCCATTTTTCAAAATCACCCCCACAAAAATATCCAGCAACCGAGTGGAAAGATATTACACATCAAAAACGATCACTTGAAAAATAGAACATCATTTTCATTTAAATCATAAATATGAATGGTATAGGAGTAGTACATAATTATGGCATGAAAGTAAGGCTGATTGTTTTATTTGATGTATTATCGTTCTTCATATCATTGTTTCACTTAACCCTTTATAGGTCCTTGGGATACGATCTTCCCACCATGTATTTATAGAACGGTGTTAGGGAGAGAATCTTCCCACCCCTTTCATTTCAAGCAGTTCCACATGCATCCACAAGCTAGTTTCACAGAAATATTGAAAACCCATTAATTTGATGTATACTGTCATCAGAAACCAAAGGTGGGAAGCATATATCCCAGTGGTCTCCACAGTACACGTGCTCGCCAGTTCGGTTGTGTTGAGTGAAAGAAATGGATTGTTTTACAGAAGAAGGTATTTTTATTGAAGATAAGAGATTTGTAAACATTGAAATACAATGTTAATAATGGTTTTGGTCACTTGAGTAAATATATTTCAGCTAGAATGGAAATAATTATCCTGCTCAGGGTGTTTGCTATAAAATAAAAGATTTTAAAAATTAATTTTCTGTGTTTTTAGTAAATGCTATTTTGAAATTATTGAATTATATTCGAATATACTGACTTCTAACATTCCAAAATCACTTTTATATTTTTCGTGCAGTTTTCGGCAAAGATGATATAGGTCACTGACCTTGTGTTGCGTGGGAGTTACTTTTTTTTTTACTATAGAGCATGATGAGTGTTTTTATATATTATATCCTGTTAAATAAACCTAATTATTGAGTGATAAACACAGTATCATCATAATTTGGAGGTGGGAAATTATTACCCCATTGCTCATTTATGAAAACATACTGTTGGGTGTGGGCAGTGGGATAATTTCCCACCCCATATTTCATAAAATAGAATCCACACCCATAAAATTGTTGCATATTCCTACTCATCTATTACCCCCAATTACAAATGTGTCAAAAATATATATATCTATATATTTTATACCCCAAGTCTTTTGCCCTATAAAGGGTTAACAATAGCGATTCTTTGACTTGATGCTGTACCACGCGGAAATATTCGTGTGCCACCATTTTCAAAATGAGCCACTACTGTGGCAACATCTTTAGGCCTCAAACGCAAATTTGTTTCTGAATTGCACAAGGACAACAGGAGAATATGGCTGTATTGATATTTTCCTATGCCAACAAGTGGCAAAAGAAGAATGAATAAAACCCTGCATTGTTGACGATAGTGGTAGCACTCACATGTTTCCGCGGGAAACAGCAACATGTCATTGAATCACTATTGGTAAGTGAAACAATGACATGAGGAATGATAATACATCCAGGAAAGCAATTAACCTTACTTTCATGCTATAACAATGTACTATGCCTATACCGTTCATATTTATGATATAAATGAAAATGAATTTGAATTTTTCAAGTGATCGATTTTTTTTTCAGTCAGTGTAGTTTTATTTACTTATTTCATATTTTATGGCCAACACAGGATCACTAAAATCAATGATACAAAGATAATTTTTCTTTTCCATTTTTCCAATATTTCTTCATCCTCTGAGTTCCTTCCTTTCGCCCAGTTATTTATTTCGATTTGGAGTCTCACATGTGAGTTATGTAGAATCTTAAAGTTATCTGTTTTATTCTTGAGATCGTCTGATGTTCTTTGAAATCATCCGTAATTTCTGTAATCCATTTAATCCTGGTATTGCTATTCCAGAATTTTTCTATTATTCTAATATTAATTTATTTTATATTTTATGGCCAACATTGGACTGTTGCAATCAATTATACATAGTCTTAGTCAATTTAGTTCTTCTATTTTACCAATAGGTTGTCATCCTCTCAGATGTTAACTTCTTATAATAATATAATAATAAATTATTTTTACTACAGGTTTATTTTAGAAAAAAATCAGTGACATTTTCAATATAGCTTCATAATAAGTTGTAAATACGTTTGAGATTTATAAAATGTTTTTTCTTCAACATACATTTCATTGCTGTTGTTGTTTCTTATGGCTAGTCCGGATTCCAATCCATCAGCTTTCTTGCATTCCAATAGAGTTGGGTGAGGTTTCCTGAAGTTCTAGCAGTCACATCAAGTTTGTTGCAATGTAGCAGGTGCCCCTTATCCATTTTACTTCCAGGTTCGTGACAAAGTGTGCATTCTTCAGATCTCAGGATGTTGATTCGTTTCAGATGAGCTGCAAGACAGTCATGGCCAGTGTTAAGTCTGAAGAAGGCTACAGCTTCTCTTCTTGATGTTAATTTATATTGATCCCATTTAGCATCAATGTCCTTCCATAATTTGGTTTCTGCTGTTTTCTTTGCCATTTCTTCATACCCGTTTTTGATAGTATTTTTCAAAATCCTTTTTGCTGACATAAAATCAGTCTGACAGGTTGTTGTAGTGTGGTACCTTTTTTTTTTTTTTGCTAATCTGTCTGCCTCTTCATTACCTGCTATTCCAACATGAGCAGGGATCCACTGAAATGAGATCTGTTTGTGGAGTCTTTGAAGAGTTTTTATCATACAAAAAATGTCTTTCAATTCTTTATTTTGAGGCTTATAATTTGACGAGACTGCTTGGATGGCTGCTTTTGAATCTGTAATGATAACACATTTTTGATAATCATTGTTTCTGTCTAATAACTGTTGTAGAGCATGTGAAATTCCTTTTATCTCAGCATCAAAGTTTGTTTTGTTTTGGCTTACTGGGAAGTAGAGTGAGAAGAGAGATGAATGTATTCCTGCTCCAGTTCTATTTTCTTTGTCTTGTGAGCCATCTGTAAATATTTTTAGCCATTGATTAGACGGATATCTTTCTTCTGTTGTACAGAGGGCCAGTTGTTTTAGATCATGTGGTGAAGAGTCTTTCTTGCAGACCTCTTCTAGCAAAGTAAGATCTGTAGTCACTTGCAGATATTCAATGGGGTTGACTAGTATACAGAGTGGTTCAAGTTTTATTTGCAGATTCCTCTTATTGATATATTCTTTGGCGAGACTTAGGGGATCTTTTTGTGTTTTAAGATTGGGGCTAGAAACTGGTTTTTTGATCCATGTCATTTGAGGTAGTCTTTGTATACTGAGATATGCATTGGCTGTTTGATGTTTCATCTCTTCTTCTATTGGTAAGTTGTGGGTATATAACTGCAAGGCGGTTACGTGTGTGGTTTTTATTGCGCCTGTTACGATTCGTAGGGCATTATTCTGACACCTCTCGAGGCGATCAATGTTTGACTGGTGTGCTGTAGAGAGTACTTCACTGCCATATTTTATGATAGGTTTGTGGTAATTATTGTAGGTTTTGTTGAGTGTGTCTTGAGTGCTCCCCCAAGTAGCTCCTGCTAGTCTTTTCAGTAATTTCATCCGTTTGCTTACTTTATCCTCCACAAGTTGTATGTGTTTGGTCCAGTTCAGCTTCTTGTCCATGATGATACCTAGGTACTTTGTACTTTCACTTTCTGGAAGTTCTTGATTACTGAATTTGAGACTGAAAGTTGGATTGTGGTGTCTCAGGGTGAAAAACTGGTATACTGTTTTGGTAGTACTGATTTCCATATTATTGTTTTCAGTCCAGGTTTTGAGTTTTATAAGTGCCTGGTTCATTCTGTGTTCAAGAAGCATTTGCTGATTTGGGCTGTTACGTGCTGTGGTCCAAATGATAACATCGTCTGCAAACATGCTGATATTCACATTACCTACTTCCTTTACTGTTTTTGGAAGATCATTGATGTACACATTGAATAAAGTTGTGCTTAATACAGCTCTCTGTGGGAGGCCTAGTTTTGATTGCTTGCAACCTGAAGTTTTGTTGTTGTAACGAACATTGATCGTTCTTTGGGAAAGGAATCTTGAAAACCAGTTTAACATACATCCATTTACTTTGAAGTTGATAAGCTTCTTCAGCGACATGTTTCGCCATACAGTATCATAGGCTCCTTTAAAATCAATGAAAACTGCAAGAACACTTTCCCTTTTGTTAAAGGCTTCTTTAACAGCTTGTGTGAATCTCATTATTTGGTGGGAGGAGGACCTGTTTTGTCTAAAACTTGTTCTTCTGATAGAAGAGATTTTGTTTCCAAGTACCAATTGAGTCTATTTGTAATCATCCTAGAATTTTTACCAGAATGGAGGTAAGTGCTATAGGTCGGTACGAGGGGACTTGGTTTCTTAGCTTGCCTGGTTTTAAGATTGGAATGATGGTTGCTTTTGTCCAGTCTTTAGGTAGTTTATCATTTGATGTCCAAAATTTGTAGAATATGTGTAGCAATATGTTTAGAGCAGATGGTCCTAGATTTTTTATGAATTCTGGGAATATCTCATCAGGTCCTGGTTGTTTTCTGACTTGTGTGTTCTTTATTGCTAACATTAACTCTTCCATTGAAAATTCATCGTTAAAGATATCGTCTGCATTATTATTCATGATTTTTTTTTTACTATTTTTTGAGAGTCTTGTCTTCTTTCTTTTTCTGTTTAATAGTCTAATTGAAGTGAAATGTTTACAGAAGTGGTTTGCTATTTTATGACAATCTTTAATTTCCTTTTCATTTATCATAATTGGATTCAAAGGAGTGACTACGCGTTTGTTGTTTAGAGAATTGATAAGTTTGTGGGCTTTATTGCTGTCTGTACTATAGTCAACTGTGGTTAGAAATGTGTTCCAAGATTCTCTTTTTGATATTGTTATTGCTCGTTTTAATTTTGCTGTTGCTTGTCGCCATTTCCGTACATCATTTTGATCCTGAGTAAGTTCAGTTGTTCTTCTTGCTTTGTCTCTGGCGGACTTAAGATTGTTCAATTCATCTGACCAGAAAGGTTTATATTTTGTTTGAGCACCTCTGGGTATGCACAGTTTGGCTATGTCTTTTATGGCTGTAGTAAATTTATTCAGGATGATGTTAGGAGGTGCATCAAGATAAATTTCCGACATTTCCGACATTTTAGTTTCAAGTTTGTTTCTGAAATTTTCCCAGTCTACCTCTTAAAGTTCCACCGAATCTTCTGGTCTGCACTTTGAGCAGATTCACTGTAAGAAGGGACATTCTATGTCCACTGCCTGGATCTTCGAGTACTGATCGATGACTGTGGTTTGTAAGATCTGTTGTGACTAACATGAGATCTGGGTTAGTTGTGGAACCAGAGTGGAGAATGAATGTTGCTGGGTCTTTGTTACTATATAATAGTTCAAGAGAGCTGCTCTCTATAAAGTCGTTTATTGTTTTCCCAGCTGAATTTGTGTAGTTGCAGCCCCAGACTGGAGAAGCTGCATTGAAGTCTCCTATAAAAATAGCAGCTGTTTTGATTTCTAAAAGGTGAAGATTCAGATTTTTATTGTTTGGAGGACTGTAAACACAGAATATTGTTATTTTCTTGTTGTTGGTCCATATGGATAATTCGATAATTTCTGATGTATCTGTTGGGTCCATTTCTTTTATTGCTTCACTTTTTGTTTTTAATTAATATTTTTCAGTTCTGGTTGCCAAATGGTCATAAATGAACTAAGTAAGGCTTTATTCGTACAGGCAAACATAACAAAACATTCCTACAACAATAGTTGAACTGCGAGTGGCAAAACAAAAGCTTGCAAACAGCAGAAACAGGGCTCAAAGGGTTAATGAGATTTCTGCTTTCGTTTCATTGCTCTTACGGTTAAGTGCAAAACCTTCACACAGGCTCTCCAGTATTATTAAAAATAAGATATCATTAATATCTATGCTAATAAACAAAAAGGTATGGAAATAAATAAAAAGCAAAACAAAGCATAACAAAGCAGGATGGTGTTTGTTCTGTTATGGGTTGCCATGGATTGGATTGCAGTGTTTAGTGTTTCCAAACCTGATTTTGGTCCGAGTCCCCTGCCATGACCATAGGTGAAGGAGTGGTGTGGCCGCTGTCGCGAGACACTGTCCTGGGTTGGGCCATCACTTCGTACAGCTAGAAAAAGGAAAGACAACGTGACCATGAGAAAGACTTCTTCACACCCTTCACCAAGTAAACATTGCAGGAAAAATCGAGTATGGAATGACAATTCGGATCCTCTGCCATGTGCAATGATGGATAAAGTAACTCTTTGACCTCTTTCGTGGATAATATTAACATTTCTAAAATAAGTACAATGAACTGTTCTGCCTTGTCAGTAGAATATTACAACCTGTAGCAGCAAGTTTTAAGGCTTTCCTACGATAAAAAGACAGAGTGCTCCCACAAGGACAAGGCATACGATATTTAACTTAAGTTTAAAATATTCATTTAAATTGAAAGAAAAAAAAGTATTTTAAATGTAAAACGTGGTTTCTTTAACAACCATACACACATACAGTAATGGCAGTAGGTCAATAATAGATTTCAATTAATCAATGCAACTTTAACAGAAACCTATTGTTACGGATGTGAGTTTGTTCCGTCGCCTCGCCGCACGAGTCACAGCAGCCCCGGGCTGTGCTCTGCCTCAGTGTATTACGTGCGCCTTACGCAACAGGCTGCGCGGACAAAGGGATGGTCCAGAATATTCGAGACCCAGCCAGTGATGGAAATCTCGAGAAGCCGTGTATCCTGGACGGATCTAGAAGCATTTATTGAGTCACCAGCCTGCTATATAAGAGCGACCTGGCAAGCGAGGTGGACAGTGTTTTTCGAGCTAGTGCGAGCTTTTATCTGAGCGACAGTTGTTGGTGACGTGACCTGCGAAACCCTAGTGAAGCTGATTCTCTTGACAGCGAAGGAGTGTGAAGCCTACGGAGGAACTGTGTCTTGAGCGAATATGTTTTCCTGTGCAACAGAGGTTAGTCTGGTGAACTGTGAATCACCGGGGGCTGTTTCCCTAACCAGCGGACAGCGAAGCAGAGTATAGTGGTGAGTGACCGGCTATCGTAAATAACTGTAGCTTGCGTATTCAAGGAAGTGTTGCAGGTAGTTCTATCGAGGCCACCGGTCCCATTAGGAGGGATTAACTTCTGTGGCTTATTGACAAGTGAAAGGCAAGTGTTCCCTACAAGGGGAAACTAGAAATGAAAATCCACAGCCTGCTTCCAGTCTCCGACCGGGTCAGGAATGGAATGAATGAAGCCCCCATCTAGCGGCGAGGATATGAACTGTGCCGGCTGCCGAGGCCTGACGCACTCCTCTGGGGCAATGATTAAATGAATGACAGATGAAATGAAATGATAGTGGAGAGTGTTGCTGGAATGAAATTTTGACAGGGAAAACCGGAGTACCCGGAGAAAAACCTGTCTGCCTCCGTTTTGTCCAGCACAGATCTCACATGGAGTGACCGGGATTTGAACCACGGACCCAGCGGTGAGAGGCTGGCGTGCTGCCGCCTAAGCCACGGAGGCTTCTACAAGAGGAAACTAGAGTGAGATACTAATTGCTTGTATTTGCTATTTGTGTGGTGTATCTTTCTGGCCCGCAATTAAGCTAATACGTTTCTTTAAAGGAACAATTTGTGTTGTGCTTTCTACCCACCGTAATCCAGTTGACGGAAGTGCCACTAGGGGGTGGCACGTAACAACTGGTGTCAGAAGCCGGATTACGAACTCAAGCACAAGCACAACACCTGAACGTCCTGGTTTCTAAACCCGAGCAGGTCATTTTACCACAATTCTCTAATTTTCCTGTGAGTGCATGCCCTTTACTAGACAAACAACTAAAATGGAAGCGCAATTTGCAGCATTGCTAGAAAAGTTAAGTGGCATGGAAGCCAAGATGGAAGACGGCCAGAAGGATTTAGCCAAGGACCTAACTTCTAAATTAGAAGACGGTCAGAATAAGTTAGCCGAGGACCTAACTTCCAAATTAGAAGACGGCCAGAAGAAATTAGCCAAGGACCAGAAGGATGACCTGAAGAAGATGGAAGACAGCCAGAAGAACTTAGCCAAGGACCTGAAGGATGGCCAGAAGAAGATGGAAGACGGCCAGACTAAGCTAGCACAAGACCTGAAGAAATTAGAACAGGGCCTACGTGAGGAAGTCACGGCAGTGGAAAAGAAGTTCGACAAGTGGAAGTTGCCGAGCTGCGTCGACGCCCGTTGATGGGGGTGGAGGAGAAATTCAACGCCTTACAAGAGGAAGTTGCCGAACTGAGCCAACGCCCACTGACGGGGGTGGAAGAGAAATCCAACGCTTTACAAAAGGAAATTGCTGAGCTGAACCAACGCCCGCCGACGGGGATGGAAGCGAGATTCAACGCTCTTCAAGAGGAAGTTGCCGAGCTGCGCCGACGCCCGCCCACAGGTACACCGGGAATATCAGGAACGGGACAGAACAGAGTGACAACCCCAACCTTCGACGGAAAGGTCCCGTGGAGCACCTATTTACGACAGCTCGAGGCAGCCTGTTCCACAAGCAACTGGAACAGCACGGAAAAGGCTACAGCTCTCATTGTAGCGCTGAGAGGGGACGCCCTTAACGTCCTTTAGGCCATCCAGACTGGATCCCAGGACTACGCTTCACTAATCGCCCATATGGAGTCCCGATATGGAGATAGCCATCTTCAGCAGGCCTACCAGATGCAGCTCCGGACCCGGGTACAAAAGAACGTGGAAACCCTGCAGGAGTTCGAGATGGACAACGCACGCCTCGTAAGGCTCGCCTATCCAACAGCGCCGGCCGACTTTTTGGAGCAGATTGCGACGCAAACCTTCATTGACGGACTACAGGACTCGGATACTCAACTGGCACTGCGACTTGCGCACAATAAGACACTTGCAGATGCGCTGAGCCACGCACTTGAGTTCGAGACAGCAAAGCAGGTATCTAGAATGCACGCGCGGGTGCGTCAGACACTTGCAGATACGCTGAGCCACGCACTTGAGTTCGAGACGGCAAAGCAGGTATCTAGAATGCACGCACGGGTGCGTCAGGCGGACGTCGACGAACCAGCCAAAGCCGACGAGACCAAGCCCCTGGCCGATGAACTGATGGAGGCGCTAGGCCGGTTCTTCAAGAGTCGCAGTACCACCAACTAAGACGTAGCCGAAGGACATCCGGAGAGGCGGCCCGGAAGAGGACTACCGACCTGCTGGACCTGCCGTAAGAGAGGCCACCTGAGCAAGGACTGCGGTGATCACCGCCGCCGATGGTTTCCGTCGGGACAGCCAGACGTACGGAAACCGCGCGGCCCAGGAAAGCAAGTATCAGCCAGCCTTGGGGGCAAAGGTCGGCTTGTGACAGTCGTCAAGCCCCGGCAGTCCAAGTTCGTGTGACGAAGTTACGGAGGGACAATAGCAGCCTGATGGTCGATGGAGTCGTCAACGGAGTGAGCTGGCCCATGCTGATCGACACGGGAGCGTCGAGGACCATCGTCAATCCCACCGTGATCCTGAGGTGGAGAGTGCAACCTACACAAATGAACCTCCAACTAATAACCGCGACTGGAGAGACCGCACCGGTACATGGCGAAGCATCACTGGAGTTCGTCATTGGTCAACGGGCGGTGAAGCATCCAGTGCTCGTGGCTGATGTATCAAACGAAGTGATCATCGGACTGGACTTCCTGGACCAGAACAACATCATCTTGGACCTGAGTACCAACACTCTGCACTTCGGAGGTGAGGGACTTGCTTTGCAACCAACACACGAGGCCGTCACCGCACGATGAGCAAGGCTGAGAGAGGACGTCATCGTTCCCGCCAGGACGGAGGTCAGCGCTGCCGTAATTGTCGACGGAACTGCTGAGGGAGTGGCGGCTATCGTCGAGCCAAAATATGAGGACATCCAGACAAAAGGATTGCTAATTGCCAAGACTCTCATCAACACGACGTCTGGGCAGTACGTCCGCCTGTCCAACCTGAACGACTACGACATTACGGTTCACCGGGACACCAACCTAGGAGTCTGCGAGCCCGATACCTGGATTGCCCGCATCACAGACACGACGGACGGACACCTGCAGACGGACAACCGAAGAAGACGCGCCCTGCCAGAAGAACTACAGAAGCTGTACCAAGGATCCCAGGACCATTTAGACGAGGAACAATCACGCCAACTTCGGGGCCTGCTATATGAATTGCAGGATGTCTTCTCCGTGGGGAGCAAAGACTTCGGCAGGACAAGCTTGGTCCAGCACAGAATCGACGTTGGGGACAGCGCACCGATAAGGGCCCCATTCCGACGTGTCCCGCTCGCCAAGCAAGCCGAAGTCGACCGGATGGTAGAAGAGATGAAGGAGCAAGGGGTGATCGAGCCATCACATAGTCCTTGGAGTTCTCCGGTCGTGCTAGTGAAGAAGGACGGTTCCACCAGGTTCTGCGTGGATTACAGGCGGGTGAATGACGTCACGAAGAAGGACAGCTACCCTCTACCCCGGATCGACGACACCCTGGACACCATATCAGGGACAAGATGGTTCTCCACCTTGGATTTGAAGAGTGGCTACTGGCAGGTGGAGGTCCAACCTAAGGACCGCGAGAAAACTGCGTTCTCTGTGGGCAGCGGGCTTGGGCAGTTCACCGTCATGCCATTCGGTCTGTGCAACGACCCAGCGACCTTCGAAAGGCTAATGGAGTCCATTCCGAGGAGACTACACTGGAGGACCTGCCTGGTCTACCTAGACGACGTCATCGTTCTGGGGAGAAGCTTCGAGGAGCACTACAGCAACCTGAAGGAGATCTTGATGAAGCTAGGGGCTACCCAGCTGAAGTTGAGCCCCAAGAAGTGTCAGCTCTTCCAGAAGCAGGTCCAGTACCTTGGGCATATCGTCTCCGAGGAAGGGGTGCGCATCGACCCAGAGAAGACCGCAGCTGTGAGGGAGTGGCCAGTTCCGAAGGACAAGTCCCAACTACGAAGCTTCCTGGGACTCTGCACTTATTACTGTCGCTTCGTGAGAGGAATCGCCGACATCGCCAAACCACATCGACTGACTGAGAAGGACCAACTCTTCACGTGGACAGCAGAATGCCACAGTGCCTTCGAACAACTCAAGCAGGCTCTGTGCACCGCACCTATTCTGGCCTACCCCAGACCTGGAACAAGGTTCATTGTCGATACCGATGCCAGCGACTTTGGTATAGGGGGAATCCTGTCGCAAGTAGTGGACGGCGAGGAGAGAGTAGTAGCCTACTTCAGTAAAAGCCTTGTCAAAGCCAGAGAGGAACTACTGCGTCACCAGGAAGGAGCTGCTCGCCATCGTGAAGACCATTGAACACTTCCATAAGTACCTGTTCGGGCAAGAATTTTTCATCAGGACCGACCATGCATCCCTGCGGTGGCTCCTGAACTTCAAACAGCCAGAGGGTCAACTCGCGCGGTGGTTAGAGAGGCTTCAACAGTACAACTTTGAGATCCAGCACAGGAAAGGCCAACTGCATTCTAACGCCGACGCCCTGTCACGAAGACCGTGCCCCGAAGACTGCACCTTCTGTACCAGAAGGGAGGAGAACACCGGGATACAGTGCCGAAGGACTACCGTGGAACTTCAGGGGAGCTGGAGTCGCGAATCTTTCACGCGGGCACAAGCAGAAGATGATGACCTGGGACTGATAGCCGAATGGAAGAGGGCCTGTGTTCCCAGACCCGGGTGGAACATTATGAGCGACTGCAGTCCAAAGTTTAAGTCCTACTGGGCGCAGTGGGACTCGCTGATTGTAAGGGATGGCCTCATCTGCCGTACCTGGGAGAGCACCGAAGGGAAGACATCTCGGGAACAAGTCGTCGTACCAAAGGCTATGACGGAGGAAGTCCTGAAGGAAGTCCATGGAGGTTCATCTGGTGACACCTAGGGATAAAGAAGACCCTGGAGAAACTGAGAGAGCGTTTTTACTGGATCGGATGCCGAGCAGACGTGGAGAACCACTGCGCGAGGTGCCACGAATGCGCAGCCAGCAAGGGACCAGGACGAAGACGACGGGGTCCACTGAAGACCTACAACGTGGGCGGCCCCATGGAGAGAGTGGCCATCGATGTTGCTGGGTCATTCCCGTTGAGCGAGGCAGGGAACCGCTACATATTGGTCGTCAGCGACTACTTCACCAAATGGCCGGAGGCGTAACTTATGCGCTCCTTAACCAAGAAGCCGCGACGATCGCAGAGACCCTGGTGAAGGAATTCGTCAGCCGGTACGGAGAACCCCTGGAGCTGCACTCCGACCAAGGGAGGAATTTCGAGTCGCAGGTGTTCCAGAACCTATGCCAGCTGCTGGGAATCCGGAAGACCAGGACGACGCCGCTACACCCTTCGTCCGACGGGATGGTAGAGCGATTCAATCGCACCATCGAGAACCATCTCCGAATAGTCGTCAGCGAGCACCTGAGGGATTGGAACAAACATCTTCCACTATTTCTCCTGGTCTACCGCGCCGCCGTGCATGAAGCCACCGGGTACACCCCAGCCCGGGCCATGTTTGGGAGGGAACTCCGCCTACCTGTCGATCTTGCCTTCGGCCGACCTGGGAATGATCCGGTCCCGGTAAGCCAGTATTGTCAAGAACTGATCGACCAACTGGAGGACGTGCACGCGTTCGCGAGGAGGAGACTGCGGATCGAGACCGACCGAATGAAGACCCGATACGACCAGCAGACGGATGCCGGCGGATTCCACGAGGAAGACCTGGTCTGGCTCTTCAACCCATTACGGAAGAAAGGCCTGTCACCCAAACAGCAGAAGTCCTCGGAGGGCCCGTACCGAGTCGTGAAAAGGATCAACGTTGTCGTCTACAGGATCCAGCGAAGCCCGAGGGCGAAGATAAAGATCGTGCATCGAGATCGCCTGGCAGCCTACGGAGGGACACAGACGGACCAATGATTGATCGGGACGATCAGCCTTTTAGGAAGGGGGTGTTGTTACGGCTGTGAGTTTGTTCCGTCGCCTCGCCGCATGAGTCACAGCTGCCCCGGGCTGTGCTCTGCCTTAGTGTATTACGTGCGCCTTACGCAACGGGCTGCGCGAACAAAGGGATGGTCCAGAATATTCGTGACCCAGCCAGTGATGGAAATCTCGAGAAGCCGAGAATCCTGGACGGGTCTTTAAGCATTTATTGAGTCACCAGCCTGCTATATAAGAGCGACCTGGCAAGCGAGGTGGACAGTGTTTTTCGAGCTGGTGCGAGCTTTTATCTGAGCGATAGTTGTTGGTGACGTGACTTGCGAAACCCTAGTTAAGCTGATTCTCTTGACAGCGAAGGAGTGTGAAGCCTACGGAGGAACTGTGTCTTGAGCGAGTGTGTTTTCCAGTGCAACAGAGGTTAGTAGTGTAGTGAATTGCGAAATCACCGGGGGCTGATTCCCTAGCCAGCGGACAGCGAAGCAGAGAATAGTGGTGAGCGACCGGCTATCGTAAATAACTGTAGCTTGCGTATTCAAGGAAGTGTTGCAGGCAGTTCTATCGAGGCCACCGGTCCCATTAGGAGGGATTAACTTCTGTGGCTTATTGACAAGTGAAAGTCAAGTGTTCCCTACAAGAGGAAACTAGAGTGAAATACTAATTGCTTGTATTTGCTATTTGTGTGGTGTATCTTTCTGGCCCGCAATAAAGCTAATACGTTTCCTTAAAAGAACAATTTGTGTTGTGCTTTCTACCCACCGTAATCCAGTTAACGGAAATGCCACTAGAGGGTGGCACGTAACACTATTTTAATGGAAAGCGATCTCGCATCAATCGCCAAACTGTTTTACATATTCCTTTTAACATTTCGCGAGCAATATTCCACATTTCATTGTGTTGGGCACAAGTTTGCAGTTTTGTATTATACCCGAATTCATGTAATTACCAACCATTAACCGATGATGTAGAGGATCGCGAAGGACATTGATCCCCAGCTAGATAAACCAACTGCACGCTGCTGGCTGGCGATCACCCGTCGTACATATGTTTACTGATGATGATACTTGTTGTTTTAAGGGGCCTAACATCTAGGTTACCGGCCCCTAATGGTCTGGGTGATAGCGAATATGACAATGAAATGGAAACCATAACGAAAATTACGGGAGACTGAAAACACATACAAAATGGAACTCAGATTGAAGCGACTCACAAAAAGTAGAGTCGAAATACTTACAAAAGGTCATTTATAGTTTACGTTCAAAATACGTACAAAATGCAATGTAGAGTCGAAATACTTACAAATGCAACTGAAATTCTAAGTACTTACAAAATACAAATAAGATTCAAAATACATACAAAATACAACTGAGGTTTAAAATACTTACAAAATACAATTGGAATTGAAAATACACAATGCAATTTAGATTGAAAAAGGCCATTTCAGATTCAAAATACACACGAAATGCAATTGAAATTCAAAATACTTATAAGATGCAATTTAAATTGAAATGCTTACAAAATGTATGGTAGATTCAAAATACTCATTTAGATTAACAATACTTACAAAATGTAATTTAGATTCGAAATTCTCACAAAATGCAATTCGAATTGAGAATAAAAATACTGTTCAGACCCTTTACGAGGGCTGGCTGAACTAGGGGATGGGTTTGTGAAGCGGGTGGTGTGAGTAGCTAGGGGGATGTTTGACAAGGGTGTGGAATCTCTGTACTGGTGCTGGAAAGCGGGGTAAGTAAAAGGTAAGTTCTACGGATTAATAATTACAAGCAAAGGATTCACCCTGGGGGCGGAAAATAATACTTGGCAAGCTATTCGGGGGCGAGCACAGCACGTCTGTGTGAACCGTGGTCGCGCGCACTCTCTGAAAGACAAAGTCACTTGCGTTGGAGGCAATCTGCTAACGCTGGCACAGCGATATGTGGTAGGCCGGTGTTTACGGAAGGCAGTGTAGGGAAGTCGGCAGTATAAATGGATGAGGGCAATAATGATAACAATTGGGTGTTGGTGCAATGTACTAGTTTACTAGTGTAAGGTTTCAAGCGTGCTTCCCTCAACTGTGGGGACAGCTTAAACAGATTAATGTACAAGCGTTTACAAGGTAATAAAAGGTCTGGTAATGGGAAGGATGTACAACTGGTGTGTGTGGAAATCTCAGATACACTTACCGGAGGTACGATGTCAGCTTGTCGTTGGGCAGAGTCTCCGAGCGTAACAGATACTTTCCCTTTTGGGGGTGGCCCTCTTAAGCATTTCTGAAGTGCTGACTCTGGTATTTCTTCATGTTGCTGTTGTGACAGCCAGTTCCTGTGTATGTGTACATGAGTTGTGTAAGCCTTTGACGCAAGAGTCATGATGTCGACTATGCTAGCTTATGTGTTTAGAAATGTGTAGTTGCTGTTGTTGATTCCAGCTTGGGGGTGTCTAAAGGGTGAAATCGGTGTTGGGTGTAGGGCAGATGGTTTGATAAATGTAGCTGTTAAAAGGAGTGGCTGTAGATGTCTTGTAGTTGTAGGTCGTATCTGTAGAAATGATAGGAATGTGTGTACACTTCCTAAGGGTGTTATACGCCCTTGGATGTGTAACAACACGTTGGCCCGATTCAGTTCGAGTCCTCGCGAACTGGACTAGACATAAGGGTGGTTTTTCTTCATCTCCATCCCTCATCTTCATCCTTCTTCTTCAATCTTTTCTTCTCTCCTCCTTCTGGTCCTCTTGGGGTCGATGATGTATCCGTTGTGGTTGTGTGTTTGTACCTCCGTATTGTCGTCGAAGTGTAGTTTGATCTCAGATAGGGTGGGTTTTTTAAGGGTTGGAACATTTTTATACATGTGTGTTAAATTGGTCATGCAATAAAAACACAGTGGGTTATAGATCATAAATATCAAACATAAATATCAAAGTCATAGTTGTCATCATAATTCATAATAGCAGGGTATCGACGCAGAAAGAAAAAACATCTGATACGTAAGTGGTGTTGCTGTCGCTGCAGCGATGAAAAATTTGCTTTCTGCGTGTACATTATAGTATACAAAAATGTGTAAGAGTGTAATAGAATAGAATGAAGGGAAAGGAAAAATAAATGGCCTTAATGTGTAATTTATGGGAGTAGTTATAATGTGTTTATTGTATGGGGAAAAACAATGCATTTTTACAATGTGTGCGTTAGAAGGGTGAAAGGAAAATAATTTGTTCAAATGTATAAGTGTACAGGTGTGAATATAACAAGAATTGTGCATATCCATAAAACAAACAATGGTACTCGTGATAACGGTATTCTTATAAATGTTATTCTCGTAATAGTGAGCATATTCGGTATAATAATAAGGACAATAACCATAATACTGGTGTTAATAATAATCATAATGATAGTGACAATAATAAATAATAATAATAATAATCACAATACGACCATAAAATAATACAGTAATATTAATAATCATCACAATGATGCTCACCAATAATACCAATAGTCATACTGATAGCTTGTCAGAATAGTAATAATAATACTCACAATCATAATAATAACCTATAATAATAATAATCATAAGCATAATAATAATAATAACAATAATAATAATAATAATCAATAGCAATTATCATGGTAGTAATAATAATAATAATCATTGATAGCAATACTGATACGAATACGATAATAATAATAATAATAATAATAATATCGTGTACCTGGTACCTTTCGTATGACAAAACAAAACAATGAAATCATTCGTCGGAGCTCCTACCTGGCCATTCATCTTATGCATGTACCTTATGCGTGCGCTATCTTATCCTATTGTCATACTCTATACGGCCGTCCTAATCATAGCTTAGTGGCTAGGTAGTTATCCTATTTATCCTCAAGTGGTCTTCCCGCCGTGGGTAGGAAGTCCACCCTGGTATCGAAGTTCGGCACTTACAATTTCGTACCGCCCTTCGAGCGTTAATGTCTCTGCGTCAACGGCGCTCAGCATCCTACGGGCGCTGCCCACCGTTGATCGCTATCGTTGTCGCCTTATTGGCGCAACCAAAAGTGAAGAATCGTGTGTGTATGTGAAAGAAGAAGAAAGTGTAGTGTATTTGTGTTTGAAAAGTTATTCACAAAAGGTACAGTATATACAACACAATTGTCGCCATCTGTGAAAGAAATAGAAATTGTGCATACATTAACGAAATTATCAGCCGGTCTGTAAGAGAACGCATTGTTATTATTACAGGCTATATTTATGCCCTCGTCAATCGTCATTGACACGCACCATATAAGTGCCTTATATGGCGCCTTTCTGTATTCTCTTATTCTACTGCCGGCCGAAGTCTTATACTAGCTATTGGTAGCTTATAATTATACTGCTGTGTTTATGTAAAGGGTAGCCGTGCGGCGTAGTGTGACAATGTGTTATATTGTGTGAATAGTGACCCATATTACCTGTAATCATGATCATTTTCTTATTTCGTCGCAATGTTGAAGCTCTGCTCTGAAATAGAATGTACATGGATTACATACCCTAGGCATATATATATATATATATATATACACACATCAAAAAAAGTTTTGCATCACCTCGGTTCCAAGAGTTCCGGAACCTTTAAATACAAAGGGAATAGAGATCAACACAAACAACATTTCAGCTCGTTTTATTGCTCATGAGACCCACACATTGCATGTTGTACCATCATACAGCTAGACTTTCAGCATTTGTGGTCCAGATTGCAGTACACACCACTACCTCTAATACCCAGTAGCACGTCCTCTTGCATTGATGCATGCCTGTATTCGTCGTGGCATACTATCCACAAGTTCATCAAGACACTGTTGGTCCAAATTGTCCCACTCCTCAACGACAATTCGGCGTAAATCTCTCAGAGTGGTTGGTGGGTCAAGACGTCCATAAACAGCCCTTTTCAACATATCCCAGGCATGTTCAATAGGGTTCATGTCTGGCGAACATGCTGGCCACTGTAGTCGAGCGATGTCGTTATCTTGAAGGAACGCATTCACAAGATGTGCACGATGAGGTCGAGAATTGTCGTCCATGAAGACAAATGCCTCTCCAATATTCTGCCGATATGGGTGCACTATGGGTCGGAGGATGTCATTCAGGTATCGTAAAGCCGTTTCGGAGCCTTCCATGACCACCAGTGGCGTACGTCGGCCCCACATAATGCCACCCCAAAACATCAGGGAACCACCACCTTGCTGCACTCGCTGGACAGTGTGTCTAAGACGTTCAGCCTGACCAGGGTGCCTCCAAACACGTCTCCGACGATTGTCTGGTTGAAGGCATATGCGACACTCATCGGTGAAGAGAACGTGATGCCAATTCTGTGGGGTCCATTCAGCATGTTGTTGGGCCCATCTGTACCGCGCTGCATGGTGTCGGGGTTGCAAAGCTGGACCTCGCCATGGACGTCGGGAGTGAAGTTGCGCATCATGCAGCCTATTGCGCACAGTTTGAGTTGAAACACGACGTCCTGTGGCTGAACGAAACGCATTATTCAACATGGTGGCATTGCTGTCAGGGTTCCTCCGAGCAGCAATCCGTAAGTAGCGGTCATCCACTACAGTAGTAGCCCTTGGGCGGCCTGAGCGAGGCCTGTCATCGACAGTTCCTGTATCTCTGTACCTCCTCCATGTCCGAACAACATCGCTTTGGTTCACTCTGAGACGCCTGGAAACTTCCCTTGTTGAGAGCCCTTCTTGACACAAAGTAACAATGCGGACGCGATCGAACTGCGGTATTGACCTTCTAGGCATGGTAGAACTACAGACAACATGAGCAGCATACCTTCGTCCTGGTGGAATGACTGGAACTGATCGGCTGTCGTACCCCCTCCGTCTAATAGGCCCTGCTCATGCATGGTTGTTTACATCTTTGAGCAGTTTTAGTGACATCTATGAACAGTCAAAGGGACTGTATCTTTGATACAATATACACAGTCAACGTCTATATGCCGGAGATCTGGGAACCGAGGTGATGCAAAACTTTTTTTGATGTGTGTATATATATATATATATAGCGCATCGCTGTTTGCCTGCCGGTCAGCTCCGATTGCTTCCGCGGTGGAGATATCTCTTCGGGTACCTTGTCGATTAAATGGATAGTCTATTGCCCAATGCACTTCTACGCTTCTCTCCCTTGTGTGCTCCTGTCTCTCGCATGTTCTGAGTGTGTCCTCCTGTCCTCCTTATTCACCTGGCATGTCTTCCCTTGGGGTTGTCGCAATTGTGATCCCTTTTGGCCTTTATCGTAATAATCACCTATACTTCGCTTTATTTTCATTGGCTTATCGCCTCTAGTTCGCTTTGATGTCGTATTATCGGTCTTACAATGCCGTCTACGCCATTGATCAATCATTTATAATTCGCATTTAAATCGCATCTCGGGCGTCCCCGTATAACCATTTATGATCATATTGGGAGCCTACCTCTCTCGACGGCCGCGTGCACCCACTTATCGTCTTACGATTCATATATTTCATTATTTAAATCTTCACCTACACGGTGTAGAACTTGTTCTTCACCTGTGTTCGCGAACAGGACTTTTTTCTTCACCTAGGCGATTGTAGAACTTACTCCCGCGCATTAGGAGCTTGGACTTAGCCTTAAAGCTAACTAGGAAAGTCTAGTCCTAAATTTTGATGGTCTTTAGGTAAACCAACGCTTCCAGGCCAGCGTAAGCGTCATCACACAGGAAGCTAGTGTTACCTAGGCTAGAGTAATCTGTACATCTGGCATTGAGGTGGCTAGTCTCCTACCGGACGGTCAGTGTTATCCTAACTGGTCTAGTTTCCTGGGTCGTAACGTATTTTGTTAGGGTGTAACAATATCCGATTCTGTGGGCAAGCTATTCCCAACGAGGTCTCAATTGTTTTCCCCGTGGTCCGTTACCGCCGTTTGAAACTCTCCCCTCCTATGAAATTATGTCCCTATTATTCTTTGTGTATCTCATTACCTCGTGTGATCTCAGATACTTAGTGTATAGGGGTGGGATTGTGTGGGAGAATTTAAGTAGTGTAGGGTGTAACCATTTTTTTTTGGGGGGGGGTGTTGGGGATTGTAGGGCATTATGGGGTAGTCGCATGGACTGCTTTTCGCACCTCTTGCTCAATCGGATTTGAACGCTGATATTTTGTACATGTCGCAGAGATGTCAGTAAGTTATCTGGTTTCATGCAAGATATATGTTAACGAGTTTCGAGGGTGTGCTATTGTTAATAATAGGTAGTCCCGCGTTGGGTAGGATGGTGCGCATTATCGGGCCTTTCACTTTATATTGGTCTTGGCTCATAATGCTTAAGGTTATGTCTTATTTTCTGGAGTACATGCTTGTAGGATAGTGGTTCCCAGGTGGATTTTACATGCTGCTGTAAAAATTAAAATATTGCATGCAGGTATATTAATTAAAATCTTGGGTATCTTTAGGGTGGGATTTGCATGCTGACCGATGGATTTTGAGCGTGTTTGTTATTGCTCAGGTGATGGGGTGTTTTCATGCGGGTCTTGTAAATTACAACTTTCTCATGCGGGAATATTAATCGAAAATATCTGGTTTGTATGTCTTTATGGCCACTACCTATATAATTATATAGATATATCGAGCGTTATTCAATCATTTCCGAACACCTCTCATCTTCAGGTGTGGAGCTGCGTGCTTTTGGGGGTGCAGTTAACCCTATGTTTGTTATATATAATGCCCTTTTTAATTATTTTAAGTATTATTTGGTGGTAGGGAGTGATAGGAAGTGTTATACATGTCTGTTTAGGTGTTGGGAGTTCTGGGGAGTTAATATGTTCCGCTGTTTGTGCTGTGCTTGACACGTCTGACCTCTCTTGGTCGTACCTTGCTTACGCTGCGCGCTATCGCTATGTGGATGCGCGTTAACTGGGTGCGTGTTTTCAATGCAACTGCATTATGGCTGAGATTACAACTCATGATTATTATTCAGTATCGCTTTCGTATAAGCATCCTTTAGTATTAATATGGTAAGGTTTAATACGGTTGGGGGTCATGGCGCTCTGCTACATTCTTTGATGCAGTATTCACATAATGCAGAATCGCACCGTTATATTTGTCTCGCATCTCGTTGGTATCGCTGTGTGTATTATTTAAATTATTCATAGAAAAAAATCATTGTGAATTGTTAGTGTTTTTACCGCCCTAGTGGGGGGGGGGGGTAGTATTATCTGGTATTATGAATAGTTTCTGCCGCTTATTGCAAGCATATTTGTTGGCAACCTAGCCGAAATCTGTTATGGGAGTGGAGTATTTCCCTTTCTAGTTGGCCGTGGCCTAGCGCTAATTGTCAATATGCCCGTTCATGCTGTCCCCGCATGGCTGTTAGGCTTCATGCCGTCTGCCAGCTCGTTCCTTACTTGCGTTATCTGAGTACGCTGTGGGCGGATCTCGAGTCGTGCATCTCCGCTCGCCAATCATGTACTGGCATAATAATGGCTGCCGTCTGTGCGCCTTGTGTAGGTGTCGGGAGAAATGGCGGGCGATCATAGTAAATGTCGGCATTGTATTATCTGTTGGTAAATGTGCTAATTATCCTAATGGTGATATAGTAGTAAAAATAAGCAGACCCGTAATGATGTAAGTATTGCTCCGTTGAAATTGTGTGTATTTAATGAGCCGGTTTGTTTATTGAGTGTCGGCGTTTTTGTAATGTTTTGTTTATAATCGTGCCTGGAATTTGTTCCGGTATTCCACATGCTCTTAGGCTAAGAATTTGTTCATTTGTTGTGTATATGCTGTTGGCAATGTTGTTGTTGCAACATTAGGGCTGGCTCTTGTGTGCCAATTGTTTATGAATAGAAGCGACCGTACTTTCACTGGTTTGTGTAGGATTTTGCCATATATTGGTCTGAATTATGCTATCATACTGAAAAAAAAATCTTCCGCTGTCCTATTATGTATGCCTTCGCGTATATCCTAGCTTCTATCCTGGTGTCTACTTTTCTAGTATATGCTAACCTGTGCTATTCTGTGTCCTCCTATTTTCCTGACTGTTAACCGGTGTAATTGGAGAGTCTGTAAATCTGTGTGGTTGTATTGTGTGGAACTCCATTCCCTAGCAGCTATAGTTTCTGTAATCTGTACGTCACCCTGTGATAATGTCACCTGTCTAGCGAGGGTGTCCCGAAAATTATGAAGAATACTAATATTTATGCGTAAACATGACAATTTTTTTTTTTTTTTAGCGTATGGCTTTTAGTGCCGGGAGTGTCCGAGGACATGTTCGGCTCGCCAGTGTTGTAGCTGCTTCGAGACGGACACCCAATGGGTGAGCTACATGTACCGTTGGGGGGGGGGGGGAAGTTGGAAGGGAAGGGCGAGGAGTTGGAAGGTAGCGGCTGTGGCCTATAGTGAGGGACCAACCCCGGCATTTGCCTGGAAAGAAGATGGGAAACCACAGAAGACCATCTTCAAGGTTGCCGGCGGGGGGATTCGAACCTCCTCGCCTCCCGGATGTGAGCGACTGCCATTAGTCACGCCGTAACCACCACGGCAAATGATATCAGCCCATGACTATATAATATAGAGAACCTGTTAAAACATTATCTGGCTACAAATATTGTTGTATCCTGCCGTAATGCTATCTTTGAAGGTTAATTTGTGTGTTTGTGGGCGAATTTTCGTGTTCTAGCGATAATGTAGGCTGTACGCGACACCTGCTATTACTGTTTGCCCTGTTATGTGCGTGTGGCATGTGAATGTCGGCCATTGTATAGCTGTCCACAGTTTATAGACGTGCACGGGTCTATGTTTTGTATATTGGGGATGTTTTTCAGTCGGTCGACTGTTTGCCTCCTATGTATAAACGTGTACGGAGAAAAATCCCGTATTTTTATAGTGGAACTGGCAATGTTATTAGCTTTCTAGACTTCCTATGTAGATGGCTGTAGCATTCCTATCGTCTGGCCCTTGAAATGTGGTGTTGGCACCTAACGTCTTTCATGTGTGTAAAATGTATGTCTTGTATTGCTGTATCGCCCTGTCTGGTAAAAATGCGTTTTCATTAGTTTTGGAAACTGGCGCGAATGTGGTTGTGACGCGAGTGTACGGTAAAGCCGTCTTGGACCTATATCTGACGTTAACGGTCTATAGCCCCATTGGTCTATAAATTGTGTGTTGATGACGGGTTATATAAGTATATGAATGTGTAAACGTGTCTAGTGGAGACGATTTAGAGGTTTCTTTCCGCGGTTTCTCACTTCCTCTTCAGGAGAATACCGGACATTCGCGTTCTGTGTACCGTGCCTGTCGAAAGGATTTGCAATTCAGCGGAGCGCTGGCTTCTTGCCAGCACGCGTTACCTGTTGCGTCATGCGTATCGCTGATATTGCATTGTCGGCCTAGTGGCACTGTGAGCCTTCCAGCCCGGTACCGTGTTATCTGACTACCAGTGGGGGATCCAGGCCTTGCGGAGCCCTGGGCGATATGATAAGGTGGGGCACACAACAAAGGGGAAAAATGGAAAATAGTCTTGTAATAATAACAAAATTAAGAATAGTTACAATATTTTGAATACACAACAGTACATTTTTTTTAATAATATGAAAGAAACCTTTAAGTCCCCTTGAAGAAAAATATGTGAACTATGAAATATTAAAATATTACTTTGCGACTTTTTTCCCGGCTGAAATCTTCAATTATTTCACTGAAATCTAAACTTGCTAAACAGTCACGGGAGATCATAGCTGCACTGAAAAAAGAATATGAATTATAAATAAGTTTGGAAAGTATAATTAATTATTTAAATTTAAAAAAATCCATGGCGCGGGGCCCTGGGCGGTCGCCCTCCTCGCCCTAGATCCGCCCCTGCTGACTACAATTACATTTATGTCCCCTTATACATTGTAGTATGTGCCTTCCTAATCTGCATGGACAGTGTGGCGTATATAATATGAGCGTCCCCCTGTCTGTATTACAAATAGTGGCCGTTGAAATCCTGTCTTTGCATGTGAGATTAACTTGGTTCGATTGTGAGAGCGCTCGCGCTTAACGAGGCATTCCGAGTTCGAATATTATGTGTAGCCCCTGTAGTGTATGTTGACTCGTGCTATTGTGGTGTCTATGATTTTGATTGTCTGTAGGCTTGTGTCTCTGTAGTGACCGTACTTGTAAATGTGTTTTTCTGATTTCCAGTGTATTTTTCCGTTCTAGTTTTTCGTCATTCTACCCTCGTATTCCTATGTAAAAGACTGTGATATCCCTATCGATTAGCCCTCGTATGCAGTTTAGAGACGTACATTGGTCTAATCTTCGGAATTTAGGGCCGATTTGTTTTCAGTCGGTCACCTGTTTTTCAATTGTGCGTCTGCACTTTAGCTTTCTGTGTATATATGGTACTTAGTCTATCTGTGCTCGTGTCCGCCATTCTGCCTGCTTGTCAAAATGTGTGTTCACGTTTTTGGACATTAGCGTGAGTGTGCTGTGCTGGGAAAAACGTACGGTGAGGTCGTTTTGAACCTACCTCGTCTTCGCCCCTGCTCTGCACGTTATCAGTATTTTGCGCGTGCGTACGGTCGTTATCTCCTATTACCTAGTGAAGTTAACAGTGTGTTTTAGATCCCTTAGTAAAAAAGAGGAAGCTTGTAGTTTTACGTGACCGTTAATCGTGCGATCATGAGCCACGGGAGATCCCTTAGTAGGGGGGGTAGTTAGGGCTAAAACACTTATGTTATTGTACTAATTTGGAAGTTGATTCCTAGGACAGGGTAGCTTCCCGTAGCTAGGTGAGCTTACCAGTGTAGTGTGTTGTGTGTTTGGATGCTAGGGGGTGCTCCTATAAAGACGTAAGTATTTGTTAGGGGATGGTCCTCTGGCTGCAGGCTGCTGTGCTGGTCTGCCAGCTGGACGGAGTGAGTGATATAACAGACGTGCTTATGTCAGCGGCTCGCTGCTATGCAGCCGAGTCGCCGGCGGGAAGCACAATGAAACCTGAGCAGGCAATTACTGGCTACTATGGTCACGGCCAATCGTGACGAGGGTCAGGAAGGGTATGAGGATGTAAAGAGGCGTGTAATTATCAAGACAAGTGTAGTTTACTGACCATGTGTTTATTGGTCAGTGAGTGTGAAATTGTAAGTCTTCTTAGGGGAATGTAAGTAATGATACAAGTTGAGTGTACAAGATTGTGGATGGGTGTTTACAAAGTAAAGGATATCTGTACACTTGCTGAGTCTCACTATGGCAGCTGGCACAGTTGTCGGCTAGGGCCTTAGGCGACACAAACTGCATGACAGATAATGCTCCAAAAAGGCCTCCCTTCGTATAGTTCCTGCCGTTGCTTAGTCAGCATTCCGTTGACGTAGCTGCCCCAGTTAGTTGTAGTGCTAATGTTTATGAATGTGTTGCAAGTGGTTGGCTAACCTCCCGAGTTGGGTGGTCGCCTCTTGCCGTGTAAAGGTGATGTTCTGGTCTTATGATGTTTGCCAGTTGGGGTGGTTTTTAGTAGATGATGGGGGGTGGCTTTCAGGGGATACAGCCCCCGGGCCTGTACAAGTGTATAGACATGTTGATACGGTCCTCTCCGCGGTGTCGCACTTTCGCTCCAGGAGAATGTTAAACGTACGCGGTCTGCCTGCTGTGCCCGGCGAAGGATTTGACATTCAGCACATCCCTGCTAGGCGATAGGCACGTGCCATTGATATGTCACGCTCACCGCTCATGTTACATTTCCGTCTTGCGGTACTGTAAGACTTCAGGCCGGTATAATATTAGCCTGTTAGAGTGATATTCATGTCCCGATTATGTAGTACAATAGTGCCCTCCTGATTTGCGGGGCCAGTAAGGCGTGTATAATATGAGTATCCTATGTATTAGAAGTATTGCCTCTATACCGTGTATTGTTTCGTATGCAAGAGTGTCTGGGTTTGACTGGTAGAGATTGGCCCTCTTGCCCTTCCTATATGTCGCTTTGTCCCGACTCCCCTGAGCAATGTACGCTATTTGTCGTTTCTGTATCTCGCTGCTATTGTAACTGTTCGTTTAGGACTAATAAAATGTGTCCCTACGTGTCATATGTGTCTGTTGAGATGTGGTGCTCCCCATTCTCTGCGATTTATGGGTTTAATTGAAATATGTCCATCTTTGCTACTAGTCGGTTAATTTGTTGTGTTAGCTATAATTTTCCTGCATGTATTAACTCGAGTGGTTGTATGTGTCCATTCCGGACCTCTCCTAAGTGTAGACTTATAGCATAGTGTTGTTGGCTAATTTAACCTTAAGCTATCCCCTGTTCCCTGTAGTGTAAGAATTCATGTGTGGGTTCATCCGGTCAAAATGTGTCTCAAGTGTCAACCCCTGTTACTGTATTGGCGTCGAAGCCCGTATTCTTGTGATAATTCGGCCGCTGTTCTGCCTGTGTAGAGAAATTATGCCCCTGTGTTGTGGATACGTGTAGAAGTTGGACAATGTTCTATGGATTATGTGTAATCCCTATTGATTCCGCGTGCGGTGGCATATTGTGTAGATGTGTATCTGCAGTGTAGGGGCTACCTCTTTCTCCTTTGTGATAATCTATCAAAAACTTTCTGTCTAGGGCGCTCGCTGTCAATTTGCGAGAGTGTTTTCTAGTTAGTTCCCTATTGTGTGGGCTGGGGGGAGGGGATAATATAATTTACTGTGGCCCGCGTAAAAAATTATCTCACTTATCGCTCTCTAAAAATAATCCGCTACTTGCTTGGCTATTTTTGAGATAGATACCCGGATCGATAGTCTCAGAATTCGTTGGTTGAATTCCTGTCTAAACGGAGACTACCCGCGCCTACACCAACTTTGTTCAGACCCTTTACGAGGGCTGACAGAACTAGGAGATGGGTTTGTGAAGAGGGTGGTGTGTGTACCTAGGGGGATGTTTGACAAGGGTGTGGAATCTCTGTACTGGCGCTGGAAAGCGGGGTAAGTAAAAGGTAAATTCTACGGATTAATGATTACAAGCAAAGGATTCACCCTGGGGCGGAAAATAATACTTGGCAAGCTATTCGGAGGCGAGCAAAGCTAATACTGCTGACAGCACGTCTGTGTGAGCCGTGGTCGCGCGCACTCTATGAAAGACAAGGTCGCTTGCGTTAGAGGCAATCTGATATGCTGGCACAGCGATATGTGGTAGGCCGGTGTTTACGGAAGTCAGTGTAGGAAAGTCGGCAGTATAAATGGATGATGGCAATAATGATAACAATTGGGCGTTGGTGCAATGTACTAGTTTACTAGTGTAAGTAAGGTATCAAGTGTGCTTCCCTCAACTGTGGGGATAGCTTAAACAGATTAATGTACAAGTGTTTACAAAGTAATAAAAGGTCTGGTAATGGGAAGGATGTACTGTGCCCAACTCTAGGAATGGGTATTCCAAGATTCAGACACCTAGATATCAAGGGAAAGGCTACAGCCGCTTTTGAAAGTTGAGATATTTGAATATCGCGCTACATTGCTTCTAGAAGCAATTGGAAAGAATATACCGCTAAGAGCATGTCAAGTGACGTAGCGAGTAATAGCAGACGTCGAGGCTATTTATTGATTAAATAGTTAACCATGGAGTAAAGACTTGAGACTTGGATCAGATTACTGGCACGGCCAAATGAAAGAGAATGCACTTAGTATCAAGTAAATCGGACCAGGGATACCAGAGATATGAGGATTTCCAGATTTCAGCTGATTCGGCGTGACCCTGACCGTTTTGAATAAAAGCCGGCCGGCTCAAGCATCTTCAGCTCACTTCGAAACAAGCACTTGCCTAGCAAGGTGCCACTACGCTGAGCCAAGGCACATGGTTGCCGGATCTACGCAGAAGTTATTTTCAAAATTGTGATAGTCACAAAAGTGCTGCGCTACGAGTGGAACTTAGTAAGTTTCCGGCAGGGAGAATCACTAAGGTGATTGATATTTTTCGACGGACACTGGAGAAATATTTTTATTTCTACATGGACATATGCTAGACTTTGTCTAGAATAGTACTTTGTCACAGTCCAGTAATAACCTAATACTTGGATATTTTAGTCCAATTCAGTCAGTTTCATATTTGTAACTTGATAACCACTCCGATCTTTCAGTATATTGAAGGCCAGTCTATCACGGTGTTGTTCATTAGCCAACGCAGGGAAACTACATGTTGCTTCGCGCATGGTAGATGGTGTGAAGCCATGCCCAGGGAACGATCTTCAGAACAGCCGTTGATTGGTTAGACTGTCAGTGTTTTCTTGTACTGAAACGATTACCGTGAGTTATGTTACAACTGACATATTTGAGAATAGATCACTTAGATCTGACCCCATTTAAGCAAACTGTTATGGAGTTAACAGAAGCCAATATTAAAATGGATCAACAGTTACTTCAAACGTCAAGAGATATTACCACTATGTCTTGCTAGACAGATTGTGGGTATATAATGGCGGCCGATACAAGGATTATACATGCTTGTCCGACAGGGCATGTATCTGGATAAATCTGGTACAGACCAGGTTCACTACGCTTCAAGACCATCAAGAAATGTAAGCTACTTTTGACTTTATACTATGCCTAGCTAATTGGAACAAACTATTTTTCTGCAGATGACCAACACATTTATTTTTCTTCGTATTTAAATCTTGCAATGATTTACGCAAGACATATTAGAGTTATTCTGAGTATTTTCAGCACTCAGAACAGTTTAGGATCGATGACCGAGCAGAACGAGCATTTATTTGAATACTTCATATTTTTGGGAAGTCATGGAAAACCGTCGATGTAACTGTAAAAGTTAAATTATTTTTTGTTGAGGAATGGATACTTTTTCCATATTCGAAGGTTCGAACATGTGGATTCTCACATAATGAGATAATAATTAAATATATTTAAAATAATATAACTAATAATAATAATAATAATAATCCACTGATGATAATAATAATAATGATTTTTATAACTTTTCTAAATAATTCTTGGATATTATATTTTCTAATAATCACATTTATTGAGAGAGAGCTTATGAAGTAGTTTAATCATTTCTAGTTTGGAACAGGTGATTTTCCGAAGGAGAGTGGTTAGCGCAAGCCCGCATTCAACCAACATGACAGTTCTGGTTGAACAGTTAATATTTGCAATGAGCAAAGTATATTTTTCAGATAACACGGAGAGGCATGAAACGGGAAGCAAATGATATTTGTATCAAATAGGATATTTTTGTATTTATATAAAATCATGACGTAAATACACACTCGAAAGTGAAATAAAGATTTTCATAAGTATGATAAATTCACGGGTTGAACTGAATGGTAAAATAAAATAAACTTGTAAGTTTATTAATCTTCCAGTGTTGATAACAAGCAGAGGCTTGATTTATTGTATAAATTTTGGGAAGAAAATTTATGTGTGTGGAGTAGTTGAAATGCCATTCCCAGGTGCGCATGTTTAAGTCGCAGGAATGAGGAGGTTTTTTGGAGCATCAATCAAATAGCAGGTTCGATGGCTCAGATTTATAGAAGGAGTATTGGAACTACACATTGCGTCGTATGAATGACCCGAAGGTTATTTCTTAGAAACCATCAGTTCTTATTTCAACCTTGTTTACGGATTCCATTTAGACTTTGATTTTGCTAGAACCCGGATTTGTCATGATAGTATTTTATTCTTCTTCAGAGGAAGACCTTTGCCGTTGTTGTTGGAATATTGTATTCTTATGAAAATAATAGAATGGGCCACTGCCAATTAAAAATAATTCTATAACCACGAATAATTTGAAGGATGTTTTCAATCCTAGTGCCATGAACTAAATGAATTTATTATGAAGCTACAATTCTTATTTCCGCATTCTGTCGAAGAATTGCAAGTTGTGAAAGTTACTAAAATGGCCATGAATATAAATATTTTTCATAATAATGATTCCAAGTGGAAAATTGAATAGTTGAATGGTTCAACAATTTATTGATCAAGTTGATGATTCAGAAATCATATATTTTGTTAGGAACTTGAAGTTCATAATCGAGTCACTTCTCGAAATGTTTAATGTCAGAAGAACAATTAATTTTGTTGTGCTTCGCACAGTTCTTCGATGCTATGCTCAAGGTCAAATACTTTTCAGATGGTATTAATATGTGTAAATAATTTGTGTTGATTCAATGATAATAATATTTTTGACAATATTTTTTGAAACTGGAAAAATAAGTGAAAGTTAAAAATTCTATGAACATTTATTCTACGAGTGTTAATATTATGTGAAAATTCAAACAGTGAACTACGATATTTCCAGTAAAGACAATTAAATTTGAGCTGGATTTAATCATGAATGAATATAGTTTTGGAACACAGTCTACAGGACTAATAATCAGACTTGTGTTTCCAAAAAATAATTGTCCAATGTGTTTGGAAAATTTCTGTACATTTGTGTAAATAGGAGTGTGGGTCGCCACACGTGAATGATGCTGCTTTGAGCATTTTTGCAGTCAATTTTAAATTCAAAATAAAATGTGATAATTTTACATGATGTGTTATGCCCAGTTGAATCTCCTTCTATCCTTATTGTTGCATTAAGCCAAAAATCAGTAAAGCATTTTTTTCATTTGATGTCGTTTTTGCGATTAGCTTTAACCCATCTGGCGCTCCGGGATATTTTGACTCTCGTGCTGACTGATTCTTGGTAAAATGCATATGTGGTCGTGCGGACTCCGGTCTAAACGGGCACAGTACAACTGGTGTGTGTGGAAATCTCAGATACACTTACCGGAGATACGATGTCAGCTTGTCGTTGGGCAAAGTCTCCGACCGTAACAGATACTTTCCCTTTTGGGGGTGGCCCTCTTAAGCTTTTCTGAAGTCCTGACTCTGGTATTTCTTCATGTTGCTGTTGTGACAGCCAGTTCCTGTGTATGTGTACATGAGTTGCGTAAGCCTTTGACGCAAGAGCCGTGGTGTCGACTCTGCTAGCTTATGTGTTTAGAAATGTGTTGTTGCTGTTGTTGATTCCAGCTTGGGGTGTCTAAAGGGTGAAATCGGTGTTGGGTGTGGGGCAGATGGTTTGATAAATGTAACTGTTAAAAGGAGTGGCTGTAGATGTCTTGTAGTTGTAGTCGTATCTGTAGAAATGATAGGAATATGTGTGCACACATCCTAAGGGTGTTATAAGCCCTTGGATGTGTAACAATACTTACAAAATGCCAACCACACAAATGCAATTTAGATTGAAAATACTTGCAAAATGCTGTTTAGGTTGAAAATACTTAGAAAATGCAATTGAAATTCAAAATACTCATAAAAGTGTCTCCACCTACATTGAAAGACTTACTAAAAAGCAAGTTAGATTGTAAATCTTTACAAAATGCAATTGAGGTTGAAAATACTCGCAAAATGCTATTTAGATCAAAAATACTTACAAAAGGTAAATTTTGATGGAATATGACTTACAAGCAAATAGACCACAAATCGCACGACATACGCACCTACCAACCTTACGTGTTCGCTCTGTATAGGAAAGGAGTATTCCCTGCTTTGATTAGCGGCGTAACCACAAGATAAGCCAGTACCTGCTCCCCATATTCCCTCAGTCGTGTTTGCCCTGTTATAATGTGCGGAGTGTAGCCTCGTGGTGAACGTGACAATATAATGGCACAACGACGCCATTTGGACCCCGTTTTGCAGGGTAGAATACTCGGCCACCTGGAAGCAGGCCAGACACAGACCGAAGTCGCCGTATCCTTGAATGTGCCACA
Source organism: Meconema thalassinum (assembly GCA_946902985.2). NCBI lineage: Eukaryota > Metazoa > Arthropoda > Insecta > Orthoptera > Tettigoniidae > Meconema > Meconema thalassinum. The sequence continues at coordinate 945,810,180 of OX336388.2, read as the reverse complement.
AAGAGTCATTTACAGGCTTTGGAGATGGTTTTGAGACACAGGAGATGTTCATCGTAGGCCAGTACCAGGTGACCATGAGTAACCACCCAACAGCTGGACCGATATCAGGCCTTAACCGCTCGATGAAATCGGAGTGCACCTGCAAGACCATTTTCGGCGGAGCTTCCAGCCGTTTCCCGGCAAACTGTCTACCGGAGGCTCAGAACAGCAGGGCTGTTTGCCAGACGTCCAGCGGTGTGCGTCCCGCTCACTCCAGCACAGAGACGAGCCTGTTTACTGTGGAGCCGTCAACGTCGAAACTGGACCATGCATCAATGGAGGCATGTGCTCTTCACAGATGAATCCCGCTTCAGTTTGCAGAACGATTCCCGTCGCACATTGATCTGGAGAGAACCGGGTAGCCGATACAACCATAGGAACATTGAGGAACGGGACCGTCCAAGACCTTTTCATTGCCCTTTCGGAGGAATGGGATTAACTGCCACAAGAGCTCTTGGACCATCTGATAGAGAGCATGCCAAGTCGCTGCGAAGCATGTGTGGCCGTTAGGGGATAACCATACACCCTATTAACAGCATCATGGTGTGGGGCAGCATCATGTTGCATGGCCGTAAGTTCCTGCGCATCTTCGTGGGTGGTCCGAGGAACACTACGAATGCTAGGAGATACAGGGATGACGTACTGAGACGGCATGTTCGACTCTTCAGAGGTGCGGTTGGTGCCCGACCGCACCGGGCTGCTCTGGTGGATGAATTTCTGGCTGGGGAAGACATTCATCGTATGAACTGGCCAGCAAGGTCTGCGGATCTGAATCCTATAGAACATGCCTGAGTCATTGGGAAGGCGAATTGCATCCCGTCAGCCTCCGCCAAGGACCCTCCAAGACCTTCTCATTGCCCTTTCGGAAGAATGGGATCGACTGCCACAAGAGCTCTTGGACCATGTGATAGAGAGCATCCCAAGTCGCTGCGAAGCATGTGTGGCCGTTAGAGGGTAACAATACACCCTATTAACAGCATATTTTGTTGTGGAAGACATTGCCAAGTGTTCTTAGTTGTTGTCAAAGGTGTATCTTAGTTATCAGAACCTTTCTGACACTGTTTTTTTTTTGGACAAGTTGTGTGACATATGGTGTGTGATTCAGCTTCCGTTTATTCAGCAATCGGTCTGACATTCCTATCAGGCGGTATGGCCTCGTTTAATGATTATGCTTAACTTTTGGACACTAGTGTATAACAAGAAGACCATCTCGATCAACATAAAATTGAGACACTACCAGGCAGAGATTCGTCTGACAAACAAAGTGTACTCCAATGTGGCTTAACTGTGTAAACATATCTCACCAATTCAACATCAGGCCCGCTATCTTCGGGATCCAACACCTCCACCACTGGGGACGAGAGTAGCCTCACATCAGGTGAAAACTCTCTCTGTTGCAGTTCCAAGGTACTGGGCGCTCTGCTTGGTGTCTTAATTACTTCCCCTTGTCTCTGCTCCGTCTCCAGCACACTGCACTGGTCCGGAGGACTGCTTACTCCCGGCACAGATAATTGTTCTCCTTCTGACAAGCTGGTTTGTCTTGCAAAAAGGTGCAACATCGAATGTGGTAATCTTGGTTCCTCTTCCAATGGTGATGTACTTGCATAACCAGCAGGATAGTTTATTCCATGCGATCTGCTGGTGTTGGACTTACAACCTTGTGCGAGTGCTCTAGATGCTATCTTCCTACACAAAGTCTGTCGTAATTTCCACCGAGTGGTATCACGGTAACCCCTAGGTGCGTGACATTCCACTTTGGTCTCGCTTCTCTTCAACTTCGCCCGTAAGTGTTCTGGACTGGCGCTCGATATAACCATATCACCCCTGTTAGCATCGTCAATATTGATCTCAACATCAGAGTCTGTAACAGTATGATCCAATTGTTCTATGACATTCTGTTTTTCGTTTGCACGTTCAGATGAGACTGGAATACTTTTGTTCAAATTTTCCCACTGCATATCTTCTGACATCCATTTCAGCTCGCTGGCTTGTACATCAATGCCCACATCAATATGACTGGGCTTAGGCTTGATCCGAGTGTAATCCTAAAACAAATGGTGTACAACTATGATTAGATCCACAAATTTCTGAACATTGACCATTGTACATTACACCATCAATTTGTCAACTGTTGAATTACTAAACCTGCTAAAGATGTCTTGAGCAAGCCTCGGACCAATGGGAATGATGGGAGTCCCACCCCCTTCTGACAGATCAGGGACGCCTTCGTAATGGCATTCAATATTGAGGGAGGTTATGCAAGGAAGAAAGTAGAGCTAGCTGATATTCTAGGGATTAGAAATTCAGATAAAGGGAGATAGAGAGGAGGAAGTAGGAGATTACAGTGTGCCTGCCAGGTGTATAAAACGAGACAGGGCAAAATGGGGGAGTTGGGCTGTATGTCAAAAGATTCTTAGAACGTAACATGGTTTCTGTGAGGTATATAGATGAACGATTGATGTGGATAGATTTGGAAATCGGGTCAGGATCGATTCAATGTACACTCCATGTGAAGGGGTGGATCAGGACGAAAAGTAGACAAATTTTTAGGCTCTGAGTGATGTGGTAGTGAGAGTTAGCGATAAGGATAATATAGTACTTATGGGAGATTTCAATGCTAGGATAGGAAATAGAACTGAGGGGGTATGAGAAGGTAATGGATACGTGGGGTGAGGATAGTGAACCCTTTAGTATTGCAGGGTTTATATGCAAGAAATCTTGATCAAGGGGTCGCGCTCAGTTCATGGTGTGATGTTTACGTTCGCCAAACAACATGCTCTACTGAGGTAAGGGTCATAGGATTAAAACTATAATTAAGAAAGGAAGTGACAAGACGTAAAATATAACATAATTTAATGACTATTAGTGCAAATAAAATGAATATAAACAACAACCATAATAATCCTCCCTGAATCTTCCCATGACAGAAATATTTATCAAAGTTGAGGAGTCAGACGGATCTCCCCCTTATAAAAAATGTGGATCCAAGTTCCACTAACTTGCATTGGATTTTATGTACGCGTAATGACTAACTACGATGAATGAGTACTTGGATGACTGTTCGTTTACATCGGGTAACAGCCACGATGCTTACGAACAATCATCTCGTAAATCAACGTTTACGGATATGGGACACAACACTAATAAAAACCCTTAAAAATTAATGCTGACACACAATCTAAAATCTAATATTTACAGGAATCTCCCTCCAGACCCTCCTTCAACGCGATGACGCATCTGACAAATGAGCTGCCAACACGGCCAATTGCTCAATACACAAACAAGGAAAAGACAGCATCGCACGTGACTGCACGGGTCACTAATACGGAACATAAATATGGAATGAAACCATCAACAACAAAAGCCTCACCGGCTGAGATTACTTTATATGAACAAAAATGCACGTTAAGCTAACGCTTCGGAGATTATAGTGATTCGTAGGCAACTCCCATTTATTTAAACAATTTTTACCATTGATCAGTTCTTATTCTGTATTTCAAGTAAATATACGGAGCCAACAAGCACTCCCCTAATGACCTCGATGCAATCCTTTCAGCCCGCCTTGTGAAACAGCTTCCCCCTTCCTCAACTCTGGTCATCGTCCAGCCCCAGTGTGTAAAAAATAACTTGACCAACTGTTCCGTTATCTCGTAGAATCAACAGCAACAAATCTCAACCACATAAACATATGGTAAGACCTTAATCGATATAGCCACATATGTCCTCGCAAGGTACAGGCCGGACGTTTGTTTTAGACGATTGCCCTTGACCTCGAAGCCAGCGGGTGAGCCTGCACTCAGTCACTCTCTCACCCTATCGCTTCAAACTTGTCACCGCCGATCTGATGTAATGGAATTTCAGACTTGAGCACGCGGTGACACCGTCCCGCTGACAGCACAGTCCATGTCGAAGTATTGTGTGACACGGAAGTACACGTTACGTAGTTACGATCAGAACGCCATTATATTTGCCAATGACTGTACTTCAGTAGGAGTGTGAGACAGCGTTGTCAATCATCGGACCGCTTGGGGCAGCTGATAACAACACAGGTACTGCAGTAACTCGCCTCCAGGCTTCCATTACGATTTTTCACTCGTCTAAAACAAACGTCCGGCCTGTAACCATATGGACTTGGCAACAAGCTGACAGAAATCAGTCTACGCTGAAATTCCCGCTTGTAATGACCAATAAAATACACACACACACACACACTGCTGGGAATGACATAACATTTTTCACACAGGTCGGCTGAATCAGATCCTCACAATCTATTTAAAAAAATAATAAAACCTACGAGAGAGCAGACTGCTCCTCGCCACAATTCACATTGCTCCAACGGCAATAAACTCACTGAATCTGATCAATAATAAACATTACAAGATTAATTTACCCTCCAATCTACTGCATGATTATACTAATTCAGTCCTACTTCTGAAACACAATATATCTCCGAGAGACGCTTCTTAATCGCACTACGTAAACATATGCGAACACGGTCGTCCACATAGCCACGTTAGTTAAATCAAACAAATAAGAACTTACGACTGTTAAAATATGTGCGAGCTGTTTCCATGCAAAAGGTGTGTCAGACCAAAACTAAATACACTACGTTAATCAACACAAGCAAGATATTTACAAACAAAATATGTCCCCTATACCATAAGTTAATTTGTCAGATAATAAGAATATTATTCAGTACTCATCCTCTGCCAGTCACCGTCAACGAACATCTGAAGCCATTTCCCTACTTAATGCTGCTTAGCTCGTCTCAAACATCTCGATGGAGTGTTGACAGTTCCAAACTTCTTCCAGGATATGCGATGTCATCTCTCGTGCTGATGCAAAAGGTTATAGATTAATTCACACTCGATATCTGTTTACTAAATTCGCCGTTTTAGGTACTTAATTCCCCAGAACAGTCTGTTGGCGAATTGTCGATGATACTGTCCCTACAAAATAGTACTGTGACTATCTATCACACTGAATTTAACACATTTGTATTAATAAAAATCTGTGTCCTCATGACACGCAAAGTACAAGTGCGCAGACGCGCAAAATGTAATGATAACCTGTGTCTTCCGACACACACAATGTAATATAACCTACGTCCTCAGACGCACAAAATATATTCGTTGTCTTGGCTCTTCACGCCACTTATAAATGAACTGGCCCTAGGTATCCATAGAGGGGGAAATTATATAAAAAATTCTCAAAATAATAGAGGTACAGGAATGAAACAAATATCACTGAACTCGTAAAATTGCGCAGGTCAAGAATATGCCCATTAATCCTAGAATCGATCGTAGAGATGTTGTCTAGCCGATCTCCCGCGTTAATGCTAGCTGTCGCGTGCCCAAGCTAGATTTGGCGCGTTCGTAAGCATTCATCTCTCATTGGTTCCACTTTTTCAATAACTTCGCGGTTTTTATCAGACCTCGGCCTCGTAGGAGTGTCCAGTAGTCCCATCAGCCACTCACGTTACTGCATTATATTTTATCTAGGCGCGAATAGTACAATGAACATACCATAAGCGTGTCTCACCACGCGTCCCATCTATTTTGAGGTAGCCACCACCTGTCCTTCTGAAACATTGCTAGGGTCTTTCTTTTCACAATGCTAAAGTATTTAGCCTTTTGTCAAACTGTTGCAGGTATGTCCCCGCTGTCTCCAACAAATGCTTGAAGTTTGCTCATCTTCGTCTGGCTATTTCATGACGCTGGTGGAAATATTAATTAATTGAAGAAATAAAACATCGAATCATTTATCCATCAGAGGATAAAGGGTTCACAACTCCTCCACTCACAAAATTTCGAACTTAGGATAAAGTCGATAATTTTTTAAAAGACTTCCGTAGGCCAATTTGTTTTATTTCAGAATCACCCCTTTTCTATTACTTGGTCTAGCCGCTCCTGTCTTGAATGGCATTTACTCGTTTTATTTCCTGCTTGGACCTCACCCTACCAGCTGCTTGCGTGACGCGCTGATGCCTTAGGCAACACTGCCCGTCTCGTTAATGTTTGTCAACACCATCTCCACTTCTTCCTTCACGTACCGTACTGAACTGCCCCCGTCCACTTGGTTGATATAGGACGTCCATATATTCAAACTGCATCATTATTTCGGCGCTCCCATGGCTCACTTCTTCGATACTTTTTTAAGTTGGCTGCATTGTAGACCGACATTGTTCCTGTGCTTAAGTCTTTCACTCTGTATGCATTATTTCCTAGGTTTCTTACAATAGAATAGGGTCCTATGAACTTTTCACAGAATTTGCTGAAGATTTTCTCTGGATCCGATGTAGGGGGTCGTTTCACCAAAACGAGCTGGTTGATTTCTAGATCACGGTGAAATCTCTTATTTCTCAATCGCCGTAATCTGCGATCTGCTTGTTTTCTCATGTAGGCTCTCGTTCTCTCTATTCGCAGGTCAGGTGCTATCATGGGATCTTGTGGGCAGTTAATGATGCTTTTCCACGTTCTCACTGGATACTCGTTTTTGTGTAAGACCATAGGGATCTGTCCTGTCGACTCGTGCCTGGTAGAATTCATACATGTCTCTACATCCTTAATTTTATCCACCCACTTATGATGTTCTTTGGGAATGAAGATTCTCAAGTATGATGTTACACATTTTATTGCTCACTCACTTGGATTAGCTTGGGCATGTCGGATACTGCTTAAAACGTGTTTTATACCCATGTCCTCCATACCTTTCTTGAATTCGGCGCTTGTAAAATAGCTGCCATGGTCTGACAATATAAATTCTGGTTTTCCAAGGATTGGAATAACTCTATTTCGAATACGACTGAGTACTTGTTTCGATGTATTTTTCTGAATGGGGCATAATACGACAAACTTAGAAAACACATCAATGCACACTAGCAAGTGACAGCAACCTCGCCTACCTTTCGGGATTGGGCCGAAACAGTCCAGGGCCAGTAGCTCGCATGGTTTCTGAGGTAGCAATGGTCTAGGATACTGCCTCATTAAATAGTTATTGGGCATTGTCCTCTGACAAGGATCACAAGTTGTAATGACGTCACATATAGTTGTTCTCATACGTGGCCATGTAAATGTCTCTCCTATTGTCGCTTCGCACTTGTCTACTCCGACGTGTCCGTAACTTTCGTGAGTATGCCATGTCAATCCTCGCTGTAAAGATGCAGGTACTAGTATGCGTAACTTGGTGTGGTCATTATCTACCCATTTGTGCAGCAAATTGTTGATATAAACATATCTTCCTTCTTTTGCTTTCGCTTCTCGAAATGCAGGTGTTCCTGTAGGTAGTTGCTTTCTAAAGTATTGAATTAATAGCATCATCCATGGTTCCGCTTCCTGTTCTCGCTGTATCTCACGTAACTCCTCCAAGAATTCCCGATCCTTCGGTGTTAACTCCAAGTGTTGTACCATCGCTGTTTCTTCAACATCAGGCTCTGGGTTCCTGCTGAGTGCATCCGGAATCACGTTCATCTTCCCTGGACAATGTTCAATCTCAATGCTAAACTGCTGAATATATATAGACCAACGTGTCACACTTTCGCTTGCCATCGACGTCTTAAACAAGAATGTTAGTGCCTTGTGATCAGTCCTGACAACAATGGGGTAACCATAAATTATTCGTTTCCATTGTTGAAGCGCATGAAGGATGGCCAACAGCTCTAGTTCCGTTACAGTATAATTGCGCTCGTGCTTACGCAATTTTCTGCTGACAAATGCCAAATATGTTTTATGTTGCAGGTTAGCTGGATCTTCTTGGTAGAGCATGGCACCTATACCAATTAGTGAAGCATCCGCTTGGATTATAAATTTGTGCTTGAAATCTGGATATCCTAACTTAATGCAGTTTTCCAGTAGCTGTTTTGTTGCTTGGAACGCCTTCTCACATTCCGCATTCCACAACCATTTATTATTCTTTTTTAGCATTTCCTGCATTGGAGCTACAGTCTCCGTGTAACCTGGACAGTTTTCTTTAAAGAATCCCGTTACGCCTAAGAAAGCCCGAATGTGCTTGACTCTCGTTGGTGTAGGGAAATTCTTTATCGCTTCGATCTTAGCTGGGTTTGGCTTCACTCCCTCCTTGTCAATGATGTGACCCAAATACAAGATCTCGCTCTTGAAGAAATGCGATTTCTTCAGGTTTACTTTGAAATTTGATGTATTAAGGTTGCCTAATACTTTATCTAAATTTTCCATGTGAATTTCAATGTTGTCGGATGCCAGCAGAATGTCATCAATGTAGCGCACCGTCATCTCCTTAACTTCCTCGGTTAGGTTCCGGTCCAGGGCTCGGATTAAAGCACAGCCCGCTGTTTTGACTCCGAAGGGCATTCGGACGAAGCAAAACGTTTGGTTATCGAATAAGAAGCCAGTTAGAAGCTGTGACTTCTCATCCAATTCAATATGGTGGAAACTGGACGTCAAGTCAACTGATGAATAAATGCTCTCGTTCTTAAAGCCTTTCAGTACGTCTCTGATAATTGGTGCTCTGTCATACTCAGGAAAAATGAGTCTCATGTTGAGATTTCTGGCATCTAAACAAAGTCTAATAGATCCATCTGGTTTTGTGACTGCCAAAATCGCATTTAAATAAGGTGTAGGTGTCTTCCTTATCACTCCAGCTTGTAACATCTCATCTATAATGACCTTGACTTAACCACGATATTTTTCCGGAATTGGGTACAATCTGCTTTTGAAAGGTGACCAATCCTCGACTTGCATTGAATATTTGAAATTTAATATTTTCCCAGGTACTGTATCAAATACTGCTTTGTGCTTCCTTAAAATCTCTTCCAATTGTTTTCTATGTTCACCCCCAAGTTGAATGTCATTGAGCCGCTCCTGTAGTAACTCTTCAAATTGTGCATCACTGTCATCTCCTTCTGTTAATAAAGACCATATCTCCTGGGATTCACTTTCCTCATCTAGTTCCACAACAGCTCCTTCTATGATGTTATATTCTGCCTTTCGTATCTCCTCTTCCGTCTCTTCCGATATTGCTTCCAATGCCCAAGATCTTACATCTCTTCCGGTAGTGATTTCATCCATATGCAATCCCACGTTCTTCAGTTGATCATACTCTCTAAAACTGACTGTATTCTTGTGCAAATCTATCACTGCTTGATAGTCACAAATGAAATTTGCACGAAGAATTATATTGAAATTCATCTTTGCCATGATAATGAATGTTTGCCCAAAAGTGTGTTCCAATATGTTCAGCTCTAAGTATGCCTGACGTTTACAAGTGACGGTGCGTTCAGGAATAACACCCCTCACTTTGAGTTGTGGTACGGGAATCACAGGAATATTCTGACACCGTCCCAACTCTCGAACCAAGGCCTCCGATACCAGACTGATCTGCGACCCCGTATCCAATAAACATCTTATATTAATTCCACCAATCCTCGCGTAAATAATGGGTAACTGCCTAATTTCATCGTTCCGTGGTTTCACCGTCTCCTCCAGGCAATCTTCTGGCAAAGCAATCCATTCTTGTATGTTTGCTTCAACTTCCGACTGTTGCGTTTGTAGACTGTCTCCTTTATCCAAATTTAGATTTTTTTTTAGCTCCGTTGCGACTCCCATCATCATTTTGTCGCCCACGCCCCTGACGTTCCTCTTGTCTCAGTAGACTTCCAGCTTCCTCAGTATGTGTGTCTGGATTCTTCATGTTCCCAATGGCTTTCTCCCATCGTCCTTGCTCTCCACCTTGACTAGCGTGTAATTCCTCTAGGTAATTTTGTGATTGAGCGTGCCTATCATCCCAGTCATTTCGATAATTACGTGCCTCTCCTTGATTTTGATCTCTCCTTCCTTTCCATCTTTGATTCCCATTGTAATCACCGTATCTTCCATAAGGCCTCTCATTTCTTCGATTTTCACGCCATTGCTGACACCCTCTCTGTTGATATCTATTGTTGCCTTGATATGACCTATTGTTATAGTTATTCTCGTTACGCTGGTACGGTCTGTTTTCTACCTCTTCCTGATTTCGCCTAGGTGTGGATGTGCTTGTATTTGTACCCTGCGTTTTCGTGTTTGCCTGTTTTGGTTCTTGACCCCTGTCGTATTGACTAATTCCAGTTGTCTTCCTCCTCTATAATGATTATGAGATGTAGTCTCATCTATCTGGCGTAATATCTGTTCTGCATGTAAGGCCGTACTAACGTTCGCTGCGACTAGTACTTGTTGCACGTTGACTGGTAATTGCCGCGCTATAGTCATCACCAGATCCGCTTCATTTAAAAGGTCGCGAAATTTTAGTATTTGCATGTTAAAGAAATCTGAGTATTTCGTTTGCTGGGTAGTTTGGTATTTCCTAGAGTAAAGCTCCATTCTTAAACTCTGTTGTAATGCCGGCGACCAGTACTTGCGCAGAAACGCGATTTTGAAATCTGCCATAGTTCCAAATGTATATTTGAAGCTTAAAAACCATGTAAGGACATTTCCTGATAAAAATCTCTCCATCATCTTTAGCATACGTGCTTCAGGTACCCCAGTATCATTGTAATGATCTTCAATTTCTTTAATAAAGGCTTTAGGTCTCACCCCTGAATTCTCCGTGTATTTCTGCGGTTTATAATCGTTCAAGCGAATTACTTGGATAAGTTGTGTAGGCTGATGACCGTGCTGTGGCGTGGAACTCCTTTCAATATTCTTGCGAAACCCCTCCGTGTTTGTCGTTAATGGGCTCTCTGTCTGAGTTTGACTACCTGCTGTGCTCGTACCCTCCGGGCTATTTGAGTCGTCCTGCTTGTCTTTCATTGTTCCCATTTTAAATATCGAGGATTGTTCTATCGACCTCAGTTCAGCTTTAATGATCCTGTCTGTTTGTTCTTTAAGTTTACTCTTAATTTCTTGCTCTAATGCTTGAATACGAGTATGATTTTCGCCTACTGTCTTAAGGATGGTTGATCTTTCCTCTTTAGAATCGATATTCATTTTTCGCCAATCTTTTCTTATTTGCTCCTTAATTGTGCTTACTTTCTCCTCAATCTGGCTCTTAGTGTCATCCTGATTGCTTTCTATCTGGCTCAACCTTTCGTCGATGGTATTCTTTAATTGATCCTGATCCGCTTCTAGGCTTTTCCATTGCTCCGCTGATTTTATTTCGAGACGGTCCATATCTTTAATTATGCCGGATATTTTTCATCTACCGCTGATAATTGTTGTTGAATGACCTAGCCGCTTTTTTCCATTTCCTTAAATCGTCCTTCCAACTTATCCTGAGCTATCTTGACCTCGCTCGTACTCATAGTGCATGCTAGTTCAATTTGCTCTAATTTACCTAACACCGTTTCATCCAGAATGCTAAGTTTTTGATCAAATATAATTTCCATTTTCTTAATCTGATCTAATTGTTTTTCATTGTTTTTACTAACATCTAGGGCCAGCAATACCATCTGTTGATTAGTGTGATCCTTCATCTCTGCGGTTAACGAAGCTAATTGGTTCGTGTTTTTAACATTCTGCGCCTCTAACTGCGAATTTATAGTGTCATTGATTTCTTTTTTTAGTAATCTAGCTTGTTCCGCCTGATATTCATTTTGTTCAATCCTACTGTTATTTAATTGTGTCTTTAGTGATTCACATTGTTCGGATAGTTTAGTTTTTAGTGATTCACTCTGCTCAGACAATTTGTTTATAGACTCACTTTGTTCAGATAGTTTTGTGTTTAGTGATTCGCTCTGTTCTGATAGCTTAGTGTTTAATGATTCACTTTGTTCTAACATACTATTGTTTAATTGTTCAGATAATTTCGCTTTTAATGTTTCACTTTGTTCTAACATACTATTGTTTAATTGTTCACTCTGTTCAGATAGTTTAGTGTTTAATGATTCACTCTGTTCCGCCAATTTAGTGTCCAACAATTTCTGTGTCCTCCTAGCAGCACTCTCAATGATTTCTTGAATCTGTTCTACTGTTGCCATGTTATACACTTTATATGAGACATTAGGGAAATGGCATAAAGCAATGTCCCCTGACACACACATATAATCCCAATGCACATTTAATTGCTTTACCCTACTCAGTTCATTTATATTTTACATTTAATCCCACTAGTCGAGTGGTTCTAATTTTACTCAATTTAATTTAAACCCAAACACATATTTAGTCATTAAATTGTTATCCTGATCTGATATTAACACTGACTAATTAACAAAGTATTAATTGTCATTAAAGGCTATCAGCCTCCTAACATTTTCATGAGTTTGACTTTCTTAACAAATCTAGTTTTAACTTTAATCATTGGGCGCCCGGTATCACGTATATTATTTTTACTTTAATTCAATAGACAACAACGTGAACCGTATTTTACATTGCAAACTCCTGATTTTAATTTATATTTCACACAGTTGGCGGTATCCTCTTCGCCTCAATTACTTTTAATAAAATATCACTTTCCGGTGATTAAAATACTGTCATATCTGCCTCCACTTGTGGCCTGTCAGTTTTACTCAAATACGCCAACTACATGTGTTCCAGCAGCGAACCAGCAACAAACGTACACCTTCATTGTTGCGTCAGTTTGTAAACCCAACTACGCTTACATTGACATGTGCAATTTCTTTGCCGCTACACCACAGTGAACCGCCCCACGCTTGGCCACGCCAGTTTACCTCCTATGAACCCTTTAGTATTGCAGTATTTATATGCAAGAAATCTTGATCAAGGGGTCGCGCTCAGTTCATGGTGTGATGTTTACGTTCGCCAAACAACATGCTCTACTGAGGTAAGGGTCATAGGATTAAAACTATAATTAAGAAAGGAAGTGACAAGACGTAAAATATAACATAATTTAATGACTATTAGTGCAAATAAAATGAATATAAACAACAACCATAATAATCCTCCCTGAATCTTCCCATGACAGAAATATTTATCAAAGTTGAGGAGTCAGACGGATCTCCCCCTTATAAAAAAATGTGGATCCAAGTTCCACTAACTTGCATTGGATTTTATGTACGCGTAATGACTAACTACGAGGAATGAGTACTTGGATAACTGTTCGTTTACATCGGGTAACAGCCACGATTCTTACGAACAATCATCTCGTAAATCAACGTTTACGGATATGGGACACAACACTAATAAAAACCCTTAAAAATTAATGCTGACACACAATCTAAAATCTAATATTTACAGGAATCTCCCTCGAGACCCTCCTTCAACGCGATGACGCACCTGACAAATGAGCTGCCAACACGGCCAATTGCTCAATACACAAACAAGGAAAAGACAGCATCGCACGTGAATGCACGGGTCACTTATACGGAACATAAAAATGGAATGAAACCATCAACAACAAAAGCCTCACCGGCTGAGATTACTTTATATGAACAAAAATGCACGTTAAGCTAACGCTTCGGAGATTATAGTGATTCGTAGGCAACTCCCATTTATTTAAACAATTTTTACCATTGATCAGTTCTTATTCTGTATTTCAAGTAAATATACGGAGCCAACAAGCAATCCCCTAATGACCTCGATGCAATCCTTTCAGCCCGCCTTGTGAAACAGCTTCCCCCTTCCTCAACTCTGGTCATCGTCCAGCCCCAGTGTGTAAAAAATAACTTGACCAACTGTTCCGTTATCTCGTAGAATCAACAGCAACAAATCTCAACCACATAAACATATGGTAAGACCTTAATCGATATAGCCACATATGTTCTCGCAAGGTAACCATATGGACTTGGCACCAAGCTGACAGAAATCAATCTACGCTGAAATTCCCGCTTGTAATGACCAATAAAATACACACACACACACACACACACACACTGCTGGGAATGACATAACATTTTTCACACAGGTCGGCTGAATCAGATCCTCACAATCTATTTAAAAAAAAAAAAACTACGAGAGAGCTGACTGCTCCTCGCCATAATTCACATTGCTTCAACGGCAATAAACTCACTGAATCTGATCAATAATAAACATTACAAGATTAATTTACCCTCCAATCTACTGCATGATTATACTAATTCAGTCCTACTTCTGAAACACAATATATCTCCGAGTGACGCTTCTTAATCGCACTACGTAAACATATGCGAACACGGTCGTCCACATAGCCACGTTAGTTAAATCAAACAAATAAGAACTTACGACTGTTAAAATATGTGCGAGCTGTTTCCATGCAAAAGGTGTGTCAGACCAAAACTAAATACACTACGTTAATCAACACAAGCAAGATATTTACAAACAAAATATGTCCCATATTCCATAAGTTAATTTGTCAGATAATAAGAATATTATTCAGTACTCATCCTCTGCCAGTCACCGTCAACGAACATCTGCAGCCAATTCCCTACTTAATGCTGCTTAGCTCGTCTCAAACATCTCGATGGAGTGTTGACAGTTCCAAACTTCTTCCAGGATATGCGATGTCATCTCTCGTGCTGATGCAAAACGTTATAGATTAATTCACACTCGATATCTGTTTACTAAATTCGCCGTTTTAGGTACTTAATTCCCCAGAATAGTCTGTTGGAGAATTGTCGATGATACTGTCCCTACAAAATAGTACTGTGACTATCTATCACACTGAATTTAACACATTTGTATTAATAAAAATCTGTGTCCTCATGACACGCAAAGTACAAGTGCCTACGTCCTCAGACGCGCAAAATGTAATGATAACCTGTGTCTTCCGACACACACAATGTAATATAACCTACGTCCTCAGACACACAAAATATATTCGTTGTCTTGGCTCTTCACGCCACTTATAAATGAACTGGCCCTAGGTATCGATAGAGGGGGAAATTATATAAAAATTTCTCAAAATAATAGAGGTACAGGAATGAAACAAATATCACTGAACTCGTAAAATTGCGCAGGTCAAGAATATGCCCATTAATCCTAGAATCAATCGTAGAGATGTTGTCTAGCCGATCTCCCGCGTTAATGCTAGCTGTCGCATGCCCAAGCTAGACTTGGCGCGTTCGTAAGCATTCATCTCTCATTGGTTCCACTTTTTCAATAACTTCGCGGTTTTTATCAGACCTCGGCCTCGTAGGAGTGTCCAGTAGTCCCATCAGCCACTCACGTTACTGCATTATATTTTTTCTAGGCGCGAATAGTACAATGAACATACCATAAGCGTGTCTCACCACGCGTCCCTTCTATTTTGAGGTAGCCACCACCTGTCCTTCTGAAACATTGCTAGGGTCTTTCTTTTCACAATGCTAAAGTATTTAGCCTTTTGTCAAACTGCTGCAGGTATGTCCCCGCTGTCTCCAACAAATGCTTGAAGTTTCCTCATCCTCGTCTGGCTATTTCATGACGCTAGTGGAAATATTTATTAATTGAAGAAATAAAACATCGAATCATTTATCCATCAGAGGATAAAGGGTTTAATAGGGAAGCAAACACCAATGAGAAATGTTTACTGGACTTCTCTTCTAGCTTAGGGATTATCTGTTGCAAACTCATTCTCGAAGCTTAAGGAGATACACATGGGAAAATAGAGAAAACAGGTCATTAGTAGTGAACCCATGTACCATTGGCTCAAAGGAGGTCGAATCCATGTATTTTTGTAAAAGGAAGGAAGGAAATATACAGTCTTCAGAAGAACAGAGAAAGATTTCATGCAAGGATGCTAGCCTAACGTTGTGTAAGAAGTTAACCCAGGTGGCCAGGAAATGACATCATGCCTGACTCATTGATAAGGAGCCAGTCACGAGTATAAATAGACTGAGTGGAAAGTTTCGACTGTATGACAGAGAAGCACGATTCGGAAATCAACCTTACCTTGCATTAAAACGGCAACACCGCAACTGTGCCAGAAGAAGAATAATTAAGTTTAACCCATTTGCAGGAATAAAAGTAAGTAAATAAATACAGCATTGTGAATCATTTCGGATTAGAGATTTTTGTGTGGAGAAAAAGCTTTTAATAATAGCCCAGGAAAGAAGTGCAAACGTAGCCATACGTCATAGGGGAATTACCGAAGCCCAAGGAGTGGGGAAATAAAAATCAACAGCAACACCCACACAGCTGAAGACTAAAAATTATTTAATATCTCGGAAATGCACGATCGATTTCCATGCGCATTGAGGTCATTTTACGTTTGGAAGACGAGCTTTCTGGAGATATAATTTTTATAATTGTGCGACAATTATTTTAAAAGTTGGTCACGAAAAGGATTAGGATTTTATTTATTTTTGACTAAATAGTATAAGAGTCCAGGCCAAGCCAGACCAATCATGCAGTTATTCTGAGAGCCCGTGAGGGGGCGTCACGCTGTATCAGTACAGGCAGTTCACGACAGACTCCTTGAGGGGAGATGCTACAACAAATCATGCAGTTTCCGATAGCCCAGGGGGCGTTATAGTGCTACATCACGCCGAAGACTCTACAAGTATTCCTTTAGGGGAAACGCTGTATCATCGCATAGACATTATCCGACAGCCAAGAGCGTCGCGGTATATATAACAAACGAGCATCCATAAGGAGTAGCTAAGAAGTATTAATACAGTATCGCCGTGTGGAGAATTAGGAAAATCCTAGTTACAGGATTTAGTTCCGACAGTATAAAGTTTACAGTGAAAAGTTCATAAATTACAGTCAAAGCAGGCTGCGAACTTAGAACTCAGGGCGATAGGTCTTTAAGTAAACGACCAAAAGTATCAAAACGTATTGAAGTAACGTAACAGCGAGATAAACATTCTATCAACTGTAAAGAACCCGTGTAGGGACGGACAGAACAAAGTTCGCAAAGTATTCCGGTAAGATAGGAATTCGAGAACCGAATAAGCGGAAAGGAGAAGGAAACTCTAGACATTGTTTCAAGGAAGCAGACGAACTATTCAAAGAGCACTAAGTTACGAGGAGTATTAGTTGCTAGAAATCAAGAGATTACCAATAGATTTTCTGGGGGACCGTGGACGGAATAGACTTTCGCTAGACCAACCAATAGGGTCTAAAAGGGAGCCGTTCGAGTCAGAGAAAATAGCAGATCGTCAGGAACGGGATTTGAAGGAGAATTATTCCAGGGAAGAAGTAGGTGGTTCGAGACTTTCACATTCTGACAGGATAGGAAGCCGACATTTACTAAATTTCACCCTTGGAGACGGGAGGTCAAGAAATCACGTGTGAAGGCTTAATAGCAGCCTTAGTGATTAGAATCTGTGAAGTGTAAATATATATATAAATTTGTGTTAAAAAGTAATAATTTCAGTGTTTTGTCGTGTATTCTAAACGAATACACCAGTGTATTTAAAAATGTTATCAGTGTTAAATATATACGAGTTAAGTGTGTGTCAAGATATGTCAGTACATGAAATGAATTTGTACAAAATGGAGTAATTTCAAAATAGTGGGCAAAAATGAAACGTCGCAAGAAAAAGGACGGTCAGGAAGACCTATAACATGTGAGTAAAGATTTTCATTATGTTTGTGTTGGGAAAGTGTTTGTGTACAATCCACCCGAGTTTGAGATAGAGGGATGTTTCTAATTAACAAATAACAGAATAAGAGCGCGGTCTGAACGAATAAAATTTGAGAAATTATAAATAATTATGTGAAATCCTGTAGAGGAAATGTATGAAATAAAATGTCAGTGTATTTGACAAATACTGTAAAAGCAAGCGTAATAATAATAATAATCATAATGAAAGGTATATAAATAAAGATAAATTTGAATTATATGAAAGAAATAGCTTTTGAGCTTTTGTAAGGAACGAAGACATGATATGAATATATAAATAATAATAATAATAATAATAATAATGAAAGAAATATAAATAAGGATTAAATTGAATGATTTGAAAGTAAGAGCGTTTGAGCCTTAATAAAAGTATAAGACATGGTGTTAATGCATGGTCTTAAAATATAGTGATTATTGTCAAGGGGAAGGATTAATATAAAAATTGAGATATGGATCAATTGTTAATGTGGATTGTATCAGTTCTTTGGAAGACGCTAGGCTTAAAATAATATAGAGCGCAATGTAGCGCATTCAAATAAATTGTCACGCTAGAAATGCGTAGAACATAAATGTACTTGGTAAATTACTTACGAGGGGTAGTTGATTGCGGTAATTGAGCTATGTTATAAGTCCTCCAATAGTGACGTAGATCACGAGGCTATGTGTGTTATGTTGTAATAGGGAGCAAATGTATGGTATTATGAGCGCAGGTAATGGAGGTCACGGCCGACCCTAGTCGCATTTATATAAGTCCTCAAGTATGGGAATGGTTCCCGAGGCATGTTCAGAGAGTCGAACCTAGACTCGTCTAATTGTGGAAGCCCCTAAGTATTCGTCGTTGTATGTGAATTACTCTTACCAATCAATGAGGACCCTTTGTAATTAATCAATGCCAAGGTTACGAAAGTGGTTTATGAACCTAATAATGTTTGTTGAAAGTGTATGACAGAACGCTAGGTCTCTCCAGAGAACTGAAGAAAGAAAGATCTGTTTTAAAAGCATTGAATAGAGCTGCCACGCTTGCACGGCAAGAGGGTCCCCTCTTAGTCATAAATCTCGCCCAAGTGATTACAGTCTAACCCTTGTCATTGTAAGTGCCCTAGGTCGGGAAAAAGACCGTCTGAGAGAAGTAAATATACACCGTGAGTGTTTTAAAAAGTTGTAAATGACCCGGGATTTGAACCGAGGTCCTTGTAGATGAAAGTACGGCTTGCCTGTTCAGATCGTTAGCTTTCTTATGTGATAATGGTCTTATAAGACAAATAAATAAATAAAAATCCCTAATGTAATGTGGTATGGAGGTAGGATGCCATGAGTTTAATGAAGATAACTAGATTCCGGGAGTAATCATAGTTTTTGACTTTGTCAAGTAATCTTTTATAACTCTGGAGTACACAAGTATTTTCCCGATCACTGTAGTGAATATGTAAAACTTGAGAGAGATGGTAATGTTGAGAATATTGTGGAATGCCCAAACATTTAAGTAGAGAAGTAATATGTACTTTAAATATGATAATACATTTGTTTGATGAAAAGAAACTCATAAAATAGTTAATGAGGTGTGTAAAAGAAGGACACCGTTATTATTGAATAGTATCGAGCCATTAGAGCTCGTGATTATATTGGACTTAAGATAGATACGTTATGGAAGTGAAAATAATTTTGAGTTGTTGGTTTGAATGCAACCATTATTTTTAATATAATAATAGTTCGTTTTTGATATATTCCTTGTTCACTTTGAACAAGTAGAAGGAGTGGTCAATAGTTTATTTATTTTATTTGTTTGTAGCGCCATAATTTTGGTTAATTAAATGTGTTCAAATAGGAGTTGAACTTGTTTTTATTTTGAAAGTGTATCCTCTATTTAATCCAACATGTGTAAGTCACAGAGTGGGAGAACATACCAAAACCCCGAAAATCCCGATTTGAGCTTGGCTGGCATACTGTGATTTGCATATTTCTTGCTGGAAGGGCACAGTAGACCATGTCATTATTGACCTCGGATTTGGAAAATTGATCAGGAATTGCAGGGTATTCACAGGATTCTTTTATGAAACAGACCACAAACTGATTTTCTGTGAATGAAGCATAGTTAGAGCATTTAAGAATAAAGATCCCACGAATTACAAAATATTGCAGAAATTAATAACGCAGAAAATAAGGTTTGCAAAAGAAGAACAGTTTTCTCAGGAATGTGAGGCAATAGAATTCCTGAATTCAAAATATGACTCATTCAACATGTACACGAAAGTGAGACAAGCAACAGGTATACACGTACAAAAATAAGACAAGTGGAGTCCTCTTCAACGAAGATGGTGATATCTTATCTAGCACAGAAGTGAAATTGAAGGAATGGAAGGAATATAATTATTCAGAATCTCTTCATGGACTGCAGAAATGCTGAGCATGGGGCATGGGAAGGCGATGGTGTGGATATCACACGTTCAGAAGTGGAATATGCCATAAGAACAACAAAGACTGGAAGGGCTCCAGGCCCCGATGAGATTTACACTGGTTGCGTTCACGGTAGCAAACAGTTGATCAACAGTTCCAAAGCTGATGCATCGGGAGCGGGATCAGGTTTTATGTGTACTTGTGAACGGTTTGCTCCATCTGATATGTAGCAGCGTGCGTTATTCGAAGGTGGACAAGGGCATGTACTATCCTCGAGCCTGCGATGTTGAAATGATCGGATAATCCTGTGAGAGTGAATGCTGATATATTAGATCAGTATATAATTTACCAATGTACCCTTTGGTTTTGCAACTCGGAACGAAATTGCTCTGAAACTATGTACCGAAGGCTGTGAACATGTATCAAACCATACCTAGCTCCCGATAATATTACGTACCGGTACGTAAATTTCTTGCCTTTCTGATACGCAATTTCTTGTGTTATGCTAGTTCGGCTACGGTAAAGAATACTTAATAGTTTAATGTATGGTACGGTATATTAAAGTGGTATATCCCAAGACTTCTGATAATTGAAGTAATTTTAATCCCTTCAAATTAAACAAGGTAGGTTAGGCCCATGTCTCAATAGACCGAATATTTATTCAAGAATATCAATATAGCTTTGATTTTATTAATGTAGGGTTATATCCTATGAGAAGGGTCAAGAGTCTGTAAGTCTAGCAGTAAACCTCATACCAGTCATCCACACAATCATGATGACTTCATTATTTGTTAGCACTGCTTCATCTGTCTAATATGTTCCTAGGTATCCTTTATGCTGATACTTTCCTGCTTCTTATATCTCTTCGTTTTCACGCTAGTTTTCTTCTCAAGGATTTGAAGCTTTTGGATTTATTCATCAGCTTAACTGTGCTGTACAGTCTTTAGTTACTGTACTATAAAAATTTATTCTATTTACAAAAAAAAATCCGGTTAGATTGCAAAATTAATTTGAAACATTACAAGAATATAAATCACATTGTCCCTACCTGTCAACTAGAGGTATTTATCTGGATCATTATCCTTCCCCTATCTAATAAGGTCAGATGACCTCAAGGTTCCACCCTTTAAAATTATAACCAGTATCAAGAAATAAAATGTCCGGGTCCCTCATCTAAAGCAAAGGAAATCATGGTACTGAGCCCTAATTCATCCAGAGCCGAGGATCGAACCGACCTGTCAATTTTTCGATTTATAATGGGAAAATTGGAAATAATAATTTATTTCACTCAAGGATATGTTATGGGAAGTGAATTGAATTATTTAGAAGTGTTTTTTTGGAGAATTTTGGACTATTTTGAAATATTTAGATTTGGAAATTTTGTGGTGAATGAAGATTAACCAAGGGAGAGTCTGATCATTTGAAGCTGGAAATTGTCAAAAGTTTCAAGTTAGCACACTCAAGACCGGTTTTGGTTAGCCGAGTCGGCAACAACAAATTATGCAAACGACCCAAATATAAGAGGCTAGGACAGGTAGAGTTTTTGATAATAAACCTACAGCCAATCAGAACAGATCGCAAAATTTGTGTGGGAACTGCTATTAAACCATATTTGCTTTAATAAAGAGAAATTAGCATTTCCACAGATCAAGACCATTATATGATATTTATTCGGAAGTATGGAATTATATAATATTGGCTAGGAGAAGAGAAAATAGCATAATTCTATTATGAATGGACCGGATGCGAGGCTAGAACTGGATCTAGGGTGCCACACGCGCGAACCGCGGTCATAGCGAGGTGACTCCTACTGAAACGATTGAAGAGAGCGGACCTGTGTTGTAAGGTGCTCCGCAAATTACCATATAGCAACGAGAAGTGCGAGCAGGAGACTTCACTGACCTGCAGGAGACGCATCAATAGCCGAGGAAGAGGTAAAGAGTCCGGCAAAGCAACGAAAAGTAATATTCAGCATTGAAAGAAGCAACTTTTATAACCACAGCGCACGAAGAGAAAGATTGCATTATTACGAACTGTATTCTACAATCCAGCAAGTAGCTTCACTTATAACAAGCTACTGCGGCATTGAAGCACTATTACTGCCACATTATACAAGCGGATTTGTTCTTACAATTCATCATGCTTACAATTTCCAGTCAGGGGAGACGAATATACTCTGCATTCACTAAGAAGAGTACTATGATTCACTAAATCATGAAAGGAGGATAATCTACACTATGGAGCGGGAAGTTCAGAGTTGATCATGAGGTCCTTGGATCCACGTTACCACGACTGCTTAACCATCATCCAGTTTGCTGAATTTCAACAATTCTACTCAAATATCCAGTAAGAACTTGGAGAGATATAAACCATGGACGCTCATAGCTACTTGAACGACGAGGTGAAGAAGAAAGAAGCTGATGGAATGTAGTGTTCATTGTTCCGGGTTCCTGCGACCAGACTATCAAGAGTCGAGAAAATAGAAGATTGCTGTGCGGGGAGACCGAGACCAGGTGGTCACCAGCCCAGCAGGAACGAGTTGATAAGCTGCGAGCCACGGTGCTAGCATGGCTCAATCCAGAAACGCAACCAGCACGAGCCAACTAGGGAGCGGAACATTGAAGCCATTGAGCGAGGTATTTCCATCGCAGACCGTCGGCAAGGTACAGAAATGACTGCTCTACTATCTCAGTAGTTTTGGTTGTAGTATTGTAGTATTTGTTGGAATTAGCAGGGTGACCTATTCATATTTTAGATATTCTTTCGTATAACTCTTAGACGTGATTTCCTTAGATTTGAACTTAGAATTCCGTTTGAATTTTTATTCAGTAACGTTTTTAATATTCTCACTTTAAGCGCAAACTGTTCTATATAAGGGAATGCTCCGATTGATACATTTACGCCATAAGCAATGTAAATGCGTTAAGATCGCTAGAATACATCGTTATTCAAATCAAGATATATTGTAAAAGACTATAATGCTGTTATTAACAATTTATAATGTATAAACATATTTGCAACAATCTTAAATGTTATTAACAATAACATTGACCGAGTATAATTCCAATTAAGGAATATAAACACTATGTGACGTTCATCAAGTCATGGATAATTTCTGTAACTATATTCATGTCAGAAAGGATCACTATTGTGACAATGGAAGTCAGGTGATGCCTATAAATAGCAACAATTTTGTTAATACGAAATGAAGACCAGAAGACTTGTAGGTCTGTCTGAAGTCAAGTATGTGTAAAACAAGCTCTTAAATGAATATTTTATTCATTAATGTTTATAAGAAACGGAATGACGGAAGATATTGTTATGAACTTTAGAAAGATGAGCGGACTACTAGTATTTTGAAACGTACACTCATGTATTACGTGGAATTACAGTACAATTATATGGTCTATTATTGAAATGCATTATTTAAAATTACGTGGAATGTTAAAGTATACAGTTATGAACAAAAGTATTGTGGAAAAATTGAGCACGATGATTTTAAAATTAGAGAAGGAGAAGGTTAGGAGTGTTTCATGAACCGTATACACAGCAGTGTTACGTAGTAAGATCACTAATTCTTCTACACGTATGTAGCAAGATGGGTTTTTGTTGATTTTGAAGGAATGCCGTGCAGAATTTTATGAAGGTTCTTGTGGTAAAGAGAAGAAGGGAATTGTGTCGTATTTGGAAGCGCAGTTGACGCTATGAAAAGGTACTGTTCACGTATTTGAAATGAAATGAGTATTGCCGTGAGAGCAAACTACTACTACTACAGTGTTTTGAGAAAGTAATTGATATTTAGGAGTGTATTTATGTGTTGTTAATGTCAGTAAGCGTTAATATTATATCCACATCGTCGTATATGTAACTGTGTAGTTCCGTCCCGATCTTTAATGTAACTATTATTTTTATTAATGGATTTGAATTCTTAGAACTATAACTAGCTTCATTGTTTGTTAAATATAGTTCATTGTTTGTGACAAATAACCTAAAGATACAAGAACTTATCGTTTATGTGAACCAGTGTTTTTAAGTAGGGATGTTTTGTAAAGAGAGCGCTAATATATTGACACATCACGTCAAATCCAGTTCTGATTTGAATACCGCGCTGGACGTAGGTATTTCAACAATGTAAATAAGTTATAAACGTAATTAATTATTATTATCATTAGATTTTTGTCCACGTGTGTTAACATAGATGTATATTGTAGGGTTTTTTCACTATTGTAATACGTCATTGAGTCGAACAGCTTATATCAGATCAAGCTATATTTTTAACAAGTCACTGTATGACTAATAATTTTTGCCATTCGATGTCTATATTCGAAATTTCTTGTTTTAGCAACGCAATTCTTACAGAATATGCTAATTTAAGGAGTAGATATTTAATCTACCATCATAATATAATTTTCATTATTACTCTTAACAAATATATTTTAGTGGTAATAGGGATTTCCTTGTTGTATATTTTTGGGAATAAATCCCAGGCACTTGTTTTAGTTTGCCTGTTTGTTTTTATAAGAAACTGATCATCTTTTCATTTCGAAATCGCCGTGCGATAATACTATCAGTTAGTTACTAGAACTCAGTCTCAACTTTCGACGTTCACGTCCGAGATCCGAGATTCTCGTAGGCTACTACCATCTTATTATGGAATTAGATTTGCTAGTAAATGTGTAACTAATTAGTAGTGTTATTGTACGTCCATATGCGTCAAGGGTTTCCTAGTCATTCGCCCAGTAGGGAAATGTTGATGTGTCTAGCTGGGTATCGACGTCCCTACAATCCTTTACCATCTTAGCGGATATGGGTGGTGGCTAATGCGAGATTCGGGCACCTATAGGGTATTTTTACTTAGCGCCCAATGTGTTTTGGCATCGATTGTGTTGAGAAAATAATAAAAATTTCGATCCCAAATTTTGAAAATTGTTTATGTGAATAAACATTGACAAATTTGAGGAGTACGATTGTTTGAGGCATGTTTTTTAAACCAGCTCATGATATTATGATCATTCAAGTTAAGAGAGTTAAATTCATGTTATGATAATTAAATTCAGTTAGGGATTGTTAAATGAGAGACGATCAGTTTTGTAAACTACGGTTAGGTAGATATTAAGATTTCAGTCTATTATTATTATTACGAAACTAGGGTTATCGAAGTATTCCTTTATAATAGCTAGTATGAGTTAGTGGTGTATTCTTGGAATACACAGTATGATAGAGTATATTTTTTAATGCTCTTTTCTTGCTCATTCCTTCCTTTTTATCAAACACCAACAGTGATCTTCTAGTTTCTCTTTGGTGGTCACGTCTCTTATGTCATTTGTGAGTCTGTTCTAGATATATATCTTCCATGACTCACCTAGCGTCATCTAGCAGCGAATCTTTGAAGTTCCTCAATTCTTCCCGGTGCAAGAGGACTTCCTTATCCATCTGGCCACCAGATCTCGTCGCCATCGCCAGCTATCATCTCCGTGATCAAGAGAACTTCGTCTACTTTTTCACCCACCATGATGCGCTAGTATCGTCTGCTATCAACTCTTTGAAGACCATTCATCAAGAAAAACATTTATTTTTTCAAGGTTGTCTATTCTGATATGTATTCCTTTTGTCTCCTAACCCCACTCTTTTCCCTTTCCTGGTCCCTCTGCGCTTCGCTGAGTGGGTCTCACTTGCACGTCGGCAGTTGACTTAGTCAGTCAGGGCTCAACTAGAGCCTGCCTCCTGATTTAAAGAGGCATTCTTTAGATTCCACGCCATGTTGGAACTTTAATCGTCAAAGGGAACTTCACCAACGCCATGCAGCAAAGATAAGTAAAGACTTCAGGTTTTAACCTCATCTTCATCGGTTTTAACATCTACATGCTTTTAATAATCATTTATAGGCAGTGTGAGATTACTTATTTGTGGCAATAATCATCCTTCGCGGGATTTTCCATATTGAGCTTTGTCTGTCTAAGCCAATCTTCGTAAAAGCAACACTTCTTATGCTTGTTAAATGAGAGATCTTCTCACAACGTGGGATATTACTGAATACCCACTGTCTATAAATATTAAGCTCGTTCCACCGCTGGAATAACTTTGGCCCTATTCTTCTATTAGGATCGTATTAGGACCTTCCAGAATCGGCACTCTATCTACAAGTCGTGCCGTCATGTATTTTCCACTCACTTGTGGGAATACTAATTATAAATGAGGAATCTTCCTTATAAATTACTGCTCAATAGCTAATGTTCCTTCCTCCGTTGGAATTTTCTCTGGCTTATTTAATGATAATCTACAACCTTCTCAAGCAATAGACTCTCGCCTATCCAGTGTAACTAGTCATTTTCCATAATTGCAATAACTTTCTTTGCCATAAACTTTTGTGTTACTACAGTGAACTTTTCATCCATTTAACAGACTATAGTGAAAACTAGTGCTTGTTCAACATTTCTACCGCGTCGCGATCGTCCGATTACCATAAATAAGGCCATGAACATTTATCCTCAATCCCAATTGATCTTTCCTAAACCTTTTACTAACAAACCATAATAATAAAGTTGTTACTTCAAGTCCTTTTTCAGTGAGGTGTCACTCTATAGAAGTGCCCTCCCCTTTTTCTTATATAACATTAATTGACTTCTGCATAAATACGTGTCGAGTACACGTTTTAAACTTACATTGTTTCTCCCTTCTAATTAGGGAATACAATTCTTTCAACTCATGAGTGAGTTATTTCTAGGTTTCACGAGAGGGAATCTTGCCCCATTTGGCTCGTGATTCCTACTTAAAAACAGGAGGTCTAGAACCTTCCTTTCGACTTTCTCTTCAGGTTTCACATTAAGTGACCTGCCCAATTTGTATAACCAAGAAAAAATATAGGTAATTCCGCTTAAATATAAGAAGTTATAGGAACTTCTATTTTATTCTTCCTATTTTTGTTATTGTTATTTTCAAAGTTGGTACTATTTCTAGAATATTTTCTTAGAAATTTCTAGAAGTACACACCTTGTACTCTATTTACTGTCTAACTTAAATCACTTTAATTGTTCTTAACTTTGTACTTTATCCTCTCTATTTTAAAATCTTGCGAGGATTTTATAAAGGTTTGAAACCTAATGAATTGTTAATTGCCTGGCGCAAACTTTAGATGTTTTTTCGGAGGTCTGTGACCCCATTTGTTATAAAGTCTAAATTATATATTTGGCAAAAAACTACTATTTATTTGTTAAATTCATTACGTTCTTTAGCATTGTTAAAATAAATTCAAGTTCCTTTTTTGACTCAGCATTTCTCTAATACTACAGTTAGGCAAGATCCTGTCTTTCCTGACTCTTCCGAGGTTCATGCCCTCGTTAATGCAAATAAATCTTGTGATAGGATTTTCACCACTTGTCGCATTTGAACAAGAACTCTTAGGCATAACTGATGTCAAACTCTCCTCCTAATTCTCCATCATTTCCTTTGGTCCGAAACCCATCTCCTTTTCTTTATCATCTTCCCTTGGTGGTTAGGTTATTCCTCAGCCAATAATCTACCCAAAATTTGGTCCCAGAAACCCGGGAGAGTCCATTTGTCATTTGCTATTCTTTTTCAAAGATTATTTGACAATACCTTACAAATTATTAATACCTGCTTTGAATTTTTCAGCTATAACTACATCCTGCAAAGCCTGTGAAGGGGAAAGAGGCCACTCCTGTCTCCTTTGGTGTGTCCCGTTCTTTCAACTTATTTGCTGCTGCCAGCCTGACAGCATTTCCAAGGTTCCACAGTTTCGTGAGTTGTACTTTAATTTACCTACTTTGTCATGGCTCCTACTGAAAAGGATGAAACTCTCATTGCCAGACGTTCTTCCTACAAAGGGCAACTCACCAGATTTAGAAATTTCATTAACAAAATAAACCCTGCCGAGTGTGATCTAGACATCTTGACACAACGCCTTAAGTTGTACGAACGGTCCTATGATTATTACGATCAAATTCAAACCGAGATTGAATCCGCTTGCCCAGAACTTCAATCGGATCGGGACGAGGTTGAACCCTTGTATTTTGAAGGGATTGCCAAGGCCCACCAACTGATCCGCAGTATCTCAGAACCGGACACTAGGGTCATTAATCCGGCCCAGTTCGCACCCGCTTCAGCTCACGAGGATAATCCGAAACCGTTACTTCCAAAGATAAGCCTACCTCACTTCTCAGGCCAGGAAGGTGAATGGTATTCCTTTTATGAACTTGACTGCTCCCTCATTCATGAAAATAATGACATTCTCGACATTCATAAATCCTACTTCTTGCGTACGTCCTTGGAAGGACAGGCCTTGGCCTTGGTTGAGTCACTGCCTTTAAGCGCCTTTAATCTCCTTAAAGAGAGATATGGTAATTTACGTTTGTGTGTCGCTCGCCACATCCGCTGTCTGTTCAACCTGCCAGCCGTCAAACCTAATGACGTCACCTCTTTAAGAGACCTGTTTGACTCCATGCAATTAAATGTTAGAGCATTATATCAACTTAAGCAGCCAGTCCAAACTTGGGACACTATCCTTATTCATCTAGCTACTTCCAGATTCGATTTTTCGACATTAAAGGCTTGGGAGATCGAACTCACTCGCAAGGAGGAATACTCGTTCGAACACCTCATCTCCTTTCTCAACAGCCGGTGCCAAGTCCTTACAGCACTCTCATTTCAGTGCGAAAATGTCGAAACGAGTCATCAGTGTCACACTCTTGAGAAAAAACTTGTCTCTTCAAATGGTCATCAGCCCCCATCTGTCGAGAACAAGCAAACCCGTTCTGCTTCTTTCAACCATCCAAGAGAACATATCAGGCCGCTCAACAAATCTTTAAAATGCACGCTCTGTAAAAAGTTTCACACTTTGTACTCGTGCAAATCCTTTAAAGAATCGTCTGTGGAAGACCGAAGGAAGTTTGTCTTCAATAGTAAACATTGCTTCAACTGCTTGTCACCTAAGCATTCTTCTTCTAACTGTATGTCTTCCAACCTCTGTTTTCATTGCAAAAAACCGCATCATTCCTTATTGCACGTTCATGATCAATCGAGGTCACTAGTGCCCGCTTCTTTAAACTCCATGCAGAGCAGCTCCGAACAAACTAATGCTTCTTCCTGCATTACTTCTCACAGTGCGCAAGCCCTTTTGTCCACTGTACAATTCGAAATCCAAGATAAGTTTGGAAATTGGTTTCGAACCCGCGGTCTTCTCAATTCCGCTTCAACTCACAACTTTGTTTCGCAATCGTTAATTAAAAAACTAGGTCTTTCTTCGTCGTCTACTTCCATCAACGTATCCGGCATTGACAATTTGAAAACTCAAGCCTTGCAGTCTTAAAAATTGAAAATCAGAGACATTTGTCAAAGAAACACCAATCTTAACTTAAACTGTCTCATTCTTACCAGTATTGGCAAGGACACTCCTAGCAGCTCTATTAATACTTCCGGTTTAAAGATTCCTTCGCACTTAAGGTTAGCTGATCCTCAGTTTAATGCTCAAGGTCCCATTGATGTACTTTTCAGTGCCAATGTTTTCTGGAATTGCCTTCGTAAACAGGTTCGCAAGTTATCCTCAAACGTGGTCGCCAGAGACACCGATTTTGGTTGGGTTATTACTGGTGAAATCCAACATCCCAGACTTCAAACCAAATCGCAATGTCATTTCGTTACTGCTGATATAAATCCCTTTTCTGAAAAAGAGAACGCTTATGTTCCTGATCTCGATACATTTGAAAAACACTTGCCGAAACGATGTCTCATTGTAAACAACTACGCCACCTTTGTAAGTTGTTTAAATGATTTTGCCTTCTTCCCGCATAAAATGGCAATTCAAGTCCGCCTCGCCTTGTGTCACTTAGTTTACCTTCTCATGTCATTTTTTGTAGCAGGTAATTGCTTAAACTTTCTATCGAAAACTATCTTCCCCTTGTGTAAAACCATGGCTATCAGTCACCATCATTTCGCTGTAAGCTATGTTTCACTTCTTTCGCTATTTAGTAGAATGGCCACGGCCGGCTCCTTCCCCCTTCCTCACAATCGGAAGCCGCTTTTGAAACCGCTTGAAAATCTGAATTCTCTAGCATCTAGAATAACTATTCTTACGCATAAACTCCTTCTCAATGTCCCAGCTTCTCTTCTTTGTTCGGAAGAATTAAGCTTTTTTCTGTTGAAAATTGTCGGATTCCGTGATCCTCAAAATTATGCGAAATTGAATTCTTACTTTATTTCATATGTCTCTAAATTGGTTTTTCACGTCCAAGCCACGAATGACTGCATGTCGTGTCACTTGCTCCGCTTTAAGTCACAGCTGATTGCGCTAGTGTTGTTTGTTTATTTCGAACTGCTTGTTTGTCAATCTTGTTTGTATACAAGCTCGGGTAAGGCCAAGCTGCTGTTTATTTTCTTTATGCTTGCCAAAGGTCAGAGCAAGTTTTCCTTATCTCAACTTTGGCTGACTGCCAACCATTGTCTTGCGAGTTGCTCCCGTAATTTCGGAAGCTGCTCACCTCATTACCAAAATAAACCTGTTCCGGTCAAGGACTCTTTCAGCTATTTATATTCGTTATCTCGCTGTACTATGTGGGTCAAGGTCGTTCATGCCTATGTCTCCCACTTACTCCCGCGCGTATCCTATAGCTGCTTCGATTCCTGTTTCATAACATCGTTGCATATTTTTTACGCGCTCATGTATTGCACCTTGCTTACATATTTTGCAATCTTATTGTTCATTGATGAACAAACTTGTTTTTTCTCGTCGTTACATTCGATGTGTTTTTGTATTTATGCTTGTCACGTCACGTTTCTTGTTGACTTAAGTATTTTTCTGATTAACCCCTTTGATGCTTATTATAACTGGAGGTCATTGTTTATGGCTACTAGATTGTTGTTACCTATGGCGTTCTTGCCTCCTACTGGCATAGTTTCTTTGTCTATTTGGTATATTCTTATCCTTAATCGTTGTACTTGTTTCTATACGCTTTGTTTAAACTTGTTAATTCTCCTTTCGCATCTTATCGCAATCTTTACTAGAGCTATATCTCCCGCAGCTTCTAGCTACTTTGTGATTGAAGGTGTTGTTAATTCTCTTCCTTTAACTCCGCTTTCCAATGACCCTGATGACCTGCTTCCACTCACACCTGGTCACTTCCTTATAGGCTCTTCTCTTTCTGCCCCTCCTCCCCTTTCCAGCTCTTACAGGGATTCTAATCTACCTATTGTTTGGCGTAAACTTGAAGCCCTTCGCAATTCTTTCTGGAAGAGGTGGAACTTGGAATATTTAACTTCCTTGCAACGGAGACAGACGTGGTTTCTTTCCAGTCCCGACATTAAAGTGGGGGACTTGGTCTTGGTCAGGGATGTTTCTCCTCCCCTGGTCTGGATTTCTGGTAGAATGACCGAGTGTTATCCTGGAAGGGATGGGAGAGTCAGGGTGGCCAAAATCTTGACCACTAACGGTCAGATCACAAGACCACTGTCTTTAATTGCTCCATTACCTTTAAATGTTTCATTGTTTTTCCTGCTCTCTGTTGGTGTTTTTCCCTCCCAGCTTGGTGTATTCTTGGAATACACGGTAAGATAGAGTATATTTTTAATGCTCTTTTCTTGCTCATTCCTTCCTTTTTATCAAACACCAACAGTGATCTTCTAGTTTCTCTTTGGTGGTCACGTCTCTTATGTCATTTGTGAGTCTGTTCTAGATATATATCTTCCATGACTCACCTAGCGTCATCTAGCAGCGAATCTTTGAAGTTCCTCAATTCTTCCCGGTGCAAGAGGACTTCCTTATCCATCTGGCCACCAGATCTCGTCGCCATCGCCAGCTATCATCTCCGTGATCAAGAGAACTTCGTCTACTTTTTCACCCACCATTCTGCGCTAGTATCGTCTCCTATCAACTCTTTGAAGACCATTCATCAAGAAAAACATTTATTTTTTCAAGGTTGTCTATTCTGATACGTATTCCTTTTGTCTCCTACCCTCACTCTTTTCCCTTTCCTGGTCCCTCTGCGCTTCGCTGAGTGGGTCTCACTTGCACGTCGGCAGTTGACTTAGTCAGTCAAGGCTCAACTAGAGCCTGCCTCCTGATTTAAAGAGGCATTCATTAGATTCCACGCCATGTTGGAACTTTAATCGTCAAAGGGATCTTCACCATCGCCATGCAGCAAAGATAAGTACAGACTCAGGTTTTAACCTCATCTTCATCTGTTTTAACATCTACATGCTTTTAATAATCATTTATAGGCAGTGTGAGATTACTTATTTGTGGCAATAATCATCCTTCGCGGGATTTTCCATATTGAGCTTTGTCTGTCTAAGCCAATCTTCGTAAAAGCAACACTTCTTATGCTTGTTAAATGAGAGATCTTCTCACAACGTGGGATATTACTGAATACCCACTGTCTATAAATATTAAGCTCGTTCCACCGCTGGAATAACTTTGGCCCTATTCTTCTATTAGGATCGTATTAGGACCTTCCAGAATCTGCACTCAATCTACAAGTCGTGCCGTCGTGTATTTTCCACTCACTTGTGGGAATACTAATTATAAATGAGGAATCTTCCTTATAAATTATTGCTCAATAGCTAATGTTCCTTCCTCCGTTGGAATTTTCTCTGGCGTATTTAATGATAATCTACAACCTTCTCAAGCAATAGACTCTCGCCTATCCAGTGTAACTAGTCATTTTCCATAATTGCAATAACTTTCTTTGCCATAAACTTTTATGTTACTACAGTGAACTTTTCATCCATTTAACAGACTATAGTGAAAGCTAGTGCTTGTCAACATTTCTACCGCGTCGCGATCGTCCGATTACCATAAATAAGGCCATGAACATTTATCCTCAATCCCAATTGATCTTTCCTAAACCTTTTACTAACAAACCATAATAATCAAGTTGTTACTTTAAGTCCTTTTTCAGTGAGGTGTCACTCTATAGAAGTGCCCTCCCCTTTTTCTTATATAACATTAATTGACTTCTGCATAAATACGTGTCGAGTACACGTTTTAAACTTACATTGTTTCTCCCTTCTAATTAGGGAATACAATTCTTTCAACTCATGAGTGAGTTATTTCTAGGTTTCACGAAAGGGAATCTTGCCCCATTTGGCTCGTGATTCCTACTTAAAAACAGGAGGTCTAGAACCTTCCTTTCGACTTTCACTTCAGGTTTCACATTAAGTGACCTGCCCAATTTGTATAACCAAGTAAAATATAGGTCATTCCGCTTAAATATAAGAAGTTATAGGAACTTCTATTTTATTCTTCCTATTTTTGTTATTGTTATTTTCAAAGTTGGTACTCTTTCTAGAATATTTTCTTAGAAATTTCTAGAAGTACACACCTTGTACTCTATTTACTGTCTAACTTAAATCACTTTAATTGTTCTTAACTTTGTACTTTATCCTCTCTATTTTAAAATCTTGCGAGGATTTTATAAAGGTTTGAAACCTAATGAATTGTTAATTGCCTGGCGCAAACTTTAGATGTTTTTTCGGAGGTCTGTGACCCCATTTGTTATAAAGTCTAAATTATATATTTGGCAAAACACTACTACTTATTTGTTAAATTCATTACGTTCTTTAGCATTGTTAAAATAAATTCAAGTTCCTTTTTTTGACTCAGCATTTCTCTAATATTACAGTTAGGCAAGATCCTGTCTTTCCTGACTCTTCCGAGGTTCATGCCCTCGTTAATGCAAATAAATCTTGTGATAGGATTTTCACCACTTGTCGCATTTGAACAAGAACTCGTAGGCATAACTGATGTCAAACTCTCCTCCTATTTCTCCATCCTTTTTCTTTGGTCCGAAACCCATCTCCTTTTCTTTATCATCTTCCCTTGGTGGTTAGGTTATTCCTCAGCCAATAATCTACCCAAAATTTGGTCCCAGAAACCCGGGAGAGTCCATTTGTCATTTGCTATTCTTTTTCAAAGGTTATTAGACAATACCTTACAAATTATTAATACCTGCTTTGAATTTTTCAGCTATAACTACATCGTGCAAAGCCTGTGAAGGGGAAAGAGGCCGCTCCTGTCTCCTTTGGTGTGTCCCGTTCTTTCAACTTATTTGCTGCTGCCAGCCTGACAGCATTTCCAAGGTTCCACAGTTTCGTGAGTTGTACTTTAATTTACCTACTTTGTCATGGCTCCTACTGAAAAGGATGAAACTCTCATTGCCAGACGTTCTTCCTACAAAGGGCAACTCACCAGATTTAGAAATTTCATTAACAAAATAAACCCTGCCGAGTGTGATCTAGACATCTTGACACAACGCCTTAAGTTGTACGAACGGTCCTATGATTATTACGATCAAATTCAAACCGAGATTGAATCCGCTTGCCCAGAACTTCAATCGGATCGGGACGAGGTTGAACCCTTGTATTTTGAAGGGATTGCCAAGGCCCACCAACTGATCCGCAGTATCTCAGAACCGGACACTAGGGTCATCAATCGGCCCAGTTCGCACCCGCTTCAGTTCACGAGGATAAACCGAAACCGTTACTTCCAAAGATAAGCCTACCTCACTTCTCAGGCCAGGAAGGTGAATGGTATTCCTTTTATGAACTTTACTGCTCCCTCATTCATGAAAATAATTACATTCTCGACATTCATAAATTCTACTTCTTGCGTACGTCCTTGGAAGGACAGGCCTTGGCCTTGGTTGAGTCACTGCCTTTAAGCGCAGATAACTACCACATCGCCTTTAATCTCCTTAAAGAGAGATATGGTAATTTACGTTTGTGTGTCGCTCGCCACATCCGCTGTCTGTTCAACCTGCCAGCCGTCAAACCTAATGACGTCACCTCTTTAAGGGACCTGTTAGACTCCATGCAATTAAATGTTAGAGCATTATATCAACTTAAGCAGCCAGTCCAAACTTGGGACACCATCCTTATTCATCTAGCTACATCCAGATTCGATTTTTCGACATTAAAGGCTTGGGAGATCGAACTCACTTGCAAGGAGGAATACTCGTTCGAACACCTCATCCCGTTTCTCAACAGCCGGTGCCAAGTCCTTACAGCACTCTCATTTCAGTGCGAAAATGTTGAAACGAGTCATCAGTGTCACACTCTTGAGAAAAAACTTGTCTCTTCAAATGGTCATCAGCCCCCATCTGTCGAGAACAAGCAAACCCGTTCTGCTTCTTTCAACCATCCAAGAGAACATATCAGGCCGCTCAACAAATCTTTAAAATGCACGCTCTGTAAAAAGTTTCACACTTTGTACTCGTGCAAATCCTTTAAAGAATCGTCTGTCGAAGACCGAAGGAAGTTTGTCTTCAATAGTAAACATTGCTTCAACTGCTTGTCACCTAAGCATTCTTCTTCTAACTGTACGTCTTCCAACCTCTGTTTTCATTGCAAAAAACCGCATCATTCCTTATTGCACGTTCATGATCAATCGAGGTCACTAGTACCCGCTTCTTTAAACTCCATGCAGAGCAGCTCCGAACAAACTAATGCTTCTTCCTGCATTTCTAACGCCGAAACTTCTCACAGTGCGCAAGCCCTTTTGTCCACTGTACAATTCGAAATCCAAGATAAGTTTGGAAATTGGTTTCGAACCCGCGGTTTTCTCGATTCCGCTTCAACTCACAACTTTGTTTCGCAATCGTTAATTAAAAAACTAGGTCTTTCTTCATCGTCTACTTCCATCAACGTATCCGGCATTGACAATTTGGAAACTCAAGCCTTGCAGTCTTCAAAATTGAAAATCAGAGACATTTGTCAAAGAAACACCAATCTTAACTTAAACTGTCTCATTCTTACCAGTATTGGCAAGGACACTCCTAGCAGCTCTATTAATACTTCCGGTTTAAAGATTCCTTCGCACTTAAGGTTAGCTGATCCTCAGTTTAATGCTCAAGGTCCCATTGATGTACTTTTCAGTGCCAATGTTTTCTGGAATTGCCTTCGTAAACAGGTTCGCAAGTTATCCTCAAACGTGGTCGCCAGAGACACCGATTTTGGTTGGGTTATTACTGGTGAAATCCAACATCCCAGTCTTCAAACCAAATCGCAATGTCATTTCGTTACTGCTGATATAAATCCCTTTTCTGAAAAAGAGAACGCTTATGTTCCTGATCTCGATACATTTGAAAAACACTTGCCGAAACGATGTCTCATTGTAAACAACTACGCCACCTTTGTAAGTTGTTTAAATGATTTTGCCTTCTTCCCGCATAAAATGGCAATTCAAGTCCGCCTCGCCTTGTGTCACTTAGTTTACCTTCTCATGTCATTTTTTGTAGCAGGTAATTGCTTAAACTTTCTATCGAAAACTATCTTCCCCTTGTGTAAAACCATGGCTATCAGTCACCATCATTTCGCTGTAAGCTATGTTTCATTTCTTTCACTATTCAGTAGGATGGCCACGGCCGGCTCCTTCCCCCTTCCTCACAATCGGAAGCCGCTTTTGAAACCGCTTAAAAATCTGAATTCTCTAGCATCTAGAATAACTATTCTTACGCATAAACTCCTTCTCAATGTCCCAGCTTCTCTTCTTTGTTCGGAAGAATTAAGCTTTTTCTGTTGAAAATTGTCGGATTCCGTGATCCTCAAAATTATGCGAAATTGAATTCTTACTTTATTTCATATGTCTCTAAATTGGTTTTTCACGTCCAAGCCACGAATGACTGCATGTCGTGTCACTTGCTCCGCTTTAAGTCACAGCTGATTGCGCTAGTGTTGTTTGTTTATTTCGAACTGCTTGTTTGTCAATCTTGTTTGTATACAAGCTCGGGTAAGGCCAAGCTGCTGTTTATTTTCTTTATGCTTGCCAAAGGTCAGAGCAAGTTTTCCTTATCTCAACTTTGGCTGACTGCCAACCAGTCTTGCGAGTTGCTCCCGTAATTTCGGAAGCTGCTCACCTCATTACCAAAATAAACTTATTCCGGTCAAGGACTCTTTCAGCTATTTATAATCGTTATCTCGCTGTACTATGTGGGTCAAGGTCGTTCATGCCTATGTCTCCCACTTACTCCCGCGCGTATCCTATAGCTGCTTCGATTCCTGTTTCATAACATCGTTGAATATTTTTTACGCGCTCATATATTGCACCTTGCTTACATATTTTGCAATCTTATTGTTCATTGATGAACAAACTTGTTTTTTCTCGTCGTTACAGTCGATGTGTTTTTGTATTTATGCTTGTCACGTCACGTTTCTTGTTGACTTAAGTATTTTTCTGATTAACCCCTTTGATGCTTATTATAACTGGAGGTCATTGTTTATGGCTACTAGATTGTTGTTACCTATGGCGTTCTTGCCTCCTACTGGCATAGTTTCTTTGTTTATTTGGTATATTCTTATCCTTAATCGATGTACTTGTTTCTATACGCTTTGTTTAAACTTGTTAATTCTACTTTCGCATCTTATCGCAATCTTTACTAGAGCTATATTTCCCGCAGCTTCTAGCAACTTTGTGATTGAAGGTGTTGTTAATCCTCGTCCTTTAACTCCGCATTCCATTGACCCTGATGACCTGCTGCCACTCACACCTGGTCACTTCCTTATAGGCTCTTCTCTTTCTGCCCCTCCTCCCCTTTCCATCTCTTACAGGGATTCAAATCTACCTATTGTTTGGCGTAAACTTGAAGCCCCTCGCAATTCTTTCTGGAAGAGGTGGAACTTGGAATATTTAACTTCCTTGCAACGGAGACAGACGTGGTTTCTTTCCAGTCCCGACATTAAAGTGGGGGACTTGGTCTTGGTCAGGGATGTTTCTCCTCCCCTGGTCTGTTTTTCTGGTAGAGTGACCGAGTGTTATCCTGGAAGGGATGGGAGAGTCAGGGTGGCCAAAATCTTGACCACTAACGGTCAGATCACAAGACCACTGTCTTTAATTGCTCCATTACCTTTAAATGTTTAATTGTTTTTCCTGCTCTCTGTTGGTGTTTACCCCTCCCAGCTTGGTGTATTCTTGGAATACACGGTATGATAGAGTATATTTTTAATGCTCTTTTCTTGCTCATTCCTTCCTTTTTATCAAACACCAACAGTGATCTTCTAGTTTCTCTTTGGTGGTCACGTCTCTTATGTCATTTGTGAGTCTGTTCTAGATATATATCTTCCATGACTCACCTAGCGTCATCTAGCAGCGAATCTTTGAAGTTCCTCAATTCTTCCCGGTGCAAGAGGACTTCCTTATCCATCTGGCCACCAGATCTCGTCGCCATCGCCAGCTATCATCTCCGTGATCAAGAGAACTTCGTCTACTTTTTCACCCACCATGATGCGCTAGTATCGTCTGCTATCAACTCTTTGAAGACCATTCATCAAGAAAAACATTTATTTTTTCAAGGTTGTCTATTCTGATATGTATTCCTTTTGTCTCCTAACCCCACTCTTTTCCCTTTCCTGGTCCCTCTGCGCTTCGCTGAGTGGGTCTCACATGCACGTCGGCAGTCGACTTAGTCAGTCAGGACTCAACTAGAGCCTGCCTCCTGATTTCAAGAGGCATTCTTTAGATTCCACGCCATGTTGGAACTTTAATCGTCAAAGGGAACTTCACCAACGCCATGCAGCAAAGATAGGTAAAGACTTCAGGTTTATCCTCACCTTCATCGGTTTTAATATCTACATGATTTTAATAATCATTTATAGGCAGAGTGAGATTACTTATTTGTGGCAATAATCATCCTTCGCGGGATTTTCCATATTGAGCTTTGTCTGTCTAAGCCAATCTTCGTAAAAGCAACACTTCTTATGCTTGTTAAATGAGAGATCTTCTCACAACGTGGGATATTAATGAATACCCACTGTCTATAAATATTAAGCTCGTTCCACCGCTGGAATAACTTTGGCCCTATTCTTCTATTAGGATCGTTCTGGAACCTTCCAGAATCTGCACTCTATATCTACAAGTCGTGCCGTCATGTATTTTCCACTCACTTGTGGGAATACTAATTATAAATGAGGAATCTTCCTTATAAATTACTGCTCAATAGCTAATGTTCCTTCCTCCGTTGGAATTTTCTCTCGCGTATTTAATGATAATCTACAACCTTCTCAAGCAATAGACTCTCGCCTATCCAGTTTAACTAGTCATTTTCCATAATTGCAATAACTTTCTTTGCCATAAACTTTTGTGTTACTACAGTGAACTTTTCATCCATTTAACAGACTATAGTGAAAACTAGTGCTTGTTCAACATTTCTACCGCGTCGCGATCGTCCGATTACCATAAATAAGGCCATGAACATTTATCCTCAATCCCAATTGATCTTTCCTAAACCTTTTACTAACAAACCATAATAATAAAGTTGTTACTTTAAGTCCTTTTTCAGTGAGGTGTCTCACTATAGAAGTGCCCTCCCCTTTTTCTTATATAACATTGACTTCTGCATAAATACGTGTCGAGTACACGTTTTAAACTTTCATTGTTTCTCCCTTCTAATTAGGGAATACAATTCTTTCAACTCATGAGTGAGTTATTTCTAGGTTTCACGAAAGGGAATCTTGCCCCAATTGGCTCGTGATTCCTACTTAAACACAGGAGCTCTAGAACCTTCCTTTCGACTTTCTCTTCAGGTTTCACATTAAGTGACCTGCCCAATATGTATAACCAAGAAAAAATATAGGTAATTCCGCTTAAATATAAGAAGTTATAGGAACTTCTATTTTATTCTTCCTATTTTTGTTATTGTTATTTTCAAAGTTGGTACTCTTTCTAGAATATTTTCTTAGAAATTTCTAGAAGTACACACCTTGTACTCTATTTACTGTCTAACTTTAATCACTTTAATTGTTCTTAACTTTGTACTTTATCCTCTTTATTTTAAAATCTTGCGAGGATTTTATAAAGGATTGAAACCTAATGAATTGTTAATTGCCTGGCGCAAACTTTAGATGTTTTTTTCGGAGGTCTGTGACCCCATTTGTTATAAAGTCTAAATTATATATTTGGCAAAAAACTACTACTTATTTGTTAAATTCATTACGTTCTTTTGCATTGTTAAAATAAATTCAAGTTCCTTTTTTGACTCATCATTTCTCTAATACTACAGTTAGGCAAGATCCTGTCTTTCCTCACTCTTCCTAGGTTCATGCCCTCGTTAATGCAAATAAATCTTTTGATAGGATTTTCACCACTTGTCGCATTTGAACAAGAACTCTTAGGCATAACTGATGTCAAACTCTCCTCCTATTTCTCCATCCTTTTTCTTTGGTCCGAAACCCATCTCCTTTTCTTTATCATCTTCCCTTGGTGGTTAGGTTATTCCTCAGCCAATAATCTACCCAGTTGGTCACTCTGGGGTTCCCGTAATATAGTGTAGAGGAATCCTCCTCATTTCTCAATTGTGTTATAATTACGTCGTCGGAAGATATGACCCTTATTAGGTCAATCTTGGAAATGATTCGACAGAATCAGAGTCAGCTAACAGGAGATGTTGAAGCCCTCCACAAACTCACACACGAAAATAGTAAAAAGCAAGAAAGGGAAATTAAACAGTCATCTGCGACAGTTAAATCCGAGATGAAAGCGGAATTAGCTGTAGCTCAAACTGCCACTAAAGGTAACATCACACTAGTTCAGGAAGAGTGTAGAAAGGCGCAGGAGAAAATACAAGAAAATAGAAAGGCGCAGGAGAAAATACAAGAAGAAAATAGAAGGGCACGAGAGGAAGATAAGAAAATACAAGAAGAAACGAGAAAAACGCAAGATGCTATAAGAAAGGCCCAAGAGGAGGCAAAAGAAGCACAGGAGAAAGCCCAAGAAGAGGCCAGGAAAGCCCAAGAAGAGGCTAGCACAAGAAGAGGCTAAACAAACCCAGGAGCAAATCAAGAAAGCCTTGGAGAAAGCAAAGGAAGAGGGAAGACT
Organism: Meconema thalassinum; assembly: GCA_946902985.2. Taxonomy (NCBI): domain Eukaryota; kingdom Metazoa; phylum Arthropoda; class Insecta; order Orthoptera; family Tettigoniidae; genus Meconema; species Meconema thalassinum. The sequence goes on along the minus strand of OX336388.2, from coordinate 945,769,502 downwards.
AGCTCAAGAACAGAGTAGGTTAGCACAGGAAGAAAGTAGATTCTCAGTTGAAGAAAGTAGGAAAGCTCTGGAAGAGACCAAATCTGCTTTCAAACAAGTGAAAGAAGATGTAGCCTCTACCAAAACAGAGATGAGCTCATTAAGGCAAGACGTAACTAAGAAAGTGGTAGAAGCGAAAGTACAGTGTAGCGAGAATATTATTCAGCAAGAAGGTAGAATTCACGAAAGTATTCACACTGCCACCACAGAACAAAGAAAACATAATGTTAGCATTACAGGGTCCCAAAAGCAGCTCACTGGAACAGCTCAACAATCTAAACAGTATTGTTGGCAACCTGAAAGGTAAGTTAGATGAACAGCAGAAACTTATTTGTGAAGGTATCAATGTTGATATTGAAGCATGTATTTATAAATCTGTGAATGACATGAAAGAGAATGTAATCAAGTCTAACAAAGAGTATATGTTTGAACTTCATAGTAAAATTATAAAAGATGTTAGTAAAGTAGAATATGAAGCTAAATCGCTTAACACAAACCTTAAATTAGAGCTATATAAACATATCGAAGAGAGTATCGAGCATAACCGAACTTAAAGGAATTGTAAATATAACAGATTCCGGTAAAAGTGAGGAATTAAATGCGATTCGAACTACTGTTGACGAAATTAACTTAGAATTAGCTAAAGTCAAGTCAAGTCAGGATAAGGAACTACTTGAGATAAGGAACAGGATCAAGGAACTGTCCATTACTGAACCATGTGATCATGCCGAACTTAGAGAAGAAATATGTCTAGGAATGAGACGAGATCTAGCAGAATTCTATCAGAGGAGAGATGAAAGGCTTAAGGAGGAGCTAGGAAGACCTGAAGTAAGAGAAGATAGGATAGAAGAGGATGGAGAGAGCGTGTATAGTCGTACACCAGATAGACTACACCTAACTCAGGATACTGAACGTATTAATAGAGAATACGGAGGCTTAGGTGGATACTATAGCCAGGGAGGTCCAAATACTAACCAAAGCGTGATAGTTCTTAAGAACATAGACGACAAGCCGTCCCGTTTTAGCGGTGTTGGCAATATTACAGCTGTGGAGTTCTTAAGAAATATGCGTTGTTATCTAGACGATAATCGGATACCTCGTGAGTCGTAGAGAAGTTTTTGGAGTCTGAGGCCCTAACATGGCATCGAGCCTTCCGTTATACATACACAAATTTCGAGGAGTTTGCAGACGCCCTGCAAAGAAGATTTTGGTCAAAAGAACTACAGTAGGACATTCGAGCGGAGATCTATTCTAAGAGGTATGCACACTCTATCCCTACGAGATATGCTACGTCCTTGACTTCGCAGCTCGCAATGTTGCAATATCTCCAACCACCGTTAGCCGAAAACGAATTGATACATGCAATATCACGACAGCTTCCTAATGATGTCAGAAGACACCTGATAGCAGCTGAAGTCAAAACGCTAGAGGGTATGGCAGAAATCTTGCGTAGACTTGACCACACAAGTGCTACACCCAATATCGTGTCAAATAGTCATACTAAACAGAGACAGGAACACAGAGACGTGCATACTGTGTTAGTTGACCAGACACAACAAACAGATGACAATAGAAGTAGGCCAGGTCCTACTCGAACAAACGACTACGGGAGAAACCACTATGAACAACCATATCGCCGAGGGAGAGAAGGACGACCGTACCAGGCAAGATATTGGAACAATGGTCAGCGTAGGACTGGTTACCATCGAAGTAATGACCGTAGAAGAAACGATTACTATGATAGTAACAACAGAGGCTCAGGAGGAGGTTATCGCAGATATCGTAATTGGAATGACGATAACTATGCCCAGAGGCAACAACAACAACAGCCTAGGCAACAACACCAACAACAAAACAGAGGCTGGCGGAATAACGAAAACGTTAGGCGTTACTACCAGGATAGAGACAGAGAAAGCCAGGAGTACAGAGAAGGCTTAAGAGAAAACAGAGGTAGGAATAACCAACGGAATGAGGAAGTTGAACCTCAACCCTCAACAACAGGTTTAGCGCAACAACACAACCTGAATGAGGGACAACAACAAAAACGCCGATTGGGAAACGCAAGTCGAGGAGACAGCACTGTTCACAAACGAAGGGCATGAGATCGCCATAAACGAGTTCTATCCAGGGCCGGATTTACCATAAGGCAAAATAGGCACGTGCCTAGGGGCGCCGCAGTCCAAGGGGCGCCGCGTGGCGCCCCTTCGGTTAGGCAGCCGGCAATGATCTGTACTGGAGGCGCCCTCTTTGCTAGGGCTTTAAATGTGCTAAGTTAGGATTATAGCAGTATACATGCTAAAATAAATATTGAAGAATGAGCAGAGACATTTAGAAATAATATCGTGTCTTTGTCGCATGCCCGCCCATGCCCTTCCACTTCGCTCTTCGTTATGCCGCTCGACGCCCTTTCGTCCCGACAAGTGTGAGAGGGTAGGGGAAGCGGGCGAGCGGAGCTGTGCTACGCATGCTGTTGTTGCGGTAGCTGGGTTTGCTTGCATTGTAGTAGCATCGAAGTGCCCCGCTCCCCACCCCCTTGCCTGTCCTATGTGCGAGTTCGAGCTTGCGTTGTGTTGTTTTGTTGTGATGTGATCTGCAAGTAAATGTTTTAAACTATGGGCAGTTAAAGGTTGTCTGGTTACCAAAACCGTGTCCGCAAAGTTGAAGAGGATAAGAAAGCCGAGGTTACACTATCAAAATGTCGGAAGATAAATGAAATGTTTAGTGCGCGTGTGAATCCTACTCCTCCAACGACATATTCGGATAACAATAACAATTCTTGCTCTGCGGTTCACGACATTGACTGCGATGGTATTCAGCAACTTGAGGTAAGCTACCGTACACGAATTACTTTACGCAAAGAAGGCCTTTCCCAATAGGCGATTCCTTGATACACTGTTGCACAAAGTGACATACGTAAAAACTCAGACTGGTTTCGAGGCCTGTGATCGAAATTTTAAAGAACTTTATTGCGCTCGTACTAAAAAGCCTGTCAGTGACTCGGTGGTCGGCACGATATGACGCCTGTCAAGCTCTGAGGGAAGGCTGGTGTGGCATCGAGGCAGTTCTTGAGAGTATTGCCTACACGAAGACAAAAATCAAAAGGCAAACACTCGTAGTGAAGCCAAAGGCATCGAAAGCAATATCCTACAATTAGAAACTGCTTTCCTAGTTGTTTTATGGAGTACCATTATAAAAAGATTTAATAATGTCAGCCAGAAGCTCCAAAAAGTTAGCACTAATTTGAGCACTGTGGTAGAATGTTACGCTTCGTTAGCGGAATTTGTTCAAAGTTTAGGAGATAATTTCGATGTCTACGAGAAAGAAGCCAAAGAATTAAGCTGTATTGCTCAATATGTTGTCGTTTAGGTGAGCCTCCGTGGCTTAGGCGGCAGCACGCCGGCCTCTCACCGCTGGGTCCGTGCTTCAAATACCGGTCACTCCATGTGAGATCTGTGCTGGACAAAACGGAGGCAGACAGGTTTTTCTCCGGGTACTCCGGTTTTCCCTGTCAAAATTTCATTCCAGAAACACTCTCCACTATCATTTCATTTCATCTGTCATTCATTTAATCATTGCCCCAGAGAAGTGCGTCAGGCCTCGGCAGCCGGCACAATTCATATCCTCGCCGCTAGATGGGGGTTTCATTCATTCCATTCCTGACCCGGTCGGAGACTGGAAGCAGGTTGTGGATTTTCATTTCATGTTGTTGTTTAGGTCTTCAGTCTTTTGACTGGTTTGATGCAGCCCTCCATACCTCCCTGTCTTGAGCTAATCGTTTCATCTCTACATAGCTACCACACCCTACATCCGAGGCAATCTGTTTAACATACTCTAACCTTGGTCTACCCCTACAGTTCATGTCCTCGACCCTTCCTTCCATAACTAAGCTTGCTATTCGTGGGTGTCTTAGTATATGTCCTATTAACCTATCTCTTCTCTTCATTAGCAGTCGCCAGAAACATGTCTCCTCTCCCACTCGTCTTATACCTTTTCGTTTGTAACCCTATCTACCCATCTGATCTTCATCATTCTCCTGTAACACCACATTTCAAACGCTTCAATTCTCCTCTTTTCTGCTGCACCAATAGTCCAAGTTTCACTTCCATAGAGAGCGACTCTCCAGACTAAGGTTTTCAAAAATGTCTTCCTAATACCTAAATCTATATTCGATGTCAACAGATTCCTTTTCTGTAGAAATGCTTTCCTTGCCTGAGCCAACCTACTTTTTAGGCCTATATCCTCTTTGCTTCGTCCATCCCCGGTTATTTTGCTTCCTATGTAACAGAAGTCTCATACTTCCTTTAGTTTTTCCCCTGCAAATTTGGTGTCCATAGAGGTTTCTGATTTATTGCGGCTGCATTCCAATATTTTTGTTTTACATTTATTAATTTTCATCATGAATTCTTTCCTCAAGACGGAGTCCATACCATTCAAAAACTCATTCAAATCCTCAGGCGTGTCGGCCAAGATGACGATGTCATCAGCAAATCTCAGAGTTGAAATTATTTCTCCTTGAATCTTCACTCCCACTTTAAATTTCTCTCTAATTTCCTTCATTGCTTGTTCAATGTAAAGACTGAAAAGTATGGGTGATAATATTCCTACGATCTAAAGAGAAGACCGGAACGAATTACTAGGAATGATGAGACAAAGCAAGGAGTATATGTACCGTCAGAGGGCTCAGAAAATGTTCGCGTCAATGTATTTTATGTAAATCTGGATGTACTAAGTGTTGAGCTGAAGAGGCGAAGTTACGCTTACAAAGTCCTACATAAGAGATTTTATCTTTAGAAAACCTGTTAGACCTAGATGGACCAATGATTTAAAAAAATCGCTGACGATCTCGCAGAAATGTATGTGGATGACTTAGAAAGTGCATTGGCTGACGAGTGCTTGCATTTAAAGGAGCATTTAAAAATTGCAGATTTTAAAGGTAAGTCAGCCTCTGAGCTCAGCACTTTTCTTCATGAAAAAGATTTACACGATATGTACCCGAACGTAAACTATGCTTTACGGATACTTCTCACCATTCCAGTGACCAATTGTTCTGGAGAAAGATCATATTCGGCACTGAATCGCGTCAAGAACTATTTGCGGTCAGTCTCTAAAGAAGAAAGGTTAAACTCTATTGCACTCCTAGCGATTGAAAAAGATATGACGAAAAACTTGAACTGCGATGCCATATTTAATGAATTTGCTGAAAAGAAGGCAAGAAGGAAACTTTTGAAGTAGTTCTCGTTGTGCTTGAGGCAGGCCCCGTTATGTCTTCATTCATGTTTTTAATCTGCACTTTAATTTCTCTAAAAGATATTGCAGGAAGATATGCAGTTGGCCTTATTTGTATTTTAGAGGCGCTTTGTTCAATTTAAAATGTCGTTCGTACCACTGCTCTTAATGCGTTTTAAAATTAGTGTGTGTTCTATTATTTTTTTAACTATATTTCGTGCTACCGCAGTTCATTCAGTTACAGCAGTAAATAATGTTTTTATTTTTGAGGCTAGTCTTCACTTTTGTTGTATGAATTAAGGCTAGACATTATTTTTGGAAAGGGTTTTAGTTGCATAAAAGTTAAACTGTTTCATGTAGTTTTACGCCAAGCTGTTATTTTTATTTAATTGACTATAGTAGTGGAGTGATGGCGCTTCTAACCCACCCATTTTATTTGTACCAGACTGTACAAGTTAAAATAATTAATATCTCCCGAACCCGTGGTCGGAGATTCACGAATGAAGTGTCGTTGGACTCGGGATGACGGGGGCTTTGCTATGGACCACTCATTTCAACCCCTAAATAAAACCTACCCCTACTAGGGGGTGAAATTGTAATTTTTAGTGAAAGTCTCTTTTCAAATACGACATGTATAAGGTGCGCTGCTAAAATGAACTTAAATGTTGTTGCTCATATCGCGCATGCGTTTTACGAGATGCCGCTATGGATGAACATTTTTGTTTTTGTTTTTTACGCATGCGCACTTGGGATTTTTGTAAGAGGGCGAGCTCTTTGAAAAAAATGATTGATAAGAAGAGGTTTTGGTGGTGAGGAGAGAGCCAGATAGTCGCCTACTTTCCTACGAAGTTTCCCGATATCTCTCAAACGCAAGGTCGGATTTGGACGTGTGACGTGTCAAATCGCTTGTCTCGAAGCCCTATACATGTTATTAATAGGTTAGAGTTTTGAGAATGAGGGAAACAGGCTTTTTTGGGGTAAAACCGTGATTTTAGACTTTTTCTGATATTTCACGAATGCATGGTCGGATTTGGTCCTATGACGTGTCAAATGGCTTGTCTCGAAACCCTCTTTATTTTGGTAATAGGTTAAAGTTTCTGAAAATGAGGGAAACAGAATTTTTTGTTGTAAAACCGTGATTTTAGTCTTTCTGTTATATCTCACAAACCAATAACGCCAGAGACGTATACGAGGGGTCGTAGGACTCGGGGTGACGCCCCTTTCCTCTCTCCTTTCGAATATAGTATTTATGTTTAAAAAATGTGAAAGGGCCTAACGACACTTATGTTGAAAACATTTCAGTTTTTAAAACTTTTCTTAAATTTGTCTAAAATGTTCATGACGAGTGGTTGTAGATAGAAAGAGACGATACCACTGGGCACGTGTTTCAACGAAGCTATTACTGGCCACGGTGGTGATATACCAATACAGTATTCGCTATTTTGATGAGACCGCGGGTCGAGGGTTCGTTTTCTGATTTTTCCTATGATGGAATTCCTAATTCCTAAACCCCCTGAAGGGGGTCTTTAACGTGTAAACGATTATGAGTGACATGGCAAATGATAATTCCTTGATCCGATGAAGTTGGCTTTAGATAGAACAAACAGAACTTGGTTATATGGTGCTTGAAATGAGTATAGAAAACAAACTTGCTGGGGCAGACTGACAGGATGTGAATGTTATTTGATCTTATTGGAATGCATTGACTTGACAGGACAATGAAAAAAAAAGCACAGAGATGCTGAGGACACTTGAAGGTCAAACGATATGGCAACCATGGTGGGAGGGGGAAGCTAGGATGATGTCGCCGATCATGTTCAATGTTCAATGGATGAATTTATATTTTGCGAAGCATTGTTTGGAGAGGGTCATGGGACGACTTGTTTTAAGGGTATTTATTTTTTCGATGTTTCCTATGGTGGACTCATTGATTGAAATCATCCAAAACTGCTAGGGCATGGCCTTGAGATTTTATAAACCGATAATGGGATTTTGACATACAAGATCCACTCAGAACTTGACATGATGTCATTCTTTTATGGCTTATGAATTTCCCCAAAAAAGACCCATAACAACAAGATCATGGACTTTTGCTTTTCATAATATATTGCAAACCCATAATGTAAGATGTTTACTGTGGATGACGAAATCTAGCTAGGTAAAGAAAGAATTATTGTAGGATATATGTATGGTGACTGACACGTCTTTGACCATTGGAACTTGTTTTCAGATCTGACTGTAGTACATAGGGAGTATAGGTTGTAGGCATGGATTGACAAACGATGCACACAAAATTCAATTTATCGATTCGAGAATTAAGAGTAGACTATCATTAATTAATTGGTTAAAGAGTGTAGCTAAAAATAAAAAAATAGTGACTACATTAAACTAAACTGAACCAAGTCGAATCAAACCCAACTGAACCAAACCAAGCCTAAAGCAAACCAAACCTAATCAAGAACAAGCCAAGGGCTTAAGTGTAAAACTTGTGGGGGAATGCAGTCATTGGCAATGTCCAAAGGAAGGGATAACGCTCTACCTTTAGAGGGTGAGGTAAAGCTAGCGCATGGTGCTAATGGATATTCCCAAGTACATGAACCACACACACACACAACTATCCTATGCTGTTTTTATGAGTTGACTGTTAAAACTTACTCAGTGGTTACTGAGCAAGATGGTCGCTACACACAACAAGCTTTAAATACTTGAGGCTAATAATCTATACACACACACGCACTCCCTTGTTCTAAACTAAACTGTCTCGCTGGCAGTGCTCACACAGTAGGCAAATGACAGAAATGCTTGGCTAACCGAAATACAATCATTTTCGGTTGTCTAATGATACCAGCTAGCCATTACATGCTATAGTGGTGAGCACATGTGCCTCTTGCACTGGAGATCGTAACTCGATTTCTAGCTCTAAGGCCTAGAACGAATCAAACTAAGAAAGAATGGTATGGTGACGCAGTAGTTAAACTGTTAGCCTTTCAATAAGGTAGACTAGGGTTTGATTTTGGGTTAATATACATGTCATAAACAAACAAACAAAAAAAGCGGAGATAATGTTTAAAACTGATTACACTTGTCTCTTTTCAAATTATTACTTAGATTACAAATACAAAGGTGGACTGGGTTTGATATACAGTTAATGCTGCCTATCGCATACTAGCCTGTAAGAAAGCCAAACAAGCAAAAGGCGTAGGTAGAGCAGTGGTAAAATCACTATGTGTAGAGAACTACCTAACGGTTTTATGAACTGGCAATGCTGTGTCGCATAAACAGTGCAGGATACAATCCGGCAACCATAATTTTTATCTTGTGGAACAGAGAAAATGCAATTTTACCTTGATGGATAGCAAATGAGTGCAGATGAATGACCTATGCATTAGCCTACCATAGGGTTATAACCACGAGGTGGAGGTGTGACTTTTATATTTTATTGTTTAGAGACATGGCTTTTTTTTTGTAACCAGTAGATTTAGTATTTTGTAAATATTCATTTTTGTAATTGTAAATAGTGGAAACATTTTTTTGTAATAGTAAATGTTAAATGTATAACTAAAAGTTATTTGGGATAAGTGTGCATGTCAAGGATAAATAGCGTGGTTGTATTTGTTTTCAAAGACAGGTATGGTTGTGTGAATGTATGACTATAGATAGAATGATAGAGAGAGAGAGAGAAAGCTTGTGTGTGTGTGTGTGTGTGTGTGTGTGTGTGGGTAGCATTGATTTTTCAACCAAAGCAAACACGGCAAGGTAGGATGGTGGGGTAATTAATGTATATAGCAAATGGTAAATAGTATACTATATTTTTTTAACACTTGTGTTTTTTTAATGCAGTAGTAGATAGGTGTTATTTTGTATAACAGTCTTACCTACAGTAGTAGTAGTAGTAGTAGTAGGCCTATATGTTTTTGGAAACAAACAGAAAGAGAATACACTATTGCCATGGCCAAGCACTTCCATTCAAGTGATTTCAAGAAAATTTAAATCAGCAAATGTGTGTTTTACAAAACTAAACATTCAGCATGGACTAAATCATAAACGTGTCTTCTGTGATATGGAAAAAATAGGAAATCCATGTTTCCATATCAACACAATTTAAAAACTTAAAACTGACATTTAAAAAATGTAAATGGGAAATTGGCAAATGTGTAAACAACAAAATGGAAAATTCTTGTTTCCATATCATGAAATCCAAAAACTTTAAACTGACATTTTCAAATCGTGTACATGGAAAATTGACAAATGGCAATGTGTGAAATGTGAAAATGAAAAAATATGAACAAATGGCTATCATTATTTAAAAAAAATAAAAAACCGTCGTGTTCTATCGTTAAAGTGTGAATCAAACCACATATACTTATTTGGATCACCCGAGACTGAGTAGACCTGTTTTAGTCCTAATATACTTTTAAAATTTTATGTTAAAGCTCAATTTGAACTCAAGAGCTTTAGAGTGCCAGCTAACTATTATAACCGTTACGTCACAAAGACAACTTTACACTACTCTTAATAAACAATAATAAGAAAAAGAATAATAAATGTTGAATTTTTTTTAAGGATGAACATGGTGACACTGTTTCTGTTGCACAGTCTGCTAGCTACTAGCCAGCAGCTGGGGTCTTAGAAAACGATACAGTTGACATTTTGTAATGAGATGTGACATGTTTCAAAGTACAGTATTATGGGTTGCTGTTGAGTAAAAACTAATCCTGTACAAGGAAGCAAGGGTTCGAACCCCTTACCTAACATTACTATTGCCTGAACATGGCTTGACGACACTGTATTATTATGATACTCGGTACACAAACCATAGATAGAGTGTATTGTTTAAGATCACTTTCTTTCTGAACATAGGTGGAGACTGTTGATGGTTAACAATGGCATTAATATAGTAGGACGTGGGTATAGCAATTAAGAAAAAACAGACAATACCCATACAATATTTTTATTTATTTAATATAAGTACTTGTACAATAGTTACATTCAAAATACATTTCTTTTTTCTCTATTACTATTTAGTCCTTTTTGATTCTCTTGCATATGAAGGGTAGATAACCTTGTAGTTCAGCCCCTTAAAACAACAACAACACAACCTTTTGCATAGTCTGTGATGTTGACGACTCTTGAGATGTGGAAGATGGATTAAACATAACTTTTACAGCAGGGGTTAAATGTTGCTCAATAAACACTGCACTATTTTGAGTAGCAACATTTTTTTCTTGTACTAGCTTTTTAGCATTGTCATGATTATTTGTTGACACCAACAGTGTTTCATCTGGTACACCACATTGATGATCACTCACACTTAAAACCTTACCATTTCTACTTTTTAGATTGCCTCGACATTTTTTTGACCTCTCTTTTGAGCATCGCCAAAATATTATTCCTTTTACATTTTGACGATTATAGTTATAAGAGTAGCCTTTATAGAGTACACGTTGTTTACCTTTGTTAGTTGTAGTAAGTTCCATAGTAGCAACTAACCTGTTAGTATGATTTGCTCACTACAAAGGTTATAACTGTTCTGATAATAAAATCATTTAGCGTTGGCTTTTATATTTAATATGTACAGTTTGAAGTGATAGCAAAAGTGAGAGCAAAATGGTAGCAGAGTGGTAGAAAATATAACATGTATTGTTAAGAAATAGTTTAAGCTGTTATGTGGATCCATTACATAATAATTTTAGCACGACGAAGCTCATTTTCTATATCCAATAGTTCTTCCTCATATTCAGTATAACCAGCCTGTTTATAGACATGCAGTTGCTGAAGCCGCCGGATTAGCTTACTTGGATTGTTCCAGTAGACAAATTTAACAAATGATTTTTTAGTTGTAAACAAAGCATTACCATTATCATTATTATCTTCATCATCAACATCATCATCATCATCATCATAACCATTATCATTATCATCATCATCATTATCATCATCATCATGATCATTATAATCCTCATCACTATTACTATATAGTCCTTTTTGATCCTTTTGCAATACCACATTTTGCACAGTCTGTGTATTCCTTGATAATGTTGGGAGCTTTTCAGACATTGACAACTGTCCTAACACGACTTTCTGAGGAGATGATACATGCTTCTTAACAAACAATGCACTATCTTGAGCTGCAATATCTTTTTCTGGGACAAGTGTTTTAGCATTTTGAAGAGTTTTTTTAAACAGCAACGATGTTTTATCTGGTACACTACATTGATGATCACTCATACTTAAGACATCACTATTTTTACTTTTCAGCTCACCTCGACACTGTTTTGAACGATGTTTTGAACAACGCCAAATAACAGTTCCATTTTTATTGGTTCGTTTTACAATATATTTATATCCTTTATAGAATGCGTATGGCATACCATTGCTATTTGTTGATACTTCCATGTCAATTGTCAAGCATGAACTAATCTCTAGCAAAGTTCACTCGATAATATAAATAATTTCTAAACCCCAGTAGTGAATAGTCAGTTGTTTTTGATCTATGCAAGCGTAAACATGTCACATACACTGGTGATGGATACTCAAGGCTTTAAGGTCAATGAAAACAAGTACAGTATATATTTAAATAGGTGGCTATCATTGATTGCACAACACGCGGGTCACCATATCTTTTTTTCTTTCGGACTAGTGTTTTAACATTTGAAGAGTGTTTTAAACAGCAACGATGTCTTATCAGTCACACTACATTGATGATCACTCACACTTAAGACCTCGCTATTTTTACTTTTTAACTCACTTTGACACTGTTTTGAACGATGTTTTGAACAACGCCAAATAACAGTTCCATTTTTATTGGTTCGTTTTACAATATACGTATAACCTTTATAGTATGCATATGGCTTACCATAACTATTCGTTGATACTTTCATATCAATTTTCAAGCATGAAATAATCTCCAATAAATTTCGCTCGATAATAGAAATAATAGTTTAAAGTGGGTGCGAAGGTGGGTGCAAAAGTGGGTGCAAAAGTGAGTGTAAAAGTGGGTGTAAAAGTGGGTGCAAAAGTGAGTGCAAAAGTGGGTGCGAAAGTGGGTGCGAAAGTGGGTGCGAAAGTGGGTGCAGTTTATAGTAGGCACCATTTTTACTAGAATGTGATTTGAGTAAATGTAATTTCTAAACCCAAGTAGTGAATAGTCAGTTGGTTTTGATTTATGCAAGCGTAAACATGTCTCATACACTGATGATGGATACTCAAGGCTTCTTGGTCAACAAAAACAAGTATATAGTTAAAGAGGTAGCTATTATTGATTGCACAACACTGAATCTATTTTTGAAATTTTGACAAAGGGTCTAAGTGCACTTTTGTTAATATCTCGCGAACCAATAAGACTACGGCATTGTATGAGGTATTGTTGGACTTTTTGTCGAAGACTGCTGGTAAACACTTATGTTCCCACGACCTTTTTAAAGATGGCGGCTGACCCACGAGGGGTTATTAAAACGTATTCCAAGCGACGCTTGTCGATAAGCAAACCAATAATCAAAGGGGGGTGTGACAGAGCTTGAGGCGATAACCCCTTTTGATTGATTCCTGTTGATTTGCCCCTTTGGACTGGTCCCCGTTGACAAGTCCCTCTGAACGGGTCCTTTTTGAAGGGAGTCATTTATGACGGGCCCCTGCTGACGGGTCACTGTGGACGGATCCCTGTGGACAGGTCCCTGTTGACAGGTCCTTTTGACTAATCCCTTTGGACCTGTCAACAGGGACCTGTCCACAGGGATCCGTCCACAGTGACCCGTCAGCAGGGGCCCGTCATAAATGACTCCCTTCAAAAAGGACCCGTTCAGAGGGACTTGTCAACGGGGACCAGTCCAAAGGGGCAAATCAACAGGGATCAATCAAAAGGGGTTATCGCCTCATGCTCTGTCACACCCCCCTTTGATTATTGGTTTGCTTATCGACAAGCGTCGCTTGGAATACGTTTTAATAACCCCTCGTGGGTCAGCCGCCATCTTTAAAAAGGTCGTGGGAACATAAGTGTTTACCAGCAGTCTTCGACAAAAAGTCCAACAATACCTCATACAATGCCGTAGTCTTATTGGTTCGCGAGATATTAACAAAAGTGCACTTAGACCCTTTGTCAAAATTTCAAAAATAGATTCAGTGTTGTGCAATCAATAATAGCTACCTCTTTAACTATATACTTGTTTTTGTTGACCAAGAAGCCTTGAGTATCCATCATCAGTGTATGAGACATGTTTACGCTTGCATAAATCAAAACCAACTGACTATTCACTACTTGGGTTTAGAAATTACATTTACTCAAATCACATTCTAGTAAAAATGGTGCCTACTATAAACTGCACCCACTTTCGCACCCACTTTCGCACCCACTTTTGCACTCACTTTTGCACCCACTTTTGCACCCACTTTTGCACCCACTTTTACACCCACTTTTACACTCACTTTTGCACCCACTTTTGCACCCACCTTCGCACCCACTTTAAACTATTATTTCTATTATCGAGCGAAATTTATTGGAGATTATTTCATGCTTGAAAATTGATATGAAAGTATCAACGAATAGTTATGGTAAGCCATATGCATACTATAAAGGTTATACGTATATTGTAAAACGAACCAATAAAAATGGAACTGTTATTTGGCGTTGTTCAAAACATCGTTCAAAACAGTGTCAAAGTGAGTTAAAAAGTAAAAATAGCGAGGTCTTAAGTGTGAGTGATCATCAATGTAGTGTGACTGATAAGACATCGTTGCTGTTTAAAACACTCTTCAAATGTTAAAACACTAGTCCGAAAGAAAAAAAAGATATGGTGACCCGCGTGTTGTGCAATCAATGATAGCCACCTATTTAAATATATACTGTACTTGTTTTCATTGACCTTAAAGCCTTGAGTATCCATCACCAGTGTATGTGACATGTTTACGCTTGCATAGATCAAAAACAACTGACTATTCACTACTGGGGTTTAGAAATTATTTATATTATCGAGTGAACTTTGCTAGAGATTAGTTCATGCTTGACAATTGACATGGAAGTATCAACAAATAGCAATGGTATGCCATACGCATTCTATAAAGGATATAAATATATTGTAAAACGAACCAATAAAAATGGAACTGTTATTTGGCGTTGTTCAAAACATCGTTCAAAACAGTGTCGAGGTGAGCTGAAAAATAAAAATAGTGATGTCTTAAGTATGAGTGATCATCAATGTAGTGTACCAGATAAAACATCGTTGCTGTTTAAAAAAACTCTTCAAAATGCTAAAACACTTGCCCCAGAAAAAGATATTGCAGCTCAAGATAGTGCATTGTTTGTTAAGAAGCATGTATCATCTCCTCAGAAAGTCGTGTTAGGACAGTTGTCAATGTCTGAAAAACTCCCAACATTATCAAGGGCAACACAGACTGTGCAAAATGTGGTATTGCAAAAGGATCAAAAAGGACTATATAGTAATAGTGATGAGGATTATAATGATCATGATGATGATGATAATGATGATGATGATAATGATAATGGTTATGATGATGATGATGTTGATGATGAAGATAATAATGATAATGGTAATGCTTTGTTTACAACTAAAAAATCATTTGTTAAATTTGTCTACTGGAACAATCCAAGTAAGCTAATCCGGCGGCTTCAGCAACTGCATGTCTATAAACAGGCTGGTTATACTGAATATGAGGAAGAACTATTGGATATAGAAAATGAGCTTCGTCGTGCTAAAATTATTATGTAATGGATCCACATAACAGCTTAAACTATTTCTTAACAATACATGTTATATTTTCTACCACTCTGCTACCATTTTGCTCTCACTTTTGCTATCACTTCAAACTGTACATATTAAATATAAAAGCCAACGCTAAATGATTTTATTATCAGAACAGTTATAACCTTTGTAGTGAGCAAATCATACTAACAGGTTAGTTGCTACTATGGAACTTACTACAACTAACAAAGGTAAACAACGTGTACTCTATAAAGGCTACTCTTATAACTATAATCGTCAAAATGTAAAAGGAATAATATTTTGGCGATGCTCAAAAGAGAGGTCAAAAAAATGTCGAGGCAATCTAAAAAGTAGAAATGGTAAGGTTTTAAGTGTGAGTGATCATCAATGTGGTGTACCAGATGAAACACTGTTGGTGTCAACAAATAATCATGACAATGCTAAAAAGCTAGTACAAGAAAAAAATGTTGCTACTCAAAATAGTGCAGTGTTTATTGAGCAACATTTAACCCCTGCTGTAAAAGTTATGTTTAATCCATCTTCCACATCTCAAGAGTCGTCAACATCACAGACTATGCAAAAGGTTGTGTTGTTGTTGTTTTAAGGGGCTGAACTACAAGGTTATCTACCCTTCATATGCAAGAGAATCAAAAAGGACTAAATAGTAATAGAGAAAAAAGAAATGTATTTTGAATGTAACTATTGTACAAGTACTTATATTAAATAAATAAAAATATTGTATGGGTATTGTCTGTTTTTTCTTAATTGCTATACCCACGTCCTACTATATTAATGCCATTGTTAACCATCAACAGTCTCCACCTATGTTCAGAAAGAAAGTGATCTTAAACAATACACTCTATCTATGGTTTGTGTACCGAGTATCATAATAATACAGTGTCGTCAAGCCATGTTCAGGTAATAGTAATGTTAGGTAAGGGGTTCGAACCCTTGCTTCCTTGTACAGGATTAGTTTTTACTCAACAGCAACCCATAATACTGTACTTTGAAACATGTCACATCTCATTACAAAATGTCAACTGTATCGTTTTCTAAGACCCCAGCTGCTGGCTAGTAGCTAGCAGACTGTGCAACAGAAACAGTGTCACCATGTTCATCCTTAAAAAAAATTCAACATTTATTATTCTTTTTCTTATTATTGTTTATTAAGAGTAGTGTAAAGTTGTCTTTGTGACGTAACGGTTATAATAGTTAGCTGGCACTCTAAAGCTCTTGAGTTCAAATTGAGCTTTAACATAAAATTTTAAAAGTATATTAGGACTAAAACAGGTCTACTCAGTCTCGGGTGATCCAAATAAGTATATGTGGTTTGATTCACACTTTAACGATAGAACACGACGGTTTTTTATTTTTTTAAAATAATGATAGCCATTTGTTCATATTTTTTCATTTTCACATTTCACACATTGCCATTTGTCAATTTTCCATGTACACGATTTGAAAATGTCAGTTTAAAGTTTTTGGATTTCATGATATGGAAACAAGAATTTTCCATTTTGTTGTTTACACATTTGCCAATTTCCCATTTACATTTTTTAAATGTCAGTTTTAAGTTTTTAAATTGTGTTGATATGGAAACATGGATTTCCTATTTTTTCCATATCACAGAAGACACGTTTATGATTTAGTCCATGCTGAATGTTTAGTTTTGTAAAACACACATTTGCTGATTTAAATTTTCTTGAAATCACTTTAATGGAAGTGCTTGGCCATGGCAATAGTGCATTCTCTTTCTGTTTGTTTCCAAAAACATATAGGCCTACTACTACTACTACTGTAGGTAAGACTGTTTTACAAAATAACACCTATCTACTACTGCATTAAAAAAACACAAGTGTTAAAAAAATATAGTATACTATTTACCATTTGCTATATACATTAATTACCCCACCATCCTACCTTGCCGTGTTTGCTTTGGTTGAAAAATCAATGCTACCCACACACACACACACACACACACACACACACACAAGCTTTCTCTCTCTCTCTCTCTATCATTCTATCTATAGTCATACATTCACACAACCATACCTGTCTTTGAAAACAAATACAACCACGCTATTTATCCTTGACATGCACACTTATCCCAAATAACTTTTAGTTATACATTTAACATTTACTATTACAAAAAAAATGTTTCCACTATTTACAATTACAAAAATGAATATTTACAAAATACTAAATCTACTGGTTACAAAAAAAAAGCCATGTCTCTAAACAATAAAATATAAAAGTCACACCTCCACCTCGTGGTTATAACCCTATGGTAGGCTAATGCATAGGTCATTCATCTGCACTCATTTGCTATCCATCAAGGTAAAATTGCATTTTCTCTGTTCCACAAGATAAAAATTATGGTTGCCGGATTGTATCCTGCACTGTTTATGCGACACAGCATTGCCAGTTCATAAAACCGTTAGGTAGTTCTCTACACATAGTGATTTTACCACTGCTCTACCTACGCCTTTTGCTTGTTTGGCTTTCTTACAGGCTAGTATGCGATAGGCAGCATTAACTGTATATCAAACCCAGTCCACCTTTGTATTTGTAATCTAAGTAATAATTTGAAAAGAGACAAGTGTAATCAGTTTTAAACATTATCTCCGCTTTTTTTGTTTGTTTGTTTATGACATGTATATTAACCCAAAATCAAACCCTAGTCTACCTTATTGAAAGGCTAACAGTTTAACTACTGCGTCACCATACCATTCTTTCTTAGTTTGATTCGTTCTAGGCCTTAGAGCTAGAAATCGAGTTACGATCTCCAGTGCAAGAGGCACATGTGCTCACCACTATAGCATGTAATGGCTAGCTGGTATCATTAGACAACCGAAAATGATTGTATTTCGGTTAGCCAAGCATTTCTGTCATTTGCCTACTGTGTGAGCACTGCCAGCGAAACAGTTTAGTTTAGAACAAGCGAGTGCGTGTGTGTGTATAGATTATTAGCCTCAAGTATTTAAAGCTTGTTGTGTGTAGCGACCATCTTGCTCAGTAACCACTGAGTAAGTTTTAACAGTCAACTCATAAAAACAGCATAGGATAGTTGTGTGTGTGTGTGTGGTTCATGTACTTGGGAATATGCATTAGCACCATGCGCTAGCTTTACCTCACCCTCTAAAGGTAGAGCGTTATCCCTTCCTTTGGACATTGCCAATGACTGCATTCCCCCACAAGTTTTACACTTAAGCCCTTGGCTTGTTCTTGATTAGGTTTGGTTTGCTTTAGGCTTGGTTTGGTTCAGTTGGGTTTGATTCGACTTGGTTCAGTTTAGTTTAATGTAGTCACTATTTTTTTATTTTTAGCTACACTCTTTAACCAATTAATTAATGATAGTCTACTCTTAATTCTCGAATCGATAAATTGAATTTTGTGTGCATCGTTTGTCAATCCATGCCTACAACCTATACTCCCTATGTACTACAGTCAGATCTGAAAACAAGTTCCAATGGTCAAAGACGTGTCAGTCACCATACATATATCCTACAATAATTCTTTCTTTACCTAGCTAGATTTCGTCATCCACAGTAAACATCTTACATTATGGGTTTGCAATATATTATGAAAAGCAAAAGTCCATGATCTTGTTGTTATGGGTCTTTTTTGGGGAAATTCATAAGCCATAAAAGAATGACATCATGTCAAGTTCTGAGTGGATCTTGTATGTCAAAATCCCATTATCGGTTTATAAAATCTCAAGGCCATGCCCTAGCAGTTTTGGATGATTTCAATCAATGAGTCCACCATAGGAAACATCGAAAAAATAAATACCCTTAAAACAAGTCGTCCCATGACCCTCTCCAAACAATGCTTCGCAAAATATAAATTCATCCATTGAACATTGAACATGATCGGCGACATCATCCTAGCTTCCCCCTCCCACCATGGTTGCCATATCGTTTGACCTTCAAGTGTCCTCAGCATCTCTGTGCTTTTTTTTCATTGTCCTGTCAAGTCAATGCATTCCAATAAGATCAAATAACATTCACATCCTGTCAGTCTGCCCCAGCAAGTTTGTTTTCTATACTCATTTCAAGCACCATATAACCAAGTTCTGTTTGTTCTATCTAAAGCCAACTTCATCGGATCAAGGAATTATCATTTGCCATGTCACTCATAATCGTTTACACGTTAAAGACCCCCTTCAGGGGGTTTAGGAATTAGGAATTCCATCATAGGAAAAATCAGAAAACGAACCCTCGACCCGCGGTCTCATCAAAATAGCGAATACTGTATTGGTATATCACCACCGTGGCCAGTAATAGCTTCGTTGAAACACGTGCCCAGTGGTATCGTCTCTTTCTATCTACAACCACTCGTCATGAACATTTTAGACAAATTTAAGAAAAGTTTTAAAAACTGAAATGTTTTCAACGTAAGTGTCGTTAGGCCCTTTCACATTTTTTAAACATAAATACTATATTCGAAAGGAGAGAGGAAAGAGGCGTCACCCCGAGTCCTACGACCCCTCGTATACGTCTCTGGCGTTATTGGTTTGTGAGATATAACAGAAAGACTAAAATCACGGTTTTACAACAAAAAATTCTGTTTCCCTCATTTTCAGAAACTTTAACCTATTACCAAAATAAAGAGGGTTTCGAGACAAGCCATTTGACACGTCATAGGACCAAATCCGACCATGCATTCGTGAAATATCAGAAAAAGTCTAAAATCACGGTTTTACCCCAAAAAAGCCTGTTTCCCTCATTCTCAAAACTCTAACCTATTAATAACATGTATAGGGCTTCGAGACAAGCGATTTGACACGTCACACGTCCAAATCCGACCTTGCGTTTGAGAGATATCGGGAAACTTCGTAGGAAAGTAGGCGACTATCTGGCTCTCTCCTCACCACCAAAACCTCTTCTTATCAATCATTTTTTTCAAAGAGCTCGCCCTCTTACAAAAATCCCAAGTGCGCATGCGTAAAAAACAAAAACAAAAATGTTCATCCATAGCGGCATCTCGTAAAACGCATGCGCGATATGAGCAACAACATTTAAGTTCATTTTAGCAGCGCACCTTATACATGTCGTATTTGAAAAGAGACTTTCACTAAAAATTACAATTTCACCCCCTAGTAGGGGTAGGTTTTATTTAGGGGTTGAAATGAGTGGTCCATAGCAAAGCCCCCGTCATCCCGAGTCCAACGACACTTCATTCGTGAATCTCCGACCACGGGTTCGGGAGATATTAATTATTTTAACTTGTACAGTCTGGTACAAATAAAATGGGTGGGTTAGAAGCGCCATCACTCCACTACTGACTATAGCGTAAAAATTCAAGCATAAACTTATGCTGTCAGCCATAATATATCTGTTTATTCATTTTTTCCGAACCTTACCTCATGCGAGTGGCTATGCCTTATCATAAAACTCGAGGGGGGGGGGGCTCAAGTGAGGAGGGGCGCTCAATGGAGAGGTGCCTATAGCGTAACTTTGGGTAAATCCGGCCCTGGTTCTATCAACTATCAGACGATGACTTACTTTATGAAAGAGAGGAGCCAGAGAAAGGGAAAATAGCTAGATTGCCTATTTTACAGATTATGACTGAAGGTGACAGTCGAAGAACGCTGTTAGACACGGGAGCTAATGCATCAATACTATCTAAAAGTTGTTATAATAAACTAAAGGATGGGAAGTCTATGATCTCTATGCCAGTGTCATCAATAAAGGTCCGAGGAGTATTTAATGACAAGACAATGAAGTGCAGGGTCCAAGCACTGATGAAATTTACAATTAATGGTCATGTTTACGAACAGATATTCATTGTTCTAAACAAAATTAGTTTTGATGCTATACTAGGTATAGACTTCATCACTAAAACTGGAGCCGTTATTGACCTAAGAAATGGTATAATTAAATTTAATGAAAGGAGCAACGAAGCCGACAGTGAAGAAAATGAATACCTCATAGAAAGTGACATTCCAGAGGAGAACCTGGAAATAATTATTTCGGAGGTGGAACTAGAAAAAACAGGTCATTATGGGTTGAAGATAGATAATTTTGAGATCTATGAAAGAAAACTAGAAGAATTAATCCAAATTTATGCCGATGTTTTCGATGACAAGCCAGGATTAATTAAGGGATTTAAATATCAGATAAAGCTAAAGGACAACTCACCATTTCAAAGGAAAGTGTATCCCATTCCTGAGAAATACCAAGCTGAGGTCGGAGAGCTAATAAAAGGCATGGAAAGAGACGGCATAATCCGGAAGCAAGCAACCCCATACTTAAACCCGATTACTGCAGTGAAGAAAGCAGACGGTACTCTGCAGGTTTGCCTAGATGCCAGGAATTTGAACAGTCTCCTACTAAAAGAAAATGACCGACCGCCCAAGATTCGAGAGCTTTTGAGGAAGTCATGTTTCTCTGTAATAGATTTGACTAGTTTCTTTCACCAAACTGAGTTGACTGAGGATAGCAAATGCTATACCGGCTTCCTATTCAACCAAACGAGCTATATTTTCGAACGTGTCCCGTTCGGCCTTATAAACTCAAGTCCAGCTTTGATAAGAGCTTTTGATTGCAAGCTTACAGATGAGGTGAAAGCTCATGTTATTTGCTACGTGGATGATTTAATTATTTCATCGGAAAATCCCGAGCAACATCTACTGCATTTGGAGAACCTACTAGAGAACCTGAGAGATGCGAACATCAAGGTTAAGTTCGGTAAGTGCCACTTTTTCCAGCAGAAAATTAATTTTCTGGGGCACACCATCGATCAATTTGGTTACCGTCCCAACCAAGACAAAATAAATGCTATTCTACAGTTTCCAAGACCCAGGAAAATAAGATATGTGAGAGCCTTTACAGGTCTTTGTCAGTTTTTTAGCGGCCATTGTCCTCGCTATTCTGAGACTATGGCACCGCTACATGAACTATTGAAAAAGAAAAACGTTGGAAATGGGGCGTAGAAGCCGAAAATGCATTTATTTTGACCAAGCAGATGCTACGAGACAACATCAAGCTCGAGTATCCGGACTTCGAACGTTCATTCATTGTGGAAACGGACGCTTCGAAAGTCGGAATCAGCGCTGTCCTTTATCAGAAAGACCAGAATGGAAATAACCACTACATTTCATTCAATAGTAGAAAGTTAAGGTCTCACGAGGTGAACTACTTCACCACGGAATTAGAAGCTTTAGCCGTGATTAATGCTTTGCATCACTGGAAAAAGATTTTAATCGGACACCAGAGCATCATTAGAACTGACCATAAAGCCTTGGAGTGTATGCTAAAGTCTGACTTTATCTAGCGATAGGATGACTCGGTGGACGTTGTTCCTACAACAATTCAACGCCACGATTGTGCATGTTCCCGGCAAGGATAATTTATTGGCCGACATTCTATCCAGGAATCCAACAGCTGATAAGGATGTGAAAGTCAACGTGGTAGAATTGGATGACAAAGATCAGGCAACGATTGAGCGACTGAGGAGAGTAGCAGTAAACCAGAAGAGAGACACTAGTCTGAGGAACTTATTCAGGTACGTGGCAGGAAAAATGCAGGTTGATGACGTAGAATATGCTGAGACTAGGAAGAAAGCCACTCAATATGTGTTAGTTGATGGCATAGTCTGCAAATATGTTGATGCTAACCACGCTAAGGTGAGAATCGTGATTCCACCCAGATTGAAAGTTCCTGTAGTTTGGTTAGTGCACAAGAACATAGGTCACGGAGGTGTAGATAAAACCTATAGCACCGCTCAGGAGAAATTCTACTGGACTAATATGAGAGAATCCATCGCTATTGTAATTAGATCATGTGAGTTATGCCAGAAGAACAAGTATAACTCAGAGCTCTTGAAAGAAAAACCTAAGGCAATAATACCCACTAAAACTTTGTAATTGTTTAGTCAGGACAATTTTGGTCCAGTTCCAAAGGGTAGTAGAGGTAACAAATATTTATTAGTAACCATGGACGTATTCGCGAAGATAGTCATTATGAATCCTATGCAGAAGGCCACTACTAAGACTGTTCTGTACCATCTCGAGAAAAACATCATCCCCAAGTTTGGAAAGCCTGAAAGATTACTTACTGATCATGGGACGCAATATACTGCTGCGGAATTCCAAGATTCAATGGAACGACTTAAGATTGGTCATATTATTAGCTCAATCCGAAGTCCGCAGACCAATCCGATTGAACGAACGATGCTTGAATTTTCAAAATACATCCGTCTTTATAGTTCAGAGAACCACGCTAATTGAGTAAGCGTAGTACCATTCATGGAGTTCTGTATTAATAACACGAGGCATGAGAGCACGAACGAAGTACCAGTTACGCAGCATTTCGACCAGAAGCCAATCCGACCGTGGAACGGAATCTTCAACATTCCGGAAGATGACGAACCATCGGTGGAACAGAGCATTGAAACAGCAAGAGAACACCTCAATAAACAAGCGGAGAAGATGCTAAAGAGATATCAAGGCAAGAGGTATAGCAGACCATTGAAACTGGGAGAATTAGTACTGGTCAGGATACCTGTGAAAGCAGATGGTTTAAAGAAGATATATATTAAGTTCTCTAATATTTTCAAATGCCCGTTCAAGGTTGGATAAGTATATGGAAACAAATGTTGTCAGATCGTAAGGATCGAGGATGACCGACCAATTGGAAAGTTCAACCTCACTAAACTCAGAAGATTCTATCCCAGGATTCATTGAGGGATGAATTTGGTCTCAATAATGGATGAATAAGGATTAAATAAAGTCTATGTTAAACTTTAATTAACAAGTCAGGAGGGGATCTGAGCCCTAATTCACCCAAGCTCAAGTTATGGACAGAGCCGAGGATCGAACCGACCTGTCAATTTTTCGATTTATAATGGGAAAATTGGAAATAATAATTTATTTCACTCAAGGATATGTTATGGGAAGTGAATTGAATTATTTAGAAGTGGTTTTTTTTTTTGGAGAATTTTGGACTATTTTGAAATATTTCGATTTGGAAATTTTGTGGTGAATGAAGATTAACCAAGGGAGAGTCTGATCATTTGAAGATGGAAATTGTCAAAAGTTTCAAGTTAGCACACTCAAGACCGGTTTTGGTTAGCCGAGTCGGCAACAACAAATTATGCAAACGACCCAAATATAAGAGGCTAGGACAGGTAGAGTTTTTGATAATAAACCTACAGCCAATCAGAACAGATCGCAAAATTTGTGTGGGAACTGCTATTAAACCATATTTGCTTTAATAAAGAGAAATTAGCATTTCCACAGATCAAGACCATTATATGATATTTATTCAGAAGTATGGAATTATATAAAATTGGCTAGGAGAAGAGAAAATAGCATAATTCTCTTATAAATGGGCCGGACGCGAGGCTAGAACTGGATCTAGGGTGCCACCACGCGCGAACCGCTGTCATAGCTAGGTAACTCCTACTGAAACAATTGAAGAGAGCGGACCTGTGTTGTAAGGTGCTCCGCAAATTACCATATAGCAACGAGAAGTGCGAGCAGGAGACTTCACTGACCTGCAGGAGACGCATCGATAGCCGAGGAAGCGGTGAAGAGTCCGGCAAAGCAACGAAAAGTAATATTC
Organism: Meconema thalassinum; assembly: GCA_946902985.2. NCBI lineage: Eukaryota > Metazoa > Arthropoda > Insecta > Orthoptera > Tettigoniidae > Meconema > Meconema thalassinum. Next base: position 945,744,952 of record OX336388.2, on the reverse strand, counting down.
AGCATTGAAAGAAGCAACTTTTATAACCACAGCGCACGAAGAGAAAGATAGCATTATTACGAACTGTATTCTACAATCCAGCAAGTAGCTTCACTTATAACAAGCTACTACGTTATTGAAGCACTATTACTGCCACATTATACAAGCAGATTTGTTCTTACAATTCATCATGCTTACAACTTCCAGTCAGGGGGGACGAATATACTCTGCATTCACTAAGAAGAGTACTATGATTCACTAAATCATGAAAGGAGGATAATCTACACTATGGAGCGGGAAGTTCAGAGTTGATCATGAGGTCCTTGGATCGACGTTACCACGACTGCTTAACCATCATGCAGTTTGCTGACTTTCAACAATTCTACTCAAATATCCAGTAAGAACTTGGAGAGATATAAACCATGAACGCTCATAGCTACTTTAACGACGAGGTGAAGAAGAAAGAGGCAGATAGAATGCAGTGTTCATTGTTCCGGATTCCTGCGATCAGACTACCAAGAGTCGAGAAAATAGAAGATTGCTGTGCGGGGAGACCGAGACCAGGTGGTCACCAGCCCAGCAGGAACGAGTTGATCAGCTGCGAGCCACGTTGCTTGCATGGCTCGATCCAGAAACGCGACCAGCACGAGCCAACTAGGGAGCGGAACATTGAAGCCATTGAGCGAGGTATTTCCATCGCAGACCGTCGGCAAGGTACAGAAATTACTACTCTACTATCTCAGTAGTTTTGTTTGTAGTATTTGTTGGAATTAGCAGGGTGACCAATTCATATTTTAGATATTCTTTCGTATAACTCATGTTATTATTCTGTCTATTTAGAGATTTTTAGTTAACTTTTATACACGTCAACGTGTTTCGTCTTAGACGTGATTTCCATAGAGTTGAACTTAGAATGCCGTTTGAATTTTTATTCAGTAACGTTTTTAGTATTCTCACTTTAAGCGAAAACTGTTCTATATAAGTGAATGCTCCGATTGATACATTTACGCCATAAGCAATGTAAATGCGTTAAGATCGCTAGGATACATCGTTATTCAAATCAAGATCTATTGTAAAAGACTATAATGCTGTTATTAACAATTTATAATGTATAAACATTTTTGCAACAATCTTAAATGTTATTAACAATAACATTGACCGAGTATAATTCCAATTAAGGAATATAAACACTATGTGACGTTAATCAAGTCATGGATAATTTCTGTAACTATATTTATGTCAGAAAGGATCACTATTGTGACAATGGAAGTCAGGTGATGCCTATAAATAGCAACAATTTTGTTAATACGAAATGAAGACCAGAAGACTTGTAGGTCTATCTGAAGTTAAGTATGTGTAAAACAAGCTCTTAAATGAATATTTTATTCATTAATGTTTATAAGAAACGGAATGACGGAAGATATTGTTATTAACTTTAGAAAGATTAGCGGACTACTAGTATTTTGAAACTTACACTCATGTATTACGTGAAATTACAGTACAATTATATGGTCTATTATTGAAATGCATTATTTAAAATTACGTGGAATGTTAAATAAAGTATACAGTTATGAACAAAAGTATTGTGGAAAAATTGAGCACGATGATTTTAAAATTAGAGAAGGAGAAGTTTAGGAGTGTTTCATGAACCGTATACACAGCAGTGTTACGTTGTAAGATCACTAATTCTTCTACACGTATGTAGCAAGATGGGTTTTTGTTGATTTTGAAGGAATGCCGTGCAGAATTTTATGAAGGTTATTGTGGTAAAGAGAAGAAAGGAATTGTGTCGTATTTGGAAGCGCAGTTGACGCTATGAAAAGGTATTGTTCACGTATTTGAAATGAAATGAGTATTGCCGTGAGAGCAAACTACTACTACAGTGTGTTGAGAAAGTAATTGATATTTAGGAGTGTATTTATGTGTTGTTCATGTCAGTAAGCGTTAATATTATATCCACATCGTCGTATATGTAACTGTGTAGTTCCGTCTCGATCTTTAATGTAACTATTATTTTTATTAATGGATTTGAATTCTTAGAACTATAACTAGCTTCATTGTTCGTTAAAAATAGTTCATTGTTTGTGACAAATAACCTAAAGATACAAGAACTTATCGTTTATGTGAACCAGTGTATTTTAAGTAGGAATGGTTTGTAACGAGAGCGCTAATAGATTGACACATCACGTCAAATCTAGTTCTGATTTGAATACCGTGCTGGACGTAGGTATTTCAACAATGTAAATAAGTTATTTACGTAATTAATTATTATTATCATTAGATTTTTGTCCACGTGTGTTAACATAGATGTATATTGTAGAGCTTTTTCATTATTGTAATACGTCATTGAGTCGAACAGCTGATCTCAGATCAAGCTATATTTTTAACAAGTCACTGTATGACTAATAATTTTTGCCATTCGATGTCTATATTCGAAATTTCTTGTTTTAGCAACGCAATTCTTACAGAATATGCTAATTTAAGGAGATATTTTATCCACCATCATAATAATTTTCATTATTACTCTTAACAAATATATTTTAGTGGTAATAGGGATTTCCTTGTTGTATATTTTTGGGAATAAATCCCAGGCACTTGTTTTAGTTTGCCTGTTTGTTTTTATAAGAAACTGATCATCTTTTCATTTCGCAATCGCCGTGCGATAATACTATCAGTTAGTGACTAGAACTCACTTAGTCTCAACTTTCGCCGTTCACGTCTGAGATCCGAGATTCTCGTACTACCATCTTAATATGGAATTAGATTTGGTAGTAAATGTGTAACTAATTAGTAGTGTTATTGTACGTCCGTATGCGTCAAGGGTTTCCTAGTTATTCGCCCAGTAGGGAAATGTTGATGTGTCTAGCTGGGTATCGACGTCCCTACAATCCTTTACCATCTTAGCGGATATGGGTGGTGGCTAATGATAGATTCGGGCGCAGTACGAGCCTGTATTATCCTCGTTATACCTTACTTGTTTTCACCCCAATATTAGTACCTAAAGAGAAAGGTATAACATGAACTGTTGATGGACTAACTTAGTCTCTTACTTGGCAGTCCATTCTCGTCCTATCAATACACAACTGGCTTCCATACCATATTCCCTATAGGCTACTGTTCATCTAATGAAGCTGCAAAATATAGGCTACATATTTTTGGTTGAAAACAGTTGTCTAAAAGATGCTTTCACAATTGATTTTTCAATAGATCATGTCATCAAATGGTCCAGTAACGTAGAAAGAATTAAGGAAAATAGGGCATTTTAAAATTATTTCTACCCAAGTCTGGACAGTACAGAATGAGGTAGAGGAAACTACACTGCAAAAATATAAACAGAAAAAATATATATATAAAAAGCAGGAAAGTACCAGGATGAATGACTCCTAGGAACAAATGAGATAAATGAAGCAGTGCTAAAGAATACATTTTTTCAGTGTTAATTTGAAGCCATTCTACTTTTTTTTTTTTTTTCCAGTGTTGCCTATACAAATTGTCTTTGCTGCTTCTCAGTCGGTCAACATGGGGTACAAAATTATAAATATGTCAACACACTCCTGGAAACAATTACATGTATTAGTTGCCCATTGCCCATTTAAGTGTGATAACTAACTAAAACATGTAATTTTTTCCAGGAGTGTGTTTATCTATCTATATATATAAAAATCTATGTTACTTGATAGTTTGTCTGTCTGTGGGTATGTCTCCTATGCGTTCATATACCATTCGTCCGATTGCGATGAAACTTGGGTGAGAAGTTGAGTACACTCCAAGGAAGGTTTCTGACTTAGTAAATCCATTTTACAATAGGTAGCGCACGCGTAGATTCAACAACTGAGCGACGATGCGCGAAGCATTTCAACAAAGACCCGTATGTGTTCATATACCATTCGTCCGATAGCGATGAAACTTGGGTGAGATGTTGTGTACACTTACGTGAAGGTTTCAAAATTAGTGAAAACAATTCACAGTAGATAGCGCACGAGTAGATTCAACAAATGAGCGACGACCCGCAAAGCGTTTCAACAAAGTCCCGTATGCATTCATATACCATTCGTCCGATAGCTATGAAACTTGCGTAAAATGTTGTGTACACTGCAGGGAAATTTCCTGGCTTAGTACATCCACTTTACAATAGGCAGCGCACGAGTAGATTCAACAAATGAGCTACGACGCGCGAAGCATTTCAACAAAGTCACGTTTGCGTTCATATACCATTCGTCCGATAGCGATGAAACTAGGCTGAGATTTTGTGTGCACTCCAGGGAAGGTTTCTAGCTTAGTAATTCCCTTTAAAAATAGGTAAAGCACGAGTAGAATCAACAAATGAGCGATGACACGCGAAGCGTTTCAACAAAGTCCCGTATAAAGTCATATACCATTCGTCTGATAGTGATAAATGTTTGGTGAATTGTTGTGTACACACCAGGAAAGGTTTCTGGCTAAGTAAATCCATTTTACAATATGAAGCGCACGTTTATATTCAACAAATGAGTGACTACGCGCGAAGCGTTTCAACAACGTCCCGTATACGTTCACATACCATTCATCCGATTGCGATGAAACTTGGGTGAGATGTTGTGTACACTCCAGGGAAGGTTTCTGGCTGAGTACATCCATATTACAATATGTAGCGCAAGAGTAGAATCAACAAATGAGCGATGACACGCGAAGCGTTTCAACCACTCCCGTATGCATTCATGTACCATTCGTCCGTAACTATGAAACTTGGGTGAGATGTTGTGTACACGTCATGGAAAATTTCTGGCTTAGTAAATCCACTATACAATATGCAGCGCACAAGTTGATTCAACAAATGAGGGACGACGCGCGAAGCGTTTCAACAAAGTCCCGTATAAGGTCATACACCATTCTGCCGTTAGCGGTGAAACTTGGGTGAAATATGGTGGACACTCCAAGGAAGGTTTCTGGCTTAGTAAATACATTTCACAGTAGGTAGCACACGAGTAGATTCGACAAATGAACGACGACACGCGGAGCGTTTCAATACAGTCCCCTATGTCTTCATATCCCATTAGTCCGATAACGATGAAACTTGGGTGAGATGTTGTGGACACTTACGTGACGGTTTCTAACTTAGTAAATACATTTTACAGTAGGTAGCGCACGAGTAGATTCAACAAATGAGTGACGGAGCGCGAATGGTTTAAACAAAATCAGGTATGCGTTCATATACTATTCATCCGATTGCGATGAAACATTGATCAGTTATTGTGTACCCACCAGGGAAGGGGACTTAGTAAATCCATTTCACAATAAGTAGCGCAAGAGTAGATGCAACAAATGGGTGACGACGCGCGAAGCGTTTCAACAAAATCCCCTATTGCGTTCATATAATATTCTTCGATTGCGATGAATCATTGATGAGTTATTGTGTACACGCCAGGGAAGGGTTTCGACTTAGTAAATCCATTTCACAATAGGTAGCGTACGAGTCGATTCAACAAATGAGTGACAGCGATGAAACTTTTGAAAGTTGTTGTGCACGCCTCCACGAATGGTTCTAAATTAGAAAATCCATTTTACGATAGCATAGAGGCAGTTAACATGTTGTGTATCCAAAAGCACTTCAAGAAACAGAATTTCAACGCCAACACTTTCTTTGATTGGCATTGCAACGCATGCCGGGTACAGCTTGTATATTTATAATTTTGTACCCAAAAAGCAGCAATGACTACATTTTATCTTGAATTTCAGTACATAATCATTACCAGCTGCTTGATATATGATACTGGTACTACAATGGAGCTTGGCTAGTGGACTCGCACAATTACATACCATTACCGAAGGTAACATTCATGACTCATCACTCTCTTAAAGGCATTGATACTTGGTTACTAACAATTCCCTTTGTTGCTCAATATGTGCCTGATAGAGAGATGGTTGGTATGAATCAGCAAACTAAATGTTAAAAGAAGTAATATCTTCCACCTAGGCTCATTACAAGATTCAATACAAATGAAACTACAATACAGCAGACCTATAGATGTATTTTTGTAACAAACATAGTTCATTCAGTTACCATACAAGAACATCAGGTCTTCTGTGGTCAGCAGCAAATACTGCTGTGTGATAGAATATGCAGATTATAAAGTGAAGCATCACTGTAATGATGTGTTGAAACTCTGACAAGCTGCGATAAGGTAAGAAAATATTGGACACACTGGGTAAGTGCTGTGTTGAACAGTGCTCAATCTTCTCTGCTTGTGTAAGAAGAGAAATATATTATATTTCTTGAGTTTAAGTACATAGGCCTAACCATTACCAGCTTCTTGATGAACTGGTAGCCTACTGCAGTGAACCTATGCTAGTGAGCTTGACCAATTGTAGCATATAGCCTACTGTACAGTACCAGTAGGTAATATTCATGACTCCTCACTCCCTTAAAGTTATCATTTTACTAACAATTCCTTTTACAGGTTACTAAGCTTGTAACTTAAAGCCTCCTTCCCAATCCTAGCCTCAGTTAAAAATACATGCACTACTACTGACACCACAGCATTTTGAAATGTATCCTGTACTGTTAAAATAGAGATTAATATGTACCGTAGCATACAGACAAGGGAGTGAGTAAAATAAATTAGCCTTAGGCCTATGTCACAATTTCTAAACCCATTCTCATAATGCATTTTACTAATTAGTCAGCTCATATTTGAGTACAGAGACCTAACCTGAGAGAAAATCATCGCTCGTTTGACAAAAGGAAGTCATGGATGGAAATGTTGGTGTTGGATTAATTGAAGCATGGACAAAATACAGTATGTGCATACAATAACTGTTACAAAATGTTAATACACAGGCAGGTTGAGGTAAGGAAATATTGGACAAACTAGTCAAGTGCTGTGTTGAACAGTGCTCAATTTTCTCTGCTAGTGTAAGAAGAAAAATATGTTATATTTCTTGAGTTTCAGTACATAACCATTACCAGCTTCTTGATGTACTGGTCGCCTACTGCATACATACATACATACATACATATATTTATTTGCAGATGTGGATGCTGTCCATGGTGGCAAATTACAACAACAAACAACTAAGCAAAATAAATCATTCACACAACTGCAAAAATATATTTTAGATACAAGGATTAATTGGAAAATAATAAGAATAAGAAGAAAATAATAATAATAATAATAATAATAATAGAGACAATGGCATAAGAATAAGGATTATTTACACTATTCTTCATCCATGTCATGTCACTGGCTCCTGATCTGGTGCTTTCTCACCAACTCCTTAAATTTTTCAACATTAGAAGGCAAAGGGCTGAAATTGTCCCCTGGCAAACTGTTCCATTCCACTTCCCCCCTCCCAATGAAAGAATATTTGCCCCAGTTACTATTCCACTGACTTAATTTTAATTTACAACAATGACTGTATCTGCCCATATATGAACCTTCCTTTCCTAATCTCTCATGAATGTCTTCCCATGCAATTTCACCCTTGTAAGCTAAGAAATTACCCCCTAGTCTTGCTCTTGAACGTCTACCAGCCAGACTTTCCCATCCCAAATCCTGAATCATCCTACTCACACTACTCGTCGATCTGTGGTCCTCCATTACATACCTGGCGGCCTTCCTTTGTACTCCTTCCAATTCCTTTATTAAATACATTTGGTATGGATCCCACACTCCCCCAGCATATTCCAGCAGAGGACGGACTAGGGACATGTATGCCCTTTCCCTAATCTCTCTGCCAGCCCATTTAAACACTCGCATAACCATTTGTAGTGACTTGTATGCCTTCTTTACTATTTCCCCTATGTGCTTACCCCAGTGAAAATTCCCACCCCCTACAGTTACACCTAAATACCTACATTCGTCCCCAAATACAACTTTATTTTCCCCTACTGAATATTCAAAAACAATAGATTCCTTTTGTTAACAAATCTCACTGCCTGGCATTTCTTTGAATTTATCATCATATCACTTCCATCTGCCCAGCTTTGTATGACAGTCAGGTCCCTCTGCAAATTGCCAGTCATCCAGATGAGTTATCCTCCTGTATACTACTATATCATCAGCAAATAATCTTATCATCATCATCATCATCATCATCATCAATGTCCCACTCCAGTCGCCCGGGATGATATTTCAACTCCTATGTTATTTACATATATGAGAAATAGCAAAGGTCCCAATTTACTCCCCTGAGGTACCCCCCCTTCCCACCTTTAACTGTTCTGACACTGACCCTCCAACCCTTACCCTTTGACTTCTCCCCTCCAAAAAAGATCTCACCCATTGTACTACTCTCCTGTCCAATACACAGCTTCCATTTTCCTTAATAGGATAGTAATTACAACATTAATCACTTTATTTTATTATCTTCGTGTTACCTTCACTGCATTCCTCTTTTCTCATGATTGACCCTATCGAAAGCCTTTGAGAGATCAATTGCAATACAGTCAACTTGACCTCTATTATCCAAGGCCTCACTGATATCTTGCTGAAAGCCTGATAGTTGTGATTCACAGGAAAATCCCTCTCTGAAACCATGCTGTTCATTTGCCAACCACTTACTATTCCCTAAGCATTCCCTTACGTAAACATTCATAATTCCTTCAAAAATTTTGCATATAATACATGTTAGACTGACAGGTCTGTAGCTATCACTATCCCCCCTTTGCCCTCTCCCTTTATATACCGGAACTACCAGAGCCTGTTTCCAGTCATCAGGCACTACCCCATTATTTATACAAAAATCAAACAGAAACCTTAAATAAGGCACAATGTTCCATCCCATAATCTTGAACAATTCCCCATTTATCCCATCTACCCCAGCTGCTTTTCTTGACCCCAATTCCTGTATTGCATTATACATATCCTTATTTACATATCTAAATTTCTTCCCGTCCTCGATACCCTGCTCTACTTTCTGATCTACATTTTCCTCCCCAACAATCCCCACCACCTTACCATACACTTTATTAAATTCTTCAGCCTTCTCCCCATCTTCCACCAGCAACGTTCCATCTTCTCTCTCGATATCAGGTATTCGTAATTGCACTCATTCCAGGTTCCGTATTGACCATGTTAACATGAAGTATAACATAAATTTCTCGCCAAATCAATACTTTTTACTTACTTAAAAATTCTATAGGTACATGTTTCGAAAACACACAATGTTTTCTTCCTCAGCCCACTTATTGGTGTTAAACATCATAAAACATCGATAACCTCACTAAATAACAAAAACACAGTTCACATTTCTTCTCTTGTTCTTACTTTGTTAGGCCTGTGTCATTCGACACATTAATGTCACTCACGGAATAAACACTTTTAGTTGAAGTAATGAATATTGACACATTGACACATTTACTCATTGCTAGTTTCAACGTGGGTTGCTGAAATGCACACAAGTGTCGTATAACCTTGCCAAAAGCGGAGAAAACAACTAACCAGCACCCAGGAAGGAAATTGGGTGTGGCGTCATGAAAATAAATCGAGTCAGGAATGTATGTTGGAATTAAACTATTGCGGTGGGGGTTGAGGAGGTGGTTTGCGTTTTTTATTATTATTTAAATAATCTGCTAATAAATCTAACAATTCATTCGTTTCAAAATTAACCTCGTTTAGATTATTGCATTCCTTTGACCTCTGATAAGTAATGATGTGAATATTTTCCAAAATATTCATATAGCTGCCCTTCGATGCGTAATGCAAAATTTTGACATCATTATTTATGTCCGTGAACTTATGTCCTGTTTCTTCCATGTGTACCGCCATGGCTGAAAACTTCCTGTGTTTTGTGGCCGAAACATGCTCAGCATAACGAGTACGTATGCTCCTACCCGTCTGTCCTGCGTAATTTGAATTGCAAAAATTACATCTGAGCTCATAAACTCCCGATTTTAAATGTTTATCACTACTGTTGACTTTATTGGAGTTGAAAAATTTGTTGAAATTAGAATTATTGGTTTTAAAGGCGACGTTCATATTGTGTTTCTTTAGGATGTTGGTTAATGTGTAAATGCTTCGATTTACGTACGTGAAGGTGGCAAGTGCTTTCTTTGTTGTGTCATCACTAACTAATTTTGTTAAGGGTCTGTTTTTCAACTTGTAAATTAATCTGCTGACATAATTGTGGTTGTAACCATTGAGTTTAGCTATTTGATATATAATGTCAATTTCTTGCTTCCGGTCATGATCAGAGGAAGGGATTCTTAACGCTCTATTAATGAGGCTTATGAACGTTGCATTCTTGTGTCCGCCCGGATGGTTAGAATCCTGCCGTATAACTGTACTCGTTTGCGATGGTTTCCTGTAAACTTTATAATGCAGACGATTGTCTTTTTTAATCACAGTTATATCCAGATAATTGATTTTATTATCGACTTCTGAATCTAAAGTAAATTTAATATTGCTGTCAATTATGTTCAAATCATCCAATATTTGCTCTATCGCTTGAACTTGGTTATTGATAATGATGAAGATATCGTCTACATATCTTCCCCAGAAAACGATGCCACTAATTTGGTTAATAATTTTCTCATGTTCAATGTGGTCAAGGTAAATGTTGGCCAAGACACCCGATAATGGAGATCCCATTGCAAGGCCTTCGGATTGTTTATACATTTTCTTGTTGAACAAAAAAATGTTGTTGTCGGTGACAAAGGTTAAAATTGAAATAAATTCCTCGATTTCCACTTTAGATAATTCACTACTGTTAATTAATCTATCCTGAATGATCTTGATCGTTTTCTTGACCGGGATGTTAGTATACATGTCTTTAATGTCGATCGAATGCATAGTGTTATTCTTGTTTATTTTCAAGTCTATGGTTCTTTCACAGAAATGCATGGAGTTAACGAAAGAACAGTCGGCCTTGAGTTTGTAGTGTTTATTAAGAAACTGTTGGGCAAATTTCGCTAGTTTGTACGTTGGGCTATTCCTGAAGTTTACAATAGGCCTAATAGGGGTGCTAGGTTTATGAATTTTCGGAAGAGATCTCAAAGCGGGAATGCCGGGGTTCATGCTTACTAGCTTATCTGCTTGCTTTTCATCTAAAATAAAAATAGTGTTCTTCAAAAGTTGTTTCAAACGTTTCTGAATGACGTTGGTAGGGTCCTTTTTGACTTCTGTGAAATTGCCAGAATTAAGAAATTACATCAATAAAACAATCGAGTTTCTTAATTCTGGCAATTTCACAGAAGTCAAAAAGGACCCTACCAACGTCATTCAGAAACGTTTGAAACAACTTTTGAAGAACACTATTTTTATTTTAGATGAAAAGCAAGCAGATAAGCTAGTAAGCATGAACCCCGGCATTCCCGCTTTGAGATCTCTTCCGAAAATTCATAAACCTAGCACCCCTATTATGCCTATTGTAAACTTCAGGAATAGCCCAACGTACAAACTAGCGAAATTTGCCCAACAGTTTCTTAATAAACACTACAAACTCAAGGCCGACTGTTCTTTCGTTAACTCCATGCATTTCTGTGAAAGAACCATAGACTTGAAAATAAACGAGAATAACACTATGCATTCGATCGACATTAAAGACATGTATACTAACATCCCGGTCAAGAAAACGATCAAGATCATTCAGGATAGATTAATTAACAGTAGTGAATTATCTAAAGTGGAAATCGAGGAATTTATTTCAATTTTAACCTTTGTCACCGACAACAACATTTTTTTGTTTAACAAGAAAATGTATAAACAATCCGAAGGCCTTGCAATGGGATCTCCATTATCGGGTGTCTTGGCCAACATTTACCTTGACCACATTGAACATGAGAAAATTATTAACCAAATTAGTGGCATCGTTTTCTGGGGAAGATATGTAGACGATATCTTCATCATTATCAATAACCAAGTTCAAGCGATAGAGCAAATATTGGATGATTTGAACATAATTGACAGCAATATTAAATTTACTTTAGATTCAGAAGTCGATAATAAAATCAATTATCTGGATATAACTGTGATTAAAAAAGACAATCGTCTGCATTATAAAGTTTACAGAAAACCATCGCAAACGAGTACAGTTATACGGCAGGATTCTAACCATCCGGGCGGACACAAGAATGCAACGTTCATAAGCCTCATTAATAGAGCGTTAAGAATCCCTTCCTCTGATCATGACCGGAAGCAAGAAATTGACATTATATATCAAATAGCTAAACTCAATGGTTACAACCACAATTATGTCAGCAGATTAATTTACAAGTTGAAAAACAGACCCTTAACAAAATTAGTTAGTGAGGACACAACAAAGAAAGCACTTGCCACCTTCACCTACGTAAATCGAAGCATTTACACAGTAACCAACATCCTAAAGAAACAAAATATGAACGTCGCCTTTAAAACCAATAATTCTAATTTCAACAAATTTTTCAACTCCAATAAAGTCAACAGTAGTGATAGACATTTAAAATCGGGAGTTTATGAGCTCAGATGTAATTTTTGCAATTCAAATTACGCGGGACAGACGGGTAGGAGCATACGTACTCGTTATGCTGAGCATGTTTCGGCCACAAAACACAGGAAGTTTTCAGCCATGGCGGTACACATGGAAGAAACAGGACATAAGTTCACGGACATAAATAATGACGTCAAAATTTTGCATTACGCATCAAAGGGCAGCTATATGAATATTTTGGAAAATATTCATATCATTACTTATCAGAGGTCAAAGGAATGCAATAATCTAAACGAGGTTAATTTTGAAACGAATGAATTGTTAGATTTATTAGCAGATTATTTAAATAATAATAAAAAACGCAAACCACCTCCTCAACCCCCACCGCAATAGTTTAATTCCAACATACATTCCTGACTCGATTTATTTTCATGACGCCACACCCAATTTCCTTCCTGGGTGCTGGTTAGTTGTTTTCTCCGCTTTTGGCAAGGTTATACGACACTTGTGTGCATTTCAGCAACCCACGTTGAAACTAGCAATGAGTAAATGTGTCAATGTGTCAATATTTATTACTTCAACTAAAAGTGTTTATTCCGTGAGTGACATTAATGTGTCGAATGACACAGGCCTAACAAAGTAAGAACAAGAGAAGAAATGTGAACTGTGTTTTTGTTATTTAGTGAGGTTATCGATGTTTTATGATGTTTAACACCAATAAGTGGGCTGAGGAAGAAAATATTGTGTGTTTTCGAAACATGTACCTATAGAATTTTTAACTAAGTAAAAAGTATTGATTTGGCGAGAAATGTATGTTATACTTCATGTTAACATGGTCAATACGGAACCTGGAATGAGTGCAATTAAGTATAAGGCTAGCCAGGCCAACAGGTTAAAATACAAATACAAAGATCTGAAAGTTAAATTGGCTAACGACATTAAGGACATCGATTTTCTTAAGAAATGCAAGAAACACAAATTAATTCCTCAACATCTTAAGGGCTACCAAAGAAAAGGGCATTCCAACCCATACGAAAGACATACTCAATTCTTGGTGAACAACAAAATTCTTAGTCGTGAAATAACGTTTCTTTTCATGAAAAAGAACTACATCAGTAATGCCTTATACCGCGCCCACTTAGAGGCAGCTAATTCTATAGGTAAGAAAGAATGGGATAACTACCAAATAATCGTGAGTCATATAACGCACTCTTGCGTTATAAAAAAGGTCAATACTTTAAACAATAAATTCTTTTATTTAGTCAACTCGCAGAAAATGCCCAGTAACCAAAACGCACCTGATGTGAACAATTGCCATATTTTCCAAAGCCCAGTTATAAACTTAACTAATGTCAATTTCCACCAGAGCGATCTAGAGATTCTCCAAAAGGGTCCCAAACACAACTGGGAGCAAAAGCTAAATAAAAACGATCTAACCGTCCTAGTAGCCGAAGCTGAAACAGCCATTAGGAAACTGCCCATTGAAGAACAAAATGCCGTTAGGTTTGAAACTAATAAGAAAATTAAGAAGATAATTAATTCAAGCAAGAAAAAGATCAATATATGTTGCGATTTAAACAACAAGTTCAAAAGTCTCATCACCAAAATCAATGACAGCAACATTATTATAACTAAAGCAGATAAAGGCAACACAACAGTATTAATGAGCGAAGACGATTACGTCAATAAAACAATCGAGTTTCTTAATTCTGGCAATTTCACAGAAGTCAAAAAGGACCCTACCAACGTCATTCAGAAACGTTTGAAACAACTTTTGAAGAACACTATTTTTATTTTAGATGAAAAGCAAGCAGATAAGCTAGTAAGCATGAACCCCGGCATTCCCGCTTTGAGATCTCTTCCGAAAATTCATAAACCTAGCACCCCTATTAGGCCTATTGTAAACTTCAGGATTAGCCCAACGTACAAACTAGCGAAATTTGCCCAACAGTTTCTTAATAAACACTACAAACTCAAGGCCGACTGTTCTTTCGTTAACTCCATGCATTTCTGTGAAAGAACCATAGACTTGAAAATAAACGAGAATAACACTATGCATTCGATCGACATTAAAGACATGTATACTAACATCCCGGTCAAGAAAACGATCAAGATCATTCAGGATAGATTAATTAACAGTAGTGAATTATCTAAAGTGGAAATCGAGGAATTTATTTCAATTTTAACCTTTGTCACCGACAACAACATTTTTTTGTTCAACAAGAAAATGTATAAACAATCCGAAGGCCTTGCAATGGGATCTCCATTATCGGGTGTCTTGGCCAACATTTACCTTGACCACATTGAACATGAGAAAATTATTAACCAAATTAGTGGCATCGTTTTCTGGGGAAGATATGTAGACGATATCTTCATCATTATCAATAACCAAGTTCAAGCGATAGAGCAAATATTGGATGATTTGAACATAATTGACAGCAATATTAAATTTACTTTAGATTCAGAAGTCGATAATAAAATCAATTATCTGGATATAACTGTGATTAAAAAAGACAATCGTCTGCATTATAAAGTTTACAGAAAACCATCGCAAACGAGTACAGTTATACGGCAGGATTCTAACCATCCGGGCGGACACAAGAATGCAACGTTCATAAGCCTCATTAATAGAGCGTTAAGAATCCCTTCCTCTGATCATGACCGGAAGCAAGAAATTGACATTATATATCAAATAGCTAAACTCAATGGTTACAACCACAATTATGTCAGCAGATTAATTTACAAGTTGAAAAACAGACCCTTAACAAAATTAGTTAGTGAGGACACAACAAAGAAAGCACTTGCCACCTTCACCTACGTAAATCGAAGCATTTACACAGTAACCAACATCCTAAAGAAACACAATATGAACGTCGCCTTTAAAACCAATAATTCTAATTTCAACAAATTTTTCAACTCCAATAAAGTCAACAGTAGTGATAAACATTTAAAATCGGGAGTTTATGAGCTCAGATGTAATTTTTGCAATTCAAATTACGCGGGACAGACGGGTAGGAGCATACGTACTCGTTATGCTGAGCATGTTTCGACCACAAAACACAGGAAGTTTTCAGCCATGGCGGTACACATGGAAGAAACAGGACATAAGTTCACGGACATAAATAATGACGTCAAAATTTTGCATTACGCATCGAAGGGCAGCTATATGAATATTTTGGAAAATATTCATATCATTACTTATCAGAGGTCAAAGGAATGCAATAATCTAAACGAGGTTAATTTTGAAACGAATGAATTGTTAGATTTATTAGCAGATTATTTAAATAATAATAAAAAACGCAAACCACCTCCTCAACCCCCACCGCAATAGTTTAATTCCAACATACATTCCTGACTCGATTTATTTTCATGACGCCACACCCAATTTCCTTCCTGGGTGCTGGTTAGTTGTTTTCTCCGCTTTTGGAAGGTTATACGACACTTGTGTGCATTTCAGCAACCCACGTTGAAACTAGCAATGAGTAAATGTGTCAATGTGTCAATATTCATTACTTCAACTGAAAGTGTTTATTCCGTGAGTGAAATTAATGTGTCGAATGACACAGGCCTAACAAAGTAAGAACAAGAGAAGAAATGTGAACTGTGTTTTTGTTATTTAGTGAGGTTATCGATGTTTTATGATGTTTAACACCAATAAGTGGGCTGAGGAAGAAAACATTGTGTGTTTTCGAAACATGTACCTATAGAATTTTTAACTAAGTAAAAAGTATTGATTTGGTGAGAAATTTATGTTATACTTCATCAGGTATTCGGCCGTAAACTCCTCTCACTCCCCTTAAATAGACATACATATTTCTCCACCGTTCCTTGAAAGACATCCCCCCGCCAACCAGCCTTCCCATAAAATGTTTCTTAGCTACTATCTTAGCCCTGTCCAGTTCCCTCCTTAACCTACTTAATTCTATTCGGTGGCCTATCCCCTTCCTGAGCCTATTGCTTACTAATCTACATTTCTTCTTTAAACTTCTTACCTCCTTATTGTAATAAAGTGGATCAGTAGTCGCCCCTACATTTTTAAATGGCACATGTAATTTTTCACAATCTAGAATTATGGTTTTCAAACCGGCCCACAGTCTATCTACATTTAGTCCCCTCTCTATCCACTGATTTAAATTTTTAGCTAAGTAACTCCCAATCTTTTCTTTATTAGCTTTGTCATACTGTTTTACCAATCTTGTCTCCCTCTGAACCTGCCTCTCAATACCCAACTTTACCTGTACTACAAAGCCTTGTGGTCAATCGCACCCCCGCTGGAAGACTGCCACAAGTCAAAAAACATGAATTTTGAAGTATGTGGTACTTATAAATGCCTATGATCAAGTCCGTGTCCTGTAAAACTGCCACAACTCAGATCCTATAAATAGCAATTCTACGGCACTGAATAGAAAACGGCCATAACACAAAATAATTATTTTTATTTTTATTAAAACACATAATTATATTCCATGAATGAACTTTGTATGTTATTGTATAACTTAGTACTAGACAATGTTAGAAGTTAGTAATATGTTACTTTCACTTTAATTATGAAAATATTTATATTTTTCCCCATTAGCTCAACATCTTTAAATGCTTCTCCTGAAAATGTTTCCTTTTTGACTTGTGGCAGTCTTCCAGCGGGGGTGCGACATATCCCTTCAATGATCACTGATTTGACCCAAATATCCTCAGGCTTTATCAAAAACACGTCCAATAAGCTGTTCCCCCTAGTGCTTCCCTCGATAACTTGAACAAAGCCTCCCCTCCCATATTGTTGGCCAGCAATTGAAAATGTTCTTGAGAATCTGCCCTACCTTCTCAGTCCACTCTTGGCATATTAAAATCACCCCCTACAATTAAATTTCTTCCTGCCCGGTCAGCCTCCATAGCATAATTTACTAATGTTGTTCCTAGATTCACATACCGTTCACCCCTCCCTGTTCTATATACACCCAAAATGTCTACCATATCTTTCGTCGTCGTCGTCGGCTGTAACTCGATTCAGAGTAAACATACTTCTTCCTGCATAGAGCTTTTCAGACCAGCTTGTGGATGTGCTTCTGATGACTAAACAGGCCAATCCTGGCATAAAACATGCGCCCACATAAATTGCACTCAATGGTCGGGGGTGGGGCGGGGTTGCAACTGACGAAGCTTTCTTGCTTGTCGCTTGGCCTCTTCATGTCTGCGACGTTCTTCCTCAAAGAAGTTGACAGCCGTCGATCTAGTGTTCCGCCACAGTAAACGGTCCGCAGCAGATGTTTCCCATGAGTGGATCTCTATACCAGTCGTCGTCATGATGTGTTTTAACTGGTCTTTAAAACGCTTCAACGCTTCAAAGGGGCCCCATGAGGTCTAGTGCCGGAGCAAAGTTCACCATAAAGGAATTGACGTGGAAGCCTGGTATCACTCATACGGTGAACATGGCCTAACCATCTCAGTTGATGAGCGATGATAGTTGTCTCAATGCTATCGAGATGCGCTCTCTCGAGAACTGCAGTGTTGGTCACGTAGTCCTCCCACTTGATGTTCAAGATGTATCTCATCTTTTGTTGGTGGAAACGCTCAAGTTTCTTGGTATCACGGCGATAGAGTGTCCAAGTTTCACAGCCATACAGTAGCGTTGAGATGACAACAGCTTTGTACACCATGAGTTTGGTATGCATCTTTAGGTCTTTATTCATGAAGACTCTGTGCATTAAACGGCCAAATGCTGCATGGGCAGCCCCAACTCTTTTGTCAACATCCTGTTCGCAAGTGCACCGTTTAGACAAGATGCTACCAAGATATGAAAAATGATCAACCTGCTCCAGTGTTGAGTCTAAGATGGAGATATTGAACTCAGGAAGAGGTAATCCTGGGGCAGGTTGTGCAAGCACCTTTGTTTTCTTTGCATTGATGGTGAGACCAAAGAGATCACACGCAGTGCTAAAGCGATTGACCGATTGTTGAAGCTCTGCAGCTGTCGGAGCAGGAGATGAGGTGTCATCGGCATACTGCAGTTCTGTCACCTGGGTAACTTGGGTATGTCTCTGTGAACGAAGTCTTGCCAGATTGAAAAGACCTCCATCGAAGCGAAACTTAATCTCTATGCCTGGGTTGTTGGAAGATGATTCATACATCATGGCAGCCATGTACAATGCAAAGAGTGTTGGAGCAAGCACACAGCCTTGTTTCAAACCGTGAGTGATTGGAAATGGATTGGATACAGAGTTACCGTGAAGAATTTTCCCAGACATTCCATCATGAAGAGCTTTAACTAATTCCACATAGCAATCTGGACATCCAAAGTGCGTTAATACTTTCCACATAGCAGGTCTTGGTACTGAAACCATATCTTTAGAACCGATCCTAACCCCCAGAATCTCATTTACTTCATCTGTAAACACTAGATGACTCCTAAATATATCCTTAACTCGTATAAATACCCCACCTCCCGTGCTTCCCCTGTCCCTCCTGTATACCATATAACTAGGGATAGGAAAAATTCGCGATCGCGAATTTCGCGAATTATTAAATGAAGTAATACACAGATGGTAATGTGTTTTAATAACCCTAAAAATGGCGAAAAAAATGGGTTTTGAAGTCGCGAAATTTCGCGAATTATGCATGAATTTCGCACGAAACCGCGAATTTTAGCTTTTTTCGGTTTTTTTCTTTACAGTGCACTTCTGATAATTCGCGGCAATCAATGCACGAATTTCCGCAAATTATCCACAGTAATGTTTTTATGCCTAGCAAAGAGAAAAATATTGGTTAAAAATATTGAAATGTATTTTATGAACATGCAAAAAAATAAATATAATACTTTATAACATAGTATTGTAAGACACACTATGTGGGCTTTACCAATATTAAAAACTAAGAAGAATGACTCATCACTTTTTGTTTCTTAGGTGGTTTATTTTTTCTAATTTAAGATTGTACAATTCTGAAGAAAACAATATATGAGAACGAAAATTCATCTTGATTTTCTATATAAGAGATAAGTGTGACTATAGACACACTAGCTTGACTGTGGGAACTTTCGTGATTTCCGTTGCATCACTCCTTCACTCGATATGTACTGGATCTCAGTTTACCTCACCGACAGTCAAATTCCGTACAATATCCTCATCGCTTTCATGTCTGAAACCATGATTGTCTTTATCGAAGTCTAACTACTGAATGTCACGTTCTTCTGCATCTTGATATTCATCTACGTTTTACCCTAATGTCATCGTAGTGAAACCACCTTGCCCGTTTAAAATATCGTCACAGAAGCCGACAAACGCTTGTTTTTGTGCGAGTGTAGTACCGGTAATCTTCTCCCATGACTTGACTGCATGGAGAGCATCCAACAAACTCGGAAAGATCGGTCACTTAACGGTAGATAGTCGGCCTCGCTTTCTTTATCAATCTGGGTGGTCATCCTGGTAAGTTACTTAGTTATTGAGGTATTAAGGGCCAGAACAGCGAGGTCATCTGCCCCTTCATCCTAGTAACTACTCGCCACGTGGCATCATATAGTGCGCCTTTCAGACGTGAATATCTAGATGGCAAGTATCCAGATCAAAATGTGCCACTGTTTCCGGAACCAGTATTAACCAGGTGGTCTTCTTGGTTTCATTCTGTAGTGTGTCTGTCAGAGTACTTGAAAGATATTTTGCAATTTATGAGTGAAGTAGTAGGGACATAACTCTGGTATTGATTTTCTCAACAATGTTTCACATGACGAAATACTTGAGATTCAAAGAATTTGGCACAGACATCACTGAACTCATCCCTTTATTAGAAGGCCAGTCTTATCAGACTGTTCACCTTCTAGATGGACATCTACGGAGAATTCAGCAAGCCCTTAAACTTGCTGTTTCTGGAAAGAACGTTACCAACATTAAGGAGCAGTTGGAAGGTTGTGGAAATGTGTTAAAAAGAGGGAAAATACATTCAGTTTTAGTGAATGCTGGGTCGCATGCTCTTGGAAAATTAATCAGCTTGAGATCCGTTGACCCTGGGAACAGGATTTACAAATGTGTGCATTTGATCCAGCAGAAATAGTGCCAATGAACATCAATGAGGACCTTGCAAAGAAAATTAAGAAGTTGCCGGTCTGTGGAAAACTGGAAGAAAGTGAGGTGTTAAGAGGATACAAAGAACTGCAAACTTTAATCAAGAAGCAGATGCATGACAGGACCAAGACAGACATTGTTGGAGTTTTGCAAGGAATGACATTTGTATTTCCAAAGTTCTCAGAATCTGTGTTGAAAACCATTTGGATCCCCTGTTCAAACGCTGTGAACTTTTGTTTTTCAGCTTACGCTAGCACGTTAAGTGATATGCGTCACCGTTAGTCACAAGGCAATTTGGATCTCTTCACTGAAGTATACTTTGAAGGATGACTGTAATGTGTTATGTTATCCATGATATTTAAAAAATCCCGCCTAAAATTCATGATTTTGAAAGTACCGAATAGTGCACTTGAAACCACCGAATTTGACACTTTAAAATACCGCTTTCTTCACTCTGAAATCACCGAAAAATTCCAATCTCTACATATAACCCATAGGAAATACCTCCCCGTCCACAACATTTTCAACTAGCCATGACCCAGTCCTGATAATAACATCCGGATCATATATTTCTACCATGGTTCCAAATGTTATGCCCTTTCTAACTACACCACGACTGTTTACCAGAAGACACTTGAAGATCTGATAATGCCCTTGTACCCAAGACTATCAACCTTCGTGCTCCGTTTACTGTCCCCTTGACTGGTTTGGGATGAATCATCTCTTAAAATATTTGGTGTTTTTTTTTGACAAACTTTTAATGACCCTTCCATAGAGTTGTCCCAGTTTGGCCGAACCTCGCCTATTTAAGTGGAGACCATCCCACCCCAAATCATAGTCTTCTATCCACAGTCTAGAGTTAATATATAGAACTTTCTCTTCACCACAAATCCAGTCCAGTACACCATTTACTGCATCCACATACCTGCAATCCACGTCCCGCCGATATAAAATCCCACTCACTGCTATAGACGCATTTCTATACTTTTCCCTGCATGCTCTAATCAGGTTTTTAATGTCATTCCCTATATTGTCTGGAGTAGGAGAGCTCCTTAGGTCATTTGTTCCAACATGTACTATAACTGACTTAACTTCTTTACCCCCTTCCATTAACATCACTTTTCTTCTCAATTGTTCAGTCCTTAAACCAGGAAAACATTTCACTTCAGTATTTGTTTCCTGAAGCCATGTTCTCAAGCGCCTAGTTATCGAGTCCCCAATAACCAAGGACCGGCATACTTCCTCCTCTCTTCTTCCGTTGACCGATGTTTCTCTTATTTCATCATATATCTGCTCCACTCGATCGCCCTCGACGGTGTCCAGCTTCAGTCTTTCCTCCGCCAACCGTCCGTTAGTCATATCTGTGCGCTTGGATCTCCTTGACTTCCGGCCACTGTTGATCCCGCCATCTGCTGCCATCTGCCCGTCAAACCCCAAAGCTAAAATACCAACCTCCAAGTTTGACAAATTTTCTTCCATAGTCTTGTTTGCCTCCTTGACCCTCTCCAAATCTTTAATTACAGCTTCTAACTGTAGTCAGAGCAATCTAATTATTTCATCTTTGCTGCTCACTTCCTCAACCAAGACCACACATTTCTGGCACTTTATAACCTCTACACTGTTGCCCTCCACGAGGCCAGCTTTAATGGCCCTTGTAAATAGTCGTGTCGTCATCCTTCCCGTATTCTTCGCTTTCAACTCAAAACCACAACAAATCTCATCTTTAGGGTAGCTTACTTTACACTTCCGACAAAGTAAAATCCTAATACTATCGCTTTTCACCTCGCACCGCTTACTTGCACTGTCAACTGGTAAAATAAATTAGCCTTATGTCACAATTTCTACATCCATTCTAATAATGCATTTTACTTATTAGTCAGTTCCTATTTGAGTACAGAGACCGAACCTGTCCCCTGAGAGAAAATCATCGCTCGTTTGACAAAAGGAAGTCATGGATGGAATTTTGATGTTGGATTAACTTAGTTGAAGCATGGACAAAATACAGTATGTGCATACAATTGTCACAAAATGTTAATATTCAGGCATGTTGAGATACCATAAGTGAAGGAAATAAAGGACAAACTGGGTAAGTGCTATGTTGGAGAGTGCTCAATTTTCTCTCCTTGTGTAATAAAATAAATTTATATACAGTATATATATTACTGTATAGCCTATATCTTGAGTTTCAGTGCATTAATTCCCAGCTTCTTGATGTACGGTACTGGTAGCCTACTGCAGTGAACATTGTCTATTGAGCTTTCCCAAATATAGCCAATGGTACCAGTACGGTAGGTAATATTCATTACATTGAAAGGAATGTGGATGTTTCCCCTAGACCTGAACAGCAACCAAGAAACAAGATAACTGTTAAGATAAGACTGCTAATGCCATGAAAAGAAAAGTAATGGTTACTTGAAATGCTTACCAAGGGAAGCTGGTTTCTTTCAAACATAGAAACATATTTTTAGGCTAGGGCCTATACAAGACCAAATTAATTTCATTCAGTCCAAGCTGAAAGCCAGGGAGAGGGAGATCTTGCGGTCTGATAAAGAGCTGTGTGAATTTCAAATACCGTACAATTTAGTGAAACACTTACGATTGTTTCAAGAAATAATATTGGCCTAGTGAATAAGTTTTTCAGCATTCTTGAAAGGAATGTGGATGTGCAATCTAGACCTAAACAGTATCCAAGAAGCAAGAGAACTGTTAAGATACGGTAAGTCTGATAATACTATGAAAAGAAAAATACTGATAGGCTACTGGTATTTCCCAGTCATTACATTCTGATCAGCGAAACACTCGGTTTTCTATTGGTAGAATCACCTATTAATGCAGGCACAGACAGATCTATGGTAGGCCTAATTCTTAGCCTATATCCTATTGCATACAAATCCTTAATGCACCAAGTAGCCTACGGTATTGGAATAATTATATTTGAGTCAAGACTCTTGACAATAGGTCTTAGCCTATCAGAATTTGGGGTAGGCCCAGTACAATGCTTGCTTGGAAACCCGGCCGAAGTCGTCGGATTTTTTAAGAGCGTTAAAATCCTTCAGCATGCCTTCCTTCGGAGGGAAGTAAAGCCGGCGGTCCCATGTCATACATTTACGGCATGTAAAAGATCCTTCCACAGACTAAACTTGTGTGAAGCTAAATTTGCTAGGTTAGATTTCGTCAGAATGCTCTACCAAAGTTCCAACGTTCACCACTAGGTATCATTGATATCTGGTAGCGAAAGTTGGAACTACTTGAAATTGAACGGAACTTGTAGCTCACCCTAGTGGTGTCCGCTTGAAGCAGCTACAGCCTCTGGCGAGCCGAACATGTCCTCGGACACTCCCGGCACTAAAAGCCATACGATAAATAAATATACAGTACCGGTAGCCTATGCTTGCTCCAAATGAAAGGTATTTTTTATACAGTAGCCTATAAGTTTGATTCTCTCTATACAACCTACACAACTATATATTCGTCGAGGTACAGTATTTAGCCCAAAATATAGGCTAAAATCGTATTTTCAGACCAATTTACCCCAGACCTGCTCCATTAAATTTTAGACAAGTGATGAAAAAAAGCTGAAACATCGATTTAAAAACTTTAAAAATGCACATTGCCACTAAAAAGGAAACCACACACCTGAATTCATATAATTTTTAATACTTGGAACAAAAGAAAGGATGTAACATCCTATATATCAGGTTATGTTGTTTCACACATGGGTTAAAATTTGTGGCAACTGCGGTCCGTAAATCGGAATAAAAATACATCACGAATTTAACACAATGCAGGTCATTTTATAGGCTATAGAGGGACCGTGATGTTGTGTTCTTCATTATTATTTCAGTATTCATCAGTTTAGGAACTATTTTGAGCGATTTCCACAATGTTTACATTTGTTTTTAAATCTACTTCATGCTACGCCATGTTGGATTTAAACATGTTCCGTGAATGGAGCCAAGTTTTTCTACGCTCCATTAAATGGCGTCCGCTCCATGCAACTGTTGAGGGAGCGCTCCCATCAAATCGTGTCCACAGCGTACCTTTTCAAACAGTTGATCAACTGTTTGCTACCGTGAACGCAACCACTGAGATACTGAAACTACTTGTGAAAGAAAAATCCCTTTCATTATTGGTCGACTTGTTCAGCAGTATCTACCGGAGTGGTATCATTCCCAATGACTGGCTCAAATCAACTTTTGTAACTTTACCTAAGAAAGCTAGTACTAAATACTGCAATGAATATAGAACCATTAGTTTGATGAGTCATGTTCTGAAAGTCTTCCTTAGAGTATTGCATTCAAGAATTTACCAAAAGTGTGAGGAAAATATCGGAATCTCACAATTTGGCTTCAGAACTAAAGAAGCGTTATTTAGCATGCAGGTGTTAATCCAGAGGTGTTGGTATGTTTTTGCCTGGTTCATTGACTATGAGAAAGCTTTCGATACCAGCATAACATGCTCATTAACATACTTCAAGAACTAGGGCATCCATTTTCCATTTTCATATTATTTGATGTTATATCCGCTCAAATGGAAACTAACATCATATTTTCTTCGGGAATATTTGAAACCAAATTGGATTACCAAGTTAAGGTTTATTGTTTTTGTGAAAGGGCGTTTGACTCCCGTAGCACATTGGCATTGCTAGTGACGTCAATACTGCTTGTATTTTGTGTCTTGTAATGGCCTTCTCAGTATGTGCTAGCCACGCATCTTGGTGAGGTGTACCAAACCAACTGACGAGCCCAATGGTACACTGGGGCGAAACGCTGGCAATTATAATTTGAGCTAACCGGACCATTTTATCATATTATTTGATAAAATAACATTGGTTGTTGACCATTTCCGTAAAATCTAGAAATTACACACAGAGTTCTTTAGCATTGTTCTAAAGCACCGCTGTCCAATGCGGCACCCTAGGTGTATTTTCCTGGCGCCCTTCATAAGCACATTTTTATTCCAACGAGTTTTTAATATTAATTTAAATTTCAAGTAAACACTATTTTCTTCAGGACATCTTCCCAGTCACACCCCATGAAGAATATTTATCTACGCTAGTCTTTTCCTGTTTCCTCTCATTAGGAGGGCACCTACTTGCCATAACGGTGTTTACATCCCTTCTCGGAACTGCAGCCCCTGTTCTGCCATACAAAAGACACTCCCTCCTCCGGAATTCGCGCTTTCGTCAGGTCTCAACTGGTTGTGAATTGGAGACAAAGTTACTTAAATCCCAACAAAGCTATGCCGCCAACAGTAAGTTCGATCATTTGAAGAGTGTTATTTGCACCGATGTCGACGGAAGGAGATCCAACCAACCAAACATTCAGTATAACTTGAAAGATCGTGAGTGAAGGTTCTGGTGTTGCGATACAGTATGGCCAAAAGGCAAAGAACTTACAGTTTCAACAGTGATTGGGAAAATCAGTATTGGTCAAGGTGCGCCTCGCTCGGAAGTGATGGGCTCCATCCCAGCAACGCTGTACAGCATTCCCCGGAGCGGCTAGCTGGTGAATCATGTCTTATTTCCTCGTACAAATACAAACCGATATAAAATAAGTGAATTAATTTACGTATTTCACAGTCATACCTTTTTGATGTATAAGGATTACAACGCGACCAAGAACTACATTTTCCAGCCACCCTGAGCCGAGAAAAAGTTACCTTACAAAAATGATAACAACTTAGTTTCTTGGACATACACAATTTTGAAATTAATAAACCAGTTATACAACATTCCAATGTATATTGTGTTAAAATTTGGATTCGATCTGCTGACTGGTTTGTGAGAAAATAATTCTTCAATGTGACGCATGGTTGAAACAAGATTAAAAACGGGCACTTTTTGAGTTCCAACTGCGATAAAAAATATTAAAATATAAATTAAAAATTCCAATCCTACATGAACTAACGTAAAATAGAACGAAAAAAATTATGATGTTATTGGATTTTATGTAGGTCTATTCGTTACTACATAAACAACCTTCAAACTCGAGTGCACATAATATTTTGGTCGACAGTAGTGTAATGACGGCACCAAAGCAAAACAACCCACAACACTACAGCTAAGCTGTGGAACTTAATGAAACAAAATTGAGTAACATCAAAATTCTCTTATGAATTGCACTCCACGGTCTTGACCCTCCCCCTTGCTCAAGTTATGTAACTGCAGTGAAGCAGGTTTGACACCACTGGAAACAAGTCACTCACCTGTCTGACGATCTCCACATCTTTCTCAGTCTTCACTGTGAGGACAGGGAAGGTGATGGGCACAGCCTCAGACTTCATGTTGCTCCTGGGGCTCTGGAACAAACATTCACACATGATTCTCTCTCTACCAGGTAACAATCAGATTGTCAACACTTCATAATTCAGTTGTGCAGTGGCACTACAGAACAGGGGAGCATGTGTTTAAAAAAATTGTAAGTAATGAAATTGGCCAAAATAACTGTAGTAATGGGATCTGGAGATCATATAGTAATAGATGATCACTCTTCCTCTACAGTAGAACCACCATCCAGCCCTAATAGGAGCACGACTTATATAGCTGAAATTGCTTCTCTGATCTTTGTGAATGTTTGTGAAGGAGTCCATAATGCCCCCATGCATTCGGTATCAATGATTTTGACTAGGCCAATATTTTCGTCCAGACCAATGGAGGATTGAAAGCGCTGCCCTGTGGGCCGCGTTAGCTAATAGATAACACCCCTGGTTTTTGTCACGCACAGTGGGGGAAGTCACGCATCAATAATCTTTATCCAGGCCAATGATTTTGCCTTTTATTTCATTTTTCTTGTTGGCAACGTGTCACGTGGGTATGATGTAGAGTCCGGTGTGATTGTAAAATGGCCGACCTTGTGCAATTGAACACAACCAATAATGCTTTATTTACGTTAAAAGTAATTATTTCCGGTGCAGCAGTGGCAATTGAGAATGTGAAACGACTCCCAACAACTCCGAGAAAGGTTTGTCAATCATTTATTTTATTTATTTATTTATTTATTTACATAGGTCCCAATGAGCCTGAGCTCGTGTTAGGGACAATCAAGTAACATAGTTACAGAATGGCATATATACAATTTTTGTAACATTATTGTTTAATTTAATAGTAACTTATATTAGATTGCTAGTGACTAACTTTACAGAGATGATTCGGTATGATACATTGCATTGCTTAAGACTTAAGACTATTGTATATGGGCTATTCATTCCTTAATAGGAAGTCTTTTGTTTTCCTCTTAAATGTTTTTATAGAGAAACTTTCCCTTATGCCTAATGGTAGCGAGTTGTATTCTTTTATTATAGAGGACATAATTCCTTTAGTTCCAAATTTAATGGATTGGGAATGGCTGGTGAATATTTGATTTACTCCTCTTGTTGCATAATGATGAATGTCATTTGCATGGGTAAAATGGATGTGTGTGTGTATCAATTTGTTTTCTAATTTGTATACAAATACTGTTGCTGACATAGCTATTTGTTTTTGCAGTGGCATAATTCTTGTACTTGAGTATAATTCATTTGAGGGTGTGAGCCAAGGAAATCCAAAGATAGATTTTATAGCACGTTTCTGGAGTATCTCAAGTTCTTTTATCAGCTCCTTCTTACAATATCCCCATATGAAATTCATGTACATTAGATGTGAATGTATCAGAGCAAAGTATATATTTTTCAATTGTTGGCTAGTAAGACAGCTGTATCTTAATCTGAAAATAATACCAATTATAGGGCTGATTTTATGTTTTACATTTTCTACATGATTTTCCCAGGTTAGTGTACTATCTAGTGTGATACCTAAGTATGTTGCCGATTTAACCCTTTCTATTTCTTTGTTGGCTATGTTGACTATGTTTGTGGTCTCAATCTTGTATGATGGTTTATGGAAGAATAAATATTTTGTTTTAGTGATATTGATAACCATTTTGTGTGCTCTCAACCAATCCACCAGCTTATTGAGATCATAATTAATATTTAGCATAATTTCCTGTTCAGATGTTCCCAGATAGAGTATACAAATATCATCTGCAAATAGTTTAAGCTTGCCTTTCAATTCTAATAATACTATATCATTAATATAGACCAAGAAAAGAATTGGTCCTAAGACAGAACCTTGAGGTACTCCTGTGTCAATTCTCATTTGAGTTCCTTTTACATTATCGATTGCAACATATTGTTTTCTGTTTGTGAGGTAGTTCTTGAACCAATCATGTGCCACTCCTCTGATGCCTGCAAATTCTAGTTTATTAAGGAGAATCTTATGGTTAACCAGATCGAAGGCTTTTTGAAGGTCAATTAGTACACCAGCAGCTAGTTTGTTTTCATCTAATGCCTTTTCTACATCAGTTACTACTTCAAATATAGCACTATCAGCTCCTCTATTTGGAATAAACCCATATTGGCAGTTTGCAAAGTAATCATTTTTCATGAAGAAATTCATAAGTCTTCGTTTAACAACGCTTTCTAGAACCTTGCTGATGGCAGATATAATATTAATGGGTCTGTAATTTGATGGGTGGGTTTTGTCTCCTTTTTTGTAGATCGGGACCACCCTAGAGACTTTACAGGCATCGGGGAATATACCAGTCATCAGTGAAAGATTTATTATTTTGACAAGATATGGTGTAAGGCCCTCAAGACACAATTGTAGCATGACATTAGTAGTGTTGTCCTCACTTATATTGTTTTTGTGTTTTAGGGAGTTTTTGTATTTCATTGGCATCAGTAGGTAACATAAAGATTGTCTTAGTGCTAGTAGTATTTTTATAGCTTGTAATGTCCGAGGTAGAACCGTTTCCTTGATTTTCCCATATACTGTTAGCAATATTGACATAATATTTATTAATTTCATCACATATATTTTCCTTTTTTTTCGATATTTGTGCCGTCGACTATAAGTTTGATAATTTCATTTTTCCCCTTCTTTGGCCTATTTAACATCTCATTAACAACACTCCACACTTCCTTCTGATTATTTGCATTTTGAATTTTTTGGTCAAAGTAGTTTCTTTGTAGGTTTCTCTTAAGTTTTGTAACTTGGTTGCTAATAATTTTATATTCTTCTAAAATTTCTGCAGATGGTTTTTTAACTTTGGTTTTTGTATATATCTTATCTTTCCTGTGTATTAGTGTTAAAAGATCTTGTGTGATCCAGGGTTTTATTGGTGGGGCACTTGGCTCCTTATTCGTATATTTCATAGTACAGGCTTCTATTCCTTTATTAATAAAATCACAGAATTTATTGTAGTAGTCATTGATGTTAGTTTCATTGCATACAAATTCTTGAGTTATTAAATATTTATTAAGTTTTTTGTAGTTTATTTTATCCTTTTCTATTGGCCTATTATCGCATATTGAGTTCCTGTTTATCTTTTTGTTTCTCATTTCACAGATTAGTAAATGGTGATCACTCAAATCATTATCAATATTATAGACATTACATATTTTGTCACAGTCGTTCACCAATACATGATCAATTAGAGTAGAGCTAGTTTGTGTTACACGAGTTGGATATTTTGTATTACATAAAACTAGACCGTATGATTTGACTAGGTTAATATAACTACTAGTATATCTGTCCCCAAATAATAGATCGATATTCATATCACCTAGCATTATAACAGGATTAGTTGAGTAAGAACTAATAATTACTTCGAGATCAGTTAGAAAGTGTGGAATATTGCTTTTATGAGGGTTATAAGCAGTGATTATATTGTATTCTTGATGGCCTTTTCTCACAGTAATGTGCAGTATGCTGTGGGTGGAATTTATTTCCTTTACAAGGGTACTGCTACATTTGTTTGAAATATACAAAGATACTCCCCCTCCAGTTTGCTTTCTAACTATGTGATATGCAACATATTTCTTAATATTGAAAAACATTTTTGTTTGTTCTGTTAACCAATTTTCTGAGATTGCTAGGACATCTACCCCTTTGATTCTGTCTAAAATTATTTGGATATCATCGAACTTGTTTTTTATGCTATGTGCATTTATGTGTACGCATTTTAGTGTACTGGTATCGGTTATTATCTGTTTACTGTCCTTAATTTTATAATAATCGCTAAGGGTATTACAGTTACACTCGGTTAATTCTAGTGTATTATTATTTGCATTACCTAAAACATTTAATTTCTGTAATTCTAGTTCCATATGGGATAATTAGTAGATATCTTACTATTACCTGTACATAGATTTTAGTTTGAGAGGGCGAGTTCATCCAGTATTTCAGCTCTTGATATAAGCTTTGAGGGTCCATTTTGATTTTTCCGAATGTATATTTTGCAGTCTCTGACCCAAGTTGCAAAGATTTTTCCCTGTTGTCTTAATTCATGGCACTTTTTGGCGATGGTTTCATTTCTTGGGGTCAGGTGTTCATTGATATATATATATTACCACCATCACTGTAACCAATTTCACTCGTCTTCAGGGTCTTCTTTTGTCTTCTGCTACTGAGAATCTCTTCCTTCTTCCACCTATTATTTAATTTCACAATTATCGGTTGAGGCCCAGGCTTTGTTGACGGGAGGCGGTGAGCTGCGTCTATGTTTGCCCTGGTGATTTCAACTCCTAACGCCTTGCCAATGTCCGAGATTTTGTGAAATACATCCTCCTCTCTTTCAGTGGGTATTCCATACACTATCAAGTTGTTCTTGCGCTGGTACTGTTTTATAAATACTATATTTTCAGTAATATACCTTGATGAAAGTTACCAAAAGGCTTGTTCTCCTGTTCTGTAGAATTAATAGCTGTGCTTTATCAGGCAAGCTCCTTGAGAATGTATGTGTGGGTGGGACATGACAAGTCACTACATGCCTCGGAGTAAGAAACAAAACAATACACACAGTACAGCAGAGGTGCAGAAATTTTCTCTGAGCCAGCAGTGATTTCATGAACCTGATATACCGTATTTACTCGCATACAAGACCCCCCTTTTTTCCTAAATTTTTAGTTCCGAAATGGGGGGGGGGGGGGTACTATAGTCGCGAACTTCCCAAAAAATCCATTATTTTGGGAAAGGGACTGAGTAAAAATAAGCTGATGCTACATAGTACGATATATTTAATCAAAATAAATGAAGTTTACATCTTTCATCAGCAATAATACACCACAACATCCGCGTAGCGAGTTCCGCAAAGACTCAAGATGGGCGTGGCCAGTAAAACATGCAGGCTGAATACAAAATCGCTACCGTACCTATAACATGAAAATCATTGTTTTTAATATTGGTGTACAGTACGTTCATGCTTCACAAAAAAATATTTAGGCCTAACAAAGGGAAAATAATACCGGTAATATAAGCACGTGGCGCGTCCGCTCGGCCCGAGTTGCCAGAGTATCGGCATGCCTCAGCCGATGCAACTGCCGTAATTGAAGCGCGGTCAAAGATGCAGCTGACGAGACGAGTGCTCATAGAGATACCACGGGGAATTACGTCATCCAAGGTCGGCTGATACAAGGGCAACAGCCGAGTGGACGCGTGACGGTGCTTTCATATAAATGCCATTTTTACGCCGTTTTTCAATGCAAACTCGACAGCACTTAATTTAAACGAGGCCGTAAAAGTCATTCTGCGATTGCCGGTACTCATTTCACAAATCTTCACACAACGTATCTCAGATAAAGATCGGACGTGAATGCTATGACCCAAGTAGCCAACAATGAACCAACATCTGGTAAACAAAGACAAGTAACTTATATTGTCCATGTCATTTATTGCCAACCACCTCTGCGATTGTTTTGCCTGACCAACCGCCGGCCGCAGCCAACCCGCCCGCGCGGAGCCCCGCGCACCGCGCTCGTTAGTACTAGACAATGACTCAATAATTAACGGAGTGAGGGGGGGTACTATACGCGATGTCCAAGAATTTTTTTAATTTTGGCTCTAAAAATTAAGGAGGGGTACTATATGCCTGGGGGTTTTATAGCTGAGCAAAAATACGGTAGTCCATATTAGTGGACATGACAAAAACTAGAATTCTTTCTTTTTGGTCCATATAGATTTAAGACGCAATTGTTAAATATATTCTGCCCTGCCAATACAATATCCTTTTTTTAATTAAAATTGATACATATTTCGGGCTAAAATGGTGCCAAATGTTAAATATTTTTCTACACATACCTTCTTCAAAAACACCTATAAAATTCATTTTACAAATACTTCAAATAGAAACAGCATAAATCTTTTCACTTTGAAATTATATCAAATATAATTTTAAAAATGTTAATAAAAATTCCTCCCTTCTAAAAAGTTTTTCTTCTATCTAAGATACTATGTGGTGTTTTATTTTTTTTATTTTTTTATGTGTAACACCGTGCCAGGTGCAGCTTGTACAGGAGAGAAGCTCTGAATTAAGTAGGGGCTTCTCTGTACTCTGTGGAAGACGGATCTGGGCGGGGAAGTCCTCAACCCCAACACGGCGCGTCCCAATGGCTGATAGGGGCTCTCGTGAGAGAGTGGTGCTTGCACCCGCGGATCAACTGAGGACATGATAGGCCTATAGTGGCAGCAGCTATATCATTATTGCTGATACAAAGATTGATACGTCGACCTTGTATCAGCAAAAAGCTGCTTCCCGTCCTGTCATCCTTGGATGATGAGATGTGAGGTGGTTACTGCGCATTGAGGAAGGCAACGGGAAACCACCTCAATTAATTTTCCCTAGAATATACATGCATGATGGATTCTTCCCAAGTTAAATTGGTCTCCGGAGGTAAAATAGTCCCCTGCTCGGATCTCCGGAGTGGACAATGTAAGAAGTTTTTGAGAATTGATCAAATATGTAGAATGGGAACATGGAATGTTCGATCACTCAAAAGGACTGGAAAACTGGAAAATGTCAAAAAGGATCGACATTCTAGGACTAAGCGAAGTGAGATGGCCAAATAATGGAGACTTCTGGAGTGGTGACTACAGGATTATTTATTCAAGAGATACGGATGGAACAGGTGGAGTTGGCTTTATTTTTAAACGAAAACTGGCGTGTCAGGTCGAAAGCATTTGGGGATTCAGTGAAAGAATTATCATGATTACACTCAAGACAGAGCCTAAAGATACAGTACTAATCCAGACATACATGCCTACTTCGAGTTGCACTGATGATGAAGTGGAAGATATATATGAACAACTGGAGGAAGTATTGATGAAAGTTAAAGAAGATCATGGGTTATCATCATGGGTGACTGGAATGCTGTTGTAGGAGTAGGTACAGTAGACAACTGTGTGGGAAAGTATGGACTTGGGAATATGAATGCAAGAGGGAACAGGCTTATTGAGTTCTGCAGAAGCCATACGCTGATTGTTGCCAATACATGCTTTGAACAACCAAAAAGAAGAAGATACACATGGACAATGCCAGGTAATGGTGATAGATATCAGATAGATTACATACTGATAAAAGTCGTTATCGTAATCCAGAAAAATCTTGTAAGACCTACCCGGGTGCAGATGTGGATTCAGACCACAACTTGGTATTAATGAAGAGCCAACTTAGATTAAGAAGAAAAGTTATAAAACAACCCTGTAAGAGATGGAACATCAGCAAGGTAAAAAATGACAAGCAAGCTTTACAAGAGTTCAGAGAGGAAACAAATGCTAGAATTGGCCTCCAGATGATGTCTGGAAATATACAAGAGAGATGGGACAAAACAAAAAAGGGAATAACCGAAACAACTGAGGCATGCTTTGGTGGACAGGAAAGGGTGATTTATAAACCTTGGATTACCGAAGAGCTACTGGATTTAATGGAAGAACGAAGAAAATGCAAAGTAAGAGGAAACCATGAGGAGTATGCAAGACTTCGAAACAAGATTAATAAAGAAGCCAAGAGAGCAAGAGAAGAATGGTATGAAAAGAAGTTCAAAGACATAGACGAACATATGGTGAAGAGAGCATATTCAAGAGAGCATATGCCGAGATACGGAAACAGTTTGGAACAAAAGGAAACATGATGAACATCATACGGAGCAAGAATGGCGAAACCTAACGGAAGATGGTGAGGTAGCGTTACGATGGAAGGAGTACACAGAAGAACTGTATGAGGGAGTTCTAGATGCAAATGTCCTTGAAAGTGAAGACCAGGTGGATGCTGATGAATTAGGACCACTAATTTTAAGCGAAGAATTTGATAGAGCCCTCAATGAGTTACGACACAGAAAGGCTCCAGGTCCAGATGGGGTCCCTGCAGAGATTCTACAGACCCTCGGAGATAAAGCCAAGGACAATCTATACAATCTAATAAATGAAATGTATGTACCAGGATAAATGCCAAAGGACTTTGAGCAAACTATTCTTATTCCCATACCAAAAAAGCACAGAGCACAAATGTGCGAAGATTATAGAACTTTGAGCCTTCTCTCCCATGCCTCGAAAATTATAACAAGAATCATCTATCACCGGATTGAGAGAAAAGTAGAAGAAAATATTTCAGAAGAACAGTTTGGATTTAGGAAGGGAAGAGGTACACGAGAAGCCATCCTAAGTCTCAGATTAATTATTGAAAAATCCCTGGAAATCGACAAATTTGTTGTAATTGCTTTCATTGATTTAGAGAAAGCTTTTGATAATGTAAATTGGAAGGTACTGTTTGAAACCCTAAGAAAACTGAAGATAGACTATAGGGACAGAAGAATACTCTTGTAACGTGTTTTTCGAGGGGTTTTATGCAACTGGCATAAGTCAGTAGGAAGCCATTCTATATTTATTTACGCGGCAAATTGTTCAGCCAAGAGAATTTTTCATGGTAATTTATTATTATTATTAATTTATTATAATTATTATTAAGGTATTTTCGGAGCATTTTATAAAAAATTATTAGCATTCAGATAGGTTTTCTATGTCTTAGAAAACCCTATCCAGCAAATTATTACGAACGACGATATCATAGAAAATTATCTGATTACGGAATTTTACGGAGTTTTTGTCAGTTAGGGTATTTGAGAGAGATGACTCACTGGGAATTCTAATACAAGCTGATTCCTGTCGAGAAGCATGACGCAATCCTGGGTCGCAAGGTCTAGAAGAGGCGAATTGTTGAAACGGAAAACGACTTCTCCCTCTCGCCCGCGGAGTGTAATGAACCGGAGGAGGGGAAGTGGCGGCGTGCTCAGCCAATCAGCGGAGACAACGTAAGCTGGAACACGGTACCGTGGTGGGGGAGCCAACAGGTGCATATATCGTTCGACGCGCCGTGAAACGCGGACAATCTGTATAGTTCTTGCCGAGTGTGGATATACGCGGGAGTCGCTCCGATGTTCCGTGGAACGAGGACTATCTGTGAAATACTTGAGGTGTACGGTCGCAAGTGCGTGTCGCTCCGATGTTCAGTGGAGTTAGCGACGAACTTTTGTAAAACTGGGTTGTACGAGTGTTTGGGTCCGAGGTACGGACCATAGAATTATCTAATCTACCAGAATATCATCAAATTCCGACGGAGATGACGACGTCCAGGAGACTGTGGGAAGCTCACAACATCATCAAGAACGAGGGAAATGCTTTGGCAATTTCCAGTGGTAAGCGCCAATGACGCAGAAATACGCAATCTCTCATTTTCTTTGTTTTACATTTCATATTTCAGTAACTTCATAGCTTGGAAATAAGAGTAAAATCAATTTATCAGACTCCGTTTTCACGTAATTTTCTATCGGTAATATTCAAATCACAACGCTCCAATTTAAATTTTGTACTTATTATTATTATTAATTTTGCTATACTGGTTTTATATAATAAATTCATTTCTTTTACAATGCAATCTTTGCTTTCAGTAGGTAGCATTAGATATAGACCAATTCCTTCTCCTGATACAATTGTTTGTTGGGTTAATGATCAAATCATACCACGATCTGAGTGAATAGAGTCTTGAATGTGTTCTGCCAGAGCTAGACGTTGTTAAATACAAATTTAGATTTCAACATTGCATTGAGGTCTTGGCGCCCATTAAAACAACATAGCTTAGGCAAAGGTAAACAGCTACAATTATCACCCAACAGTGTGGGCTAGCAAAACTGCTACATTTGGCGCCCAACGTGGGGCTGAAAACCTAATAACATTTGTGGAAGGAGAAGGGTATATATTTCTGTGCCTGTATTTTGGGGGTTATTTGTCTGTATCAGTGTATATCATTATGGGGGATGAGAAAGAAAGACAGATGAGGTTATGTAGTGGTCATCAACGGGAGAGTGATGATACGAGCAGTATGTCGAGTGATGGTAGTACCGGGGTAGCGGAGGTAAATCCCGATACTGAAACAGGGAGTGTAGGCGGCCAACCAGAATTAAAAACTTTACTTCTCGAGTTCATGTATCAGAACAAAGTTAGTAGTGATGCCTTAAATGCAAAATTAGAACAAAACAGTAGGGAAAATAAAGAAAGTACAGATGCCTTAAACGCCAGATTAGAACAAAACAGTAGGGAAAATAAAGAAAGTACAGACGCTTTAAATGCTAAACTGGAACAAAACAGTAGGGAAAATAGAGAGAGTAATGAAACTTTAAACGCCAGATTAGAACAAAACAGTAAGGAAAATAGAGAGAGTACTGAAACTTTAAATGCTAAATTAGAACAAAACAGTAGGGAAATGAGTGACAAATTCGAACTGATTAGAGGTGAGATCAGGGGGGTGATGGAAGAAAAGGCTAAAGAGATTATTGCAGATGTAGACAGAAAATTAGGAAAAGTACAGGAGGAGTTGGAAATTAGAATCAGTACACAGGCTGAAAATTTAAAAGAACTAGTGCAACTGGAAACACAGCAGGTCAAAAAGCAATTGGGGGGAGAAATTGACAAAATTCAGGTAGCAACTAAAGAGGTTAAGGAACAGCTGGGGGGTAGAATTGAGAAAGTCCACTCACAAATAGTTGCAGAAGTAAATGATTTAAGAGAGAGTAATAGAGAGAGCATTAGCAAGATTGAGGAGAAACAAGCAAAGCTATATGATAAAGTAGAAGAATCAGAAGGAAACATTAAATTAACAGTAAACAGTATTGAGAGGAAGGCTGAGGAGAAAATCGCAGAATTAGAATTAAAATTAAAAGCTAGGATCAGGCAAGAAAATAGTCAGAATAGGCCAGTTTTTGTGAATAGCACACACAGGGAGGTAGAACTGGGTAAGTTCAGCAATCGACAGGGGTGCCCAATGGAGTTCATGAACACTATAGAAAATAAATTCGGGGAAAGGTTGGAAAATGGTAGTATTGAGTGGTGCCAGGTAGTTGAAATTTTAGAACAAGTGTTTGTGGGGGAAACGAGGAATTGGTTTGCTGTCTACAGAGACAAGTTTACTGATATCAATGATTTTAAAATGAAATTCTGTGAAAAGTTCTGGAATGAGGTTATTCAGTCGCAGCATCGTGAGGGAGTAGTGTGTGGTAAATATAACCCTAAAGGAAGCTCCACCATGACCGAATACTTTTTAGGGCAGGTATTAGTGTGTAAATATCTGGATGGCTTGAAGGAGGAAAGTGATGTGGTGAGGTTGCTACTTAGGCACTTTCCCTATAGGATCAAGGAGGCTGCTTGTATCCAGAATGTAAAGACAATATCACAAGTAGAAAATTTGTTAAGCACATTTGATGCACTAGGGAGAGGGGGTTATGAGGACAATTTCAATCGGAACCAGGGTAATAATAATAATAGACCTAATGAAGCCAGGCATCAGGAAGTTCAAGGGAACGGTGGCGAAGGGGCCAATGCTCAAAATAGAAATAACAATAATCAGCTAAATCAGAACAGAGGAAATGGCTATGGTAATCAGTATCAAGGGAGGAACAATGATTACAGGGGAAATCAAGGGAGAAATAATGATTTCAGGGGAAATCAAGGGAGAAATTATAATGACAATAATTACAACCAGAATAGGGGTCAAGGAAGAGGACAGCCTAGTGGTAGTAATATACAGCCAAACAATGACAACACAGCCCAGAACAACCAGACCAGTTTAGTAGTTAGTAGTACTACGGCCAGCTGTAGCGGTTCTTTAAACGCGAACCAGGCTGCGAAGTAAGGTCAGAATCTCAGTCTGTAGCATGCCCTGTCCATACAATTATACAGGAACCCTATGACCTAAATGTAAGAAATGAATTATTACATGAACTAAATGATGAAGGTATTATTCAGGAAGTGGTTAGTAAGAGCCCCATAGTTAAATTTAACGTGTCCGAGGCGTACACAGATGTTTTAATTGATAGTGGTTGTATGAAGAGTTGCATAAGTAGTGCATTTTATGATAAAATGAAAGGAACTGGAGTAAATTTTGAGGAGATGCCAATTAAAAGCACTTTTGTTATCACAGCTGTTGGGAAGAGGTCTAAAGTAATTTCTAAGCAAGTTTTAGTAGACATTAAAATTAATAATCATGTAGAGAAGCAGATTTGCCTTGTAATTCCAAATTTAGTATTCAGTGTTATCTTGGGTTCAGAGTGGCTAAGTAGAGTGTCTGGTAACTTAGGTTATGATGTAGGGAGTTTGAAATTTAAATGGGGAGATTCTGAAGTAGAAGTAGCGTTCAATGACCAAATTCAGAGAAGTAGTGTTGTAGGTGTGATTTGTACTTTAAATGAGATATCGCCAGCCGTAGAGCGGGGTTCTCCATGTTTTGTGGGCAGTGTGATTACGAACGGAAGTCTAGAGGACTCGTTACGTGAGGCTGCATTTCAGGGTAATATAGAGGTGGAACAATGTGTTCGGCTCTATGATGTGTTATGGTGTAATAGGAGAGTTTTTGAGGATCGCATTGGTATGGCCAATTGCTATACACATTCATTGAACGTTATTGATAGGTCAGTATTCACAGGACATAGATATCCTGTACCTTTCGCTTATCAGAGTGCAGTTGAGGCACAAATTAATCAGATGCTTGAAGATGGGATTATTGAGCACTCGAACAGTCCATATGTTAATTCTTTGATCACGGTACCCAAGACCGACGGCACTGTTCGTATTTGTTTAGACGCTCGTTTGGTTAACAGTAGAATTAGTTCAGATCAGCTGAAATCTATGTCAATAGAAGAATTAATGCAAACATTTGAGGGGAAGAAGTATTTCACTTGTGTAGATTTGAGTTCCAGTTTTTGGCAAGTGCCACTTATGTACGAAGATAGACCATTTACAGCTTTTAGTCATAAATATAACCTTTATCAATTTTGTAGAACACCTTATGGGTTAAAGAGTAGTTCAGCAGCTTTAATTAGGGCTTTAAACATTGCATTAGGGGATGACACAGGAGAGTTTGTAACCATTTACATAGATGATATGGTAATTAGTTCATGCAGTTTTGAGGAGCATCTACGTCATTTAAATATAGTTTTTCAGAAGTTAGATCAGGCAGGGTTCACTTTGAAGCTGTCTAAGTCGTCATTCTGTCAGTCAGAAGTGACATTTTCAGGTCATAGAGTGTCAAGTAGAGGTGTGACACCATAGGAAGGTAGGGTTAGCATGGGTGGACAGTAGCAACAGGGCATCGTTACAGACACTGAGTAATATGCTAGGTAGAGCAACGTGATGACGTTCATTTAAGGGAGCCACTTGCAAGGTTGGAAGCAGGTGACGCAGAAACATTTATAGTTTCCAAACGTATTGGGAAAACAGCATATGTGCTGGAGAATAGTGAGGGAAACAGATTATACGGAACGTATAATATACATAGTCTACGAAAATATGTGTCATAAAGTGAGTGTGTTTAGCTGGCGAGCCAGCCTATCAAATGAGTAAGTGTGGTGTCTGGTGCGTGGAAGATCTGGTCTTAAGGCAGGGGTATCAGAAGTCACACAGGGGGGTAGTATGTAAGTAAATGAGAGTTTTTAAGGTACAGGGAAATATGACGGGATTGTCGGATGCTGTTGAGCACTAAATTGTCTCGATGCACCAAGGCCATTTTGGCAGCGCTGATGGGTTCCCATTTATCTCCAAGAGATGGGGGAGCGCTTGAATAGGGCTTGTTAGCTTAAGGCGTCCACGAGATAAAAGATGGGCCATCAGAATGCGAGACAGTCCTTCATGAAACTCATACATATCAGCACACGTGATTTCTGTTTACGGCCTCGCCATGTAAGATTTGTAAGTGTGTAATTTAAGGTAATTTGTACAATGGTATTATTTCTGTGTTGAGAACTAGTATTAAGTAGAATATGGTTAACGGGAACTTAACAAGACAGGGCGATTACGGCACAGAAATATTTGGTGTTATATGTAATGCGCATTTACTGTTTTTTTTTCAGAAGTCAATATTAATTTAATCTACGTTAAAGAGAGATTAAGTATTATGGTCACGAGGCGCTGCCACAATAGTGTGATCGTGTGCTGAGTGATAAGTGGAATTAAATGTCACCATAAGGAGGGGACCTCCAGTGAAATTAGGAAGTTCTATGGTGATATAAATATATCAGAACACCTTCAATGCGTGTGATATGACATCATAAATACATAGTGCTCACACATTAATTATGTCTATTTCTCCAACATAGAGAAATTTGAGAGGCGGAAATATCCGTGGAACACTATTCCATATGTAAAACATTGGACTGGTTGCAAAGTGCAATCCATTGTGACAACAAACTTTGACGCAAAGTGCGTGAAGAAAAAATATGAGTGTATATATCTGTAATTTAGGGTGATTTCATTTATGTAATATGTATTTTGGATGGGGTTTATTAACGTGTCTGGGATAATCGGATAATGGACCGTCGTCACGGTAAATCATCCGATGATCCGAGGCGAATATGTAACGTGTTTTTCGAGGGGTTTTATGCAACTGGCATAAGTCAGTAGGAAGCCATTCTATATTTATTTACGCGGCAAATTGTTCAGCCAAGAGAATTTTTCATGGTAATTTATTATTATTATTAATTTATTATAATTATTATTAAGGTATTTTCGGAGCATTTTATAAAAAATTATTAGCATTCAGATAGGTTTTCTATGTCTTAGAAAACCCTATCCAGCAAATTATTACGAACGACGATATCATAGAAAATTATCTGATTACGGAATTTTACGGAGTTTTTGTCAGTTAGGGTATTTGAGAGAGATGACTCACTGGGAATTCTAATACAAGCTGATTCCTGTCGAGAAGCATGACGCAATCCTGGGTCGCAAGGTCTAGAAGAGGCGAATTGTTGAAACGGAAAACGACTTCTCCCTCTCGCCCGCGGAGTGTAATGAACCGGAGGAGGGGAAGTGGCGGCGTGCTCAGCCAATCAGCGGAGACAACGTAAGCTGGAACACGGTACCGTGGTGGGGGAGCCAACAGGTGCATATATCGTTCGACGCGCCGTGAAACGCGGACAATCTGTATAGTTCTTGCCGAGTGTGGATATACGCGGGAGTCGCTCCGATGTTCCGTGGAACGAGGACTATCTGTGAAATACTTGAGGTGTACGGTCGCAAGTGCGTGTCGCTCCGATGTTCAGTGGAGTTAGCGACGAACTTTTGTAAAACTGGGTTGTACGAGTGTTTGGGTCCGAGGTACGGACCATAGAATTATCTAATCTACCAGAATATCATCAAATTCCGACGGAGATGACGACGTCCAGGAGACTGTGGGAAGCTCACAACATCATCAAGAACGAGGGAAATGCTTTGGCAATTTCCAGTGGTAAGCGCCAATGACGCAGAAATACGCAATCTCTCATTTTCTTTGTTTTACATTTCATATTTCAGTAACTTCATAGCTTGGAAATAAGAGTAAAATCAATTTATCAGACTCCGTTTTCACGTAATTTTCTATCGGTAATATTCAAATCACAACGCTCCAATTTAAATTTTGTACTTATTATTATTATTAATTTTGCTATACTGGTTTTATATAATAAATTCATTTCTTTTACAATGCAATCTTTGCTTTCAGTAGGTAGCATTAGATATAGACCAATTCCTTCTCCTGATACAATTGTTTGTTGGGTTAATGATCAAATCATACCACGATCTGAGTGAATAGAGTCTTGAATGTGTTCTGCCAGAGCTAGACGTTGTTAAATACAAATTTAGATTTCAACATTGCATTGAGGTCTTGGCGCCCATTAAAACAACATAGCTTAGGCAAAGGTAAACAGCTACAATTATCACCCAACAGTGTGTGCTAGCAAAACTGCTACACTCTATCAACTTTACAAGAACCAGACAGCATTAATTGGCAAGGAAAGAGTGGAAGCAAGAATTGGGGAGTAAGACAAGGATGTGGACTATCACCACTGTTATTTAATATCTACATTGAAGAAGCCATTCAAGAATTCTTAGCTACCAACAGTCATGGCATAAAAGTTAATGGCAAGCTGTACAGTAACATACGATTTGCAGATGATATAGCCCTGATAACTGAAAATGAGAGTGATATGGAAAATGCTCTGAATCACATAAATGAATTATTGCAAGAGAAGTGTGGTATGAGGATAAAAAAAAAAAGAAATCCGAAGTAATGGCATGCACTAGGGATGGCAACCAAATAGTCAATGTGCTAATGGATGGTGAAAAACTAGCCCAAGTAAAGGATTTCAAATATCTGGAGAGCTTGATCACATCAAATGGAAAGTGTACGAGTGAAGTTAATGCTCGAATCGCAC
Source organism: Meconema thalassinum (assembly GCA_946902985.2). Lineage (NCBI taxonomy): Eukaryota > Metazoa > Arthropoda > Insecta > Orthoptera > Tettigoniidae > Meconema > Meconema thalassinum. The sequence continues at coordinate 945,701,996 of OX336388.2, read as the reverse complement.
AGGCAAAAGAAGCCTTCTCAAAAAAGAAGTCTTTACTAACATCCAAGACTGTTAAATTAGAGGTGCGAAAACACTTAGTGAAAAGTTTTGTATGGAGTATTGCAAGTTATGGCTCTGAAACATGGACTATGCGACAAGCAAATGTATCAAAACTTAGGGCATTCGAAATGTGGTGCTGGCGACGACTACTAAAGATACCTTGGACTGATAAAGTCACGAATGAGAATGTTCTCAAAAGAGCAAAGGAGACACGTACCTTGGTTGAATTCTTAAACAGAAGATGGAATAGTTTTGTTGGCCATTTGATTCGTCATTCTGACTGGTGCACCACACTCTTCGAAGGGAAGCTAGAAGGAAAGAGGAGTCGAGGAAGACCAAGGACTCAATTCATAGACAGCATTAAAGGCAAGCACACTTATTGCCATTTGAAACTCCAGGCCAGAGAAAGAAGACTTTTGGAAGACATGCATGTTACCCACCAACCTAGCGGTTGAGGAGAAGAAGAAGAAGATCTTTCCACTCGGTTGCTGGACACTTTCGTGGGAGTGATTTTGAAAAATGGGACGGAAGTGCATCGGAACGATCCAGCTGGCAGTGGTGGATCGAACGAAAGTGTGTAACACGCACTGCAGTGGTAAGAGGAAACAATGAGCATGCGGTATCGGAAATTGATACCATGACGTACTCTCGGCCATGTGGAATGTACATGACATACTGAACGGTAAACGCTCATGCGAACTCTGGTGTCAGGTGATTGAAACACATAGAGACCTGTTAATTATGGAGGTGAGTGATCTAGATCTAGCCTTTGCTTCCTTGAAATTGAGGAAATATCGCCGACCCAATTGTAGATTTCTGACGAAAGACTCAGCATTTGCTCTTTGTTATTCTTGTATTTATATCAGTGTCATTCGGTCTTAGTAGAGCAAACGTGTATATCAGCACCGGAATATCCCAGGTATTAAAAGCTTTCATAGTATTCCTACAGAACGGTTTTGATATCAGTATTTTTTGGTAAGTTCCCATTACATCCTCCTTTATACTTTTGCTGTGGAATGCTTCGAGCATACAATAGGATAGCGAGTGTGCCCGCTATGCTTCTACCGACCGACCGTGGAGCCAAAATAAAATCAGCTGATGTTGGGCAAAACAAAGTTGTCTCCCATAAGAATAGCATTATGAAGTGACTACTGCATCATTTTAAACGATATTTATCATATGAATATGACTCATTTTAACAGAATCCATATGAAATTACGTGTTGGTCTGTGAATCAAGAGGTCTGGGAACTGGGCAAGCCTTTCATGATCTACTGCTGTGCACATTGCATTTACTCGCAAGTTGGCCTATTTATAAGGAATTGAAGGTTATGAGCGGTGTCGCATCTATTAATCTAGTTGATCCATATCATATTCTTTATTTAGGCTAGTGCTGGTGGAAGCTACAAATCATTTAATAAAATGAGTTCCGTATTATAAACTACAATATCTGTAAAACACTCCCTTTTACAATAGAGTAATATCTGTGCCAATAATAGTATAAAATACCGGTGTATCAACAATTTCACGTGAGGTTTCTTCTATGTCAGATGTTACACATCATATGCGACTACTGTAAGGCTCGTCTGTAGTAGTGTAACTGTAAGAATATTTTAAGAAGTTTATTGTTGGCTGGCAATGCGGGCTGCATCACATCACCCCTACCAGTGTTCTGGTGCAGAATTGCGAAAATAGTTACATCTTGCGCTGTTTATAAATTGCAATCACGGGGAGTAATTAGTGCAGAAAGATTTCTTAGGCCTTGGGCCTCTGCATAAGTGCAATGGTGTTGGTTCAGTACATTGAGGTTATCAGCTGCAATAAGTGTTGGTGCTTTCAAATTTACTTTCATTTATTCCGATCCTTATCCTTGAGCGCTATGTGGCCACAAATGACACTATTGCTGCCTCAGGAGCTTGGGACAGCCGAAGTTTTCCAAAGTGCTCTGATTATTTTCTTACGACGCTATGCGACAAAAGACGACACTAATGGTCTCTACTTTTCTAGCAGCCAATGAGATATAGGCCCTAGGCAGTGTCTTTTATTTTACTTACTCCTCTTTCTAATCATATTTTTCAATTTATTTGTAAATTGCATGTGTCAGTACAGTGGTTAGTAAATAGCCGTTTCCCTATTCATTATTATCATTATCATTACGGGAAAACGACCTGAATGTTACGTCCATTATACTGTACTACTTATCACCCCCACTACCACCACCACCACAAAAAGTTATATTTTTTAAATATTCTTTTCTGTTTGTTTAAGTATCATGTGCCAATTCTGTATTAGTATTCATTAACATCCATAAAACAATTAAATCCACCGGGCGAAGCCGGGCATTACTGCTAGTACAGAATAAATACATGGGATCAGTCAGCCTTTAAGCCTAGTGTAATGGTGGCAACAAAGCAAAACAACCCACAACACTACAGCTAACAGAATTAGCTCTAGCTGCGAAAGTTTATAAAACAAAATTGAGTAACATCAAAATTCACTCCATGGTCTTGCCGCTCACCCTTGCTCAAGTTGTGTAATTGCAGTGAAGCAGGTTTGACACCACTGGAAAAAAATTACAACAGTCAGTCTGAAAGACTAGACGTTATATAATTTCAAATGACGCATGCTACAAATGCTACACATGTTAGAAAGGCTCAGGAGGGCTATTTCAACAGACTCCATTACCCATTAACTTAGGCTTCCCGCGCGGGCACCTCGTTAAGTGTCACCCTGTAATTTGCTCTGACATCCTGCACACCTCTTTAGGATGCACCCTGTATTCTTATCTGGCATCTTGTATATCTCTTTATAAGTCACCCTGTATTCTTGTGTGACATCTTGTACACCTCTTTAGGAGTCACCCTGTATTCTCGTCTGACATCTTGTGCACCTCTTTAGGAGTCACCCTGTATTCTTCTCTGCCATCTTGTACACCTGTTTAAGAGTCACCTTGTGTTCTTATCTGGCATCTTGTATATCTCTTTAGGAGTCACCCTGTATTCTTGTGTGACATCTTGTACACCTCTTTAGGAGTAACCCTGTAATCTTGTCTGACATCTTGTGCACCTCTTTAGGGGTCACCCTATATTCTTCTCTGCCATCTTGTACACCTCTTTAAGAGTCACCTTGTATTCTTATCTGGTATCTTGTATATCTCTTTAGGAGTCACCCTGTATTGTTATCTGGCATCTTGTACTGTATTTTGCTCTGACATTCTGCACACCTCTTTAGGAGGCATCCTGTATTCTTATATGGCATCTTGTATATCTCTTTAGAAGTCACCCTGTATTCTTGTGTTCGCTTCGCTCAAAGCCCCAGGTCGCTCGACGCCGCAGGACTCTTTCAACAGACTCCAATAACCATTAGCTTCTGCTTCCCGCGCGGCTGCATGACGTCACGCACTCAGTTCCCGCGCGGCTGCATGACGTCACTTCCGTCTCCGTAACGCATAACGTTGGACCCAAGCATAACGATGAAGTCGACAAGATCATTTGAAATGATAAAAAGTCACTCACCTGTCTGACGACCTCCACATCTTTCTCAGTCTTCACTGTGAGGACAGGGAAGGTGATGGGCACAGCCTTAGACTTCATGTTGCTCCTGGGACTCTGGAACAAACATTCACACTTGATTCGCTCTCTACCATTAACAATCAGAGAGTCAACACTTCATAATTCAGTTGTGCTTTATCAGGCAAGCTCCTTGAGAATGTATGTGTGGGTGGGACATGACAAGTCACTACACGCCTCGGAGTAAGAAGCAAAACAATACATACAGTACAGCAAGGGTGCAGAAATTTTCTCTGAACCAGCAGTGATTTCATCAACCTGATATAGCCCCTATTAGTGGACATGACGAAAACTAGAATTCTTTCCTTTTGGTCCATATTGATTTAAGACGCAATTGTTAAATATATTCCGCCCTGCCAATACAATATCCTTTTTAAAAAATTAAAATTGATACATATTCGGGCGTAAATGGTACCAAATGTTAAATACTTTTCTACACATACCTTCTTCAAAGACACTTATAAAATTAATTTTACAAATACATCAAAATAATAGAAACACTATAAATCTTTTCACTTTGAAATTATACCAAATACAATTTTAAAAATGTTAATAAAAATTCCTCCCTTATAAAAAGTTTTTTTTCTATCTTAAGATATTCCTATGTGGTGGTGGTTGGTTTTTTTTTTTTTTTTTTTTTTTTTTTTTTTTTTTTTTTTTTTTTATGAGGCTGGAGAACGATGCTTTTATCCAGTCTTTGTTGGGAATATATTTTTCACTAGATTTTGGGTTTCACTAACTAAATTGTGCGTTAACCTTTGCTATTGTTTGATAATATGTCCCCTTCTTGATTAATTCATTGTTTTCAGTTGTATAAAAGGCAAGAACCTTACAGTGCAGAGCCTCTGGCAATGTAGTTGCCACTCAGCTGGCAAAAATGTAAATACACATAAGCACAAGTCTTTTTCTGCTTTGCCCTTAGTTAAATAATAATAATATCGTAAAGCCTTGGGTGCCGGGTGCAAGCTTTGTTATCTGACACCCAAAGGGTAGCTTGCATGTTGAATTTCGTTGCTCCTTGAAGCACTATGAAAGTCAAGGAGGTTAGATATCTAAGCTCCTTGAACACTATAGCGCTTTCTAGTAGATAAATGAGGAACTTTGTGTTGGCGGAAACTCCCGAGATTAATTTTACCATCATGAACCCAACCTACTGAATTCAAATGGGTTCTTTGACATGCCAACATCGTATGACATGGTGTCGCAATTTTTGCAGCTTTTCAAAGGGGCGAACCTGCAAGCTTGGGGTTAGTAGACCGACACGTTGACCACTCACCCACCGTGGCAAGCTGCCCTTAGTTAATTTGCTATGTTTTCCTTAAAAGGCAATATTTTCAATTCGAACAAATTTCTCTTTTTACACATCTTGGTTCGATTCTTTTAACTTAATACAACTGAAAACAACACATTTATGAAGGAGGAACAAATGATTTAAACAAGATGTTCAGTAAAGAACATACAGCCTACTTCCTTCAAAATGTACGAGTATAGTTATAACTCATTGTCCTTTTCACGGAGTATAATTGAATGTTGGTTGTAGTAGGTTGTTGAATAACAATGTGCTATATTATACATTGATTGAATTATCACCTGAATTATAAATACACACACTAATACAGCCATCACAATGACACAGCTTAGCATACAAAATTCAACACTCACCAAATTACACGGGGCTAAATGACCATGATGTCCCTGCCTCTCAAATCCTTCCTCGTTGTCAGACAACTTCTACACACACCTAAGCACACGGGGCTACATGTCCACGATGCCGCAAAGCCCTAAAGAATCAACAACAACAACATAGAGCAGACTGAACTGCAGATCAACGACAGCTTCCTACACAAATCCTTCCTCACTTATTGTACACGTTCACACACTAGTACAGGCCACGCCAACTCAGGTGCTTCGCGAGCACTGGCCGGCACCTGGAAAAGTACCGTGCTCTGATGTAGGAGAGGAACTTGTAGTGGCAGCAGTTAGCGAGGCGAGAGTTGTGTTGTTGTTGTTGTTGTTGTTGTTGTTTGGTGAATGGGGCTGGGCAAATCAGCGCTCATCAGGTTGCATACCGGTATGAAAACAAATAATAATGTCAATTTTGTGTACAGACAGAAATAATAGTTTTATTGCGCTCCTGATTTGCACTAATTTTCATCATTCTTTGTTTATATTGGCATTGCTTTGAAGCCACTGATTTTCCGATATTTGGAACAATCGTTTTGGCAGTTGCAATCCGAAGTATAGATGGTAGCAGGTAGGGACCCTCTTCGGAGGTAGCCCTACCCAGGGAGTGGCGCCCCTGCCTATGCGAGTCCCAGAGCGCACTGGCCCGGTGTGTATCATCTGGTAAGGGTCCCAGCTCAGGGTTACGAGTGAAGACCACAACGGCAGTGAAGGCGGAGAAGATGAACTTCGGTACGGCGGAGCTGGCGGATGGGGCACATGTGTTTAGGCCCAACGGCAAAGCGGGCGGAAGAAGAATCCATTACTTTTATGGTTCCCAACGGTCGTGAAGGCGGAAGAGGCCATGCCAGACGAATTGGCTGTGAAGGCGCACCTCAGTAATATTTTGAGTCTGCGGCAGTTCGTTGCAGTCTCTGTGTCTGGTCTTGCATGTCTCATTTCATATGTGCCGCAGGACACGACTCCGAGATCATAGTGAGTGGGTCACTTCCTGGCAAGTTGTGATCCACCCTAAACAAATACACGCCAGTGGCAATTCTTCCATCAGTCACTTATTTTCTAAAGTCCAACGGCGATGGGATATGGATGGTGGGGGCAGGTTATGGGTGTAACTGGAAGCCCCTAGTTCGGACCTGCACGTTGGCAGCAGATGTGTGATGGTCGTCTTCCTGGGACTCTGTGGCTACTCAGGAGTTCGGTCCTGCATCTGTGTTTGAGCAGGCCTGTTTAGGATTACCGCTGCTCACCCCACATGGGGAAGGCCCTAGAAAAGGTGGGCTAAACATCGGAAGTCACATCTACTGTCCGGCTGGGCGGCCGCACCCAGCAGGTCACCCCTCATGCGGTCGAAAAACAAAAACTACCAAGTCAATAAGGACACACAATTTTATCATTGGAACATGGAACGTCAGAACTTTGCTTGACTTAAAAGATAACGACAGGCCTGAAAGAAGAACGGCTCTTATTACTCATGAATTATCCAGACTCAACATTGACATCGCTGCTCTCAGTGAAACCAGGTTGTCCACTGAAGAAAAATTACTGAGTTTGGATCAGGTTATACCATCTTCTGGAAGGGAAAGGAGGAGGGAGAACATCGTATTCATGGTGTAGGATTCGCTGTAAAGACCAAGCTAGTTAATGATTTCCAAATTACTCCCACTGCAATCAGCGAAAGACTTATGACTCTCCGCATTCCACTCTCTGGAGGTTCATTCATGACTCTCATATCTGCCTATGCTCCAACTTTGAAGGCCGATGATGAAGTTAAGGGCCAGTTCTATGACCAGCTTGGCACAATCATCTCCAAGGTACTATCTACAGATAAGCTCTTACTCCTTGGTGATTTCAATGCAAGAGTTGGGAAAGATAACCGGCTATGGCAAAATGTGATGGGTAAACAAGGTCTTGGATCCTGTAATCCCAATGGACTTCTTCTTCTTGGTCTTTGTGCAGAACATGAACTCTTCATCACCAACACTCAATTCCGATTACCTGACCGCTTCAAGACCACGTGGATGCATCCACGTTCTAAGCATTGGCACATCCTTGATTACGTCATTACCCGACAATGTGATAAGAAGGACATACTTATTACCAAAACAGCAAGGAATATTGACGATTGTTGGACGGATCACAAACTTCTCATCTGTAAACTCAGGATATCCATCAGCCCAAAACCACCAAGGCGTTTCCAAACCCCATCCAGAGGAAAGTTTAACACCTCCAAACTTCAGGATGAATCTATTTCCACAAACTTTGAGAATATGATCAATGCCCAGCTATCAGATCATCCAGTTAAAACAAGTGACATTCGAGAAGAATGGACCAATCTGAGGGAGATAATCACTAAGTCAGCTGAAGAAACCATTGGTTTGGTAAAGCAGAAAAGTCAAGACTGGTTTGATGACAACAATGAAGAAATTTTGCATCTCATCAACATCAAAAGGGAAGCCTATCTATCTCATCTTCAAGACCCATCCTCAAATACGAAGAAAGCTCTGTATTTAGAACTCAAGAGTAAGTGTCAGACACAAATAAGAGAGATAAAGAATACTTGGTGGCAGCGGAAAGCTGAGGAACTTCAGAGGCTATCTGATACTCGTGATCTGAGGAACTTCTATGCAGGGATTAAAGAGATATATGGCCCACTTCGTTCTTCATCAGGTACACTAAAATGTGCTGACAACTCTGCCACTCTTACTGACAGCCATGATATCTTAGAGCATTGGAAGGAACATTTCTCCATCCTTCTAAATCGTCCCTCAACAGCTGCTGAAGACTTCCTCCGTGATGTGCCGAAATATCCTGAACAACCATGGATGGCTGTACCTCCTTCTTACACGGAATTCAGTGTAGCTCTCAATCAAATGAAACCAAGAAAGGCACCTGGCCCAGATAACATCCCACTGGAATTAATTCAAGCTGGAGGTCAGTCCCTCAAAACGCGGATTTTCACTCTTATTCTCAAAATTTGGGAATTAGGAGAAGTACCTGGTGACCTAAAGAACGCCACTATCATCACAATCTTCAAGAAAGGTGATCGTAGTGTTTGTGGCAACTATCGCGGTATATCGCTACTATCTACTGTGGGTAAAATTCTCGCCAGAATTTTACTTAACCGCCTTCAGGTTATCTCAGAAAAGATCCTCCCCGAGTCCCAGTGTGGATTTCGATCTTCCAGAAGCACAACTGACTTGATTTTCTGCATAAGACAACTACAAGAAAAATGTAGTGAGCAACAGAATCCACTCTTCTTAGTCTTTTATGATCTGGAAAAGGCCTTTGACTCAGTTCCAAGATCTGCTATGTGGGCGGTGCTACAACGCTTTGGCTGTCCTCGACGCTTTGTTGATCTAATCCAAGCTCTCCATGATGGCATGACCGGTCAGGTTTGTCAGCAAAATAAGATCTCTGACGAATTTCCTATCACTCATGGACTGAAACAAGGCTGCGTACTTGCTCCAACACTGTTTGCATTGTATTTGGCTGCAATGCTCTATAAATCGCCCACAAACATCCCAGGTGTAGATGTCAGGTACCGATTTGATGGAGGGCTCTTCAACCTAGCTCGATTTCGCTCCAAGAAGCTAACTCAGGTTACGAAGATAACCAATATGTTGTATGCAGATGATGCAGCATCGCCTACACTCACGCCAGTGGAGTTGCAACAGACTGTTAATTGCTACAAGAATGCATGTGAACGTTTTGGTCTCACCATTAATGTTCAGAAGACCAAGGTTCTGGCACAACCCTCACCAGACCATCCCGGCTGCTGTCAAAATGTTTGAAGAAGAACGTCGTAGAATTGTTAAGGCCAAGCGACAAGCACGTAAGCTCCGTGCAGCACAGCCACGCCCTCCACCAACAGTTCTGTGTGATCTGTGTGGACGTTTGTTTCATGCACGCATTGGGCTGTTCAGTCACCGCAAACATGCCCACAGACCTCAACCTTAGATTATTTTAGACTGTTTTGGAAGAAGATGTATACTCGGAAACGAGTTAAAGCCGACGACGACAGCTTCCAAGGAAACTAAGGAAGACAAACTTGACCTTGTTTTTGTTTTGTTAATATTCATAATTGAAAACGAATGTTGTTCCGAACATAGCAACAAATTTCAGGGCAAGGGCATGAATCCTTGAGAATTCCTGTTCCACTACGCCTTTATAAAATGAAATCAAATCGCCATTGTAATGGTAAGAGCGGTCTGTCAAAATCGAATCGCTACTACTACTACTACTACTCGGCGATACAGTCTGTGTAGGACCTTGGCCTCTCCAACTATCGTTGCCCAATCCTGACGATCTTCTGTACGTTTCCTCCATCTTCTTACTCCCATCTTGCATAAGTTGTCCTCCACGTCATCCAACCATCGTTTCCTAGGTCTTCCTTTGCATCTTCTTCCACCTGGATTTCCTCTATAGGTCTTTTTAACCACTCCATCACCTGCCATTCTCTCCACATGTCCCAGCCATCTTAGCCTATTACTTTTTACTTCCGAAACTATATCAGGATGACCATATAGTTCCTCCAATTCTTTGTTTTCCCGTATTCTCCATCTTCCTGCCTCATTCACTGCTCCATAAATCTTCCTCAGTATTTTCCTTTCCCGTCTTCTCAACAGCTCCTCTTCTGTCACAGTCAGGCCCGCCGAGAGGGGGGGTCAGGCAGGGCTGGTGCCCCGGGGCCCAACCCTCCCAGGGGGGCCCGGCGTCCTAGGAGGATGGCCCAATCAGGCATTGATTTATTATTGCCTTTATGTGACTTGAATTTGCTACTGGCAATCATTTAGTGAATGCAAAGAACTGTCTGTGAACAGAGTTACAAGGATTGAAAAACTTATTCTGTCAAGTGGACAATTTTCCTTTACAAAGCGCTTGTGGGAGGAACAACTGTCTCAAAGCGGTCAACTTAGGCGATGCGGCTTCGCTATGTATTGTTCTCAGATTTTAAATTTAGCTTATTCGGCTTATGCACCAATCCTTCAAATAACTTTCTCATCCCTTCACTTATTTCGCCAAGGCCACGAGAGCCTGCGCTGCCCTGGTGTGTTAGGTCAGATAGCTCAATAGATTGAAGTTTGGTGCGTCACGTCAAGCTTAGATATTTAGAGGTGATAGCGTCTGAAATGAATATATTGTCTAGCTGGACGTATCGTATGCCGTGCAGGCAGGTAAGTAAAATAAACTTTGAAGTAGCGTTCACAAAGTAATTCACTTTATAGTTATTGTTGATTTAAGGGGCGGAACAGCGATATCATCGTCCCCTAGTAATTCACCTTCGCACTATGAGAAAAATTATCATTGCTGGCTAAATATCTTGCGAAAGGGTGGGATGATTCTGTTGTCAAACGTAGACAGAAGAAATGCATGCGAAATTGTTCATCTTCTCGTATACTGAATTGATAAAACAATTCTAACATTTGAATAATCTGTATGTTTAGGTGCAGTATAATTATTATTATTTATTACTGGTTCATTCAATACGATCAACAATCCTAGGTACTTGGGTTCGTGCTCAAATCATTTCTGATTAAGGGATTTAAGAAAACCTACATTACTATTGGTACTAGAGTTGCGAAATGCATCTAAAGGCTGAAACTAAGGTAACATTCGAGTATTTATCTGGACTGTGTGTTTAATTACCCAGGAGAAAATGACAATTAAGCTAGGGCACTGAACTTTGTTTTCCATCCTGTCAAGGAACGTCAGTGGTACGGGCAGATGACGTATCTGTTCTGCCCCTTAAAACAACAATAAGTAATGCCAGGGGTGTGCATGGCGATGGAGAAATTAATATATTGCATGTAGGCAACCGTGCAGATTTTCCTAAGACCCAATATTTGAACTATGCTTAATTTAGAAGAAAATTAAGATGAAGTATTGTCAAATATTAATACAAATACAATTTTGTTTTGAGCTGGTGCAGTGGCTATTATTATTATTGGACATCTCTACGCCATTTATTCCAAAGAGCAGCATCGATCTGCAAAGCACTTATTTTTCAGGAAGCGAAGAGATACTTTCCCTTGCGAATCAAGCCATTTCGTGATACGCTTCAACGTCTCAATACAGTTAAACATAAAATGAGTTGCTCTCTTTATCTACGACTTAGAAATGGCTCCGGGTCCTGACGAAGCCGCGGCAGGAATGCAGGATTCGGCTTCCCGATTGCGGAGTTAAATAAGGTACTTTGCCGGCATTTGTCTGGAGGGAAGAACCACACTCAGGATAGCCGCTGTCAGCACCGGGATTCGAACATCCGATCTGCAGACTTGCTGTAGACTCCCATCACGGTCGTTGGTGAGCTCCACCGTGGGGTCTTTCTTGAAGGTGCGAGAGCTTTTACTTCAATATCGGAGAGTCATTCCTATAGCCACTAAATTTCAATGGTCACCAAATTTTTACTCCAAAATATCACAAAACTAATCACCCAAATGGTCTAAAACTCAATAATTTGGACCTAATTTTTGCAAATTTTTCCGGAGGAGGATGCCCGGACCCCACCCGGAGCTTGGTGATATTCCATCTCCCAGATCCCCTGTGTGTCCACTCCCCCATAATCTTGGCTTAAATCCGCCTCGGATGGTCACCAGTCATAGATGGGGTGGGGGATTTTAGGAGAACTTGGCTCTAGTTTTGCTTACTGCAAAGCAATATTAAATTATATGAAATCCACTGACTGCAAATTACAAAATATAGTTCAAATTCACCTTTTCTTCTTTCGTGTTAAAACAAATCACTGATCAGCTGCAATCTACTGATAGCACATAATTACTTGACTTACGTATGAGTACTGTATTAAAAAAAACTTGCACTACAGCCCATGAAGGGCCTAGGCCTACTGTATACCTGTGGTTAATTATGAAAATGTATTTTGCTTTGTTTAATGTACAAAGATGTGTGATCGCCGTTCAACCAAAACACTTACCAGTGTAAGGGGTGTGACTCTTCAAGAGCAGCAAATTTTAAGAATGTCAACTAGAAACACTATACGTAAAACGTATATTAAAATAAGTCTTGACTTTGTGTAAAAATCAGTTTTCATTATGAAAAGAGATTACGTTATATGTCACAGAGATCGTAGTACTGCACAGTGTACAGTATACCCTTTCCACCTCTTTTAACATGCAGTTCAGTGAGCTGAACTTCCTGTTGATTAATTTTTGGATCTGAGGACGTCGTGGTCATCATTCCTTTCTACTTACTGTGCGTGTAGAACTCTGTCCGGCAATCTATATCTGAAGTTAATAATATATTTTAATTAATTTGGGATAGAATTGGGGAGGAAATTAATCTACGATGGTGCAACTACAGCCTTTGGTATAGGGTTAAAACGATGAATCATGGAAAAGCTTATAATCACTGACGGTAGAATTCGAACCCACCTGTTTCCGAGTTCATGGAAAACGGCTTTTTTCAATGTGAATTTGTTCCCCAAGTTTTTTTTTTTTTTTGAGTCGTTTCGGCCATCAATGGCCCACGATGTTCTTCACTCATATGATCACTGTAATGCTTGTTTTCTTGTCTGCCAGTAGATCTTCATTCTTGACGAATGTTCAGCTCTCCTTTCTTCCGTCCACTTGCAGTGAGGGCGAGGCATTACAGATGTTAAAGGGTGTAGATTACTGTTCCCCAAGTTAAATACTGTAAAACCAATGAAATTACGGTCCGGCAAATGCATTTTCTTTTCAAATTTGTGTACGACAAACGAGCATATTGAGTTTACGAGTATCACTGAAGTTCTAAAATTATTGATATCAAAGAAGATCTGCAGAACTTTAAATCTGAACACGGTGCATGCTTACAGTATTACCTCATCAGGGCAAATTTAGATCTGTCAAACGCCAAAACTAAACAGTATAGATCTCGATGGCCTTACTCTGATAATTTCTGTTAATTGAAAATAATGCATTGGTACGCGCTTGTCAGGTATAAACATTGAATTTGCAAATACTTTTGCGTGCATTCCCCCAGTTTCACTGTTGTAAATTTAACATACCAGCATTGACTTATTTATATTGATAGTAATTCACGCTCTGCTTGTGATAATACATATAGCATGGATTTAGTGGAATACATAATTGAAATATTATACAGTAGCCTATTTATGGCAGCCAATGGTCATATCAGGACATTTCAATTGAACGCCCGTAGGCTATCTAACAAGTTCAATTTCAAGTAGTTCCAATTTTGGCTAACAGACGCCACTGTAACTAACACCCAGTGGCGAACGTTGGAACTTGAGAGCGTTTCTAACCAAATAACCTACACATCTTGACTACACACTACAAATTGAAGTGGTAGGTTATTTTACATACCATAAATCTGCATTACATGGGCCTGCCGGCTTTACTTCCTCTCCAAATAAAGGCATAATGAAGGATTTCAACGCTTTTAAAAATCCGACGACTTCGACCGGGTTTAAACCCGCGATCTTGGGCATAGCAGCTCAGCATGCTACAATTATTATGATTATTATTATTATTGTAGCCTCCGTGGCTTAGGCGGCAGCACGTCGGCCTCTCACCGCTGGGTCCGTGGTTCAAATCCCGGTCACTCCATGTGAGATCTGTGCTGGACAAAACGGAGGCAGACAGGTTTTTCTCCGGGTACTCCGGTTTTCCCTGTCAAAAATTCCATTCCAGCAACACTCTCCACTATCATTTCATTTCATCTGTCATTCATTTAATCATTGCCCCAGAGGAGTGCGTCAGGCCTCGGCAGCCGGCACAGTTCATATCCTCGCCGCTAGATAGGGGCTTCATTCATTCCATTCCTGACCCGGTCGGAGACTGGAAGCAGGCTGTGGATTTTCATTCATTATTATTATTATTATTATTATTACTATTACTATTATTACTTCAATAGAGAACTAAAAGGGAAGAGACCGAGCGGAAGACCCAGAAAACGATGGATTGTGACCGTGAAATCAGAAGTGGAGAAAAAAGGGCTGAAATGGGAAGAAGTTTTAGAACGGAAGTTGTGCAATGACTGAAAGCAGTGGCTAGCGTTTGTCTACCGCACCCGGGAAACTTCAGACGGAAAAGGAAGATGATGATGATTATTATTATTGCTTGCTGGTTTTTTATGTTCTTGTAATTGATTTCATGATGAACATTTTGTGCAAATTTACGAGGATTATAATTTAAATTTACAGAATTTGGTTATAAAGGGGGGCCTGGGAGATTCCAGCCCCAGGGCCCGTCGCCGCTCTCCACGGCCGTGGTCACAGTCATAGTCCATGTTTCCGAGCCATTCATTACCACTGGTCTTATAACTGTTCGGTACACTGTCACCTTGGATCTTCTACTGAGGATGCGTGCTTTGAGGATTTTTATCAGTGCCCAATAAGCTCTATTACCGGCTGCAATTCTTGCTTTCATTTCTTCTCTTGTGCTATTATCTTCAGTAACCAGTACTCCCATATACTTGAAACTTTCACACCTCTCAAAATTCACCCCATTTAGGTTTACAAATAAATTTATATATTTATCTTTCTCCACAGTATTTCTCATAGATAATAATAAATATTGAGTTTTGTTGTAGTTCACTCGTAATCCTACTTCTTCCAATTCATTTTCTAACCATCCCATCCCTTCTTCAAGATCCTTCAGTCTTCGTGACAGCATACCTACATCATCAGCATACGCTAGATTTTGGCTCATACGGTTTAACAGCGTGCCTCCTGGATTGCTGATATCTACCTTCCTCATTACTCTCTCTAGTACTATATTGAACAGCAGCGTGGACAGTACGTCTCCCTGTCGTAAGCCTTGGTTTACCTCAAAAATGTTTGAGAGTCTTCCTTCAACTTTAACTCGACATTTTGTGCCAGTAGAGTCATTTGCACCAATCTGATTAGTTTGGGAGGGAATCCCGTGTCCATCAAGGTCTGATACAGAGTTTTCCTTCTTACACTGTCATAAGCCAGTTTGAAATCCACATATAATTGGTGCACATCCACATTATATTCGTAACACTTTTCCATTATTAGCCTTATTGTGAAGATATGGTCCGTCGTCAATCTACCCTGTCGGAATCCACACTCGTATTCTCCAAGTCTCTCTTCAACAAGAGGTGCAAGTCTCATAGCCATTACCTTGGCTAGGATTTTATACAACACACTAAGCGGTGCTATGCCACGATAATTTTCACACTTTGCTTTATCGTTCTTCTTATGAATTGGGCAAATAATGGCCGTGTTCCACTGTTCTGGCATCACCTCCTTCTCCCATATCTCCACAATCAACTGGTGTACCAGCTTTGCCAAATGTTTCCCACCACACTTAATCATCTCTGCTGACATATTATCACCTCCTGGGGCTTTGTTATTCCTCAAGCTTTTACTTGCCACTAACCTCCTCCAGCGTCGGCACGGGTACTGATATTGCATCAGTGTCATCCTTGAACCATGGTTGGTCATTCTCTTGATCCTCCTGTTCAAGCAATACCTTCTCTGCAGTAGCATTGAGCAGCTCGCTGAAATATTCAGCATGTCGATCTAAAATCTGTTCTTCTCCTCCTATGAAATTTCCTTCTTTATCTCTGCAGAAAACTGCACGGGGTTGAAAGCCCTTCTTCACTCCCTGTATTCTTTTATAGAACTTTCTCACTTCTTGATTATTGTATTCTTCTTCTAGTTCTTCAATCCATTTCTTCTCTGATTCCCGTTTCTCCTACAAATTCTATCTGCCTCTTTCCTTTTCCTTTTATGTTCTTCTGTATTTTTTCTCGTTGGTCTACTTATCATTTTCTCCCTTGCAGCATTCCTCTCCATTATAGCTAGTTTACATTCTTCATCAAACCACATTTGTCTTTTAATCCTTTCTTCTGTCCCCAGTACTTCTTCTGCAGCTTCGTGTAGTGCATCCCTCATTATACTCTATTTTCTTTCTACTCCCTCTAAATCCCAATTTTGTTTAGTCTCCAACTTCTTCCGTAAATGTGTTTCATATTGTTCGGCAGTTCCCTTTTCTTTTAGTTTTAAGACATTATAACTTCTAGGGTCTTTCCTCATCTTTCCAGATCTGTACAGTCACAAACCGCTCCTCTACAATTATCAACTTCGAGTATATCAGATGCGTGTCTTCTACCAATTACCACATGGTCAATTTGGTTGAACGTGGTTCCATCTGGTGAACACCACGTTACTTTCCTTATATCCTTTCTCTGAAGCCATGTACTTTTCATCAACATTTCATTTCCCATGGCAAAGTCGATGAGTCTCTGTCCTTTATTATTTGATACCCCATGCAGACTTTCCTTTCCTACCGTCTCTCTAAATGCTTCTTTTCCCAACTTCGCATTGAAATCACCTAACACGATTTTTACATCTTGCCAGTGGCGGTTTCCGGGTATTCGCCCTGGAGCCAGTGCACACCCATTCTTGAAAAATTGCCGTTCACATTTGAATTTTACGAATATAAAAATTAATATAAGATTTTATGGTAGTATAAAGCGTCAACAAATGTCCAGGATACCGCTTTTTTACATTTAAATGTACCGCGTTCGTTGCGCCTCACTGTACGTTGCTTGTGTGCTGGCTCGGGTATCATCAAATATCGCCGTTCGCCACCTGCAGCTTTGTAGCCAGCGTTAGGCTTGACGGCATAAGAGTGGACGGCAAGAGAGGAGAGCGGATGTGTGTTTACTATAACAGAATCGGAGCCAAATCCTTGCCCGGCGAATTGTACTGCGCATGCTCCGTTTATTTTCCATCTCCTGTCGCATCTGATTGACAGACGAAGAAGCGATGACCGCTAGCGTGCAGGAGCTACTGCACTATCTGTTGGTAAATTGTTGTACCAAGTAGAGTTTCATGCGCAGTTTGAAACATGGTTTGAAAGGATGTGTCTTTACGCAGCTTGTATAATAGCGCCACTGCCATTTGATTTTCAATGTGCATTTAAAAACCACAATCATACAGCCAACTGTATGATATTATATAGTCTATAGTTACATGTAACAGTGAATCCAGTTTCATTACATTTCTTTATAATTTACAGATTTTTAAGGTCCAGTAATTTGGAGGATTAACACAGCCTATTATCTTGTTGATCTTGGACATGGCAAGTATTTGTCACAAGTGTGTTTCTAAAGTGTGGAATATTTGAGTGCATGTGCATTATTACGTATTTGATAGCTTATCCTCCCAGCTTGGCTTCACCCACTGACATAGCTAGGATCATTCCTCTACCGTCAGAAGGATGGTGTCTGGGAGGCAAACACACTTTTTCAGCAAATGCAACTGGGGATGGTGACAGGTGACCGCAAACTTGGGTCTAATTCAGGGTCAAAGAAGAAATTTTGACCGTTGGCCTGAAAGGAAAGGTCCCGGTATTTGCCTAGTGATAAAAATGGAAAACCACGAAAATCATTTTCAGGACGGCCGAGGTGGGATTCGGGATTATTATGGCTACTGTTCAGGATTTCAAAACTATTACATCGTCTCAACTTACTTACTCTGCAAGAAAAGGTGGCCATATAATAAGAAATGGGAAGACCTATTCCAAACCTGAATTTAATTCAAACATCCCTGTGCAAAGCGTAGGTTAGGAATCGCTTATTCCATGATGAAGTTATAGCAAGTTAGTATGAGTGGGCTTGTGGCTGTGAACTAACCAACTGGATGTATTGTTTTCCGTTCTTAAAGTCGTGCTACGTGCACAAAAAAAGAAAATTCCTCTCTGCACGCTGGAAGCGGAGGTAGATTTCACCGGGCAAAGAAAAATGCTTCGAATTCACTAAATTTGCCAATTGTTGTACAGTATACCTACGAAAGTTACACATGTTTAACATACAGCATCTTCTTATAATACCTGAAATATTTTGCTCATCCCTTGGTGCAAGGGCGGGTCATATCAAATATTCTTTCAGGCAAAAAATGTTGTTACATTTTAGAGGGGTATTGACCATTTTAAACTGGTTTGATATTGTGCCTATTAAGGGAGGTATGATTTCTTTTCTCTAAAAACTCCATTTTCCCCACCCCTTTGGTCAAACTTACGATGATAAGCACTTGGCCCTTATTCCAAAAATAGTACGAACTTTGAATGGATTCAGTTTTTAACATACTATGAAAGTTATAGCAATATTTCACTTTCCCCCCATTCCAACCCCTTGATCCATTTTGCCCGTTAGCGAACTCGACCGAGATTTTGAATGGTTATATTTTATGTAGGCCTATACATATACATTATATATTAACTTTTGAACTGACGTTGGATTTGGGATCTGTGGGATGTGAAACGCGAAGATATGTCAATTTTTTTCCGGATGTCGAAATAGTACCCTTTGCAATAGGTAGCTTTCTAATGAAATCTAACTAAAATCGACAAATGTGAACAATCAAAAGCCTACATGAATGCAGAATTGGAATTACAAGTACTAGGAAAGTAACAAATCAGACAACAGCTTCATTGTGCATTCAGGAGGGAACATAGAACAGCAAAATATCGAGGTGTCGAAAAACCAACTCCAAGTGCCACTAGATGCATATCTAAGCATACAAAATAGAGTACCGGTAACATTGTGAGGAGACAGTTATTTTGTATGCTTAGATATGCATCAAATTTAGATGGTTTTTTTTTTTAAGAGTGCACACCCACAATTTTTCTTCACCAGCCGCTACTGCATCTTGCCTTGCTATACCCTCAAGATCCTGTTCAAGCTGACTGTAGAACGTGTCTTTCACCTCATCCTCTTCTGTTGGAGCATATACACAAAAAGGTGATATTAAAGAATCATGCTTTCATCCTCAAAGTACATATCCTTTGATTTACAGGCTTAAAATATCTATTATCCACGAGGAAACCTGTGCCACCTATTTTTCCACTGTCGCCTCCACTATACATTATTGTATGGTTATCACTTCTCAATATACCATCTCCTCTCCATTTCATCTCTTGGATCACTGCCACTCCTATACTATATTTCTCCACCTCTTCCTTAAGGCCCTTCAACGCTCTAGGTTTGTTCAATGTTCTCACAATCCAGGTTGCTATGTACATATCATTTTTCCGTTTACATTTTCCTTTTCCTTGCATAGGTCGTTTATCATTATCATCAGTCCGGCTATTATTGTATTGGAGTTTCATAACAGGCTATTTTTTTCGATATGGGGTTGTTAGCCCCATGATCAACCCCCAACCTGGAGGACCAGGGTATCTCTCTTTGTTTGACCCATCACCTTTGATCTGTCCGGCATGGGAGGCCCTACCAGGAGCTTACGCTCCCGCTGGCATAGCTCGCAGGATCATTTGGGCTCTCAAGGCCCCACATCACGTCAAGATGAAGATACCATCGTGAGGGAAAATCGAATCGCACTGTAGTTTTATCAGCTCAACTTGGAGACTTGATGGGGCATCCTCTGGGCACACCGAAAAAGGCGTCATTAAAACTTAAAGTGTTAGTTTTACTTGTTTTATTTCTTCAAACCTGAGCCTCCGTGGCTTAGGCGGCAGCACGCCGGCCTCTCACCGCTGGGTCCGTGGTTCAAATCCCAGTCACTCCATGTGAGATCTGTGCTGGACAAAACGGAGGCAGACAGGTTTTTCTCCGGGTACTCCGGTTTTCCCTGTCAAAATTTCATTCCAGCAACACTCTCCACTATCATTTCATTTCATCTGTCATTCATTTAATCATTGCCCCAGAGGAGTGTGTCAGGCCTCGGCAGCCGGCACAGTTCATATCCTCGCCGCTAGATGGGGGCTCATTCATTCCATTCCTGACCCGGTCGGAGACTGGAAGCAGGCTGTGAATTTTCATTTTCATTTCTTCAAACCTATCTTCAAATTCTTTATGCAATGACTGTGACGGTTTTGAGAACTCACTGATGTGTTCATAAGTACTTAAATTCAAGGATTTTAGAAGGAGAAAATTGTCCCCATTTCCTTCTTGTAGGTGACTTTTTAAAAGCACAAGCTGCAATTTTAAACTATCAATACGGTCACACA
Organism: Meconema thalassinum; assembly: GCA_946902985.2. Taxonomy (NCBI): domain Eukaryota; kingdom Metazoa; phylum Arthropoda; class Insecta; order Orthoptera; family Tettigoniidae; genus Meconema; species Meconema thalassinum. Next base: position 945,681,749 of record OX336388.2, on the reverse strand, counting down.
TAGTACTGATTAATTTATTTTTGCCTTGCAACGAGATATTTAAATCATTTAAATACCGGTGATGTCTTTCATGAAAGCGAGGTCAGCGATCCATTGCTCATTATCCAAGTCTGACTGTGCTACCGCCACTACACGGGGAGGAAAGAGGGAAGGGAGGGGGAAAGCACCAGTGCTGCACCGGGGCGCGCAAGCACTAAGTGCTCGGGTTGGCGTGGCCTGCACTAGTACATACATCACACTGTCACAGGTTAACAGACAACTTCCACACACACCCAAGTACACGAGGTTACATGACCATGATGCCGCAAAGCCCCAAAAGAATCAACAATAACAGACTCCATACAGAGTAACTGTAGTCCAAGAATAAAATGTCGAGCCCTTGTCAATGAAAAACGCACCACTTTCTGTAATTAGATTTTGCAAAACATTGTTGATCCACAGTTAATAATTTTCCCTGATGAGGTAGTGTTTCATTTAAATGGTCACGTTCCTTCAGAGAACAATAGATACTGGAGCACAGAAAAACCCATCTGATTCTCTGATGTTTGCATGGGAATCGCCCTGCCGCAGAGGGAAGCGGATGCACTGTATATATACATACAGTGAGGGCCTTCCCTAAAGGGAGGTTTGCTTGTGCCCAAGATGGGTGGAGAGTGATTAGTCACCGCCACTTGAGAAGCACTTGGCGATTACCACAAGCGCAGAACAGGAAGTCCTGAATGCTAGCATTGCATTTATTACACGCTGCTGGCAATATACCGTAGTTGAGAGAGTTAAGACTTGCGGTGAAGTACTGTAGACCGTCGTGTATCCAGTGAACAGGGTTAGATATGGAACAAGACAACGCATTTTCCTAGTGGAAACTTATCTTCTCAAGAAGAAGTCTTACAGTAAATGTGTCCGTAATTCAGCACCGTCAGGGGCCGATAGCCTAGATGTTAGGCCCCTTAAAACAACAATTATCATCATCATCATCTTCAGCACCGTGCGATTTTTACTTGTTGGGGAACCTCAAACTAAAGGTATACAGAAACAAACCGCATATTTTGGAGGCTCTCAAGAACCAAATAACTGCACCGATACGAAAATCAGCGAGTGTACCAAGACTTCCTACCTCGGTGCAACGTGTGATTAGAAAATGAAGGACATAATTCCCAGCAAATACTGAGAAATTCATAGAAGTAAATATGATTATTAAGTATGTAAGAAAGTGTAAATGTGTTAACCGACAGCGTGGAGCGAGGAATGGTGCACGTTATGAAAGGCCAACAGCTGGTGTGGAGTGTCGTGTGCGACACGCATGGATCACTGTCTGCTTTGTGAGTCTATCTAGCGGCCAGCTCCTAAAATATTACAAATCTAGCAACATACATTAGTGGACGAAATATCAATCTTGCATTTGATATACAGCATATAACGATCGAGTGTATCGATTACAGATGATTTATATTGTTTGAAAAACGAGATGGTTGTGTTGTCATGCCGGCCAAAATGTGTGTTTTGATCGCAGATTCGAAAAGTAGCCAAGCGATGTTTTAACGGATGATGATATGGAAAATTATCGCTTGTTGCTAGAACAATTCAATGAATTAGGAGAATATCTGGGAGGTTTCAGACCATTGGGAAGTTACCCAGATCGAATCATGAGCCTAAAACTGATAATGGGTTATAATAGGAAAGGAATAGAGATATGGTGATAACATTTATCGATTTAAAAAAGCATAGGATTGTATTCAAAGAGAATCTTTATTAAAAATTCTAAGAGACATGGGATTACACCCCAAATTGACAAATCTCATAAAACTAACTCTTACAGGCACTAAATCAAAGGTTGAATTTAGAGGTGAATTCTCTGACCTATTTGAGGCACAACCAGTTTACGACAAGGTGATGGCTATCACCATTACTATTTAATTGTGCATTAGGAATGGTAATGCGAGAATGGTCTAAGAAATGCCCTCCAAATATAAAAGTAGGTAGAAAAAAATTAAACAAACTGTCTTGGTTTTGCAGACGACATGACATTATTAACGAAAGATTTAAGGGTAGCCAAAACACAGATATCAGAGCTTCAGACCATTGCAAATAATTGGCCCTAAGATATCATTTGAAAAAACAGAAATCATGCCACAAAAACCAATACCAAAAGAAATACAAATTAATAGTACAAAAATCAAAATTGTAACACGAATCAAATATCTAGGAGAGTTAATAACAAACAACTTAAATGAGAAAGCATCGATTCAAATAAGAACAAACAAGTTATCTAGGGCACAAAAATTAACATGGGGAACTTACAAAAAGAAATGCTTATCAATTAATGCAAAACTTAAACATTACAATACTGTCATAAAACTGGAAGCCACATACGCAGCAGGGACATTATTCCATCTAAATGAACATTCTAAAACTGACAGATTACAAAAGATCATACGACGAATTGGAAGAACTTATATCAATAAAAGTTATAAAAAGGATGGGCAATGGCGAATAATACCTAACAATATTGTCTATAACAACCTAGAACCCATTACAGATACCATGCGAAAGAAAAGACTAGGATTCTTTGGGCACATCATGAGAATGCCAGATTCACGTTTTCTAAAATAACTAGTACAGCACAATCTTGCTTCAAAAACACAACAACTGGATGCCGATGGTTAAAAGAAATCAGAGAGGACTTAAGGGGACTGATGAGTGAGATTTCATGAAATTCAGCCAAAATACCGAATTTTGGATTTTGCCCAAATTTGGGACCCAAACCTTTTGTGAAATAAGGCATGTGGGCCAGACTCGACTTTTTAATGAACATCTTAAAGAAGCCGCACCGATGCTTGTGGGAACGTGGACCGATCTTATGAACGAATTCTTACATCAGGGAAGGATACCCGATTCATGGAGACGATCCAGAATAAAAATGCTGTATAAAGGGAAAAGTGACTCCAGTGATCCTAATGCCTATAGAGGGAGTGCATTGGAAGATACTCTCTTCAAACTTATGATGAAAATACTTACAACAAGACTGACACAACTGATAGACGATAAAATCCCGGAAGAGCAGTTTGGCTTCCGCAAGCAGAGATCGTCACTGCAAGCTGTCAATTACTTACTCGACATAAGACAGGACACTTTGAGGCTTCCAAAACAGAAAGTATATGCAATCTTCATAGACTTCTCTAAGGCCTTCGACCGCATTAATAGAAGCATACTAGTGAAGAAACTCATAGAAATGATTGGTCTGGAGCATCACTACATCATCAGATTGATTAAGGATATTATACATAACAACCAGGTAGAAATAGATAACGGAATAACTATATCTAATCCTATCAATCAAACAATGGGAGTACTTCAGGGTGCCCCTTTAAGTCCTCTTCTATTTAATGTCGCGAATGCAGATGTGGTATGTCTCTTACGTTCCCAGAAATTAAAAATCATCATATATGCCGATGATATGGCTCTGACCTCGTCGTCAAGAGAAGAGCTACAAGACAGCTTGAATCAACTTGCAATATAGGTCCAGGCCTTCGACCTGTTAAGTCGACAGGTCATACTTGAGGAACTTCAGACTATGCTCAGCGAGTCTGATTATCTGACACTGATAATAACCAACATTCTACATCACAATACCGTGTTTATCTCCGATGGCCTTCAGTTCTCAAATCCTATTGAGCAGATAAATGGTGTCCTACAGGGTGACCCAATCAGTCCGCTGCTGTTCATTCTCTCAACTGCTGACATCACCGGTATCCTCGAGTCTTTGGAAGAGAAGATATTTCTTTATATATACGCAGATGATGTAGTAATTGGAGCAAAGAGTTTGGAAGTTCTGCAGGAATGTATGGATCATCTGCTTCTCTGGGCCAAGAGGAACAAATTACAGATCAACGAGAATAAAACAGCCCACATGGTCTTCCGTAAGGGAGGAATAATTTCGAATCGAGATAAGATTTATTACAGACCTGGAGATTTACCGATAACAGCCGTCAAGAATTGTAACTATTTAGGGTTCATTTTCCAGATGACAGGAACTTCTTTCACAATGTATGTGAGAAACAGAGTGACTGCTGCACTAATAGCTATGAACAACATACAGCATTTACGTAAACTATCTTTAGTTACCGCTATGAAGCTCTTTGTTTCCCCACTGACACCTATCTTAACCTACGGTCTGGAACTGATCTGGCCACATCTGACCAAAACCAACTTAAAGGAAATAGAACAAGTTAAGTCTATCTTCCTAAAGAAAGCGATGTGTGTATCGAAATTTACTCCGTCCCAGCTAATGTAAGAGCAGTCTGCAGAGCCATTCTGTATTGAGCAAATCAGACTACAAATGCAGCTTCCATCTAGCGCTGCCTATCAGGAACTTCTTGCGGAATTTCATTTAAAAAAGAAAGAAATATGGTTGGACTTCTATGGGACAGAAGCGATGTTGTCATCTCACTGGAAGAGTGCAGATTACGATTTACGACACACTGTGACGCATTTCGCAGACCATGGATTTCACTTCAGGATATGCAGAAGAAAAGACTTTCACACCCCAAATGCAGCTACGTGCATATGTGAATTGTGTAGCGAGCCCTGTGACCGATATCATGCGGCATACTGTAAAAGAAGATTGATTCCCTGACGCAATTTTGTAGCGACTGACAGTTCCTGCATTGTATATACAGTACTTTTTCATTGGCCATTGGCTGCATTAAAACTATTATAAAACAATTATAAAACAACGATCTTGATGTAAACCTTCAGAAAACGGTAGCAATGATATTCAGAAAGGGCGGAAGAACTGCCAAAGATGACATTCTTTACCTCAAGAGATGAAGGAAAAGGAAGAAGGAAGGAAGATTGTAGTTTTACGTGACCGTGAATCTTGTGATTATAAGCCACGGGATCTCCTTTTTACGTGGAATCCAAACCACAGGACATGGCATTTCACTTTGAAAATCTCACATGCATTGACCGGGAAACCCTCAAGAGATGAACCTTTATTCAAACCAGCCATTACAAATATCTAAGAATTACTCTGCAAATACAAGGGAAATTATTTAGGCTCAAGTATAGATTGCGATTACCTGCTTTTTGTGGAATTTTAGTGACCTCGGTGACGTCACCTATGACGTATTCATGTTGATGCTCTTTTGTTCAGCGTGTTTGTGCGGTCTGGCTAGTGTGCACCATTATTTTTCTTTCCCCGGTTAGTATTCCGTGAGATTTTGACACGTTCAGACGCGTGCAGTGATGTGTTGCAGAAATAAAGTTTCATTTTGTTGAGATATAATGTGTATGGTCTTTTTATGCTGTTTGTGTTTCTTTGGTGGTAGGTATTGTGTTGGCAAGAAGTTTAAAAGTAATTAAGTTGGCTGCTGTTATGACGTGAAATGGGTAAGTCATGTATTTTTTGATATTATTCGTATTGTGCAATTTGACTTGGAAGTGTGAATATCGTGAGACATTTGAATTCGGGACAATACCGATTGAAATTTCCCTTCATTAAGACTTATATACTGGAAATATGTGCTCTATTACGTATTTATGTGTGTATTTTGTTGTTGAATTTGAACTACGGCGGTCATATTGCTCACTCCAGCTGTGCGTGACATGACGAGACATTGATGTCAAGGCAGTGTGCCCAACATGTATGATATAAAATTCACCACCACTAAGAAATCTGGATGCGTTAGGCTGTAACCATTGTGAAAACCATTGATCTGGACGTGTTAGGCTGTAACCATTGTCAAAACCATTTATCTGGATGCGTTAGGCTGTAACCATTGTCAAAACCATTGATCTGGACGCGTTAGGCTGTAACCATTGATCTGGATGTGTTAGGTTGTAAACATTGTCAAAACCATTGGTCTAGGCGGGTTAGGCTGTAACCATTGTCAAAAACCATTGGATTGGACAAAACGAAGGTTAGAAGGTCGGGGGGTAGGTGCGGCCTTGCCCGCGGGCAGCTAGCGGGGCACGGTTCACACAAAACCATTGGATTGGACGTATAAAAGTATAAATGAACATGGCGCTTTAGAATAGTTTTCACTATATTGGCCCTTTGTTGGTTAGTCTACTCAGTGGCGGATCTAGGGGAGGGCGAGGAGGGTGACCGCCCAGGGCCCCGCGCCATGGATTGTTTTCAATTTAATTGATAATTAATTATACTTTTCAAACTCTTCAAACTAATTTATAATTCATATTGTTTTTTCAGTGTTGCTATGGCCTCCCGTGACAGTTTAGCAACTTTAGATTTCAGTGAAATGATAGAAGACTTCAACCGGGAAAAAGTCGTATTTTTTAATATTTTTAATATTTTATAGGTTACATAATCTTCTTCAAGGGGACTTAAAGGTTTCTTTCATATTATTTAAAAAAATGTACTGTAGTGTATTCATAATATTGTAACGATTCTTTATTTTATTATTACAAAACTATTTTCCATTCGATTTTTTAAATTTATTTTTTTCCTAATGTTGTGGGCCCCACCTTATCATATCGCCCAGGCGCAAGGCCTGGATCCGCCACCAAGTCTACTGTCTGGATGAAAATTGCTGATTGCGCTGGAAGGAAGTCTGGCTGTGGACCAGTATAGATCGCTATACATTTCCGAATAAAATTCCCCCAAAATGAAACGGCGGGGTTGATGACGTTATCGACAACGTCTCGAAATACTCCTGTAGCAAGCTTACAGGAACAGTCTGGGAATAGGGGGTTTTGGGTGGGGGAAACATAAATAGAAATTAGCATTTACAATAAACGTTGGAAACGAGATGTGTATCACTATTTTTACTTGACCTCCTATAGAGGTCAAGTAAAGAACGCGATACATATTTCTTTAATATCAACTGAATTGCGAAAATTTCTTTGTGTGTCACGATTTTTTAAAGATCAGCTGAAGTGCCAAAGATTCTATGTGTATCGTGATCTTTTCTTGACCTCCTATATAGGTCAAGTAAAGATTGAGATACACATCGAAAATTTGCCATTTGAGCTCATTTTTAAAAAATCGCGATAGGCCTGCACATAGAAAATTTCCCATTTCAGCTCACTTTAAAATAATCGCGATACACATGCGCTCGAGAGCCTGTTCGGTCCGGCCACACCGACAGGTGGGTGCGCCATGTACCCTGCAGTAGTATCCACCTGACAACGCAGGTCCCCGCACAGCTGAATGCCTATACTGGAAAACTCTCTCGTATACGCCAAGGGGGTACATGCCTGTATGGCATGTGAAACATCGGACCCCCGGGCAATGCCTTCCAAGCTAGCCGGGCCTTGCCTTGGCTGGGTAGCGCGTACAAGGACAGCCCGTGATTGGAGAAGGTGGCATTCAGGGTGGATGAAATGGCCATGGGGGAAAAGCGAAACTTCCCCCAACAGGGTGATCCCCTAGCCAAGTCTTTAAATTTTGATTCCCTAAGGGGTACTACTCCTTGGGAACAGTCTGTACGTTCGAATATGGGTGCTAATACCCCCAAGTTTCTGGTAGCGACCAGAACCGATGGGGGTTATTTCAGGCTGGTCAAATCAATTTTGTTTCCTCACCACATAGAAGGTGTCTATGATGAGCTTTAGAAAGTACAAAAGATGAGGAATGGTGACTTTTTGCTCAAGATCAGAACGGCTGAGCAGGTTGACAAACTGTTGACGTGTGACCACTTTGGCGATCTTCCCGTAAAAGTGGAAAAACATAAGTCTCTCAATCAGGTCTGGGAAGTTATCGTCCATAGGGACCTGATTCTGAACACTGACGGGGAACTCAAAAGAGGATATGAAGCACCGTCACGTGACCGATGTCCGGCGAATTACGCGCAAGGTCAACGGTCAGGTCGTTGAAACGGGTGCTTTCATCATTTCCTTTGAACGCTCAGTACTATTCATAAGGTTAGTACTGCTGTTCTGACTCAGTGAGGAAAGCAATGGCAAACTACCTCACTCCTCATCTTGTCTAGTACGCCTCACTATAGCGCTGCCTTGGGTTTTTGTGGATATCTATCCACATAACCTAACGGCGGTACTTTTTGAGGATCCAACCAGCCTTCGGGCTGACTACCAAACAGACAGACAGACAGAAGATTGTCTGAAATTAGGAAAAGTAGACACAGCTTATCAAAGGATTAAGAATACATTTGGGGAAAAGAAGACCAAGTGCTGTAATATTAAGGACACAGATGGAAAGCCTCTAACAGATAGGGAAGAAAAGGTTGAGAGATGGAAAGCTTACTTAGAGTGTTTGTATAAGGGAAAGGAGTTTGAGAATCATGTACTGTAATGGAAAGGGAAGAGAAAATTGATGAGGATGCAAAAGGGGATTTAATATTGAGATCAGAATTTGACAGAGCATTGGAAGACTTAAGCAGGAACAAAGCACCAGGCATAGATGATATACCGATTGAGTTGCTACGCTGCATAGGAGATGAAGGTCTGATCAGGTTATTTCACTTGGTGTGTAGGATTTATGAGACAGGTCAATACCCTCTGATTTCAAGAAGAATGTTATCATCCCTATACCGAAGAAAGTGGGAGCTGACAGATGTGAAGATTACCGTACAATCAGCTTGATTACTCATGCTTCTAAGATCCTGTCTAGAATAATTTACAAGAGGATGGAAAGCCAGATAGAAACGGAGTTGGGTGAAGACCAGTTTGATTTCAGGAGAAATGTAGGGACAAGGGAAGCTTTACTAAGTCTTAGGCTGATTTTGGAAGGTAGAATAAGGAAAGATACGATGGTAGAGACAAGGGAAGAGTACCAGGAAAGAAAGAAGGAGGCAAAGAGAGTAGTGGCTGAGGAGAGAAGAAAGTGGATGGAAGAGTGGACAAAGATGATGAAGGAGGATAGTGAAGGTACAAAAAAGGTCCTGTATGGGATGGTAAAGAATAAGAGGCAGAAGGATCCTACGGATTATGTTAGAATGGTGAACAAAAGGGGACAAGAGAGAGAAAATAGGGAAGAACTGAAGAAAATGTGGAAAGAATATTTTGAAGAACTCCTGAACCCAAATGGAAACCACGGCGAGGAGGAAGAAATCTGGGAAGAGGAAGATGAACTGCAAACAGAAAAGGACTTAACATGGAAAGAAGTGGAAGATGCAGCGAGGAAGATGAAAGGAGGGAAGGCACCGGGTGTGGATGAGTTGTGTGTGGAGATGGTGAGAGCAGCAGGAGAGGTGGGGATACAATGGTTGTACTGAGTGACGAAGACAGCATGGAAGGAAAGGAAGACTCCATAGGACTGGAAAAAGGGAATAATTGTCCCGATCTTCAAGAAAGGTAGTAGAACAGAATGCAGAAACTATCGGGGAATAACACAGACGAGTCATTGTGCAAAGATGTTTGAGAAAGTTTTGGAAAGGAGAATTAGGACAAGGATAGAAGGAGGGATGATGGAAGAACAAAATGGCTTCAGAGCAGGAAGGTCCACAGTGGATTTGATTTTTGCTGTAAGGCAGTTGCAAGAACAGCACTATGAGTATGGGATGAAATTTAGCATCAATAAGAGTGAGATGGTGAACACAACAAGGAAGAAGGAAAGAACCACAACAGGAATAACAATTTGTGGGGAACAGCTGAAGAAAGTGGAGAGTTTCAAGTATCTGGGAAGCCTGATACAAGAGAATGGAAGAAACGATAGAGAAATAAATGAGCGGGGGAGGCAGGCAGAAGCATTCCGGAGGAGTGTGAGAAGCATGTTATGGAGCAAGGATGTCCCTCAGAACAGCAAAAAGATCATATATCGGGCGTACTATGTCCCTATCCTGACGTATGCCTCGGAGAACTGGGTTATGAAAGGAAGGGAGAAGAGCAAAATACAGGCCAGTGAGATGAGGTCCTTGAGAAGCAGTATTGGAGCTACAAAAAGGGACAGAATAAGAAATGAGAGGACCAGAGAATTAATGAAGGAGAAACCATTACAGGATGGTATAGAGAAATCTAGACTTAGATGGTATGGACATGTAAAACGAATGGAGGAGAAGAGGATACCGAGGAGGATACATGAGACGAAGTGGGAAGGAAAGAGACCAAGAGGGAGACCGAGAGACAGGTGACTGAAGGGGGTGGAAGAAAGCATGAAGAAGAGAGGAGAAGACTGGACAAGGGTAGAGGCTGAGAGATGGTGGAAAGACAGAAGATGTTGGAGAGGCTTGTGTTCCAAACAGACCCGGCCAGTGGCTGGAAACTGTGCAAGATGATGATGATGATGATGATGAAGAGAACGTTCATGGCATTTGTAGACTTAGAAAAGGCTTTTGATAACATTGATTGGACTAAATTGTTTGACATTTTGAAAACGATTGGAATAAAGTACAGGGATAGGAAGGTGATCTACAATCTATACAGAAACCAGACAGCAGTCATTCGAGCTGAAGGACACGAGAGAGAAGCTGGTATTCAGAAAGGTGTAAGCAAGGCTGCAACTTATCACCCATACTTTTCAATCTTTACATTGAACAAGCAATGAAGGAAATTCGAAAAAAAAATTAAAGTGGGAGTGAAGATTCAAGGAGAAATAGTTTCAACTCTGAGATTTGCGGATGACATCGTCATATTGGCCGACGCCTGAGGATTTGAATGAGTTTTTGAATGGTATGGACTCTGAAAAAGCTTGTAGTTTAACGTGACCGTTAATCGCGAGATCATGAGCCACGGGACCCCCTTTTTACGTGGAATCCGAACCACAGGACATGGCATTTCACTTCGAAAATCTCACATGCATTGACCGGGAATCGAACCCGGACCGCCTTGGTGAGAGGCATACAGCTAGACCGCTGAGCCACCAGGCCCCATGGACTCTGACTTGAGGAAAGAATTCATGATGAAAATTAATAAATGTAAAACAAAAATATTGGAATGGAGCCGAAATAAATCAGAAACCTCTATGGACATCATATTGGCAGGTGAAAAGCTGAAGGAAGTAGGAGACTTTTGTTACTTAGGAAGCAAAATAACCAGTGATGGACAAAGCAAAGAGGACATAGGGAAAGCATTTCTACAAAAAAGGAATCTGTTGACTTCGAATATAGATTTAGGTATTAAGAAGTCACTTTTGAAAGCCGTTGTCTGGAGCATGGCACTCTTTGGAAGTGAAACTTGGACTATTGGTGCAGCAGAAAAAGAGGAGAATTGAAGCATTTAAAATGTGGTGTTACAGTAGACTGATAAAGATCAGATGGGTAGATAGGGTTACAATCGAAGAGGTATTAAGACGAGTGGGAGAGGAGAGATGTTTCTGGCGACTGCTAATGAAGAGAAGAGATAGGTTGGTAGGACACATACTAAGACACCCAGGAAGAGCAAGCTTAGTTATGGAAGGAAGGGTCGAAGACAAGAACTGTAGGGGTAGACCAATGTTAGAATATGTTAAACAGATTGCCTCGGATGTAGGGTGTGGTAGCTATGTAGAGATGAAACGATTAGCTCAGGACAGGGAGGCATGGAAAGCTGCATCAAACCAGTCAAAGGACTGAAGACTCATACAACAACATAGAAATATGCACATTTCAGTTCATTTTTATAAAAACATGATTCGCGATCTTTACTTGACCTATATAGGTCAATAATAATTTTAAAAAACTCGTGATACTTGTCAAAATTTTCCAATTTCAGCTCATATTTAAAGAAGATGTATCGCGATCTTTACTTGACCTATAGGCTACACGTTTTTATAAAAATGAACTGAAATGCGGAATTTTTTTATGTGTATCGTGATTTTTTTTAAATGACCTGAAATGGCAAATTTTCGATGTGTATCGCGATTTTTTTTAAATGAGCTGAAATGGCAAATTTTCGATGGGTATCACGATCTTTACTTGAACTATATAGATCTAGTAAAGATGGCGAAGCACATCCCGTTGTGAACGTTTTTTGTAAATGCTAATTTCTGTTTTTGTTTCCCCCACCCAAATCTCCTTATTCCCCAGGCTTTTCACGTAAGCTTCGAGCATAAATACAATAGAGTGCGCATTGCCACACTGCGCCCACCCAAATCTCCTTATTCCCCAGGCTTTTCACGTAAGCTTCGAGCATAAATACAATAGAGTGCGCATTGCCACACTGCGCCTGTACTGTGACGTGAAACCAACATCTCGATCAGCTGACTAAAGGATAAACAGAGGAACTCGTATTGGACGGTGATAGGAGTAGGTGGGGAAATGAGTTTTAACGAGGATTTAAACACACATTTTCGTAATTTATACGGTATTGGGAAAAGCATCGCATGTTTCTTTACGTACAGGAAGGTAGCAAAGGTTAAGAATGTAACATATTTGGTGTTAAAAGTGGCTGTCGTGTTCCGTAATACTCATACATCCAGAATCCCCTCTTGTAAATAATTAATAACAAATCCAATTCTGAATTAGGCCTACTGATTTTTGAACAGAATTGTGTTTGTGTAAAATGTGGCTGCCGTTTTCCATAATACTCATACATCCAGGATCCCCTCTTGTAAATACTTAATAACAAATCCAACTCTGAATTAATAATAAAATATTTATTGCGGCCAATGGCCATAGATAGGAACAACATTATAACATTGTGAACAATAATGAATCAATCGTATACCTAGGTAACACCAGAGACTTGTGTTCATCGAGTCCGTTCACCCATTCCACTGCACTACACTTTGATCAAGACAACATAATCAGTCCTCGTCTAAACAAAACTGAGTGAGTGATACTAGTCTTCTACTGCATTCCATGGCGTGATATATATCACACTGAATGTTGCATAATCGGCAAACACACTCCTGGCTGGGCTGATGGAAGGACTTCCTAGTGCAGATGCAATGGTGGAAGCCATGGATCGCAAATCTGGTCACTAGGTGCCTCAGCTCATACTCTGGTCGCATCCATTCTTTATATAACATTGCATCTGTTACGAAGAATCTTTCTGGGATGGAGTCTCTCTTCCTGCAAAGTTCGCTTAACAGGTCTACGCATGCCTGTGTGGATGGTAGGTGCATTAGCAGTCGAAGGTCTTCTACCAGAAATGTTTCTCTGGCTAAAGCATACACATATCGTGAAAGAGCGAATTTTGATACCCCCAATACCCTTTTCAAATACCTTGATTTCAAACTTTCAATGTCTCTTAATTGTCTGATTGATAGATAAGTCCATATGACCTCTAGCCCGTACGTGAGTGATGGGAGTACTTTGACTCTGAAAAGTTCCATAGCTGAATTCACTGACATTCTTTGTAAATGTCTAATGTCGCTTATATTTCTAAGTGCTGCTGCAAGTCTCTCCTTTATATGAACCATAAAGGAAGTCCCTGTGACTTGCATAGTAATTCCAAGGTACTTAAATTGTTTTTTCGGTGTTAGTATGTGTTCCCCGCAAACAATGTAGTCATCCTTCCTCCATTTCTGAATATCATTAATTCAGTCTTCCGAGCATTCATCCTTAGTTCATTCTCCTCCGCCCATTTCTCAACAAGATCTATTCCCTTCTGTAGTTCCTCTATATTATCGGAGGCCAGGGCCATGGCATCTGCATAAATATATATATTTACTTTCTGTGTTACCTCCTTTAATTTGAAGACAACATCGTGGGTCATGATATTGAAGAGTAACGGACTTAGCGGGTCTCCTTGCAGTACTCCGATTGTCTGGTCAATCCAGTCCGAGTGTGCGATACCATCATGGATCTGAACTTGATTGTCCGCCAGAATGTTCGATATCAGTCTTGTCATGTCAGAACGTCCTAGTAAGTTTTCTAATTTTATGACAAGTTTCCTTCTATTGACTGTGTCGAAGGCTTTGGTGTAGTCGATAAACATTACATATTTCTTCCCGTGAGCTTCAAGCGTGTCCTGTATGTCCTTTAAGAGACATTCTGCAGCCAATAGAGTAGATCTGCCCTTCTGAAATCCAAATTGTTCTTCTGGAAGCAGGTGGTCTACACATGCATCTATTCTCCGAGTCAGAAGCTTGGTAAGCAATTTGCATGCAACCGATTCCAATGCCACACCCCTATATGATTCAGGTTTACTGACATCGCCTTTACCCTTGTATAGCAGTTTGATTATGGACTTACGCCAAGTACTGGGGATGGTTCCAATCTCTAAGCACTTATTCACTAACTCTGCCCACACGTTTTCCAGGAAGTGTAGCGAAATCTTCAAATGTTCATTACAGAGTCCATCTACACCTGAAGCTCTGTTATCCTTGCTTTTCGTGATGATCTGCCTAACTTCTTCTATAGTGAAGCACGTAGTATGCTCTACCTCTGTGGACTTGTCCAACTCCGGTCTGGTCTCTTTGGATACTAGAACCCCCCTCATGTGTTCCTCCCACGTTTCCATCCTGATGTCCGCTGGGAAGCGTGGTTGTCTTGGCCTGAGTGCTTTATACGGATCTTTCTCAATGTCAAGTATGAGCATTTTGTCTTCTTTCTCTCTAAACTCTCTCTTCTTTGACTTTATGAGCTCTTTATATTTCCTCCTTGCTGTCTGGTAGCGTTCCAGATCACCTTTATCCCTAGTTCTCTTTGCGATATGTAGCTTCTGTAATGTAGTTTGTCTCTCCTTGAAGCACTCTCTATCAAACCATTTCTGCGCTTGACGAGTAAACTCTATAGTTGAAGTTCCTTCTTCTATAAATTCCATTATTCTCGCCATAGCCACATCTAAATTACCCTCACTAATTGATAGCATGATAGTTGGTATTTTGTCTGTATTTGGCTCTAACAGGCTCTGGTCTAGTGTTCTTCTCGTTCTTTGCCTCTTTGCTGGAAGTCTTAAGGGGTGTGTAACAGTGAATATGGTAAATACTGGGATATGCTTCCTAATTACAGCTGCATCACACTTTGTCATAAGTCCATGATCATGAATAGCGAGACCTCGTACAAACATGAGGTCTATGGTGCTACCTCCATTATAACAAATATACGTAAGTGCCTTCGTGTCATTCACGAGCCTTAGCCCTTCCTCCTCCAGGTAATTGAGGACCAGTTCCGATTTCCTATTGAGTTTGTCCACTGGACAATTCAAATCACCCCCAAGTATAATGCTATCAGTAGCTTGTGTAACATGAATTGCTCTTTGAATATTGTCTATTATATCAATTGCACTGTAGACCGGTCTATAATAAACACAGATGAATACCCCTATTTTAGTTCGTACCACTAGCTGTTCCTCTTCGCTCAAAAGTATGTCGAAAGGCTTTAACTTCGGGTTAATTAAGCATGTAACTCCACCGGACGGTCTCCCTCTTTCCTCTTTTGTTGCCAGTGCATGTATGTTGTAGAAGCCCTTCACTTCAAACCATGACTCCTCAGTGATGAAAGTCTCCGTTAGGATGCAAGCATCGAAATCGCTGAAAAAGTCTTTCGAGAGGCCACTCATAACCCCTTTTAGACCTTCCACATTCCAGTTGAGGACTTTTACTTCTTTACAATCCTCATAACTGTCTTCCTTTGTTTCTCCACGGCGCTCGAAAGGGCCGACATATAACATTCTCTGGCCATAAAGATTCCTCATAAACTTTGTTGAGCTCAATAAAAGGAAAACCTATTTTGAAAGCTCTCGAGGTGTCGGTATTGCTGACCAGTTTGCAGCTAATAGTGCCACCCACCCCATTTTCTTTTAGATATCCATTTATGTCCTCCTCTGTTGTTTCTGGGTTCAGTCGACCAATGTACAACCAAGCATATTTATCCGCCGCCTTCAATCTGCTGTCTCCTTTAGTTCCTTTTATTCCTCTAGACCCAATTTCTACCTCTCTAGCTGGTACTCTCCCAGATACAGTTTGTCTTCTCACCACTGGCAGCCTTTCTTCATTAGGTGTAGTGGCGTTCTCGTCTCCTCCGATCACCGCCGAAATGTTTTCTGCATCATGATCTGCTTTAGGAGTAGGTGTCGCTTGTACACTAACCCTCGTCTTATTCTTTTCCTCTTCACGGGATAAGACCTGTCTCTCTCTACGCCCTCTTCCCTGAAATCTAATATCATCTACGTCCCCTTTATAGGAGCGATTCGACCTGATAGGTATGTCTGTGTTCGTTACGTACGTAACCCTACTGTCAATCTCATTACCTGAGTTTTTCTCCGTAGTGTAGCAACTTGCGTTTAATGTTCCAATGTCTGGAATGCTGCTGTTATTGTGGTTTAACGCATCTTGATACTTTTTCGAGGGCCTCTGGCATAGCGAAGATCGTTGCGCCGTGTATTTTAATTCTTCTTTAACTATCATCTTAGCAGTCTCTAATAAATTTTCCCTCATTAAATTCATCTGCCTGTTTACCTTATCTATGATCCTCTCCTCCAAACTCTTGTCCGTGCCTGGAATAGTGTCATTTGCCATCTTGTCGTTATTCTCTTCTGGACCACTAAATATATGGTTATGGTCAATAGAGAACAGTTTGTCTTTATTCTCCACAAGTCGACGAGATGTCATCATTCTCTGGCATCTGCGGCCTCTTTGTTCCCCTGGTTCAAGATCATCGATTTCAACCAGCCCTGTCCCGCTAATGGGTTTTTCAAAATTGATATTTCGTTTGATTTCTCGTACGTAGGCCGATCTCAATTGTGTTTCTCTCTGACCGTTATAGTTATTTTTCTCCCCGTTGGTTGCGTTGTGTGTCTTGTCGACATTTGGCGTTGTATCTATTTGGGACATCATACTTCGATTTAAACTTTCATTAACTTTCTATTACTACACCTAAATTGTTTGATAAAAAGTCCATAACATTTTGCAAGCTTCTCTTTATGTCCGCTATGTCGTCTGTTTCAATAGTTTCGACTTCTATGTTTTGGTGTTGCGTAGACAACGTCAACGGTATTGAGTCAGATGACATAAGCGCCTGAGGCATTTGGCCAACAGATGTCGTTGGTTGTTGACTGACTCCAGGGCCTACTATAGAATTCCTACTGTCACTAATTAGCTTCTGTGTGAAGTTAACAGAGGGCTCCACTTGTCCTGTAGCAGAACTTTCTTCTCCTTGCATGTCTATTGTTTGGATTTCCCTAACCTCGTTTTGAAAACTTACAATTTTAGTATGCATATCGCAGAAAACACTTGTCATGTCCACAAAACAACTCCTGATGGTACTTACTGCATGTTATATGTCTTCCTTCATCTCCTTCTTGAGATAACCTCCTACCTCAGCGATAATCTCTAAAATATTCAGAGCACTTTCAACTCGTACATTGATCTCCTCCGCCATCTTGTTGTTCACTCTGAATTAAACCTACTGAATTTTATCAGAATTGTGTTTGTGTAAAGAGTGGCTGTCATGTTCCATAATACTCATACATCCAGGAGCCCCTCTTGTAAATAATTAATAACAAATCCAACTCTGAATTAGGCCTACTGATTTTTGAACAGAATTGTGTTTGTGTAGCTGGTCATTTTTTATTGTATGCCCGAGAGCTCCAAACAAGTTCAATCTATTACTACATCATTTCCTAATTTGTTTTTCATCATTAGAAAATGTATTTTGACTAATTTCAGCACATTACTTTACAAAATTTTATCGTACGATTAGCTCTTATTCAGCGTTACCTTCCACTTCAGTATTTTATGAAAGTGAACAGAACATGGGCAAATGGAACAAAGGAAGTCTATTGATTTAGTAAGTGTTGCTTTTTAAAAACTATGCATTACATTTGCTACAGAGGAAAACATAACAAGCAATGAACTGTTTCCTTTTAAATTCCATTTTTCATGAATCATAGAATCCTTCACAAAAATAACCCAGAACTTTCAAATTCTATGAAGAATTGACACATTTAGGGCTGCAATGTATCCTAGAAGAATCTGAAAATTTCCTCAACCAAACTCACTGTCCATACATTTAATAAGATGACAAATATTACCTCAGCGTATTTATTATCGAAGACTACATCGTCACATCAGTAGCATAACCTGCAATTTGACACTGAACATTATTGAAAAGGAAAGTTCTTTTATGTTGTGATGGTACTAATTTTGCTTCATAGGCCTGTTCAGTGGAGTAAGGGATAGGGTAAATTTTAATAATTTGTAATAAATGCCAGCATTTACATGTTAAATTATTTTTCTTTCATGTTTCGGAGTCAAGAGGAAACGTAAAGAAATGCAAGTAGTGAAATCAAGAATGTTAGGGTTATTTTACAATGAATTAAGTTAGGCCTACGTATGGAAAGAAATGCCGTGTAGTATTTCAGTGCTCCCAACTATCCGCAGTTCCCTTCAGGCGCGGATTCAAGGGGAGGGTCACGGGGGTCATGACCCCCCCCAAACGGAGACTAAAATTTTTTGCAAATGCAAAAGACGAAACCACAATAACCAGACTAATGAAACTTAACGAATTTTAACTGTAAAAAGAGTTTTTTTTTTCATTTTATTCATTACTGAAAATATATTTATTGAACTGCAATTATTATGTTCTGTTACAACTGTACATATTTACAACTTCATACCTGTTATATAAAAACGAATATTTTCTATCCATGTAGCTTGCAAAATAAATTGGTCTGGTTTTGTACGTTTGGTTATTTTGAGATTGCGTTTTTAGTGATACCATTTTTCTTAACAATTTCGATTCTCTGACCCCCTCCAAAGCCAAACTCTAGATCCGCGCCTGGTTCCCTTCAAAGTCAACTGATCGAGACGTTGGTTTCACCAATGTGACGTCATCGGCCATCTATTTGATTTATGATCTCAGCCCGTAAGCATGTTGGAGGAGTATTTCGTGACGTCATCGATGACTAATAAAACTATCAATATTCTCCGTCTTTTCAATACAATATTAATAGTCTATTTATACAATTATAATATTGTATTGAAAAGACTGAGAATATTGATAGTTTTATTAGTAAACATATTCAAGACGGACCTGAAATGGATAATATTATTCTGGTCATCGATGACGTCACCGACGCCGCCATTTTGTTTTTAGGGAAATTTTGTACGGAAATGTATCGCGATCGATACTAATCCCATTATTTACGCGTCACATCAAAGATAAAATTATCTGTGATGTCATATCAATTAACGACATTAAGTCATCTCAGGGATATGCGTTTGCAATCGGCACTGAGACTCTTTAAAGCAAAAATTACACCAATTGCAACGTAGCCTATGGATTGGATTATAATATGGGTTAATTTAAACAGTGTGATACATCTCAATGTATATCTTATATATGGCCATTTGGCTGCAATCAAGTTATTATTATTAATTTAAACAAAAGTAACCTGAAAGAATTAGAGAAAGTGAAAGCCTTATTCTTAAAAAGACTGCTTTCTTTGTCAAAATATACCCCATCGGGGCTGGCGTATGAATTAGCAGGGGAACTTTTCTGTATAGAACTCCGACTGGTTTACAAACTATCATCCCCAAGACCATACAACGATTTGCTACAAGTCAAGAACAACTTGCAAAAAAAAAGGAGATCGCAATTGGTTTCTACTCCACGATGGCCATGACGTTAACTGAAGCCTAAGAATTGAGACACACAGTACACGGTTTTCACCACAGGATTTGTGAGACAGGTGTTCCATGTGCCCACACCAGAGTGCATTTGTAAATTGTGTCAAAAGTCATGCGATAAGCTACTTACCACGCTCTCGTGTGTACTAGAAGGTTATCATCGCTTACAGAATTTTGTAAATAGTTAATGTAATGCACTTATCCGTAATAATAAATGTTTCCCATTGTGCCATTTTTAAAGCCCTGGCGGTGATTCGAAGATGGTTGCGCGCCATTATTAAATACCTCAGCGCGACCATTAAACTCTAGTACCTACAGTTCAATTAGCGCGACACACCCACCTGTCAAATGGACCGAAACACTTCGGATCTTCTTTCACCACAAAATCCACTTGCGGAAATGGTCAGGCAAATGTCTTATGATATCTACACTCAGAAAGTTCTCATAGTTTACTAAGGTAGTTATGTTATAACTTTATACACGGGAATGAAATAAATTCTGTCAAAATATATTGAAATAATTTCCTTCTAATTTCGAGTTTTATTTTTCTTCATGCCGTGAAATTCATCTTTATTGTCAGTAATGAAGTAAATAGAAGAAATAAGTAAATACATGACTTGCTCATTTGATTACCATAGTTACTTCCTACCGCTGCAGTATGATCTTTGTGACATTCACTTAATGTGGATTTTTTTAATGAAATATTTGTAAGTGCATATTGATCTGTGTCTAGGATAATTTTGTATGGAGTGTTTGTAATTAGGTTCCTTGTGTTGTTACACGTGGTGATGCGTACACTTGACATGATTCATAGAGGCAAGCACTGCACTTCACAACAAGCTTAGATGAAAATCCCTTGTTTTCCCGTATTTCTATTACTAACTTACAGCGTTTGATTTACTGTATATTCTCCTCACAATAAACCTTGAGTCAGCTCTTTCCAAACACTGTTATGTACAATAATGTACTGAGACTGATGCCAAATATTAGGCCTACCTTCTGCCGCATCAGTGAGATGACACAACATTTTCAGCTTTCCCCTCACTCCTTGAAACAGGTGACAACTTTGGTAAAATTTCGATTGATTTACCAGCTGTTACATCACTCTCAAAGACCATCATTTGATGTAAATAAGAGAATGGTGGAAACATTTACAGACATGGGGCAATGCAGAAATTTGCTATAAAAATGAATATGCATTCTATGGGACACGATCGTTTACAGATCATTTCAACAGACTGGCAACTGAGGGAAGGTCTTAACATGGTGTCCTCTGGCAAGAAAAGTCAGGAAAAAGTGTGAAAAATGGTGTGAGTCAGGAAAAAAGGCAGCAAGTCAGGAATTTTATATTAACCATACAGTATTTTGTGTTTTACAACCCTATTTTGATGTTACTAGTTCAACTAATCTCTGAAGATAAAAAGCAATAACTCACTGGGCATTATGGTAAGTTTCCATTTTTACAGTACATCATAGTAAAAACCTCGTTTACCTATATTTTGTACGCTTTTTAGTGTTGGCGTAGGGAAGTGGCGACCCCATCGCCCAGCACATTGCACGTTATTTTGTATTTTAAATGAATAGAGAGGTGAGCGTTGGGCAGGTATGGGGATGGTGGAGGCTGCAAATAAAATAAAAATATATACAGGGTGCTTCAAAAAAATGTATACACACTTTGAACTTCCATAGAAAATTTATTTACCGTTCTACAAAGTTAAATTTCAGGAAATTAGAAAGCTGAAAGTCCAATGTAAATGAAACATAAATAACAAATGTTAATACTGTTCAAATTGGCGACCTGCAGCATCAATACAATTCTGAGTACGAGTCACCACTGATTCTGTACATCGTATCAAAACGTCCAATGAGATTTCTCTACACACGGCTTGAATCTCATTCCAAAGAATGTCTAGGTTACGTTGTTTAAGTTTGCACACTTCATCTTTTACTGTGCCCCATAAGAAGAAATCCAGTGGTGTAAGGTCTGGAGAGCGTGCTGGAAACTCGATTGGCCCCTTGCGTCCTATCCACTGGCCCGGCAAATTTTGATCCAGGTAAGCTCGTACGTCCCTGTGATAGTGCGGCGGGGCACCATCTTGTTGAAAATAAAAATTATCATTACCGTATAATGCACGAATGGCAGGAAATATGGAATCAGCAAGCATTGTTAGGTATGTTATACCAGTTACAGTGCCTTCAAATCGAAAAGGTCCAATGAGTCCCCTTGAAGACAAACCGCACCACACATTTACACCAGGCAAATTTACAGCTTTTTCAATTGTAATGTGAGGATTTTCTTCACCCCAGTAAACACAATTGTGCCTATTGACAGTTCCATTAAGTTTGAATTGGGCTTCATCCGACCAAATGATGCTACCCATAAATCCCGGTTCACGTATCACCATCTCCTGAACCCATTCGCAAAATTGCAACCTTCGATCTGGATCGTTGTCACTTAGCTGTTGCACCAGCCTTGGAATGTAAACACGATACTTGCCTCTCTTCAGAATGCGTAGCACGCTGCTAGCACTTACATCACTTTCACGTGCCCCTTGCCTTGAAGATTTGTTAGGAGAGCGTTGAAACAGTTCCAAGACTGCCGTTGATGACTCATCACTTGTAGCTGTTCGAGGTCGACCTGAATGACCTTTATGCACATCACACACTGTTCCATGAACTTCGAATTTGTCTCGTATACATGTAATTGTTAATCTTGAAGGTGGTTCTGTATCATACTCCCTTCTCCACTGTCTTTGAACTTCATTTACATTCTCAAACTTCCAGTACCACTTAATAACCTGCTTACGTTCTTCAAAACTCAAACGTACGTCCGCCATGTTGATATTACAAATTCCAACTGACAATATAACATAGAGGGACCATTATGCTGCCACCTGGCGAAGAAATAGAACATTAGCCTTGTAGAGCGGGAAAACTACGATAGTTTAAAGTGTGTATACATTTTTTTGAAGCACCCTGTATATTTGTTTGCTCAATAAACCTCTTTTCCGATGACTTCACGAGTCGGGAATTTTGTTGAAAAATGATCGAGAAAAGTCATTCGAGCTGAAGGACATGAGAGAGAAGCTGGTATTCAGAAAGGTGTAAGGCAAGACTGCAACTTATCACCCATACTTTTCAATGTTTACATTGAACAAGCAATGAAGGAAATTGTAGAAAAATTTAAAGTGGGAGTGAAGATTCAAGGGAGAAATAATTTCAATTCTGAGGTTTGCTGATGACGTAGTCATCTTGGCCGACACGCCTGAGGATTTGAATGAGTTTTTGAATAGTATGGACTCCATCTTGAGGAATTCATTATGAAAATTAATAAATGTAAAACAAAAATATTGGAATGCATCCGAAATAAATCAGAATCCTCTATGGACATCAAATTGGCAGGTGAAAAACTAAAGGAAGTAGGAAACAGTTACTTAGGAAGCAAATTAACCAGTGATGGACGAAACAAAGAGGATATAAAAAGTAGGTTAGCTCAGGCAAGGAAAGCATTTCTACAGAAATGGAATCTGTTGACATTGAATATAGATTTAGATGTTAGGAAGTCATTTTTGAAGGCCTTTGCATAGCCTACCTGCCAACTTTTACGGTTTATCCGTAAAATATACGGAAATTTCAGCATTTTACGGTTTTTACGGATGAACGGTGAATTATGCACACTTACAGTATTGCCAATCCCAATGAAACCCATACGGTACTAATTAAATAGGCAGTCTAGGTAGCGTTTTGTGAGGAGTTAAAATGAAAGAAACAGTGGTTTTGACAATGGTTACAGCCTAACTCCTCCAAATCAAAGGGTTTTGACTATGGTTACAGCCTAACGTATTGTCAACAGTGGCTCGCTAACCCGACAATTCTAACATTCGTTTTGGGCAATGAAATGGGTTTTGACAATAGTTTTAACTTCTGAAATTTTCAATAAATACCTTTTCTAATGATTCAAAATTGATCTGAGAATGATGTGAAATGACTCCCAACAACTCCGAGAAAGGTATGTAAATCATAAATACTATATTTTCAATAATATACCTTGTTATAAGTTACGAAAAGGCATGTTCTCACGGTGTGCAGAATTAGTGAATGATGTAGTTCACTTTTTGGCTGTTATAACCCACCACCATTCCAAATGATAACACTACTTATATACACACATCAAAAAAAGTTTTGCATCACCTCGGTTCCAAGAGTTCCGGAACCGTTAAATACAAAGGGAATAGAGATCAACACAAACAACATTTCAGCTCGTTTTATTGCTCATGAGACCCACACATTGCATGTTGTACCATCATACAGCTAGACTTTCAGCATTTGTGGTCCAGATTGCAGTACACACCACTACCTCTAATACCCAGTAGCACGTCCTCTTGCATTGATGCATGCCTGTATTCGCCGTGGCATACTATCCACGAGTTCATCAAGACACTGTTGGTCCAAATTGTCCCACTCCTCAACGACAATTCGGCGTAAATCTCTCCGAGTGGTTGGTGGGTCAAGACGTCCATAAACAGCCCTTTTCAACATATCCCAGGCATGTTCGATAGGGTTCATGTCTGGCGAACATGCTGGCCACTGTAGTCGAGCGTTGTCGTTATCTTGAAGGAACGCATTCACAAGATGTGCACGATGAGGTCGAGAATTGTCGTCCATGAAGACAAATGCCTCTCCAATATTCTGCCGATATGGTTGCACTATGGGTCGGAGGATGTCATTCAGGTATCGTAAAGCCGTTTCGGAGCCTTCCATGACCACCAGTGGCGTACGTCGGCCCCACATAATGCCACCCCAAAACATCAGGGAACCACCACCTTGCTGCACTCGCTGGACAGTGTGTCTAAGACGTTCAGCCTGACCAGGGTGCCTCCAAACACGTCTCCGACGATTGTCTGGTTGAAGGCATATGCGACACTCATCGGTGAAGAGAACGTGATGCCAATTCCGTGGGGTCCATTCAGCATGTTGTTGGGCCCATCTGTACCGCGCTGCATGGTGTCGGGGTTGCAAAGCTGGACCTCGCCATGGACGTCGGGAGTGAAGTTGCGCATCATGCAGCCTATTGCGCACAGTTTGAGTTGAAACACGACGTCCTGTGGCTGAACGAAACGCATTATTCAACATGGTGGCATTGCTGTCAGGGTTCCTCCGAGCGGCAATCCGTAAGTAGCGGTCATCCACTACAGTAGTAGCCCTTGGGCGGCCTGAGCGAGGCCTGTCATCGACAGTTCCTGTATCTCTGTACCTCCTCCATGTCCGAACAACATCGCTTTGGTTCACTCTGAGACGCCTGGAAACTTCCCTTGTTGAGAGCCCTTCTTGACACAAAGTAACAATGCGGACGCGATCGAACTGCGGTATTGACCTTCTAGGCATGGTAGAACTACAGGCAACATGAGCAGCGTACCTTCGTCCTGGTGGAATGACTGGAACTGATCGGCTGTCGTACCCCCTCCGTCTAATAGGCCCTGCTCATGCATGGTTGTTTACATCTTTGAGCAGTTTTAGTGACATCTATGAACAGTCAAAGGGACTGTATCTTGGATACAATATACACAGTCAACGTCTATATGCCGGAGATCTGGGAACCGAGGTGATGCAAAACTTTTTTTGATGTGTGTAGTAAAAATTCCAGCTATTTCTGCCATTATCAGCATTAGAATAGTAGGCTATTGTCATCCCCACGCAATCGGCACTAAATATATTGGTAGTCTTTAGTTCAGATCAATGTTCTTTTTGTCATACGTGCCCCGCTAGCTTCCCACGAACATTCTAACCTTCGTATAGTCCAATCCAATGTTTTTTGACAATGGATACAGCCTAACAGGTCTAGATCAATGGTTATGTCAATGGTTACAGCCTAATGCGTTCAGATCAATGGTTTTGACAATGGTTACAGTCTAACGCATCCAGATCTAGCTCCCACCCACATATGAATGGGTTTTGCCTAGTGGTGGTGTATTTTATATCATACATGTTGGGCACAGTGCTGTGACATCAATGTCTTGCCCAGCTGGAGTGAAAACATGGGTGCCGTTAAGATAAATTTGAATTTAACAAGAATGAAACACACATAATTACATAATTGAGGTGCCTAGAATCAAAACCCGCCAAATCCATTCCTTCACTTTTTCGGCAAAGTGGCAAAAACTGTCACAAACGAACCAATACCCAAAACGAAATACTTTTTTCACTAAAAAATGAATGAATTATTTTTAAAAACAGTGACGAAGTACGAAGCTGATCCCCGATATAGTTTAAAATGTATGTAGAAAAATATAAAGCAATAATTCGGATTTGTCGGGGTTTGTTACTAAGATTTGGATTTGGCAGGTTTTGATACCAAAGAGCCCTAATACATTTGAAGTTGCGAAGAGATTGTAGAAACTGCGTAAGCTTTATTCAGAAATTAATATTTGAATGAAAGTTAACTAAATATAGGTTATAAAATAAAATAAAATCGTATAATTTTTGTGTTTTGTTGTTGTTATTGTTGTTTTAAGGGGCGGTTGTGTTTTATTATAATAAACAGAAAAAGAATAAAACTCATATTACCCATTCAAGATTTGATTGCCGCTGAGTGTGGCTGTGCCAGCGTTTATGTTTATTGTAGCATGAGCTCTGCGGGGTGAAGCGGAGGACACAGCGATGACAGAGTGCAATCTGCACATAGGTCACGCTGCATTGCGTCAGGTAAGCGTCACAGGAGCTCATGTCTCCATAGACAGTTAAATCCAAAACTGGAGCTGAGTCATATCCTACACGCGCCACTGTACCTGTCAACGAAGCACGCTGACGTGTGACACAATTACATAAAGAGTAGTTCCCATCTCCACCACCGGCAATCAATTCCTGAAAGGGTAATAATACTGTACAGTAAATAACCCCTGGCACTACAGCCCGTGAAGGGCCTAATCCCCAGCCATTTGGCCTGCAGATATTGGGGTGCCGCATGACCAGCGCATCGGGTCCCCTCTGCCGTTAATCTTGGTTTTCGTGATTGGGGCGCTGCCTCACTGTCAGTTACTCAATTGTCCTCACGAGGCTGAGTGCACTCCGTTCCAGCCCTCACGTCAGTTTCCAAAATCCCTGACGGAGCCGGGAATCGAACCCGGGGCCTCCGGGTGAGAGGCAGGCGCGCTACCAACACCACGGGGCCGGCAATACTGTAGCCTACAGTACTGAACAATAATAAGGAAAAGCGTCAAATTAAATTAATATTCAATTACTATGGTCCAGGCCTTTAGAGACAAAACTTATCGTCATTCAACTATTCAATTACATTCTTTACTGGAAGTTATAGCTACACAATTTCTGTTTCTACCTCATCCTCAATAGTAGTTTCTCAATCATCATCATTCTCTTCGTGTTCGCCACGACTTTGCAGATTGCAATAAAACTGCAGCTCTACATTTTCCCTCCATCTTTCTCCAGAATGCTTCGAAAGAAGTCTCGAAACATCTTTCACTTCATGTGCCTGAAGGACAATCCCTCTTTTTATGGCTTCTGGCTTTACGTGAGTCATATCAAAATCAGGTTTCGTGACACGTTTGTGTTCGCAAATGTCAGTTCTGTGGAAAACATCACCCAGACCAGAATGTTATTGTTCTTCTCGTTCTTTGTCAAAATTATCCAAAACAAATTATCGGAAAGTACAACAACATAAACCATTCTAATCACGTCAGGCAGAGGTACATTCTCAGACTAATGCACGTAGGTAAAGAGTACACACTTCGCAAAGCATCATGGAAGGTAAGATGGCGGATCTGGGTGCTCCTATTGGCTGATGTGGAAGTGGCGGGTTTTGTGACCAAAAATGGCGAAACTGTCATTGGACTTGGCGGATATTGCAACTAAGCCTCAACTTTGACTTCGTTTTACAGAAGGATGTAGTGGGTTTTGTAACAAAATAATAGTTTTAATGAATTCAGCGCAGCAAAAGCTATATGAAACAATGCTTATCTCAATTTTCATAAAATATGGATTTGGCGGGTTTTGATTCTAGGCGAATTTAGTACATATTTCCAGTATATTAGTCAAAAGGAACAGAAATTTCAATAGGTATGCTCCTCTGGAAAACATAATAATAATGTTATTGGTTTTACGTCCTTTTTAACTACACTGGCTTTTAGAGACGCCGGGGTGCCGGAATTTTGCCCCGAAGGAGATCTTTAACGTGCCAGTAAATCTACGGACACGGCTCCCTCACATTTGCGCACCCTCAAATGCCAGCTGACTCTCTGGAAAACATCCCTGTCTCCTGCACTACTAATCAAACAATTGATTGAGTGCTGCTAACAAAATGACTTGGCTAATAATTGAAATGCAGGACCAAAACCCTATTTTGTTTCAGGTTATAATTTAGCATGTCCCAATAATTGGGAATATAGGCCTATTGTGTTGACAGACTGAAAATTCGCAATATCAATACTCCCAACCGGACACTAACAATTTGGGGCGTGACAATGCAGTGGTCAAGCTGCTTGTCTATCAGCAAGGCGGACCGGGTTCAATTCCCAAACAATGTCTTTTCTCAAATGTTATATTGTATCTTTACAAGTAAAACACTTGACTGGTGATTTTGGCATATGCCCATTTACAGTAGATAAATAAGGTACCACGGTATATGCTGTAGGCCTATACACAAGGAATGAGGCAAGAGTTAAGGTTTGATCAAGCGAATAAATAAAAATGTATTGTTCTGCATGAAATACAGTATTTGGATTTTCGCCCCCTCCCTTTTTTTGTTTTTTCTCTTCTCTTCAGATTGTCTTGACTAAAGTAAGCCGAAAAATGTCACGCGAGGACTGGCACCATGGGTAAATCTGACCCAACCGTAAATAATATAGAAATAACTTGAGTGTTCAAAAAGCTGTAGGCATGTTTCTTTTGCAGGGTGAAGATCAAGGCTAGGAAGGAAGGTAACTTACAGTAAGCGAGAGGAAACGAGGGCTGACCAATACGAAAATATAGAGCATTATTAAAGCCTCTGGTCAAAAATACCCATGCGCCAGTCCTCGCGGGTTAATTATAAAAGTAATAGTAAGATGGCGAGGCCTTTGATTATTTACAATACGTTTGAAGCGTTCTCAGGTTAATTGTCATGGTCATTTCCTAATAGAGATTTTATATAAACCCTATCGTATTTCAAGACCATGAAAAATTAATACATGTGAAGAAAATGGGATCGGATCATCAAAGAGTTTGAGAAACACTTCTCGATCAGCTCAACCCCATCTCGCAAATTTTACGAGTAACGAGGTCTGCTGATAATGACCTTGCATGCAGGGACAGTGCGTGCTTTGAGATTTTGGGTGCGGAAGAGTCAAGGTACTCGCAGCTCGCAATCGTTACTTTCTTCCGGCGAAGCATCCGTTAACTGATCTTTTGCCGGATTCACCACATAAAAAAGTATCTGGAGGTTTTCTAATTCCTTGCCACGATCTATTAGCAGTTTTGTTTTGGTACCTCCTAACCTGTGGGCTATGTGGGGCACATCAATGAAAAAGATCCAAGGTCAGCCATAACAGTTCACTGACACTAATATTTTCATTACCTAAATGTGCATCTGGTATTAAACGTTTCTTGATATGACATTTCTCCAGTAAGTAATGCTGGCATGTTAAAAGATTTGTTTTGAAAATGTCATGAAATGTTTAACATGGGCTAACACAAGAATCCGTTCTGAATTTTTTTTATCTGGCCGTGAAAGCCTAATCAGTATAAGGAACTAGTGATACTAATAAGTAGTTCCGTGAAGAACTAAGGCCTATTTTCATATATAATAATAATTTATTGCAGCAAATAGCCATGCCGAGATACAAAACTAATACTGATAACTTAAATCTTACTCATCAAAGGGTCTGACAGGTTCTGTTTGCTATATATATAGTTATTAACAAATTCACAATGAAAGAAATTTGATACAATGGTCTGGCTAGCTCAAAACAGTTGCCAGCGTTTCGCCCCAGTGTACCAATGGGCTCTTCAGTTGGTTATGGTACACCTCACCAAGACGCGTGGCTAGTACATACTGTGAAGGCCGCTGCAAGGCACTAAATGTCGCCACGAGCAGCGCCAATGTACTACGGAAGCCAAAACTTCCTTTCAAACCTAATGTTAGCTTACCTTGCTAATCCATATTGGAAATATCTGTTCCCGAAGGAAACAGGATGTAAAATTGTCCGATTGAGCTATGTACATTAACAAATTCACAAAGAAATTTGATACAATGGTCCGGCTAGCTCAAAACAGTTGCCAGCGTTTCGCCCCAGTGTACCAATGGGCTCTTCAGTTGGTTATGGTACACCTCACCAAGACGCGTGGCTAGTACATACTGTGAAGGCCGCTGCAAGGCACTAAATGTCGCCACGAGCAGCGCCAATGTACTACGGAAGCCAAAACTTCCTTTCAAAAATAATGTTAGCTTACCTTGCTAATCCATATTGGAAATATCTGTTCCCGAAGGAAACAGGATGTAAAATTGTCCGATTGAGCTATGTACATTAACAAATTCACAAAGAAATTTGATACAATGGTCCGGCTAGCTCAAAACAGTTGCCAGCGTTTCGCCCCAGTGTACCAATGGGCTCTTCAGTTGGTTATGGTACACCTCACCAAGACTCGTGGCTAGTACATACTGTGAAGGCCGCTGCAAGGCACTAAATGTCGCCACGAGCAGCGCCAATGTACTACGGAAGCCAAAACTTCCTTTCAAAAATAATGTTAGCTTACCTTGCTAATCCATATTGGAAATATCTGTTCCCGAAGGAAACAGGATGTAAAATTGTCCGATTGAGCTATGTACATTAACAAATTCACAAAGAAATTTGATACAATGGTCCGGCTAGCTCAAAACAGTTGCCAGCGTTTCGCCCCAGTGTACCAATGGGCTCTTCAGTTGGTTATGGTACACCTCACCAAGACGCGTGGCTAGTACATACTGTGAAGGCCGCTGCAAGGCACTAAATGTCGCCACGAGCAGCGCCAATGTACTACGGAAGCCAAAACTTCCTTTCAAAAATAATGTTAGCTTACCTTGCTAATCCATATTGGAAATATCTGTTCCCGAAGGAAACAGGATGTAAAATTGTCCGATTGAGCTATGTACATTAACAAATTCACAAAGAAATTTGATACAATGGTCCGGCTAGCTCAAAACAGTTGCCAGCGTTTCGCCCCAGTGTACCAATGGGCTCTTCAGTTGGTTATGGTACACCTCACCAAGACGCGTGGCTAGTACATACTGTGAAGGCCGCTGCAAGGCACTAAATGTCGCCACGAGCAGCGCCAATGTACTACGGAAGCCAAAACTTCCTTTCAAAAATAATGTTAGCTTACCTTGCTAATCCATATTGGAAATATCTGTTCCCGAAGGAAACAGGATGTAAAATTGTCCGATTGAGCTATGTACATTAACAAATTCACAAAGAAATTTGATACATTGGTCCGGCTAGCTCAAAACAGTTGCCAGCGTTTCGCCCCAGTGTACCAATGGGCTCTTCAGTTGGTTATGGTACACCTCACCAAGACGCGTGGCTAGTACATACTGTGAAGGCCGCTGCAAGGCACTAAATGTCGCCACGAGCAGCGCCAATGTACTACGGAAGCCAAAACTTCCTTTCAAAAATAATGTTAGCTTACCTTGCTAATCCATATTGGAAATATCTGTTCCCAAAGGAAACAGGATGTAAAATTGTCCGATTGAGCTATGTACATTAACAAATTCACAAAGAAATTTGATACATTGGTCCGGCTAGCTCAAAACAGTTGCCAGCGTTTCGCCCCAGTGTACCAATGGGCTCTTCAGTTGGTTATGGTACACCTCACCAAGACGCGTGGCTAGTACATACTGTGAAGGCCGCTGCAAGGCACTAAATGTCGCCACGAGCAGCGCCAATGTACTACGGAAGCCAAAACTTCCTTTCAAAAATAATGTTAGCTTACCTTGCTAATCCATATTGGAAATATCTGTTCCCGAAGGAAACAGGATGTAAAATTGTCCGATTGAGCTATGTACATTAACAAATTCACAAAGAAATTTGATACAATGGTCCGGCTAGCTCAAAACAGTTGCCAGCGTTTTGCCCCAGTGTACCAATGGGCTCTTCAGTTGGTTATGGTACACCTCACCAAGACGCGTGGCTAGTACATGCTGTGAAGGCCGCTGCAAGGCACTAAATGTCGCCACGAGCAGCGCCAATGTACTACGGAAGCCAAAACTTCCTTTCAAAAATAATGTTAGCTTACCTTGCTAATCCATATTGGAAATATCTGTTCCCGAAGGAAACAGGATGTAAAATTGTCCCATTGAGCTATGTACATTAACCATAACCAACTGAAGAGCCCATTGGTACACTGGGGCGAAACGCTGGCAACTGTTTTGAGCTAGCCGGACCATTGTATCAAATTTCTTTGTGAATTTGTTAATGTACATAGCTCAATCGGACAATTTTACATCCTGTTTCCTTCGGGAACAGATATTTCCAATATGGATTAGCAAGGTAAGCTAACATTATTTTTGAAAGGAAGTTTTGGCTTCCGTAGTACATTGGCGCTGCTCGTGGCGACATTTAGTGCCTTGCAGCGGCCTTCACAGTATGTACTAGCCACGCGTCTTGGTGAGGTGTACCATAACCAACTGAAGAGCCCATTGGTACACTGGGGCGAAACGCTGGCAACTGTTTTGAGCTAGCCGGACCATTGTATCAAATTTCTTTGTGAATTTGTTAATGTACATAGCTCAATCGGACAATTTTACATCCTGTTTCCTTCGGGAACAGATATTTCCAATATGGATTAGCAAGGTAAGCTAACATTATTTTTGAAAGGAAGTTTTGGCTTCCGTAGTACATTGGCGCTGCTCGTGGCGACATTTAGTGCCTTGCAGCGGCCTTCACAGTATGTACTAGCCACGCGTCTTGGTGAGGTGTACCATAACCAACTGAAGAGCCCATTGGTACACTGGGGCGAAACGCTGGCAACTGTTTTGAGCTAGCCGGACATTGTATCAAATTTCTTTGTGAATTTGTTAATGTACATAGCTCAATCGGACAATTTTACATCCTGTTTCCTTCGGGAACAGATATTTCCAATATGGATTAGCAAGGTAAGCTAACATTAGTTTTGAAAGGAAGTTTTGGCTTCCGTAGTACATTGGCGCTGCTCGTGGCGACATTTAGTGCCTTGCAGCGGCCTTCACAGTATGTACTAGCCACGCGTCTTGGTGAGGTGTACCATAACCAACTGAAGAGCCCATTGGTACACTGGGGCGAAACGCTGGCAACTGTTTTGAGCTAGCCGGACCATTGTATCAAATTTCTTTGTGAATTTGTTAATGTACATAGCTCAATCGGACAATTTTACATCCTGTTTCCTTCGGGAACAGATATTTCCAATATATATATAGTTATTCGCAGCAGAAGCGTGTTAGAGATACTTTCCTCTGGGCGCAGGAAATGGCGTGATATCTGTCACAAGCACTACCACACAGAGAGCAGGTGTATTGGGGGCCTGGGTCATGAAATCCTCTTGTTGTGCAAATCTTAAAATGAAAACCGTGGACTGCAAAACGGGTGATCGTATGCCGTAGTTCAAAGTTGGCATTCATCCAGTCCGTCGACATAAGAGCTTCTGTGGAATAGAAATCAGGCCATATGTCATTACGCTTGAGGTTTTGTTCTTCGATCAGTCTCTGGTATTGCACTGTTGATGGTAGGGAGTTCTCCAAACGCAGATCTTCTATGAAGAAAGTCTCCCTTGCTAGTACGTACGTTAGACGAGATGGCATGTATTTTGATAAGTGCAGAATTTTCTTTAGAAAAGTAGACTTATCTCTTTCTATCTCTCGAAGGTTACTTTGTGTCAAATGATCCCAAGTTATTTGAATGCCGTATGTCACTATTGGAGTTATTTTCATTCTGAATAAATTCATTGCGGTTTGTAAAGATAGATTTCCCAGTTGCATTATGTCTTGCTTTGCTTTTATGGCGGATGTTGTTCTATCCCTGACATGTCGCGTGAATACGTTCCCTTGCATTTGCATTACTACTCCTAGGTATTTGAAATGATTTACATTGACTAGGGGTTCTCCATTTAGTAGTATATGCTCATCTGCGGATAGTTTCCCGCCTTTACGGAATGCCAGCATTACTGTCTTGGTGCAGTTTATCGTCATATCGTTTTGTTGAGCCCATGTGGTAAGTTTATCAATGGACGATTGCAAGGTTTCCTTTGATGTCGATGCCACAACCATATCATCCGCGTAGATGTAAATTTTCGCTCCCTCAAGGTAAATAGCCTCAATGACATCAGCTGTAGCGATGTTAAATAGTAACGGGCTCAAAGGGTCACCCTGAAGTACACCATTTGTTTGTTCTATTCGTTCTGATTGAACCATACTGTCGTCTATTTGTAGGCTGTTTTTGTGGAGAATGTCCCTTATTATCCCAAAAATGTAATGTTCTTTTCCGATCATATTTTCAAGTTTCCTGAGCAAAGTCTTTCTACTCACTAGATCAAACGGCTTTGTTATAGTCGACGAATACTGCATATAGCTTTCCTCTTTTCTGTCTTAGCGCGTCTTCTACATTCGTTAAAAGACAGTTAACGGCTTGTAGTGTATTCCTTCCTTTCCGGAAGCCAAACTGTTCTTCAGGTATCTTGTTGTCAACTAAATCTGTGAGTCTTCTAGTGAGTATTTTCGTAAAGATCTTAAAGATTGTGTTTTCCAAAGCGATACCACGATAGGAATTCGGGTCTCCTGTATTACCTTTTCCTTTATATAGCATCTTCAAAGTCGAGGTTCTCCAGTTTGACGGTATGTGACCTTGAAGTAAACATTCGTTCATGAGCTCTGCCTATAGCCCTTTTAACAGCGGTGCTGTCATCTTCAGGTGCTCGTAGTGAATAGTATCTGGACCACATGCTTTCTTTTCTGCGCAGTTGTTTATCTCAATTAGGACATATTGTGCCGTGATCGGCACTGGTAGTTGAGAAGGGTTGCTAACCTGAATAGGTCTGGTGTCCCGCGCTTGTAGGGTTGCGGTAAGATGCTGAATCCACGTTGTCATAGGAATGTCCTTTGGGAATTTGGGTCTTCTGGGATTTAGGGCTGAGAAAGGGTTTGTTTCAGCCTCCTGTATTAGTTGAGCTTCCTTCAATTGTTGATAGCTTTCCTTTGCTCTTTTAACTACCTCCTTATAATATCTTCTTTTCTCGACATACTCTTGTAGTGCTGTATGTGTACTTGCCCTTTTTATCTTGTGTAATGCTGCGAGTGTCTCCTTCCTCCGTTGGTAACATTCGGTAGTGAACCATGGTTTTGCTCTTCTTGTATTTTGACGTATCTTAGGAGTTGCGTCCTTGATATGATTCTCGATCAGTGTTAGCGCGGCGTCTATGTTTCCAGATTTGATTATGTTCGTGATTCCTTCCATGTCTATAGTGCTCAATTTGTTCATGTCTATTTTCCGCGAAATAGGGGTTCTGGAGCTTTTTTGAATGTTTATATTGATGTTAACTGAGAGGGTGGTTGCTAATGGGAGGTGTTTTCTTGCTACAACATTGGATAGTACTTCTTGATGCAATGTTTCTATGTCGTTGCTTATGAATAAGAGATCTATCGTGCTTGTGCTATTGAAAGCTATGTATTGTAACATGTTTTTCTAGGGGGTTTTATGCCACTAACACAAGTTAGTTGGACTATATCATATTTGTTAAACGCAGCAATAAGCCGGCCAAGTTAAATTATTTCAGTTTATTCAATTTCATATTATTATTATTAATATTTATAACATCATTTTTTGGAGCTTTTAAATTTGGAAGATTACAGATAGGATTTCTACTAGTAGAAATCCGTATCTATATTGGATGATTCCAATATAATGATGCACGGCAAATCATTTCATACGTAAAGTCGGGATTTTATTCATTAGGGGTAAGAGAGAGTGGTGTGTGTGACTCACTGGGTATTTCAATACAAGAATAGATTGGAGTACAATAAAATTACGAAATCCGAGGGAACACTTCAAAGCAAGAAAACGTGTATGATCTACGCCTTGCCCGGATAAGGAAATATAAATACGGGGAGGCAGCCTCATGGCGGGAATAGCCACCTGAGGTGACCAGCCAATCAAGGAAGAAGAAGCAACGAAGCACGGGCATGGCAACATACGTGACGCATGTGGATTGGTCGAAGCAGCAAGGCCGCGGTATTAACCTAGACCCTGGTGGGAGAAGATTGAAGATATAGTGGACGCGCGGTGTGAGTAGGGACATTCATTAAGACATTACGCTTGGAGCAGTAAGGAGGTACCTTGTTCGTTAGTCCCAAGTGGGACAATTTAATTCACGCTTACTCCGCTGATCACATCAGATCATGAGTTCCTCGCGTCTTGGAGTGTTTAGCCAGACGACGTGTTGTGGTTCATGGAATAGACTCCACCACAAGCTGTAACGATTACTTTTGATCAACGAGGAAGAATCTGACGCCGCCAACACCAATGCAGAGCGTCCGACGCTGCGAGACTTCAACCACGTGGAGACAATGTTTCCGTTGGTAAGCACAAGTAATCTACGACACACACTCTCTGTTTTTCAATAGGGCTATATAAATTCTTTAAGCATTAATTTGGAAATAAGTTAAATTCACGTTATTCACCCGACCGGCGTATTAAGTAATTTTGTTCGTGGCAATGTTTAAAGTAGTGTGCTCCGTTAACAGTGTTAATTTTATTCATGTTGCCATCATATTTTCTAAGTGTATTAAATTCAATTATTACCAAGTAGATTCTTTAATTCCAGTAGGTAGCAATAGTTATAATACCTCATCCTTCTCCACAATCAAATGTTGTCTGGGTTGATGATTCAATCATCCCACGGCCTAGTCATTAAGAGTCTCTCATATGTTCTACTCACGCTTAGGGGTCGATATTAAATATATAAA
The DNA here is from genome assembly GCA_946902985.2 of Meconema thalassinum. Classification (NCBI taxonomy): domain Eukaryota; kingdom Metazoa; phylum Arthropoda; class Insecta; order Orthoptera; family Tettigoniidae; genus Meconema; species Meconema thalassinum. The sequence goes on along the minus strand of OX336388.2, from coordinate 945,645,387 downwards.
TTTAGCTTGGAACACAGTGTATCCAGCTTGGCGCCCAACATAGATCAAACTTAGCAGTAGTATTTTCTGGCGAATAGTCCGCCCAGGTAAAACACATTACATTTGTTCGCTCAACGTGGAGCTTAACAAATACCATTACATTTGTCGCTACCAACAAGGGGCGATAATTACCATTACAATTGTCGCTACCAACAAGGGGCATTAATTAACATTACAGTATGTCTTCTCATCACTTTTGTTCGTTAAGGAAAAGCCCTCTTCTTCTATGTATTCAAGTAACGCGTTTGTTTTCCTGCATAGGACATCAATGCGGCAGTTGAAGTCTCCGGCTATCATTATCGGATTTGTGGTAGGTACTATCGACATTGCTGTGCCTAATTCGTCTATAATGTCTACTTCTGTTAGGTCTGGTTGGAAGTATGCGCACAATATTGATAGCCTGTTCGTTAGTACCAGCATCACATTGTCAGTTTCAAACGGTTTTGTGAATGGTGATAGAGACGGTTTGAGTAGGCAAGAAATGCCGCCTTTAGGCCTGCCTTTGTCTCCCTTTGATGCGTAGCTGTGGAGGCAGTAAAAATTATGCGTTTCCCAATGTTTTGTGAGGTACGTTTCATTAAGAATGACAATGTCGTATCGTTGTAGTAGGTTGTTCGGGGCAAGGTCTAGCGCACTTGTAATTCCCTCAATATTCCATAGTAATGTCTGTGACCTGATTGAATTAGTCTTATCTCTCAGTTCGCTAATACTTGGATTAATATAGTTTACTTGACTTGAATTTGTATCCAAAAGTCATTGGGTGGGCTTACTAGTACTTGTAGTTATGAGTCCTGGACGTTGTCTTGGAAAGCGGTAGGGTCGTACTATCACATTTCGCGGCCTGAACAATGGGTCCTTGGTTTTTTCCAGATCATCGAAGTTGAAACTCACTTTAAAAGCCTTGTTTCGCCCCCTAATATCTATCTCTTCACATGTTATATTTTCTACGATACCCCCCTCTTGGAGATGTGCTATAATGTTTTCTGCTTTGGTCTCTTCATCAAGTCTTCCTACATATATCCTACTTATGTTAATTGCCTCTATCCGAAAACAAAATTTCAGTTTGATTGTAATAGATCCATAGATATTGAGAACCGTCTAATATTTCGGATGGTCGCCATGTTGGATTTTTATATAGTTAAGAGTTATGTACTATTAAATGAAGAATATTTTGTAGGTGTAGTATTCAAACTTCAATCACATGATTAGTACACAAGAAGTAAAAACGAGATCTTTATATTTCGCACAGCTGCCATCTTTATGAAAACAATGGAAATGAACTATATGCCAGTGGATCAACATTTGTATAGCCTAAGCATTTACCGTACCGAGTTTCACTGCATTCGGAAGGTTAAATCACGAGAAACGTCCATTTAAATATTTATACTTCGCGTCCCCTCCATGTTGGATTAGCGCTCACCAGGTTATTGAAAGTCCTTTAGGTGAACTTATGTTCATAGCCTCTATGAACATAAAGAATTTCAGTTTGATTTCTGTAAAAGATTCGTAGATATTGAGAAACGTCTAAATATTTCGGATGGCCGCCATGTTGGATTGTTATTGTATATGCCATAGAGTTGTGTACCATTAAAGGAAAATTATCGCGCAGGTTCATTATTCAAACTTTCACTCCCATCGCATGATTACGACACAAGAATTAAAAACTTAATTTTAAAATTTCGCACAGCCGCCATCTTGAGTTTATGTAAACCATTGAACTAAATTAGATACCAGTGCATTACAATATGTATAAACATTTAATGTACCATATTTCACTCCGCTCAGATGGTTAAATCGTGAGAAAAGTCTATTAAAATGTTTCAACTTTGCTTGGCCACCATATTCGTTTTGTACTCTACAGGTTTCTGAAACTTACAAATATAAATTCGTAGTAGAGCCCTGTATTCCCATACAAAATTTCAGGGTGATATCAAAAATTGCTTCGGAGATATAGAATGCAGGTAAAATATTTCTTACAGCCACCATCTTGAGGTTACGTAAACAATTGAACTAAATTAGATGTCAGTGAATTACAATGTGTATAAACCTTTGCTGTACCAAGCGTCATTGCGTTTGGATGGTATAATCGCAAGAAAAGTCTATTTTAAAAGTCACAACTTCGCTTTGCCGCATCTTGGTTTTGTAGTTACCAGGTTTTTGAAAGTCTCATAGGTGAGCTTGTAGTAGTGCCCTTTATCACCGTACAAAATTTCAGGGTGATATCAGTAATAGTTTCGGAGATATTGAATGCTGGTGAAATATTTCGCACAGACGCCATGTTGGATTGGTGAGACGTAATAAAATGTGGAGGCCACGGTCGGGGTCAGCCAAAATGGTGCTATGAACTTAGAGTTTCATTGAAATTGCACCAGCCGTTTAAAAGTTATTAGGGGACACACACACACGGACAAAAGGTGATCTCATAAGCCCTTTTTTTTTTCTTTCTTTTTTTTCTTTTCATAAAATGAAAATAGGCTAAAAATAACCTCATGTAGTTCATTGGTCTGGTGCAAATTTCCGAAACAAACTACCAGAGTCACTTGCATGTCAAATATTCCATTCCGGTAATTCAAACTGGAATTAATTTTCTTGACACACCCAGGAATCAAACCCAAACCTCCAGGATGGAAGCTAACAGTACTAACCAATATACCACGAGGCGTGCCATGAATGATACTAACAACTGGGAACATGCTACTTCATTTGGCTCACACATTGTATACAATAACAAAAGACCAAGGAATCTGTGATATTTCTCCCCTTTAAAAAAATCCAAGCCGCATCACAATAACGCACTTGTTATCTCCAGGTGGATGAAAGGCCGCCTCCCCCGCACCCCGAGGTTGGCTCATCCCGCGCCTCTCACTATGGTTTGCCGACCCCGCGTGTCCCTGCCAAATCCAGCGGCCACAGCCCGGACGAGCCTCCATCTCCAGCCAAGGCTCCAGCACTCAGGTGAGATGACCTTCCTCCATTCATTTAAATTTTCTATTCAGCAGATATTGCCATTTAATCAGTAGGAGTAAGAAATTCAAAATGTGGGACACGCTATCCTGGTTTTCTGTGAGTTACACGGACGACGCTTGGAATAGACAATCGCAACTGTCAGGTGCCACTCAGTCGAGACCAATCACGACGATTAAAAGCAACATGAATGAATTAATGAATGAGAACAACTCGGAACACATTTTACAGAATTCCGAGACGAAGATAGTGCAGTGTGTTAATACTATTCCGCACTACAATTAGCTTAAAGTTAATATACTCAAACATAGAAGCAAACTATACTGTGGATTTGTATTCACACTCTACCTACAAGAGTACTTCCCTGTTTCAAATAACTTTACACCCGATCAAAACACCAACGAGAAGAACGCTTTGTTATTGGTCAGTTCACGAAAGTCACATGTTTGTCACGTGAAACGGACCAATCAATGCATGCGAACCGTAGTTTTGATCGGACGTCAAGTTACAAGGAACAGGGAGTAGTGATCAGTGGACTATGAGCAGGGCTGATGACCATAGTGTCAAGGCTCTACGTGAAACAACAGCAAACAATGAGATTCACAAAAATACTATTGAAACCAGACTACCAAGACATGTGATGAAAGGTAGAAGCATTAATCTGCGCCCAGTCTATTTCTTCCACCAACTATAACCAATTATAACTGGCACAGGTAGTTTGAGTCCGAAGAGTGGATGAAAGCACCCTTGGTAGCCTAGTTGAAGTTCTTTATTTTGTTTTGTAAAAACTACAGAGTGCTGAGCCAGGATCGCTACTGCTCACAGTCTCCAACTTGAAGGAACCTGCATACCTGTCAACTTTTACGGTTTATCCGTAAAATTTACGGAAATTGCAGCATTTTACGGATGAACGGTGTCATTTTACGATTTCACGGACAAAAATTTGAAACGATAATTAACATTCGATAATCCCTGTCACTTCCGTACAATCTATTGTTTGCGTGGGTCGAAGGCAAGTCCACGATAGTCGATAACTCGTTCTTTGATATGATTGGTACTTTTAACCATGTGATGTTCGTGTCGTCATTGTATTTGAATTTGAAGCCGGGATAACAGTTCTTCCATGTGAATCTTAGGTGGCGACAGGCTCTGCTTCGCAAATTCTATGTTCCACTCCGTTCGCTCGTTGCGATTTAACCCATATTCTTTGACCACGTGAGTTGTTCATTGTTCCCGAAGTTGGCGTTCCTTGAATGTTTTCGTCTTTTAAGGTTATGGCATATTTTAATGAAGTGTTCGAGTTTTTGTGCTATAACTTCGTGCTTCGCAGTTTCCTGTATTCCTTGGACTAATTACATTCGTTCCACGTGTGTTTTTTTCCACCATGTGCATATTCTTTCTTCACGAGGTTGGCGTCGTGTTATTTTAATGGTTTAAGACTTTGTGTGCTTTGACATGTTTTAATGAAGTGTTGGCTGTCTTAAGTGTTTTATGTTATAATTTTATGTGACGTTCAGTGATCCAGGTTCCTTTCGATGTTTTAGTAGATATCGAGAATGAACAAATCCAACAAGAAACAGTAATTCCAGGCATTTAAAGAATCATACTCTGTTGATTTTCCGTGCATACTAAAATCAAGAAAGGGAAAAAAATTTGTCTTTTGCACGGTATGTGGGTGTGATATTAATATTGCACATGGTGGAAAAAACTATTTAAGTAATCATGTGAAGAGCGGTAAACACATAAGTTATGTTAAATCGAAGGAAGATAGCAAGAAAATCAACACCTTTTTTGCTAAGTCTGGAAACGTTGACAGTGACGTAATTAGGGCCGAGTGTCTGTTTACTTCCTTTTTGGTGGAACGCAATGTGCCCTTAAGTGTGGCTGATCATGCTGGTGCTTTAGTTAAGAAGATGTTTCCCACATCAGAAGTTGCAAAGAAATATAGTTGTGGTCGCACGAAAACGACATGCATTGTAAATAAAATGGCAAAAAATGCATCATCTGAAGTTGTTAAGTGCCTTCAGAACGAACCATTTTCTTTGGAAACGGATGGAAGCAATGATACGAATGCCAATTTGTATCCTATTGTTGTTACATTCTATGATGTTCCGCAGGAAAAAGTAGTGAGCACTGTGCTATCCATACCAGCATTGGACGGAGACTCAACAGGGCGAAACATAGGTAACCTGATGTTATCACAGCCGAGTTCTCATAATATACCAATTGAAAACTGTGTGGCTTTCTGCTCCGACAATGCTCCTGTTATAATAGGACACAAAAATGGGGTTTCAGCAGTTCTGAAGGAAGTTCAACCAGGTATTGCCATCATAGGTTGCATTTGCTACCTGATTAATCTAGCAGCTGAAAAAGGTGCTGGAAGATTACCAGTTAAAGTGGATGAGATCCTTGTTGATATATTTTATTTCTTAGAGAAGAGTGTAAAGAGAAAAGAAAGCCTTCAGAAATTTCAGAACTTGCGCAATAAAGAGGCAAAGAAAATTCTGAAGCATGTATGTACTAGATGGTTATCTTTAGGCAGATGTTTGGATAGACTACTGGACCAGTGGGATCTGCTTCTTTTTTTCTTTCTTTCTTTCTTTCTTTCTTCAAGGAGGAAGTAATATTATGTACCCAAAACATTTCTACAAGTTTGACATCTTTCAGAATACCTAAAGTTGAACAAAGTGGATCCAAAGAGTATCACAAGAAGAGAATTCTTGATTCTGCTACTACACATGCCCCTAAAAGAATAGCATATTCTTCCAAATGGGACAAACCCATCCTAAAAAGTAAGACTTCTGCTACAACTCGTGAGGAAAAATTGTTTATGTTCCTGTCCTCAAACTTGAACAAGGCCTTTTGCACTTTCCTTCATGTGACTATTCCTGTATTTGACAAATTGAATGTTGGCCCTTCATGTTATAAGAGTAATAATTCCTGTGGGTTATATGTGGTAGAAACAAATAAATGAACAGGCACAGATCTTTGCTAACGTCCTTTTGGTTCTACGATACCAACTACACTGGTATCGATTTACTTTTATTACGTCTGCATTGTCTTTGGTACATAGTTGCCAACATATGCCGGTGAAAGATCTTACAACATAAACAAGTAAATAAGAGTTAAATTGTCTTTCTTAACACTTCCCCTCAATTTAACATAGATAGTAATCTATTAAATGAGTTTAACAAACTAATGATCACAATACAAAAATAATCTTTCACAGCTTTAACAGCTTACAAGTTGCTTACATACTAACAATGCCCAAGCCAGCTCGAAGAGTCTGGAAATGGTTACCAGTCAGTGGTTTGGTGAGAATATCTGCTTTCTGCTCACCTGAAGGAATATGAAGAACCTTGATAACATTCTTCCGATACGTATCTTTCACAATATTATACTTGACATCAACGTGTTTTAGCCTTTTCTCTTCCCACTTATCTAGACAGAAAATAGTTGACTGATTGTCTTCAAAGATGACAACTGGTCCACATAGTTCAACACCTGTCCAAAACAAGATTTCTCAACCAAATGAGTTCCATTACAGCACATCCGAGAGAAACGTACTCCGCTTCAGTTGATGACTGGGCAACGGCAGTTTGTTTCCTAGTCACCCAAAGTACATTAGCACCATAGACTTCGAACATGAAACCAGAAATTGATTTCCTATTCTTGGTATTACCCCCCCCCCCCAGTCTGTACCAGCATAGCCAACTAGGTTAGCACTAGTTCCTGATTGCCTTTGAAATAAGAGTCCCATCTCGCTTGTTCCCTTCAGATAACGTAAGACACGTTTAAGCCCAACCCATTGCGCATTAGTAGCATTACTTTGAAACCTACTATAGAAATTCACTGCCATGCTTATATCAGGATGTGTTGTCAACATGAGATACATTTAAACATCCAACTAGTTCTTTGTAAGGTCTGACAGAAAGGATACATTCACCAACAGGCTCCTTTGCTGGATGGGAGTTTTAGCTGGATTGCAGTCCTCGATTCCAAAACATTTCAGAATGTTTTGGATGTATTGGGGCTGGCTTAAGAACATTCCTCTCTCTGAGCGATCAATTTTGATTCCCAGAAATTCCCTGAGATCTCCAAGATCAGTCATCTTGAATTCTGCCATGAGAGCCTTCTTACATTCCTGCAGAGCTGCAGCTGAACTACCTGCTACAATAATATCATCAACATAAAGAAGTAGGGTAATAGCAAGTGTGTCATGAAAATAAAGACATTTATCATATTCTGATTGCCTGAAACCATGCTTCTGAATGAAATCATTGAATCTAGAGTTCCACTCCTTTGGGGCCTGCTTCAATCCGTAGAGTGTTTTGTTCAGCTTGCAAACCAGAGGTGGAGTTGATTGCCTTCTTACCAGGTGGCAGCATTGTCAGTGTCCAGGTTTTATTTTCCCGCAGTGCATTCATCTCTTCTTGAACAGCTTCTTTCCGCCATTCTGGTGCATACGTCTCAAAATAGTCTAAGCCCCGTTTTTGCAAACAGCCTTTAATGACAAGGCGGGCTTTATACTTCTCAACATTTCCGGATGCATCATGTTTGATTCAAAACACCCACCTGTTGTTGATTGCCTTCTTACCAGGTGGCAGCATTGTCAGTGTCCAGGTTTTATTTTCCTGCAGTGCATTCATCTCTTCTTGAACAGCTTTCCGCCATTCTGTAGCGTCAGGTCGACCTTCAATGTCCTTGACAGATTCAGGAACATCATCTACTACTGCACCCATAGCTAGTTCACTTAGGGTAACCTCATAATCATCCAGATACTGCGGTCTCTTCCTCACACGAGTTCCACGCCTCCGTTCTTCTGTCGGTGTGTCATTGGCTTCCAGATCTTCCCCTGAATTTTTGCAATCTTCAGGAATTGGATCTTCCACGGTACCTTCTTCCTTTGAAATAGGATTCTTATTAGTTTCAAAGTGTGATGGATCAATATCTATAAACCTTTCACCTGGAGAACTCTCATCAAAAATGACATCTTTCCCTTCAATAATTTCTTGGGTGTCAGGACACCACAATCTATAACCATTATGACAGTACCCAACCAAGTAAAGTTTACTCGATCGACTGTCAAATTTTCCTCCACTCAGTTGTTTGGGAGTATGAAAGTAAGCTGGTGAACCAAATACCCTGATCTTGCTGACATCAGGTTTATGCCCATACCAGAGAGTTGCTGGTACACAGTCTGATAAGGCATTTGTAGTGCACCTGTTGATAATGTACTCTGCTGCGCTTACTGCTTCAGTCCAAAGATTCTTCTGTAGTCCTGAGCTCAACAACATACACCTTGCTTTGTCCAGGATAGTTCTGTTGAACCTTTCAGCTACTCCATTTTGCTCAGGTGTGTAGCTCATGGTATATTCCAACTGTATTCCTTTCTCTTGAAAGTAAGTCTTCAGCTCGTTCGAGGTGTACTCCCCACCTCGATCACACCTGAAGCGACTTATTTTGCTCTTGTAGTGAGCGGTTGCCATCGCTTCATAGATCTTGTTGATCCGATGTGCAACTGCAATCACATAATTTCCTTTCATTATTAGTGCCTTACCATCTTCAAAAATGATTGTGCATCCACTCATTTCCAGTCTTCTCACAGACAGTAAATTTATTTCCAAATCTGGAATGTACAACACGTCTGGAATGTTCACAGTATTCCATGTTTCGTCCACCAATGCAAAAAGTTTCATGTTTCCCTTTTGTGTTGATGTGACTGAATGCCCTGCTTTTGCTACTTTAATCTTCATAGGATTAATCTTTACACTTGTCTGAAAGAAATCAGATTGATTAATCATGTGCTCTGAAGCTCCAGAATCAAGCCACCATATCACTTCATCACTTCCAGCCTTATTCATTCTTGAGTCTATTACATCAGATAAAGCTGAGAAACAGAATTCCTCTTCCTCCTCTTGAGTGACATTGGCAGCACCAGTTTGCATCCCTGAAAACTTTGTAGGCTGCCAAGGAGTGTTACGTGGGCTGGGACAGTCTCTCCGTAAATGACCACTGCCCCCACAGTTGTGGCACTTGTAAGAATGTGAAGCAGGCTTAGTATTACTGTTAGCTCCAGAAAATACCTTGGACTGGTGCTGAGTGTATGTTGTTGCTGCAGTAGTCTTCGGCTGCTGGTACTGATGTTTCTGTTTTCCTCCATGCTTTACTTGTCCTGGTCGAGCAAAGAAAGCTGGTTGTTGACTCATTCCTCTATGGTTTCTGGTTTCCTTGCAGATTCCTTTTAGATTCTTCATCCAAAAGTCTATTTTTGACAAAAGGAAGGGTTAAGTTCTCACCGTTTGCTGACATGGTTTCAATAGAGGTTACAACCATACTATAGTCAGTTGGCAATGTCAATAACAAATGACAAATCACATCTATCTCATCAGTATTTGCTCCAGCAGATTTAAGTTCTCGAATTTGTCTGTCAAACTTCAAAAAGTGATTTTCCAAAGTTTCATTAGTAGGGTTATGTCTCATTGCAAGCAAAGCTTTCCTTGCCTGAAGTTGACTGGCAATTCCTTTCCTTTGAAAAGTGTCTGCTAAAGTTTTCCAGACCTTGAAGGCTGTATCATGTCCTCGGCAATATTCCAAATGACTGTCAGCTATAGCACTCACAATAAGTCTAATGCAATACTTATCTTTTTGCCGGAGTTTCTCATTAGCTGCTTCCCTGGCCGTTCGAGCTGCCGTTGTCTCGCCCGCCGGTGCTTCAGTATACTGAACTTCTTCTGTGATGTGGGACATCAGTTTCTTTTCGTCCAGTAGAACTTCAAGTCTGAATTTCCAATTGTCGTAGTTCTTACCATCGAAAAGTGGAATGTGGTATCTTTCATCAAATCAAATCAAAATCACTTTATTTGCAATGAGGTGTCAACCTCGGTGGCAAATGAGGTACATAATTTACAAACACTACACAATATTAAAAGAATACAGTAACTTAATGTACAAACACTACACAATATTAAAAGAATAAAGTAACAAACACCCAAAAGAATACAGTAACAAACACTACACAATATTAAAGGAATACAGTAACTTAATGTACTATTCACACATTGATTGAACTCCCCTCTCACAACTGCTGTTGGAATTACATAGCACGTATAATGTTTCTAGGAATACAACACTAAGTTATACCACTTCTTTCTTTTCCCTGGTTTTGTCTATTCTGCTCTTGAATAACTGGACTGATTTTGAAAAGGGATCAAACACCGCCCTTGGTAAACTGTTCCATTCCTTCACACCCTTCCCAATGAATGAAAATTTACCCCAATCGCTTCTGCTAAAGTGCCGTCCAATTTTGAATTTGTGGTCTGCCCTGCCAATATAATTACTTTCCAATTGAAGCCTCTCATGAATTTCCCCCATGCTTCCTCTCCTGTATATGCTCTATATAACCCTACAAGTCTGTTTTTCTCCCTTCTCTTACTTAATGTTTCCCACCCAAGCTTCTCTAACATATCTGATACACTGCTTCTTCTCCTAAAATCCCCTATCACAAATCTTGCTGCTTTCCTTTGAACACTCTCAATTTCTTTTATTAGGTATTCCTGGTGCGGATCCCATACACTGCTTGCATATTCCAATATTGGACGAACCAAACTTAGGTAACTTTTCTCTCTTATTTCTTTGTTGCATCCTGTAAGTAGTCGCATAATGACATGCAACGATCTGTATGCTTTCCGAACAATGTCTCCAACATGACCCTTCCAGTGCAATTTACTATCAAATCTCACACCTAAGTATTTGCACTTGTCATCTTTTGGTACGATTACCCCATTCAATGTATATTGAAATTCAGTTTTTAATCTCTTGTTTGTGAATATTGTGACAGTTGATTTACCTCCGTTAACTTTCATGTGGTTCTCTTCAACCCAATGTTGGATACTGTCGAGGTCCCTTTTTTATTTACACTGTTTACGCCCACATTGGAGCACCAAAAATCAAACCTGATATACAAAGTCTTCCAATATTTCAAATAATAAGTTCAGTTCTTAATTCTTGATAATTTTTTCCTTTCCCAATACTTCTTCAGTCTGGAAGATCTTGCAGCTCGTTCTTCTTCTGATATAACATACTGCTTACGCTGTGAAATTTTGAATGTTAGTCGAGTGTATTTGTTATTCAGAAGCCGTTTCTCCTCTCTATGTTTAATATGATGCTTAGTAATTTTCAATTCGTCTAAATCCATTTGTATTTCTTTAAACCATGTGATTTTTGTTTTACTGTTCCAAAAGAAGTCAAAAAGTTGTTTCAGGAGTCTAGTATTTGGCAAGCGGGATATTTGTCCAAAAAACGCAATCCTTCGTTTTCGCATCGTGTCAATGATAGATTCATTTTCCTTGTATAGTATTGAATTGGGCAAAAGTCTCCACTGGCCCTCAACCAGGTGTTTTTTATTTATTGAGTATTGTCCGAAGAATACGTCTATCAACCTTCTGTAGTTTGTCAGTTGTTGATCGGGTGTTTAGTTTAAATAAAGTTCACTTGCATATGTTGCTTCTGGCTTAACGACGGAGAAATAATGTCGAAGTTTAGCATTATTCGAAAGAGACTGTTTCTTATATGTTGGCCAGGTAATCTGTTGTGCTCGTCGCAATTTTAGAGTTCTGTTATCTATTGATGCTCTCTCATTGGCATTCCAAGTGATGATCTCACCAAGATATTTAAATTTTTTCACGATCCTTTGTAATATTTTACAATCCTCTATATTATTTATTTCCCTATAGACGATAATGTCATCTGCATACAATCTTATTTTTGATGCTATATTGTTCCCTAAATCATTTGCATATATTAGGAAAAGCAATGGACCTATTTTACTACCCTGTGGAATTCCCTTCTTAACTTTCTCTTCCTGTGATACGTAATTCCCTACTCTGACTCTCTGAACCCTTGAATTTAGAAATGTTCCTATCCAACGTACAACCCTAGAGTCCAATCCCATTCTCTCCACTTTCTTTAATAATACTCCATGTTCCACTCTGTCAAAAGCTTTGGAAAGGTCTATAGCTATGGAGTCCAACTGTCCCCCTAGATCCAACCGATCTGATATGTCCTGCTGAAATCCCACCAGTTGTGCCTCACAAGAAAATTCTTTCTAAATCCATACTGGCTCCTCAGGAACCAATTTTTATCTTCACATACCCCTCGAATATATTTTACTATTAAACTCTCCAAGATTTTACAAACTACACTGGTCAGACTTACTGGTCTGTAGTTCTCAGGTTTACTTCTATCTCCCTTTCCTTTATAAATTGGTATTATTATAGATTCCTTCCATTCCTTTGGTATTCTACTATTGTTCATGACATAGTCGAAAAGAAACTTTAAATAAGGCACTATGTACCACCCCATTGCCTTTATTAATTCCCCAGTAATTTGATCACACCCTGCTGCTTTTCCTTGCTGAAGCAGTTTGATTTCTCTAAAAATATCCTCATTTGTAAAGGTGAAGCTTCTTGTGTCCTTATGTGTTTCACCCTCTCCAGTCTCATTTACGGTTTCCAACTCCTGACAGTCTTCCACTGAATCTATGAATTCCCTACTAAATAGGTTTGCTTTCTCATTATCTGCAAATAAATGCTCACCCCCTTCTCCCTCCATTGTGGGAATGTGGATTCTGTTTCCCTTTTGGTTTTTAATATATGAATACAGCTTTTTCCATTTCCCTATGTGGTCTTTACCCTCATGAAGTATGCCATTCATGTAATTTTCCTTTGCTTCCTTTTTCAACCTATTGAGCTCCTTGATTAGCTGCTTTCTGGTTTCTCTGTTTCCCCTGCCCTCTTTGATTTGACTGTTTACCATTCTACATTTCTTTTTTAATTTTCGTATGTCCTTTGTATAGTAAACAGGGTCTGAGGTTGTTTTTCCCTTCTTAATAGGTACAAATATCTTCTCACCCTCCCAAATGATTTCCTTAAAATTTGCCCAGAGTGTATCCACATTACTCCCTTCACTTATCCAAGAATTAAATTTTGATTTCAGGTAAGCTCCAAATTCATCGAATTTAGTTTTTCTGTATAATTTCTTGTCCTGTGTGACCTTCCTATTAAGCCTTTTTGGTACCAGACCAACGTCCATTATTGCAGCCTTATGGTCACCTATTCCTTCAATTATGTGGGTTTTTTCAACAAGTTCCCCTGGTTTTATCAGGAATACATCCAGCAAGTTGCCGAGTCTAGTTGGTGCTTGCACTACTTGTGTAAATCCTCCCTCCCAAACTAATTTATTTGCAAGTTTCTGTTCATGGGCTTCTGTTGCAGCTCCATTCCAATCAACTTCTGGCAAGTTTAAATCCCCCCCAATTATTATCATGTCATTATTGTTTTTATGAGTGTAATCTATTATTTTCTCAAATATTTCCATGTCTCTTTTCTCTCTCCCAGGCCTATATATTCCTATAATTCCCACCTCCTTCATATTGTCACAAACTAATTTTATCCCTAATATTTCATCCTTTTCGTCGGTAAACCATTCATGTGAGCAGTAAGTTTCCTTCACCAGTATAAACACCCCCCCCCCCCCCCCCCCCCTCCCTTCTTATTTCCTGGGTCTCTACGATAGACTACATACCCTTCTGGGAATACTTCTCTATTTCCTACCCCTTCTCTCAGCCATGATTCCACTCCTATCGCCACATCAATTTCATATGCTTCCATTGCTGTACTGAGTTTTATTTGCTTGTTTACTACACTTTGACAGTTTACCAAGAGCAATCTTAGACCCCCCTCCCCCTTCAAATTTTGATGTTGTGGGTGTGCAATTAGTAATCTCTTGCTCCCCTGACTCGAGTCCTGTTTTTCGTGGTACTGATTTACTGTATCTTTTCCAGTGCACTCATTTACGCCCCCCATTTTCTGAATTAGTTTCCCGAAAGCATTTTCTTAGATGTCCTATTCAGCAGTTTACCGAACTTAGAGGTCCCTTTCCTATTGAGGTGTAACCCATCTGTACTAAAATCATAGTCATTAAGCCATCCATTTGCATCGACAAAAAGGACGTCTCCATTGCGACACAGCCAGTCTAGTGTGGAATTTACAGCATCCACATAGCGGTAGTCGACATCATTCCTATATAACACTCCACTGAGACAAAGCTTTGTCTCCGGAAACTTCCCTTTTACTGTCGCAATAAGAGTATCAGCCTCGGCCATTATGTCACTGGGTGTTGTTGAGTTTAGAATGTCGTTTGTACCAACGTGGATAATTAACGTCTCGGGTGTTTCCTTTATTTTATTATTGTTCACATGTGCTGTCAGTTGTCCCACTTGCATGCCCGGATAGCAATATGTGATTCCTCATTGACTCTTTGTCTCTCCTCGTCGTTCATTTTTCCTTTTGTATCAAAGTAGGCCTACGCTAAAAAGTCATTATCCTTCCTCCGATATTCCGTTAACCTCACAGTATTGATTCCTGTTTCACTCACAAATACTATCCGTACGTTCTGGGCACCATAACCTGTTATAAGAGTAATAATTCCTGTGGGTTATGTGTGGTAGAAACAAATAAATGAACAGGCACAGATCTTTGCTAACGTCCTTTTGGTTCTACGATACCAACTACACTGGTATCGATTTACTTTTATTACGTCTGCATCAAAGAGGATATATGGGTAGAGCTGCAACTTAATGCAAAATTTTGATACCAACCTATTGCTCGGCGCAAGTAGTTCCAACTGACAATATGAGATGGCGCGACGATGCACTTTCGAGCACGATCAGTCCCCGACCTGGCCTACTGGCCCCTCTCCCCTCCCGGCCCGTGCCTACTCGACCCTTTCCCCTATTCTATCCCCCCACCACTACTTTATATTCCTTCCTTTCTTTCTTTCCCCTGCCTTATAATGGTCATATTTTAGTAGTTGGTCTAATAATAGGCGATTTCTTCCCCCTGTGATATCAGGTAGAGAAGAAAACATAGGCTCTATCAGAATAGTTGTGGATGTTTCCACAAAGCACATAGTTAGTTAGTTATTGTTGTTTTAAGGGGTGGAACTACGAGGTCATCTGCCCCTCTTAACACAGATTAAAGAATACAAATTTTGAATTGAATTTAAAATTTTGAGGTGGACATCTACATTTAAAAAGACCAAAAATTAATAAAACAAAAAACAAACAATTAAATAAAAAATAAAAATTATAAAAATAAACAAAAATTACGGAAAAAACAAAACATTATCATTCAAAAACGAACAAGTCGTTGAGTCAAAGTTCACTGGTAAATTTAGATTGCTGGCCCTAACCCACTCTCACTTATAAAGCGGATAACGCGATCAGCAGCCACCGCGTCATCGGCTAATATAAGTTTGAGTGTCGTCTGCAAACCAAGGTTTCTTCGTAAGTCAGCAAGATCCACACACTCGGTGAAAATGTGGGCTACGGTGAATACGGCTCCACAGGTACAAAGTGGGGGGTCTTCCCTTCTCATTAGGTACGAGTGGGTGGATCTTGTATGACCTATCCTTAGCCTACACAAAATGACGGACTCTCTCCGGGCCCGGAAGGAGCTCCGCCACACGCGAGTTGTTCCCTTGATCGCTCTCAGTTTACTGGGCAGTGGGTCAGCTAGCCACTGACTCTCCCAAAAAGCCAGAACTTGTAGGCGTAACTGAGAGCGAATATCTCTAGCGGGTACCTCCATTGGTCGAGGTGGTAGTGATACCGCCTCTTTTGCAGCGTGATCTGCTAACTCATTTCCCACAATTCCCATGTGGCTTGGAAGCCACAGAAAGGTGATTCGAGTGTCAGCGTGGCACAGCCCGGCTAGTAGGTCGTGGATTCGCTGCACTAGGGGGTGTTGCGGGAAACATGTAGCAATTGACTGCAACGAACTCAAAGAGTCGGTACACACGAGAAAGTGGATTCGTGCATCCTGTAGTGCAAACTGCAGAGCTTCATAGATGGCAACGAGCTCCGCAGTAAACACACTACAGGCCTCAGGCAAAGAGATCTTGGTATTTGCACCATCAATAACGTAAGCACAACCCACTTTCTCGTCCACCTTCGAACCATCCGTGTATAGAATGCCAGCGTCCGGAAATTGGTGAACTATGCTATGCTCCGGTAAACGGAGGCATCCGTGTTCACCTTAGGACCTCGGTGCAGATCTAACCGAATTTCCGGACGCGGGACTTGCCACGGAGGCACCTCGCTAGATGTCCGGATCATACAGGGACCTACAGCCACTCCTATTTCAGTACACGAGCTATCAAGTCTAATACCAACCGGCCGAGTGGCACGAGGCCGGTTGGCGTAACCCTGGTGGTTTTGGGTACCGAAGAGAGCTTGATAGGTCGGGTGATGCGGCATTTGACGCACATTGGCAGCATATGCTAAAAGCATATGTTGGCGTCTATAATTTAAAGGTGGAACACCCGATTCGGCGAGTAGGCTGGGTATCGGGCTGGTCCGGAAGGCACCGGTAGCCAGCCTAACGCCACTATGGTGGATACTGTCCAGCATTTTCAAGGTTGCCGGCCTTGCTGAACCGTATGCCGCAGAACCACAGTCTAGCCGGGACAGGACGAGGGCTTGGTAGAACCGTAGCAGCACCGCACGGTCAGCCCCCCACGTAGTGCCACTAAGAAACCTGAGCATGTTCAGTTTCCTGAGACATGTCATTTTCAATTGCCGTATATGGTGCTGCCACGTTAACTTGCTGTCAAAATGGAGCTCCAGGAAGCGATAAGTGTCAACCAACGGCAACGCAGCATCCCTGAGATGTAGTTCAGGGTGTAAATGTAGCCTCCGGAGCCGACAAAAATGGACGACGGAGGTTTTCGCTGCTGAAAAACGAAAACCCCGGTCGTGAGCCCACGTGTCGACCCGGTTGATAGCTAGCTGCAATTGCCGTTCCACGACTGCCATACTTCCAGAGCTGTAATGCAGAGCTAAATCGTCTACATACAGCGATGGAACTACCGCGGACCCGGCTGCGGCAACAATGCCGTTAATGGCAATCGCGAACAAGGTGACACTCAGCACTGAACCCTGAGGAACTCCATTTTCTTGGGTATAGTATTGCGATAATGTCCTACCGACCCTTACACGGAAGAGTCGGACGGACATGATATTCGCAATGAAAGTCGGTAAGTTACCACGGAGTCCCCACTTGTGAAGGGTGGAAAGGATCCCGTAGCGCCATGTGGTGTCGTAGGCTTTCTCGAGGTCAAAGAAAACCGTGACTAGGTGCTGCTTTCGGAAAAAAGCCTCCTGTATGGCGCTCTCAAGTCGCACCAGATGGTCAGTGGTGGACCTATGAGAGCGAAATCCACATTGGTACTCAGACAGGAGACCTTTATCCTCCAAGAACCACACCAGTCGATGGATGGTTCACCATCTTTTCGAGCAGCTTACATAGGCCATTTGTCAAACAAATGGGCCTATAGCTGCTTACAAACTTGGGATCCTTTCCAGCCTTAGGAATCGGTATCACGATCCCCTCTCGCCATTGAGATGGAAACTCCCCTTCAATCCATATACGATTAAAGAGGATCAACAGTTGTTTTATACTGGATTCGCACAGATGCTTTAACATTTGATTATGTATGTTATCCGGTCCAGGAGCCGTATCCCTGCACAGTGCAAGCGCACTGCGCAGTTCCCATTCAGAGAATGGTACATTATAGGACTCCGAAGCATCAGTGGCAAAGGACAAGGGGTGAGTCTCTGCCTCCCGCTTCAGAGTCAGAAATGTAGGATCGTAACTCCCGGAGCAGGATACATCGGAGAAGTGCGAGCCAATGCTGTTGGCAATGGCGAGATGGTCCGTGATGATGTCTCCATTGATGGACACTCCGGGTATCGACAGTGATGTCGGGAGTCCGGAGATCTGGCGAAGCTTAGTCCACACTTGAGATGATGGAGTATGCGCCGTCATGGACGACACATACTTTTCCCACGTCGTTTTCTTACTCTCCCGAATCAGATATCGGGCTCTGGCACACATCCTTCTGAAGGTGATAAGGTTGGCCATGGTGTTGTAACATTTTTTAATATAGGTCGTTAAACGTGGTGTTGACAATTGTAAAGGTTCTATTTAACAAACATAATAATAATAAATAATATACACTGTGGTGTGACCTTACCTGTGATAGTGTAATATAATAAGTGTTGTTGAGCGCCAGATTCCTATTTAAGACAGTGAATCGAAATTTATTAATTAATCCTCGGCTATCAGCAGTAGAGTGGAGACCACTTACCCGGGCCGTAGTGTAACTTAGTTGACTAACCATTCAGTATTTATTTAAGGAGTATGATTGAATTTGCCTATAGTATTTACTAACCACTATGAAAGAAATAGGCATTACGTTAAAGAAAATGAATTTATTGACTCAAGAACAAAATATTAATAAAACAGAACAGAATAGTGATAGTCACACAATTGAATTTAAAATTACTCAATGCGGCAAATAATTTAAAAGGAAATAAACATTAATGAATTGAATCTATCTTGAAGTTACATATTACAGAGACGTCGCATATTTAATTGTTTGCTCACCCTTTTGAAGTATCATCATAAAAAAGTGTGCAAGATGATCTCGATGTTGCGTTTCATATTTCTAAAAAAATGTTGTAGTATCTCAGTAGATATGGTATACCATCTTCAATTACGTTGCCATCTGTGTTAAGACCGTTAAATAGGGATATAATCCACTATCGGCTGATACGGATATTGGCAAGACATCGTTCAGTGTCGAATCTGTATACTCAGTTCGATGCTATACCAGGAAGCCAGGTAATTACTTCCTCCCTTCATTGAGAGCTGTTAATCAATGGATGTCTTGTCGAGTGCAGGTATTAATAACTTCCTTGTCACGTGGTGTCACAGCCCCCACTCTAGAAGCAAGCTACCCTCTCTTCTGTGTTCATTCCTCCACGAGGGCTAGTTGCACCATAACTAGTAATCTTTTGACGCGTACGTACCGTAGAAAATGGCGTGTTGGTTACACCATAGTGGGTTTCTTGGCATCTCAGGAAAATGACGCAGTTTGCCGTGGTGAAATTATTACTACGTCGTTCAGTTTGTGACGCATTGGGTTGATCCTATTTGGCAATCTTGTTGCATTATATGTTTTACTTCGTCTCTTTACAAATAATTGTTAATAAAATTATTTCTGACTAAAATAATAAAAACCGCTTACAATTATCTGATATAAAAATCATCTCATTGATGTACTAATTAATAATAATAATAATATGATAATAAATGAATAACCCTTTAAATATAACAGATATGGGATCGAATCGTTACAGTGTTTTGCCTCCGATAGCATTTGAAAGCACGTCGACGATCTTTAATGGCTGCTGCAATCTCGGCTGTCCACCAAGGGACAAGCTTCCGGCGTGAGTTTCCGGATGAGGAAGGTATTGTTTCCTCAGCAGCAGCCAAAATACCATTCGTTATGTGAATGGTATGATCGTCGACACTCTCAAAGGTATCTTCGGCAAACACCGCACGTGCCGTGAAAGTTGGCCAATCAGCCCGACGGAGAAGCCATCGACTTGGTAACTCGATGGCTCTCTGGTTCGGAAGAGTAACGATAATTGGAAAATGGTCACTATTACAAAGGTCGTCGTGTACACCCCACTGTAGCAGGGGAACCAGCGCACGACTGCACAAGGTAATATCGACACTTGAATAAGTGCCGTGTGCAATAGAGAAGTGCGTAGGTTCCCCTGTGTTCAACAAACACAGGTCCAGCCGCCTGATAGCCTCTCAAAATCTCTCCCTTTACCGCTAGTGGTAGCGGAGCCCCAGATGGTGTTGTGGGCATTAACATCTCCCAGAAGGAGAAAAGGAGGGGGGAGCTGAGAGACTAGATCCTCCAGCTGTCCGTAATCCGGTTGAGAATCAGGCGGGATGTACACGTTACATACTGTTGCCATTACTGGCAACGAAGTACGAACTGCAACTGCCTCTAGCTGAGTACGCAACGGCACCTCTTCACTCAAGAGACTAGAGTGGACGAGAGTGCAGACGCCACCGGCGGCCACAGCTCCGTCCACCCGGTCTTTAGAGAAGAGTTTGAAGTGTCGCATTGTTGTCTCATGTCCAGGACGAAACCTGGATTCCTGAAGACAGACAATGTTTGCCGTAAACTGAGAAATCAATTGGCGTACTTCAGCGAGATGTCGAAAATAGCTATTACAGTTCCATTGTAATAGTGCCATAGTGTGGACTTAAGTAGAAGATAGTCGTCTACTTATGCTTAACCGTTTGCCAACCATCCCTATCCTTAGGAGTGGGTGATAGGGTAGGAGAGCATTCCTCAATCTCCACATCTCCTTCGGAGGACGAAGAAAACGGAGGGAATGCTCTCTTGGTTGGCGAACGGTTATCGCCGGACTTTCCGGGTCTCGTCCTTCGTGAAGAGCGAGAGCGGTGACGAGGGACCTTTTCCCGGTCCGATGACTGGGAGTCCGTCCCCGGCACGTCCCGACTATTTTTCTTCTTGAACCGGGGTTGACGTCTATTTGGGGAAGTAGTTGGTCCCTTCCCCCCTGACGTCTCCGTCCTGCCAAACAATGCAGCACTTGCTAGGACTGCTCCTCCGGTGGTCGTGGAAGCAGAATTGCCAGCAGGTATTGGAGCTGCCTTTTCAGCAGGAGGGCAAGAGAGACGGCGATGAACAGTCTCTTTCTTACCCGCCGTTCCTGTTCCCTGTTTTGTTTGGCTGGATGTGGGTCCAGCCGTGGCCGGCGAAGACTTCCTCCTCGAACGAGTCGGAGATTGCTTCTTCACTGGCCTTATCGGAGGAGTTGCCTTCTCCGATGGCGCCGGTTTAGTTGGAGGCACCTGCGCCTTTTGTTGGATGCCAGAAGAAGATTCCGTAACCTTCTTCTGGCTAACAGGGGTGATAATAGGGCTATTTGTAGCCCCTTTAACAGTGGTAACTCTTTTAGAACTTGCCGATGTCAAGTTTGCCGCTTGATTACTAGATTCGTTTGATACCTTTTGAGCATATGATACTGAGAAAATAGGAGAGGCCATGGAGCGATATTTTCTGCGTGCTTCAGTGTAGGAGAGCTCGTCTAAGGTCTTTATTTCTTGAATTTTCTTCTCCTCTAGGAAGGCAGGACATTCCTTCCAGCGAGGAGAGTGCTCTCCCTTGCAATTTGGACATGCGGGAGGTGGTGTACATTCCGCTCCCTCATGAGTGGCCTTGCCACAGGAAAGACAGATAGGCTTTCCCGAGCAACGAGATGAGGTATGTCCAAATCGCTGACACTGAAAACACCGCAATGGAGATGGAATATACTGTCGCACATCGAGAGTGTACATTGACACTTTGATCCTCTTGGGCAGGCTATCCGACTCAAACGATAAGATGAACGCCCCGGTGTCAACTAGTACACCATTCATCTTACGTTTGATTCGTCTCACCTCGACAACGCCATGCTTTCCAGTTCTTTCCAGGATACGCTCGTCGGTAGTGTTCACCAGGTCCCTATGAAATACTAAACCTTTCTTCAGGTTTAGGGACTGGTGCTTCACTACCTCGACTGGAATACCACCGAAACTTGTCGTCCCAAGAAGACCATCTGTCTGTCTCTTTCCTTGAGTTTTTATCAAGAGTGCGCCGTTTCGCAGCTTTTTTACTGTGTCTACATCGCCCCATTTCCCCTCAATTGCATCATGTAAATCAAAAGGATCAACGTTTGTAAAATTTTGCCCATCGGTCCTTGTTACCATAAGGTACCGAGGGAAAAACGTTGAATCCTTTTCATCAAGC
Organism: Meconema thalassinum; assembly: GCA_946902985.2. NCBI lineage: Eukaryota > Metazoa > Arthropoda > Insecta > Orthoptera > Tettigoniidae > Meconema > Meconema thalassinum. Next base: position 945,623,640 of record OX336388.2, on the reverse strand, counting down.
GGCAAAACTAGAGGCATAAACTTCCTCTTCTTAAATTTTAAAGACGGCTTTGTAAGGGAGCCACCCTGTGAAATAATGGACGCTATGTTTGGTCCCACGAGTAGCTAGGGAACTAAAAGTCAACCCCCGGCAGAGCCCCGCTTGCCCGGGGTAAGGCTAAGGTTCTCCAGAGGTCGCCAGGTATCTGGAGGTGGGTCGCTTGTGACTACTCACCCAGTAGCCATTCATCACCTCGCCACGACCACTCAGCTTGTGATTAGGGGAGGATTCCACCTCCTGTCACGCACACACACATTTACACCAAAGAAAGAAAAGATGAGACAAGGGCCAACTAAGGCGGGAAAGTGAAAGACTCCCTAGGCCTAGGATACCCTAATACCGTCGGGGTCGGAAAAGAACAAGAGTTGACCAAGAGAGGTCGACAGGAAAGAAGACGGAGAGGAGCCCGGCACAAGTAAGTGGAAGCAATGCCGGACTCAGCTGGGGTCCCGTGGTCGCTAACCCACGTCCCACTAGATGTGAGCCCCTGAGGGCACAAAGCACATAGCATGACATAGGCCTACTCCACAGATATGTACAAATTGAAAGAGTACGGTAGGCTACTATACCACAATATTACAAATGAATTGTAAGACAAAATTACAGCTGCACTTATCAAACACCAGTATTATTTAATTGTCAGTGCAGTACTTCCTATCAGTCGAATTAAGAAATATCACGTTTGTATTACGGGAAGCATTGGAACAACCAGCTCTTATTTTGAATTGTATCGACAGTAACTGATATCGTTTTTGAGCGCAGTGTATCGACTAAAATCGATGTGTGATTCAATATACAGTAATTCAATTTCTTCGTATAATATTGTTCGAAACTGGTTGTATTCTTTACTAAGCACTTCAATATGTATTTGCTATTGATATGAAAATGAAAATCCACAGCCTGCTTCCAGTCTCCGACCGGGACAGGAATGGAATGAATGAAGCCCCCATCTAGCGGCGAGGATATGAACTGTGCCGGCTGCCGAGGCCTGACGCACTCCTCTGGGGCAATGATTAAATGAATGACAGATGAAATGAAATGATAGTGGAGAGTATTGCTGGAATGAAATTTTGACAGGGAAAACCGGAGTACCCGGAGAAAAACCTGTCTGCCTCCGTTTTGTCCAGCACAGATCTCACATGGAGTGACCGGGATTTGAACCACGGACCCAGCAGTGAGAGGCCGGCGTGCTGCCGCCTAAGCCACGGAGGCTTGCTATTGATATATATTCAAATATTAATTAAATATACAACATTAACAAGAATACTCACCAATTTTCCGATTTTGCTGCCATCTATAGAAGTATAACTCAACTACATCATCGTACGCGATGACTGCTAGCGTTTTTAACGTTGTCAGCAGGTACTACTACAAGGCAAGCTAGCGTTGGCACCAAAACTCCCTATAGAGTTTCACCCACCCGGTCTGCATTGTCTTTGGTACATAGTTGCCAACATATGCCGGTGAAAGATCTTAACAACATAAATAAGTAAATAAGAGTTAAATTGTCTTTCTTAACACTTCAGACTTCTTCCCCACAAGTTCACTTGTCATTAGAACTTCTAATGGATTCGCTCAAGCAGCTGTTCACCAAGTTTGTTAAGGCCAAAATTGTCAAAAGCTCCTCATTGCTTGAAGTTGAGTACAACTTGATTCAAAATCAAAGAAGTGATGATGAGTTAGTTATTGGCATTCAAACTTCGAACATAGTGAATGATCTGCAGGATACAGATAAATCCCTTTTCTTTTCATCAGTGAGAAACTACTTTTGTACTGAGTGTGACTACATCATCAACAAGTTTCCACTCAAGGATGACGTTTTAAAGAATGCTCAAGTTGCTAGGTCAGACAAAATTGAAGATGCTCAGTTTTCTTCCATTCGATTTTTATTGGAAAAGTTTCCTATCATGTCATGCAAGGAAGAGAATGAAACTACAGATGAGGTGGTGAATGAGCTTCAGAGGCAGTTCACAGCTCTTCAGGTAGACGCCACTTTGGCTGCACATCAAGATGCTGCAAGTGATTCCAGTTGGGCAAAAATATCAAGAATTCGTGAAGCTGATGGACTTCTTAAGTATAACCGAATTTCTAGAGTAATGCTCTCTATTCTCACCATACCCCATAGCAATGCAGAATGTGAACGTGTTTTCAGCCTGGTGAAGAAAAATAGAACACAGTTCAGAATGAATAACATCTAGTGACTGAGAACTGAATGGCTGAAGAAGATTTAGGTTATTAAAATATGTAATTATTCTGCAGTAAAATCAGATAATCAATAGATATCTAGTTTATGAGTAATTATTTGAGAGAACTATATAACAAAGGAGAAACTGTTCCGCCTAGTCAATACATTTATTTACAACAAGTTATAAACTTGCTATTATATGGTACATGTTTCGGGGCCTCTAGTACTGGTCCCTTCTTCAGCCATAAATTAAGTTGCAAAATCCAGCATAATTAAAGATATCATAATAAAAAATGCATAAAATGATGAGTGAATGTATGAAATGAGGCGAAAAAGAACATATTACTCATGAGAAGTAATGTGAGTGCACATCAGTAAAAATTAACACCATTCAAGACTATAAGCTCAGAAGCCCCAGCTTGAACAGCAAGTTTCAATCAACAGCATTGTAAACAACAGGCTATAAATCCCAAGTGAAGTGATTTCCACAAACATTAGAACAGTGCTATATAAGTGTATTCTCAAGAACCTAGCAATACCAATGGTGTTAATTTTTACTGATGTGCACTCACATTACTTCTCATGAGTAATATGTTCTTTTTTGCCTCATTTCATCCATTCACTCATCATTTTATGTAATTTTTATTATGATATCTTTAATTATGCTGGATTTTGCAACTTAATTTATGGCTGAAGAAGGGACCAGTACTAGAGGCCCCGAAACATGTACCATATAATAGCAAGTTTATAACTTGTTGTAAATAAATGTATTGACTAGGCGGAACAGTTTCTCCTTTGTTATATAGTGAATCTGTCAATACGGAAAATGAACTTCTTTCAGAGCACAATTTATTTGAGAGGAGTCGTGACAATAATTTAACGTTAAGAGTTTTTGCATTCTGTGGAGGTAGGTGTTAGCCTCAGTTGAAGCGGGCATGTCGACGACATAGCACCGTCATATGGAATATTATTGGGCATCAAGCAGTGTGGCTTGAGTGTGCCGTCATTAGGAAATGGCTGTTGTTATAGAATTGGTGATATTTATGATAAATGATTTATGAAAGTTGAAGAGAATGAATGCATAGTTTCTGTAGAAGCATAGCATTTCCTGCTATTAGTAATGTCATGACAGTATTAAAAATCATGCTACTCAAGTGAAAGCTGTTCTGCATAAAACCTGTTATAGTTAAATTCAGAATAATAAGTGAATAATTGAGCTAGTCACTGATCTGAAATATCAATGGGAGTTTTATTTTTTGGAGTACTAGCCATCCTTAATATCTGATATGCTTATTAATCGATTTAAAAATTTATTACAACAATTGGTGAACAGCTTATTAATATCTGAGGTGTTAAAAAATGTATTACGACGATTTATGAACAGCTGATTAATAACCGAGTGCTATTGAAATTTATTACTGCTTATTAATTGAGAATTAACTCAAGTGATCAACAGTGAACCGTGTGATAAAATAATTTGAAAAAGTGTTTCATGAAATTCATGAATATGGATGCATTGAACATTTTTGTAGGTTATAAGACATTTATTCTTTGAAAGTGAAATCATTTCCTACCTCTAGTCACCTTAAGACCTAAGGGGTCCCTTTGATGTTCTGGTCTGTGAAGAGGCTGACGCGCCAGGAAATAGCTCCCACTTTTTCTGCTTGTTTTTGGTGTACAAGATTTTCCAGCACAGTTTCCTATGTTTCCATAAGCTGGCTAGATTACTTTTCAGAATTTCCCATGTAAAAATAATTTTCATGTTAATTTGGAGCTTTACCAACTTTTGTTTTTTATGAGATGAATTGTTTGTGTGAATATAGTTTTTAGTGGTATTTGGAACGATATGCAGAGTAATTCAGCACTAATTTGACATTAAGAAATATGGTTTAAACATCAGTGAGACAAAGACGGTGGCGATGAAAGTGTATGAGGAAGGAGCAGAACCAATAGTCATGCTAAATGAAGCCAAATTTGACAGCGTTCCAGTTTTCAAGTACTTTGGTAGCATTCTATCAAGTGACAACCTAGCAAAACATGAGGTAAACAATTGAGGTTAACAATCGAATTAAAAAGGCAACACAATTTTACCACCAGGTAAGACACCTGCTGTGGGATGAGCAAATGCCCATGAAAACAAAGATGACATTGTACAAGTCCTATTATACACCGATTCTTACATACAGTCTCGAAACCACAACATTAACCAATAGAGATAACTTTAAATTCCAGGCAGCCGAAATGAAATTCCTACGTACCATGATTCAGAAAACCAGGAAAGACAAGATCAGGAATGAGAAGATTAGAGAAGAAGTAGGAATAGATGATTCTCTCCTCAATAAGATCCAGATCTCTCAAGACTGAAGTGGTTTGGTCACATGAAGAGGATGCCAGCCAACAGAACTGCACAGAAGGAATTTGAGAGAAAAGTAGAAGGAAGACGACCCATGGGAAGGCCACGAAAGAAGTGGATAGATGCAGTCAAGAACGATGTACTGCAGAGAGGTCATGATTGGGATAAGTTGGTGGAGGAAGAGTGGTACAAGGACAGAATGAAATGGAGGGGGCTCATATACCACACCCAGGCAACTGGAGTTGGTTCAGGATGATGATGATTACATTATTAGTTTTGTACAAACCTTGTTTGAGCGGCAAAAGAGCACCCGAGTAATTCGATTTTATGGCGAATATGTTCAAAGGTTGGCAACACTGTTACGATTGCACTAAGTTCCTCAAGTAGACAAAGTGTTCAAACGTCAGCTGTAAAGCTTGACTCACCAATAAAATACTTCAAAGGTAATAAAAATGGAGAGAAGTTGAGTCAAAAGTGCAAACAAATGATTTTGAATGTATTTACGTTGAGGGATGACAATATTGAGTTTCCATGTCGGAAGAAAAGGAGGAACAAAGAGAGGAGATACGCGGAGGGATATTTTCCTCAGGACTTGACCTGACGTTTGGTATATATTTCTTAGGTCAGGAATCTCAGGGTGAGAGACTATTAATTTTATACCCTGAAGATTTAGGCAGGAGGGTATTTTCTGCGTGTGCTATTTATGTTTATTTAATAAAAGTGGTGGTGTTTCTAGAATTTTGTGTGTGGTTTTTCGTCCTCCCTATATTCAGGCATGAGTCTCGAATTCAGTTTTGCACCATTTAGCCCATACCCAGTTTTTGTGCTCGACTGTTTTCAAGTCTCCGGACTAACTGGCACAATGGTAGCCTATAGCAGAAACAAACCTCCAGTTCAGTAATGAAAACAGTCGAGGTTTAAACTCTAATACTTCTTGAACGAAGAAGAAATTTTCCAGCACTGCAAACGGTATTACTATTTCACTTGCTGTCACAATTAGGCTTCAGAACGCTATTACCCAAACGGTCATATAAAAATACAATGACATGCCAAAAGTCATGGCATACTCGTCTAATAACGTGGAGCCTCCTCTAGGCCGGATGGGTGCAGTAACTCGATGAAGCATGGACTCCGTAAGTGGGCGGACTTCTGGAGAGATGCTAAGCCATGCTGTCTGAATAGCTGCCCAACATTTCCTGATATTTCGAGGTACATGATCTTGGTTGCCAATGGCTCTCTCCACCACGTCATAAATGGTCGATTGGGGGAACGTGCTGGTCGCTCTATTCGTTGGAACTCTCCAGAATGAACTTCCAACCAGTTCCAAACATCCGCAGCCCGATGAAACGGCTTATTGTCTTATTAGAACATCCTTTAGTTGTCAGGAAAACTGAAGTCCATGAATGGCTGCAAATGGTCACTCAGCAGAGTTCTGTAGTGGTTACCAATGAGATTTTGTGGGTGCATGGATAAGTAGATCCAACACATGCTATGTGAACACATCCCACACCATTACCGAACCACCACCTTGTTGACAACTGGGATCTATGGCCTCATTGGGCTTACGCCATACCCGAAACCTGCCTTCAGCCCGAAACAACCAGCATCGTGACTCATCGGAGCAGGCCACATTCCTTTAGTCTTCCTGGGCCCAATTAGCAACCGCACGAGCCCAAGTGAGGCGTTATGCCCGGTGCTGTGCTGTGAACATGGGCACTCTGATGGGTCTTCTGCTTCCATACCCCATGGAAGCTAATGATCTAATGGTCGTTGTAAGGATGTGCTAGATACACGTTTGACACCTGAATTGAATGTGGCAGTAATTTGAGCAAGTGCCTGTTAGCACCGACAGTTCTACCAAACCTCCGCCGGTCGCAATCATCAAGTAACCTCGGATGACTACTGAGTTATCCACGCTGGATCATAATGCCTTGTCTAGTTCAAACCCCACAGACGGCTGATATAATTTGCAATTAGTGACAAATTAATGTTCTTCCTGTAGATTGCAAACTCAAATGCTTGTATTTGTTTCGTACATTTATGCTGACGTGAACAGCAGGAAAGATAGAACGATATAAAATCCGCGCAGGCTATTACCAATATAACTGAATACAGTACACAACCAAAATGGTGAGAGTATACCTATAATATTTAAAGAGTCCTAATTCAGCAAATTTCCCTCTCCATGCTCGTTCCCAACCCAAAGCAAGTATCATTCAATGTAGACGTCAGACAAATAATGGATGCAGTTTTGCCATGCTTATTTATTTTAAGGCTCAATGGCGTCTACTTTTCTCCTATTAAAGTTTATAAAACATCGTTGCAGAGTTCCCTTAAAATATGTATTTTTTCCCTTTTTGTTACCATAGCATTTACATATTTTCTTCTTCAAACTCTGGATGCAAGGAATGGAATTAAAAGTAAACCGAGATTAAAAATCGAAGTTTTGTTCGGTGCAAAGACATAAAGCAATCACGCATGGCTAAGAAACGCAGAGTTAACATTAATATTTTTAGTGCAACATAGTTAAAAATCGCATTCATTTTTTCATGCATGACATTGTGCTGTTCTATTAATCAAATTGCTGTAACCTCTATAGGGACATTGTGATTATGTACTATGCTGTTACATCAGTAACAGACCTTGTGAAAAATCATAGTGGTTGTATTAGGTAATCACATGTTAAAAACTTCTGTAAAATTTGAGGATGCAGTTCTTAGAGTGAAAAGATGGGAATCTATTTTTTGTTAGTACATTAAAAGTTACATCATTTTAGATGTTTTGGCATGAATTGTAGTTTAAACAGAATTTTTTTTTCTATATTTATGGCATCCCTTGTAAAATAAAAGTGTACTTTGATCTTCTTTTTCGAATGATCACCTCCTTCTTTTGATCTACCCGGGGATGGCAAAACTGAATGGTTGTTTGTATGCTTACAGTGAGATGACGAGATATCCACATGTTCCAGCGACACCCATTTGGCTGCACTCTTCGTCAAACTACATTCCATCGTCACTTGGTCCGGAGGAGCATTACATCTTCCAATAGGATACATTGCAGTGTACGAAACGATTCATGAGTTAGGCTATCGAAAAGTGTGCTCCCACTGGATCCCACAGTTACACACCAAAGAGCACAAAATTAAAGAGAAACCATCACTCATAATCTTCTTCAGAGACATGGAAATGAAGGAGGTGATTTTTTGATGAGTAGTGTTGTGAGGGATGAAAGCTGGTTCCACCATTACGAACCAAAAACGAAATGGTAAAGCACGGAATGGTGCCATTTGGATTCGCCGATGGAATAAAAAAAAGGCGATGGCAGTGCAGTCTGATGGGCATCGTTTTCTGGGATGCAGTGGGGTCATTCTGGCTGAATTTCTTGAACTTAGGCAAACCATAAATGCTGTCCATTGAAGCGCTTCATAAGCTTCATCGTGCATTGCGTGATAAACGTTCTGGAAAGAACATTATCCTGCAACACGATAACACATACTCCCACATTGCTCTTTTCACCAGCAAGAACATTCAAATATTTAGATGTGAGGTTATGCCACATTCTCCCCACAATCCAGACTTGGCACCCTCCAACTACCTTCTTCTTTGGTTTTATGAAGGAGCCGATGAGACCACCGCTATGAGACAAACGAGGACGTGAAAAGAGCATTGATTCAGTGCCTTCGGAATGTCAGAACGGACTTTTACCGTCGAGGGATTTTCAAACTTCCACAACAGTGGGAAAAATGTGTCCAAAGAACTGGAGACTATGTTGAAAAATAAAACAAACGTTTACAGTTTGAAATGATGTATTCAGTGTACCACAATTAATAAACATATTTCTGTAAAACAAATGTCGCTCATGATTTTCAGTATGCCCCTCATACGGTATTTGCATGGCAAAAACTTAACAAAGTGCAGCAACTCTTAACTGATAAATACTAAAGAATTAAGCCCTCGAAAAAGAGCTATTTATTTTAACATCTTCAATATAGCAAGACTGAGAAATGACGATCCCATCTACAAACAGTCTTTCTCTACCAACTATTCTATGAAGGTGTAGCTAATCTTGCTGTGACACACTTAAGCAACAAGCCCCAAACTGAAATTGTAAACTAATATGACCTATGCGTACTCTGCTGATATGATGGTTTATTTAATTATTTATTTATTTATCTATGGCTTTTAGTGCCTGGAGTGTCCGAGGACATGTTCGGCTCGCCAGAGTCTGTAACTGCTTCCAGCGGACACCCAAAGAGTGAGCTACACATTCCGTTCAATTTCAAGTAGTTCCAACTTTCGCTACCAGATGTCAATGATACCTAGAGGTGAACGTTGGAACTTGGATAGAGCGTTACAACGAAATCTAACCTAGAAATTTTGCTCCACACAAGTTTAGTCTGTGGAAGGATCGTTTACATGCCATAAACCTATGACATGGAACCGCCGGCTTTACTTCCCCTCCGAAGGAAGGCATACTGAGGGATTTTAACACTCTTAAAATATCCGACGATTTTGGCCGGGTTTGAACCCGCTATCTTGGGCAAAGCAGTTCAGCATGCCACCGAAGCCGCTTTGAGATGATGGTAAAAGACTAGAACTGCTACATTCAAAAGCAGTGTTTGTCTACTAATGAGTTGAAAGCTTCAGAATCGTTAACATACACCACTTGGTTAAGTCATTGCAGCGTCAGATATTTTCTACATTCATCATCATCATCTGGGTATCCTTCCAGCGGGCCGGGTAGGATATTTATAGACAATATGCCTCCATCGGTTCCTCTAATTATAGAGTTCCTCTCCTTCCACATGCTGCAGTGTTGTTCCTTTCTCGATAAGGTCTGCATTTACATGGTCCAGTCACCTCCTTCTTGGACATCCAACAGGTGTCCTTCCAGGTATTGCCATTTCCAAGTACTGTCCTCCATCCTCTGCACATGCCCAAACCATTTCATCCGTGCAATGCATAGTCTACCTTCCAGTGTACAGGTCACATGCATGTCATTCCTAATACACTCATTTTTAATTCTGTCTCTTCTTGTTTTTTTGCATAGCCAATCGTAAAAATTTCATTTCGCATGCTTGCAGTTTCCTCATGTCTCTTTTCAATAACACACAGGTCTCCAGCCCATATGTCATAATTGGTAGGAGGTGAGATTTGAACATTGTCTGTTTGGCTTTTACGGGGACTGCTTTGTCCCACACTAGGTTTTGCACATTCATAATTTAAATTATGAGTAGTTACAACTTCCATCAATTGATAGCATGGAACGAGACTTGACACACCTTACAACGAAAACAGATGTGCAATAAAACTTAGCAAACACTCAGCACTTTGTGAACAGTTATGAAAAACCTTAGTGAAAGACATAAGATTTTACATTAGTCAAAAGGTAGGGCTTTACACATCAAGGAATCAATCGAAATACATATTACGTAGAATAATAAAGTCAAATTTAAATGAAACTTACAATACATGGAAGGATAATCTTTATTCTTTTTTTTTTTAGAAACATAAAGGCAAGAAGTTATGCAAGTTGGGTGTGGATGGGAAGAAGGAATGGGGGGGGGGATAAACAGGAAAAATGACAAAGTATATACTGCTCGGGTCCAAGCTCCGTGAACCTGAGAGGAATGTGGATCTCGGACTATGAGTGATGATAATAATATTGTATGGCCTCGGGTGCCGGGTGCAAGCTTCGTTATTTGACACCCAAAGGGCAGCTTGCGTGTCGAATTTTGTTGTTCCTTGAAGCACTATGAAAGTCAAGGAGGTTAGATATCTAAGCTCCTTGAACCCTATAGCGCTTTCTAGTAGAGAAATGAGGAACTTTGTGTTATCGGAAACTCCCGAGATTAATTTTGCCATTATGAACACTGCCTACTGAATTCAAATGGGTTCTTTGACATGCCAACATCGTATGACATAGTGTCGTAATTTTTGCCGCCTTTCAAAAATTACTTACCACGGCCAGGAACGAACCTGCAAGCTTGGGGTTAGTAGACCGACACGTTGACCACTCACTCACCGTGGCAAGCTATGATGACTGTTAAGGGTTCCTGGTCCGTGCTTAGTAACAACCAAATGCATTGGTCGGTGACTCACTCACTCATTCGCAACACCACAGTTGTTTAGGCAACGGCTCTATGTTAGCAGTATTGGAACAGACAGGAATTCCAGATAACACGGTGGGCTGTTGACAGGCCCTTCTCTTCCCGCTTCCCCTCACCCCTTAAGTCCACAGAGCTTGGTCTCAAGCAGTACTTTGAATTTTCTCACAACGTACTGTGTTGTGGAGTCCATGGTCCTGCCTTTGAGACCTGTTGTTGACTTAACCTTTAACCTTAGCCATGACAGGAGGGGAGATTGGTCTGCGGTAGACTCTGAAGGTCCGGAACGATTTGGCATACGCAGGAAATGGTTCGCACAACCACACTGCTGTATTATGTTTTTTCCATTCTTGGATGAATGGCAGATGACCTTACATTAAATAGTTCTTTTTCGGGTGCTTAATGCTTTAGTATTTACAGTATCAGTAATAGTTGCGACACTTTCTAAGTTCTTTTGCTATGCTTTATGTTTTTGGAGGGCAGAGACCATTTATCAGTGTCCTTCTGGGTTTGGTAGTGATTTGTAGAGCTGTTTTATCCCTAGTCCGCCCACTGCTGGAATATACTGGGGGAGTGTGGGATCCATACCACATATACCTAATAAAGGAATTGGAAGGAGTTCAAAGGAAGGCCGCCAGGTATGTAATGGAGGACCACAGGTTGACAAGTAGTGTGAGTGGAATGATTCAGGATTTGGGTTGGGAAAGTCTGGCTGGTAGACGTTCAAGAGCAAGACTAGGCGGTATGTTCTTAGCTTACAAAGGGGAAATTTCATGGGAAGACATTCATGGGAGATTGGGAAAGAAGGGTCATATAGGGGCAGATATAGTCATTCTTGTAAATTAAAATTAAGTCAGTGGAATAGTAACTGGGGCAAATATTCGTTCATTGGGAGGGGGGATGCAGAATGGAATGGTTTGCAGGGGGCATTTTCAGCCCTTTGCCTTCTGATGTTGGTAAATTCAAGGAGTTGGTCAGAAGGCACCAGATCAGGAGACAGTGATATACGGTGCATAAGGTGAAGCAAGAAAGAAATTATTAGTATTGTATGTTTATTTCTATTATTAGAATAATTATTATTATGATTACCGGTATCTTCTTTTAGCAACTAATACTTATTTTCTAATTAATCCTAATTTTCTAAAAAAAAAATGTGGTTGTATGAATTTTTTGTGGTTGTATGACTGAATGAATTGTTATGTGTACCGTAATTATTGTAATTTGCCACCATGGACAGTGTCCACATTTGCAAATAAATTATGTATGTATGTATATTTAGATCTGATTAAGCTCGCTTCAGGAGCAAAGCATGTCTACCTATAGTTTTCTCCCTCTTCTGTAGTCCATAGCAAACATGGCACTTTTAATGGAAATTACGAACATTTGGAATAACTCATAAACTTGCATTTTCATTATATTCATGTACAGCATCCTCAAAAACATCAGATCAGCTTGCACCGGGCAAGACTGCCACAATTCAAAAAACATGAATTTTGAAATTTGTGGTACTTATAAATGCCAATGATCAAGTCCGTGTCCTGTATAACTGCCACAACTCAGATCCCATAAATAGCAATTCTATGACACTTAATAGAAAACTGCCATAAATCAAAATTATTATTATTTTTTATTAAAACATATACCGGTAATTATAATCTATGAAGGAACTTCGTATGTTATTGCATAGTACTAGACAATGTTAGAAGTCAGTAATACGTTACTGTCACTTTATTTGTGTAAATATTTATAGTTTTCCTATTAGCTCAAAATCTTTAAATGCTTCTCCTGAAAAGGTGTCCTTTTTGACTTGTGGCAGTCTTGCCCCGGGGTGCGAGCTGTTTTCATCAGAAAGTTATACTTTGTTAGTGTAACCAAACTCGAAACTTACTCAAGCATTGGTCACGGATGGAATAGAAACATGTCAAGGACAAACACAAATGATAGGCAGAAGCAGGTGGAAAGTTAAAGGGGAAAAGCAAGGATAAACAATTGAAAAGGAAGAGCACAATCTCCACAATCTGACAAACCAACATTTTCAGTTGGACATTCTTGCCTCCATCCATCCATCCATCCATTCTATAGCTCTTCAATGCTATAGTCACCGACATCTTGTTTTAAACTACTGATCTTATCACGAGGGTGGGCAACAATTAGTTCCTCTGTTGCTCTCAAAATAGTGTGTAACAAGATCTTGCCGTGAAGTGAATTATGTAGCATGAAATATAAACTGGGCAAACATGGGGGGGGGGGGGAGACTGGGAATGAAAAAAGATAACAGGGTGGAAAAAAAAGACCCTAAGGGACAACCAATACGGGAGAAAATAACAATAGCAGATTACTGTTTGTATGTCCACCTTGATGTCTTCTCCTGTATTGATTTATTCACACTAGAGTATTTCCCTGCAGAACCGAATCAGACTGATAAATTTTACCTCGATGGTAATAATGATACCTTAATTTTATTTATTTATCCTATGATGAATATATGAGTCGTCTAGTATCAAAACCGGCCAAGTCACAAAATTTACGAAAATGAGTTAAGGTTGTCAATTTGAAGTAGAAGTATAGCCCTATCAGGCGAAACAAGAATATGCTTCAAAATCGTCCATGTCTTCATGTTACAGAGCACTGAATTCTTGGTCGTGCAACAAAATGGGCCAAGTCATGCAGGCAGTGCTTTCATAACCGGCCATGTCAAAGAACGAGTAGCAATCTTCATGTCGCAGCATTATTGTTTGGAATCTTGCGTTGTTAGATTATGCAAGAATGTGATAATATCAGTAGGCAACATTGTTCCTTATATTGTATAGGCCTACTCTTCGAAGTCATAATAATTTGTATTTTGTTCGTTTGCAACCTTCATGTCGCAGCATTATTGTTTGGAATCTTGCGTTGTTAGATTATGCAAGAATGTGATAATATCAGTAGGCAACATTGTTCCTTATATAGTATAGGCCTACTCTTCGAAGTCATAATAATTTGTATTTTGTTCGTTTGCAACACTGACTTCCGTATTCGAGGGGTTCTTACCGCATTGGCGCGAAAGCAATCTTTTATCCTGTGTGTTCGTATTTTCTCATTATTGTATAGTGTAACGTGTACATTGTTCCTATTTTTATAAGTGACTCATTTTCTTTTACTGTGTTCAAGATCTAAGTGAACTACTAACTTTTAATGATATAATACCTATTTTGTATTCTCCTCAGCTTTCTGATGTTCATCTTCATACTATACAATTTAAGCTGAATGCTTTCGTTTTTATTGCAATAAAGACAGGTAATTACAATGTCAATTTATTTTAATTTAATTACCTTTTTTCACTGGAGTTTGGAATTTAAAAAGAAAAGTTTTACAAAAAGAAAGACTAAAATTATACCAAATTGCAACAAAACGGCCAAGTCAAAATTAATATTAGCAAAAAAGATGGGTTCATTATGAATCAGATTTCTCAAAATAGCAGAACTTAAATATTAAACCATTGCGGATATAACTATGCAATAAAATCTTTTGTGACGACCATTGCTTTGTCTCTAGAGGTTTTTCATCCATACTGAAAAATATGCCTTCAGTGACTAGGCCGGTTTTGATACTAGACGACTCATATATACAATACAAGCAGATTTCTTTTTAAATCAACGGTGGCATCTGTTGGGGGAGGGTGTTGCCTTCCCCTCAGAAGTCTGGACGACAGGTACCTGGTACCTCCTATCCTTATCTGCAGAAATAAGCTAGTTGGGAGATTCCCTTAGCTAACAGAGGTAGTTCCTGCTTAATGATTGTGGGAACCATGCAGGAGCCACCCCATCAGCACAAGAGCGAAAGAGACTGTGGCACATATTGTTTCTCTTCTCCACTAATATTTTGTCAAGTTTGAAAAGCCTGGAGGAAGATCCCTTGTTGGCAGAGTATTCTTCCTCTAGCTGGAGAAGACTTCTTTGCCGACCGCTCTGATGGCGTCAGTTTAGAAGGTTTAACCAGCGCCTTCTTTACAGGGGCCAAAGAGGGTCCTTGGACCTCCTTCTGACAGACAAACTTTGCTGAAACAGAGGGGGGAGAATTTAACACAGACCAAACGCTGGAAATCCAGCGTACTGCAGTAGGAACAAAACTGACAAGGGGTGATAAGAGGGCATTCCTGCAGCTGCAAACGATACCTGAAACCCGGTACCTTTGTTGGGTACCTACCTGGTGTTGGGAAAGAAACCACAGTATAAAGAACAAAACACACAGAATGAAGAGACAGAGTGGTCATATTATGTTTTATTAATACATCTTATTATGGTCAATAATAATATTAATGGTGATTCGGTGTCCCACAGATAGCAGAAGAATTCATGGCTTTTTTGAGGTGCCGTAGGCCTACACTTGTTGGTCATTGTTTTTCTGAACACGGCACTGCAAAGAGCTCTAATCCTTTATTTTTGTTTGTTCTTCTTACAGCATTTACACACTCCGTACCCATTTGACTCCTCATTTTTACCACTAGATGGCACATCAGGCAATGTTGACCTCTCATGCCCCACCTCGTCATGTCTCTGTGACTGACAACTCAAGGTGAAATCCTACCCACTCGATTGCTTCCTTCATAAAGTTACGTACTAAAGTGCAGCTACCTAGGTGAAGGTAAAGAACCTTC
Source organism: Meconema thalassinum (assembly GCA_946902985.2). NCBI lineage: Eukaryota > Metazoa > Arthropoda > Insecta > Orthoptera > Tettigoniidae > Meconema > Meconema thalassinum. Next base: position 945,608,321 of record OX336388.2, on the reverse strand, counting down.
TCCTGTCAAAGGAGAGAATCAACATACAGCTTCATGGACTCTGTATCAACTGTTAGGAGAAACATCTGAAGATATTCATTTCTCTTTATGATTGATTGATGAATTATTGATTGATTGATTGATAGATAGATAGAGCACTGGAAAATGTAAGCTTATGTATGGAATGTACTGTATTTATTGATTGAAGTAATGAATGTACGAGGAATTGCAAAATGTAAGGCCATTGGGCAGATGACCTTGCTGTTCCGCTCCTTATAACATCAATCATCATCATCATTGTATGTCTGGATTGTATTGAATATTTGATTGATTGATTGATTGATTGATTGATAGAGCACAGGAAAATGTAAGCTTATGTATGGAATGTACTGTATTTATTGATTGAAGTACTGTATTGAATGTACAAGGAACTGCAAAATGTAAGGCCATGTCTGGATTGGGGCAGATGACCTTGCTGTTCCGCTCCTTATAACATCAATCATCATCATCATCATTGTATGTCTGGATTGTATTGAATATTTGATTGATTGATTGATTGATTGATTGTACAAGCAACTGGAAAATGTAAGCCTATGTCTGGAATGTATTTTGAATGTTTTCCCTTTCTGTATGACCTTAAGGTGTCTGTGTTTAGGCTACTACATCCTCCGATGTCACACTTGTTTTTCTTTTTGGCTATTCTTCATTATTTTCTCTTTCAATTCATTTATGTGTTTTGTCTATTTTGTATATATTTTTCATTGCCTACAGTTTTAGTTTCGATACTTTTTAATTTCTGTAAATAAATCTTCCAAAATGTCTATCTTTTGGTTAATGCAATTTTGAAACGAACGAACAAAGAAAGGAATGACTTAAGTGTATATGTAATTATCTTTTCTGGATGTTTGAGTGCATGTCGGCATTGTTGTGGTTGTTGGCAGTTAATAGTGTCTTCCTTATATGTTTGTGTTTTTTTTTTTTTTTTTTAATAAATATTTTGAGATTTTATGGTTAATTACTTATTCTATTGTCACATGTAGATTGTTTTTGTCTGTCAATAAAGAGAGAGAGAGACGCCTGCGTACACACTTGGGTGTCAAGTTCAAGTCCAGCACTGGCGGACATATCATCATTTCAGTTCACTCAGGCTCTTCACCTTATAGAAATCATTTGCAGTTATGGTAAAATTTATCAGAAAAGGCACTGTGATGCAATGTCTTGGGTCTCCTAAAAGACTGTCTGCTCATCTTTTAACTAACCTCAGAGTGTGTATGCTCCCCGATTCTAACAACTTCACTTATAAACCAACGTACTGATCACACAGAACAGTACACCAAGTCTGGCTATCGACAGCCTTGAGGCCAGACCTTTGCTGTTATTGACTACATCCTTGAGTGATGGCTTGAACACGATTCTTCCTTCGACGGCAGGGTACACTGGAGACTTGAGGCGGAAGTAGTCTACCACAGCATCAATGTCACGGTACTCTGCAAGAGAGAACAATCAGGCTGTAGGCACTGAAATAAAGTCATTAGAGGAAAAAATCAGTCGTGAAAATTGACTGAGCTACCAAAAGTGACAAATGCCACACAGTGCAAACAGGTGTATCCAATGAAAACCAATCCAGATGGCAGTCACAACCAGTGGCATAACTACGGGTGTTGATCAGGGGGATCAATACCTCTAGAGCCAAATAATGAAAATATCCAATGTGTTGAAGCTTTTTTTCGAAGTGAAATGCCATGTCCTGTGGTTCGGATTCCACGTAAAAAGGAGGTCCCGTGGCTCATAATCACAAGATTCAAGGTCACGTAAAACTACAATCTTCCTTTTCCTTTTGTTGAAGCTTTTAATCTATACTAATATGTAAAAATGAGATGATGTGTGTCTGTGTATTACTCAATCATGCAAGAACTACTGGTCTGATTTACATGAAAGTAGCTGATTTACCTGGTTAACATATAGGCTACTTTTTATTTCGATACTTTGAACTATTTAAAGATGGCGACCATTTTAGTGACGTCACTACACCCTTTGGCTTCAAACTTTCATATTTACATTTCAAATAAAAAAAAGAATGCTAAAGGCCTGTTTGCCATCTCTTGATGAATGCAGTACATTTGCATTTGTCTGTTGGCACAGGCTAGAGTAAAATGTGGCTTTTCACCGCTGTCTCAGTCTAACTTAAGACTGGGATTATATGAAAGCTACTGAGGTGTGGGTGGTGCTTAGTGATGACATTCAGGGCACAGTCAGTGCCTGTGGATGCTGTGAAAGGTTCTACTCATAGGGTTAGTACTGCTGTTCAGACTCAGTGAGGCAAGCAGTGGCAAACTACCTCACTCCTCATCTTGCCTAGTATGCCTCACTATAGCACTGCCTTGGGGTTTTGTGGGTATGTACCATCATAACCTAACGGCCGTACTTTTTGAGGATCCAACCAGCCTTCGGGCTGACTACCTAACAGACAGACAAGAAATAGAAAACTTTTGAGGCATATATGAGGTTTAAAATTGAATTTTCTATCCAAAAGGTCCTTATCACTTTTCGTGTATCTCCAATGGTTATCGAGTAAAACCTAAATTTGTACTATACAACATGGTCAACGCCGAGCGATGTAGTTGGACAAAATGTTCCGTCCTTACTCTCCCTCCACGCAGCGAAGCACGGGTACTTCAGCTAGTATTAAATAAAACCAATCTTCGGATTTATGACAAATGATTGGATAGTGTTTAGAAGCATTTCTTTTCACTCGTGTAAAATTTCTAGTTTCACCCTAACTTAACACTCGGTGGCGGCTGGTGATAGTTCTCTTGGTGGTGCCAGCAAATTCAAACGTTGCAAGTACACACAGTGCATATTTTATGCTATAAATTTGAAATTCACAGTATTTAACTGTATAATTGTGCAAGACGCGCAATACAACTTTTACACAATTTCAGTTGCCACCGCAAAATAATCAGGAGAAATAAAATTAACAAGATGCCCTTCCATCAAGACTACCTTACATACAGATATAAACTTGGTAAGGATATCTGAAACAAAACGCGCAAAGGCGGTCTGTGCTGGTTTGGACATGTTTTACGGGCAGGAGGTGAAACGATTGCCAAGGCGGGATACACACTTCAAGTCATCGGCAGAACACCAAAAGGACAACTTCTGCAACGTTGGTGTGCACGCTACATAAAGATCTAAAAAGCGTGAATCTCCATCCTGATGCGGCCTCAGACAGAGCAAAATGGAGACAATGGATCCATGTAGCGGACTCCGCAGCCAGGCGGGACAAATGCTGGAGTAGAAGAAGAAGGATATCCATTACACCTGATATAATTTAACGACGCTATTCTTAAACACTTGAAATGCCACCAGAAAAGTTAACAAACCTGGGAATGTGTATTTGCGTTCTGGTAGGCGTGACTCGGGGGCGGCCCTAGGACAGTGCGAACGGTGCAATCGCACCGGGCGCTGTCATGTGGGAGAGGAGGCGCAGAAAATACCAACGATAGTTTGACAACGCCAAAAATAAAACCCAATCACCTTACTAGCATAATACTTAACCCTACCCATCAAAATTAATTCTATATACACTGGTCAAAAGAACTTTTGCATATTGCAAACTTATGTATTTGTGAACCAAATATAATGCACGTGCTTTATCCGATAACTGTTTTATGTATTTATGTAGCGTATGGCATTACACATGAAACCCAATAATATAATAATAAGTATAGCCTCCGTGGCTTAGGCGGCAGTACGCCGTTCTCTCACCGCTGGGTCCGTGGTTCAAATCCCGGTCACTCCATGTGAGATCTGTGCTGGACAAAATGGAGGCAGACAGGTTTTTCTCCGGGTACTCCGGTTTTCCCTGTCAAAATTTCATTCCAGCAACACACTCCACTATCATTTCATTTCATCTGTCAATCATTTAATCATTGCCCCAGAGGAGTGCGTCAGGCCTCGGCAGCCGGCACAGTTCATATCCTCGCCACTAGATGGGGGCTTCATTCATTCCATTCCTGACCCGGTCGGAGACTGAAAGCAGGCTGTGGATTTTCACTAACTGACAGTGGTGGCTACGCTCGCTAAAGCGCAGCGTTAGGTCATGGAGCCAAGCTCTCTGCTGACTTGGTAGAAGCGTGGGTTCGGGCCCCACCGTCGGCCGTCCTTCAAATGGTTTACCGTGGTTTCCCATTTTCAACTCCGGACAAATGCTAGGACGGTACCTTCCGACAGGCCACGGCCGCTTCCTTCCACATCCTTGCCCAGTTTCATTCACCATCATTCATTTCATCTCTCATTAACTCCTCTCTTGGGGTTGGCGTCAGGAAGGGCATCCGGCCGTAAAAACCATCCGCCACCAAAGACTTCCATCGCATCTCATCCCCAACCCCGTTGGAAAACGGGAATAATAAGGGGTAGACATGCAATAATAAGTATACTACATACAAGCACAGATATCAACCTTATGTCCTGTCTATTTCTCCAGTCAAGGCTCGATGGTGTAGCACTGAAAATGTCGTTAGGGTCACCTAGGTGTAGGTACGCTCTTAGTTTGCAATCTTCGACTATGTGCCTGATGGTGTGGTTCGATGTACCGCAATCACAGCAGGGGTTTGGCCACTTCCCCCATTTGTGCAGGTTGTATGCACACACTCCATGTCCGGAAACACTGTACGGTGCAAACAAACCAACGTGTTATCTTAGAGTTAACACATGAGCCAATGTGCAAAAACGAAATGTCGTCATACAGCAAGGAAAATACATCATGCAATATGCATAACGTTTTTGACCAGTAAATAAGTGAGCTAGGGTAAGTGCATACCAAAGGTATAGATATATCATGTGAAATTCGCACTTAACGTTGTATAAATATTAACGAGTTGAAACCAATATCTATACATCTAGTGTTCTATCCGCCATCCATTTTCTTGGCATTTGACAGCGTGCGGGTGCATGTGGATTGTGATTTGTGTCTGTGTTGCAAGCTACGAGTGAAATTGAAACTTCACTTACTGTTAGAACGTTACTACTACACTAAGTGTTGTTATGTAATTTAAGATATTAGTAACATCATTAGATAATAATCATGCCTAGCCTGGTCTAAGCGCGACTATATTGTTTAACATTAAATAATATTTTAGAGGCGTTCTAGGAATATTATTTTAGGTAGATTTCATTTGAATATCAGTGGATTTTGAAAAGGCTGATCTTGCTTAGAACAGATATTCAACCTGAAGTCCATAATTCGACGCAGACAATTGTCTTCTAAAACCATAATAGTGACATTTATAGATTTTAAAAAGGCTTTTGATTCTGTCGACAGGGAAACTCTAGATAAAGTAATCAGAGAATTTGGAGTTAAATCTAAACTGGCAAACCTAATCCGTGAAACCCTCAGACACTATTTCAAAGGTAAAATTTCGGGGAGAAATTTCAAAACCATTCAAAATAAATACAGGTGTAAGGCAAGGCGATGGTTTATCTCCACTCATATTCAATTTTATCCTAGAAAAAATAGTACAAATTTGGAATAAGAAATTGAAGGAGCAGAATATATCAGCTATAAAACTAGGGAGAAAAAACAGTGGTGTTAAAGTAAATTGTCTGGCATTTGCTGATGATTTTCCCATACTTGCTGAAAACGTAGTTCATGCAACAGTACAAATCAATCTATTAGAAGAGATAGGTTTAAAGATTTCTGTAGAAAAAACAAAATTTATGTCAAATATTTAAAAAAAATGCTCCAGAAACCCTAACAACAAAAATTGGTCAAATTAAGAGGGTAGATAAGTTCAAATATTTGGGGGAAATAATTCAGAAGAATGGTTAAGAAAAATCTGCTGTAGAAGAAACAGTGCACAAGATTCAAAGAGCATATGGTATAACCAGAAATATCTATAACAAAAAATGTTTATCTAAGAAATTGAAAATACAGCACTATAGAACAGTAATTAAACCAGAATGCTTATATGCCAGTGAATGTCTAATACTAAATTATAAATTGGATAAATTAGAAGTATCAGAAAGAAAAATTATACGCAAAATTCTCGGTCCATTAAGAATTACAGAGTTTTGGAAATTAGGAAGTAACAAAGAAATACACTGAAGAAAATGGAAATTGTAGCACCATGAAGGCATTGGTCGTTTGTGTTGATTTTCAAGATATGGAACGATGCCATGTAGGTATGTAAACGATCAAAGTTTCAGACCCATTGGATTGTTGCTACAGGTCTCCCCACATGATTGGTCACTGAGGAATCAACTCCAGTATACGGACTCTGGTGTAGCGTAGTTGACTTGCAGTCTGTGCAGTGAAGTGTTCCCCGTCAAACATGCCTTGACGACAGAGAAGAGCACGCTATCAACAACTGTCGCCGTTTGAGAGGGCTCGGATAATTGGGCTGTGTGAGGCTGGATTATCGCTAAGGACTGTCGCTGCACGTGTTGGCCGACAGGCATCTACGGTGCAACGTGTATGGCAGCTGTGGTCAAATGAAGGTACCCACACTCGTAGACCTAGCACAGGCCCAGAGCGACAGACAACTGTGAGAGAGGATCGCCGCATCATTCGGATGGCCCAGATGGAACCCCATGCAACAGCAGCGCAAATTCGAGCACCTGTGGCACCCCACGTTACACAACAAGCAGTTTGTAATCGCCTGCGCGCAGCTGGCTTACGATCCCGTGTCCCTGCAGAAGGTGTTCCATTGACCCCCACAACAGCGACGTGTAAGGCTGGCCTGGTGTCGAGAACGATCGACTTGGGTCGACGAATGGCATAGGGTCGTCTTTAGTGAGGAATCGCGCTTCTTTCTTGCCCGCAGTGATCGCCGGAATCGTGTGCGATGTACCAGGGAGAGGGGCTGCCCAGACATTATTGTCGAGAGGCACACAGGGCCGACACCAAGCCTTATGGTCTGGGGAGCTATTGGCTTTAATGTGAAATCACAATTAGTGCTTGTTGAGGGCACTATGACTGCTCAACACTACGTTGATAGGGTCCTCAATCCAGTGGTTGTCCCTATGATGGCGAACATTGCTAATGGGATGTTTCAGCAGGACAATGCCCGGGTTCACACTGCACGCATCTCCAGAGAAGCTCTCCACGACATCACAACCTTAGAATGACCCGCCAGATCCCCGGACCTCAGTCCTATTGAGCATGTGTGGGACATGATGGGTCGACAACTGGCCAACCGTCCTCAGCCACCCACAACTCTGGAACAACTGACCCGTGCAATGCAGCAAGCATGGCCACAATTCCTCAGGAAGCGATCCAGGGCCTTATTGACTCCATGCCTCGACGAATTCATCAATGTATTGCAGCTCGTGGTGGGCACATCCTGTATTGATTGTTGTCCAAACTTGCGGTCAGAGGGACCTGAAACTGTAATCATCGAGTCACAACCGAACTATTACGAACAGAAACGTCACTTCGTACTTAATTGGGAAAATGAAAGATTTATAAGAAAATACACACACATTACAAATAACACTCAAAAGACTCCATCTTGGATGCACTGTTCCTTGCCCTTTTCTCACAAAAAACAAAAATAACTGTTGCCAACTGTCTGTCACATCCTCCCACCGTTGAGGAAAGACATCCTCAACTACTCCACAAATCTTGCAAGAACATTGACAGTTCTACCCGAACGTGTGGTCTTTGGGGGTTGAACACCAGTTCCAGTCGGCTCTCCTAAAGCAGTAGCTGTTTTCTTATTCAAGCCAGTCCTCAAAGGTGTGCTGTCTTCATCAGGTACTTCTAGGGGGTAGAGTCGCTGTATCGGTCTCAAGAGTTCTCCTTTAGATGTAACAACCCTTGCAAGTCTTGTATTACCATCAGTTCCAGGTAACAAGTTCACTATTTTTCCAAGGGGCCAATCTATCCTCTTAGTGCCATCTGATCCAACTAGGACAATGTCACCTCTCTTGAACAAAAGAATTGGTTTACAACTCTGTTTACCGAGTGCCAAAAGTCCCAGATATTCCTGCTGGAATCTTTTCTTCAATGCCATTCTTAGGTTCAGAAGATGACAATTTCTTTGATTCAGGGTTATAGCATCCAATGCATCACATTCTGGAACTCCAGTTGTCTTAATTTCTTGTAGAAAGCAGGCAGGGGTGAGTGGACTTATATCTTCACATCCATCGGTCTGATATGTAAGCGGTCTTGCATTTATGGTGGCTTCTATACTGCAGAGAAGGGTAAGCATTTCTTGGTAATAGACAGGCTTTACCCAAAACTCGTTTCAGAAGCTGTTTAATTAGACGTATTAACCTTTCCCAGAAGCCTCCCCACCAAGGAGCACTAGGGGGATTAAATCTCCAAGTAATACGTTCAACCGATTAGTGTTTGGAAATATTCTCCCAGTCAACACTTTGAAACGCGTTATCTGTACCCGTGAAATTTGTACCATTGTCTGAGTAAATCACAGAGGGGCGTCCTCTTCTTGCACAAACGCCTCTGTGGAAAGAGAAGTAATCATTTCGAGATAAACAGCGCGATACACGGCACATGTGAAAACTACAATCCAAGCTTTACTTTCATCCCTCAGGAATACCGGACCTGCCAAGTCCACTCCTATCACTTCAAATACACAGGCTTCCCGTATGCGGTCCAGGGGCAGAGGGGCCTGAGCGATTTCGGTATGTTGTCCATCATGCCTCCGGCACTTGACACATTTTCTTATAATTTTTCTAACTGTCCTCCTTCCACCGATGATCCAGAAGCGTTGTCTCAGATGATTAAGAAGAAGTTGTACTCCAATGTGATTTTCTTTCACATGCTCATCCATAATCAAGCGAGAGGTGATGAAATGGTTCGCCGGGAGAATCATTGGGAACCTGAATTGCTTCAAATCTTCTCGCAGTAGTAGTCTCGTTTTAACCCTGAGAACACCATCTTCCAGGAATGGATGTAGTGAAGATAGACGTTTATCAACTAATCCGAGGAAGCTTTCTCGTTGAATTATAGAAAAGAGTCTAATTTCAGCCCTCTCTTAACTCTTCAACTTGCAGATTTTCTTGCGAGATCCTCTCACGTCTAAGATAATTCTTACAGAAATGAAGAATCCATGTGATTAGATGAACTATTCTGTGATAGCTGGAAAAATACCTGGCATACCAGAGGAGATCTTCATTGGTTACAGTCATAGAATTAACAGGGTTTTTCTTCATTTTGTTTGCGATACTCTCTTCGTCATACACCACTTTTGTTTGAGGCCAACAATCTGGAGATTCGTACAACCAGGCAGGTCCCTCCCACCATCGAGAGGCTACTAATTGCGAAGTAGAACAGCCACGTGACGGTAAATCAGCTGGATTCAATGAACCTGGAACATGTCGCCAGCAGTTTAAATTGGTCAAGTTCCTGTTCTCATTCACACGATTGCGGACAAACACCGACCAGTTCTTAGTCCTGCAGATACATGCTAGAACTGTGGACGAGTCAGACCAGAGAAAAAACTCATGAACTTCCAGTGAAATAGATTCCAACACACATTTAAGCAACCGTGCACCAATTGTAGCAGCCAGCAATTCCAATCTGGGGATTGTCACTTCCTTGAGGGGGGCCACACGAGATCTTGCATCACATAACTGTACACTCACTTGATTGTTTGAATCGCATCTTATGAAGACTACTGCTGCGTATGCAAGTTGGCTGGCATCACAGAAGACATGAATTTGCACATGGTCACTTCTTCCAAACCATCGAGGAATCTTGATTTCTACCAGGTGAGGTAGACCCTTTACCCAGGCCAGAAACTTGTCTCTCGACTTCTCATCAACTGCACTATCCCATCTTATATGAGTCTTCCAGGTCCTTTGAATCAACAGTTTGACACAAAGGGTGACAGGACTTGTCACAACAACTGGATCAAAAATTTGATGTGCGAGTGACAGAATTGTCCTTTTCGTCACTTCTCCCACCTGAATACTATTCAACCAATGCAAATTTAAAGTAAGTGTATCCTCCTGTCGATTCCATAACAGTCCCAAAACAGATGAAAGGGTAGCAGACTGGTCATCATCCTGAGAGAACTGACATCCCCTCAAATTAAAACTGCCTTCTGATAATACCCTACCAGCTTGATTGATAAACTCGCCCACCTCCGATTCCCTGTCAAGGCTAGTGACAACGTTGTCCACGTAGAATTGCGGGTTTTCCAAGTACTTCTTCAGGTGATACTCCAAGACAGCCACCAGGAGAAATGGACTACAAGTTAAGCCGAAAACCAGCCTGGCATGCTTGAAGATCTTGTAATTATTCCCAACGTCCTGTCACATCAGGAAGCAGATATAGTTTCGATCTTCTTTCCGTATGCTTATCTGAAGGAAGGCCTTCTCAATGTCTGCAATAATTCCTACTTTCCTCTCTCGGAATCTAAGAAGAATAGCAGGGATTAGCTCAATGAGGTTGGGGCCATCATACAAACAATCGTTCAAAGCAGGGGTTCCCACTTCCTTCGCTGAGGCGTCAAATAAAGGACGAACAGGTTTCGTTGAACTACTTTCCTTCACAACAGCTCGATGCGGTAGATAGTGTCTGAAATGTTCATCCTCCTGAACCGGTTCAATAACACCACTCTTTTCCCACTCAGTGAAAATATTTTCATACGTCTCACCTAGTCCAAAATTTTCCACTTTCTTCCTTGTGTTGACTAACCTCTTCTCAGCCATGACCCTGTTAGACACAAGAAATGATTTGTTTTCTTTCCAGGGTAAATGGACTTCATACCTAAATTCTCCATTAATAGACACGGTTTTCTGAAAGTGCTCCATTGTTGCAAAGTTTTCTTCAGTTTTAGTTTTCCTTACGGCACGATCGCTGATACCTAGCACATCCAGTTCCCACAGATTTTCAACTGAAGCATCTCTGATAAAGAGAGAAGTGACGAGGTTGGTCATGCTTGATTGATCTCCGGAAACTACTTAACCCATCACAGTCCACCCCAGCAGTGTCTCAATACATACAAGACCATTGCTTAGTGTACACGTTTGTCCAGTCATTAACTTTCCAGCTACATCAGCGCCTATTAATAGTTCAATGGGACCTTCAGTATCATAAATCTGTATCCCTTTTGCTCTTAGTTCTTGCAACCATGGGCCCTTTAACATAGTATTGTACCCTGTAATTATTTGTTGCCCTAAGACTTCAAAATTGCAGGCATAAGGCTTTCCTAAACTCTCCATGTAGATCCTATAGCACATATGCTGGCTCTCTTCTGTGACTACCCCACCAAATAGTGAATGGCGTAGCATTTCTGTGCGATGACTAGTGTAACCTAACTTCTGCGCAACTGATTCAAGCATATAAGATCTCTGACTGCCAGTATCCAGTAGAGCCCTTACCTCCATTGCAGAGGTTTCTCCAATGACCTTCACCTTTAATGTTTGCAAATAACACCTTGCATACCACTACGCTCTTCATTTGAAATCAAAGAATGAGATTGAAGTTTCTCATTGGTAGCTTCAGTGGAATGTGTTGGGCCTATACATATTTGGCTGTTATGTTTTTTGCTACAGGAATCACATTTTAACTGACTTCTGCACATCTTTGAAATATGTCCTTTTTTCAGACAGAGAAAACATGCTCTCTTATTCTTCACAATTGCGACTCTCTCCTTTAAAGCCATCTGCTTTGCCACGGAGCAGTTTGAACTAGCATGGGACCTATCACAAAATATACAGTTTAGTTTAAGATTACAATCCACAAGTGCAGGTGTGGTAGGTGGCGATTCACTGTAAATGTCAATTTTCTTCGTACCTTTTGACTTGTCAGGATTCACATTGATGTTACCTTTACGTGGGATGGCCAGTTTGATCCTTTCCTCACTATCTACTTCATTCTCCAGGAATTTCATCAAACCTTTAAGACGTTCGGTTGAACTATACCTTCCGATACACCGGCGTTTGGGGAATATTTAGGGAGATCAGTGACGTCACCGTGATCTCACGGCTGACGTATTGCTATCGGTAACGCTATTGGTTGTCAGCTGATTACTACGTCAGTTCCGTGGTCAGTTCGTCGTGGGAGGTTGCTGGAGTCGGTTCGCCATTTTTGTATTGTCACGCGTTAGTGTTTTCTAAGCGTAATATTAAAATAAATATTCCCGTGAATAACCTGTAGAACAAGATTTTGATATTACCAGTGTCGTGTGATCGATTGTGTTGACCATTTGTATTAAAATTGTTTACATCCTGAAGGTGTTGCATTAAAATAAAATCCGTTACTTGTGGTTGAAAATCAGTGCTTCTGCTTGTACATGTGGAATAATGCAGAATTTGGAATATATCGGTGAGTTTTTACGTTGTTCATATATATATTTTGGTTGTTGCATTTAATAGGAATGTTGTCTAAACGATAATATTACGTCAGGAACGGTGTTGGGGAATACGCTTCTTAAAATAGTAATGGATGTTGTCTAAACGATAATATTACGTCAGGAACGGTGTTGGGGAATACGCCTCTTAAAATAGTAATGGATGGGTAAAATTTAGACAAATTGGCATGTTCATGAACACCTGCAAAATAGATATGGCAATGATTTGTATTAGACCTATCGGCCTATAGGTCTTGTTTTTGTGTTTGCAGCCAATATTGAAAAACATAAAAATATCAACATATCGTGGGGGGGGGCTGCCCCCCCCCAGCAAAAACAACATTATTGACCACAATGTTTTATAATGGCATTGTGTTTGGTGTATTTGGGCCAACGTTGGAAAAAAAACGGAACTACGCAATAACATTATTCCATTTGACGAAATGCTTCTCTGGCATGATTATGGGAAAAACCTTGGTTATAGGGTATTTTGGGTGGTGACAACTCAATAACAGAAATGAGCATTAAAAAACTTCGAAACGTATTGTGTTTCGTCATATGTAATTTATTTATCGGCCTACCTCAATTTGGCACGCCGTACATACAAAAATATTTTAATTTAGGGTTTGAATTACAGATGACGTTAAGCGTCGTTATTAATTTAATTCTATATTTATAAGACATTGTATTGAAAGCCGTAATTGACCTATATAGCTCAATTTAAGATTTCGATGCAATGTTTTATTAATATGAAATTATACAAACTACGATGTGTATCGTCATCTGTAATTGATCTACATAGGCGCATTACAGAATTCGATGTGTAAAATTAAAAATATCAATTGAAATGACGATGTATATCGGAATCTGTAATTGACATATATAGGCCAATTAAAGAATTCGATGCGGAAATTGTAAAGTATAACGTTAAATTGCGAAATTTTATTCAGCATCGGAATCGTTAATTGAGCTATATAGGTAAATTATAGATTTCGATGCAATGTTTTTTATTTACGAAAAGAAAATAATTATCATGTGTATCGGAATCTGCAATTGATCTACTTAGGCCAATTATATATTTCGATACGGAAATTTATAATATATGACGTTAATTTGCGATATTTGTAATGTATCGGAATCATTAATTGAACTATATAGCTCAATTATAGATTTCGATTCATTGGTCGATTTGACGGTTTTTGTGTTTGCCCATCCAAAAAAAAACTATTACCCAGGCCTTTCCCGGATATATATGACGTGAATTCGCGATTTTTTTTTAATGTATCGGAATCTTTAATTGAACTATATAGCTCAAATATAGATTTCGATACATAGAAAATAAATTGACGGTTTTTCCACCCAAAAAACTCCTATTACGTGAATTAGCGAATCCTTTTTATGTATCGGAATCTTTAATTGAACTGTATAGCTCAAATATAGATTTCGATACATAAAAAAATTGACGATTTTTGTGTTTTTCCACCCAAAAAAACTCATATTATGTGAATTTGCGAATTCTTTTTATGTATCGGAATCTTTAATTGAACTATATAGCTCGAATATAGATTTCGATACATAGAATACGTGAATTTGCGATTTCTTTTCATGTATCGGAATCTTTAATTGAACTAAATAGCTCAAATATAGATTTCGATACATAGGAAATAAATTGATGGTTTCTCTGTTTTTCCACCCAAAAAACTCCCATTATGTGAATTTGCGATTTCTTTTCATGTATCGGAATCTTTAATTGAACTATATTGCTCAAATATAGATTTCGATACATAGGAAATAAATTGACGGTTTCTTTGTTTTTCCACCCAAAAAACTCCCATAATGTGAATTTGCGATTTCTTTTCATGTATCGGAATCTTTAATTGAACTATATAGCTCAAATATAGATTTCGATACATAGGAAATAAATTGACGGTTTCTCTGTTTTTCCACCCAAAAAACTCCCATTATGTGAATTTGCGATTTCTTTTCATGTATCGGAATCTTTAATTGAACTATATAGCTCAAATATAGATTTCGATACATAGAATACGTGAATTCGCGAAATTTTTTCATGTATCGGAATCTTTAGTTGAACTATATAGCTCAAATATAGATTTCGATACATAGAATACGTGAATTCGCGAAGTTTTTTCATGTATCGGAATCTTTAGTTGAACTATATAGCTTAAATATAGATTTCGATACATAGAATACGTGAATTCGCGAAATTTTGTCATGTATCGGAATCTTTAGTTGAACTATATAGCTCAAATATAGATTTCGATACATTAAAAAATTGACGTTTTTTGGTGTTTCCCCACCCAAAAACCCCTATTACCCAGGCTTTTCCCGTAAATTTGTCAGAGGAGTATTTCGTGACGTCGTTGGTGACGTCACGGAAGCCGCCATTTTGTTTTAGGGGAATTTTATACGCGGCCGTATCGCAATGTATAGTAGTCCCAGACGTTCACTAGGTTCACATTCCTTCCCACCGCCACTCCTCTGCCAGGCACGTAACACATCTATAGACAAGCATGATTCAATCATAGGAAATAACATTGCTGCATATTTGTCGGAAGTTACACCTAGGCTCTCCAAAGCACCAAGTTGAGTTTCGAGTCTGTCATATAATGATGAGATGTCAAGACTACTACAAGAATTCATCATTGTCAATAGTTCTCTAGTGTAGACTTCCACCAACAAAGAATCTTTGCCAAAACGTGATTTAAGTTTCTGTATTGCTTTAGGGCGATTTCCACTTGTGGCTGGAAAACTGTCAACGATGTCGCGAGCTTTGGAGTTTGGCAATGTTGCTTGGATAAGATATTCGTATTTATCGGCATTATCTAACTTCATCTTCACCAATCTTTTGAAATTGATTCCAGAAACCTAACCAATCTCTTCGATTTCCACCAAATTTTCGGAATTCGATCTTTGGAAGGCGATATTTACTTTATAGGTTATGAGTGTTACTGGTGCTTACTGTTGACTGGACTTCGTCTTCACGTTTTCTCTCCATTGCAAGAGCATCGGAAACAGCCGCTGCTAACATATGAAACTTGCGTTTATAGTCATCTACTCCGTCTACTTCTGTGATCAGGTCTTCTTCTGACACCGCATCTCCCATGAGGTGTTGGAAGATCTCCTGGTCCAGATTACTTAAGAGGTTAGCCTTCTCTTCCACTAAGGCGTAATCTCCTCGGATAGCGACTATGTCCTTTACTTCTTTCTCCAACAAAACTTGAAGTGAAGCTACAATTTTCGTGAACGATGCACGGTATACACCACGTTTTCTGATCAAACTTCGAATATCGCTCATTTTCCTTTCGATATCCTGTCACGGTCGCCAGATGTTACGAACAGAAACATCACTTCGTACTTAATTGGGAAAATGAAAGATATTTATTTATAAGAAAATACACACACATTACAAATAACACTCAAAAGACTCCATCTTGGATGCACTGTTCCTTGTCCTTCTTTTCTCACAAAAAACAAAAATAACTGTTGCCAACTGTCTGTCACACGAACACTCATCCTGCATTTTCAATTGCAGCAATGTAGCACCACTCCTTCTGGGTGTTGCAATTTCCATTTTCTTCAGTGTATATCGGAACATTGAAAACATAACACACACAATAAAGAAGAGGCGATTGTTATTTTTCGGACATTTATACAGAATGTATGATAGCAGGTTAACCAGACAGATTTTTCAATATCTTTAGAAAAAGAAATCGACAACAGTCTGGTTTCAAGAAGCAAAGGAAGATGTAGAAAGAGACAATGTAAGTGAAGAAGATGCACTAGAGAGAGAAATTTTCAAAAAAAAAAGGTATTGGGAATGGAAGGATTCAAAGGAAGGCAATATAAGAAAACAGGCTCAAAATGGTTGAAAGAGAGAAGGAAGGCACATGGCGAAAAGATGAAAGAGCACTGCAGGAAGAAGAATGAACAACAAAGGACTAAACACTGAAATTGGATTGTGGTCCTCAGAAGACCCTAACGGAGAAAGAAAGAAGAAAAATATTAAAAAATTATCGGTAACTACGTCTTTGCTGAGGACGAAATATACCGTGTTGTCTGAGCCCCTTAATACGATTTAAGAATTTGAAAACAGAATGTCGATATCTTAAATGGTTCCGTAGATATTTGAGGTGGCCCTATTAGCTGAATAACCCTGTATAGTGCCAAATCATTAAATTGGCAACCTTGGAGCTGCATACTCTGCATTGTGCTGCCATATGTTGTACTCTAGTGGTTGAAATAAAAATTAGTTCAAGCAGTTTTAATTTGCATTTGCTACATGCTGCACTATAGTGAATGCGCCACGTGGCTGTTGACTCTACCTCAGCCCAACACAACTCATGCAAACCCAAGCTAAACTAGCCTTTATCGGTACTGCGCCCGAATTCACCAATCAGTACCTATATCCGCTGCACTGTAAAGGATTGCAGACACGTAGCTACCCAGCTCACAAACTTACCATTGCCTGCTAAGTAAAAATTGGGAATTCCAGGAACACACAGGGTAGATCCATAAAAGAAAATAGTACTACCAGCGTAGGTACAAATTCCTACTAGCATTTACATTAAAGCAAATCGAGAAACTCCAATCTCGAGGGGTGATAAGGTTTGTCTATAGTGAGCGCCTGTATCTTACCTAGCAGTACTATTTTCAGCGATGACAAAATGAAAACGATGTCAGCTAAGATAAAAATTGGCTAATTCGCTAAAGAGCGCCAGCCGTTTATTGTGCTAAGAAAAATACAGACATATACTGACTGCATGTCTATCAATAGTGTACCTGACACTGCAAGAAATAAACTAAAACGTGGCACTAATATAACAAGAAAAATTATGAAACGGCGTGATTTTAAACATAACCCTATATTATACATTCCGTTTCATATTTGAACCATAGTTCCACATCTAAATATGTAAAATAAAAATTTACTCAGTATTAAATATGTCCATATATACAATGATTCGTGGTTCGCACAAATATACACTTAACTGTGTTGAAGTGATTTAATTACCTATAATACAAATGAGTCTTTACCACTCAACTTCCGTAACAAACACCGTAACTCGATCGGTTGAAAGTATAAATTCTAGTCTGAATCAATAGAACATAGGTGACAAACATTTAAGTTCAGCACTGTTCTTACTTTGTCTTCTCCCATTTGATCATTAAATCTCGAAAAATTCCTGAAATTCTTTGCTCGGCTTACATTTTCTTTGATAAACGTGAATATTCGAAGTGCATGGCATTTGACCTTCATTACACACTTCTCTTCCAAAATTATACAACAATCACATTATTTCTTAAACACCCTGTACAGAACTTTCCTTGAATACAATTAAACAATGTCACATTCGCTGTGATCAAAACTAGAAAAACGAGACTCCTCAGTCTCCTTTCGTGAAAATATGTAACTCATTTACGTCTACGATTCCTTTCTTGCACGGTATTCCAAATCTAAACTCCCATTTCAGTGCATTTTCTCACTCTATGCAAAGAAAATTAGTAACTTTATTAAATATCCACGTTCATTGTGAATATTGTTCAAGAAACAAACATTAACAATCTCCTCTATCCTTATACAAAATTTCATCGTGCCTATAACTTCACTTCTGTACAGTTACTTTTATATCACCCTGTGATTTAACTTTCTTAACTCCTTTTCACGTACTTAAATTCAGTTTTACATTATTGCAACTTTCAAAGAATTATCAGCAAGAATTCATATTTAACAAATGATATAGGTGTGTCCTCCTTTCGTGAAAATACTTAAGCCTTAACTATCTTCGTGGAATATTTGTTTAACAAATTTATCTAGGCTTTTTAATGCTCTAAATGTTTTATTGGACATATATATATATATAAAGGTTCTTGAAATACCTTTGTTACTAGGAAATATGGTTTATCACGTTACAGCATAGTCCTACATATCTATCTGTTTCATTACAGTGAATTTGGTATTCATTGATTTAATTATCTATCAAGTATTTGGACTATCTTTTATCAGATTTTGTGTCTTGTAACAATCCATTTTTTGTTCACAATTGGTTTAAAATAAATTTCTGACACTCGAATCAACATCATGAGTTGTCGAAATATTTGACACTTCGTGACATAACTTTTTGAATATACGGTGCTTAAATTGTTCAATATACGTTCCATCGCTGCGCATAAAACAGACCTATTTAATTTAACGCGAGTATCTATAATTCTAAACGATTTTATATTGAAATGATTTTAACGTTAACAACTGCGATACGCCAATAAAATTTCGTCCAAATGACGGAAATTTTCAATGAAAAAAAATAATGACTCCTAAGAAAATACGAAAAATACTAGATCAAAATCTACACAATTTTAAATACAATGACAAAATTATACGGTTGGTCAATTAGGATAAACACAGAACATGACTACAATTCTACCAAATATAAATCAATCTCTTCTCTACCTTGAGTTGAAGACGGTCTCAGATGTACCATGTCTCGTCTGGCAAGCCAAATGTGTGTGTGTGTGAGCGCACCGCCCACAGCTATGCGAACCGGTTGTGACGGGGCCTGCTGGACATCTCTCCCAGTGGAACAAGGTCGGTGACATAACTGGGTTAGCGACCTCGCCGTGAAACAGCATGTCTCTTCCGCACTCCCTCGCTCGTCTCCCGCACGTTGTCTGGATCTTCTTACAATACCCCTTCACTGCGCCGACATCGCTTCTCAAGGTTGAAATTCGTTTGTTTTATAAAAGTCTTTGAGAGTATACTGGATGTATATGAACTCGTGTTAAGAAGTAGAGATTTGTTCTGCATTTCTGCGCATCGCGTAGATGTTCCGCTGCGCCGTCCATGTTGTGGAATTCTGGACTCAACTCTTCATTTTTGTAGCTTCTACTTCTCTATGATGTGCACCTTAGCACGTAGTCATACTCATTTTAATGATGACACTTTTACAACTTCCCCGTTGCCAATTCACGAACTGCATTTTGTATAATTTCCAAGTATGAGCTAAATTGTAGAAATAATGAAGCTCTTCTATAGAAGTGAAACGTTTGCATCTGTCTGCATGCGATGTATAATAGCTTCGTTTTTGGAATACTGTAATATCAAGCTGTGTTTCAAAATCACTGGTCTATATGCTGTGCTGGTCTGAGTTAGAATGTTCCTTGCTCTGCAAGTCACAGCCTTCTGTACTTCACACTCGTCTTTCCCACCTTCGTAATGCGTAGCACTATTCTGAAATCTACTTGTTTCTCCACTCGCGGTCTTGTCTCGTCGCGATCTGAATTTGGAAAGAACTCCTCGTCCTTGCCCTCTGTGTACGGCAAGTTCCTCACTCTGCCTCCCCTCTCGCGGTGTGACGTAGCTCCATAAACTTCTCCTCACTCAGTGTGTCATCAACCTTGATCCCTTCTCCCCCTGCATGACGTTTCTCTCACTCCTCGTGGCGTGACGCAATCTTACAATGTAGGCCTCCCTACATTCAGATAATAAATATACAACCATATTTAAATCGTTCCTTCTTGCCTTCCGTAATTATTTAATTATTAATGATGCATAGTATTACACTATTTCAACTCAGGTTTTCCATATCTCACGAATTTTGAGGAATAAAAGATTTTAATTCGTTCTTTTATTTTTCCTGGGTCCCAGTTCATATCCCGTCTGGATCTTTGGTATTGGCCTTAAATAAATTCGGGCGCAGTACTTAGTCTTATTTTCGGAGGTGGAACCCATGAGACCTGGCTCACTTATTCAGGAAAGCGCCGCCAGAGTGCATGTCAGTCCGTGCGCTCATTCAAATAAATGCAGAACATAAGATATGCATGTTATTTCCTTGAAATTTAAAATTAATACAAACTGTTAATGAGAGGGCACATTGGTGGTCCATGAAACACCAGCTCTACCTCACGGGCTGCTCCTGCTGAATGAGAAAAATGGTCAGCTGTTCAGTTAGCCAGAGGGGTGGCAGTTAGATGACCCCTTTCCAAAAATACACCTCATTGCATTAGTATCCGAGTGTGAGTGCCATTTTGAAAAGTGAATAATATTTAGATTACAAACCATGTTCAAGGGTAATGGCTATAATGAATCCACTATACAGGGTGTATCTTAATTATACCGACAAAAAAATCAGGGACGCTCTGCGTGTTATGTAAAAGACGATGCCGCAATCGGATTGGCGGAGAAAATTTTTCCCTTCGAGAAAATGAGGTTAATTTGTTACTTCCGGGCGCGCGATTCAAATCTACGAACTGGCCGTATTTGCTGACCCAGGGAGCAAGCCGCTGGCCACTAACTGTGCTTCAAGCAAGGGAAGGGAGTGTGATAGAAGGAGACAGAGATATGCTGGCGGGCATGCGGCAAGCCGAGGTGATCGAGGAAACTTGCGCATGCCCGCCAGCATATCTCTGTCTCCTTCTATCACACTTCCCTTGCTTGAAGCACAGGTAGTGGCCAGCGGCTTGCTCCCTGGGTCAGCAAATACATTGAATTCGTAGATTTGAATCGCGCGCCCGGAAGTTACAAAGTAACCTCATTTTCTCGAAGGGAAAAATTTTCTCCGCCAATCCGATTGTGGCATCGTCTTTTACATAACACGCAGAGCGTCCCTGATTTTTTTGTCGGCATAATTAAGATACACCCTGTATATAGGTCCCTACATCCCAGAATGAGGGATAGACAAACTTCTTAGGGATCCGATGTGAGGGGAACTGCTTACCTCCCTTATATTCACACACCACTGACCGCATTGCTAAGATTCTCCGCACAAGATAAAAACAATTTTTGGCACTATGACGAAAATTGGTCAACATTTAGGATTAAACGAAGATAAATTGTCCCCCTTACTACAACCTGGGGTGTATGAAGTCCCTTGTACTTGCGGAAAAGTCTACATTGGACAAACAAAACGGTCCATTGCAATTCGCATCAAAGATCATCAAAGGAACATCCATCTAAACCAACCTGACAAATCAGCTATAGCTGAACATGCCCTGTCTTCAGGGCAATGATGAATGTTTCAAGGATGCTCATGCGCTTGCCCTTGTTGAGCACAACTGGTCTAGAATTATAAGGGAGGCAGTTAAAATTTGTAAAAACCCCAATAACTTTAACAGAGACACTGGATATCAGCTAAGTGACACTTGGCTACCAGTTATTAAAGATCTGGGAAGATAGTTCTCTAGTTCTTCACCTATGTCAAATTTTACGGTTTCCTCTATGGCTACAGGACCATGATTTGATCTCCTTTGTTCGTCTCTGGAGGAGTTTCCATCTGTTTTTTGCTGTTGCCTGTATAGGTTGGGTATCGTACAGATACACTTCCCTTTTGTTTCTATTTCCTTATATCCATCAAACCCTCTTCCCCGCCCCTTCTTCTTATTTGGACATCCTCATTCTTCGCGGAGTCTCAATATTTTACCCCCGCCCCCTTTTCCTTACTACTCTGTCCGCCGTTCTAATTAATATGGCGCGTTTTTCTACCAAGGTCCATACAGTACTTTGTGGCGGCTGCTCTCTGGCGATGAACATAGGAATTTCTCTATTTTTTTGTAATCTCATTGATACACTTTCTTTGGCCACATTGTTTTAATTCCATTGAAAAAGGAGGCAAGGTTCCTCTCGGAACGTCTGGGATTTAAATTTTATTTTCACTCGGCAATAGCCCAAAAACATGAATAATTTTAATAGTGAATAATATTGTTTTAAATTTATACTGTTTTAAATTAAACTAAAGTTGTAAAGTGTAGTTTATTAATATTTATTGAATGTCATGGAATAGAAAGGGCCAGATGGTTACGCGAAGAAAACTATCAACAAATTGTTATTTTCGAGCATTTTCATAATTATAGACAGTGGCGGCTGGTGTAGAAAAACAGTTGTGTTCTGGAACCCCCCTTCTAAACAATAACAACATTTAGAAACATTCACGCTGAAACACTCAAAAGTAAGTTGGGAGTGTTGAAATACCTTCTGGTGGGAACAGCTGATAGCTTCCTCTATTTTTCCCCCCGTTTGCTTTGAGCAATTCCCTCGAAAATGCTACCGCAGAGTCTAGAAGGTGCCACCGGCCACATTCTCATTTTGTGTGACCAGTGCTGCCGCTCTGTGGTCGAATGAAGAATCGTTGTGATACCTTGGCTTTGGACTTGGCTGTTGTCCCAGCACAACGGAAAATTTGGGCACACATGCGCAAAAAGCAAAGTTCATGTTTGCAGGCAATAAACGTAGAAATTCTCGCTGAGCTGCGATCTACACAGTCAGTGCCGGACGCGGAGTGGAGCGCACGACCAGTGAGGGGAATTGGATTATTTCCTATTCTTGGCGGGCATCTTTTTTTAATGCGCTGTATTTGAGTGTAGATAATATTATTAAAGTAATTTATCTATATATATAAAAATCAATGTAACGTGATAGTTTGTCTGTGGGTATGTCTGTATGTCTCCTATGCGTTCATATACCATTCGTCCGTTTGCGATGAAACTTGGGTGAGATGTTGAGTACACTCCAAGGAAGGTTTCTGACTTAGTAAATCCATTTTACAATTGGTAGCGCACGCGTAGATTCAACAAATGAGCGACGATGCGCGAAGCATTTCAACAAAGTCCTGTATGTGTTCATATACCATTCGTCCGATAGCGATGAAACTTGCGTGAGATGTTGTGTACACTTACGTGAAGGTTTCAAAATTAGTGAATACATTTCACAGTAGATAGCGCACAAGTAGATTCAACAAATGAGCGACGACACGCAATGCGTTTCAACAAAGTCCCGTATGCATTCATATACCATTCGTCCGATAGCTATGAAACTTGCGTAAAATGTTGTGTACACTGCAGGGAAATTTTCTGGCTTAGTACATCCACTTTACAATAGGCAGCGCACGAGTAGATTCAACAAATGAGCTACGACGCGCGAAGCATTTCAACAAAGTCACGTTTGCGTTCATATACCATTCGTCCGATAACGATGAAACTAGGCTGAGATTTTGTGTGCACTCCAGGGAAGGTTTCTAGCTTAGTAAATCCCTTTAAAAATAGGTAGAGCACGAGTAGAATCAACAAATGAGCGACGACGCGCGAAGCGTTTCAACAAAGTCCCATATAATTTCATATACCATTCATCCGATAGCGATGAAACTTGGGTGAGATGTTGTGTACACTCCAAGGAAGATTTCTGGCTTAGTACATACATTTTACGATAGGTAGCGCACCAGTAGATTCAGCAAATGAGCGATGACACGCGAAGCGTTTCAACAAAGTCCCGTATAAAGTCATATACCATTCGTCTGATAGTGATAAATGTTTGGTGAATTGTTGTGTACACTCCAGGAAAGGTTTATGGCTAAGTAAATCCATTTTACAATACGAAGTGCACGTTTATGTTCAACAAATGAGTGACTACGCGCGAAGCGTTTCGACAACGTCCCGTATACGTTCACATACCATTCATCCGATTGCGATGAAACTTGGGTGAGATGTTGTGTACACTCCAGGGAAGGTTTCTGGCTGAGTACATCCATATTACAATATGTAGCGCAAGAGTAGAATCAACAAATGAGCGACGACACGCGAAGCGTTTCAACCAAGTCCCGTATGCATACATGTACCATTCGTCCGTAGCTATGAAACTTGGGTGAGATGTTGTGTACACGTCATGGAAAATTTCTGGCTTAGTAAATCCCCTATACAATATGCAGCGCACAAGTTGATTCAACAAATGAGGGACGACGCGCGAAGCGTTTCAACAAAGTCCCGTATAAGGTCATGTACCATTCTGCCGTTAGCGGTGAAACTTGGGTGAAATATGGTGGACACTCCAAGGAAGGTTTCTGGCTCAGTAAATACATTTCACAGTAGGTAGCACACGAGTAGATTCGACAAATGAACGACGACATGCGGAGCGTTTCAATACAGTCCCCTATGTCTTCATATCCCATTAGTCCGATAGCGATGAAACTTGGGTGAGATGTTGTGGACACTTACGTGACGGTTTCTAACTTAGTAAATACATTTTACAGTAGCTAGCGCACGAGTAGATTCAACAAATGAGTGACGGAGCGCAAATCGTTTAAACAAAATCAGGTATGCGTTCATATACTATTCATCCGATTGCGATGAAACATTGATCAGTTATTGTGTACCCGCCAGGGAAGGGGACTTAGTAAATCCATTTCACAATAAGTAGCGCAAGAGTAGATGCAACAAATGGGTGACGACACGCGAAGCGTTTCAACAAAATCCCCTATTGCGTTCATATAACATTCTTCGATTGCGATGAAACCTTGATGAGTTATTGTGTACACGCCAGGGAAGGGCTTCGACTTAGTAATACATTTCTCAATAGGTAGCGCACGAGTAGATTCAACAAATGAGTGACAGCGCACGAATCGTTTAAACAAAAACCCCTATACGTGCATATACCATTCATCCGATTGCGATGAATCATTGATGAGTTATTGTGTACACGCCAGGGAAGGGTTTCGACTTAGTAAGTCCATTTCACAATAGGTAGCGTATGAGTAGATTCAACAAATGAGTGACAGAGATGAAACTTTTGAAAGTTGTTGTGCACGCTCCCACGAATGGTTCTCAATTAGAAAATCCATTTTACGATAGCTTAGAGGCAGTTAACATGTTGTGTATCCAAAAGCACTTCAAGAAACAGAATTTCAACGCCAACACTTTCTTTGATTGGCATTGCAACGCATGCCGGGTACAGCTTGTTTTAAAATAAAACAATGTGCTGCAGCACTTCAGCATATAAGGTGCAGCCGCCCCTGTTTATAGGTGCAAATAGAACGCACCAAATGCTAATGAAATCAAACATGAAAAATAAAAATAGATAGAAGGTTTTGAAACTTGGTGATGGTACATTTTATTACTGTACAGTATGACCGAACCCTCAGCCCCAGTGACATGAGATGACGTTATACTCACCGTATTCTGAACTGTTGGCTTCTTTAAAGACTTGATAGCTGTCCCCACCATGCGCTAGGTATTCGGGCACCAAGAGAGTGTACTGCTTGCTTGTGTCGACCGGCTCGTAATTCGGTACTCGGCATTGTCCGCACCGAGCCAGTGCTGATGTCACTCTATGTCCTGCTGGTTTGCCCATATTATAAGTTACTTTCAGTCCTGGAACAGAGCAGCGTATTTCAAAGATGACCATATAATAAGAATTTTTTGTCACTAATAATACAAGATTAGTATGAAAAGACATGAATAAAACCATGTGTGCCCAATTCATTTTTGGCAAAGTTTAATATATTATGAGAATTAAAACCTTAAGTCAATAAACACACTTCTAATTAGGGTGTCCGCTAATTAGAATGTCCGAAACCGGTACTACTCTGATAAAAAGTATGTTTATTGATTTAAGGTTTCAATTCTCATAATATATTATACAAGATTACGTTAAATAGAATTCCGTTAGTCCCTCTTAGCACAGGTTATCTACAGTAGTTGCTATGTGTCTTTAAGCTCATAATCTACCTTCTTCCATTCCGTGTTTACTCATAGCCTCTGTAGTAGAGCAATTTTCCCATATTTCTCCTTTTTTGTTTGGTTTTTAATCTATGTTTTCAATTGATTAAATGCAGCTGTAGATGGTTAGATCAGGTGATATCTGAGATCTCTTGTTAACTCATAATTAATCAAGACTGAGTAAATTTGGAGACAAACATAGTAGTTTTTAAATGCAAATTGCTTTCACATTTTCAATATCTTCAAGGTTCTTTTTGGTGAGACATTCCCATATAATTTCTAATCCATACGTGATTATCGGTGATATTATTGCATGAAACAACCTCATCACTACTTCAATCGATAGCTGGCGGAGCAACAAAATTGCTATCACTGCTGCAGCTACTCTAAAGGATGACCATATGAGTTGCAGTAGCGGTTTATGCTTAATCCTAGGGTAGGCCTATGATGTTATAACCCAATCATTCTTAAAATGTTCAAGACTCACAGAACACAAATTAAATTAATACTCAGAAACACAAGTCACAAAATACAAAGCAATTTAGAAGTGAACTCAGCAATTTTTCTAGGTTTGTTGTCGTGTCTTCAGAAGTGATTTGGCTGTGGGTCTTTGTCAAGGTTCGTTCGTAGTGGGTAATTATCATACCCGATCGAAAGGGCAGGCAAGATCTAAACACGCGTGACAAAGAGTTATATGTGTGCGTTGAGTATGGACAATGCCATCGCCATCTACAATTCTCAAGCCGTGTCATAAGGTTTGGCAACACTGCCCATCTGTCATCTGCGAAGCCTAGCGCAAGCACATGGCAAACTCATAGATTTTGACGCCAAATGTTTCCGAAAATACAACTGAACATAACGTCCGCTAAATCTACCCACAAATATCACAAATAAAGGATACATATTATCATGCTCAATTCCCGATAAGGTAATAATAGAAGGCTGTACTGTACCTCAGTGTCGGAAGTTTCCTTTTATTGCTGCTATGCTCACT
Organism: Meconema thalassinum; assembly: GCA_946902985.2. NCBI lineage: Eukaryota > Metazoa > Arthropoda > Insecta > Orthoptera > Tettigoniidae > Meconema > Meconema thalassinum. The sequence continues at coordinate 945,581,528 of OX336388.2, read as the reverse complement.
GCCGTCATTGATACGCTCAGAAAAAATATTTAAGACTATTCTTACGAACTTAGAGACTGCCTTTGATAAAAAACTTCTTCACTTTTTGAGCACACATCATAGTCACAATAGGCCTCCAAGCTTAATGCTGACAGTCTAGCAATAATGCTCCACTGGTCACTTCATTTTAAAAAAGGTAGCTTTCTAATGAAATCTACCTAAAGGCACTTGCCAACTGAGTACAGTTCATAATGTACTGGAATATAGAGGCCACATGAAGATATATACCAAAACTAAATCACTAGGCACTGAAAGTCCACCACGCTGTAGTGATCAAAACGTAGTGATATAACCAGTTATTTTAATAGTGATGCCATAATTTGACTTACAGTCAAGCACAAAACACTTCCTAGGCATCTGAAATAGTTTAATGAAATATTAGTGAAGAATGTGTTGGTTATATTCATTAGCAGGTATTGGTTGCACATGCAACTTAATACGGGAAATACTCTCTTCTACAACTTTCAGCAGGTCTAATTTACCACAAGGAATTACAGGGCTGTTGAAATAGTTAGTACGAACTGCTTTTAGATGCTGTCATATCAAAATAAATTATATTTATGAATAAAACTTAGCATGTGGTCTTACGTGTTTATAGAACTTACGGACTCTACTAAACGTTGCCAATTCTAAAAACAGCTCAGCTTGAGAATTATAGACGGTGATGACAATGCACATTGAAGGGCCCGGCGCACTGAAGCTGAGTGGCCCACTGATTTTCTTTTCCTGTTTCTTCATTTTGCATTGCTTACTCATAAACTCCGTCACTGTGTATATTCTTTCGTTTTGCAGCAGTTGTTCTTTTCTTCCCCTCATCAGTACTTTCTCCTGGACGGCTCCTCGCTTCTCGCCTCTCAACAGTTACAGTGCTCCAATCACTACAGTGTTGCCATGTTTTTCTAACCTGTGTTATGTGTGAATGTTCTTTTTGACGGGCGTGGTGGCGCAGCGGTCAAGCTGTATGCCTCTCACCAAGGCGGACCGGGTTCGATTCCCGGTCTCTGCATGTGAGATTTTCGATGTGAAATGCCATGTCCTGTGGTTCGGATTCCACGTAAAACGGAGGTCCCGTGGCTTATGATCGCGAGATTAACGGTCACGTTAAACTACAAGCTTCCTTTCCTTTTTTTTCTTTTTGACTGAACTCTTTCACGGCATTCTTGTTGGTAGACTATTTTCTTTCTCAAGACTCTTTCAGCCAGTATTATGTTCTGTTTTGTTTTGTTTGTTACATTGTATTGTTTTTGTATTGGCCACTGTACATATAACATTCCTGTACTATGTCTTTGAGCAATAATCGGGGCTAGCGGGGTGCAGGGATCTCGTCCTGGGGGGTCGCGGTGTCTTCTGCGCCAGTTTTTCTCCAATTCTTTTACCATTTCATATGCCTAGCATATTTTCAAAATGCCTTCATCTCAATTCCCTTTTTCTCTCCGGCACAAGAGCTCCTCGCTGATCTAACTAAAAGCTGAGTGCCTCTGAGCTTGCCTGCCCTGTGAAGAGATCTTGTTGAGTTATATCGAGTGGTTCGGCGCTCAGTTTTAGACAGCGAGGAACATATTGAGACCAGACAGTTTGAAACACTATAAAATAATACAACAATGGAATATATTACATTATTTATTTAACATATGGCTTTTAGTGCCGGAAGTGTCCGAGGACATGTTTGGTTCGCCTGAGTCTGTAGCTGCTTCCCTTAGGGTGACCTACAAGTTCCGTTCAATTTCAAGTAGTTCAATTATACCTAGTAGTGAACATTGGAACTTGAATAGAGCGTTCTGACGACCTCACCTTTGCACCGAATGTTTTCTAAACTGGGGTAGTCTATGTTTCCCTGTCAAAGCCCGTGGTACACACAGTTTAAACTTGTTCATTTAACAATTGAAGAGAAAAACATATGCAGTTAGAAGAGAATTGTCTTGAGTTTGGGGGATCAAGTTCGGGTTATTCGTGAACGAAAAAGTAGAATTTCAGAAAGGAAGGAAAGGAAGCTTGTAGTTTAACGTGACCGTTAATCTTGAGATCATGAGCCACGGGACCTCCTTTTTACGTGGAATCCGAACCACAGGACATGGCATTTCACTTCGAAAATCTCACATGCATTGACCGGGAATCGAACCCGGACCGCCTTGGTGAGAGGCATACAGCTAGACCGCTGAGCCACCACACCCCTAGAATTTCAGAAAGAAAACTAGCAGGAAAATTCAATTGTGGTAAGACTCAGATTAACACAATTTTAAAATCTCAAGATGATATCCATAGTGAATTGGAATCAAACGGGAATTGTGGTGTGAAGAGGAAGAGACAAGAAATGTTTGGCTATGTTAACACCTTAATGCTGGAATAGTTTAAATGTGCAAAATCTAAGAAAATTCATGTTAGTTCACCACTAATGAAAGAAAAGTGGCTTGGAATTTAAACCAATATAGTGGCAGCCTTGTGTGAGTCGGCCAGTGTTGGTACAGTACCTGCAAACTGGAGAAACGCTCCGGAGTTGACTATTCCAGCAGGGTCATGTCGGTACACACTCCATTCCAGCATCTCCATGACTTGAGAGCCCTTCAGAATTACGAGGTACATTCTGTTCCCGAATGGGAGCACTCCCATCAGGTCCTCCATGCTGACGTGACCTGAAAAACAAAAACCAGGAAGGTAAAGTCTTAGGGGCTAACAACTTATGGGATGTGAGTTGGCAGCCATGGAACTCCAGCTGTGTCCCATTACTTGTGCTAAGCTCCTCTCTTTCATCCTTACTGTCAACTCTTGTTGACCTAGATGGTCACCTTCTATTCTTGCTTCTTCAGCATAATTGTACGTTTCGAGGAGTTGTTCTGCCCTTCAAAACAGCATCTCCATTGCAGACTTTATTTTTGCTGCATGTGCGATAAATGCAATTCTGTCTAAAACACATCAGTTTGTGTGTCTTCAACTACTAACAACTGGCGGAAATCGAAAAGATGAAATCCAGGTTCCTCAAAACAGCCCTTGGAGTCTCCAAGTCAGCCAAATCTCGGCTGGTATATGAACTCATAATGTCGATTATTCAGGTCCGTATTGACGTAACTGTATCTTTGAAAGAATAATAAGGCCTTTCAATACTATTTATTACTACTACTTACGGGGACATGTTTCGAGGACTATCACTCCCCCTTCATTAGCCTGTCCAATAAAACTTCTTCATGTGAATAAGGAAGGTTTTCTTTGAAGTATATTGGACCTGGCTGATGAAGGGGGAGTGATAGCCCTCAAAACATATCCCTATAAGTAGTAGTAATAAATAGTATTGAAAGGCGAAAATCTTATTATTCTTTCAAAGATATGGTATATGAACTGGCGAGAGAAACGTTCCTAATAGAGGACCTTCGGTCACTTCTACTGCTGCCATCTACAGAAAGCTACAGAAAATTACTCCAGGGTCTGCAGAGTAAAAGGCTTGATATTCTGAAGGAATTCTACGCAACTGATGCCATGGTGGACAAAAGATGGATGCAACCCCTATCCGAAATGAGACACGTCGTGATGAGACTCGCAGTTCATGGGTTCCACCATAAGGTCTGCTCACGAAAGACATTCCATGACCCGGATGAGAGATGTATATGTGATCTGTGTAGGAATGAATGTGGAAGGTACCATATCACGACATACCCCAACAGAACTTTGTCATAGCGGCTTATAATAAGGACTAGAATTAAATCATAGTATCTAGGAAGTGCAAATGACTAGAATTGAATCATAGTATCTAGTAAGTGCAAATGACTAGTATTGAATCATAGTATCTAGTAAGTGCACATATCTGTAACATGTAATATGGCCACCTGGCTGCAGTAAAGGCTATTATTATAATTTAAGATCTGTTCACGTGATTGTGGTTTGAAATTTTATGTTTTTCAGTCGGTCAACACGATCGTACCCAATTGTAATGGGTTATTCCCTAATCCTGAAAACAATTTACATGAGATTAATAAATACACACTCCAAGTGTGATCTAAATAGTCATGTAGGAAGAAGGGGGCTAGAGAATGGAAGATGCATGGAGGGTGGGCATCCCATCCATCTCCCATCTCATCTCAGAATTAGGTAATAACCCATCACAACTGGGTACAATCCTGCACACAATTGATAATTTTATTTCCCTCGGCACGTTTACTCTAAATTCAGTTCTAGCCCTTAGTTTCCACCATTTTATGTTTATTCACTCTCTTACCATCTTTATTTCCCAATCAGTCGTTGTTGTGCGGCTATACTTTCTCTGTTTATGACTTTACTGTTCTTCAGTTTCATCGAATGTGACAAATGATATAATCAATCTGACTTCGTCTCTTGCCTCTCTTTTTTGTTACGAGCTGGTTTTCTCTCTACTCGAAGTATGTATTGATTATAGCCAGATCATAAGCTATTGCATATTCTATTATTCTTCCCCCCACTAGGTTTCTTTCTCCTACTGCCCTCCCTCCATGCTCTCTTCCATCCTCTGATCTGCTTCTTCCTAAATGACTATTTAAACCACCCCCTAGTATTAGTCTTTCATTGTCTGGTATTTCCAGGATCACTTGATCCAATTTACTTCAAAATTTGTCTTTTTTAATCTTTTCACACCCCACTTATGCACACACTATTGTAACCAAGCTTCCTTCAATGCTACTACTTACTTTACGGGATCAGGCCCAGGAGACCGTGCGCCTGTACAAGGATTCTCCTCCACTGGATTCTGTTCGCTGCTCTCTTTTGACAGTCATCCTCTATTCCAATCTGTCACAGGTTTACACGAATTCCGTCCTTCCATCTGTTCCTTGGCCTACCCAGTGGTCTTCTTCCAAGAGGAACAAAATTGAGCAGTAGCAGAGACCATCGGCATGTGTCCATCCTAGTGACATGGCCTGCCCATGCCAGACGTTTGCTTCTCATTAGTCCTACGATGTTTGGAGTCTTATACATGGGAGGCAGCTCTCGATTGTACCGTATACGCCATTCACCAGTGTCCTCATCTTGAACGGGACCAAAGATCTTCCTCAAAACTTTCCACTTAAAAACAAGGAAATTATACAAATCCTTCTTCCGAGTACTCCAGGTCTCGCTTCCATACAGCACTACAGACTGAATTAGTGTCTTGTATAGTTGGAGTTTGAACTTTCTCGATAGGCTGTGGGACTTAAAGAGATGACTAAGGCTGTAGTAGGAGCGGTTTCCGGCTAAGATCCTCGCTTTAATCTCTGCCTGATATGATGCATCCTCTACAAAAATAATGCCTAGGAACTTAAAATCATGAACTCTCCTTCATTATCCAGCTTCAGTGGCGGATCCAGGCCTTGCGGGGCCCTGGGCGATATGATAAGGTGGGACCCACAACAATAGGAAATTTAAAAAGTATCAAATCAAATGGAAAATAGTTTTGTAATAATAAAAAAATAAAGAATAGTTACACTATTTTGAATACACTACAGTACATTTTTTTAATAATCTGAAAGAAACTTTTAAGTCTCCTTGAAGAAGATTATGTAAACTATGAAATATTAAAATATTACTTTGCGACTTTTTTCCCGGCTAAAGTCTTCTATCATTTCACTGAAATTTAAACTTGCTAAACGGTCACGGGAGGTCATAGCTGTACTGAAAAAAGAATATGAATTATGAATTAGTTTGAAAAGTATAATTAATAGATCAATTGAATTTAAAACAATCCATGGTGCAGGGCCCCTTGGACCGCGGGGCCCTGGGCGGTCGCCCTCCTCGCCCTCCCCTAGATCCGCCCCTGTCCAGCTTAATACTCATAATCTTATCTCTTGTTCTATTAACCTCATTTTTCAACTCCCTATCTACAATAATGCCAACTCCACTCAGCATACCGTTTTGTTCCCCTTTCCATCTTGTCTCTTGTACAAATAGAATCTTCCTCCATTGCATTAAATCCACCACCTCTCTGCTTTTACCATTCATTGTCCCTACATTAAGTGTTCCTATTCTGATGAATGTCTTCTTCCTCTCTTCGCTCTTCAGTTCGACTAACTTCATTGACACGGAAGCCCTAACCCATTTCTCGCAGTCCTTGGGCAACATGGCTGCATGTCGATTGTGGGGACGCTCTAGCCATCATAGGTGCATTTAGACTTATGCATTTCATGAGCTTCTTAACAATCAACCAATGGAGCACATCTTGTTTGTGATTTATCTTTTAACTAGGCTTCGCCCGGTATCTTTAACGGTTTACCTAGCGTAATATAACAGCTTAGTCTTTCACGGCCGGCGTTCATAATTAAGTACAAGTTTTTTGGGCTTGTAGGCTGTGGTCCAGACAGGATATCTCCCGACGTTTCACCGGAAACTGCGTCCGGCATTTTCAAGGATTCCGCTCAGCAGTGCTGACTGGTGAAACGTCGGGAGATATCCTGTCTGGACCAAGGCCTACAAGCCCAAAAAACTTGCACTCATTCCACTGCTGACTAAGGAAAGGAGCAGAATCCTTGAAAATGCCAGACGCAGTTTCCGATGAAACGTCGGGAGATATCCTGTCTGGACCACAGCCTACAAGTCCAAAAACTTGTACTTAATTACCTAGCGTAAGCTTAAAATGAGGTGGTTTTTTTTTTTTTTTTCCGATTTCAATAAACTACGACCTATGTCCGTTTTCCATTTCGGCATGTTGGGTTAAGATCACTGACTAAACTATTAATTATATTATCATGGAGATAGCATGTGCAACGAATTCTTGTCAGACGTGATTAAAGAATGGTGAGGTGCATGAAACACATGAAAAACTAAATAGCCTATTTTCATATATCCCACTGGTTGTTCCCGTTAGACATACGGTGTGAAGTGGAATAAAGTTAATAAAAACTCAAAATATGCCATTTAAATATTTTAACTTCTTTTGAACGCCATGTAGTTTTGTACTTAACATGTTTTTAATCATCGCATAGCTGAACTTGCCTTGTTGTTTGAGTCTTCAGCCTTTCAACCATCTGGCATTGTGCTCAGATCACAGGTAGTATTTATTTCCCTTTGTATTGTCCTCCTTTGTTCATTCCAATCCATCGATGAGGAGCTGATTCCCCAATAGCCATCTGGTGTAGTATTTAGATGATGATGATAATTGTTGTTTTAAGGGGCCTAACATCTAGGTTATCGGCCCCTGGGTATTTAATTGACCTAAGGCAAATATTAGATACTTTTTTTTTTTTTCAAAATTGAAGGATTGATGGCTGTAGTACTGAACAGACAAAACACAAGAGCTTGTATCTTATGGTTTTGTAGATCCAATTGTATACAGTGAATCTCTCACGAGTTGGCCGGCCGGCGCACCCAGCTTATCTACCTCCCATTGACTCCCACTCGGCATAGCATAGCACTTCGCTCACTTTATCCGTGCACCACATGAGATAACAATTAAACTTAAGAAAATAAGAATTATTAAAATAAGCTGCTACTACCTTATGACAGGAGATGCTGGTAATGTCTCCTACATCCACACATTTCCAGCATCGTCTTAGGAAACTCCGATTCACACGCATAAGTTCGTCTTACGTAATTGATGTTAATATTTTTCTCGGACGAAGCTTGGTTCCATTTACACGGATATAGTTCGACTCAGAATAACAGATATTGGAGTACAGAAACCCCCTATCGCATATACGAAATTCCTCTACATAAAGAATGGGTCGGAGTATGGTGCGCAGTGAATGGATACATAATTATAGGCCCTATCCTTTTTCAAGGCACAATTAATGCACAAAGATACAGGGATAATATACTCAAAACATTTTTTGACGAACTGACTGACACTAACTCTCGAAATGGATATATTCAGCAAGACTCCGCCACCGCGCATACAGCTCATGACACATTAAACTTAATTGAGGAAATTTTCGAATACCGTGTAAGTTAATTAGTACAGACTTATGGCCGTCACGGTCCCCATAACTGTTTGTGACTTGTATTTATATGGGTGCTTAAAGAATAAAGTGTATGCAAGAAACCCTCACACGTTGGGCGAACTGAAAGAACATATCCAGAGAGAAATAGCCTTAATTACGGAAGACGAAATTATGCGTGTGAATCGGAGTTTCCTAAGACGAAGCCGGAAATGTGTGGATGTTGAAGAACGGCTTCAAAATGTCCTCTTGGTACCTCTCTACATTTACTTATTTACAATTACGTGAATCTGTGCTGGTGAAGGTGGCTTTTCATCAGGAAATTGCTGAACAAATGCATCAAGTACTCTTACTTAAAACAAGTTTTACTTACAAAAATACGATCTTGCAATGATAACTGTCTCACTATGTTAACAGCTGAGGTTCAGGCTGGCGATTGAACACCTGCACTCTTATTGCAAGGTCAAGTATGTAGGCCTACTACGCGCGCGCTTTCAATTCTACAGCCGAGGCCGCTGCAGCGGTGGATAACAAAACCGCCGCTTGCCTTTCTTACTTTATATGAAGAACACTGTACTGTTCATCTTTGACGTCTCAATAACTGTTGTGTTTGCCTTCTGTTGATGGAAGTGTTCTACAGTAGAACCCCTCTCATCTGCTGCTCCAGTTGGTTGTTCCAAAATGTGTTCGAGCTGAACTTACCCCAACTCGTAGGGGTGACCCACTACACGTCGCACCACTGTTGTTTACAGGTACTTGTTATCGCTTGTCCGTGTTTTGTACAGAATCGCACTGTGAAGTTTTTACTGCTTACTGTTCGTTGGTTTTATGACGTTGTTCTTCTGTGTTCGTTACAGTACTGTACAGTAATTTATATACTGTACATTACGTGCACTGTACGGTTGAGTGTGTTTTTTCAACATGTCAGGAATGAAACGTAAACTCGTTACTCTTTCATTAAATGAAAAATTGTCAGTGCTACAAAGACTGGATAAAGGGGAATTACTCTGAAAGATTGCCAAGGAACTCAATGTAGGCATTACGACAATAAAAGATTGGAGAAAAAATTGGAAAGACATTGGTTTTTTTTTTTTTTTTTTTTTTCATGTAGCCTCCTCGGAGGCCGAGTGCAGGTCTTTCTAATCGACGCCCGTAGGCGACCTGCACGTCGGGATGAGAGATGGAATGATGAAGATGAATGAAACGGGACAAGGATGTGGAAGGAAGCGGCCGTGGCCTATCAGAAGATTCTGGCCCAGCATTTGCCTGGTGTTGAAAATGGGAAACCACAGAAAACCATTTCAAGGACAGCCGACGGTGGGGCTCGAACCCACGCGTCTACCGAGTCAGCAGAGAGCTTGGCCCCATGACCTACTGCTTCGCTTTAGCCAGCGTAGCCACTGCTGTCGGTGTGTACAGTGATGATAGATGGTGAAAACGCTCTTAAGAATAACAAAACATTGAAAAAGCCTAAACTTGAACTGCTTGACAACGCATTATGAATGTGGTTCTACTAAGAAAGAATGATAGGAACCCCGATATCTTGAGTTAAGAGATTGTTTATTTCAATGTAAATCCGAATTTTTCTGTATTTTCTGATAATCCGACCTTTATTGAGTTCCAACCATACCCTCAGTCCTAAAGATGATGGATTACAGGGGTTGCACTGTACATCCCACCTAAATGACTGGTACAATCTGTACAGTACACAAGGCTCTGTTTATCAAAACACAAAACGTTTCGTTTTGAATGTTCACCAACACCAATAACATTAATGCATTATTTGTAAGTATGTGTCAAATGGGTCAAATAGTTGCATTATTTTCAGAAATAAATGTGGCTTTAGACAAAGGACATGTGCCTTTGGAAACTATTTTGTGAATTCTCTTCTTCCCTCGAGACAGTTTCAAGGAATACCGAAAACAATTTCCATAGCTTTTGTAGCTAGGAAGGGGAAATAGAAATCACTTACCATCGATGGAATCTATGCTGTTCCGGAGTCCTCCACCATGCTGAACGGCTATTGGAGCATCTGTCCATCCAGGACCTCTGTAGTTGCGGGCATGCTGTGGACAGTTACAGAACATTTAGCTCCAGTGTTGCCAGACATCAATATAGCAAGTATGGTACCAAAATGTCAAATGTGGGTCTTAAGTTCTTAGGTCTGGAAAACTCCTGGATAACTCCTGGAAAATGACAAAAAATTATTAAATCTGGAAAAATGTGAATTACTCCTGGAAAACTCCTGGAAAATCATTGACCGATTTGAGTGACCACCATGTACGTTGTAGATTTACTATCATTAGTCTATAGGCCGAGTCCTAATTGTTTGTTGATTTTAAGAGCTTTTCTATTTCCTGCACTTTGACTCTCGATACTGGAAAGCTAGACTACCTTTTATTACATTACATTTTCACTAATAATGTTTCATAATTTGAATTATTCAAGGTTTGCTTATAATTGAAATATTTATGTATTTTTTTCCTCACATTTTACTCGTAATTCATTGTTATTTCACTATCACAGCACCAATTGTCTCATTATATTTGGTTTAGACATAATTATCAAAATATTTATTAAGTTATTTTTAGTTTTCTTTTTAGCGTATGGCTTTTAGTGCCGGGAGTGTCCAAGGACAAGTTCGGCTCACCAGTTTGTAGCTGCTTCTATCCGGACCACCCTTGGGGTGAGCTACAAGTACCGTCTCGTGTGGAGTGTTGTCTGGGGAGGAAAGTTTGAGTGTAAGGACAAGGAGTTGGAAGGTAGCGGCTGTGGCCGATAGTTAGGGACCAACCCCAGCTTTTGCCTGGAAGGAAGATGGGAAACCACAGAAGACCATCTTCAAGGTTGCCGGCGGGGGGATTCGAACCTCCTCGCCTCCTGGATGTGAGCGACTGCCTGCAGCCACGCCGTAACGACCACGGCTAACTCACCCGGTATTTTTAGGATGATGTTATACCATAGACTAGCTATACCCGGCATGCGTTGTAATGCCAATCAAAGACAGATAGAGAAAGAAAGGAAGAGGGTAATTAGTTTATTTGTGCTAATGTAAGTCTCAAACATTTCCACAGAACCACACTAGGCTTTGTTTTTTGAATAAATGTATTGATAGGCAGATTTAATCTATGTTTTAAGTAATAACTTTCATTTGGTCAACACTTTGGGTGGGAAATATATTATTATCTTTAAATCTGTGCAATGAATTGATGCAAATTACACTAGATCTAGCTTCAAGATCTGGCAACAACCTCAAGATGTTCCTCGATGGCAAGTGGAAACAGAAGGCCATCTTTAAATCAACACATTTACTCAGGGAGGGACACGCTAGAGATGCTGATGGCGTGTCATTTTCCTGAGGCTGAGGAGATGACAGAGGAAGAAGAGATTGGAACAGAGGCCAAAGCTCGAAGAGCAGACTGGAACTGTGCCAAAAGACTAGTAAAACCTAATCAAGTGAGATGGGCAATCGACACGTTTCAACCCATAAAGGTTCCGGGGCCAGATGAGATATTTCCGATACTCCTTCAGGAAGGATGGGAGATACTCGTTGAGACCTTGACGAACCTATTCAGAGCCAGTCTAGCTTTAGGGTACGTGCCGAAATCATGGTCTGAGGCTAAAGCGGTATTTATACCGAAGCCTGGTAGGGCGAATTATGCTCAAGCCAAAGCCTATAGACCGTTATGCTTAAATTCCTTCATGCTGAAAGCAATGGAGAAAATTATGGATAAATACATCCGTAGAACTGTGCAACTGAACTCAATGATACATGAAAATCAGTTTGCATATAGACCAGGCAGATCCACTGAAGCAGCACTCCATCAATTGGTTTGCAAAATAGAGGAAAGCCTAGAATATAAAGAAATAGCACTGGCGGCATTTCTAGACATAGAAAGGGCCTTCAGTAATACAACCTTATCACTCTATAATCAAAGCAGTAGAAGAGAGCAAGGTCAGCAAAACCGTAGTAAAATGAATTAAATCTATGTTGGACGGAAGAAGGATAAAAGCAACCCTGTTTGATGAGACGCTAACGGTTAGGGCCACTCGAGGTTGTGCTCAGGGAGGAGTGTTATCTCCTCTGTTGTGGAACCTTGTAGTGGACAAAATCATAGCCAGGCTCAACGAACAGGGTATGTATACACAAGGATATGCAGACGACCTAGTGATTGTAGTACGAGGTAAGGTGATGAGTGTCATACAGGACCTCATGCAGAGATCACTTAACCTTGTAGAGAACTGGTGTCGAGAAGAACAACTTTCCGTTAACCTGAATAAGATAACTCTGGTCCCTTTTACAAGAAAGAAAAAATTAGAGGGAAGAGAACACTGAAGCTCTTTGGGCCAGAAATCTATATGGAAGTTGTTGTTTGAGTCTTCAGTCTTTTGACTGGTTTGATGCAGCTTTCCATGCCTCCCTGTCCTGAGCTAATAGTTTCATCTCTACATAGCTACCACACCCTACATCCGAGGCAATCTGTTTAACATATTCTAACCTTGGTCTACCCCTACAGTTCTTGTCCTCGACCCTTCCTTCCATAACTAAGCTTGCTATTCCTGGGTGTCTTAGTATGTGTCCTACTAACCTATCTCTTCTCTTCATTAGCAGTCACCAGAAACATCTTTCCTCTCCCACTCATCTTAATACCTCTTCGTTTGTAACCCTATCTACCCATCTGATCTTCATCATTCTCCTGTAACACCTAATTTCAAATGCTTCAATTCTCCTCTTTTCTGCTGCACCAATAGTCCAAGTTTCACTTCCATAGAGAGCCATGCTCCAGACAAAGGCTTTCAAAAATGACTTCCTAATACCTAAATCTATATACGTACGATGTCAACAGATTCCTTTTTTGTAGAAATGCTTTCCTTGCCTGAGCCAACCTACTTTTTATATCCTCTTTGCTTCGTCCATCACTGGTTATTCTACTTCCTAAGTAATAGAAGTCTCCTACTTCCTTCAGCTTTTCACCTGCCAATCTGATCTCCATGGAGGTTTCTGATTTATTTCGGCTGCATTCCAGTATTTTTGTTTTACATTTATTAATTTTCATCATGAATTCTTTCCGTAAGACGGAGTCCATACCATTCAAAAACTCATTCAAATCCTCAGGCTTGTCGGCCAAGATGACGATGTCATCAGCAAATCTCAGAGTTGAAATTATTTCTCCTTGAATCTTCACTCCCACTTTAAATTTTTCTCCAATTTCCTTCATTGCTTGTTCAATGTAAAGATTGAAAAGTATGGGTGATAAGTTGCAGCCTTGTCTTACACCTTTCTGAATACCAGCTTCTCTCTCATGTCCTTCAGCTCGAATGACTGCTGTCTGGTTTCTGTATGGATTGTATATCACCCTCCTATCCCTGTACTTTATTCCAATAGATTTCAAAATGTCAAACAATTTAGTCCAATCAACATTATCAAAAGCCTTTTCTAAGTCTACAAATACCATGAACGTTCTCTTATCTTTCCTTATTCTACCTTCCAAAATCAGCCTAAGACTTAGTACAGCTTCCCTTGTTCCTACATTTCTCCTGAAACCGAACTGGTCTTCACCCAACTCCGTTTCTATCTGGTTTTCCATCCTCTTGTAAATTATTGTAGACAGGATTTTTGAAGCATGAGTAATCAAGCAGATTGTACGGTAATCTTCACATCTGTCGGCTCCCACTTTCTTTGGTATAGGGATAATAACATTCTTCTTGAAATCAGGGGGTACCTCACCTGTCTCATAAATCCTACACACCAAGTGAAATAACCTGATCAGACCTTCATCTCCTATGCAGCGTAGCAACTCAATCGGTATATCATCTATGCCTGGTGCTTTGTTCCTGCTTAAGTCCTCCAATGCTCTAACAAATTCTGATTTCAATATTAAATCTCCTTTTGCATCCTCATCAATTTCCTCCTCCCTTTCCATTACATGATTCTCTATCTCCTTTCCCTTATACAAACACTCTATGTAAGCTTTCTATCTGTCAACCTTTTCTTCCTTATCTGTTAGAGGCTTTCCATTTGTGTCCTTAATATTACAGCACTTGGTCTTCTTTTCCCCAAAAGTATTCTTAATCCTTCGATAAGCTGTGCCTACTTTTCCTAATTTCAGACAATTTTCTATACCTGCACATTTCTCTTTCAACCATTCTTCTTTCGCTTCCTTGCACTTCTTGTTAACCTCATTTCTCAGACGTCTGTCTTCTGCTTCCCCCTTTTCATCTCTTACATTCTTGTGTTTCCGCCTTTCATCCGTCAATTCTAGTATATCCTGAGTGATCCACGGTTTTTTACCTATTCTATCTTTCCTACCAATGTTTTCTTCTGCGGATTTTGTTATTTCATTCTTCAAAAGTGCCCATTCGTTTGCAATTGAAGTTTGTTTAGGGGTTTTCATTAGTCCTTCCTTTATACTCTTCTTGAATCTCTCGTTATATGCTTTACTTTCAGTCTGTCTATTGCCCACCTTTTCGGCTTTTGACTTTTCTTCAGTTTCTTCAACTTTAATCAGCATTTCATTGCAACCAGATTGTGGTCAGAGTTTATGTCAGCACCAGGATATGTTTTACAATCTAAAATCTGGTTTTGAAACCTCTGCTTGACCATAATGAAGTTGATTTGGTAACGCCCTGTATCTCCTGGTCTCATCCATGTGTGTATTCTTCTACTGTGGTTATTGAATAAGGTGTTAGCTATGACCAACTCATGCTCAGTGCAGAATTCCATCAGCCTGCTTCCTCGATCATTCCTTTCACCTAATCTGAAATCTCCTACTATCTTCCCTTCTCTCCCTTTTCCTACCACAGCATTCCAATCTCCCATTACTATAACATTTTCATCACCTTTGATATACCTCAGACTTTCATCTATTTCTTCGTAGACCTTTTCAACATCCTCGTCATCAGCTTGACTGGTAGGCATATAGACTTGTACCACTGTGGTGCACGTAGGTTTAGTATTGATTTTTGCTACAATAATCCGTTCACTATATTGCTCATAATATTCCACCTGCTGTCCAAGTTTCCTACTCAATATGAGACCAACCCCTGCTTGGCCATTGTTTGATTTAGTGCTAATGACCCTATAGTCTCCTGACCAAAAGTCCTGTTCTTCCTGCCAGCGCATTTCACTAATCCCAACCAAATCCAACCTCAACCTATCCATTTCCCTTTCTAAGTTTTCTAACCTTCCACTTCTTAGCAGGATTTTAACATTCCACGCTCCGATCCGTATAATGTCAGATTTCCTCTTTGTCACTTCTGTGATGTTAACCCCCTCTCGAGTAGTCCCCACCCGGAGATCCGAACGGGGGACTAGTTTACCTCCGGATTGAAAGTTTACAAGAAAGGAGGCCATCATCACATGTAATTATGCATAGAGAGGTGCATATCCTCAGGATTAGCATTACGGCTGTAGTTTCCCGTTGCTTTCAGCCGTGCAACAGAACGCAGTGCAACCATTAGTTGGCTTATATTATCAATATCTTAACCGTCTATTAGACTAGTAAAGAATTGATTTATTCTGAAAGGCTACTACTCCCTTTCAGAATAAGTAAAGAGCAATTCTACTAATAAAAATACTAACCTTCTACTAACAATTAAATACCAGAATTCTACTCACGAAAAAATACTAAGGTTCCACCAACAAATACTACCACTAAAACAGTCTGTCACCAGGCACACTCACATGCACCCTCACACTCACAGTCTAATGAAACAATGAACTATAACTAATAAACAATGCAACTGCCACCAGACACACTCACACACCACAGTATAATAGAACAATGACATATATCCAATAAACAAACTAACTACATACTTACAACTAAAACTAACTAATACTTACTGTACTGTAATTTGAACTGACAATATTTACAAACTGCAATTTAGATAGAAAATATGGAAGAACAGGTACTATATCTTGGAGTAGTGCTAGACAAAAAGCTAACCTGGAATCCGCATATAGAAAGGAACATAACCCGGGCCAAGAACTTACTCTATGTGTGTAAGAGAGCTGTTGGGACAACATGGGGTCTAAATCCGTCGGTGGTAATGTGGATATACACAATGAATATTAGACCACTGATAACCTATGCTTCAATCATTTGGTGGGAGAAAGCAAAACAAGGAAATGTTGGCAGCAGATTAAATAGTCTGCAGAGAATGGCATGTGTAGCTATAACTGGAGCTATGAAAACTGCGCCGACAGAAGCCTTGAATACATTACTGGATCTCCCATCTCTATGCAACTTTATAGAGGGACAGGCTAGAATGAGTTCATATAGATTGGAACAAACAGAATGCTGGAAAGCACAAAGGCCCAATCTAGGACACTGTAAAATTAACAGAGTTATAACAGGGGAAGTACTATACATGCCTTCTGATTACATGATACCAAAGTATAACTTTGAGAAACCATTTGAGACCCAAATAATAAAAAAGGAAGACTGGGATATCAACAAGTGGAAGACCGATAGAGAGGATATAGTGTGGTGGACTGATGGCTCAAAAACTGTAAGTGGGAAAGACCTGAGAGATCAATTCAAATGAACCTGGGCAGACCCACTACTGTATTTCAAGCGGAGGTGTTAGCTATAACCACGTGTCTTGAAGAAAACCTGAAAATGAAATATAAAGATAAGTACATTTTCATTTTTACGGATAGCAAAGCAGCCATTAAGGCACTAGAGGCTGTCCGGATAACATCCAAAATAGTATGGTACTGCCACTCAGTTCCCTTGAAGCTCTCAGAGTACAACACAGTTAAAATAATATGGGTACCAGGGCATGCAGGTATAGAAAGAAGGTAATGAAAGGGCGGATGAACTGGCCAGAAAAGGAGCAGAGATACATTTTGTAGGCCCAAAATCTGTATGTGGGATCTCTTACAGACAAGCCCGACATGTAATAGGTAAATGGGTACAAAAGAAGCAAATAGAAAACTGGAAAAAGACTCCAGGTTGTAGTCTTGTGTAGTTCGCGAACGAACTAGTTCGGAAGAGCGGGTCCCACAGACGAACTACCGAACTAGTTCCCAGATCCCTCGCTTGTTAGTTCGTTCGATCTTTTTCCGCTGACCGACTTGTAACAGCGCGAGAGCGCGGGTCCACCGTAGCTCGTCACGTTATCACTCATTGCACAATCACATGCGCTTCGTTCAGTCAGTTCAGTTGATTGAGGGTATCTATTGTTAGTGGCAAGATTGTCAAGTTTTGGCGCGGCGATTGTCAATGTTGGTTAGCGTGCAGTGTTAACACGCTAATAGGTAATAACTACCTTATATTTGTAATGTAATACAGTGGCAGTTCATAAATTGAGGTTACTGATAGTTAACTGATTTAGATGTGGGGATAATTCCACAGTTTTATTTAACTTAGTCATTTTGGATTATTTGAAAATATGTCCAATTATTTAGAAAATCGGCGAACTGGATTAACATTACCATTTTAATGAACTGGTTGAAAAAAGTTTGGTTCTTTTCAGTCGGTCAACACGAATGTACCCAAACATAGCTGGGTTATGCCCCAATCCTGAAATAAATTACACGAGATCAATAAATACATGTATTTTATGAATGTATTTCAGGATTGAGGCATAACCCAGCTCTGTTTGGGTACATTCGTGTTGACCGACTGAAAAGCACCAAACTTTTGTTTACTTAGACAACACTGAAAAATGGCTTCAAACCTCACAATGAACTGGTTGATATTTATTTTTTCTCGATACATGGTGATACAACTACTTTTACCTGTTTTTAAGAAATGAACAATATTACGATGATTCACAAAGAAAAGCGAAGCGAACTTCTATGGACAAACACTCTGAACTAAAAAACCTATTCCTCCCATTCATGCCATAAAGATAATGTTCCCAACGGTTTCAGAGCAGGCAAATAATGAATATCACAAAGCAAGTAAGAAATGAAACGAAAATTGCAGGGGGGGGGGTACGTTTTATCATCACCTAGTGACAAGTAGGAAATGGAATCGGATGTTGATATACGCGAAAAATTATGATAATTGTTGTTTTAAGGGGCCTAACATCTAGGTTATTGGTCCCACGCGAGAAAGAAAATAAAGAGTATAATAAGTGTATGCTTCTACGAACACATCGTCCATACTGTTATTCCTTTAGGTACGGTACCGGTATTTCACTAATGATAAAAAATGACGACTTTTGGCTTTATAAACAATAGAAAGAGAAATTGTCTCAGAAGGAAAGACATGGACCCTAATTAAAAGGATGGCCAACAATAAAGTGAGATGGAAGAAGTTTGTAGCTATCCTATGTTCCTACAAGGAATAAAAGGAAATAAGGAAGGAATAAGGAATTTCACTAATGTTTCAATACTCATATTTTTGTATCTTTTATCTTCGAATATCAAAATGTAAAACACATTACTACACACGCAACATGTCAATATCTAATACACGAACTGCACGTGAAGCGACCATAGTAACTGTTACAGTAGCCTACAGTATTGCTTAAAACGAGAGCAATGTGAATGAGCAATCACTGGTGACGAGTAATGAGTGGTGACAGACTGCTATAACAAACAAGGAGCGAGTGCAGTGGCAGTAGCAAGGCGAGCGAACGATCTGTCTTCGAGATGGGAACTAACAAACTAAAAGAGCGAACTAGTTCGCTAAGGAGCTGCGAACTAAACTGATCGCTCCCAGCCGCGAACTATTATGCGCAAGACTACCAGGTTGCAGACTTGCAAAGAAACTGATAAAAGGACCAAATAAGAAGCACACTAAAGAACTTCTACAACTTAGCAGAGGAAATATAAGATGGGTAGTGGGACTATTGACAGGACAATGCCATCTTAAAAAACACCTACATAGAATTGGAGTAATAAGAGACAATATATGTAGGAAATGCAATGAAGCAGAAGAATCAGCTGAACACATACTTTTTGAATGTGAGGCGCTGGGAAGAATTAGAATCTCCACACTGGGGCTACCGGATGAAGAAAGAGAGAAAATCCTAGAGGACCCAATAAGATTGATCTGCAGCTTTGTGAAGGGAGCAGAGATATCCAGGTGGGAATGAAGGAAACACATGGTAGCAAAAGATCTTGGGGGACGACGCTAAACAGGAACTTGGAAACGATAGGCCCCATGAATAAAAGAAGAAGAAGTGCGTCTCCTAGGATCACAGCAGCAGTGACCCCTTCCACTACCTTCCTTCTCATCCTTTCCCTTCTTTGCTCTCAGTCCCACACAAGTTTGCACCATCAGGAATTAATTGGGGTATGACCATAATATCTCTATAAATAAAGTGAGCTTTCTGTCGGAACATTTGGAATTTTTGTCTGTTTATATGTTTGTTATAAGTTGGGTCCATACTACTGGAGCGGATGGCGTGTAAGTAGAAGACACCCCCAAAATGCAACTAGGCTGCAAATTATTTATGCAATGCAAGGGGCGAGCCAACATCAGCACAACATCTGAAGAATTTGGTCTCCATATTAATGTAAATAAGACAAAATTTATGCTGTTTCGTCGTCAAAATCACGACCAGGCTACTTTGAACATCAGAGGTCTTCCAGTCAAGCGGATTCGCCATTTCAAATATCCAGCTAGTATCATCACTGAAGTTTTAGATCCCGACGTTGAAATCAGAAGTTGCATAGAAATAGCATGCAGTGTGTATAGAAAAATGTAATCTTGCTTCAACGATGGCAACTTAAATCTGAAGCTCTATCAAAGTATGGCTAGAACTTATGTATGGTCGACACTCATATGGTATGGAAGCTTGGACTTTGAAAGCTAGCACGATTAAAAAACTAGAGGCATTTAAAATGTGGATCCATCCAAGAATGCTAAAATACCCTGGACCAATAAAGTTACGAACAAAGAACTAAGAACAATAGATTCTCTTCACAACTGCGGTCATCCTAACTTCACTGGTTTTCTCTCAGCGAAGGATGTGCTAACTTTGATTTCTTGCTGTAATTCCAATATTTATAAGTGCAGTACTTAACTCATCAAGGAACATGAGGTTACTGTAATTTACTCCACAATTAGCTATTTAGAGGACAAGGCTGTCCTCCATTTTTCCGGCATAGGACTTTTGATTCTCTTCTTCTATGAGGGGATATGACCTAGTAGTTGTTGTCACTTCCTTAACTATGAACCCATCAACAACGGGTAAAGACATCTAGTTCAGAGTTTCTCAAAGTGTGGTCCGCAAGCATATTTTCAGGGGTCCGCAAAAAATATTCGAATCTAATTTTGTTAATTACTCATACCTAGAACTCTGTTTCTGCAAATAAAAGTTTTAGTTTGTATTACAAAATATGTGCGTGGCAAGCTTAGCCAATCGTATGATCAGGTCAATATTGCTTTCGACGGGTGGCTAGCCACTAACACACCTAGTCTGTCATCTGTTCTGTCAGCGGAGTAAACGTATCGGCATCTGTTATTCAGTTGACTTTTGTCGCTATTTTGATGCTTGTCGTGATGGTTTGTTTTGCTTTGTTGTGATGTTTAACTTTTAATGGTGGAAACATTTTATGTAAGGAAGTGTTAATTTTGGGCCTGTATCATGGATCGTTGGTTAAAGACAGGGACTGTAAAACGTTCATTTGATAAATTAGAAAGAGACAATGATCGTGAAAGTGAGGTTAGCTGCTCAACTTCAGTATCTAGTTCTAGCTGCAACACTGATTTACGTAAGACTGTTAAGTGCCGCAAATATTCTGAAGAGTATTTAAAATTAGGTTTTGTGCAATCTAATGACGAACAAAAACCACAGTGCGTGTTATGCTACGAGATTCTTTCCAATGAAGCTATGAAATCTGCGAAATTAAGGAGGCGCTTAGAAACAAAACATCCAGACTTTGCTGATAAGTCATTTGAGTTTTTTAAAATAAAAAGTCAAGAAATGGAAAAGATGAAAACGTCAATGGAGAAAATGGTGTCAGGTAGTGCTGCTGAAAAAGCTACTGTGGCGTCATACGAAATAGCATTACTCATAGCTAAATCTGGAAAGCCATATATGATTGCAGAAGAACTAATCTTCCCAGTGGCAAAAAAAAATGTGTAATATAATGATAGGAGAGGTAGCTGCTAAGGAATTAAGTACAGTTCCACTTTCAAATGATTCTATAAAACGTCGAATTGATGACATGTCTCAAAATATTGAAGAGCAGTTACTTTTTAGGTTAAAATCTACAAAAATGTACGCTTTGCAGCTTGACGAAAGTACAGACCTATCAAACAAATCTCACTTGTTAGCCTTTGTTAGGTATGAAAATGAAAATTGGCTTTTAGAAGAGCTTTTGTTTTGCAAAGAGATTCTTCATAACAATGCCCATGATGTTTTTGAAGCATTAAATGATTTTATTTTATCAAATGACTTGGACTGGCAACGTTGTGTTGGTGTGAGTACCGATGGAGCAGGGGCCATGGCCGGCCAAAATACAGGCCTAAGTGCTTGTGTCAAGTCTGTCGCTCCCAAAGTTAAGTGGAGGCATTGGCTGTAAAACAAATGCCAGAAGATCTAGAAACATCATTAAAAGAAGTTGTGAAAGTTGTAAATTATATTAAAGCCCGACCTTTGAACTCTCGTATTTTTACTCAGCTTTGTGAAGAAATTGGAAGTGAGCATGTACAGTTCTTGTTTCACACTGAAGTTCGCTGGCTCTCCCGGGGTAATGTCCTCACACGTTTTTTTAAAATTGAGTGATTTAATTAGAATATTTCTTTTGGAAGAAAAATATGGAAACTTTCTTCATAAAGACAAGTGTGAGTTTGAGTGGTTGATCAAGGTTGCATATTTGGCAGATATCTTCCAGCATTTGAATGTCCTAAATACAAAACTTCAAGGGTCTGACACTGACATATTCCATGTAGAAGAGCAAGTAGAAACTATGATAGGAAAACTGCAGCTTTGGTCTGACCGTATGCTTAGGAATTCATACAACAATTTTACAACGTTGCAGGAATTCTTAATAACATCTGAAGAAGAGATGCCTACAAATACAAAAGAATTGTTTGCTGAGCATTTAACAGGCCTAGCTCAGAGTCTGAGAAGTTACTTTCCTGAACCTATTCCTAATGATGATTGGATGAAGTATCCATTCAAGAAGAGAAGTATCGGTAACCTCATCGACCTATCTGATACTGAGCAAGACCAATTGCTGGAACTCTCATGCAGCAGAGCCTGAGAGATTGTTTATCAAGAAAATAACTTGGCAAGGTTTTGGCTACTTGTACAAGCTGAGGTACCAGAACCTGCCAAAAAAGCCCTCAAACATATTGTGCCCTTTTGTACGACATATTTGTGTGAACGTGCCTTTTCTGAACTGTGCAACCTGAAGCCAGCAAAAAGAAACAGACTGAAGAACATTGAAACCGATTTAAGGCTAAAGCTTTCTAAAATAAATCCTAACATTTTAGAGATAGTTAAAAGCAAAAAACAGTACCATTGTTCTCACTAAAGTAACTGTAAAAACACTGATAACTTTTTATTCTAAGATTGCATTTAAAGTCTATTCCTACTGTAATTAAGAAAATTTGTGTATACTTATGTAAGTCATGTTTTTTCCCGTATTTATTCCAATTTAAATAAACTATATATATATATACTAAAACAAACAGATTAATTGTTTTTACAACCCATAATTTTTTGGTATAAATTGTTTATCTTTTAAAATGACATTAAAAAATTTACAACAAAAATTAAAGGCAGTTTTGAGGGGTCCGCAATGACTACATAAATAATTGAAGGGGTCCTCGAGTACAGAAAGTTTGAGAACCCCTGATCTAGTTGATTATTAAATTTTCGAAATAGCTCTAACATTAGAGCAGTTCCTTAGGTCAGCTATTCAAGGACGACAAGGCGGCTTCAGAGGCGTATTTGGTAGCATGCTAAGCTTCTATGCCCAAGATCACGGGTTCAAACCTAGCCGAAGTCGTCGAATTTTTTAAGAGTATGCCCTGGTGGTCCCATGTCATAGATTTATGGCATGATAAAGAACCTTCCACTAATTACACTTGTGTGAAGCTAAATTCTAGGTTAGATTTGACTAACTCTGTTAGTTTCCAACGTTCGTCGCCAGGAGCCGACTGCAGTGGCATCTAGTAACAAAGTTCAGAACTAGTTGGTCGTTGATGGTGGCGTTTGGTAGCAAAAGTAGGCACTACTTGAAATTGATCGTCTGCAGTCCTTACCTGAATTACAGATAGCACACACTAATACAGCCATCACAATTAACACCAGTTATCAGACAGATTCTACACACACCCAAGTACACAGGAATGACCACGTTGTCGCAGCCCCTAAACTGAGGAACCAACCCAACCAAGGACGACAAGGACTATGAGACATGCAAAGCTTACGTTACTAGACTATATACACCATGTGTGGAAACAGATCTGTAAACATTGAACATATTCTCTGTTGGTTCCAAGAACAAGGAGCTGATTTCTGTCCAGATCGTTGTTTACAGAGATTTTGCCCTGTAATGATCATTCAAGAAAGTCAATTGATCATGTATAAGCAGTAAATACACTCACGTATAAGACCATGGCATCAGTAACGAGGTTCCCCAAGTTGCACTCCACAACACGACACTCCTTAGTGCTCCCCTCTAGGTACACCTTGGTGCTGCCAACTGTCATCTTCGCCACCTGATTGACCTCGTTCCTCCACTTGTCTAACTCGTTGAGTACATCCTCGTCTGAAATGTATTATACAACTGTATAAAAACCACAAGGTTGAATATCAATGGACAGGAAATGAAGGATAGAACGGTGGAACAAGGACAAACACCATGACCGGCAAGACGAGGGCAAGATAAACAACTATACCTAGAAAACCTAGGAGAATTGTGTTCCTATACCCTCCAACGAGCTCCGAACAGGACTTACCTTGGAGTATGTTACTGTCTAGGAGTATTGTGTTCCTATACCCTACAAAGAGCTCCAAACAGGACTTACTTTGAGGTATGTTACTGTCTCGGAGTATTGTGTTCCTATAGCCTCCAAAGAGTTCCAAACTGGGCTTACCTTGAAGTATGTTACTTTACAGGACTATTGTGTTCCTATACCTCCAAAGAGCTCCAAACAGGACTTACCTTGAGGTTACTGTCTAGGAGTATTGTGTTCCTATACCCTACAAAGAGCTCCAAACAGGACCTACCTTGAGGTTACTGTCTAGGAGTATTGTGTTCCTATACCCTACAAAGAGCTCCAAACAGGACTTACCTTGAGGTATGTTATTGTCTAGGAGTATTGTGTTCCTATACCCGACAAAGAGGTCCAAACAGGACTTACCTTGAGGTATGTTATTGTCTAGGAGTATTGTGTTCCTATACCCTACAAAGAGCTCCAAACAGGACTTACCTTGAGGTATGTTATTGTCTAGGAGTATTGTGTTCCTATACCCGACAAAGAGCTCCAAACAGGACTTACCTTGAGGTATGTTATTGTCTAGGAGTATTGTGTTCCTATACCCTACAAAGAGCTCCAAACAGGACTTACCTTGAGATGTTATTGTCTTAGAGTATTGTGTTCCTATCCCCTCAAAAGAGCTCCAAACAGGACTTACCTTGAGGTATGTTATTGTCTAGGAGTATTGGGTTTCCAATGTAGTGCTTCGCCTCCCCAGCCTCATCAAACTCCATAGTGAGATGACCTAAGTACTTGGTGTATGCATACGCCTGCACCACAGGGACCTTCCGGCCTGAGGGCTGGGTCACCACCTTTGGATACAGGCCGTCGGGGATCTCTGAGTCTGGCTGCGTCCCTGAGGGTAAGAGATAATGTATAATATTGTACACAAGTCAAGGACGACGATACACTGTTTCATTTTTAAAATTTATATTTAGCTATAACAAGGCGATGTACAAGATCAAAGAGGACACGTGTCCAAACACTCTTGTTCGTAGTGATGTATAACCCATATGGGATATTGCACTTCTGATTTAAAGAGTCTCAGTTCTTTGCTCCATGCAATTTGCTTGTGCCGTGAGACGTCAGCTTACTCCATTTCAGCTGAAAAGACTCGTCTGGACATGGACAATTAATTTTAAAGGATTTGGCTACGTATTTAAAGCCGTATTTTATGTCAACAACTAGACCCATTTATACGCTCTCGTAAGACGCAATAAAGGGGGGTGGAGGAAATCTATTAAAACGTATCCAGATGACAATTATAATTTTCTATAATGCTTGCTGTTCCAATAGTTCAGCGAACATAAAATGTTATTATGCACTAAGAGGGGGATAGGTTCCGCCTGATCAATACAACGTAATTCACATTTAAAGGGTTGTATTAACACCCTTGTGGTACATGTTTCGGGTCCTTATTATGGCCCCTTCATCAGCCTCAAAACAACAATAGATATCAGTATCATATAGGATTCAATAAAGGTAAAATCTAACATGAAATGTATGAATGACATGAATGAAAATGAAACATATAAAACAATTATGGGTAATGTGGTGAAACATATGAAAAAACATATCATAGATGGGGACATAAAACTATTACGTACAAGACAAAGATTAAAAGATTAAAAACACATTAAAATAGCAAGTTGCAATTACAAGCACTTCTGGTGCATGTCGAATAATGTCTTGCAAAGTTCGTATTGGAGTCCTATATTATAACACAGTGCTTGATCCAATTCTGCTTCCGTGTCATAGAGTCCATTATTATTAAATGGTTGAAACTTGTAGAGAAAGCAGACATTGCCACCCCTTATGAACAATGCTGTTTTGTCCCTGAGCCCTATTATTTGAACACTTGTGTGGTTTTGTAAGAAGGAACTTTCAATGAAATCATGGATATAGGCTACATTTCAACAGTCCGCCTCGTAGTGTAGTGGCTAGCATTCTCGATTGACACCGTGGAGTCCCGGGTTCAATTCCCGGCTCTGGCAAGAAAATCAATTCTGGTGTGAGGGCTGGAACGGAGTACACTCAGCCTCGTGAGGCAAAACTGAGAAGAGTTGGGTTCGATTCCTACCTCGGCCATCTTGGAAGTGGTTTTCCGTGGTTTCCCACTTTGCCACGTCTGCTTCCTAGCTTCCTATAGAAATCCTACCTGAATTACAAATATACACACTAGTACAGACATTACACTGACACAGGTTATCAGACAAATTCTACACACACCCAAGTACTGGGTCTTTATATTTGCTTGGCAAGGGCTTTCTCGCTCACGCGCTCCGCCAGTGACGGCTCAGGGTGTAAGGACACACAGGAAGCGGCGCGGCGCGGGGCGGGATGAACAAATACGTACTGAGCTATGGGACCGCACAAACAACGATTTGAAGCGGGCCGGACTGGGTCGACGCGGCACGGGTCAAGTTGGAACAGTCTAGTTTGTTTTCTTGAGGCGGGTAGACGCGGGCTGCACGTTGCATCATGCTAGACCACCGATTTGGCAGTCTAGTCACAAGGTGTAATTGAGAAGCTGTGGGATGAAATAGGAAGAGCAATGAATACAACAAGAAAGTATAATTCGTATATTTTGTAAAACAACACAGAATACTGGAATGGTTATATATGTTGATGTTGGAATATTTATAACGAAATCATTTTCAATTCCAACTACTATGGTTTATGCAAAAATTATGTAATATGATAATCATTTAACCATACTTTCAGACACTATAGTCTCCCTTTATAAGTCTTTGTGTTTGTGTTTTCAAATAGTTGGAAAATTTATCACGGGTCTCCTGTGCCCGAGATGTGTATCTGTTATTTCTCCTATGTCTGTGTAGAGTCGTGCCTGGAGGTGCATTAAAACGCACTTCTCTGATACGGGGTCATTTTCACCATCTTTGTCCCTCACAACATTGAGGAGAACACAAGCACACTTTATTATTGTTATGGATATAACCAAATGTTGAGATTGAGATCCTCATGTAACGTACGAAGTGATGCTCGTGCCTTCTTAAAACTGGAAACAAGTGATGATACTCCCCATAATCGGCTCTCCCCAAATACACTTCATTCACCCACTCGCTCCTCCGCCGTCGTTTCAAAAATGTAAATTTAAAAAAGTTATTTTCACAGAGGATACTTGTTCGAGCAGCTTTAGACAGCGCCATACTGTCGACTGCCGCCCGTACGATGTCGCATCCTGTGTGTCCTTACACTCAGTTGCCGGCTGCCGCGCACGCGTATGTACGGCAGAATACCGTGCTTAAAATCAGTATCATGCAATTTTACTCACTATAATTACAGTAGCTGCTGAAAATGTTCCCCATCCGCTGCTAAACATAATCGGCATCTTCTTATGAAGTTTCTGGTTAATCCGGTTAATTTAGCTTCAGTAAGGAAATAACGACCGTTACGTTTATTTTTAACGTTTACTGAACCTGTACATTTGAATCTCTTAGCCAGTTGTTTTATTGTGATTGTGTATAGTGCTGTAATGCCTTATGTGAAATATTCGTTACTTGAACATGTATATCTGCACAATACGTAGGCCTACATAAAGTATAGGAAATCGCGGTAGAACAAGACAAAAGTTTCGAGTGAAATTTCCAGGAAGATCCATTCATATAAATCGGACAATAAAACAACTGGCTAATTTGAGATTCAAACGTACAGGTTCAGTAAACAATAAAAATAGACATTAAGGTCGTTATTTCCTTACTGAAGCTAAATTAATCGGATTAACCAGAAACTTCCTAAGAAGATGCTGATTATGTTTGGCAGCGGATGGGGAACATTTTCAGCATCTACTGTAAACATGGTGAGTAAAAATGTATGATACTGATTTTAAGCACGGTATTCTGCCCTACATACGCGCGCGCGGCAGCCGGCAACTGAGGCGTCACTGGCGGAGCGCGTGAGCGAGAAAGTCATTGCCAAGCAAATATAAAGAGCCTGTACATGGGCCTACATGATCAGGATATCACAAAGCCCCTAAAATAATCAACAACAATAACATTTCAACAGTGGAGTCCAAACTTCTTCACGTTGGGCGAAAACTGTTGTCAGTTAGACTCCGTTTCTCGTGCCTCGCTGGCCTCTGGAGACCGTGGGTTCGAATCTCACCTCGGCCCTCTTGAAAATGGTTTTCGTGGTTTTCCAATTTCACCACAAGGCAAATACCGGGACGGTTCCATTCAATAGGTCCACACCCGACTTCCTTCAACAATCCCTTCCCTCCCTTACTTAACCCTGAGTGATCGGCCTGTCACCATCCCTAGTTGTATCTGGTGACAAAGTGTGTTCAGCTCCCAGGCACCGTCCTTGCGACGGTAGAGTCCCTCGCAGAGTCCCTGGGTGAAGCCGAGCTGGGAGCCTCTAGAGCAGGGCCATCCACACAGCGCTCTGGCCGCGCTCTAAGCCAGTGCTCCGAGCTCCTTGGTGGAAGGTAGTGTAGTTTCAGTAATGGTGGGAGGAGCTTGGCTTATTGAGCGCGCGGTCTCCCCGCCGCACCGAAGTGAGCAATGTTTGGCTCAACGTACATTTGTGAGCGTTTCTTTTCGGTTCTTAAGCTTACCAGAAGTAAACATCGGGCAACGATGAGCGATAGAAACTTGCGCAATTGTTTACGAATAGCTGTGTCCAGAAATAGTGTACGGGTACCCAATTTAGAGAAGATTGTTTCCTCAAAAACTAAAAGCTCATAAAATCGACGGAGCAAAGATCTCTCAAGGTCTGTTCTATCTGTTCAAATTAGTTAAGTGTTGTTGAATTGTCCTCTGTAATATGTTCACATTTCAGTTTGAAATAAATCACAATATTCTTTACTTAACACTTGCGTTCGTTTCCTGCACATTCCATACATCGGAGTGCCATTCGATTTGTACATGCGGTATATTTTTTTTTATTGCAAAACAGCCCTATCAATATGATGTCAACAAACCCACAAAAGCCGTCGACCGCACGACTGTACGTACGTATCTATTCAGCGCGGTCCGAACATCGACCGTCTCCTCGCTGCCACAGTGTAGTGGTGGTAGGGGAAGGAGCGCTAGCCTGACTGCCCATTGCTGGATGGCTGGATGACCCTGCTCTAGAGGAAAAGTTGTGGGTGATGGGTTCATATCCTACTCAAGGGCATCATAAAAGTGGTTTTCCAGAGTAAATTCTGATTGTGGCTCCCTGCTTACCGATTCCATCAGTTCGATTACAATGTAATTCTTGTTCAGTTCCTAAATTGAAAGTCAGTTTATTATTGGCCTGGTTCCTTTTCACCAGGGGCGTAGTCTTAGGGCTACAGGAGTTATCGGCGGTAGCCCAAGAAAATTACATTAAAAAGAAATAACACTTTATTACAGTTTCAACAAAGAATTCAAACAATCGTGACTTTCATGCACATTCTTCTTTATCGAAAGAAATAATGGTTAGTGGGTAGTCAACGCGGCAACGCAGAAGAAACCGACAAAGAAAGCGGCTCTCCCCATCTCTCCGCACCCACCCTTGTTCCGTGCAGGCACAGCGCTCATAGCGAGCAAGTTGCCACTACAGCCAGTGGTTTCTTTGAAGTTAAAAGCGTTTAAAGCAACAAATCTATTATATAAAACAAAGTGTCCTGACTGACTTATAAACTATTAAAGTTAGAAACATGAAATTTTGGGAATATGTTCGTTGTAAGTCGAAAACACCCACTAAGGAAGGATTTTTTGATATTCAGGTTCTAAAGAGGAATTAAGGGGGTAGACCTGCATTTCATTGAATAACATCTCCCGATTGGTTTCATTGAGGGATGTGATACTCGGCATATAAACTCACCATTAAAAATAAGAAGACACGTGTCTGAGGGTTTTTCGATGTGGTGTATATTATGAGGTGAAAGGGGTGAAAAGTGGGGGTTGAAGGATTCAAAACGGAGCGTGTATCTCCAAACGACGAGTGGAGTTTGAAACTCAGCGGGAAAAGAATCAGCTTAAGATGTGGATGTGATACTCAGCATATACACTAATCATTAAAATCAGCTTAAAAAATAAGTAAATAGGTGTTCGACCGTTTTTTTTCATACATTCAATTTAAGGGGCCAATGGGGTGGGGGTGAAATTATGGGGGGAAAAAAGGAGAGAAAGTGTCCTAACGGACTGACTCACTCACTCATCAAACTCAGGAAGAAAAACTGCTTAAATATAAGTAAATAGTCGTTCGACAGTTGTTTTCATAAATCTAATTTAAGGGGTTCATGGGGAGGGGTGAAATTCTGAAAGAAAAACAAAATTGGAAAAAATGTCCTGACTCACTCTTTCACTCATCATCACCCAGCCAAAATTATTGAAGTTAGAAACATGACATTTTGGGGATATGTTCTTTGGATGTCAAAACCGTCCACTAAGGAAGGATTTTCGGATATTCAGGTTATAAAGGGGTCTTAAGAGGGTTAAACCTGCATTTTATTGAATAATAATATCCCACGAGTAGTTTCATTTGTGGATGTGATACTCAGCATATAAACTAATCATTAAAAATAAGCAGACATGAGGTGTCTAAGGGTTTTTCGATGTGGTGTATATTATAAGTGAAAGGGGTGAAAAGTAGGGGTTGAAGGATTCCTAACGGAGCGTGTATCTCTTAAACGACATAGGCGAGAAATTTGAAATCCAGCGAAAAAAAATCAGCTTAAAAAATAAGTAATTAGGTGTTCGACCGTTCTTTTCATACATTCAATTTAAGGGGCCTGTCGAATACATAGAATAAGATGTGGTGGACTGTATAAAGAAATATATTTTACATTGTATGTACATGATTAAACACTGAACAAGTACAGTAGATATTATATGCGTGCGATGACACCATGTCCGGTAGCCAGTGCTACCTGCTTGCTAGTGAGTCCTGCCTGACGCAGGTAAGAAAACGACCCTTTCTCATAATGGGTCAACAACTCTTCCAGCAGGGTGACCAACTGTCATTAGAGTATGTACCATGCCAGAGTTGCCAACATACCCCCTCCCTTGAAATAGCAAATATTTCGAACAACTAAGTATTGTCACTTTGTTCTAGTCAACTGGAATAAGAGTTCAAATAAACACTATGTACACAAAACATTTACACACTTCACTTCTCTTCACTCAACAATGGGCAAAGTCTTGACACTGCTCTTTTCAAGAGAGCTCCGCTGGGTGTTTTAATGGTAACAACCCTCGTAACTCCGTCGGCTCCTGGATGCACTGCTGCGACACGGCCCACTTTCCAATGAAGTGGAGGCACGCCCTCTTCCTGAAGCATTTGCCAGCGCTTCAGTCTATTCAAGGGAGTCTGAGACACATCTTCTTCCACAGGAAGATGAAATGAGCCACCGATCAGGAAGTGGGACGGGGTTAATACTTCCGGATCATCGGGATCAGAGAATAGAGGGGGCGCGAATTCAAAACTGCCTCTATCTGTACAAGCACTGTAGTCATTTCTTCAAACGACAATGCAGCATTTCCTACTATTCTCTTAAGGTGATACTTAGCTGATTTAACTGCAGCCTCCCACAACCCTCCAAAGTGAGGTGAACCAGGAGGACTAAAATGCCACTGAATCCCCTTAACTGTAGCAAAGCTTATGAGTGACTGCTTGGTATTCCTATCATTAAAGAATTTCTTTAGCTCACGTGATGCACCTACGAAATTAGTTGCGTTGTCAGTGAATATGTGGGTGCAAGTTCCTCGTCTAGCCATGAATCTTTTCAGTGATGCTAAAAAGGCAGCTGTAGACAGATCGCTTACAAGTTCAATATGTACAGCCTTTGTGGCAAAACAAACAAACAAACATAGTTATACATGCCTTAATCCGAGCGCCCTTCCTGGACGAAGGCCGTAAATATACAGGGCCACAGTAATCTATTCCTGAAGATGCAAACAGTCGACTGGGAACTACTCTCCTTTCAGGTAGCGATCCCATTAACGGTTGATACGGCCGAGACGAGAATTGAAAGCACGTCTTACATCGATATACTGCCTTTCGAGCACCGTTCCCCCACGTAGAGGCCAGTATTGCTGTCGCATCATTGTCAATAAAGTCTGAGCTCCAGCATGAAGAAAAACAAAATGAAAATGATCAAATAACATTATTGTAATGCGATGATTGCCAGGTAATAAAATAGGATGTCTTCTGTTGACCGATAGTTTAGTATTTTGCAGACGGCCTCCTACCCGTAACAGACCCTGCTCATCCAAATACGGTGCTAATCCATGTAATTTGCTTCCCTTGGGCAGTGGCAAATTTTGTTTGAGAGCCTTTATGTCTTGTGAAAATTCAGAACCTTGAGCAATTTTACACCATAAATATTTAGCCTGCTCTAGTTCTACAGGATTAAGAGCACCTATTTGTCTGTCTGTTTTAGTTTTAAGATTTTTGATAACTCTGAGCACGAGAGCTGTTATTCTAATCAGCTTGCTCCAGGAAGAGTATCTGTTAATCAGATTCGATCCAAGGGATTCTGTAGATGACACTAGAACAATTTTAGTTTTCCTAACTTCAGGTAATTCTTGAGAGCTATGCCTCTGCTGTGAAGGCCATTCGTCTTTATTATCTGAAAGCCAAGATGGTCCCGATAACCAAAATGATGAATTTAACAGCTTCTCCGCGGTAACTCCTCTCGAGATCATATCTGCTGGGTTATGATGAGTAGAGACGTGCTGCCAACAATCAATATTTGTCAACTGTTGAATCTGCGACACTCGATTAGCGACGTATGTTTTCCACTGGTGTGGATGGCCCGAAATCCATGCTAATGCTATTGTGGAGTCAGTCCAACAAAAACACTTGTCTTTAGTTACGTTTATGGATCTCATGACTCTTTCGACCAACTGAGCAAGTAATACAGCACTGCATAGTTCTAATCTTGGTAAAGTTACTGAGCCTAATGACGCAACGCGAGATTTAGAACACAATAAGTGAACTGTTATTTTACCATCTCCTGTCTGAGATCTTACATAAACACATGCGCCGTAAGCAATCTGAGACGCGTCACAAAATCCATGAATTTCATACTCCACAAATTCTACTGCCCTAACATGACGAGGCACTTTGAACTCCTTCAATTTAGCAATATCCTGCATATAACGAATCCATTTATTTCGAAGTTCTATTGTGAGAACGTCGTCCCAATTTAAGTTCATTTGCCACAGTTGCTGGACGAAAATCTTACCCTTAATCAATACTGGGATCAAAAGCCCTAAGGGGTCAAATATTTTGGCCAGGTCTGATAGAATTATTCTTTTGTTTATCTATGTCGAACTGAAATCACTTCTCAACTCAAACTGAAAAGTGTCTGTGATGGGTTTCCAAGATAGCCCCAACAACTTCAAGTCTTCACCTTCATCTACCTTGATAATGTACTTGGGAACTGTTTCGTGGTTAGAAATGCTCGATAGCACATTGGGCTCATTCGAACACCATTTTCTTAAGGTAAAACCCGCACTGGATAAAATATCTGAAACACACTTGTGAGTGGTTCTTAAGCCGTCAGTTGATTCACAACCTGTCATTAAATCGTCAACATAAAAATCCCGCCGTATTACATTCGAAGCTTCAGGAAATTCCTCCTTAGTGTCATTCGCCAATTGAGAGAGGTATCTTGGGGCCAAGAAAGGTGCACATGACGTGCCATATGTGACTGTTTTTAGACGATAATGCTTAAGCTCGTCCTTAGAGGATTTCCTCCACACGATACGCTGAAGAAAAGTATGTGCAGGTTCTATGAGGACCTGCCGATACATTTTTTTAATGTCAGCAGTCAATACATAGCGATGCATGCGAAATCTAGCCAATATTGAAAATAAATCACCTTGAACGATCGGTCCTACTAATAACAAATCATTGAGGGATGATACAGAATCGCCCTTCGAGCTGCCATCAAATACCACGCGAGTGCGCGTTGTCAATGAATTACCCTTAAATACACAATGATGCGGAAGGTAGTACTGTAGTGGTTTGTTTATCTCACTACTGGGAATTTCCTCCATATGATCCAGGTCAATGTACTCTCTCATAAACTGTACGTATTCCGACTTGACTTGGGGCTGCCTTTCAAAACGCTCATCTAGGCTGTGAAACCGTCTGATTGCCTCATTAACATTGCTACCTAGCTGACTCGGGTCCTCTTTAAGGAGTAGTGGGACTATGAACCTACCCTGTGGATTCCTTATGTGACCGTCAGTAAATAGCCTCTCACTAATCTCTTGCTTGGAATGTCCTTGGCCAAGCAGTGCTTTCCCCGGCTCATAGAATATCTTACCTGACACAAAGAGGCAGGAAGAACTGTTATCTGCGTGCTTTTCAGACAAACAAACACTATCTGCTGCTACCCAGCCAAGAGCCGTGTTGCGAAACAACGGTAGTTTGTTTGAGAAACTGTCGAGCTGAAATTGTTCTGCGCCGATAAGATCGTAAAAGAATTCTGCTCCAATGAAAATGTCTATGGATGATGACACATTAAATTGAGGATCTGCAAGGTTTTCTAATATAAACTCAGGAATACTCCAATCTGTGATGTTGATATTTTTAGTGGGTAAGCACTGACCAGTAATTGAAGGTATTACGTGAAATGTCATGATTCGTTCAAAGGAACCGAACCACGAAGAAATCTTTGTTCTTACCACCGACCCCACCTTGATGGTAGTGTCATGCAACCCATGTATCGGAATATTAGTCTTTGTCTTTAACAATCGTAATTGATAAGCTAATTCCCTAGTTATAAAGTTGAGTTGCGAGCCGCTGTCTAACACAACCCGAGCATGACGGGTTTTTCCCTCTGAATTGTTGACATTCACTACTGCTGTCGACAACAATACTTGAGAGGAAACATCATTGTTGTGATTGTACAATGAAACAGCATTACTACTATGTTGCTCATTAAGGGTGGACAATGAAGTATTATTGGACACAATACTCTTGCTTGAAGTCTGACTATTAATGGGGTTCGGTGACCCTTGGTCCCTGTGAAGCAAGGTGTTGTGTTTATCCTTGCACAGCTTACAACATGAACGAGTGCACTCGTTAGCGAAGTGATTTCCAGACAGGCAATTAACACAGAGCTTATGCTTCTTGATCTCCCGCCATCTGTCATATACACACATAGAAGTGAATGTTTTGCATCTATATATGGGATGTTCTTCCGTGCAAAGCGGGCATTTCTGATTTTTCTGTGAAAGGAAACAATTTTTCCCTGGGTTCGTGAATGGCCTCGGTTTGAAACCATACGCATTCGGTTTAGATGAAATGCCTACCTGCTTCAGCTGTTTTGGGCGATCACAGTTCTTAGTCTCGATCGATTCCAATGCATTACTTGTTTCGAGTAGAAATTTGTCCAGTGTCTGATACGATGGTAGATCAAAAGTTGGTAGCGAGGTCTCCCATTTTTTTAACGTTTCAGCGTCAAATCTGCTCGTTATTAAATGTATCAAAATGGCAACTAATTGTTCTTCACAAGACAGACCTAGCGCTGATAGCGACTGTATGTGCCTTCTGAAGCCGTCATACAAGTCTCTTAATGTCTTGGAAGATTCTACTTCTATTTTGTTTATCTGAAGGACCGAATTAAAGTGGGAGGAAACAATTGCTCGCCGGTTATTGAACCTTTCATTTAACAGGTTCCACGCTATGTCGTAATTCGCTGCAGATATTTCTAGAGACTGTAACACGTCTGCCACCCTGCCTGATAGCACTGATTTTAGGTAATGGAATTTCTGTATTTTTGACAAATTTGCATCTTCATGAATGAGATTCTTAAAGGTATCGGCAAAATTGGGCCATTCTAAATAATCACCTGCGAATGTAGGTAAACTTATTTGAGGCAGTTTAACTGAACGTGTTTGCGAACTGGAAGTTGATTCACCAATAGAATCACTTAGCAAAGTTGCTGACTTGGAAATTGCACTGTTTATGGATCTTATAAGACCAGATGTTTTGAAGTATTGCTCCTCAAAGTCGGAGCGATAAGATTCTTGTTCTGCTTGAAATGATTCATCCTCTTTCAAATCCTCTATTTGTGACTGAACTGTTTCATATTCTTCCCAGATTTTTGATAAGTGAGCCCGTCGATCTTCCAACTGATCTACGTCCTTAGATTGAGAATCTAATTTCTCTACGAAGCCTTGTATGAGAGATAAGCTAGCCTTTAACCTATCCCTTTTGCTACACAGTGATTTTATCTTTTGTTCCATTTTTCACTAGCAATTCCCAATAAACTGCTGAATGATATAAAATCACAATAGACCAAATGCATATACGTAAAAGAATGACAAAACGAAAAGACAAATACCTAACATATTTACATAATACAAAGATGAACTCCTGGTTTTGTTTCAAAGAGTTGCGGGAAAACTGCGTACGAATAACATACAGTTTTACGGGCGAAATCATGTGTGATCACTAGCAATACCAATACATTGCAAGTACAAACGAACAGTTTTGAATGGAGAAACAAAGGAATGCATATGAGTCACAAGGAATAATTAAGGATGATCGGTGACTTACCAAGACGATGAATTCTGTTGTCCAGTAGTCGCCATGCTGGTAACCACCCACGCCATTTGTTAGAAGCCATGCTGTCTTTGGATCACACGAGTTCAATTTTCACTGTTTTCCTTGCCATATAATCGTGCCCGGAGGACCAAAACTTATGTCGAATACATAGAATAAGATGTGGTGGACTGTATAAAGAAATATATTTTACATTGTATGTATACATGATTAAACACTGAACAAGTACAGTAGATATTGTCATTTTGACTTTCACGGCCCGTGTTACTATTCATTATGTTGAATTTTGGGCTTATGCCGTGTTTTATTAAATAATATAATATAATGAAACACGGCATAAGCCCAAAATTCAACATTATGAATAAGTACAGTAGATATTACATGCGTGCGATGACACCATGTCCGGTAGCCAGTGCTACCTGCTTGCTAGTGAGTCCTGCCTGACGCAGGCAAGAAAACGACCCTTTCTCTTAATGGGTCAACCAACAACCCTTCCAGCAGGGTGACCAACTGTCATTAGAGTATGTACCGTGCCAGAGTTGCCAACAGGGCCAATGGGGTGGGGGTGAAATTCTGGGGAAAAAAAGAAGAGAAAGTGTCCTAACTGACTGACACTCACTCACTCATCAAACTCAGGAAGAAAAACTGCTTAAAAATATGCTAATAGGCGTTCGAGCGTTTTTTTTATAAATTCAATTTAAGGGGCCCATGGGGAGGGGTGAAATCTGGTAAAAAAAAACAAGAAGTTCCGTGAAGAACTATACAGCCTACTTTTCATGCCAATGATTATTCTACAGTATATGAACCTATCTAGAATGACGAAATTAAGTTGCTAATATCGAAATTTCTAATTAGTTCGAAATACTGTATACCTGGCATAATGTAGCCTAATAGGGCACCACAGTTGGCAGCCCAGATGACTGAATATATATTCTTAGTTCCATCTCTTAAGGTACAGAATACAAAATTTGGTTGAAGTCCAATGAATAGCATGGACGTTACATGCAGTTAAACATTGGATCTAACAGCGTGCGTAAAATCATGTTGGCAACAATGTCATGCATGTATTGGTCAGAAATAATCTGAAATAATATGATCTATTGTTGTGCCAATTTTGAATGAAATCCATTAGTTAGTATAGAAGTTACATGCATTTTAAAATTGGACCTATCAGCAGGCTTAGAATCATGTTGGCAGCACTGACGTATATTAGTTACTCCAAATTCATCTAGAATGCCAGGCACTATACGTGTGCAAAGTTTAGAGCCATTGTCTTGCATACTTTCTGATATATTGATATTAGGGTAACAAAAATAGGGACCGTACATATTAACAGTTGGCAGCTCTGGTTGCTCTTAAGAATACGCATAGTCATATCTGTTATGGTACACATAGCACATACGAAATTTGGTTCAAATCCAAATGATAGTATGGAAGTTGCATGTATTTAAAGTTGGACCTGTCAGCAGGCTTAGAATCATGTTGGTAGCACTGACGTATATAAGTTACTCCAAATTAATATAGAATGTCAGGTACTATACCTGTGCATAGTTTAAAGCTGTCGGCTTGCATACTTTCTGATATATTGGTATTTGGATAAAATAAATTAGGAGCATTTATTAACAGTTGGCAGCCCTGGTGGGTCGTAAGAATACGCTGTCATATCTGGTTATGTACACATACACCATACGAAATTTGGTTGAATTCCAATTGATAGTGTAGAAATTATAT
This sequence comes from Meconema thalassinum, assembly GCA_946902985.2. Lineage (NCBI taxonomy): Eukaryota > Metazoa > Arthropoda > Insecta > Orthoptera > Tettigoniidae > Meconema > Meconema thalassinum. The sequence continues at coordinate 945,543,478 of OX336388.2, read as the reverse complement.
GCATTTAAAAATTGGACCTATCAGCAGGCTTATAATCATTTTGGCAACACTGCCATGTATGGACTCCAGGAAATTAAACTGCAATATTATTATCTATACGTGTGCCAATTTTGAAATAGCTCCCATTCATACCTTCCAAGATATACATCATGGAGCTGAAATTTCAATTGCGAATTTTTAGCAGTTGGTAGCACTGACATCATTTTCAAATATGGCCGTGAGATATTCAGGTATAGATCTTTAATCCTACCAAATTTTGTTTCGATTGCTCCAGCCGTTTAGGAGTTGATAGGGGGGGACACACACACAGCCAGACAGACAGACAGAAGGACAGACAGACAGACAGACAGACAGACACACATTTGCCCGATCTCATAAGTCTACTTTTTCCTCATTTTTGCAAAATGTGAAAAGTAGGCTAAACATTGAAAGAAAACGTCCTGACTGACTCACTCACTCATCATCACCCAGCGAAAACTATTGAAGTTGGAAACATTAAATTTTGGGAATATGTTCGCTGTATGTCGAAAACTTCAACTAAGGAACGATTTTTAGCCTACTTTTCACATTTTGCAAAAATGAGGAAAAAGTAGACTTATGAGATCGGGCAAATGTGTGTCTGTCTGTCTGTCTGTCTGTCTGTCTGTCTGTCCTTCTGTCTGTCTGTCTGGCTGTGTGTGTGTCCCCCCCTATCAACTCCTAAACGGCTGCAGCAATCGAAACAAAATTTGGTAGGAGTAAAGATCTATACCTGAATATCTCACGGCCATATTTGAAAATGATGTCAGTGCTACCAACTGCTAAAAAATCGCAATTGAAATTTGAGCTCCATGTTGGATATCTTGGAAAGTATGAATGGGAGCTATTTCAAAATTGACACACGTACAGATCATAATATTTCAGTTTAATTTCCAGGAGGCCAAACATGGCAGTGTTGCCAAAATGATTATAAGCCTCCTGATAGGTCCAATTTTTAAATGCATATAACTTCTACACTATCAAGCGGAATTCAACCAAATTTCGTATGTTGTATGTGTACATAACCAGATATGACTGAGCGTATTCTTAAGACCTACCAGGGCTGCCAACTGTTAATAAATGCTCCTAATTTATTTTATCCAAATACCAATATATCAGAAAGTATGCAAGCCGACAGCTTTAAACTATGCACACGTATAGTACCTGACATTCTATATTAATTTGGAGTAACTTATATACGTCAGTGCTACCAACATGATTCTAAGCCTGCTGACAGGTCCAACTTTAAATACATGTAACTTCCATACTATCATTTGGATTTCAACCAAATTTCGTATGTGCTATGTGTACCATAACAGATATGACTATGCGTATTCTAAGGAGCAACCAGGGCTGCCAACTGTTAATATGTGCTGTCCCTATTTTTGTTACCCTAATATCAATATATCAGAAAGTATGCAAGCCAATAGCTCTAAACTTTGCACACGTATAGTACCTGGCATTCTAGACGAATTTGGAGTAACTAATATACGTCAGTGCTGCCAACATGATTCTAAGCCTGCTGATAGGTCCAATTTTAAAATGCATGTAACTTCTATACTAACTAATGGATTTCATTCAAAATTGGCACAACAATAGATCATATTATTTCAGATTATTTCTGACCAATACATGCATGACATTGTTGCCAACATGATTTTACGCGCGCTGTTAGATCCAATGTTTAACTGCATGTAACGTCCATGCTATTCATTGGACTTCAACCAAATTTTGTATTTTGTACCTTAAGAGACGGAACTAAGAATATATTCAGTCATCAGGGCTGCCAACTGTAGTGCTCTATTAGGATACATTATGCCAGGTATACAGTATTTCGAACTAATTGGAAATTTCGATATTAGCAACTTAATTTCGTCATTATTCTAGATAGGTTCATATTCTGTAGAATAATCATTGGCATGAAAAGTAGGCTGTATAGTTCTTCACGGAACTTCTTGTTGTTTATTCGGGTTCTAAAGAGCTGTTAAGGGGGTAAACGTGCATTTCATTGAATAAAAATATCTCATGAGTTGTTTCATTTGGGGATGTGATATTCTGCATATAAACTAATCATTAAAAATAAGCAGACATAAGTCTAAGGGTTTATCGATGTGGTGTATATTATGAGGTGAATGGGGTGAAAATTGGGGGTTGAAGGATTCTTAACGGAGCGTGTATCTATTAAACGACATAGGCGATAAATTTGAAATCCAGCGGGAAAAGAATCAGCTTAAAATATAAGTATGTAGGTGTTCGACTATTTTTTCATAAATCCAATTTAAGGGGCCCTTGGGGAGGGGTGAAATTTTGGAAAAAACAAAAAACAGGAAAGAAAGTGTCCTAACTGATTGACTCACTCGCTCATCAAACTCGGGGGGAAAATCAGCTTAAAAATAAGTAAATAGGTGTTAGACCGTTTTATTTTTCATAAATCCAATTTTAGGGGTTCATGGGAGGGGTGAAATTCTGAAAAATAAATGAAAGAAAATATCCTCACTCACTCATCATCGCCCAGCCAAAATTATTGAAGTTAGAAACATGAAATGTTGGGGGTTATGTTCGTTGTATGTCGAAAACGTACACTAAGGATGGACTTTTGGATATTCGTGTTCTAAAGGGGTGTTAAGGGGGTTAACTTTTATTTCATTGAAGAACAATATCTCACAAGTTGTTTTTTGGGAATGTGATATTAGGCATATAAACTAATCATTAAAAATAAGCAGACGTAGGGTTTATCGATGTGGTGTGTATTATGAGGTGAATGGGGTGAATTGGGGGTTGAATGATTCTTAATGGAGGGTGTATCTATTAAACGACATAGGCGATAAGTTTGAAATTCAGTGGAAAAAAATCAGCTTAAAATATAAGTATATAGGTGTTCGACCGTTTTTTCATAAGTCCAATGTAAGGGGTTCATGGGGAGGGGTGAAATTCTGAAAAATAAACAAAAGAAAAGGTCCTGACTTACTCACTCATCATCGCCCAGCCAAAATTATTGAAGTTAGAAACATGAAATTTTGGGGATATGTTCATTGTTTGTCGAAAACGTCCACTAAGGAAAGATTTTTGGATATTCAGGTTCTAAAGAGGTGTTAAGGGGATAAGAGTGCATTTCATTGAATAACAATATCTCACGAGTGGTTTTATTTGGGGATGTGATACTTGGCATATAAACTAATCATTAAAAATAGGCTGACACATGTCTAATGGTTTTTCGATGTGGTGTATATTATGAGGTGAAAGGGATGAAAAGTGGGAGTTGAAAGATTCCTAACGGAGCGTGTATTTCTTAAACGACATAGGCGAGGAGTTTGATACTCAGAGGAGAACAATCAGCTTAAAAATAAATAAATAAATAAATAGGTGTTCGATGTTTTTTCATAAATCCAATTTAAGGGGCCCATAGCGAGGGGTGAAATTCTGGAATAAAAACGTCTACTAAGGAAGGATTTTCAGATATTCACTCTCATCGAACAAACAAAACTATTAAAGTTAGAAGAATGAAATTTTGGGGATATGTTTGTTGTGTGTCGAAAACTTCTACGGGGTTAAACCTGCATTTCATTGAATAACAATATGACACGACTATGACGCGAGCGAAGCCGCGGGTACCTGCTAGTAGCCTATAATAAATATGCATTATCGCACACATTGATGTGAATATGTTTTAGAAGTTGTAGTATTTTCGATGTGTGATTTATTTAAGTGTGTGTGCTGAAGAATCTTTATGTAGTGTTTTGTATTAACTGTGTCAGTTGTGATTTGGTAAGAAGATTATGGAACAAACACCTGCGGGGGCTTTAAATGCCAATGACTGTAGTATAATAGAGAGTTTGTTAGAAGTTCCTTTCAGCCGTCGTCCATGCAGTGAGAAAGTTCATATTATTATACATTATGACAAGGCCTACACCTGAACTGCAATTGTGTGCCAATCTATACACGTCATTTCACATCATCTACATATGCTAGGTGGAATAGGTTATCTGGCAGTTCTAAACTGTCTAAATTGTATTGCTGGCCTTGTTTGTTATTTAGTCGTGAAGTTAATGTCTGGTCAAATGAAGAAGGGTTTTCAAATATGAACTATTTTCGCACGGCAGTTCAAAAGCATGTTTTGTGTAGTCTAATATTAAGCTCAGTGGTAGCCCAGATCTTCAGACCAGTATACGCCACTGCTTTTCGCTCATTATGCTTCGAGAATTAGTTCACAACATTTAAAAAAAAACATCTAGCACAGTAGTCCACTAAACATTTCCCATCGGTGTTCGGTTCCCCATCCTCACCCCACTTACCCATTTTCTATCCCCCATCAGTACCACACTGTTACTATCACGTAGCGGCTTCGGTAGCGTAGTTGTTAGCATGCTGAACTGCGGTGCCCAAGATAGCGGGTTCAAACTGGGCCGAAGTCGTCGTTTTTTTAAGAGCGTTAAAATCCTTCAGTATGCCTTCCTTCGGAGGGGAAGTAAAGCCAGCGGTCCCATGTCATATATTTATGGAATGTAGAAGATCCCTCCACTAACTAAACTTGTGTGAAGCTAAATTTCTAGGTTATATTTCGTTGTAATGCTCTATCAAAGTTCCAACGTTCACCACTAGGTGTCAGTGACATCTAGTAGCGAAAGTTGGAACTACTTGAAATTGAACGGAGGGGCGTGGTGGCGCAGCGGTCTAGTTGTTGGCCTCTCACCAAGGTGGACCGGGTTCGATTCCCGGTCAATGCATGTGAGATTTTCGAAGTGAAATGCCATGTCCTGTGGTTCGGATTCCACGTAAAAAGGAGGTCCCGTGGCTCATGATCGCATGATTAACAGTCTCGTAAAACTTCCTTCCTTGTTTCCTAAATTGAACGGAACGTGTAGCTTACCCCATGGGTGTACGCTTCAAGCAGCTCCTACAGCATCTGGCGAGCCGAACATGCCCTCGGACACTCCCAGCACTAAAAGTCATACTCTAAATAAACACTACCACATCTCTCGTAAAACCTGTCCACTTTCATCCTTCGCCGCTTATGTTAAACGTTCATATTTTTGGCATTTGGTTTGAAATTTAATCAAATCTTCATATGAATCTGCCGTTAGCTGTGATGTACCGTACCGCTATAGAGGAAGGTGTTTGTGTGTCCCCCGATGACCACATCCACATCAGGCACCTCGTGGGCAATGCGCAGGTCCACATCGTAACCTGAGTGCCCCAGGGCTATGAGGATATTCACCCCAGAGCTTTTGAGTCGCTGCATCTCCAGGGTTAGTGCTTCCACCTCATCGGTGATCTCAACCCGGCCCGTCTGGGAGATGTTCTGAAACAAGAACACGGTACAAGAGCTGAAAACATTTATACTTTTGATGAGAAAAACTTTTGTTTATAACATTAGCATAAGCGGTGCTCAAAATAGTATTAGACAATAATAAATAAATAACAATAAAGATCGTGTGGCCTCCGGAGAGGCCGAGTGCAGGTCTTTCTAGTTGACGCCCGTGGGCGACCTGCGCGTCGTGATGAGTATGAAGTGATGATGAAGGCGGCACATACACCCAGTCCCCGAGCCACGGGAATTAACCCCAGTAGATTAAAATCCCTGATGATTCGGCCGGGAATCAAACCTGGGGCACTTTGGACCAAAGCCTAGCGCGCTAACCATTTAGCCACGGAGCCGGAGATAATAATAATAATAATAACAATTCAAAACCCTGGTACGTTAAAGTCAAGAAAGACCTCCAAGACATGGGCCTTAGACCAGATGAGCGCACAAACGAGACATTTTCCGAAGAAGCATCGTGACTTTTGGGACTTTCCGAGATGAGAAATGGACAACCGGTGCAAAGTGGTCGGATGAACGCCGTGCTTGACACAGCAAGCTAATGAAAACCTACTGGATCAATCGTAAATTGTATAAACGCCAGAATGTATAGTGGAATTTATCGTGGTCCCTAGTTGGCCGATTAGCGAATAATAAATAAATAATAATAGTGATGATGGAAGTTAGTTAGTTATTGTTGTTTTAAGGGGGAACTACGAGGTCATCTGCCCCTAATGATGAGAGTAAAATAAAAGCTTTAGAATCAGAGGTCAAGAATTCATTTTAAGGAGCTCCAATCCGGAATGCCCTATACCAGGGTGGTCCAACCTTTAGTTACCCGAGGGCCAATCAAACTTAAGTATAGGAAAGTGAGGGCCGGAGATATTCTAAAAAAAAAAAAAAAAAAAAAAAAAAAAAAAAAAAAAAAACAGTATTACATATTTTTTTCAAAAAAAAATATTAAAATGTATATTAAAAGAAGTTTAATGGAAAGCCTCCGTGGCTTAGGCGGCAGCACGCCGGCCTCTCACCGCTGGGTCCGTGGTTCAAATCCCGGTCACTCCATGTGAGATCTGTGCTGGACAAATCGGAGGCAGACAGGTTTTTCTCCGGGTACTACGGTTTTCCCTGTCAAAATGTCATTCCAGCAACACTCTCCTCTATCATCAATTCCTTTGTCATTCATTTAATCATTGTCTCAGGGGAGTGCGTCAGGCCTCGGCAGCCGGCACATTTCATATCATCGCCGCTAGATGGGGGCTTCATTCATTCCATTCCTGACCCGGTCGGAGACTGGAGGCAGGCTGTGGATTTTCATTTTATTAAAAGAAGTTTAATATTACTAGGTTAATATACCACTTCATTTTACAGTCAAGAAATAAATGTGATGATTGGTACTGCTTTCCTGATACAAGTGTATCAATGTCACCTGTAAGTTCAGTAAAGCAAAGTCTCAGGCTCGATTCCAGTGAAGCACTTTCAATTCGATTTCTCGTTTTTAATTTAATACGTTTGAGAGTAGAAAAAGCACTTTGGCACGTATACGTACTGCCAAACAGCGATAACACGTGTAGAGAGAATTTAAGCAGTTGAGGGAAACGTTCTTTTGAAATCAGTTTCCAGAAATTTTCAGGGACATCACACTTTTTAGTCTGGGAGAATGGGTCTGCCTGAAGATCATTTATTTCCATTTGAATGTCACAGGGCACCTCACACACTTCAATATCCATGGGGTTGTTGAACAGTGCAAGTTTTGGTTTTTAGGAGTCAAAATCCTGGAATCTGTTCTGGAACTCTTTCTTGATATCTATTATTATTTCATGAAACATATTAAAGTTTGTCACTTTTTTCTTCTTTCAACTGCTGACAAGATGGGAAGTGTGCCATATTGTTTGCCTTCAATGCAATTTTCATTACATCAAGTTTTTGCGGAAGCCCTCAATATGTCTATATAATCTCTATATATATAAAAATGAAAGTTTGTCTGTTTTTTCTGAATTTCCACGGAAATTTGCGTTATTTGCGCGTTTCAGACTGTTTTATGACGGATGCGCGCAAAAATATTTTTTTGTCTGTCTGTCTGTCTGTGTGTCTGTGGACAACTTCTTCGAGTCCTTATAACTTGAGAACGGCTGGGTGGATCAACGTAAAATTTGATACAGATATCCATCAGAGGCACCACACTAATCATTGATGTAACTCTTCTCCGTACCTCTCATAAAAGAGGGCCTACCCTCTTAAAATGCATGCTGAAATAGGCGTAGAAGGACGAGACAAAGCTTATTTTCAACCCCTCAATGTGAGTAACAAAACTCGGGGGCCCTAAAGGGACCCCGAAAACCACATTTTGAGGCTCTAAAACCAACAGTTTTTTAGATATTCCCAGAAAACTAATTTCATTTAATAATCTATGAAGAATGCAAGCAGGTAACCATGGCAATGGAATCTCATAGGACCATCTATTTCTGTAAAACGCAATGCAATTCCATTTATTACATTGCTGTGAAGTTTGCAAACGGCTATAAGGTTATCACGGAACCAAACTAAGCTGTAAAATTCATCAATACGTATAATGCGCTAAAGGGGGTCAAGGGGTACACTAGAATTTATTCACGTGATTTTCACGTGCGCGTGTCGTACGGAAGGTATCTTATATCCCTATCCCTATATTGTATTTATTGTATTATTATCATTATTAATATAATTATTATATTATGGCATACAACGACGAGACATAGCTCATTCTTTTAGCCCCTCGGTGGCAGAAACAAAACTCGAGGGTTCCCGAAAACTACATTTTAAGGCTCTAAAACCAACAATTTCTGAGATATTCCCAGAAAACTAATTGAATTTAATAAACTAATGAAGGAATGCAAGCCGGCAACAATGACAACAGGTTCTCAAGAGAAGACATCCAACTTTCCATCTACTGTATTTCTGTAAAAAGCAATTCCACTCCACTTATTACATTTCTGTGATCAAATGGCTATAAGGTTATCACGGAACCAAATTAGACTGTAAAATTCATCAATGCGCATAAGGGGGTCAAGGGGTACCCTAGAATTTTTATACGTGATTTACACGTGTGATATGTCGTACAGAATTATATCTCCAAACAGCAAAATTATTTTCATAAAATTCCTGAATTGAAATAGTATTTTTTGCGGCAATTAGGAATTTGGGCCATTGGAGGCTAAAACACCTGATTATTCATGCACCACAAGCCTTTATAATATGTAAAGGTGTTTTCCTGTGGATGGGGACTTAACACAACGGTGAGGGTCAGTCTTTATGTGGGGTGTATTGCGTTTCGTCTACGAGGTTTTCAATTTTGTTTTCATGTCAGGAAGTACACGTTAGGTGAATTTAGATTGAGCACATTCATTTTTTTTCTTCGACAAACGGGTTCATCCTAAAGATGATTTTGGTTGATACTGTGTGGTTGATATATCCATATTCGGACATCTGGGTGATATGTTGTACGTTAGTTGGTTCCTCAGTTTAGAAGCTGCGACAACGCGTTCACGTAGCCTCGTGTACTTTGAGTGTGTGTAGAATCTGTCTGATAACCGGTGTTAATTGTGATGGCTGTATTAGTGTGTGTTATCTGTATTTCAGGTAAGGACTGCAGACGATCAATTTCCAGTAGGTCCTACTTTGGCTACCAAATGCTACCGTTAACGACACCTAGCTGTGACTTGGCTACTAGATGCCACCTCAACCGGCACCTGGTGGCAACATTTGGAACTAATAGAGCGTTAATCAAATCTAACCAACAAATTTAGCTCCACACAATTGTAGTTAGTGGAAGGTTCTATTACATGACATAAATCTATGACATGGGACCACCGGTTTTACTTCCCCTCCGAAGTAAGGCATACTTTCTGTGTATCCTTATGTACGCTTATGACTCGTATTCGAATGTTTGGAGCATCGTAAAATTAGGTATCCATGAGAGTCAATAAACCAATCATTTATAAAACTCTTCACCGTACTTCTCATAAAAGAGTTGGTATAGGAAAAAACTTTTCAAAATACATGCTAAAATAGGCGAAATATAAAAATTATCCTAGATGGACGACCAAATCATATGTTGCGCTTTTCAATGTGAGACATAAAATTCGGGAGTCTATAAAGGGTCTCCGAAAACATCATTTTAAGGCCCTTAAATTAACAGTGTGTGTGATATTCCCAGAGAAATAACTTCGCTCTGATAAACGTATGAAGGAATAACAAGCCCCTAACCATTGCAACAGTAGCTCAATTGATAACGTCTGGTTATTAATACCGAAGACCGTTCGAAGAGCGGGTACTTCTGCTAGTATGTCTGTAAAGCTGGGAGATATTTTGTATTCTCCCTTGCAGTTTCAGGTTTAAAGCATTTGGATGGGATGCTGAATCTGTCAGAAAATCAAGATTATTTAAAAAATGGATTTCTTCCAGTTTTTCTTGATACTAATGCCTATTGTTTTCATTTTTGAGAAAAGCAAGAATTTCATTCCTCAACCCAAAAAACTGTCACAAGCAATTTCCATCACTTAGCCAACGCACTTCACAGTACAATGAAATGTCACCATACTCAGTCACCAAATTGCCCAGGAATGCAATAAATGCTCTGTGTCTACAGGCTGTATTGCCTCCCCTCTTTAAATTTACAGTGTTTATAACAGATTTCATTGTATCAATGAGCCTTATAATTTTTCCACAGAGAGCCTCCTGGTGGATTATGCAGTGGAAAAACAAAAAATTCAATCCCTCTTTTTAACAGTCCTATTAAATCAATGTTAGGACCAACCATTGCTTTAGCTCCATCTGTTGCAATGCCAGAGCACTTCACAAAACCTCCATATTTAGAAACGACAACATCCAGTGCGTTGAATATGTCAATATATCTATTGCTGGTTTCTAATGATCTTAAATCCAACAGTTCTTCATGAATTTCAAATTCTTCGCTTAATGTTCTGACAAAGATAAGGATCTGGCCGATATCAGCTATATCTGTGCTCTCATCTAGAGCTAGAGAGTAAAATTCACAGTTTTCCAAAATGCTCCTGAGAGAACCTGAAACTTCACCAGCCATATCATTAAATCTTCTACTAACTGTGTGATGCGACAAGGAAACTATTTCAAAATTTTTAGCCATATTATTATCCCCAAATGAAGATGCCATTTTTACAGCACATCTCTTAATGAGCTCACCATCCCTAAAATACTTTTTACTTTTAGCTAGCTCTAAACATACCTCATACGATGCCTTTAAACTGGCAGTGTTTGATGGTTGCTGAAATATATTCTTCTGTATTGATAGTTTCAGCTTCAAATCATTAAACACACAACTCCTGGCACTTCCCTGGTATTGATAGTATTTTGATTTATGCAAGCTGGTATGGTGTCTATTCACGATATACTCCTTCGAAATCCCTAGGACTTGAGAACAGATAACACACTGTGGTTTTCCATTATGTTAAGAGTAACTTTCCTGCCACTTCGACTGAAATTGTCGTTTCTCATCTGCAACACGCCGTTTATTAAGTCCAGCCATATTAGGTACCGCTCTCGCAACAACGATGACAACGAACTCTCGTACTATATCTCTCGAATAACCTCTCTCGTCAAAAACAAACCTCTTCGAACAGCCCTTCGCTCCCTTTTATAGGAAAATACGCCGCGACACACGAACTATCGCGAACCGATCGGCAGCCAATCACTGGCATCCAACCAGTTATCGCCTGGAGACAGGGCCGCTATTCGTGCCGTACGTATTCGTGGAAAGTCAATTCTGATTACTGGCGTATTTTTCGGTATCTTTCCTTTCCCACCTGGCTCCTTCGTAACATTACTGAATGAAAGTGAAATTTAAAGTAGGCACCCCACGGATTATAACTGTCGAAGAGTGAAGGGCAGTAAGAAGGGCATGGGCCAACAAAAATGAACAGGCGGGCCGCGGGTTGGACCACGCTGCCCTATACTATTAAAGTACCAAACTAAATAAATGCATAAATACATTAATTGTGTATATCAACCCCCTTTATTATTCCCATTATTCCAACGGGGTCGGGGATGAGATGCGATGAAAGTCTTTGTTGCGGATCATTTTTACGGCCGGATGCCCTTCCTGACACCAAAATCATGAGAGGAATTAATGAGAGATGAAACGAATGAAACTGGGCAATGATGTGGAAGGAATCAGCCGTGGCCTGTCACAAGGTATCATCCCAGCATTTGTATGTAGTTGAAAATGGGAAAAACCACGGGAAATCATTTCAAGGACGGTCAATGGTGGGTCTCGAACCCACGTTTACCGAGTCCGCAGAGAGCTTGGCCCCATGGCCTATCGCAGCGCGTTAGTGGTCGGTTTAATAAAATAAATATTTAAATAAATACATAAACAAATGAATAAACAAATTATCAAACAAATAAATGGATAGATAATGAAATGAATGAAAATGAATTATGAATGAAAAAGGAATGGAAAATGAATAAATGAAAAAGAAATGAAAATGAATAATGAATGAAAAAGGAATGATGAATGAATGAGTAAATAAATAACAGAAAGGCTTAAGATTTCAGTACGAAGAAATAAACGGATAGATAGATAATTGGTCAATTGTAATTTATCCTTATCATCTGCAGTCCTACTATCTGTTAGTATCTGGAATGCAGAGCTGGTCAGAAAGTGGTGTTACCAACGTAGTCTCTACATTAAGATAGCTCCAACTTGAATAAACAGTTAAATTCCTGAACTGCTACTTTGACTGAGGAAGATGCCCACTGGGCCTCCCCTCTTCCATTAGCCATCTCCGAATACGAAACGGCGCTGAAAAAAGAATGTTCGAGGAGGTTTGATAGCGTCTGGCGGCCATAATAACGTCTTCCCTTCGGCCTGCACGGGAGAGATACCAACTCGTGACTCGGCCCTGAAGTGTTTTGCTACACCAATTGATATGGACACGAACAAGCCACAGAGGATGTAACACTTGAATAACGAGCGAACACGTAATCCTTTAGAGACCTACGGCCGTATTGTAATCATTGTCATTGTCTTCAATGCCAGGCTGTGTCGCGATTGTTAGTGGTCGATTGTCCCATATATTGTGGTTACTTCGATAATACCGCACATAAGTAAGCCAGAGTTGGTATACAGTACGTGTAGAGTAGGTACCGGTACTCTCCCTTGCTCAGGTCGGTTAGGAAAGACTCTCCTGCCAACTTGACGTTACAGACAGAGAACATCATGACTTCGAGTCAGCGGACAACAGGAGAGAGAGCCGATTGGCTTTCGTGATGAACAGTTGAACTATTCTTCTGATTTTTTACATGTAATTCATGCACCATGCACTAAATGTTCAAACAAGCAATTTTCTGAGGTTGATCGATGACTACACCATATGTTCTTCCCAGCTGATCCCTCTCCAAGATCATCTCGTTGGTGGCGTATCAGATTCTGTTCATACCTGAAATAAGTGTTGCACATTTCGCATTGATAGGACGGTTTTGGACTTATTAGCAGAGGTGCGATAGCATCCAACTTTTCGACATGTGCTTTAGCAACGTGTTTCCTTAGATTTTTATTGTAGGCATATTTCTTCCCACACTCTGAATACACAAACTGTTTGGAGTCTCTTATATCGAGAACAAAAATCGTCCACTTCTCTACTTTGAAGCGCGCTTCTCACTTCGTAACCGATCGTAACGCTTCGGCTTTCTCCGCTACCATGCTGTGACTCGAAGCCATAATGTTCTCTGTCGGTTAAATCAAGTCACGCGAAATGCCAGAAGTTGTCAATTTTCGAGATGGTTAAGTAATTTAAGTATTCGGCTGGTTAGGAAGCGCACAGTCAAGTTCCAACGTTCGCCGCTAGTGTTAGTGACAGTAGCATCTGGTGGCCAATGTTGAAACTACTTCAAATTGAACTTGTTGGGAGCCCTCGGGGGTTCAATCAAAAATGCCCAGCTATGGCCTTTGGCTGCGATTCACATAGACTATCAATTAAGTAATGTGCTACAAACATGAAAAAGAGACATCTGCTTTAAGGTCTTTCTTTTTCTCAGGATTTGGGGCGAAGAAGGATTTAAAGTCTCGGTACTGTGTTGGTATTCACTTTCCCTGAACTGTCGCCAGACGACACCCTACTATGCTCGTATCACCACGTGCCTACCGACGGCAGTGGCTACGCTGGCAAAAGCGCAGCGTTAGGTCATGGGGCCAAGCTCTCTGCTGACTCGGTAGACGCGTGGGTTCGAGCCCCACCGTTGGCCGTCCTTGAAATGGTTTTCCGTGGTTTCCCCATTTTCAACACCAGGCAAATGCTGGGACGGTACCTTCTGACAGGCCACGGCCACTTCCTTCCACATCCTTGTCCAGTTTCATTCATCTCCATCCATTCCATCTCTCATCCCGACGTGCAGGTCGCCCACGGGCGTCGACTAGAAAGACCTGCACTCGGCCTCTCAGGAGGCCACATGACAACAACAACAACAACAACAACAACAACAACAACAACAACAAAACACACATGCCTGAGCAGCCAGTTGCGGGGTTTTAGTCGTGTGCAATCCAGTGGCGGTCGGTAATAAGGTTGCAGTGTTGCACAACGACCAGATTAATTCATGAAAAACAATTAATTCCGTAATAATATTTTTAGTATAAAAGTTGTATGTTTCCTTCTATATGTATAGGAATTCATAATTCTGTTATTTAATAATTCAGGAAATCTTATAGTAAGTTACTGTGAACTGGCTGAGAAAGCGAGGCGCGCCAGCCGTCTAGGAGCGCTCGTCCGTTTGGTCGTTGCCAAGCCCAAGCACCGACCAGATCTCAATAGTGAAGGGTATGGCAGAGATGCTAGACCGGGTAAGCCCTATCCCAACAGTTAACACGGCTGGTCGTTGCTCGCTGACTGCAACCAGGATCTGAGGCGCAGGCGCGGCCGGAGACGTCCGAGATGCTTCGTCATTGTTCCGCGTGAACTTGTGACACTCGCTGTTCTCGCCCTCATATATAACTTACGTTATTTTGTTCTCGTGAAGGTTTTCACGTAGACTAACTTATATTCCAATTTTAATCCGATGATATTGTGATGTCTCTGAACTGCGGCATTCGTTATAAATGAGGTACATCCGTTTTACCGCGCAATTGAATACAGTTTTTTCCGACATCAAGCAGTCTTTTACCCTATCACCTCATGGGTGCCCGCAGGAGGTGTGGGGAGGGGGGGAGGGGGCAAGGAGGGGCCATGTCCCCACCCTCTGAAATCCCGAGAATATTTCGATTGTTCATTGTCACACCAGTTTATTTCATAAAGTGAAGTTACTGATGGTTAACTGATTTAGATGTAGGGAATTCCACAGTTTTATTTAACTTAGTAATTTGGGATTATTTGAGAATATCTTCAGTTATTTGAAAAATCGCCAAACTGGATTAACATTACTATTTTAATGAACTGCTTGATTTTTATTTTTATCGATATTTGTGATACGACTATTTTTTCCTGTTTTTAAAGAATGAACATTATGACGATGATTCACAAAGAAAAGCGAACTCCCATGGACAAAGACTCTGAACTAAAAGAAATCCCCCCATGTATGCCACAAAGACTACCGTATGTACTGAACGGTTTAAGAGCAGCCAAATAATGAATGTCACGAAGCAAGTAGGAAATTAAACGAAAATTGCGGGGGGGGGGGTGTAAGTCTCAATATCACCTAGTGACATGTAGGCAACAAAATAAAAAATAATATATGCCCCCCCCCCTTTCCTAGAAAAAATCCTGTGGGTGCCCATGAACCACCTTAATGAAAATAGTGCAACACCCAGAACAATTATCCGCCAGCCGCTACTGGTGCAATCTAGACTCTGCGCTATGTACAACACGTATACAAATCAACCAGCATGGGGTGAGCTTAGCAAACGATTGGGAAAGCCCACTTACATGGGTAGGAGCGATCATCCTTTCAAAGTTAAGGGCCGACCACAGCGAACAAATTATGGTAAATATTCTTTTGTAAACCGTGCCATTGATAACTGGAATTCTCTACCTGCCGCAGTCTTAGAGCCTTTTCCCAAACATATAGGTGTGTTTAAGAAAAGACTGACTATTTGTGTAAATACTCCAGTTTAATTGTTGTATAATTGTTATTGAATTGTTATGTATAATTATTTATTTGTTATGTATATCCAATTTGCCACCGGGGGACACACCCCCCATTGCAAATAAATGAATGAATGAATGAATGAATGAATGAATAATGAGACTAAATTTCAGTATGAGAACTTGTTGTTTTACAAAAACTCCATTTTAGTTATACTGTAATAATAATAAAACATGCGTCAGACAAGGAAATGGCTTATCTTCAGTATTGTTCAATCTAGTGCTAGAGAAAATAATCCGCTTGCGGAAAAGAAATAACGAGGATTAATATCGGCAAGCTAGTTGAAGATAAAATCCATCTGAAATGTGTGGCCTTTGCAGAAGATCTGGTAATTCTGTCGAACAATAGGCAAGAAGCTATCCATTCCTGTAAAACTTCATGAAGTTGCACATAAAACTGGACTTAAAAGTTCATATGAGATAACCCGATACATGGAAGCATGGAAGGATCTCCTTGATACTTAGACACAGGCCCGACGAGAGGGAGGGGCAAGCGGGGCTGTAGCCCCAGGGCCCGAGGCGGTAAAAGAGCTAGGAGTGGACAATTACACGTCCATTTTGAAATGTTATTATATGACTTTATGCTGTGTTATTGTACCAGTGAATATAAACGAAACATTACAAAGAGAATATATGATATTTTATAAATATTCACTGTGCTTCTCGCTTATCTGTCGGGAAAAGGGCACAGCTGCCAGAATTCTGAACTTAATTTATAAAGTATGAAAGTTCTGTACAGGGAGGAAAGGTTGTAATTCAATCTCTGAAAAATTCGACTGTTTCTGAAAGGAGTGTGGCTTATGCTTGGGGTTGCCGAACACGGTTAAATGCAATGAAAATTGAATTTTAAATGCATGGTGATCAACATCTTTAAGTAAAAGAACAAGCAAAAAGAAGAGTGATTGAATAAATGAAGACCAAGTAAACTGATATTCAATATGAACATGCTAAATTACAGGGAGTTTCTTTGAGTTAACAGAAAGCCAGCTTACTTCTTACAAAATAATCTCTCGGGCAAAAAAAGAAAAAAGAAGGGGGCCTGGAAATCTCTGTCCTAGGATCCGTGATCGCTCTCCACGGCCCTGCTTAGACAAACGACCTCTGAGTACTAAATGTGGAAAAAATCCTCAGGTAAATAGTTTCAAATACTTAGGGGAAATCACATAACCGTCTACAGTAGATTAAATCGTGTAGCAATTAAATTACAAAAAGCCTATAAAATCATCCGGAACAGTACAACAAAAAAATCAACATCTCGGAACGCAAATTTAACTTCTATAGCACAGCAATTCAACCTGAAGCGTTATACGCATCAAAAACCCTAATCGTTGGAGGCAGATCACTAACTAGAAATTTTAAAAAACAAGAAAGGAAAATCCATAGAGGGAGTGTGGAGGTGTTACGAATAATACCAACATTCCGAGAAAATATCAGCCACTATTAGAAAAAGAAGATTGACATTTTATGGACATATTCAAAGAATGGACAGTAAAAGGCTTACTAAAAGGATATTTAATCATGCCTCCTGATTGAAAGCCAAGAATAACTGGGCAATAGAAATTGTAAATGGCCTTTAAGAAATCGACGTAACAGATGACATTTTATGGAATAGGCCTAGCTTCAGATCGTTGGTGAACGAACGTCACTTTGCTGCAAATCCCCGGACTACATGGACAGAAGAAAGCAAGAATGATCATAGTGAGAGAATGAAGATATGCTGGGAAGAGAAGAAAGCAAATTGAAATACATCTGTGAAATAGGTTCAATAGCGCTCCTTAGTTGGGCATAACGTTGTAAAAAAATATTATTATTATTATTATCATATATATTATTTCAGTAGTACCGACCCGCTCACCGTACAGGCCGGTGGCGGACAATATGAGGTATTTCGTGCCGTAATTGTTTGTAGTAAATGAGTCATAGGAGGTATCTGTTGTAATACAATTATAAATGGCATGTAATAAACGACAGTTTTAAGATGTAAGTAGTCCGTGTTTGGACTCATTTTCTTTAGAATTTTATGTAGAATTCAAAAAACTTGAAATAAGAAACGTTTTAGTGGTGTGGGACAGCGCCAGTAGGTGAGTCATTGTTCGCCACCGGGCGGGTCGGAAGGGTGAGTGACGTCAGTTGAGTTCTATGTGGTCCCTTAGTCCTCCGGGTGTCGTGGCCAAACGGAAAAACTATAATCATACAGCGAGGACCCTCCCTATAGAATGAAGCCTCGCAGGCGCCGTGTGGCTGATAGGCCACTGTGTATAGCAACGTGTCGAGCAAGGCAATGGTGCTAGCAGCAGCGTAGCGCTCAACTAGATTAACACATTTACACTTTTTAACATGGTATTTAATAATCATTTACTTACATGAATTTCACAGTAGTTGCTGGAAATACTGCCCTTTTACTAGACACACGTCGCACCGACGTACGCAGTTTTGGTACACTCGCTGTAATTCATCCACACTGATATTTCGTATCAGTGCAGTTATTTCGTTCCCGAGAGCCTCCAGAGTACGCGGGAGGGGAAACATAAGTCACAAGACATTGTTATATTCCCCCGTTAGGCAATGTACAGTATGTAGACCCTTGGAGTTTAGGCATTCTCTGCACTTCCTTTAAGACCGCTTCGTCCGCATAATCGCCAGCTTGGTACAACAGATGTTTCCAAGTGCCAATGTCGTGGCAAGCCTCCATCCGTCGTCTGCTGACATGTTCGGCAGATGACAAGATACATTCCACCAAGAGATTGAAGCGGCAGATGACAAGATACATTCCACCGAGAGATTGGAGAATATGAGTAGTAAATGAGTCATAGGTATCTGTTGCAATACAATTATAAATGGCATGTAATAAACGTTCACGTGATACGACGTAGGCTACAGTGCTTCACCACAACTGAGGAATAATGCCAGCTGCGTATGTAATGAATGCTATGAAAGCATCCAGGGCTTCACGGCGCGATTTGTCACGTCTGGTCTTGTGGTTTTCGTGTTTACGCACATTTGACTTTTCGTCTCTTTCTGATCTGGGGAATCATAAGTTTCCGGCTGCCTAGTTATACTCCACCCACACCTTGTATGAGGGACTGAAAATCATAATGGGCAAAAATTATGTTCTTCAAAGACAACAATATTCTTCTATGTTACTGTTTCGCTTAGGTACACTTGTCAACCTATTGATGAAAACATTGATAAATTATTTCTTCATTTAGATTGGATATTCTATTTTCTACGTGTTATTGTGTATGATTGGCACAAGGTAAATGACTCGAGGCCCGGAAGTTCATGCAAAATCATATTTTTGGTTTTGGCACAGTTCATCATATTTCTCTCTTTTAGGAAACGTCCATTAATTACATGCGGCGATTTTTAGCCTATTTTCAATTTTGAAAAAATAGGCTTATGAGATCACCTTTTGTCCGTGTGTGTGTGTGTGTGTGTGTGTGTGTGTGTGTGTGTGTGTGTGTGTGTGTGTGTGTGTGTGTGAGGTGTGTGTGTGTGTCCCTAATAAAATCTAAACGGCTGGAGCGATTTCAATGAAACTTGGTAAGTTCATAGCACTATTCCCGGCGACCTCGACCGTGCCCTTCAAATTTTGTTACGTCTCACCAATCCAACATGGCGACTGTGCGAAATATTTTACTAGCATTCAATATCTCCGAAACTATTACCGATATCGCCCTGAAATTGTATACGATGATAAAGGGCACTACTAGAAGTTCAGCTATGAGACTTTCAAAAACCTGGTGACTACAAAACCAACATGGCGGTCAAGCGAATTTGAGACTTTTAAATAGACTTTTCTCGCGATTTAACTATCCAAACGTAATGAAACTTGGTACAGCAAATGTTTATACACATTGTAATGCACTGGAGTCTAATTTAGTTCAATTGTTTACATAACCTCAAAATGGCGGCTGTGCGAAATATTTCACTGATATTCTATATCTCCGAAACTATTACAGATATCACCCTGCAATTTTGTACAGTGATAAAGGGTACTAATACAAGTTAACCTATGTATATTTCATAAACCTGTAAAGCACAAAACGAACATGGCGACCAAGCGAATTTGAAATATTTTAATATACTTTTCTCGTGATTTAACTCTCTGAGCGCAGTGAAATGTGGTACAGTAAATGAGTTTGCAGATTGTAATGCACTGTCGTCTAATTTAATTCAATTGTTTACAGAACCTCAAGATGGCGGCTGTGCGAAATTTTAAAATTAAGTTTTTATTTCTTGTGTCGTAATCATGCGATCGAAGTGAAACTTTGAATAATGAACCTAGGCAATAATTGTCCTTGAATGGTACATAACTCTATGGCCTATAAATATAACAATCCTAAATGGCGAGCTTCCGAAATATTTAGACGGTTCTCAATATCTATGAATCTTTTACAGCAACCAAACTGAATTTTTTTTTAATGTTCATAGAGACTATGAACATATGTTCACCTATACGACTTCAGTAACCTGGTGAGCACAAATCCAACATGGCGGCGACGCGAAGTATAAATATTTAAATGGACGTTTCTCGCGAATTAACTATCCGAGTGCCGTGATACGTTGCACGTTAAATGCTTATACAAATGTTGATCCACTGGCATCTAATTTATTTCAATTGTTTGCATAATCACAAGATGGCTGCTGTGCGTAATTTTAAAATCTCGTTTTTACTTCTTGTGTTCTAATCATGCGATTGAAGTTTGAATACCACACGTACACAATAATATTAATGTAATAGTACAAAAATAAAAATCCAACCTGGCGACAAACTGAAATATGTAGACGGTTCTTGGAGAAGTATAAATTCTGCCCTAAAACTTCCCCATACGGGAGAACGAAACGCATCAGGCGAAAGCCTGGACAAAATAACTACTGTGGTCAAGAAAATTAGACTGAAGCGGTGCGGGGTATTGGGCATGAAATACGTGACTAGAAAACCAATATAGGGAGCAATACATTAACAATTTTTATTACTAATAATAAATTTATAATGAACAAACAAATTGCACTTAAGTGCTTATCACAGAAATTAACAATTATAAATGTAGCAAAGTGTGAGGGCCTGATGACAGAAACCCAGATTATATAAAGGTCCATGAAAGGCTTGCTTGATTGGAGAAAAGTTAAGCTTAACATATAAAAAATGCAGTTTATAAAAAGAGAGAACCATAAAAAATAATTAAGAGTGTAATAACTGGTATGATATAAGTTCTTCATAAAAGTAAACTTATCTTTGAAGAGGGTTGAAGAGCCAGCTCCTTAAAAAGTTCCAGCTAGCACACGTTGATTTAAAAGTCTTCACGGTTTTCTAGGAAGGAGGCGTACATGGCCTAGAGTTATGTGCACCATCGATAAAATGTCAACTCTCTCTTCTTTTCTTGCGCAGGAATGAAATGTATAGTTTCCAAGAGCTGATCCAGCAATATTTCGAAAGAAGATTCCAAGTATCCTCTCTAAGGTGAAGGTGAAGAGTACAGCGGCTGGCAATGATTCTTGCCATCTTGAGCAATAGGTCATGGTGCAGATCTTGTGACGTAACTGCTCGGTAGCGTAGATATCAGCGATGGTGTCATAAGATGCAGTAGCGGTGACCAGCAGGTTGAAGTGATCCAAAGTGATGGTGGATCAGAAGTGGCGGTTGATCAGAAGTGGCGGTTGATCAGAAGTGGTGAAGAACGCCAGCAAGCGGCGTCTTAAATAGGGACCATGGAACTCTCTCGAAGTTTGGAGATCGCCCGACCAGACAAAGACCTGCCATTGGTCGAACGAAAGTCTGGGTGACGTCAGTCGACACTACTCAGCGGACAGTGGATCAACCAGTAGATGTCCTGTATGTCGTGAGTGAGGACGCCTGAGGTAGCGAGCGACTGTAACACTCGAGGTGAGAACTATAATATCTATGAATAAGTGATTGATAACAAGATTATGCATATGGTTTAAGCAATTAACATTTGTAAAGAAATAATTACCATTCGGGGATCTCAGTAACAATAAATAAAATTTGACCGACAAATGGGCCAAGCTAAACATTGAAAGTATCACAAAAGTGATCATGCTCCGAGAACTCCGAATGAAAACAAACAAAAGAATCAGTCAAAGCAAAACATGGATAACAGACGAGGAGAAACTAAGACTCGAAAGGCAAAACAGAAATAGCAGAGATGGGTCTAGTATAACGACCTTTACTAGTTAAAACATCAACAACTCTGACGCGTTTATCACGGCCAAAGTGGCAGTGAATAACTCTACCTAGGTTCCACACGAGAGGCGGAGATGGGTCCCGAAGAAGAACCATGTCCCCCACTCGTACATCTGGTTGAGGAAGCCGCCATTTCTCACGCCTATTTAGCAAGCTGAGATATTCTAACTTCCATCGGCGCCAAAAAGAACAGCGCAAAGATTCTACTTTTCTCCAAAAGATAGGCAAGTTAGGATCACAGCGTCGAACCAGCAAAGGCGGAGTAGCAGCAAGCGAACAGCCAATCAGGAAGTGACTGGGTGTTAAAGGTAAAAGATCCTTAGGAACGTTTGAAAGAGGGGTCAGAGGTCTGGAATTTACAATACCTTCAATTTGAATAATCAAAGAGTTGAATTCCTCATAAGAAAGTATGGTAGGACCAAGAGTTTTCTTAAGCTGTCTTTTAGTAAGTTTGATGCAGGATTCCCAACGGCCCCCATGATGGGGAGCATAAGGCGGGGTGAAATGCCATTTGAAACCTTTAGAATAGGAAAAGTTGGAAATTTTTTCTTTAGCAGAAGGGGAGCTTAACACTTTTTTTCCAGAGATCAGAAGCGCTTACAAAAATTTTTGCATTATCTGAAAAAACTTCAGATGGAACACCCCTTCTAGCAGCAAATCTAGAAAAGGCGGTCAAAAAGTAGGATACAGAAGCGTTCGTAACCAACTCAAGGTGGATAGCTCCCGTCACCATACATACAAATAACGAGATGTAGAGTTTACCTAAGATTTTGCGCTTAGATGAAGAGGGATTGGTCTGATATACGTAAGGACCTGCGTAATCGATCCCAGTAAGAGCGAAGGGCTTACTAGGTTCTGAACGAAATGGAGGTAAATTACCCATAATCTGCATGGCGGGCCTTGGTTTAACCTTGAAGCAAGGTATACACTTTTTGACAACAGAAGAAACCTCATGAACGCCATTGATGATCCAGTAGAGTTCACGAATTATACAGAGCAAGGTGCGAGTGCCAGCATGAAGGTGTTTATAATGAAACTTTTTTATTATAAGGGTAGTGATAGGATGCTTTGAAGGAAGGATGATGGGATGCTTTTTCCCATCCTCACAACTAGACATAGCTAATCTTCCACCCACACGTATTATGCCGTCCTGGTCTAGAAAAGGAGTGAGTGGTGAAAGCCTGCTAGACTTGGGTAAATCTTTACCACTTATAAGAGCTTGCTTTTCAGGAGCAAATACTTCCTGCTGAACAAGTAACAAAATCTTGCAAGTAGCAAATTCTAACTCTACTCTGGAGAGAAAGGGTTGAGGCTTCAATGGTTGATCAATTACTAAATATTTCCATCGGAAGATATAAGACACTACACGAATCAATTTATCAAATGAAGAGTATCTATGAAAAAGGCTAGTAGAAGTAGAAGTAAGATGCGACGCGACAGGGTCATTACGGGCATCAGGTATTTCTTCTGCAAATTGATTAGCTAAGCGAGGCCAGCAAGATGATTCCTGACTTAGCCAAGGAGGACCATTCCAGTACAGGTCTGAAGAAATCAATTTTTTAGGCGTGCAACCACGTGATATTATATCCGCGGGGTTTTCACGGCTAGGAACATGTCTCCATTGTTCAGAATGAGAGACTTCATGAATCTTAGAAACGCGATTTGCCACAAAGGTATTCCAATGAGAAGAAGGCTTGGAAATCCAAGCTAATACAATAGAAGAATCGCTCCAAAAAAATGTGCGGGAAAATTTTAACTTTAAACTGACATTTAGTTTAGTAGCTAATTCTGTTGCCATTAAAGCAGAGCATAATTCTAATCTCGGCAATAATACTGTTTTAAGTGGAGCAACCTTAGATTTAGCGCACACTAAATTAGAAAATCCAGGGAAAGTAGCTGAGGAACGTCCTACTATGTATGCACAACAGCCATAAGCCCGTTCTGAACTATCAGAAAATACATGCAGGTCATACTGCTGGTATAAGGGATTAGAAATTAAAGGGCGGGGTATAGAAACCTTGGAGAGATCCAGCAAACTGCTGCGATACTCTAACCATTCTTCTACAAGAGGAAGGGGGAGATTTTCATCCCAGTCTGATTTTAATGACCAAAGCTTTTGCAAGAACATTTTTGCAACAATAACTATAGGAGCAATATATTGCAAAGGATCAAAGATCTTTGCGATTTCTGACAGAACTTGTCTCTTAGTTACAGGGGGAGATTCTGACAGATGTACCTGATAAGAGAAGGTATCAGAAGAAGGACACCAAAAAACACCCAATGCTTTTACGGCTGCTTCATCAGTAGGAATGGCAACAAATTCATCAACTGGGACCTCTGATGAAAATTTTGATATAAATTCAGTGGAATTTGAAGTCCATTTATGGAGCGGAAAACCACCTCCTAGGAGTAGGGATTTCAAATCTTCGCACACAAGGAGCGCTTCAGAAATATTAGGGAAAGAGCACAAGAAATCGTCGACATAAAATGCCGTTTTTAATGACTCAGAGGCCAAAGGAAGATACAGATGACCATCTTGCTCGGCTAACATGTGGAGAGACCGAATCGCAAGAAAGGCTGAAGGTTTCAGGCCATATGTCACAGTCTTCAATCTAAATATCTTTATGGGTTTGGAACTCTCATCGCGCCACAATATTCTTTGCAGATCTTGCTGCTCAGAATTTACGAGAATCTGCCGGTACATCTGCTTAATATCTGAGATTACAGCAATAGGAAACCTTCGAAAATTAAGCAAAACAGAGGTGAGATCTGTTTGAATCGCGGGACCACATTGCAAGGTATCATTTAAAGAGATTCCATTGGAATCTGGTGATGAGCCATTGAAAACTACTCTTATATTGTCTTGTGTTAAGGAATTTTTCCATACCGGGTGATGATTTAGAAATCTATTTCATTTAAAGGATGGTCAATTTCTTCTGATTTAGAAATTACCTCCATGTGATTAGATGATTCGTATTCCTCCATAAAGGAAGCATACTGAGTTTTGACAGAAGCATCTTGTTTGAACCGATTTTCAATAGCAAATAGTGCCCTAAGTGCTCTGGAATGCGAGCCCGTAATGGCGGGAGGATTGGGAATACGTGGAAGAGTTACTATAAATCTGCCTTCAGCAGTACGGACAGTGGTTTCCTTGTATAACTTTTCACAAATTTCGTTAGAAGAAGAAGAAGAAGAAGAAGAAGAAGAAGAAGAAGAAGAAGTAGCCTGAACATTCTCAAGATCCCAGAACTTGGTTAGCTCTTGACTCAAATCGGTACCAACAAAATAACAATTCGATACAGTTTGAATAGGATTACGGTATATTTGGCCAGTAGCAATCCAACCAAAATCAGTTTCGCGGAAGAAAACATTAGGAGCAATTTTTACTTTATTGGAATGAAGACATTGCCAAAATACGCTTGAGCTGAAAAGAAGCTCTACGGGTGAAGCTCTGTTGAAATGAGGGTCAGCTAGCTGGACAAAATTCGGGATATTCCAACTTTGAATAGGATAAGAAGTGCCAGGAATATTGTTGCCTATAGACTTGATAATCAAACAATCTAATTGCAACTGCGTACCAAGATTATTAGAGTCCTTCAGATCCACTTTAGCAAAGCTTAAGGATTGCGATTTAGAGCAGTTTATTCCTGTAACCTCTATTGAGGTAGGATGTTTTGGAAGGCCTAACTTTTGTACCAACGATTCATTAATAAAATTGTTGGTAGCGGCATTATCCAATAATCCCCTGACAGATACCCATTTTCCGTGAGAATTTTTCAATAGAACCTGCACGGTAGATAATAAAACCTGGACTTTGCCAAGCGAGGTAGAACTTTGAGCATACGACTGCGCACTATTTTGAGAAGTCTCCGAATTAGACTTAGTATTGGAACTGCTTGGTCCTGATAACCGTGATCTTTCATGCCTGTGCAAAAGTGAATGGTGTCTTGCCCTACAATGAAAGCATAAACGTTGTGAACGGCAATTGTTTAACATATGCGTTCCTGACAAACAGTTGAAACAATGTTTTTTGTTCGTAATGAACTTTCGTCTTTCATCTACTGATAAAGATTTAAATTCATCACAATTGTATAAAGTATGCGATTGCTGACACAGACCGCACGTTTGCATTTGGTTCGGTGACCGAGCATCAACAGGAAGAGCCTGTGATCTTAAAATTCTTTGATTAGAACTGCTAACCTTATGTTTTGAGAAGGCTTTTGAATCTGAACTACTAGTTTTTTGATTAGCTATGGCGGAAAAGACTTGGCTTCTGGCCTCCAAAAAGTTAATAATCGCCTCATAAGTGCATTGCAAATTCTGGGAAAGTTCTGTTTCCCAGGCTTTTAATGTATTTGCATCCAATCTTGCAGAAATGAGGTGAACTAGAAATAAATCCCAGTGATTTACAGGTTGGTTTAAATTGGACAATGCTCTGACGTGTAGCTCTGCAGTGTCAATCAACTTACGAAGTGATAAACTGTTATCTGCTTGCACGTTAGGTAACTCGAATAAGCTTTGTATATGGCGTTGAATAGATAAACGAATGTTCCCATATCTATCCTTAAGAAGATTCAGAGCAACTTCATAATTATCACTGGTCAAAGAAAGTGCTTGAATCAGGTTAAGTGCGTTGCCTTGAACTGCCAGACGCAAGTAGTGAAATTTTTGTATTACTGGTATAGAAGTATTCTCATGTACTAAAGAATTGAATAATTCAAAAAATGGTTCCCATTCTATGTCTTTACCAGTGAATTTGGGTATTTCTAATTTGGGTAATATAATGCGTGAAGAAGATGTAGAAGATGCTGCAGAAGTTTGATCTTCTTGTTTTTCTTTTAAAGTTAAAGCCCTAATAAGCTGTTTAGCTTCAGCAAATCCCTGATAGTATAATTTTTCAACTTCCAACCTATCACTTTGCTGGTCCGGATGCTGAGTTTCTATACTGCATTGTATCTCATCATATTTCTCAAAGGCTTGTTCATAATTCTTAAGCCTCTGCGAAATTATGTCAAGATTACGCTCTTGGGGTTCGAGCTCTGTTAAGAAAGTACGAAACCGTGTGAGCTTGCCCTTACAAGAGGCTCTGGCGTTGCTAAGTTTTTCATCAAGGTTAGGCATATTAAAAGTTGTTTGTTACTCACGTCAATATTGTGACTTCGAGTACTGGAAGTCAGAAGATGACAGCTTGCTAGGTAGTAAGGTTTAGTCTGATGCGGAAGAAACCGACTTAGCTTACGTTTCTCTCTTCTGCTGCACATGCGCCTTAAGCTGAAACGTACAATATGAATTAGTGTTGAAACACAATGAACAAAAATTGTTAATGTAAAATCCACAATATTAAACTTGTATAGGGATCCAGGGTGCAACAGATATGTTTCCCGGGGGTGAGGCAACAGCACTATGCAAGAAAATTAGACTGAAGCGGTGCGGGGTATTGGGCATGAAATACGTGACTAGAAAACCAATATAGGGAGCAATACATTAACAATTTTTATTACTAATAATAAATTTATAATGAACAAACAAATTGCACTTAAGTGCTTATCACAGAAATTAACAATTATAAATGTAGCAAACTGTGAGGGCCTGATGACAGAAACCCAGATTATATAAAGGTCCATGAAAGGCTTGCTTGATTGGAGAAAAGTTAAGCTTAACATATAAAAAATGCAGTTTATAAAAAGAGAGAACCATAAAAAATAATTAAGAGTGTAATAACTGGTATGATATAAGTTCTTCATAAAAGTAAACTTATCTTTGAAGAGGGTTGAAGAGCCAGCTCCTTAAAAAGTTCCAGCTAGCACACGTTGATTTAAAAGTCTTCACGGTTTTCTAGGAAGGAGGAGTTATGTGCACCATCGATAAAATGTCAACTCTCTCTTCTTTTCTTGCGCAGGAATGAAATTTATAGTTTCCAAGAGCTGATCCAGCAATATTTCGAAAGAAGATTCCAAGTATCCTCTCTAAGGTGAAGGTGAAGAGTACAGCGGCTGGCAATTATTCTTGCCATCTTGAGCAATACGTCATGGTGCAGATCTTGTGACGTAACTGCTCGGTAGCGTAGATATCAGCGATGGTGTCATAAGATGCAGTAGCGGTGACCAGCAGGTTGAAGTGATCCAAAGTGGCGGTTGATCAGAAGTGGCGGTTGATCAGAAGTGGTGAAGAACGCCAGCAAGCGGCGTCTTAAATAGGGACCATGGAACTCTCTCGAAGTTTGGAGATCGCCCGACCAGACAAAGACCTGCCATTGGTCGAACGAAAGTCTGAGTGACGTCAGTCGACACTACTCAGCGGACAGTGGATCAACCAGTAGATGTCCTGTATGTCGTGAGTGAGGACGCCTGAGGTAGCGAGCGACTGTAACACTCGAGGTGAGAACTATAATATCTATGAATAAGTGATTGATAACAAGATTATGCATATGGTTTAAGCAATTAACATTTGTAAAGAAATAATTACCATTCGGGGATCTCAGTAACAATAAATAAAATTTGACCGACAAATGGGCCAAGCTAAACATTGAAAGTATCACAAAAGTGATTAGTTCTCAATATCTACGAATCTGTTACAGCAATTAAACTGAAATTTTGTATGTTGATAGAGACAATTAACATGAGTAGGAAATATGAAAATAGGCTGTATAGTTCTTCACGGAACTAGCTTGTTCAAAATGTAAATAAGTTAATCTGTGCTTGATTGTGTTTTTTTAAATGTTTAATTCCTTTTATTTAAGACTTCTAAGAACGTAGTCTATAAACAGTGAGAAAATTGAACAATAAAATACTTAAGTAGGAACTAATAAATTCGTAAAAGGATATTCATTACTTGTTCCACTTTTGATGCACTGTTTTATGATTTTACTTAATTGAATTTCTCAACTTATAATTTCATTACGGTTCCATTATCAATGTCTAAATATTTTACGCATCCCATTATTATATAATTACCTAGCAAATATACATTAACCATTTTGAACAGAGGACGGAGATGACCTACAAACAGATTCGAGCAGGTCTATGTCCTGAAGCAAACTGTGCAAAATTTATTGAAGTGACTGGTATCTCAGTTTTGGATGTGATATGTTGTTCAACCTTCTGGTTAATACATAATTATGTATAAGTGGCTTCGGTGGCGTAGTTGATAGCATGCTGAACTGCTGTTCCCAAGAAAGCGGGTTCAAACCCGGCCGAAGTCGTCGGATTTTTAAGAGCGTTAAAAATCCTTCAGTATGCCTTCCTTCGGAGGGGAAGTAAAACCGGCGGTCCTATGTCATAGATTTATGGCATGTAAAAGATCCTCCACAGACCAAATTTGTGTAAAGCTAAATTGTTAGGTTAGATTTGGTCGGAACGCTCTATCAAAGTTCCAACATTCACCACTAGGTATAATTGATATCTGGTAGCGAAGGTTGGGACTACTTGAAATTGAACGGAACTTGTAGCTCACCATATGGGTGTCCGCTAGAAGCAGCTACAGACTCAGGCGAGCCGAATATGTCCTCGGACACTCCCGGCACTAAAAGCCATAGATAAATAAATAAATAAATAAATACATTTCAGTAGTATAGATCCCTCCTGCGGCGCTCACAAGCGACCGATCGTGACAAATGAGCATTCAAATGAAAGAGAATAGACATTGCCAGTGACGAATTGCACTCTAGTTTCATAAATGTCTATAATTTCTTCAAATAATGACTTTAAAAAAATGTACGAAGTGTGCAATTTGTAGATCCTGTCACTGTAGGAAAATACGCTCCATAATTGCAGTCCACTTCACATTTTGGCCGCTGAGACGCCTGTTTCATCCCATTTTAACATTCTTTATAATTTTGAATGGATTTCAGAAACAGTAAATCAAAGCACTGAGCACTCAAATCGTATAATTTCATAAATATCGAATAACCAGCGAGTGTTATGATGATCCAATTTTCAGTGATTTTCTTCTTAAGTTAGGGAACGTAGAACTTGGAATTCTAACTGAAATGTAAATAGTGTTCCATAATCATTTGGTTGAAATAAAAACATAACAACCTTTCTCCTTCAGTCTCTCATTATAAACCGATTGGGGAAAGTGTGGTTTGTGAGATTTCTCGCACGGGTCCGCTAGTTATTATTATTACATTGTTACACCCATCTGCGGAGCGCGATAGAACTTATTTGGCTAATTATGTTATTTTCTTCTCCCAAATTCTCTTCATCTGGGCACTGAGTATCTTTCTCCATTCTTCAGGTCCTGGTAGTAATTTTCTCGGAGAAATAATGCTTGTTGATTAATGTCCCGTACTGGAGCTGATCTTGTAAAATTTCCTCTCTAATGCCAATTTCTTGAAGGTCTCATTCTATTTCACTAAGCCAATTGTACTTGACTTTCATCGAGAGAGCGAGGTTAAGAATCCTTTTGGTGAGCCTGTCATTGTTCATTCTGAGAATGTGGCCCTAAAACTTCAATCGCCTTTCCTTAGCCCACTATCAAAGTTCACCACTAGGTATCATTGACATCTGGTAGCGAAAGTTGGAACTACTTGAAATTGAACTGAACTTGTAGCTCACCCTAGGGGTGTCCGCTTGAAGCAGCTACAGCTTCTGGTGAACCGAACATGTCCTCCGACACTCCCGGTAATTTAATACTTTAATTAAATTTTACAATTTATTTCTTTTCAATTTTAATCTTGAATTCTGTCATATCTTATTATTTACGTTTTTTGTCTGGCTGCGTGGCTCAGGGGTAACGTTCTCGCTTGCTGATCCCAAGGTTGCAGGTTCGAAACCTGGCGCAGTCAGCTGGCATTTGAGGGTGCGCAAATGCGAGGGAGCCGTGTCAGTAGATTTACTGGCACGTTAAAGATCCCCTTCGGGGCAAAATTCTGGCACCCTGGCGTCTCTAAAAGCCAGTGTAGTTAAAAGGGACGTAAAACCAATAACATTATTATTATTATTATTATTTACTTTTTAATTGTGTTTGTAAAAAATGTTAAATTTCATCAAGCATCTCAGGTCAAGAGGATAGTTAAATATTATTTGGTTTTTTGAAATATTAACACTTCCAAAAGAAAATTCGTTGACATATGGCGGAAAGCACCTTTGACATAGCAGGTGGTTAATATACACACCACTAACCTATAAAGGGTTAAGGGGTCAGAGATTTTTTCAGTAAGCTGATAAAGCTCCTCAGATTTCTGTTTCATCCAGATTTCTTCTGAGCAGACTGGACCAAGGATTTTCCGCAATATTTTCCTTGCTTGCTTCTCTACGTCTTTAATAATTGATCTGCCTCCAATGATCGAGGTTTCCGAGGCATATCGTGCTTCAGGTTTGATTACTGTGGTGTAATGTCTTCATTGGGCATACTTTGGTATTGATTTTTTTGTTTTTCTGTTATACCTATCTGTTCCAGGTGATTCCATAGGCCTTCTGTAATTTTGAAATTCTATCTTTGTTTGCCACACGTTTCAATCCTGATGGCTGAATTACTTAGAAGTATTAAAAATTTTCATATTTTTGGGATATTGCCGGGAAAGCCTTATTCCATACTTAGAAATATCTGGCATGTAGATTTTCAGAGTGTATTTAAAAGGAAAATATATGTTAGGGTATATTTTCAAATTACTAAAGAAAAATGTAATATTTGTCGCTCCCGCGCTTGCGCACAATGGCTCTATTACACCAGATAAATGGCGGATCCCGCTTCGTCTTACTGAGATCTTTGTTTATGAGAATTAAAAAGGGGGGAAATATTGTTGTGGATCTATGGCTCAAACGTTTCGAGTAAGTATATGTGGAGGCAAATCACTCAATGGGCAGAGAGCTATAATCCTTCGACTTGATTTAACATCTTCCGATAAAATACACCAATTTTCCAATTTCCAATTCGCTTGGCGTACTTTATCACAATCAATAAAGCTCAAGGGGAAACTCTGGAACGTGTAGGTTTCTATTTGCCTCATCAAGGTTTCAGTCATGGCCAGTTATATGTTGCGAAGTCGATCTTTCGACGCCCTTAAAGTTGCAATGGTGTCAAAAAGTAATCGTTCTAAAAATGCATATAAGAGAATCCTTCAGTAAATATTTTCCCAATGACCGTCATGTTTTGACGGGTATCAACTAGTTATTATTAATATTATAAGCTCTGTATTTTTTTTAAATTCAATCCAAGGGGAAAACCAAAGAAATATGTTATCTAGCTATTATTAGGCGCAATACCTTGTTTAGAACCCTCAGATTGCAGCACACGCGACATGAAGAAGAAATCGTCCACTGTTATCTCGAAGAATGAAGTCCACTCACCTTAGTGTCCGGTGTAAGGTATCCCACGACGCCGACCTGAACACCATTCACGTTGAGCACCACGGACTTCTTGAGGGGCGTAGCGGCGAGCGTTGGCTCCTGTGTGGTGTTCACATTGGCTGCCAACACGGGACACGTGACGTTGTTCAGGAAGGGGACCAGTCCGGGGACTCCGTCATCAAACTCATGGTTCCCAAGCGACTGAAACATATTAGCAATACAATAACAATTCACCATGGTTTAATGATAGGATTTCGGCAAGGTTACTCATGCGAGAGTCAGATGCTATCACTTTTTCAAGATATTAGCGAATCGTTAATATGACATCCGATTCACTCTAATCGAACCATATTTATTAACAAGCAGTCCTTTAAGGTACATTTATCTTCATACTATTCTTATTTAATCATATGTTTTCTAATTCTTTTTGTGAACTTTCTTTTTATTTAAATTTCTAATAGTGTTTTGTAAGGATATCCATTTTCTTTTTTTTTATCTTTGTAAACTTAGTGTTAAGATTATTTTAATTTAATCTACGCTGACGAAGGTGTCATTGAACACCGAAACATGTACAGTACGTATAAGCAGTAAAGCCTTTAGTGTTTGACAAGGCGGTTTTGAATCACACAGTAAAACTCTTAATTCATAATTTACTACTGCTATTTCATTTTTAGACCTTTTAGCCTAAACGAGCTTAAACTGTATGCACATTGTGAGCCCGCTATGGGGTTCTCTTATTAGTTACTGGCTACTGAAATATACAAATTTAGCAGGACGGAATATTTACAGCGAGAATTCATCCTCATTCACTCCTGTTGCTTGATTAATCTATCCACGGATATGCATCATTTTAATAGACATATCTATAAACTATGCAAAAACTAAAGCCCCGCGAGGGTGCGGATATCCGCAAATTGTTTTGCCATGCAGATAAAGTTTGCATAACTGTGCGGATAGCGGATAAGTTGCGAATAATGTTTGTAAATTTACGAATAGTTATTAGAAAACAATGTTAAACTGGATTTTTAGCCTACTTTTCTCATTTTGCAAAAATGAGGAAAAAGTAGACTTATGAGATCGATCCGGGAAAATGTGTGTCTGTCCTGTCTGTCTGTGTGTTCCCCCTATCAACTCCTAAACGGCTGCAGCTATCGAAACCAAATTTGGTAAAAGTAAAGATCTGTTGTTGTTTGAGTCACCAGTATTTTGACTGGTTTGATGCAGCTCTCCATGTCTCCCTATCTTGAGCTAATCGTTTCATCTCAACATAGCTACCACACCCTACATCCGAAGCAATCTGTTTAACATATTCTAACCTTGGTCTACCCCTACAGTTCTTGTCCTCAACCCTTCCTTCCATAACTAAGCTTGCTATTCCTGGGTGTCTTAGTATGTGTCCTACCAACCTATCTCTTCTCTTCATTAGCAGTCGCCAGAAACATCTCTCCTCTCCCACTCGTCTTAATACCTCTTCGTTTGTAACCCTATCTACCCATCTGATCTTCATCATTCTCCTGTAACACCACATTTCAAATGCTTCAATTCTCCTCTTTTCTGCTGCACCAATAGTCCAAGTTTCGCTTTCATAGAGCGCCACGCTCCAGACAAAGGCTTTCAAAAATGACTTCCTAATACCTAAATCTATATTCGATGTCAACAGATTCCTTTCTTGTAGAAAGACTTTCCTTGCCTGAGCCAACCTACTTTTTATATCCTCTTTGCTTCGTCCATCACTGGTTATTTTGCTTCCTAAATAACAGAAGTCTCCTACTTCCTTCAGCTTTTCACCTGAAAATTTGAAGTCCATAGAGGTTTCTGTTTTATTTCGGCTGCATTCCAGTATTTTTGTTTTACATTTATTAATTTTCATCATGTATTCATTCCGTAAGACGGAGTCCATACCATTCAAAAACTCATTCAAATCCTCAGGCGTGTCGGCCAAGATGACGATGTCATCAGCAAATCTCAGAGTTGAAATTATTTCTCCTTGAATCTTCACTCCCACTTTAAATTTTTCTCCAATTTCCTTCATTGCTTGTTCAATGTAAAGATTGAAAAGTATGGGTGATAAGTTGCAGCCTTGCCTTACACCTTTCTGAATACCAGCTTCTCTCTCATGTCCTTCAGCTCGAATGGTTGCTGTCTGGTTTCTGTATAGATTGTAGATCACCCTCCTATCCCTGTACTTTATTTCAATAGATTTCAAAATGTCAAACAATTTAGTACAATCAACGTTATCAAAAGCCTTTTCTAAGTCTACAAATGCCATGAGCGTTCTCTTATTTTTCCTTATTCTACCTTCCAAAATCAGCCTAAGACTTAGTACAGCTTCCCTTGTTCCTACATTTCTCCTGAAACCAAACTGGTCTTCACCCAACTCCGTTTCTATCTGGTTTTCCATCCTCTTGTAAATTATTGTAGACAGGATTTTTGAAGCATGAGTAATCAAG
Source organism: Meconema thalassinum (assembly GCA_946902985.2). Lineage (NCBI taxonomy): Eukaryota > Metazoa > Arthropoda > Insecta > Orthoptera > Tettigoniidae > Meconema > Meconema thalassinum. The sequence continues at coordinate 945,509,066 of OX336388.2, read as the reverse complement.
CAGATTGTACGGTAATCTTCACATCTGTCGGCTCCCACTTTCTTTGGTATAGGGATAATAACATTCTTCTTGAAATCAGGGGGTACCTCACCTGTCTCATAAATCCTACACACCAAGTGAAATAACCTGATCAGACCTTCATCTCCTATGCAGCGTAGCAACTCAATCGGTATATCATCTATGCCTGGTGCTTTGTTCCTGCTTAAGTCCTCCAATGCTCTAACACATTCTGATCTCAATATTAAATCTCCTTTTGCATCCTCAACAATTTCCTCCTCCCTTTCCATTACATGATTCTCAATCTCCTTTCCCTTATACAAACACTCTATGTAAGCTTTCTATCTGTCAACCTTTTCTTCCCTATCTGTTAGAGGCTTTCCATTTGTGTCCTTAATATTACAGCACTTGGTCTTCTTTTCCCCAAAAGTATTCTTAATCCTTCGATGAGCTGTGTCTACTTTTCTTAATTTCAGACAATTTTCTATACCTGCACATTTCTCTTTCAACCATTCTTCTTTCGCTTCCTTGCACTTCTTGTTAACCTCATTTCTCAGACGTCTGTATTCTGCTTTCCCCTTTTCATCTCTTACATTCTTTTGTTTCCACCTTTCATCCATCAATTCTAGTATATCCTGAGTGATCCACGGTTTTTTGCCTATTCTTTCTTTCCTACCAATGTTTTCTTCTGCGGATTTTGTTATTTCATTCTTCAAAAGTGCCCATTGGTCTGCAATTGAAGTTGGTTTAGGGTTTTTCATTAGTCCTTCCTTTATACTCTTCTTGAATCTTTCGTTTACATCCTTCACTTTCAGTCTGTCTATTGCCCACCTTTTTGGCTTTTGACTTTTCTTCAGTTTCTTCAACTTTAATCTGCATTTCATAACAACCAGATTGTGGTCAGAGTTTATGTCGGCACCAGGATATGTTTTGCAATCCAAAATCTGGTTTCGAAACCTCTGCTTGACCATAATGAAGTCGATTTGGTAACGCCCTGTATCTCCTGGTCTCATCCATGTGTATATTCTTCTATTGTGGTTATTGAATAAGGTGTTAGCTATGACCAACTCATGCTCGGTGCAAAATTCCATCAGCCTGCTTCCTCGATCATTTCTTTCACCTAATCCGAAATCTCCTACTATCTTCCCTTCTCTGCCTTTTCCTACCACAGCATTCCAATCTCCCATTACTATAACATTTTCATCACCCTTGATATACCTCAGAATTTCATCTATTTCTTCGTAGACCTTTTCAACATCCTCATCATCAGCTTGACTGGTAGGCATATAGACTTGTACCACTGTGGTGCACGTAGATTTAGTATTGATTTTTGCTACAATAATCCGTTCACTATATTGCTCAATATATTCCACCCGCTGTCCAAGTTTCCTACTCAATATGAGACCAACCCCTGCTTGGCCATTGTTTGATTTAGTGCTAATGACCCTATAGTCACCTGACCAAAAGTCCTGTTCTTCCTGCCAGCGCATTTCACTAATCCCAACCAAATCCAACCTCAACCTATCCATTTCCCTTTCTAAGTTTTCTAACCTTCCATCTCCTAGCAGACTTCTGACATTCCACGCTCCGATCCGTAGAATGTCAGATTTTCTCTTTGTCACTTCTGTGATGTTAACCCCCTCTCGAGTAGTCCCCACCCGGAGATCCGAACGGGGGATTAGTTTACCTCCGGATTGAAATTTTACAAGGGAGGAGGCCATCATCACATGTAATTATGCATAGAGAGGTGCATATCCTCGGGAATAGATTACGGCTGTAGTTTCCCGTTGCTTTCAGCCGTGCAGCAGAATGCAGTGTAGCCATTAGTTGGCTTATATTATCAATATCTTAACCGTCTATAAGGCAAGTAAAGAACTGATTTATTCTGAAAGGCTGCTACTCCCTTTCAGAATAAGTAAAGAGCAATTCTACTAACAAAAATACTAACCTTCTACTAACAATTAAATACCAAAAATATACTAACGAAAAATTACTGAAGTTCCACCAACAACAAGTACTACCACTAAAACAGTCCGTCACCAGGCACACTCACATGCACCCTCACACATCACAGTCTAATGAAACAATGAACTATATCTAATAAACATGCAACTGCCACCCAGACACACTCACACACCACAGTCTAATAGATGATAATTGTTGTACATAAGATGATAAGCAGACCTGACTACATGGTCATTGGCCCAGATGATGATAAACAGACCTGACTACTTGGTTATAAGCCCAGATGATGATAAACAGACCTGACTACATGGTCATAGGCCCAGATGATGATAATAAACAGACCTGACTACTTGGTCATTGGCCCAGATGATGATGACAATATTTATATAATTTTAATTTAAAGAAGGAACATCGAGTGAAGTAAACTCTGTATCAAGTAGGGAGAGTAATGTATACAGAGTGTAACAAAATGTACGGCACAAAATGCTGGACACTTTCCACAAACGTAGACGAAGACATTATGCTATACGAACATGGGTCTGGAAACGCCCTGTTTCCAAGTAACACCTCATTGTCTCCAACTCACTAATCAAGGAAAACACACAGGAACAGAACGTTCCAGCATACCACATGCTACTCTTTCTCACAGGCGATGTCCCATATGCTTTCCGTGCGCATTGGTACATGCATCAGCCCGCTGTCGAAGGGAATCTCGGATGTGCTAATGTATCCCTCTACAGTAGTACTGCGTTTGGTTTCGCAGACTTCCATAATACGGGCACGGAGACTCTGGACATCTTGTACTGAGGTTCAATACACAAGAGCTTTCAATAGCCCCCCACAAATTAAACCCCAGTAAAGATCTATACCTGAATATCTCACGGCCATATTTGAAATTGACGTCAGTGCTACCAGCTGATGAAAAATCGCAATTGAAATTTGAGCTTTATGTTGGATATCTCAGAAGTTATGCATGCGAACAATTCCAAAATTAGCTCACATATAGATATTAACATTCCAGATTAATTTTCAGAAGTTATGCATGCGAACTATTCCAAAATTGGCACACGTAGATAATAACATTCCAGATTAATTTTCAGAAGTCCATACATGCCAGTGTCGCAAATATGATTCTAAGCCTGCCGATAGGTCCAATTTCTAAATTCATGTAACTTCTATACTATCGATTGGATTTCAACCAAATTTCGTATGTACTATGTGTACTAGAACAGATATGACTGTGCGTATTCTAAAGAGCCACCAGGGCTGTCAACTGTTAATAAATGCTCTCTCTATGTTTTAACACTAATACCCATATATCAGAAAGTATGCAAGCCAACAGCTCTAAACTTTGCACACGTATAGTACCTAACATTCTACGTTAGTTTGGTGGAACTTATATACATCAGTGCTGCTATACTAACAAATTGATTTCAACCAAATTTGGTATGAGCTTTGTGTACCATAACAGTTATAAGTGACTATGCGTATTCGTAAGGAACCAGCAGGGCTGCCAACTGTTAATAAATGCTCTCTTTATTTGCTTAATCCTAATATCAATATATCAGAAAGTATGCAAGCCATCAGCTCTAAACTTTGCACACGTATAGTACCTGACATTCTAGATTAATTTGGAGTAACTAATATACTTCAGTGCTGCCAAAATGATTCTAAGCTTTCCGATAATTACAATTTTTAATTACATTTAACTTTTATACTAACAAATGGATTTTATCCAAAATTGGCACTATAATAGATCGTAATATTTCAGATTAATTCTGAGCATCACATACATGACATTGTTCCCAACATGACTTTACGCGCACTTATAAATCCACTATCAAACAGCATGTAACGTCCATACTATCCATTAGACTTCAACCAAATTTTGTATGTGCATTCTATACCTTAAGAGATGGAACTAAGAATATATTCAGAGTCACCAGGACTGCCATCTGTAGTAAGTTACTGTATTAGGCTACACTATTTCAGGTGTATTTCAAACTGCGGTACTTAGAAATGTTAGTATTACCAAATTGATTTCGTCATTATTCTAGATAGGTCTATATAGATTGACATGACTCTTAAATTTTAAGAAAAGTAGGCTCTTTAGTTCGTCACAGAACTACTTGTTTTAAAATAATTTTAGTTTTTGCTAAGATCTGCGTCTTTCAACTTTCTTGTTATTTTCCTCTTTGCTTTCGCTTGGATCGTATGAGAATAATAGAGAAGTGAGTGATACCAGTCATGGAAATACCCTCAATTAGGTTTGACTTATGCCAAAATATAAGTCATTTATACCTCAGCTTTCCTCGTGGGTATATCCGACGACTAAGTAAGTGCTATAATTAGCCACCAACTGTTTCACACGCCGTTACTCAGAGGGACAAAACTCAGTCAACATTGTCTTGCGATTCATACACAGCCTAGGGGAACGAATTTCACCTCAAATGTCTAAATGTGTTGCTTTAATACTTCATGTTTTATCTAATAAATTAAAATATTATTGTAATGTCAGTGAGCCTCCGTGGCTCAGGCGGCAGCAAGCCGGCCTCTTACCGCTGGGTCCGTGGTTCAAATCCCGGTCACTCCATGTGAGATTTGTGCTGGACAAAACGGAGGCAGACAGGTTTTTCTCCAGGTACTCCGGTATTTCCTGTCAAAATTTCATTTCAGCAACACTATCCACTGTCATTTCATTTCATCTGTCATTCATTTAATCATAGCCCCAGGGGAGTGCGACAGGCAGCGGCAGGCGGCACAGTTCATATCCTCGCCGCTAGTTGGGGTCTTCATTCCATTCCCTGACCCGGTCGGTCGACTGGAAGCAGGCTGTGGATTTTCATTTTCATTTCATTGTAATGTCAGCGGATTCGGATAACAAACGTGCGGATACGCGACGGATGCAGATATATTTAATTTTTTTTAAATCCACGCAGGGCTGTAACAATAACCCAAGCACGCGGTATTACTTGCTATTGAAGACAGCTATAGCCTTTACGGGGACGTGGTCAATGCTTCAACTCACAGCGTGCTAGAGAGTTGACAGGGCGTCTCCTTAGTGTGGAGCTACGGTATACTTCTCCTCGTAAGGCTCCTTCTCTCGCATTCCTTTAAATTTCTTATCGCTTGTCGCACGTGACTTAGGCTGTATGACCTTGAATGGTATCAGTACGCATGGATTAGAGAAATGATGTGTTACGTGGGAAAACAGTAGACATTATAAGTCGGTACAACCTTATTATTATTATTATTATTTTTATTTCACCAGGTTCTAAATTGAAAAAAAAAAAGGTTAATTGTATTTTTTATTTTTATTTTAAGGCTGTACAAATGTGTTATTTGTATTTTAGTATATTCAATATGTAGTATTTTGTTGTTGTTGTAATGTTAAATTGTTAACTGAAAGTTCTTTGGGATGGCATGCATGTGAAGGATGATTTTAGGGAATAAATAATGTGGTTGTGGTTGTCCCCAAAGAGCCTTTTTCGCAAAATCTAAAATGTAAAATTTAAAATCTAAAATATAGAAATTAAAAAATCTTACATGCATTATTTTAAATCTTAAATCAGGTTTCTGTAATTATGGGTTAGAGAATTCTTGGGTTAATGACCTTGCAGTTTAGTGTTCTTTAAAGATAGATTAAACTCCCTCTGGTGACACACATCTTCTCCAGTTGATAATACACGACTCCAAATAATTTTGTAGAAACGTTCGAGCTAGTCCGCCTCTTTGTGTAGTGTCTAGCATGCTTGGCTGTCAACGCGCAGGCCCGGTTCGATTGCCGGCTCTGCCAAGAAATTCAATTCTTGTCCGAGGTCTGGAAAGCGGCACACTCAGCCTCGTGAGACAAAACTGAGAAGAGGTGGGTTCAATTCCTACCCCAGCCATCTTCGAAGTGGTTTTCTTTGGTTCCCCACTTCTATTCCAGGCGAATGCTGGGATGGTTCCTAACTTAAGGCCACGATCGATTCCTACTCAAATCCTACCTCGATCACAAATACACACACTACTACAGACATCACCGTGGCACAGGTTATCGGACAGCTTTTACGCACACCTAATACACGGGGCTACAAGACCACGGTGTCGCAAAGACCTAAAAGAATCAAGAACATTATCAATAACAGAAGAGTTCGCGATTTTACACAGAAATTTAAGCTGATCGAGGCTCTTTTGCGATCATTTATCGGTAATGAGATCAGCAGGCTAAAATAGTAGTAATAATAATAATACAGGGCGCCAGAAAATGTTCTCCGTAGTGCCTACAAGCTACTGCGAGAGATAGCGTCACCTGTTACGCGGGCAGCTCGGTAGTTACTTGTATCAAAACAAACAAACAAACAAACAAACAAACAAACAGTAAACTTTATACCCACCACAGCCATTCATAACATACTGTTGCACTCTTCCAATAATCGAATAATCTAACTATACCCATACACATGTGGCCTTCACCCTATCAAGGACACCGTGCTGCCAACTAAACTGATGACGCTACCTCTCGCAGCTGCACATATATACAGTACTGCGGAAAACATTTCCTGGCGCACTGTAGTATATACGTATAGGACGATCTCACAGGTGTCCTCATTTAAATACTTTGGAGAAATAATTTTACCTTCAGGATTGGACGGTTTGACCAACACAGAAAAAACATCAAGACTCCAAAGGGCATTCAGACTAACGTGGTATCACTACAATAAAAGACTGATGTCACGTAATCTATTATATATAATCCAAAATTGACTCATCACCGCAGGGCTCAAACCACTAGACCTAAAAAGCTGAAATTTTGCATGTTGGTTGATCCGAGTATGTAGAGGCTCACTAAGAAACGGTTTTTGAAAATTCAATTTGTAAGTGACTTTTTTCGGCCCTTTGGCATTGAAAATCCAAAATTGACTCATCGACGCAGGGCTCAAACCACTAGACCTAGAAAGCTGAAATTTTGCATGTTGGTTGATCCGAGTATGTAGAGGCTCACTAAGAAACGGTTTTTGAAAATTCAATTTGTAAGTGACTTTTTTCGGCCCTTTGGCACTGAGCAAGGACAGTCGGTACAAAGATCTGATTTAAGCTGATTTTAAGCCGCCAGATACGAGAAACAATACTCGGAGGTCCTGTAGGGACCCCGAAACACACCTTTTAAGTTCCTAAAATGAACGGTTTCGGAGATATTCCCAAATAACTGTGTTCCCTCTAAGAAACAGATCAACGTTACTATGGCAACCGTCTGAAATTTCGCAGCCTGGGGATAGTTTTCTGGCAATATCTCGAAAACCATTCGTTTTAGGGCCTTAAAACGCGGTGTTCAGTTCCCACTTCTTTGAAGTGGAAACCACGAACATTGCTCCTCGCATTGATACGCGCAAAGTGAGATATATTTTATTTATAGAGGTCGTTTTTGGGGTCGGATACGATCGTGATTTTGAGTCTAATTTTATACTCTTTGTGCTGGTTATTGTAAGCGAGCTTTCAGATCTTTACTCTAATTTATACTCTTTGTGCTGGTTATTGTAAGCGAGCTTTCAGATCTTTACTCTAATTTACAGTGTTAGGATGCTTTATATTTTGCACGGTATGCTTTCATTTTCTTTATCTATTTCTTTGTTAACTGAATATTTCTGTTTGCCAATATTGATCTGCTTTTTTTCGTTTTTTACCATGATCAGCAACCCATATTTACAGACGAATGTGTCGTATTCTACCGGCTGTCACGTTAAATTATTATTTTTTCTCATTTACTCTTACTGAGGTATTGGGCAAACTTATTTCAATAAAGTTGGTATTTTGTCTTTCACGGCCATTGAATCCCCGCACAAGGCACGGTTTAAACCTAGAAAAGTTGCTGAGTTGGACTAATGATGCAGCAGAAAAGAGGAGAATTGAAGCTTTTGAAATATGGTGACACAGGAGAATGATGATCAGATGGGTAGATAGGGAAACACATGAATAGGTATTAGGACGAGTGGGAGAGGAGAGATGTTCCTGGCGACTGCTAATGAAGAGAAGAGATAGGAGGGTAGGACACATATTAAGACACCCAGGAATAGCAAGCTTAGTTATGGATGGGAGGGTCGAGCACCAGAACTGTAGGGGTAAACCAGGGTTAAACAGATTGCCTCGGATGTAGGGTGTGGTAGCTATGTAGGGATGAAACGATTAGCTCAGGAGAGGGAGAAATGGAGGGCTGCATCAAACCAGTTAAAAAACTGAAGACTCGAACTATAGCAATCAGGAATTTTAATTACTTAGAGTGGCATGTGAGACAAAAGGGTTGTTGGAGAATTTCAATCCCTGGGAGGTGAGAGATATTTAACTATAGGTCTATTAATAGCGATATGTTGACGTTCAAATCATCAATAAGTATGGCCAAATTACATCCAGAATAGCTTAAGTAAGAATACTTTTAAATTCCCATAGTCCGATAGATTTGCCATTCCAGTGTGCAAGAGTGCAGTTCCCTCTTCAAACAATATTCACAATTTCCTTAAAAAAGCGCAATGACACACACTTAACAGTAGCACGTGAACATTTAGACAAAACCATTTTTTCCCATGGGCAACTGTATGCGGCGTGCTCGCGAGCATCCGGACAACAAAATCGTTATGTCTCAGCAGAATATGGCAAAACCAAAAACGTAATTTTAAAATGTGTTAACATAATGTAACATCGAACCCTGCAGACTTTCACAACTCTATAAAATTCCCACTTTGCTGCTCATATCAATATACTGTATGTATCAGAATATTCAGAATTAGAATGGATCCACCTGTAGCCGCGATTGCTGTGATAGAATAGACCAATTATCAGCAATAAAGCATCGTCCCCATTGTCTTGATCGCAGGCGAAGCCGCGGGCACCTGCTAGTGCAAAATAAAAGCATTACAAAACCGTTGTCCTCCCTTAAGCTCTATATGCATCAGAAACCATTACTTTGGAGGCCATTCATAAATTGTAGGCATTGAAAAACAAGAACGCAAAATTCTTAGAAAAATATTCGGCCCTACACAAGAAAATGGAATTGGGATCAAGAGACGAACTGCAGACCTTCTTAATCTCACAGACAGTTTCACAAACACTGTACGCAGGAGACGGTTGGGGCACATATTCAGGATGGACAACAATAGATTAACAAAAAGATTGAAAAATGAAAATCCACAGCCTGCTTCCAGTCAACCGACCGGGTCAGGGAATGGAATGAATGAAGCCCCCATCTAGCGGCGAGGATATGAACTGTGCCGGCTGCCGAAGCCTGTCGCATTTCCCTGGGGCAATGATTAAATGAATGACAGATGAAATGAAATGACAGTGGAGAGTGTTGTTGGAATGGAATTTGTGACAGGGAATACCGGAGTACCAAGAGAAAAACATGTCTGCCTCCGCTTTGTCCAGCACAAATCTCACATGGAGTGACCGGAATTTGAACCACGGACCCAGCGGTGAGAGGCTGGCGTGCTGCCCCCTATGCCACGGAGGTTCTAACAAAAAGATTATTCAATATAATTAATATACGAAGAGTTCGAAGATAAATTGGCTGGAGGAAACAAGGAGGGACCTGAATGGCATGAACATCGGAGAGAACATGATGAAAAACCTAGAAATATTCAGATCCACTGTAAATAAGCACACATTTAGGAGGAAATATATCATCAGGACTGATACAAGATGGGCAGAAGAACGCAAGAACCAACACAGTGGGTTCATGAAGAGATTCTGGGAGAAAAAGAAGACAAAGTTCATCAAGCCAATAAACAAGTTCCAACGCGCTCTGTGAATGGGCATAACGAAGAAAGAACGAAAGAAAGAAAGAAAGAAAGAAAGAGAAAGAGAAAAATAAAGAAAGAAAGAAAGAAAGAAAGAAAGAAAGAAAAAGAGAGAAAGAAAAAGTGAAAAAGAGAAAGAAAGAAAGAGCAAGAAAGAAAGAAAGAAAGAAAGAAAGAAAGAAAAGGAAGAAGAAGAATAAACATCATCCTTTGAGCCTGCAACAGTTAAAGATTCTCGCCGTAGCGCTGTTGATCTCCTACAGTCACCACAGAAACACAGGTTGTCAGATGAATTGGAAACAGGGGCTAATGACCAAAATTTACCAATATCTATATTTGAAAATGACTTCAGTGCTACCAACTGATGAAAAATCACTATTGAAATTTGAGCTCTGTGTTGGATATCTCAGAAGGTATGCATGGGAATTGTTCTAAAATTGGCACACGAATAGATAATAATATTTCAGATTCATTTTCAGGAGTTCGTACATGACAGTGTTGCCAACATGATTCTAGGCCTGCTGATAAATCGATTTTTAAATGCATGTAACATCCATACTACCAATTGGATTTCAACCAAGTTTTGTAAGTTATTTGCGTACCACAACATACAGTATATGCGTAATCTTTAGAGTCACCACGGCTGCCAATTGTTGATAAATGATCTCTCTATTTTTTATCATCATCTCAATATGTCATAAGGTATCCCGGATAACTTTGCAGACGTATAATACTTGAAGTTGTAGATTAATTTTGAATTATCGATATACGACAGTGCCACCAATATGATTCTACGCGTGGTATTTTACTTATGTACACGATGTTTTAGTCAAGGGAGCCAAAGATCAGAACCTGGTGTAAACAAATCAATACAATAATCATTTATTTAGCAAAGCAAGTGCGTTAATGTTGATGATGATGATGATAATAATAATAATAATAATAATAATAATAATAATAAACTCGTGTAGCCCACAGGGTTGGTGCAAGTCTTCGACATTTACGCTACTTGTGTAACTTGCACATCAACTATACCGTTCCAGTTCCTCTAACCAGAATTAAATTTCTTGGCAGAGCCGGGAATCAAACCCGGGCCTCCGGAGGGGTAGCAAACAACACTAACTACTACACCACAATAAAATTATTGTTATTATTATTATCGCAGGTTCAAACCTGACCGTAGTCGTCGGATTTTTAAGAGTGTTAAAATCATTCTGTATGCCTTCCTACGGAGGAGAAGTAAAGTCGGCGGGCCCATGCCATAGATATACGGCACGTAAAAGAACCTACCACTGCAATTGGTGGTGTGTATCAACATTTGTAGGTTATATTTGGCTGGTTAGAAACCATCTATCAAATTCCAACTTTCGCCGCTAGGTGTTCGTGTCAGTAGCTTCTGGTAGCCAAAGTTGGAACTACTTGAAATTGAACTTTTTAGGAGCCCTCGGGCATTCATTCAAAAAATACCCAGCTATGGCCATTGGCTGCAATGGATGGGATTGACGATCCTTACAATAATTGCTGTGCTTTTAGAAATAATAGATGTCTGAAATTTGCCCAGACGACTCTTTTAGGTGCCAGTGAATCTACTGATACGGGTGTTTCATATTTAGACACTACTACCTACTAAAATAGGTAGATGCCCGGACTCCATCCTCATCTATTGACAGGTCTTACCAGGCCCATTTGATCGCGAAGCATCTTTAGGTACTAATCCTCGACATTATGATGGAATTGAATGCTGACGCTGGACCGAAGGAGAAAATCGTTGATGTTCCCGCGAGCGGTTTGTACAGGTGTACGTAATACAATAGTTATCAGTACAGTTCTGCCCACGTATCAATGGAAAAAAATGAAAAAATTACAAAAATAATAAATTAAATTAAAAATTAAAATTATAAAAATTAAAAAGTTTTAGGGGTTTCCAGGAGAATGAAAAGAAGAAGCGGGTTAACATCTGGACGGAAGAGAGAAGAAGGCAAAGTGAAGTAATGAAGGACTACTGGAAGGCAAGACAGGATAAAGGAAATAAGAGACAGTGAATGCAATGGGTTATTTTACGCGGTCCAAAGATGGCCAAAATCGAGAAAAAAGAAGAAAATCTAAAATTAAAAAATTTAAAATTGAAAGTGATTCCAAATTCCAAATTTAAAATTTTGAATATTAAAATTTGATTGCCATATTTCAATTTAACATTATTTAACTTGAACGATAAAATGTAAAATTAAGAGTATGACATACGAAATCAAAATACAAAATTTAACATTAAAAAGTATTTGATTTTATAAAACGTATGATTGAAAAAAATGGAAAAAAAGCAGTCAACAGTCAACTGTGCCTTAGCTGGGGATCGAGTCCAGGCCTCCGGAGTAGCAGCCAACAATACTAACCACTACACCACGATGAGGAGAGATAGCCCATACCCACTCTCTACCCAGACCCAATTAGCGCAGCTCGACATTTCCCTTCGTAAATATCACTTAGACAGCTATTTTTTGCGTGAGTACCCAGTCTCAGGGTACGTATTCAAATTATGGATCCAGGGGTCCTGGGATCGCTTCCCACCACAGCTGTCCTACAAGTGGCTATCCGTGGTTTCCCACTCCTACTCCAATGGATGGTTCCTAAACTAGGGCCACTGTCGCCTCCTCCCAAATCCTAGCCTCAGTTGCAAGTTCCCATGATAGTACAGCTATACAATGGCACAGGTTATCAGAAACATGTGGCAAAGTCTCTATCTACTGTATATCAACAACAGCAGCTAGATCAGCCATTGTAGCTACACCAGCCCCCTTCTGAGAATTCCATTCACCAAGTTGGCGTCTGGGTACTGGTGAAATGAGATCGCCTAGCCCTTTCCGACATGATTTGTGCCCTTGTGTGTGCTGTCACCTAAAGGTTTATAATAAATGGAAAAGAGGGATAAGTCAAGCTTTGATCCGTGAACTTTTGAAAGGTGAACAGTTCCTGTCAGTTTCATTCGCCAAGCCTTCTGCCAGGATTTCTGCCCTTCGTGCGAACTGTCACTTAAAGTATTATCCCTGATAGACACTTGTAGAGAGGGATAAGTCGAGCTTTGTGTCTGCAAACTTTGGAAAAGCGAACATTTACTGTCAGCTGCATTCGCCAAGCTCTTATTCTGAGAAAGATCTTACAAAGGACATTGTGTAACACCTCGACTCCTAGAAGGTTTCTACGCAGTAACCTGTATGGGCTGATATTCTATAGTACCCACTCAAGACCTTGAACCCTGGCTTTGTTTTGGCCGGTTGTGCAACTAGTCGCAGTTGGTACTGCTGGAGGTTTGTGGTGGGGGATACGCTGATATACGAGGGTGGAATCTGTGACTCAAGAACGGTACGAGACGAAGGTTGGTGACGGAAGGACTTAAAAGCGATCGCCTCCGGGGGAACTAACAGCCAGTTCCTCCGGAGGGCTGAAATAAAGCAGGTGGTATGAACTTTTGATTAGAAGGGGCAACCTTTCGGTGGAACACTAAACTGCGTCATTTGCTATGTCGTTAAGGCCATGTGGCGATGGACCGTATTTCGAGCGGACTGACATTATTATTTTTAGTATGTAATATTTTGGAAGGGTTGGTACAATTTGAGTGGTACCTTTATATGTAATTACCGCGGAGTGGATTATTATTGCCCTATTTCCCGTTAGCTGGATGGGAACCTTGTGGGTTTTAATTCTTGGTCAGACAGCCTTGACGGGACGGTCAATGCTGGACTGTGGAGGTTGTCAGACCTTTTCCGTTCCACTAAGGGGCGTTTCGGTTGTTTGACGCAGCATTGTTTTTTGAGAAGGCATTGCCTTTCTCATGTTGTTTTCCTTTTTTTTCTTCTTCTTCCGGATCCATTTTGAAATTCATGTTTTAACCTCAAATGTAACTGTGTAATCTAGCCAAGCGGGCAAGTGTCTGGTTTGTTTAAACTAAGTCATTCATTTGTGTTTAATTAGATCATATTTGTCAGTTAGTTAATTAAGTGGTGGAAGGCTGTCTCTTGTAATTGTTTTATTTTACTGCTCAATACATGTTAGCTATTTTGATTTGTCATATTATTTATTGCATGAAGTCACTAGGAAGATTATTCCCCTTTTCATTCTTCATCTTTGGCAGGGTCAATTTAATACGGCCTGCTGAGGTACGCATCCAGCGTTCCACTCAACAAGCTGGTCTTGACATTGGTTTCGTCCCGTCTTTTCTCTTTTCCTAAATCGAATGAGGATGTTCTTGAATACCAAGCAAATCGGAACATTCGCTCCTAGGTTTTTTTGCTGTGAACTCAGCTGGCCTAGCGAGTAATTAAATTAGGCCTTTCCTGTGTGTTATCATTTATTAATTTCTGATATAGTAATATCATGTTAATAAACCATTTTGGATATGCTAATTTTATTATCATATCTTGGGCAATCAAACAGGGAAGGGGGGATGAGGCTACTGTTACAATGGTAGCAGAGCGTGGTTTTGCTCTGTGATCTTGCCATTAGAATATAATCTTTCCTGCTGACTGATTGCAGTAATTAATTAAAAATTAAATTCAGTAACTTAATTATTAAAATTAAATTCAGTAACTTAATTAATGTAGATTATGGGCCCTCCTCCTTATTAATCTTTTCTCCACATAGGTAGGATTGGTTTAAACTCTGTGTAATGATTAATTTGTGTTCTGTTACATGAAATTTATGTACGATGGCTTCCCGCAAAATCATCGTGAAATACTTATCGGATGAAGAGGTAACCTACGAATTGCTGTTACGTAACCTTGAAGTGCCCAGGGACGCAGAACAAGCGCGCCAGAGTCTAGAGTATGCCGTCAATTTTGCGGCAACCCTTCCAAAGCTGTCAACTGCTGAATTCAAACTCGGTGAGTCAAAGTTATGTGATGCAATTAGGGAAATTTGTAATGTAATTAAGTATTGTTTCAGTGAAGTAGAATGTAGCCCTGTTGATCTCACCAAATTGAAAGCCAGAATTGATTACCTATATCTCCGATGTGGGGATTTGTTACAATCTGATGAAGAACGTCCCATCGCCGATTTGAAAGGTCTATTAGAGGCCGAAGTTAATTTAGTGGAATGTGCTCAGACTTTGGACACTGTTAATCGTGTTAGTGGAGGTGGGGATTTATTGAATTCGACTCCTGCATGTAGCCGTAATGTCTCGACAAATCTAGGCGCCAGTCTGGCTGAAAATGCCACTGGCCAAGTTGGTAATCCTGTCACTGAACCTGCCGCGCCCCGTGGCAATGGAATAGCTCGCCTGCCCGACAGCTGTGAGAGTCGAGAGATTTTTCCTATTGTGGGTAACCGTATTTCTAATCATGAAACTGTGACAACAAATTCTGGGTTCGGCCAGGCACCGTTAGGTCCTGATACCGTGATACCAGTTTCGAATACCATTAACCCTAATGCTGTGATGAGTTCTGTGCCAAATAATACCAGCAACGTAACCTTCAGCATCCCCGGACGCGAAAATTGTACTTGTAGTTGTAACTGTGTAACTTGTAACTCCTTCTCTGCTGTTGTCGGCTCGCCTCGTGTAAGGAGGTCGGTAATCGAACCCCAGTCTGTCTTAAATATCCCCTCATCTAGTTGTAATCCTGTTAGTGTCGGGGCTCGAGAAATAAATTCTAGAGATAATTCCGGGTCTGTTTCATCATTTAAAGTGCCGGGTAACTCAGGTCATCAGGGGCCTACAGTGACACAAAATTCTCCTTCCGAACCGGTTAGGGATTTAAATTCTGTTTATCGAGACTCTCAGGGGAGTGTTTCAAATTCAGGGCGTAACCTCGTTTCTTTATCTTGTTCCGGAAACCAAAATTATGTGCAAGGAAATCCCTGTGCCGAAAAGCCGGGGCGTGACGTGTCCAATGTCGAGCATTCTAATTATTCTGTTTTTTCTAAGGCCAGCTTTGGTTCTGTCAGTCACCCCATTTTGGGTTTTGTTTCAAAGTTATCGGGTAAAGGTATGGACACGGTTGAAGGCGTTGTTGATTTTTTGAGAATATTGGTCGATATTCATGAGTGTGCTATCCAATTCGGTGTCAGCGACCAAGTGGTATTTCAATTAATATCCTCCCATGTGTCTGATACGTTGGGGGCCTATGTGACTAGTGCCATGTGTGAAGGTTGGAGTGTGGAGAATTTTATGTCCGAGGTGTTGCGAGTATTTGTGCCCATCAGGTCGCTCGATACTGTGAAGGGACGTTACCTGTACCGAGCACAGGGTATTAACGAGCCGTTGAATTCGTACATTGTGGACATATCCAGGTTCGTAAAAGTCTTTAGAGTAGATATGCCAGAGGCAGAAGTGGTAAGGCTTATTTTGGCCGGTGCTACGCCGGAATTTCGGAATTGCCTGTGTGTTGGAACTAATCCAAGTACGATTAAGGAACTACGTGAGGCCGCTATTCAGGCCGAATCCGTGCGTTCGGTTGATATCATAAGGTATGCAACTAGCATGCCCCCTCCTTTCATTAACCCTGTTCCGTTTGTTCGACCTCCCTCGGTTCGACCACCACCTGGGGCCGGTCGTCCTTCCCATAATTCGCCTAGGAATAATAGTAATCGTCCTGTGACGTGCTTCAACTGTGGGCAGCAGGGCCACATAGCGTGGAACTGTCCGGTAAAAAGAAATTGACTATTCCGAGAAAAGCATCCTGAAATCCTCCTTGCCAAGGATCAGCGATGTGCATTGGGAAATAAGGTGACGAGGGATGATGCCAAAGTTATCGGAGCAAATGGTGTCTGTTCTAAAGTTTCTGATCTAGTTCTACCCTCTCCTATGGTTGAAATTGCAATTAATGACGCTTGTGTAATAGCTTTGTTAGACTCGGGAAACGCTGCTTCATTGGTTAGCGAAAATTGGTATTTGTCTATGAAACTCATTTGTAAATTCAGTAACCTGTCGAATGTAGATGTTAAGTTGGTTTCTGCCAACGGTGCTCAATTGAACGTTCTTGGTTCTGTGAAATTTAAGGTCCGGATTCATAAATTTTGTTGGAAATTTTCCTTTTGGGTCATTAAGAATTTGTCATGTCCTATTATTCTGGGCGCTAATTTTTTTGCTCATACTGGCTTACTGCTAGATATGCAACACGAATCATTCTGGTTCAGGTTTTGTTCAGAGGTAAAATTTAAATTCTTTTCTACTGCTGTCCCTAGCGCGAGTGCTCATGTTGCCAACCGTGATGCTGAACCCGTCTTGTCCACCGGGGTTGAATCCTTGGATTTAAGTAATTTATCTGACGCTCAAGCTAAAGAGATTCGAGATTTGTGTGGGTATTTTCCCGAGGTGTTCACGGACGAATTAGGAATGACTAAGATCCTGGAGTATAAAATTGAAGTAACGGATACTATACCCGTCAGACATCCTCCCTACCGTTTGAGTCCCCCCAAAATGTTGGAATTAAAGAAATTAATCGATCAGATGTTACTAGATGGAGTGATTCGACCCTCCACATCAGCATATTCCTCACCTGTGTTCTTAGTACCTAAGCCAAATGGTGGTTTTCGGCCGGTCGTAGATTACCGTAGGTTAAACAAAAAGATTGTTTTAGAATCCATCCCTCTTCCTGATTTACATAGCTGTTTTTCCTGGTTCAAAAACGCCTCTTATTATAGCCTCATTGACCTGACGCAGGCATATTTCCAAATTCCGTTAGCTGAAGAATCTAAGCATCTGACTGCATTCGCCACCGATTGGAATCTCTATGAGTATTGCAGATTACCTTTTGGTATCTCTACAGGGGGCGCTGTGCTTAGTAGGCTTCTTGATCACGTGTTTTCTGGCATCAAATTTGATTATTTGTATCACTACCTGGACGATGTTGTTGTTTATAGCGAGACGTTCGAAGACCACGTGCGCCATCTTCGTGAAGTATTTGAGAGGTTAAAATCTGCTGGTCTAACCGTAAAGTTGTCTAAAGTGTCCCTTGCTAAACCTAAAATTGCCTTTCTTGGTCATGTTGTTTCTGCTGAAGGTGTTTCGGTCGATGACTCCCGAACCCAGGGAATTAGAGATTTTGCACCCCCTAAAAATGTGAAAGGAGTAGCCCGATTCGTGGGAATGGTTGGCTTTCTGCGCAAATTTATACCCAATTTTGCACAGCGGGCGTTGCCACTTAATCATCTGCGAAGGTCTGACGTGAAATTTGAATGGGGTCCGTCGCAGCAAGCAGCTTTTGACGATTTGAAGGAGGCACTGTGTAGCGCTCCTGTCCTCGCTGTCCCTGATTTCAGTAAGAAGTTTATAATCCAGACTGATGCGTCGCTCGGTGCTGTAGCTGCTGTGTTGTTACAAGAAAGTGAGTTAGGTAGACGACCTATTGGTTTTGCTTCTCGAACTCTGTCCCCTGCTGAAGTAAATTATTCCGTGTATGAGCTTGAGGGGCTCGCAGTGATGTTTGGACTGGAGAAATTCCGAATGTATGTCGAACATGTTCCTTTCGAACTTGAAACCGATAACCAGGCCCTGAGCTGGGTCCTGGCTAGACCTCGAACCACTGGGCGAATCGCCAGGTGGGCAACCCGTATTTCATCATTTCAGTTCACCGTTCGTCATATAAAGGGTTGTGAAAATGTCATAGCCGACTCCCTTAGCCGCATGTATGAAGAAGTTCCTAATAAATGTAAGAATCTCGTTCCCGAGGAAAATCATGAAAATATTTGTGCTGTGTCACTTAAGCGTCTCTATGGAGAAATTCCTGACGGGTGTGAAACTCCCTCTTTAGAGGAACCTGTTGTCGTTGGGGCTAATTCAGCTCAACACATGTTAGTAAATTCACCGTTATTGTTTGGAGACATTGCTAACCATCAGAAGGAAGATCCCGTGTTGTGTGATTTAATTGCTCGATTAGTTTCTGGAGAAGAGATAAAGCCTTATATTTTAAAGTCTGGTGTGTTATGTTGTGTAACTAGGCGTGATAGAAAGCCTAAGGTTGTTTTGCCTACTCAGCTGATAAATGGCATGCTAATGTATTTTCACGAGTCACCCGCTGGAGGCCACCTAGGAATTTTCAAAACTCGACAGAAAATAAGGCAGTCTTTTGTTTGGAAGGGTCTCGATAAGGATGTGAGAAAGTTTGTGCTGGGGTGTCATGATTGTAAAGTAAGTAAGCCTACCGTCAGTGGTAAGGTTGGTAAGTTAGCTTCTGAATCTGCGTCTAGGCCCATGGAACGCTTGTATGTGGATTTCGTTGGGCCCATGCCGAGGTCTAAACTGGGTAACCGTTTTGCTTTTGTTTGTGTCGATGGTTTCTCTCGCTTTTCATGGATTTTTCCCACTAGAAATTGTGACTCTGCTACTGTCATAAGATGTTTAAAGTCTGTTTTCTCTTCCTTTGGTCCTGGTCAATACTTGGTGTCAGATAATGCCAAGGCCTTTGTTTCTCATCAGTTTAGAAAATTTTGTTTTGATTATGCTATTTCTCATGTCACCACGACACCCTATTACCCCAACCCTAGTTTGGCAGAGAGAGTTAACCGAAATTTGAGAGCTGCGCTTATCGCATATCATCGAGACAATCATGCCAAGTGGGATTCGTCATTACATTGGTTACCCTACGCTTTTAATACTGCTGAGCATGAATCCCATGGGAAAACGCCGTTCTCACTTATGTATGCGTTCGTCCCAAATTCCCCTCTAACGAATCTGTGGTCACTTCATGATCTGCTTCCTGACCAACCCTCTCCTGATCGTGTCAGGGAAATCTGGAAGGAGGCCAAAGCTGCTATAAAGATCTCGCATGATAAGCTGGCTGAGAGATATAATTTGGGCCGAAAACAGGGTGGATATTCTGTCGGAGATTTTGTCTATGCAAAAAACTTCTGGGCTAAGGCCCCAGGTCGTCAGGTATCAGGTAAGCTGCAGCCAAAATATGAGGGCCCCTATGAGATTCTGTCCTTTCCTTCTGAAATAACAATGTTATTAGAGGATCTGTCTAGGAAACGTGTTTTTAGGACTCATATATCGAATTGTAAACCTGCTAGTGAACGAGAAACTCGAGATGTGTAAAGGGTGAAATTATGATGTTCTATTTCCTGTGAATGCGATGATATGAAGTTCAGAGCGCTGGGAGATGGTCTAGTTGTTCCGCTGAAGTCAAATCTCTTATGTCATTTTTAGTAATCCTCAAGAAAGGCTGTGATCTGCTTCTGTTAGCTGAGTTTTGTTCATCGTATTCGTGGTTGATATTTTTTGAGTAAATTTTTTGGATAATTTAGTGATAATTTTGTTAGGTTGGTAGTGAAATTTCGATTTTATGTGGAAATAAGGTGTAATGCTTCAGAGTGATGCTCATTTCGCTGTGTTGTTCAGCTGCTGACGTGAGGGCTTTAGAAATTGTATCAGTGATCTGGAAAATCTTCGAATTGCAATCTCTTGTCGGTTGAAAACGTATCTGGTTAGGTTAGTCAGTAGGTTACTTGTAATCTGCGGTATATACTGTTAGACTGCTGACTTGCTGGTGTTGTCACAACGTTCATGTGATTGTAGTTGGAATCATAGTTCATGTATCCCCGTATACTTGGGTGTGAAAAGAAAAAAAATTAAGTTCGATTAGCATCAGCTTCGAGCTGGTAGCCAGGCTATAGCGTTAGTCAGTTGTTCTATGCATCGAGATAGTGTTGCACTGGAGATGTCGTACCTGTTCTGGAGAAATTTGAGGTATCTGTTAGTTGGTGAGCTAACTCTCGTTCTGTGTAAGGTGCATTTTCTTTGGGGACTATTAACCACCCCGTGCATTTTGAAAATTTATCATTTTTGTCACCTCAGTGACCTTGTAATTCTGTGTGTGGAACATGATGCAGTGTGTGCGAGATGTTAAAGGTGGAGAACATGTGAATTTGGGGGGGGGGGGAGTAACCGCCCCGTGCATTTTAAAAAAATTATCATGCCATCACATCTGTGATCCTGTAATTCTGTATTTTGAGCATGCTGTGGCATGTCGAGGACCGCTAGGTTAGAGAATCTGAAGTTTTGAGGATATTAATCACCTTGTGCTTGTAGAAATGTGTCACATGACACCTATGGGTGTTCATTGTAGTGAGGTAGATCTGTGTATGGAACCATGGAAGTGGTTTGTTGTCTGTGTGGGAGTAAACGTTATAAGTAATTTGTGTGTTTTTTTAAATGGTGGAGCCACGTTCGTTTAGGTATGTCTTGAAAATTGGTTGGTACCAACTTGAATTTGTGTCTAATTCTGCTGAGCTATGTGCTTTGGGTGTAGAATTAGTGTAGCCTCTGCACCGGGCTCGTAGTTGTTGTTGGTTTGATATTGGTTGGGTTGCGTGCCTAGAAGATGGCATCTTGATTTTGAGAAGATGTTTTAATTTTGAACACTTGGTGTAACTGTAGTAAGTTGGTTCTCAGGATAGGTGTGATCACCTTAGTGTCCTGAGTTCGGTTGGTCATCCTACAGGAACTCTTGGGAGTTTGTAGACTGTTAGGATGCGTTGGCGAGTAGCGATGAAGTTATTTGGTGAAATTTGGTTAGGTGCTTGTATGTGAATTGGTTGGATCGTGGTGTCTTTTGTTTAGCGTGGTCTCCCCATTTGGTTATTGTTCTCGTGGAAGGTAGTTGCTGTTTTCTGTCGTTCGTCGGATGGCCACCGTGGACGGTTAGGGGCAGCGACTGGTGAAATGAGATAGTGGCTTTTGATATTCATTATGTTTTTATATGTGTCACATACCTGAGACGATCCATATGGTTTGATTATGGTATGTTGTGTTTGTTTTAAAATGTTTTGGTGTTTCCTAAATGTGTTCTGTTTTCCTACGGTACTGCGTGAGGCCATCAAAGTAAATGTAAATTCATTTTTGAGTATGTTTAACTGTTTTGGAAGGGTACCAGTGAGTTCCCCCTTGCATTGTTTCTATTTTTATGGTGTTGCCCATAACATTTCAGGGAATTTCGGTGGGAAAATATCTGAAATTTTGTAAATATTATGGTTTCTGGATGCTTTAGTCAAAAATTGATTGATATAAGTTGATTTAGTTATTCTTGCTAAGTATTGTAGTGAACTTTCAATTAAGCTTGTTAACGTCAGTCATATCGTATGGTTGGTTGCCCCTTTCGTGTGATTTTAATACTTCAGTGGACCTTTAATTATGCCCTGAACACTATCTCCTTGCGTAGAACCTTGTTTGAAGCCTCAAGTATCCCTTGTGACATGAAGGACTCTTAAGTGAACTTCGATGGGACACTAATGCTTCGTGTAATGTTTTCTTTTATCCTTCCTGGGATAACTTCGGCTGTTTGGGCTGGTTGACTGGCCTGGAACGATTGTTCCCTCTAAGGGAACTGTATTTGGACCATACGCTGCTGTTCTGATGTGTGTTTCAGTGGTCACTATGTGGGACGTGTACTACCAATCTGGGCCCAGTTTGGAGGTACCATCTAGGTCCCATGGCATCATTCTACCCGAGGAGATCTACTTCAAGGTCCGCTGGCGGAGATTGGAGTAGCCTCTTCAGCTGCCAAGAGACCAGCTGGACACCATCACCCTGTTCATCATCTCCCCATCGTCTTCCTTTGGAGGAGGAGGATGTACCAATTTTGCAAATCGGTACATGTTCATCTTATCTTCGAGACGCAGCTGGAGCTCCAGGTCTGGGCAGATTCTCATGAGAAAATACACCAGCCCCCTTCTGAGAATTCCATTCACCAAGTTGGCGTCTGGGTACTGGTGAAATGAGATCGCCTAGCCCTTTCCGACATGATTTGTGCCCTTGTGTGTGCTGTCACCTAAAGGTTTATAATAAATGGAAAAGAGGGATAAGTCAAGCTTTGATCCGTGAACTTTTGAAAGGTGAACAGTTCCTGTCAGTTTCATTCACCAAGCCTTCTGCCAGGATTTCTGCCCTTCGTGCGAACTGTCACTTAAAGTATTATCCCTGATAGACACTTGTAGAGAGGGATAAGTCGAGCTTTGTGTCTGCAAACTTTGGAAAAGCGAACATTTACTGTCAGCTGCATTCGCCAAGCTCTTATTCTGAGAAAGATCTTACAAAGGACATTGTGTAACACCTCGACTCCTAGAAGGTTTCTACGCAGTAACCTGTATGGGCTGATATTCTATAGTACCCACTCAAGACCTTGAACCCTGGCTTTGTTTTGGCCGGTTGTGCAACTAGTCGCAGTTGGTACTGCTGGAGGTTTGTGGTGGGGGATACGCTGATATACGAGGGTGGAATCTGTGACTCAAGAACGGTACGAGACGAAGGTTGGTGACGGAAGGACTTAAAAGCGATCGCCTCCGGGGGAACTAACAGCCAGTTCCTCCGGAGGGCTGAAATAAAGCAGGTGGTATGAACTTTTGATTAGAAGGGGCAACCTTTCGGTGGAACACTAAACTGCGTCATTTGCTATGTCGTTAAGGCCATGTGGCGATGGACCGTATTTCGAGCGGACTGACATTATTATTTTTAGTATGTAATATTTTGGAAGGGTTGGTACAATTTGAGTGGTACCTTTATATGTAATTACCGCGGAGTGGATTATTATTGCCCTATTTCCCGTTAGCTGGATGGGAACCTTGTGGGTTTTAATTCTTGGTCAGACAGCCTTGACGGGACGGTCAATGCTGGACTGTGGAGGTTGTCAGACCTTTTCCGTTCCACTAAGGGGCGTTTCGGTTGTTTGACGCAGCATTGTTTTTTGAGAAGGCATTGCCTTTCTCATGTTGTTTTCCTTTTTTTTCTTCTTCTTCCGGATCCATTTTGAAATTCATGTTTTAACCTCAAATGTAACTGTGTAATCTAGCCAAGCGGGCAAGTGTCTGGTTTGTTTAAACTAAGTCATTCATTTGTGTTTAATTAGATCATATTTGTCAGTTAGTTAATTAAGTGGTGGAAGGCTGTCTCTTGTAATTGTTTTATTTTACTGCTCAATACATGTTAGCTATTTTGATTTGTCATATTATTTATTGCATGAAGTCACTAGGAAGATTATTCCCCTTTTCATTCTTCATCTTTGGCAGGGTCAATTTAATACGGCCTGCTGAGGTACGCATCCAGCGTTCCACTCAACAAGCTGGTCTTGACATTGGTTTCGTCCCGTCTTTTCTCTTTTCCTAAATCGAATGAGGATGTTCTTGAATACCAAGCAAATCGGAACATTCGCTCCTAGGTTTTTTTGCTGTGAACTCAGCTGGCCTAGCGAGTAATTAAATTAGGCCTTTCCTGTGTGTTATCATTTATTAATTTCTGATATAGTAATATCATGTTAATAAACCATTTTGGATATGCTAATTTTATTATCATATCTTGGGCAATCAAACAGGGAAGGGGGGATGAGGCTACTGTTACAGTAGCTAACTATTTTGTCAGTGATGTGAATACCGTTTTTCAAATAGCCATTTAAATCAAGTTGCACACTCCAAGAAAATGCTGGGATGGTGCCTAACTTTTAGGCCACGGCCGCCTCCTTCCCAATCCTATCCCCACTTTACAAATACAGACACTAGTACAGCCATCACAATACCACAGTTTATCACACAAATTATACACACAC
Source organism: Meconema thalassinum (assembly GCA_946902985.2). Lineage (NCBI taxonomy): Eukaryota > Metazoa > Arthropoda > Insecta > Orthoptera > Tettigoniidae > Meconema > Meconema thalassinum. The sequence goes on along the minus strand of OX336388.2, from coordinate 945,484,813 downwards.
ATCCAAATACACGGGTCTATATGACAACGATGTCTCCGCTCGGAGACTTACATTGGGAATGTGATTCTATCCGGAGTAAGTCTACTTACTGCAGGCGAAGGCTACGATTACGTCATATCTATAATTTGAAATCTTAAACGTTAGCCTAATAAATTCAGTTACGCATAAAGACTCTGAAACTGACGACCTACATATTACGGTACGCTTAGCTCCTGAAGCAACAGCAACAAACTTACAAGGAACAGCATCCTGTTCAATTATAACATAAGGACAATTGCTGACAACCTGCTTACGTTAATACCTTTTCTTGTATCTGGTGTTTATTTTTCAGGCTGATACTGCGTCTGTATGCACTATTTTTTTCAATTAATATTATTATTAATATTATTTTATTATTATTATTTGAGTTTTTCAGGACCGACAGTAGTGGCTACGCTGGCTAAAGTGCAGCATTAGGTCATGGGGCCAAGCTCTCTGCTGACTCGGTAGACGCGTGGGTTCGAGCCCCACCGTCGGCCGTCCTTGAAATGGTTTTCCGTGGTTTCCCATTTTCAACACCAGGCAAATGCTGGGACGGTACCTTCTGACAGGCCCCGGCCGCTTCCTTCCACATCCTTGCCCAGTTTCATTCACCATCATTCATTTCATCTCTCATTAACTCCTCTCATGAGGTTGGCGTCAGGAAGGGCATCCGGCCGTAAAAACCATCGCCACAAGGACTTCCATCGCATCTCATCCCCGACCCCGTTGGAAAACGGGAATAATAAGGGGTAGACATACATACATTTGAGTTCTTCAGGAAGAAGAAGACGGAGCCGAAATGGTTACGGGAAGTGAGATTGGACTTGGATCGGATGGGGGTGAAATAAGGAGACATAATGGACAGAGAGTGATTTAGACGGCTGGTTAAGGAGTTTACAGGTTTCCAGGAGACAGGGGGTAGTCAGTGAGGAAAGGAAGATCTTACACGGAAGAACAGAAGAAGAAAGTGGGAGAGAGGATGAAGCGATATTGGCAGAGAGTGAAGACAACAAATAATGTAAAGGCTATCAAACGCGGTCCATAGTTGGCCGTAACGAATATGTTATTACTATTATTATTATTATTATTATTATTATTATTATTATTATTATTATTATTATTAGGTCGTATTAAAAACTATTACCTAAATAAACATTAATTTATAATATAAACTTATTATTATAACTACTATAGTATAACTATTTGTGTTTTTAACTATTTACATTAATATTTTTCTCATCACCTAACATGTTAAATCAATATACAGTATACATAATTATAAAGAAAAAAACATAATTAAAATAAAACAAAATAAAAAGATCAATAATTATAATAAAAATGAAAATAAAGGCATATATTTTGCATGCACTCTTGTATTGAAATACGAGTACAATCTGTATATATGGTTGGTTGGTTCCTCAGTTTAGGGGCTGTGACAACGCGGTCTTGTACCCCGTGTACTTTGGGTGTGTGTAGAATCTGTCTGATAACCGGTGTTAATTGTGATGACTGTATTAGTGTGTGTATCTGTTTTTTAATTCAAGTAAGGACTGCAACTTTGAATTTTTCAAATACTGTAGTTCCTACTTTTGCCGCCAAACGCCACCGTCAACGATTACTAGACCTAGTTCAGAACTTAACTACTAGACGCCACCGCAGTCGGCTCTTGGCAACGAACTTAGGAAACTAAGAGCGTTGTTTCCATTCTTAGCCTATACAATTTAGCTTCACACAGGTGTAATTAGTGGAAGGTTCTTTAACATGCCATAAATCTATGGCATGGGACCGCCGGCTTTACTTCCCCTCCGAAGGAAGGCATACTGAGGGATTTTTAACGCTCTTAAAAACTCCGACGGCTTCGGCCGGGTTTGAACCCTCTATCTTGGGCATAGAAGCTCAGCATGCTACCAACTACGCCATCGAAGCGGCCAAAAATCTGTATATATGTTGTAAATAATAATAATAAACCTGTCTCACAGATAATCTGTACTGATTTGCCGTCAGATTCGTGAGACATGTCACATTAATATAATATCAATAGCATTTAATAATTTAATTAAATAAAATTATTATTATTACTGTCTTAATGTTACTATCATTGTTAGACTATTATTTATACTGTGAATGTTAGCGAAATGTTTTATTTTCATAAGCTCTAATCTAATTTTATTTAGGGCACTACTGTAAAGTGTAGCCGTGGAAATAAATAAATCAAATCAATCAATCAGCACTTTAAGGTCCAGCACCCGCAGCCAAGGGTTTAGCCATATTGAATCACTGGATCCAGTGATGTCTCTTGGTTCTAGGAGAGGCAACCACGCGTTCTTGGCTGGGAAGGGAAGATCCAGACTTGTTTATAAGGATCTTACTCAGGGAAGACCGTAAACTTCAGTAATATTTTTAGGGGGGAATACCCCTTCGCTTATATTTTAAGGGGACCTGTTCCTCCTTCCTCAAGTCGACCCTTATGGAGGAGGAAACCAGCAGTAATGTTCACTTTTTTTTGTACAACAAACGTACTGTGGAACAGCTGTGACCCTGAGTGGCTCAGACGATCCGCGTAACCTTGCTCTTCCGTTCTTAATGACACGTCCTACACCCACAACACCGTAGCCACCGCAGAGCAGCTTTCAGGCGCTTTTTCACAACAGATCTACTTAGTACAAAACAAAGTCTTGGATGACACGGGTAATCTCGAGAACCATTGGATGGATTATGATGCGGTTTTCACCATTCTGTAAAGGATACCTCGAGGAACGTTTCTGTAGAAAATAATTTATTTATTATCAAAGGAAGCTAAGCAGTAACGATTTCAGTGAAGAAGTCGAAAAAAAACCTGGCGTCGAACGCTTTTAAGCTTACGATGGACAAACCGTTAAAATATATATATACTATAAGTGTAAGAATTGTTCAGCATGAAAAGTTCTATAAAAAAGTCCCCGAGATCATATCTCTATCTTAAATACATCGCCCACTATAAGTGGTTTTACGTTTTCATTTCTTCCAATAATCTCCATTCAATTACTGAGGCGACAGTTACGAGCTAGTTAGGGGCGAGCCTATCACCCCAGTTACAGCCTAGCTAGCGGGAGAGCCCATTACCCCCAGATACAGCCAGCAGCAAACTGTCGAGTCGTTTTCGGTTAAGACTTCAGAGAAGAGTGGTTGTGTTTGGAGTTTCCCCGGAAGTGCAACTCGGCTTTTCTTCATTTCGCCTGTGAACGTTTCGTTCCGCAAAATACACAGTCAAGTTAAAATTGGACGAAAGAGGGATTTGTGTTTCATGCACCTCGCCATTCTTAAATTACGTCGGACAAGAATTTGTTGCACAGGCATCTCCATGATAATATAATTAATAGTCCAGTCCGTGATTTTAACCCATCATGCCGAGACGTAAAACGGATATTGGTCGTTGTTCATTGACATCGAAAAAAGAGCGAATATCACGTAGGCCTTATGCATTCATAACTGTTCTCGGGGGAAGCCGGGGCGGGTTGCTAGTATTTCTATAATTAATGTTGAATTAATGCACATGTAACCAGTATACATATATTTAGCCGATTTTCATTTATAAAAAAATAGGCTTATATTATGAAATCACCTTTTATCCGTGTGTTTCTGTGTGTGCGTATGTGTGTGTCTCCCCTAATAAAATCTAAACGACTGGAGCTATTTCAATGAACCTCGGTGAGGTCATTGCACCTATTTCGGCCGATGCCGTGCCTTCAAATTTTGTTACGTCTCACCAATCCAACATGGTGGCTGAGCGAAATATTTCACCGGCATTCTATATCTCCGAAAATATTACTGATATCACCTTGAAATTTTGTACGGTGATAAAGGGCACTACTAGAAGTTTACCTATGAGACTTTCAAAAACCTGTTAACTACAAAACGAATATGGCGGCCAAGTGAAGTTGAAAAATTTTAATAGATTTTTCTCGCGCTTTAACAATCCAAGCGCAATGAAACTTGGTACAGCAAATGTTCATACATATTGTAATGCACTGGCATCCAATTTCAATTGTTTACATAACCTCAAGATGGCAGCTGTGTGAAATATTTCACCGGCATTCTATATATACGAAACTATTACTGATATCACCCTGAAATTTCGTACGGTGATAGAGAGCACTACTAGAAGATCACTTATGAGACTTTCAATAACCTGTTAACTACAAAACGAATATGGCGGCCAAGCGAAGTTGAAACATTTTAATAGATTTTTCTCGCGATTCAACCATCCAAACGCAGTGAAACTTGGTGCAGTAAATGTCTATACGGTACACATTGTAATGCTCTGGCATCTAACTGAGTTCAATTGTTTACATAGCCTAAACATGCTGGCTGTGCGAAATTTTAAAATTAAGTTTTAATTTCTTGTGTATAATCATGTGATCGAAGTGAACGTTTGAATAATGAACCTACGCAAAAATCGTCATCTAATAGTACATAACTCTATGGTCTACATAAAAAACTCCAACATGGCGACCATCCGAAATATTTAGACGGTTCTCAATATCTATTAATCTATGACAGCAATCAAACTGAAATTTTGTGTGTTAACAGCATCTATGAACAAAAGTTCATCTGAGTTTCAATAACCTGGTGAGCACAAATCCAACATGGTGGCGACGCGAAATATAAATATTTTAATGAACGTCTCTCACTATTTAACCATCCGAGCGCAGTGAAACTTGGTACAGTAAATGCTTATGCTAATTTCAATTCACTGGCTTGTAACTTATTTCAATTGTTTTCATAACCACAAGATGGCAGCTAGGCAAAATTTTAAAATCTCGATTTTATTTCTTGTGTCCTTATCATGCGATTGAAGTTTGAATACTACACCTACACTAATCTTCAAGTAATACTGTAGTACATAACTTTAAGACCTACATTTATAAAAGTCTAACATGGCGACCATCCGAAATATTTAGACGGTTCTCAATATCTATGAATCTATTACAGCAATCAAACTGAAATTGCGTATGTTGATAAAGGCAATTAAGATAAGTGGTATATATGAAAAAAAGGCAGTATAGTTCTTCACGGTAGTCTACTACTTGTTTTTTCTTACGATCGACGCTTTCACAATACTTTAGAAACCGATTTTGCTTGATTTGAGCCAGATTTTTCTATTTTAAGTACACCTAACCATACCACTGCGTGTAGCGTCACATTGGAATTCTCTATCACCATACAAAATGTCAAGGTGATATTAGCAACAGTTTCGGAGTTATAGAATGGTAGTAAAATAATTCACGTTGCAGTCACGTTGGATTGATGATACTGTTCGTATTCAAATTTGATAGGCACGGTCGACGTCGAAAAAGATAGTAGTACCATATGTCGTTACAGAATTTCGTTGAAATCGCTGCTTGCCACGGTGGGTGAGAGGTTATCGTGTCGGATTACTAACCCAAAGCTTGCAGGTTCGATCCTGGCCGTGGTAAGTGATTTATGAAAGGCGGCAAAAAAACGAAACGCATGTCATATGTCATGTTAAAGAACCCATTTGAATTAAGTAGGCCGTGTTCATAGTGGCAAAATTAATCTCGGGGTTGTCCGCCAACACAAAGTTCCTCATTTCTCTAATAGAAAGAGCTATAGTGAAGGAGCTTAGATATCTAACATCCTTGACTTTCATAGTGCTTCAAGGAACAACAAAAATCGACATGCAAGCTGCCCTCTGGGTGTCAAATAACAAAGGCACCCGGCAATTATTATTATTATTATTATTATTATTATTATTATTATTATTATTATTATTATTATTATTATTATTATTATTATTATTCAATATCGCCAATTGGCCAACTAGGGACCACGATAAGCCTCATTTTATATTCTGGCATTTGTTCATTTTTCGCTTGATCCACATTGTCTTCATGAGCTCACTGTGTTTAGCACGACGTTCTTCTGTCCATTTCTCACCAGTTGTCTGTTTTTCGTCCCGGAAAGTCCCAAACGTCTTGATTGCTGCTCTATAATGATTTCGGTCTCGTGCATCTTCTGCTCGTATCCCCATTTCTGTCAGATCTTTCTCGTTAACATACCATGGCATTGTAGTTTTTGGTTTGGAGTCGAATATACTGAAGATACGTTTCGTCCATCGGGAGTCGATCATCCGTCGTATATGACCGTAGAAGCAAACTCTGCGTTTTCGCATTGTGTCTGTGATCTTCTCTATCCTCGAGTATATTTCTTGCCTGGATTTTCTGATGTAGATGCCATTATTATTATTATTATTATTATTATTATTATTATTATTATTATTATTATTATTATTATTATTATTGAAATCGCGCCAGCCGTTTAGATTTTATTGCAGGGGCACACACTCAAGGACAAAGGAAAATGTCATATGCCTATATTTCATGTGATGAAAATAAATTAAAAATGAGAGTGTCCACAGTCTACTCATCATGAATAAAAGGCAACACGGTGACTTCAATAAGTACACACTAAGGGTTAAATGCATCATTAGAAAATACGTAAAAGCGCGGCTCGAAGGATAATATTTTGCTTTTTAGTAACACCGACTATACAGGGATAGAAGATGGACAAGAGAGAGACAAGATGAGATGATGTGACATGTTTATACAATTTACATGACAAGAGAACTCTTGCATCATCATCATCAAGGCTGGACAGATCAGCAGAGTGTGTCCCTGAGTTACCTAAGCGCTGTGATGTGGCTAGCGGACAGCTCCCAACACGACCCCCCAACCCCATAATAACTCTCATAAATTACTGTATGTCTACCCCTTGAGTCTGGGATTAGACGCGTTGAAAGTCTATGTGTTGGATGGTTTTTACGTCCGGATGCCCTTCCTGACGCCAACCTCATGAGAGGAGTTAATGAATGAAGGTGAATGCAACTGGGCAAGGATGTGGAAGGAAGCGGCCGTGTACTGTCAGAAGGCACCGTCCCAGCATTTTCCTGGAGTTGCAAATAGGAAACCAAAGAAAACCATTTCAAGGACGGCTGACGGTGGGGCTCGAACCCATGTCTACCGAGTCCGTAGAGAACTTGGCCCAATGGCCTAGCGCTGCGCTGTCGGAAATTCTCATAAATTACTGACCTCTATTTCTTCAGAAATATAGGATTATGAGATCAGCTTTGGCAGATGACCTTGCTGTTCCACCCCTTATAACAACAATCATCACCATCATGAGATCGGGTTTTGTGTGTGTGCGTGTGTGTGTCACCAATCAAATCTAAACCACTCGACGATTTCCATGAAACTTGGAAAGGACACACTAGCCTACTACCTTGCCGGACCTAAACCGTGCCTTTCGAATTTGAATACGTTTCACCAATACAATATGGCAGCCACGCGAAATATTTCACCGGTATTCAGTATCTCCGAAACTGATACTAATATCTCCCTGAAATTTTGTATAGTGAAGAGAATACGAAGGTAAGTTTACTTATGTGACTTTTGAAGACTTGTTAAGTACACAACCAACATGGCGGCCAAGCGATTTTAAATATTTAAATAACTCTTTTTTTTACGATTTAATCACGTCGTGAAACAATATACAAGATTTGATATACTAGAAACTAATTAAAATCAATTCTTTTCATAAACTCAAGATGGCGGCTGTGCAATATTTAAAATTTGATTTTCTTTTCCTATTCATGCGATCGAAGAGATATTTTGTATAATAAACCAACGCAATAATCTTCATCTAGTGGTACATGACTGCATAGCATACATATGGAACAATCTAACATGTGAAATATTTAGAGGGTTCTCAATATCTACGAATATATTACACAAAGCAAACTAAAATGTTTATGTTGATAGAGGAAGTTAACCTATGGAACTTTCAATAACCCGATGGACACAAATTCAATATGGCGGTGAAGCGAAATTTAAATATTTAATTGGAATTTTCTCGCGACTTAATCATCTTCATACGAAGCTTAATATATCGACATCTAATTTAATTGAGGTTTTCAGAGAACCTGAAAATGGCAGTCCTACAACATTTTTGAAATCCTGTTTTTATTTCTCGTGTCCCAAAAAAGTTTAGGGACTGCGACAACGGGGCCATGTAGCCCGTGTACTTTGGGTGTGTGTAGAATCTGTCTGATAACCGGTGTTAATTGTGATGGCTATATTAGTGTGTGTTATCTGTTTTATTTCAAGTAAGGACTGCAGACAGTAATTTCGAGTACTGTAGTTCCTACTTTTGCTACCAAATGCTACCGTCCACGACACCTAGCTTGCGGACTTGGCTACTAGATGGCATTGCAGTCAGCACCTGGCGGCGAACGTTGGAACTAATAGAGCGTTATCAATTCTAACCTAGAAATTTTAGCTTCACACAGGTGTAGTTAGTGGAAGGTTCTTTTTTTGTGCCATAAATCTATGACATAGGACCGCCGGCTTTACTTCCCCTCCGAAGGAAGGCATACTGAGGGATTTTTAAAGTTATTTTGAACCCGTGACCTTGGGAATAGAAGATGAGCATGCTACCAACAACGCCATCGAAGCCGCAGAAATTTAGATTGTTAGGCCTATGTTCACGACCGTGTGCGACCGACCTGTTGTGATGAGGATGTGTCCCCTCTCCCATCTCCAAGCTATGGTGTCTCTAGGAGAGTAGCCCTCTGTGTATTTGTGTTTCAGTTAAGGATTGGGAAGTAAGCGGCCGTGGCCTTGAGTTAGAAACCATCTCGGCTTTTGCGTGGTAATAATAATAATAATAATAATAATAATAATAATAATAATAACATAGTATGGCCTCGGGTGCCGGGTGCAAACTTTGTTATTAGACACCCAGAAGGCAGCTTGCATGTTGAATTTCGTCGTTCCTTGGAACGCTATGGAAGTCAAGGAGGTTAGATATCTAAGCTCCTTGACACTATATCTCATTTGAATTCAGTAGGCCGTGTTCATAATGGTAAAATTAATCTCAGGATTTTCCGCCAACACAAAAGTTCCTCCGTTAAATTTCATGTAATTTTTCAATTGAATGAATTGCTTCTTGCCTATTATTGGAAAGGATTGCTATGTCATCAGCAAAGGCCAGACGTTTCAAGTGAATTCTATCATTAATTAGTCTGCCAAGGGTTATTCCTGTACTTTACTTTTATTATTATTATTATAATTGAAATGAATTAAAAAGTAGAAACACATAAATATAAAAAATAGTTTTGCCCTATAAGGTGTTAAGTCCAGTTGACAGGAAATGAGGGCTGACCAAACTGGGCTAAAAGTAGCGGGTCGTTACAAGGAACGGTTAGCGTTACCCCCAGCCCTGACTGTGTTACTCTGGCATCCTAGGGACGAATGGTTCAATGCTTACATTGAATAACAATAGTACAGCGCTAACAATTGACACCTGTCTCGTATCTGATGGCACTGAACATGAAATTGAAAGCGTGCCAGCACCTCCCTTTTGTTTTAACAGAACAGGTGAGTTTCCGGCACATTGGACCACACCCAGTGCATGAATAATGAACTGTCACACTAATTACACGACCGAGATTAAAGCTAACAGCTCCTTCAGGGGGATCACCGGGCATTCTCCTCCACACAGACTGAGTTTCTCACAGATTATTGGGGTGTTTGAGGTCGCAATGAGCACCAACCTCCTCCATGGGGATCACTGAGCATTCTCCTCCACACAGACTGAGTTTCTCACAGATTATTGGGGTGTTTGAGATCGTAATGAGCACCAACCTCCTCCAGGGGGATCACTGGGCATTCTCCTCCTCACAGACTGAGTTGCTCACAGATTATTGGGGTGTTTGAGGTGGTAATGAGCACCAACCTCCTCCAGAGGGGTCACTGGGCATTCTCCTCCACACAGACTGAGTTGCTCACAGATTATTGGGGTGTTTGAGGTGGTAATGAGCACCAACCTCCTCCAGGGGGATCACTGGGCATTCTCCTCCACACAGACTGAGTTGCTCACAGATTATTGGGGTGTTTGAGATCGTAATGAGCACCAACCTCCTCCAGGGGGATCACTGGGCATTCTCCTCCTCACAGACTGAGTTGCTCACAGATTATTGGGGTGTTTGAGGTCGCAATGAGCACCAACCTCATCCATGGGGATCACTGAGCATTCTCCTCCACACAGACTGAGTTTCTCACAGATTATTGGGGTGTTTGAGATCGTAATGAGCACCAACCTCCTCCAGGGGGATCACTGAGCATTCTCCTCCTCACAGACTGAGTTGCTCATAGATTATTGGGGTGTTTGAGGTGGTAATGAGCACCAACCTCCTCCAGAGGGGTCACTGGGCATTCTCCTCCACACAGACTGAGTTGCTCACAGATTATTGGGGTGTTTGAGGTGGTAATGAGCACCAACCTCCTCCAGGGGGATCACTGGGCATTCTCCTCCACACAGACTGAGTTGCTCACAGATTATTGGGGTGTTTGAGATCGTAATGAGCACCAATCTCCTCCAGGGGGATCTCTGGGCATTCTCCTCCTCACAGACTGAGTTGCTCACAGATTATTGGGGTGTTTGAGGTCGCAATGAGCACCAACCTCATCCAGGGGGATCACTGGGCATTCTCCTCCACACAGACTGTATAACTGTAGATGAGTGCACAGCTGAAGCGTTCTCCTTCTCTATTTCTCTTTCTCGTCACACACACGCTTACACTATGTTGGCCGACAGTACGTCGTGGTACCAATCTCCGCCACCGCGTGCGCGCTCATTGTTTCCTGTAACACATTTCCGTCCCTTTTCCAAAATCACTTCCACAAAAAAATATCCATCAACTGAGAGGAAAGATGTTACCCTTAGGGTGAGCTATAAGTTCTGTTCAATTTCAAGTAGTTCCAACTTTCGCTACCAGATGTCACTGATACCTAGTGGTGCATGTTGGAACTTTGATAGAGCGTTGCAACGAAATCTGTCGTGCTGTCGCCTAAGCTACAGAGGCTTCTCCAAGAGATAAAATAAGGTATGAAAATGATATATTGTCGTAATAAAAGAAATATTTCCGGTACAGCAATGACAATTCAAATTGAAATCAACTTCTAATGACTCCCAGAAAGGTATGTGAATCATAAATGATATATTTTCAATAATCTGCCTTGTGAAAGTTACGAAAAGGGAGGAGTACCTACCCTCAACAATTAATGAATTAATGAATTACGAAGTCAATCGGTTCAACCGTTCTGTCAATCTCGCGGTAACAACAAGTAGTTCCGTGAAGAACTATACAGCCTATTTTCATATATCCTACTTATGTTAACTGCCACTATGAACATACAAAATTTCAGTTTGATTGCTGTAATAGATTCGTAGATATTGAGAACCGACTAAATATTTCGGATGGTCGCCATGTTGGATTTTATATATGTAGAGTCCTAGAGTTATGTACTGTTACATGAAGATTATTGTGTACGTGTAGCATTCAAATTTCAATCGCATGATTAGGACACAAGAAGTAACAAGGAGATTTTAAAATTTCGCACAGCTGCCATCTTGTGGTTATGGAAACAATTGAAATTAATTAGATGCCAGTGGATTAACATTCGTATAAGGATTTACTGTACCAAGTTTCACTGCACTAGGATGGTTAAATTGCGAGAAACGTCCATGTGAATATTTATACTTCGCGTCGCCGCCATGTTGGATTTGTGATCACCAGGATATTGAAAGTCCTATAGGTGAACATAAGTTCATAGCCGCTATGAACATTAAAAATTCAGTTTGATTGCTACAATAAATTCGTAGATATTCAGAGCCGTCTAAATATTTCGGATGGTCGCCATGTAGGATTGTTAAATGTATAGGCCATAGAGTCATGTACCATTAAAGGAAAATTATTGCGTAGGTTCATTATTCAAACTTTCACTTCGATCGCATGATTACGACACAAGAAATAAAAACTTAATTTTAAAATTCGCACAGCCGCCATTTTGAGGTTATGTAAACAATTGAACTAAATTGGATACCAGTGCATTACAATGTGTATAAACTATTCCTGTACCAGATTTCATTGCGTTTGGAACATTAAATCGCGAGAAAGGTCTATTCAAATTTTTAATTCACATGGCCACCATGTTCGTTTTGTAGTTAACCGGTTTTTGAAAGTCTTATAGATGAACTTCCAGTAGTGCCCTTTATCTCCGTACAAACTTTCAGGGTGATACCGCTAATAGTTTCAGAGATATAGAATGCCGGTGAAATAATAATAAATAATAATGTTATTGGTTTTACGTCCCTTTTAACTACTGTGGCTTTTAGAGACGCCGGGGTGCCGGAATTTTGCCCCGAAGGGGATCTTTAACGTGCAAGTAAATCTACTGACATGGCTCCCTCGCTTTTGCGCACCCTCAAATGCCAGCCGGTGAAATATTTCGCACATCCGCCATCTTGTGGTTTTGTAAACAATGGAGCGAAGTTTGATGTCGGTGCATTACAATGTGTATAAACATATACTGTACCAAGTTTTATTGCGTTTGGTTGGTTAAATCGCGAGAAACGACTATTTAAAAGTCGCAAATTCGCGTGGCCGCCATGTTGGTTTTGTAGTTACCAGTTTTTCAATAGTCACATAGGTGAACTTCTAGTAGTTCCCTTTATCACCGTAAAAATTCCAGGGTGATATCGGGAATAGTTTCGGAGATATTGAATGCTGGTGAAATATTTCGCACAGCCGCCATGTTGGATTGGTGAGACGTAACAAAATTTGAAGGGCTCGGTCGGAGTCGCCCGGAGTAGTGCTATGAACTTACCGAGTTTCATTGAAAGCGCTCCAGCCGTATAGAAGTTATTAGGAGGGGACACACACACACACACACACACCTCACACACACACACGCACACACAGACACACGGACAAAAGGTGATCTCATAAGCCTATTTTTTTTTTCAAAATTGAAAATAGGCTAAAAATCAGCTTAGTGTTTTAAGTACATAGATAGATGTCTATAGCTAGCACCAGTACCAGGTAGTACTTTCCGTGACATATGTGTTGACTACAGTGCCACGTTATCTAAATATCACATTAATTAATGTCTGTGAAGCCTTTGTTCGTGTGATATGACGTAGCCTACAGTATTTTCTGTTTGTTTAACTCGCGTATTATTTCGTTTCGAATATTTTTCTTGGCTAATACAATTATTTTACTAGTCGTTTATTATTTGCCATCCATTGCTAAATTTAAAGAAATCAACATTCGTATACCAACTACGTTACAATAGGCAGATAACCTCGATATTCTGCCAACCTGGCTCCATGGTGAACCCGGCCAATATCGTCGGATTTTTTAAGAGCGTTAAAATCCTTCAGTATGCCTTCCTTCGGAGGGGAAGTAAAGCCGGCGGTCCCATGTCATAATTTATGGCATGTAAAAGATCCTTCCACAGACTTAACTTGTTGAAGCTAAATTTCTAGGTTAGATTTCGTTGGAACGCTCTATCAATGTTCCAACGTACATCTGGTAGCAAAAGTTGGAACTACTTGAAATTGAACAGAACTTGTAGCTCACCCTATGGGTGTCCGCTTGAAGCAGCTACAGCCTCTGGCGAGCCGAACATGTCCTCGGACACTCTCGGCACTAAAAGCAATACGATAAATAAATGGCGAAGGAGGGAAGGAAGCACACGGGCACGATGACACTGTGTTATCTAGTGACCTTAAGGTTAGTGTTATATTAGCAACGCTCTGGTGACAACACACGCTGATACGAGGAAGAGGTCATTGATCTCTGATACTTGGGAACAAAAATAGTTTGTAGTTTTACGTGACCGTTAATCTCGCAATCATGAACCACGAGACTTCAATTTTTACGTGGAATCCGAAGCACTTTCCACTTCAAAAATCTTATATGCATTGTCCGGGAATCGAACCCGGTAAATCGAACCTTGGTAAGAGGGAAGTAGCTTGACCACTGAACCACCACGCTCTAGTTGATAGCACTTGGGAAGTGTAGGAACAACGCGCTGATTGTGAAGTATTGTGCCTAATCACTGCTCCTTTACCCTATCCATGAGATTTTGTTGTTGAGAAGTTGTTTTGCTGATAATTACTCCGGTCCTTTGAATGTAGATTTTGAGAAATACTGTGCCCAGGGAAAGTAGCACTCACTGAGAAATGTGCGTAAATTGCGCCCAGTCTAGAAATTATCGGCGGCTTCGGTGGCGTAGTTGGTAGCATGCAGAGCTTCTATGTCCAAGATCGCAGGTTCAAACCCGGCAGAAGTCGTCGGATTTTTTAAGAGCGTTAAGAATCCGTCAGTATCCCTTCCTTCGGAGGGGAAGTGAAGCCGGCGGTCCCATATCATAGATTTATGGCATGAAAAAGAACCTCCACTAACTACACTTGTGGAAGCTAAAATTTGTAGGTTAGTTTGATAACGCTATATTAGTTCCAACGTTCGCCGCCAGGTGCTGACTGCAATGGCATTTAGCAGTAGCCACGTCCGCAACAAGGTGTCGTGGACGGTAGCATTTGGTAGAAAAAGTAGGAACTACTTGAAAAGAATAATCGTCAGCAGTCCTTCTACCTAAATCATAGATAACACACACTAATACAGCCATCACAATTAACACCGGTTATCAGACTAATTCAACACACACCCAAAGTACACGGGGCTACATGACCGCGTTGTCGCAGCCCCTGAGGAACCAACCAACCAACCTAGAAATTATCCTCGTGCTAATACTGTTCTACATACAAAACAACCCTAACCTGGGGATTACGCCTCAGACTCCCTTGCTTGTAATGCAATCAGTAATTTTTGTCCTCCCCCAGGGGCTCACAACTTGTGGGACGTGGGTTGGTGACCATGGGACCCCAGCTGAGTTCGGAATTACTTCCACTTCCTCTCGACCTCCCTTGGTCAACTCTTGTTATTTTCCAACCCCGACGGTATTAGGGTAACCGAGGCCTAGGGAGTCTTTCACTTTCCCACCTTAATTGGCCCTTGTATCATCTTTCCTGATCCCTCATTCTTCGAGAGGTCATACCTCTTCTTTTCCTTTCATTGTATCTCCTGTCTTCTGCTCAAGGCCCTAAAGGAGGCAGGGTGTGTGTAGCCCCACCACTTATGGTGCACCCTGGATTGTGTTACACCCTCAAGGGTTCACGTCTGGTGAGTTCGGGGGCTTCCTGAGCTGGGTCCGGTTTTCTCCTTCTTCCAATGCCTTTGGGGCGGTCCCTCTCCTCTTTCCCTTTCCTCTCTGCCGTTCGTGGTTCTCCTTTCTTCCAAGTCCTTCAATTCTCATTTCTGAGGGTTCCTTTCCCCCTGTCTTTTGTTTCCCTTGTTCTTAATTTTGTTTTCTATTTCCTCTTCTAGTTAGTATGTATGTATGTAGTTAGTTTTAGGTATAGTTTCACTTCATTTTTACGATCACCCAAACCATTAGCGGCCGATAACCCAGATGTTATGCCCCTTAAAACAACAATTATCATCATCATCATTAATTTTCGTGCAGACAGTCATCTAACCAAGTAGCGACCAATGGTTTCGTCCAGACAAATGGTTTCGTCCGTATCAGCCTCAAATACTCCAGGTAGAGACCGTGCCGAGCGCGATTTATATTGGGAGCGGTAGGATTTTGCTAATTGACCCCCGTGGAGAGAACCTAAGAATTGCTACAACGTGTTACAATGGGGGAAGAGGGTTAAATTGTATGGCATTTTTGCGAACGTATTTCATGGAAAACCCTTTTAGTGAATCAGAACCTCCGTGGAGATTAAACAGGAGCATGTATGGAACGTATCCCGCACCACTATAACTACACTGCTATCTATCTATCTATCTATCTATCTATCTATCTATATAAATAAAGCACAAAGTTTGTCTGTTTGTCTGTCTGTTATGTATACAAATCTACACCGTTTCACCGATCTGAACCAAAATTTGTATACATACCCTTTGGAACCCTGCGGGTAACCCTGTCAACTTTAAATTTCGGACAGACCACCCCTTTCCCTGCATTTAGGCCCTTTTGCCCAAATCTACACCGTTTCACCGATCTGAACCAAAATTTGTATACTTACCCTTTGGAACCCTGCAAGTAACACTGTCCACATAAGATTTCGGACGGACCACCCCATTCCCTGCATTTAGGCCCTTTGGTCCAAATCTACACCGTTTCACCGATCAGAACCAAAATTCGTATTCTTACCCTTTGGCACCCTGCGAGTAACACTGTATGCTTGAAATTGCGGACAGACCACTCCATTTTCTGTATTTAGGCCCTTTGGCACAAATCTACACCGTCTCAACGATCTGAACCAAAATGTGTATACTTACCCTTTGGAACCCTGCGAGTAACACTGTCCACATTAGATTTCGGACAGACCACCCCATTCCCTGCATTTAGGCCCTCTGGCCCAAATCTACACCGTTTCACCGATCTCAACCAAAATTTGTATATTTAGGGCCTACCCTTTGGAAAACTGCGACTAACACTGTCCGCTTGAAATTTTGGAGAGGCTACTCCATACCCTACATTTAGGCCCTTTGGCACAAATCTACACCGTTTCACCGATCTGAACCAAAATGTGTACTTACCCTTTAGAACCCTTCGAGTAACACTGTCCACTTAAAATTTCGGACAGACCACCCCATTCCCTGCATTTAGGCCCTTTGGACCAAATCTTCACCGTTTCACCGATCTGAACCAAGATTTGTATGCTTACACTTTGGAACCCTGCGGGTAACCCTGTCCACTTGAAATTTTGGACAGACCACCCCACTCCCTGCATTAAAGCCCTTTGGTCCAAATCTACACGGTTTCACCGATCAGAACCAAAATTCATCTTCTTACTCTTTGGTACCCTGCGAGTAACACTGCCTGCTTGAAATTGCGGACAGACCAGTCCATTCCCTGCATTTAGACCTTTTGGCCCAAATCTACACCGTTTTACTGATCTCAACCAAAATTTGTATATTTACCCTTTGGAACACTGCGACTAACACTGCCTGCTTGAAATTGCGGAGAGGCTACTCCATCCCCTGCATTTAGGCCTTTTGGCACAAATCTCCACCCTTTCACCGATCTGAACCAAAATTTGTATACTTACCCTTTGGAACCCTGCGAGTAACACTGTCCACTTAAAATTTCGGACAGACCAGACCATTCCCTGCATTTAGGCTCTTTGGCACAAATCTACACCGTTTCACCGATCCGAACCAAATTTTACATACTTACCCCTTGGAACCCGATGAGTAACACTGTCCAATTGAAATATCTGACATACCACTCCATTCCCTGCATTTAGCTCAGGAATCCCTCGGGGTTGCCAGCTTCCTAACTCAACAGCCATGAGCCCTTGAGTGTGCACCAGAAGTGGTGGGGCTACACTCACCCTGCCTTTTTGAGGGCCTTGAGCAGAAAACGGGAGATATTATGAAAAGGAAAAGAAGGCAGACCCCTCGAAGAATGAGGGTATCAGGAAAGATGAGACAACGGCCAATTAAGGTGGGAAATTGAAAGACTCCCTAGCCCTCGGATACCCTTATACAGTCGGGGCCGGAATAGAACAAGAGTTGACCAAGGGAGGCTGACAAGAAAGAGAACTGAAAGGAGCCCGGCACCAGGAAGTAGAAGCGATGCCAGACTCTGCTGGGGTCCCGTAGTTGCCAAACCACGTCCACAAGTTGTGAGACCCTGGGAGAGGGGGAGCAGTTGTGAGAATGGCTTGCTGATTCATCACGAGGTGACATGAGATGACTCTCCAGAGCTCTTCGTGTTATCTGCTGTCTATGCTGATGCTAGCACAGGGCCGTTGCTCAAGCCACTGTGGTGTTGCGAAACAGTGAGTGATTCCCCGGCCAATATAAATAGGACGGGGAACCCCGATCGTGTGTCATCATATTTCGTCATCATCTGCGATCATATCAGGTTCGTGCAGCTTAGACCCATGTTCTTTGCCGAGCAGTACGCCATAAGCTCTTTCACTAGACGCATCGAGTACAGGCCTAAGCCAGAAAATAAGGTTGAGACTTTGGAAGACATCGAAGCTAGGCATCTCAATTACCTATATCAGTTTTAAAATTACACCAGGTTCGTTTAGTAGTCATTTTTCATTACGCTACCTTATTATTATCATCATAAGTGCAAATGACCTAGATGTTACGCGCATCATACCACTAATCACCGCCGCATAAAGTCTTTCTCGACTGCGATTTTTAAAATATTTATTTTTATTACAGTACATTGTGTACATTGTAAGTTGAAGTGTCAATTCAATACTGGTAGTAGTTTCCCTAATCATCCTCATCATAAGGGCAAATGACCTAGTTGTTACGCCCATTACACCATTAATCACCACACACAATAAGTCTTCCTCGCCTGTGAATTTTGAAATATGTATTTCTATTACGGTAGTTTGTAAGTTTGACGTGTCAATTCAACAGAAGTTTTCCTTGTCATCCTTATCAAGAGGGCAAATGACCTAGATATTACGCCCTCATTGTCTTTCGGGGGCAAATGACCTAGATTTTAAGTCCATTATATTTTTAAGGAGACTTTGAGACACTATCATCATTCCACCGGGCGAAGCCGGGTACTACTGCTAGTGTTAAATAAGCAAGCAATTCGACACGCGCTCACGTTGTCTGTTCACCGCTAACCTGTGCGTCATAATACTGAAAGGTAGTACGCAGTGAACTGTCTCAATGGTCTTCAATAGGTGTTAACCTAATTTATAGGTTATGTTATGCGTTCACTAACAATCTGAAGATTTGCGACCATCGACTAGGCATTTCATGTTGCCAACTTTGAAGTTACATTGTATAAGTGCCAGATATTAGTGTCTGAAAATGAAGCATCAGTTTTAAAAGGAAATTCAACCCAACAAGAATGATTTTATTTATTTATTTATTTATTTATTTATCGTATGGCTTTCAGTGCCGGGAGGGTCCGAGGACATATTCGGCTCGCCTGAGGCTGTAGCTGCTTCCAGCGGACACCCTTAGGGTGAGCTACAAATTCCGTTCAATTTCAAGTAGTTCCAACTTTTGCTATCAGATATCAATGATACCTAGTGGTGAACGATGGAACTTTGATAGAGCGTTCCGACGAAATATAACCTGACAATTTAGCTTTACACAAGTTTAGTCTATGGAAGGATCTTTTACATGCCATAAATCTATGACATGGGACCGCCGGCTTTACTTCCCCTCCGAAGGAAGGCATATTGAAGGATTTTTAACGCTCTTAAAAAATCCGACGGCTTCGGCTATAAATGACTATAAATGTATGTTTGTATTGATGGAGTACGAATGTTAGGTTAGGTTAGGTTACATTGTTAATAACGTTGATAGCAGCATGTTTGTAATGATGGGGGATTGTAAGGGTACATTGTTAGTAACTTGTTTAAGGTTAATTTGAATTTGAATTTATTCATAAAGAATAAAGAAATGCTACTGAGGCTAAAGAGCCCCTTTATGTAGCGTATACAATGTTCTGGCTTGAAATTTTGTAATAAGAAACTAAACCTAGTTTAACAACTTGCAGAACAAAATATATAATACACTTATTGTTAAACAAACCAATTAGCAAACATTTTATACAAGATGAATAATGCAAATTAGAATACAATAATTAAATAAATAATCTACCTAATGTATTATTAAATTTATTGAAAAAACATTATAGTAGCCTACGTTAAAAAAGGACTACTTTCTTTATGTGAATTATGATGATCTATTTGAAACAAGTACATGAGTGACATGATTACTTGAACTACTATCAATTCCACGGAGGGTGAATCTTGGATACTAAAAGAATTATAAAAAAAAGCTGTATGGCACGGATATATTTCAAAAATTTTGAATGAACTATTTATATTACGTGGTTTACGAATTCAACAACTGAGATGTTTCGTATTCCTTCAGGAATCTTGATTAGGTATTTCTTGAGTTGTGTAGTGTTAACAGAGCTACAGACTATAGGCTATAGCAGCAAGTTTGTAATGATGGGGGATAAATGGTTACATTGTTAGTAACTTGTTTAAGGTGACGCAGACTATATAGCAGCATGTTTGTAATGATGGCTGAGTGTAAGGTTACATTGTTAGTAACTTGTTTAAGGTGACACAGACTATATAGCAGCATGTTTGTAATGATGGCTGATTGTAAGGTTACATTGTTAGTAACTTGTTTAAGGTGACACAGACTATATAGCAGCATGTTTGAAATGATGGCTGATTTTAAGGTTACATTGTTAGTAACTTGTTTAAAGTGACACAGACTATATAGCAGCATGTTTGTAATGATGGCTGATTGTAAGGTTACATTGTTAGTAACTTGTTTAAGGTGACACAGACTATATAGCAGCATGTTTGTAATGATGGCTGATTGTAAGGTTACATTGTTAGTAACTTGTTTAAGGTGACACAGACTATATAGCAGCATGTTTGTAATGATGGCTGATTGTAAGGTTACATTGTTAGTAACTTGTTTAAGGTGACGCAGACTATATAGCAGCATGTTTGTAATGATGGCTGATTGTAAGGTTACATTGTTAGTAACTTGTTTAAGGTGACACAGACTATATAGCAGCATGTTTGTAATGATGGCTGATTGTAAGGTTACATTGTTAGTAACTTGTTTAAGGTGACACAGACTATATAGCAGCATGTTTGTAATGATGGCTGATTGTAAGGTTACATTGTTAGTAACTTGTTTAAGGTGACACAGACTATATAGCAGCATGTTTGTAATGATGGCTGATTGTAAGGTTACATTGTTAGTAACTTGTTTAAGGTGACACAGACTATATAGCAGCATGTTTGTAATGATGGCTGATTGTAAGGTTACATTGTTAGTAACTTGTTTAAGGTGACGCAGACTATATAGCAGCATGTTTGTAATGATGGCTGATTGTAAGGTTACATTGTTAGTAACTTGTTTAAGGTGACACAGACTATATAGCAGCATGTTTGTAATGATGGCTGATTGTAAGGTTACATTGTTAGTAACTTGTTTAAGGTGACGCAGACTATATAGCAGCGTGTTTGTAATGATGGGGGATTGTAAGGTTACATTGTTAGTAACTTGTTTAAGGTGACGCAGACTATATAGCAGCATGTTTGAAATGATGGCTGATTGTAAGGTTACATTGTTAGTAACTTGTTTAAGGTGACACAGACTATATAGCAGCGTGTTTGTAATGATGGGGGATTGTAAGGTTACATTGTTAGTAACTTGTTTAAGGTGACGCAGACTATATAGCAGCATGTTTGTAATGATGGCTGATTGTAAGGTTACATTGTTAGTAACTTGTTTAAGGTGACACAGACTATATAGCAGCATGTTTGTAATGATGGCTGATTGTAAGGTTACATTGTTAGTAACTTGTTTAAGGTGACACAGACTATATAGCAGCATGTTTGTAATGATGGCTGATTGTAAGGTTACATTGTTAGTAACTTGTTTAAGGTGACGCAGACTATATAGTAGCATGTTTGAAATGATGGCTGATTGTAAGGTTACATTGTTAGTAACTTGTTTAAGGTGACACAGACTATATAGCAGCATGCTTGTAATGATGGGGGATTGTAAGGTTACATTGTTAGTAACTTGTTTAAGGTGACGCAGACTATATAGCAGCATGTTTGTAATGATGGCTGATTGTAAGGTTACATTGTTAGTAACTTGTTTAAGGTGACACAGACTATATAGCAGCGTGTTTGTAATGATGGGGGATTGTAAGGTTACATTGTTAGTAACTTGTTTAAGGTGACGCAGACTATATAGCAGCATGTTTGTAATGATGGCTGATTGTAAGGTTACATTGTTAGTAACTTGTTTAAGGTGACACAGACTATATAGCAGCATGTTTGTAATGATGGCTGATTGTAAGGTTACATTGTTAGTAACTTGTTTAAGGTGACACAGACTATATAGCAGCATGTTTGTAATGATGGCTGATTGTAAGGTTACATTGTTAGTAACTTGTTTAAGGTGACGCAGACTATATAGTAGCATGTTTGAAATGATGGCTGATTGTAAGGTTACATTGTTAGTAACTTGTTTAAGGTGACGCAGACTATATAGCAGCATGTTTGTAATGATGGGGGATTGTAAGGTTACATTGTTAGTAACTTGTTTAAGGTGACACAGACTATATAGCAGCATGTTTGTAATGATGGCTGATTGTAAGGTTACATTGTTAGTAACTTGTTTAAGGTGACACAGACTATATAGTAGCATGTTTGTAATGATGGCTGATTGTAAGGTTACATTGTTAGTAACTTGTTTAAGGTGACACAGACTATATAGCAGCATGTTTGTAATGATGGCTGATTGTAAGGTTACATTGTTAGTAACTTGTTTAAGGTGACACAGACTATATAGCAGCATGTTTGTAATGATGGCTGATTGTAAGGTTACATTGTTAGTAACTTGTTTAAGGTGACGCAGACTATATAGCAGCGTGTTTGAAATGATGGCTGATTGTAAGGTTACATTGTTAGTAACTTGTTTAAGGTGACACAGACTATATAGCAGCATGTTTGTAATGATGGCTGATTGTAAGGTTACATTGTTAGTAACTTGTTTAAGGTGACACAGACTATATAGCAGCATGTTTGAAATGATGGCTGATTGTAAGGTTACATTGTTAGTAACTTGTTTAAGGTCACACAGACTATATAGCAGCATGTTTGTAATGATGGCTGATTGTAAGGTTACATTGTTAGTAACTTGTTTAAGGTGACGCAGACTATATAGCAGCGTGTTTGTAATGATGGGGGATTGTAAGGTTACATTGTTAGTAACTTGTTTAAGGTGACGCAGACTATATAGCAGCGTGTTTGTAATGATGGGGGATTGTAAGGTTACATTGTTAGTAACTTGTTTAAAGTGACACAGACTATATAGCAGCATGTTTGTAATGATGGCTGATTGTAAGGTTACATTGTTAGTAACTTGTTTAAGGTGACGCAGACTATATAGCAGCGTGTTTGTAATGATGGGGGATTGTAAGGTTACATTGTTAGTAACTTGTTTAAGGTGACGCAGACTATATAGCAGCGTGTTTGTAATGATGGGGGATTGTAAGGTTACATTGTTAGTAACTTGTTTAAAGTGACACAGACTATATATCAGCGTGTTTGAAATGATGGGGGATAAATGGTTACTTTGTTAGTAGGGTGACGCGGACAGGCTGGAGCATTCATCTGGTCCACAGCGCGGCACAAGTGAGCATTAGTGGAGAGGATTGGCTCCTTTGATCGCTTGGACCAGCTCCTTGCACGGTTCATCAGCTGTTCGGTGAACATGTAATACAGTGGGCGGATATTCTCACAGCAATACAGTCTTATCTAAACTAGTAGACTTCACACACCCACTGTAGCTAGACCGAAACCCTAGCACCTGTTCCCGTTCATGTTTCTACATCGCACCATTAGTGGAATCTCTATGTTATTGTTGTATCTATACTAGTGTAGTACAGTGAAAACTGTCCACATCGAAAAAGGGATAACACGGAATCCTGTCTATTATGGAATATTTTCTTGATCCCGACGAATATCATATTAGGTACATGGTATTTTCGAGCGGCTTCTGTGGCTTAGTTGGTAGCATGCTGAGCTTCTATGCCCAATATCCGAAGTCGTCGGATATTTTAAGAGCGTTAAAAATCCCTCAGTATGCATTCCTTCGGAGGGGAAGTAAAGCCAGCGGTCCCATGTCATAGATTTATGGCATGCAAAAGAACCTTCCACTAATTACAATTGTGTGAAGCTATATTATAGGTTAGATTTTACTAACTCTCTTAGGTTCCAACGTTCGTCGCCAGAAGCCGACTGCGGTGGGATCTGAGACCATAGCCAAATTCAGAATTATTTTTCGTTGACGGTGGCGTTTGGTAGCAAAAGTAGGATCTACTTGAAAAATGAATGTCTGCAGTCCTTACTTGAACTAAAAACAGATAACACACACTAATACAGCCATCACAATAAACACCGGTTATCAGACAGATTCTACACACACCCACAGTACACGGGGCTACATGACCGCGTTGTCGCAGCCCCTAAACTGAGGAACCAACCAGCCTATTTTCGATTTTGATAGTAGATTTATGAGACGTACACGGGTCAAAAGTTCATGTGTCTGTGTGTGTGTATGTCTGCCCCACCATTTGAGCATGAGAAACCCGAATTGGACCAAATTTGGTACGGATGTAGCACTAGCTAAGAACACCTCAGTGTCATGTTTTATATCACCAAAATCTTAACAAAAACGAAATGGCGGCCACCCAAACGTTCAGAGCTTAAATCAAATTACGACTAAACTAATCATCTGATCCTTACCAAATTTTGGAAAAGTATACCTTCATATGGGAAGCGTCTGGTGCCCAAGTTACAAGATAATCAGCCAAATAATTTCAAGATAGCGGCCGTGTGACTCATAGGCTAACTCGTAACTTATGATCCAGCAAGGCCCGCTTCACCAGTTCCGCTTATCGAACAGACGGTGGTTTAAACTGTTCTCAAGGACTCGACCCGTTGGATATTATAATTGTACCACCTGCGACGATCAAGTTCGGTGAATAGTCCTGTACTATCAATATAGATGAACAATGAACGACAGTGACCCTACTGTCCTTCGAAATAGTCCCCTCCCGTAACTATGCAATACTCAGGTCGGCGATACATGTCCTGGAAACTTTGAAAGAAGGCGTCCTTTGGAATGGTGTTCAAAAGCCTCGTCACGTTGCGTTCGGTGAATAAAGTCAGAACGGTCGACCTGGCAACATTGGTGACACACACCGCAACGTGTAAGACCTGTTTGACACAGCGAGTGTTTAGAAGGATGAATTTATGCAACCTACCATGCAAACCTGTTCGTCGGGTGGCAGTGAGGAGGATGAATTTATGCAACCTACCTAGCACACCTGTTCGGCGGGTGTCAGTAAGAAGGGTGAATGTTCTGTGGAATGGAATGGGTCTGAAAAACATCGTCTCGGGCAACGAGACCTAGTGTCTGAGGTACGACCCCGAAGTCAAGCTTCAGAGTATGGAGTGGTGGGTCCAGATCCAGGGTAACCGAAAAACCCTGAAGGGCCTGAGGTTTTCGGAAATTTCGAACATCCAACGTTATGTGACGACCCAACAGAAGGCTATCCTTAAAGAGTTTCCAGGACTTGTACAGACATTCTCAGAAGTGCATAACCATCCACGGGGATTACTTCGAAGGAAAGTAACTGCTTTTTCAGGTAAGCCAACAATCCCTTCGTAATATAGACCCATTCACCGAACTTTTCGGTCAGAGGTAGTATATTATATTGTAACAGTGACTTAAGAGCGCTCAAGCCGAGTGGTCGTGAGCACTTAAAGCTCACGCGGCAAATTGGCGGCTAACGTTTGCTGCCTAGTCCATATTTCAGTAGCTTAAGTTGTTTTATGTACGGTACTGTACTGAAATAAATAATATAAATTTAGTATGAAATTGTTTATAATAGAATAAAGGCATAATACGCTGAAGAAATTGTTTATTCCAAGATATTATTTGCCAAGTGGTCATAATGATAACATTCTTCTAGCAGAGCGCGAGTTTGGCCAAGGCGTTAGCGTACAGACCGTAGGGCTGGGAATCGATTCCATGTAAGGTTGATTATTTTACTTGATTTTTTTAAACATTTATTGTTTTATAATTACTCGGACGTTAGAATATTAAGCATATAATGTGTATTTTGCGATGGAAAGTATCATATATACTTAAAACACCATGTACTGTATTTCAACACGCTACCACAGTAATATCCTTGGTTGTCCTTATTTCGTTGTAGAGTCTACTTCAGCCAAGACAGCCTGTGACACGTAAACCAAATTATATTCTATATATTACTAGTAGGTAATGTGTTTTGGCCAAGGGTCGGGTGTACGAATACTTAGTCAATAAACTGGCCTCTTTGTTGTGGAAGCTTGCAATATAACGTGCTGTGTAATCCATATGTATTTCCCAATAGAAAATGCGCTCTATATGTGCAATTATAAAATAACAAATATAATAAAACACAAATAAAAAACATCAACTTTTACATAATTGTGTGTACTCCGGCTGCACGGCTGGAAGCCCACTCCACCACGGCATCTAGATCACTCCATCAATTTGAGAAGTTCAGGCAATACCGTCATGATTGGAAATAATAAAAATCTTCAGCATGGTATATCGTATAATATAGGGACAGACAAACTCGCTGTTCCAACCTTCAAAACAACAATCAATCAGTCAACGTTGTATTTCAACAAGCTACTACAACCAACATTAAAGTATACTCCTTGATGAAGACAACGAGTTATAACTATACCTATACATTTAGGAGAAAGTAGGCTATATGTTCTTTACTAAACATCTTGTTTCTGAATAAAAATAGAAACTGCTTAACGCGGAAACGGAAATTGCCTATCACTTTCAAAACGGAATTCACATTTATAACAGGCTATTCTCAAGTAAATTACGTTTTCAAAACAGTGTGAATCTTCAAGCAACTCGCAAAAGAAGGCCATGGGGGTAAAATCAACCTTCCTTCAAAGTACATTGTTCGAAGGGGGTGGCCATAGCGGCAAGAACCTCAGTTTTATTGCACTGTTGACAGGGGCCTTCCAGTCTAAGGATAAGTATTGAGTGATAACAGTTCTGTCTCGTAAAAATGTGGCGATGTCATTACGGGGCAGAGTTAAAGTGATAGAAAGAAGGAAAAGAAGTGCTCGGGATATATTGTTACAATTTCATTGCTGTGAAACACATTTTGAAAAACAAAGTTCGCATCAAGAACGAGTAGCTGGGTAACAATGGTGGCATTAAAAGGAAGCAGAAATTAAAAGGGTATGAAGAAATTACTAAGCAGCTGTGGGATTGATTTGTTAATACCCGTTCAAAGACCATTCCTATTTCTGGACCTATTCTTCAAAGCCAATCCATTGAACTTGCCAAATTATTGAATAAGCCAGAATTCAAGGTTTCACATGGTTGGCTCGAAAGCTTTAGACAAACGTATAATAAAGTTTAGAATCAGGTGTGTGGGGAAGCAAGACGTGATGTTAACATGACTGTTGTTAGTGAGTGGTAGGAAAAACTGAGAACATTATTGGACGGGTTTCTTCCAAACGACTCCTACAACGGAGATAAAACAGGTTTGTTTGTTCTACCTTCAAAGTCGCTATCGTTGCGCGGGGTAAAATGTGTAGGTGGCAAAATGTCTAAAGAACGGTTGACTGTTTTTATTTGCGGGAATTTGGAGGGACAACATAACAAGCCTTTGGTGATAGGAAAATCAGTTTATCCACGATGCTTCATACATCTAGATTCGCGTTATCTTCCAGTCATATGGAGTGCGAACAAAAAGGCGTGGATGACTGCTGCAATGCCAAAATGAAGAGAGAAAATCGTCATGTGTTGTTATTCCTTGACAATGCTATATGCCACCCACACATTAAATTGTCCAACGTAACACTGGCATGGCTTGAACCAAACACTACTGCTCGAGTCCAAGCTCTATGAACTTGCGGGGTGAGGAGAAAGAGCAGGGAAGGGTCGGGCGTGAAGTGAAGGATCTGTCAACAGCCCACCGTGATATATGGTATTCCTTTCTATTCCAATACTGCTAACATTCGGCCATTGCTCAAACCACTGTGGTGTTAGGAATGACTGAGTGAGTCACCGACCAATGTATTTGGTTCTGTACAATGCTCGGACCGAGAAACCTCATCACTCGTCAACACCACTACTAATAGTCCGCTATGCACATTCCTCTCAGGTTCACGCAGCTTCGACTCGAGCAGTACCAATATCAGTGAACCCATAGAACAAGCTGTCATCTATACCATTACATTCACTACAGGAGAGTAGTTCTGTCGGCCAGTGACATGGCAAAATCTATTTCAGTGCTGGAATTGGGTTCACAGAAAATATAGCAAGAAAAGAGATGTATGAGGGCGTTCGAGTCCACCAGTTGTTACTGGATGTTCGCTCAGTAGACAGACTATTTAGTCACAATGGCGTCATGTAAGTTATGTGTGTGTTATCTCAAGTCAGTTAGCGCTCCATTTCCACGATTGCAGATGTTGAGGTCAACATCATTTCAAGTCGAGAGAGATTTCGCTTCTTCTGGGTTAACCAAGAGATTAATATAAATCAAAGAACATTATATGGATACATATTATTATTTTCGACATAATTCATTCAAAATTTATCTGAACGTCCACTTTAATCTGGTTAATATTAATTGCTTGTTATTTTCATGCACCTCTTCATAAATATATTAAATGTCTATTCTGGTCTTAACATACTTTTATGTTCGACCCTGAAAACTGTATCATAATGATGGTCATTATAACACTATTTTTCATTATGAAACAGTTTCTCCCACCAATCACAGCTCAAGAAACAGTTGTTTGACCAATTAGATAAGGATACCTTCGCGCATGCGCTCAAAATCCAACATGTCTATATACATTACCAAAAGTGCACCGTCCATATGTTCGAGTAAATAAACTGGTGAATATGAGACAAGAAATAGCAGTGTACCTTAATATCCCCAAATCCAATTTCTACACAGCGCGTTGTTTTCAAACGACTACAGTGGCAGGTTTACTGAATACTGGTTCACAATCTGCACATATGGCATTGAAGCACACAGAGCGCATGCGTCGGTCGGCCAGAGAGCTTGGAACACAGAGATATCCTACCAGCGCACCACCCGATCACAAAATTCTAGTTACTGAACAGATATTTATGAATATTTATGTTAAAACATATAATAAAGTTATAATTATCGTCGAACATAAACAGTCGTATGCAACTCGCCTATAATGGTAATTGAGACACTCGTATGGAAATTATAAAACTCGCATACGCTCGTGTTATAAACATACTCGTGTCTTAATTATAGCCATTATAGGCTCGTTGCATAATATACTATTATTCTTGTATACCTCTTGGTTGTCACTCCTGAGGTGTACGTTATTTGTGGCTTGCATTCTCTTTTCGCTCCCTCTAGACCCTAATTCAATAAAAGTGAGATATGACGTTTTCCCTTGAAATGCAGCGGTTACTATGCAGATTTTTTGCCTTTTCCTGTTGGCAATGGCTAGATTCTCATTCATGGCTGTGGTTGCATGGAAGGTTCTCAAGTGATGCCAGTGTCTGTGAAAGGTTATAATCATGACATGAAAGGTCATGCTATACTTGCTCAGTGAGGAAAGCATTGACAAACTACCTCACTCCTCATCTTGGTTAGTACACCTCATTATAGCACTACCTTGTGTAATTGGGGTTTCTAACATCATAATCTACGGCGATGTTTTTTGAGGATCCAACCAACCTCCGGGTTGACAACTTTACATTGGTCGCCATAGACAGGCAGATGCGATGTGGGGCGGAACATCGAGGTCATGTGTTTCTAAAGTGCTCAGATTGTTCGACAGTACGTTACCTTGTTCAGCCCAAGCTGAGCCACCTTTAACATTCTTACACTCTCTTTCTATTGTATGGGTTAGCAATTTGTCTGATAACCTAGATTATTATGGTGTGTATTGTACATTTCTTACTGAGGCAAGGATTGGGAAGGAGGCGGCCGTGGCTTTAAGTTAGTAACCATCCCTGCATTTACTTGGAGTAGAACAGAGAAAGCATAGAAGACCCCAGCCTCTACCCGCTAAGTGAACTCCGTTCCAGCATACAGACCAGAATTTAATGAATTGGCATAGCCACGAATCGAACCCAGACACCAGAGGTGCTATCCACTCCTTTGCAAACTATTCCTACAGCACAGGGCGGAGTCTTGACAAGCAATTGGTTGTTCATCTCCTTGGTGCTTAACTTAGGGGTCTGGAAATATCTTGGTCTTCAGGCATGTGCATTTGGGTGTGTTTCCCTTATAACCTGTATTTTTGTAGTGACTGTTATTACAGACAGACAATGTGCTCTGGAGCTTGAGCTCTTTGTCTGGAGGGAGAGTGGAAATGCGAGGGAGCGACGCTCCGGATTCAAATTCCCCTTCGCATTCATGGTCCTTGCGGGGGCCTCTGAAAAGTGAGTAGCATCATTTTGAAATACCATGCATATTGTAGACAGTGAACCACCATTTCAGTTCTTTGCCGTTCCAAATGCTGTTGCCAGATCAACAATCAACTAAAAACCAATACAAGCTTCGGAGCCGAAATATTTAGATGGTTCTCAAGATCTACGAAACTTTTACAGCAATCAAACTGAAATTTTTATGTTCATAGAGGCTATGAACGTGCATGGCTTGTTTTTCTTGGCAAGGTGAGATAAACCATGTCGTACGTGGCTACTAAAACACGCATATGGGTTAAACATAGTCTGGGATAATTAAGCTTGGGCGATCTCAGATCACTTGAAAAAGTCAAAGCGTGCGATACTTAAAGGCTACTTTAGGAGTATCAAAATACACGCACTCTCGAATTGTTTATGAACTTGCCAGGGAAACTTTTCTTATTGCAGACCTAAGATTTCGATTACAATTGCCTTCTACAAGACAAGAACAGGAATTCCTAAGGATGAGCCAAAGAAAGCGAGCGGAAATTACCTGTAATTCTATGAGACTGATGCCATGTCTCAGAGAAATTGGACTGGACCTAACTATGAAATGAGGAGTGCTCTGAATGGACTTGCTGTACACGGCTTCCATCATAAGCTGTGCGTGCGGCGTGGTTTTCATGAACCATCTGAACACTGTGTATGCATATTATGTGCTAAACAGTGTGGTCGATACCATTTCAGTGAATGCTCTAAGAGAACAGTTTCCTTATTAGATTACAGATGTTGGTATGTGATCATGGCAGTTGTCGTTTCGTGTGTTGGCACACCGGTTGCTATGGGCACGTTTCTTGGCCACCAAGGTCTCCTGACCATACCCCTTTGGATTTTTTCCTGTGGGGATGGTTGAAAAGCGAAGTCTACAAGGAAACAGTTAACACAAGAGCCGAGATGGTCGTTCGGATTATGCATAGTGCAGCCCTTGTCCAAGAACGCCAAGACGCCCTCCGAAGTACATGGGGCGTTATCAAGAGAAGTGCAAAATGCATTGAAATTGGTGGAGGAATTTTTGAAAATCAACTTTGAGAGTCCTCATTTGCCTTGGCTTTACATTTGTTTGAGTTAAATACAACCAGCTGTATCTCAGTACGCAATAAAAATGAGACACATGTTATATGGATTTTTTAAATTGCAATTCATCTATACTACCACCTCCTAAAATATTTACTATTCCTCCTGAAACACCCTGTATATGCGGCCAAGGAAGAGTGAGACTAACTAAACATTAACTCGAACACAAAGAGGACGTGCGCACCCGACAGTGGACATTAAACAACTTCACACAATTATTTAGCAAGCTTACATCAAAAGCAGAATTGTACAAGCCAAGGACGTTTCTCACATCAAGGGGCTTGGAACATCTTCGGTCACCTCCGTGTAGACTACTTGGGTGTGAGTTGAATTTGTCTGATAACCTGTGCTTCTGTGGTTATTTATTTACCCGGCACCGAGGCCATACGATATTAATATTAATTTATTTACTTATCGTATGGCTTTTAGTGCCGGGAGTGTCCGAGGACATGCTCGGCTCGCCAGCTACACGTTCTGTTCAATTCCAAGTAGTTCCAACTTTCGCTACCAGATGTTAATGATACCTAGTGGTGAAGGTTGGAACTTTGATAGAGCGTTCCAACGAAATCTAACCTAGAAATTTAGCTCCACACAAGTTTAGTCTGTGGAAGGATCTTTTACATGCCATAAATCTATGACATGGGACATCCGGCTCTACTTCCCCTCCGAAGGAAGGCATACTGAAGGATTTTTAACGCTCTTAAAAAATCCGACGACTTCGGCCGGGTTTGAAGCCGCTATCTTGGGCACAGCAGTTCAGCATGCTACCAACTACGCCACCGAAGCCGCTTCTGTGGTGAACCTAGTAGAGTAATATCCCCGCATTTGTCTGGACGGAGTGTGGAAAACCCCGGAAAGAAACCGCACTGAGGGTAGAGGCTGTTACCACCGAGATACGAAGCCCTGATCTCCAGGCTTGCTGAAGATTCCCATTGCTGAGCTTCTACGCGCAAGATCGTGGGTTCAAACCCGGCCGAAGTCGTAGGATTTTTAAGAGCGTTAAATTCCTTCAGTATGCCTTCCTTCGAAGGGAAAGTAAAACCCATGTCATAGATGTATGGCATGTAAAATGACCTACCACTACAATTGGCAGTGTGTACCAAATTTGTAGGTTATATTTGGTTGGTTAGAAACGCTCAATCAAGTTCCAACGTTAGCCGCTAGGTGTCACTGATGTCCCGACCAAACTCCTAGATGAACCCAGGTAATCTCAAACGGACCAGCGCCCCTTCCCCTTAAAATACCGATCGTTATTCAACACTCTAGTTATTTTAGGGCAAAGGACATGGAGACTAGCTCCTTAAGTAGAAGAGGAACGCGCGCCCAGAACCGGGTCACCTCTCCACCGCTCGTACGGGTGATCTCACAAACTCTACCTTTAACCAAATAAAGGCTCAATTCAACAGTGGTAATAATTCTTAGAACCACAAGAAATTTAATATTGAAAATCTATATAACAATATGAACATACCGGTAAATCACAAAATCCGTGCTCCTTATTTTTGCCCTCGGACGAGGTGCGGTTACATGATTGAACTTTAATATAATTCCCATTTACGCTGTGAATCATCTCAAAATAACTCTCAATATGTGGAAGGATGGACGAGGGAAGATAACATATTGGGGCACACATTTTAATCATATTGTTCTTCCAGACTTCCCATACACAATCTACTACAATCCAAGAACAACTTTTTTACATCACAGAGATATCAATAATAAAATAAAAACACAAGAGTTTAGTGCTTTTCAGTCGGTCAACACGAATGTACCCAAAAGAGATGGGTTATGCCCTAATCCTGAAATAAATTACATGAGATTAATAAAACACTAGGATGACCAGTTTCGATCGTCAAGCGATCATCATCAGATCCATTACACTTAGGCTACAAAATCTATGTTTGAAATACAGGTGAAAATATTTACAATATGTACAATTATTTAGTTGCAGTATTGGTACTGCAACTGTCAGTGTATGCTAAATGCAGTATATAAGTTAGGTGAAATGCTAAATGGTGATATCTATCCGTAGATTGTACTTTAGAGAGATTATATGGTTGTAAACTATGGTTAAACTATAAAATTTTAGGCTAACTACTTATCTGATTGTCTTCCGTATAACAGCTACTCGCAGTTTTCGTGCTCACTGTAACTCACTATGCGGTAGACTGCGGTGGTTATCTTAACGACTGGTTTTTCCCTGCTTTCTCCCCCCTGCTCCCACGTGCTGTGGGGAGTGATAGCGATGTGTTTATGTGAGGTTTTGCCAACCTAGATAAGATGTATGTTATTGAATGAGGTGGGTCTACAATTATTAAAGACCGTGGATTAGCCCTCGCCACGCGTGGAGCATAACCCATTCGAACTAAGCGTTGACGGTCTTATGAGGACGTCCCGGCACCTTTAATACTGCCGCGAATATGGGCCTTGGTTTATTGCAGAAGAAAAGTACATCGTACACCTGATCCAGATAACATTTACCTATTAATAACCCCCTAATTTCCCCCCTTTTTTATCTAGCTTGGCTGTGTCGCTAAATTGTGTTTTGTTTCCGACAGGGTGTGTTTTTTAGTAGCGTGAAGAGGGGTGATCTCTCCATGAACGTGTGTTCATTTAGATTGTTGGGATTGTTTCGTTTGGCTAGGTGTATCTCGATTGCTTCCTTTATGTCAAGAGCTCTGCCTTTCGATTCGTGATGGATTATTTTAAGGTCCGACTCTATGTTGGTAAAGCTGTGCCCTGCGTCACACATATGTTCGCACACGGCTGAATGTGTTCCGTATCTTATCGCATTCCTATGTTCATTATAACGTGTGTCTACTCGCCTTCCACTATGCCCGATGTAATTAGCTTGACAATCGGTGTCTTGGCACGTTATAGAATATACCCCTGACCTTGAATATGGGTCACGTTTATTTAGATTACTATTTAGGAGGTGCCTAGCGGTTGTGTTTTTCGTCGTGAAAGCTATCTTTATGCCTTGCTTTTTGAATAGGTTAGTGATTTTATATGTATTCGCATTCACATAGTTGAAACGCGCAAATTTTTTCTCATTATTGTACGGTTTACTAAGGCAACACTGAAAATATGGCTTCAAACACAAAATAAAAACAGTTGACAATCAAAAAGCCCCCAAAGATAAAGATATGTAACCGCACCGCCTAAATGTTTGACCTATCCCAATACGGCCGTCATCATCGGCTCAGTTAATATCGGGACACTCAAACCAAGGGAAAAGAATACAATTAATTATAATATTACATTGTTCCGTTACAGATCATTTCTCATTACAGATACAGTTCTCTTCCACAATGTCGTTAATTACTCATTCTGTAGGTGCAGAGACGATTGATGTCAAATATGGTGTTGTCCACGAAGTATAACCGGAGTATGTATGACGTGTGTCAATGCAACTGTCACAACTGACAGTGGCATCTGGTGTCCAAAGTTGGTTCTACTTGAAATTTAACTTGCTGGGAGCACACGGGCGTTCAATCAAGAATACCCAGCTATTGTCATTGGCTGCTATTAATATATAATAATGATTGTGGTTGTATATCTCGGATAGTTGACATGTGGTGTTAGACAAGTTCTCAAAAGAGTAGGTGATTGAAAACAACAACGGAGAGCAGCTTTACGCCGGATGCAACTTTATACGGTGTACAGTAGAAATAAGTTCCATAATAGTAAACTCAGCAATTTTTCTAGGTTTATGCCGTGTCTTGTGTGGGGTTTCGCCTAGGATCACCAAGATAGGCTCATCAGATGGCTCTTGTTTGTCCATACCCGGACCCCCACAGGAGTAGCGAAATGCGCGCTACCTTCCGTCTTCTGAAGTGCACCTGCGCTTCATTACTGCGAGAGCTAAAACTCAAGCAGCCTTTCACTCCCTATAAAGGCTTCCAAAAGGCTCTCGCAGTAAAGATCTGAGAAGAAGAAAGGTAGCGCGCAGTTTGCTACTCTTGTGGGGGTCTGGGCACGGACACCAAGAGCCCGCTGATGAGCCAGCTTGGTGTTCCTAGGCAAAACCCCACACAAGACACAGTAGAAGCCCAGAAAAATTGCTGAGTTTAATTCCTTAGCCGTGAAAGCCAATATACCATCCATATAATAATAACCCCTTGCACTAGAGCCCATGAAGGACCTAGGCCTACCAAGCGACCGCTGCCCAGCCATTTGGCCTGCAGATATTGGGGTGACGCCTGGTCAACGCATCGGGTCCCCTCGGCCGTTAATCTTGGTTTTTGCGTGACCGGGGCACTGCCTCACTGTCAGACAGCTACTCACGAGGCTGAGTGCACCCCGTTCCAGCCCTCACGCCAGTTTCTAAAATCCCTGGCGAAGCCGGGAATCGGACCCGGGGCCTCCGGGTGAGAGGCAGACGCGCTACCTTTACACCACGCATGCCGGGTGTAGCTAGTATAATATATTTTTAAAAATTAGAGATATCTAGTCTATATAACTTACACAATTTTTACATTTTGATTTAATTTTTAATATTGTTTATTGCATCCCTTTCTTTAAATTCTATATGCAGCAGTCGTATATGTAATGTAATTCTTGTGTATCCCACACATGTATTAGAAAAGGATTCTCCACTTATTCGTGGGATGTATTACCATTGAATTCAATAAACTTCCGTAATAATAAACTTTAAAAATGTTATTACTTAGGCCTATTTATTTATTTATTTATTTGCGGAAAATATATGGTCCACTATATAATGCAGAATCAGAAAGATGGGAAAGAAGATCTCACGAAGACCTTTATCAACGCTTTGGGAAGACGAGCATCAACCGGATTCTGGAGAGGAGGAAGTTGCAATGGTTGGGACATATCATTCGAGCTGAGGATTCCATATCCAATCGTGTTTCAGCTCGACACCAACTGGCAGACGCCCGAGAGGCCACCCAAGAACAAGATAGAAGGATCGGGCGATAATGTCACTGGTAAAGAAGGCACCAACAGCAACTGTGGAGGATGCAAGGGACAGAGAAAGGTGGAAGATCATCTGCGACCGATACTTGTGAAGAGTCTCAGCCCCTCCTGTTATAATGACTGTGTTATTTTGTATATGAGTTTTTGTTTTGTGCTCTTATTGTCTAACCTGGGTCTTAATGGCCTGTTAATACAATAATTGATGATGATGATGATTTATTTATTTTTTACATTTGAATTACATATTAACAATCAATTTCACTTGTGTCTAGATCTTGTTCCTCTACCTGCCTTGACATCCTCCCAGTATTTCTTGAGTCCATCGATCAATGCCTACTTTCGTGCTTATGGTAGAGACCCTCTTTGTCTCCTGGGCTCAGATTACAATTTAAAATTCTGATAGTTTCTAACCATTTGTCGAAATTCAAATCTGTCATGAATTTTCATTTCTGGAATGCTTGCCACAGTGGGTGAGAGGTTATCGTGTCGGTCTAGTAACCCCAAGCTTGCAGGTTCGCTCCTGGCCGTAGTAAGTGATTTTTGTTTTGAAACGCGGCAAAAATGATGACATGCATTTCATACTATGTTGGCATGACAAAGAACCCATTTGAATTCAGTAGGCCGTGTTTATAATGGCAAAATTAATCTTGGATGTTTGCGCCAACACAAAGTTCCTCATTTCTCTACTAGAAAGCGCTATAGTGTTCAAGGAGCTTAGATATATAACCTCCTTGACTTCCATATTGCTCCAAGGAACAACGAAATTCGATATGCAAGCTACCCTCTGGGTGCCAATTAACAAAGCTTGCACCCGGCACCTGGGGTCATACGATTTCCTTCTTCTTCTTCTTCTTCTTCTTCTTCTTCTTCTTCTTCTTCTTCTTCTTCTTCTTCTGCTTTTACGGCCTCATTGGACCACTTCAGTCAATCATTTCTTGGTCCTCTTTTTCAGTAAGTTACCTTTCCGAGTCGCCCAGTAGCTCTTCATTCGCTCTGATCTTCTCAGGCGTTCCTCATCTGTAAATACCCTTTTTACTGTATTACGTTTGTCTATTTTAGCCTGAAATCTTATTTTTATATCTCTCAATTTTTTTTATTTATTTTTTTTGTTTTGTTTTGCAAGTCATCCAAGGTTATTTCTAATTCTTTCATATCTTCTCTAATTTCCTTAATCCATCCTACTTGTTGTTTCATATTCCAAAGTTTCACTACAATTTTTCTAGATAACCTGGTTTCTGGTGTACTCATGATGTGACCAAAAAAAGAAATCCGTTTCTTCCGAATACTATCAGTGATGGGCTCCAGTTCTCTGTATACCACTTCATTTGGTACTATCCGCCACTGTCCATCTTTCTGATATTTTTTATTTATGCATGTTCTAGCTATTCTTCTTTCTACTTTTAAAATTTTGTCGATATTATTATTATTATTGTTATTATTATTATTTCTGGAATACCAATTTGCATCAGGTCTTTCTCACATTCTTGGAGCCATCTCCGTGTCGTTGTCTTTGGCTTTGTGAAATTCCAGATTTTCTTAGTCAGTTGGTCATTAGTAGGGAACGGACATTTATTCACTGAAAACGATTAAAATACGCATGCAATTATGCTCTAAAAATGTAGAAAATATGCATTAAATATTGAAAAATATGCAGTTAACAATACGCCAGTCTTATTCACTCTTCTTTTCCTCATTTGCCGTAATATGTGCAGTTGTTTTGGCATGTTGTTCAAATTGAAATTTCTATTCACTTCCTTCGAGCACACTTGTCAATAGACGACAAAATCCATCAGTTGAATAATCACTATTACCTGACTCCCACTCATTTAATAAATACTTTCTGCTGCTCTTATCTTTAGGCAATTTGAACAAAGCATATGCAGACTAAGAATAAAGTACCTAACACTGAAGAAACTCCTCAAAAAACAATCCGTAGGCTACTGGCTGCCGGGATGGTGAAAGGAATGTCCCACCCCATTCCCTTCTTGAAATAGCCACGTTTAAAATACTGTTATCTAGTTATCTGTTGCACAGAATGTTTCTTACAAGGGTTGTCCAACACGCAGGCAAAACCAATTTTGTGCAGGATGTTTTAAATTATACTTCATTTCAACTGTATATGCTAAAATATGCAAAATTTCAAATAAACCCTCAAAATATGCACTTTCAAAAAATCCGGTCCCTAGTAATCAGTCATACGGAAAATGTGCTCGTAGAACAACAATCTTTTCTTTTTGATGGACGATATTATTGGTTCTTTCTTGGTGTATAGTTCTTCATTGGATCTTTACCGTACCCTTGCCACCAACCCATCTGTTGCCTAAAATCTTCCGTAATATCCTTCGTTCTCGTTTGAATAATGTATCGACTTGTCCTTGTCTACACAAAGCCAAAGTCTCCGAAGCATACAGCCTTTCCGGTTTATTATTGACTGTTTCATTCATCGAGAGACGTTTAGGCAAGAACCTTGAAAGTGTTCAACGGGAGCAATCGTCTGTGGTTACCTGGGTGAATGCTCACGAGTAGAACTTTCTCAACCACGATATTGGTCCCCTCCAGGGGAGTACAACAGATAAAGACTTATCATGGCGCTTCTTACTTACTTACTTACTTACTGACTTACTTAGTTGGCCACACGACCCGAACTCGGGTCATTGCCTCACTCTTTAGCCTCTTCCATTGCTTTCTGTCTCCGGCCACATTCACGTTGGCTCCCAGGGCCTCCAGGTCTTTCCTGACTCCATCCTGCCATCTCAACTTTGGACTACCGAGGGGTCTTTTCCCTTGTGGTTTTCCTTCTAGCACTCTTTTTACCATCCCTTCTTCCCTTCTCAGTAAATGTCCCAGCCATTCGATTTTTCTGCTTCTTATTACTGCTATCAAATCCGGTTCGTTATACAGTGCGTGAATTTCTGTGTTTTTTATTCTTCTAAAGTTTCCCTGCTCTAATACCAACCCGAAGATTTTTCTTAACACTTTGTTTTCAAAGGTCAACATTCTCCTCTCCATCTTCTTGCTCAGCGTCCATGTCTCTGCGTCTTGGCTTTGTAAAAATTAAGGATTAGAAAACCAACATTATTCTGCACTCTCCCCTTTGTCTAGAACAACGCACACAGCATTTTTTAAATGATTTACTTTGCATTTGTAATTACGTGTATTGGGATAGCGCGCCTGCCTCTCACCCGGAGGCCCCGGGTTCGATTCCCGGCTCCATCAGGGATTTTAGAAATTGACGTGAAGGCTGGAACGGGGTGCACTCAGCCTCGTGAGGAAAATATTGAGTAGCTGTCTGACAGTGAGGCAGGGCCACAGTCACGAACACCAAGATTAACGGCCAAGGGGACCCGATGCGCTGACCACGCGCCACCCCAATATCTGCAAGCCAAATGGCTGGGCAGCGGTCGCTTGGTAGGCCTAGGCCCTTCATGGGCTGTAGTGCCTGGGGTTACAATTAATTACGTGTATATTCTTTCATTTTTGTTCATACAGGTACTTCGATAGGTACAGGGTGTTTCAAAAAGAATTTACCTATTACAAAGTATTATTTTGTCCAAACTATCGATCGCTGCGCCTCGGCGGCTATTGGAGAAACAAATACATAGTCTAGTTTATATTAATAGCCTCTAGATGTTAGTTGTTTCTGTTTTGCTTGGTAACCGTCATATGTTTAAAACGGCTACTCCGCAGCAGAAATCATTTTGTGTTCTCGAGTTTGCGAAGTGCAATTCCGTGATTACAGTGCAAAAACGTTTCAGGTTGAGGTACCAAATTGATCCTCCGAATGGGTGGAACATTCGCAGTTGGTATCGATAATTTGTAGATACATGATGAGTATGTAAAGGGAAGAGTCCCGGCCGCCCTCGTGTTTCTGAAGAAAATGTTGCGCGAATTCAAACTGCTTTCCAACATAGTCCTTGAAAATAAACTTGTCGTGCCAGGCGGGAGTTACGACTGCCTACAACAACAATTTGGCGTGTTTTGAGACGTCGGTCGGTTATGAAGCCGCGAAAGTTACAGATGTTACAAGAAGTCCTTATGACAAACGCAAACGTGTGGCATTTTGTAACAAGATTCATGATACTATTGACAATGATAACACTTTTGCAAAACACATAGTGTTCAGTGATGTTAGTGGTCAGGTAAACAAACACAATGTTCTAATTAGGGGCCTACAGAACCCACATGCCGACATTGAACCTGTACGAGATTCGTCCAAAGTCAATGTGTTTTGTGCGATATCCCGATCAGCTGTTTACGGCCCATTCTTCTTTGATGTAACACGGTTAACGGTCAGCAGTATCTCGCTATGTTACAAAACTGGTTGTTTCCGAGGCTGCACGAACACAACTTCATTTTTCAACAAGACGGGGCACCCCCTCACTGGAGTCGCCAAGTGCGTGAATATCTGAATGAAACTCTACCGAACCGTTGGATTGGTCGTCAAGGAGCTGACGACTTAGCATGTCTCAGCTGGGCTCCACGGTCACCGGATTTGACACCCTATAACTTCTTCCTGTGGGTTTTCGTTAGAGACAACGTTTATATACCACCACTCTCACAGAACCTGGAAGAGTTGAAGAACAAGATCCGTACTGCCACCTCAGTGACGAAGGATATGCTTGCCCGAGTATGGGAGATATTTCAATATCGGTGTGATATTGTTCGTATCGCTGATGGAGGACATATTGGATATCTGTAATCTAAACTTGAGAGGTTCCTAAATATGTGTGTAAAGTTTCATATTCGTATGTCTTAAAGTTTAATAAATATATGCACACGAAATACGTATATTCTTTTTGAAACACCCTGTACTTGAGGTCTTTAACGATGCTGCGAATTCCCGATCAAGTGTGACTGCTCCTTGCCTCAGCACTGCAGGACTCGAGCCCTCAAA
This sequence comes from Meconema thalassinum, assembly GCA_946902985.2. NCBI lineage: Eukaryota > Metazoa > Arthropoda > Insecta > Orthoptera > Tettigoniidae > Meconema > Meconema thalassinum. The sequence goes on along the minus strand of OX336388.2, from coordinate 945,443,873 downwards.
CGAGTGGTGTCTTCCTGATTGCGGTCATTCCAGATTGCGGTCACTTTCATTTTGGGGAAGAGCTATAAACATTCCAGCGTCGAGATTGCGATTACTTTTCTTGGAAGACCGGTCCGGTTGTAACTCCCCTGGGGATTTCCTCACCTTTCACTTCCACCCCTCTTGCCAATGTTGAGGTACATGTCATGTGTCGTGTTCTCCCATGAGTTCCGATTCCCGTGAGTTCCGATTCCCACCAGTTCCAAATTCTTTAGCGGATTAGCTATCTGCTAATTACACTACCTGAGCGAGTCTCATCAGTTCCGAACATTACCTGAGCGAGATCCAGCTTAGTTTTCGACAGCAAAATTGTATTAATTTGTTTATTACTGAAACAAATAAGGTCCATTGTTAGCGCCCGCCGGGAGTGCGTGCCCTCTTTAATGAGGGGGGGGGGGGGTCGGACGCCAGTATCTGTATCAGCATGTGACTTCGTCAAAATAATCTATTTACTGAATTATTCTTCTCTTTATACTCTAATTTATATGCACAGCAAAAGAAACATTTCTTAAAGAATACTGTTAAATCACCAGTCTCTTCAAACTGTTGAGTTGCTCTTTGGATTGCAACATATTTTACTTTCCTTTTCGTGGCTTGCAAATTCAACTTTGCCGGCATAATTAAATTTTTCTGACCATGGAAGCTTCTATGAACACTTCAACGCTGGCCAAATCAGGAACACAATCATGGTCCACTTCTTTAATCAATTCCTGATTTTTAAAATCACTTTTCCGGCACATGGTTTTGCAGCACGCTTCACTTGACTTGTTGTCGCGTTTGTTATAAAAACGGTAACCATTAAATATCAAAATTTGGTTTCCTTTATTGCTAGTTGTGAACTCCATGTTTATCTGCTCCACTCAAAGACAGAAACACAAATGACATACCTGGTGATAAGGCCATTAACTCTTCTAGGTCGCGTCGTACTATTATTAGCCGGTCAAACCTCAGAACTGACAGCTGGGTTTTCCAGAGATATTCGGGACTAGTGGGACTCATTAGCTTATTTACTCAGGCGAGAATACGCGTTCGGAACTCATGGGACGTTTTTCTTAAGAAATTTGTTTTCGGTACTGATGGGAATGGAACTCGTGGGACGGGACCGTCATGTGTCAGTTCTCTTTGGTCCTGATACACTACATTAGCTGCAACCATAGTGTTCAATTTCTCTGTTTAGCAACTCAAATGGGAAAGGAGGGGCAGAAATTAAAAATTATACCCTGTAAGTATAAAATTTCCCGTTACAACAATTTTGTTGAAAGTGAAGGTCGTTGATTCCGATCCTGAAACGTTTCTATTCTTAAGACTGAAAATGTTATAATCATTGCTTTACGAGGTGCTGTCAGATTGGGAGGGGACTTGAGATTTTTATAAGCGAAATTTTATGGGGTGTGCCCAGCTGAACACTGAACTGTATTCTTTGGTTTGGTAGTGAAATATCAGTTTCCCCTTGTTATCCACAAAACTTACGGAAGGTATGAGTCAGTCGGGAAGAACCAAGGACTGGTCTCCCAAGAAAAGTGATCGCAATCTGGACGCTGGAATGTTTATAGTTCTTCCCTATAATGAAAGTGACCGCAATCTGGACTGCTAATGAGGTGAACGCAATCTGGAATGATCGCAATCAGGACACAACCAAACAAGTCCCTTCCATATCCAACACTTTGAATTACCAACAAACTTTGTTGACAATAAAAAGCCTTTACACTTCACAATATCTCTTTTATCAAGTAGAACAATCATATGACTAGGTCTTTGCCACTGATAAGAAGCAAACGAAGATTAACGTTTCTTTTATGACATAACTCTCTAGCTTAGCACAAGCCTCTGAGTGGAGGCGGTAAACAGCGATCTGTTCCACCATAGGCGGTGACAATAGTTCCAAAAGCTGTCGGTAGGTGTCAAACTTGAAACATGGGAAAGCGTTGAGTATTTTATAGAGATTGCGACTCAGATAGTGAGAGATAACCGTGTACTTATCTAATACAATATCACGTGGAAATTTAACTCAATTGAATAACAAGTATTCCTACAGTAGTTCCGTGAGTGACGAACTAAATACCCCACTTTCCTTAAAATTAAGAATTCAATGCCGATTCCTCCAATTTTAGAATATTAAATTTATATACGGAATTATGCTGGCAGCACTGTCATTGTAAAATTTGTTCAAAATATAATTGCGATAGTGTGGTCTTATAGAGCAGTCCAGTATGTTCAAAATTGTTTCCTTGCATGGATACCGAGAGTCTGGCTGGTTAGTTCCTTAGTTTAGGGGCTGCGACAACGCGGTCTTGTAGCGCCGTGTACTTTGGGGGTGTGTAGAATTTGTCTGATAACCGGTGTTAATTGTGATGCCTTTATTAGTGTGGGTTATCTGTGATTCAGCTAGGGACTGCTGACGATTAATTTTTTCAAGTAGTTCCTACTTTTGCTACCAAATGCTACCGTCCACGACACCTAGCTTCGGGCGTGGCTACTAAATGCCATCGCAGTCATCACCTGGCGAACGTTGGAACTAATATAGCGTTATCAAACTAACCTACAAATGTTAGCTTCCACAAGTGTAGTTAATGGATGGTTCTTTTTCATGCCATAAATCTATGACATGGAACTGCCGGCGTTACTTCTCCTCCGAAGCAAGGCATGCTGAGGGATTTTTAACGCTTTTAAAAACCTACGAGCCAGAGTCTATGGCTCAAATGCCCAGGGGCAGTTCTTAGGTAGTTCGTAGGACTGAGAATGTGCACAAATATTTCTTATGGCATACAGCGTATATACAAAATTTGGTAGAAATTCACTGAATGTTTGGTTGATGTTACATGTACTTAAACATGGAACACATAAACGTACGTAGACGTATTTTGGTAACACTGATATATATACGTGTTGCTCAAAATCCATCTGCAATATTAAGACATTATAGTGTACGGAGATTCAAACTGTTTATATGAACAGATTCTACAATATTGAGTCTAGTAACTAAATGTTCTCAGTTGGTAGCCCTTCGGACTCTGTAAATGGGTGAAGGGGCCTAACATCTAGGTTATCGGACCCTAATGGTTTAGGTATTAGAGAAACATGAGGTGAGAATGAAAACTATACAGACTTACATACTAGAAGAAGAAAGTTTGGCGGCAAAAGTAGGAACTATTTGAAAAATTCAAAGTTGCAGTTGTTACTTGAATTAAATAACAAATACACACACTAATTCAGCCATCACAATTAACACCGGTTATCAGACAGATTCAACACACACCCAAAGTACACGGGGCTACATGACCGCGTTGTCGCAGCCCCTAAACTGAGAAACCAGCCAACCAGAAGATGAAATGGTAAACAAATAAAGGATAAGGCAAATAAAGGACAGGCAGAAAAGAAATGCCCTCAACCCTCGAAGAATGAGGATTGAGGGACTTTGAAGGAAGGAGAGCCATGAAAGGCAGATAGAAAAGGGAAAGAGGAGAGGGCCCGACACAAAGTCAGAGGGATAAGGGGGAGAACGGACCCAGCTCAGGAATGCCTCGGGATCGCCAACTCCCGAACTCACTAGCCATGAGCCCCTGAGGGTGTAGCAATAACCAGGGTGCACCAGAAGTGGTGGGGCTACATACACCCTGACTCCTTGAGGGCCTTGTGCAGAAGGCAGGAGATAACATGAAAAGAAAAAGAAGGCTGACCCCTCGCAGAAGGATGGTACCAGGAAAGATGAGACAAGGGCCAATTAAGGCGGGAAAGGAAGAGACTCCCTATGCCTCGGATAACCTAATACCGTCGGGGTCGGAAGAGAACAAGAGTTGAGCAAGAGAGGTCAAAAGGAAAGAAGACGGAGAGGAACCCGGCACAAGTAAATGGAAGCAATGCGGGACTCAGCTGGGGTCCCGTGGTCGCCAACCCACGTCCCACAAGTTGTGAGCCCCTGGGGGACTTATATATGCTAAGGCATAGCCTATATTGCACGTGCAAAATCTATGTATATAAATTTGAATGTATGTTTGTCCCTTATACAAATCTAAAAAAATTCCTCTCGGCACGCCGGAAGGCGGAGGTAGATTTCACCGGGCAAACTAGGGGATAGGCTATAATAGGCAAAATATGCAGGTTTTCGTAGGAGGATCAGACCTCATTTATTGCGAGAAAGTATTTTACAATTGGAGGTTAGTTAACATTTTTTCGTCTTTCTATGCATACTTTTAACATTTTACTGTCTTATGGGGATGGTAACCTTCTTGTCATTTGGGGTTAATTTTTATACTTGTGATCACACTGTCCTTATGCAAGGTTTGGAACTAATGTGTAACTATCTAACAGTCTGTTACTTCTTCACGCAAAATTTTATCTCCCGCAGAGATGTTGGTTGGTTCCTCAGTTTAGGGGCTGCGACAAGGTGGTCATGTAACCCCGTGTACATTGGGTGTGTGTAGAATCTGTCTGATAAATGGTGTTATTTGTGATGAATGTATTAGTCTGTAATTCAGGTAAGGTCTGCAGACGGTCAATTTTAAGTAGTAGTACCTAATTTTGTACCAAATACTAACGTCAACGACACCTAGCTGTGAACTTGGCTGCTAGATGCCACCGCAACCAGCAACTTGCAACGAACGTTGTAACTTCCCCTCCGAAGGAAAGCATGCTGACGGATTTTTAGCGCTCTTAGAAAATCCGGCGACTTTGTCCGGCTTTGAACCAGCACCTTGGGCATAGAAGTTCAGCATGCTACCAGTTAGCCGCTTCCCTCATAGTCAGATGGAACAAGAAGTTCCGTGACGAACTAAAGAGCCTACTTTTCTTAAAATTAAGATTCATGCCATAGATTAATCTACAGTATATGAACCCGTCTAGAATAATGACGAAATTAAGTGGGTAATATCGAAATGTCTTAATTAGTTCGAAATAAGGTATACTAGGCATAATGTAGCCTAATAGAGCAATACAGTTGGCAGCTCTGGTGACTGAATATATTCTTACTTCCATCTCCTAAGGTACAGAATACAAAAAGTGGTTGAAGTCCAAAGGACGTTACATGGATTTAGACATTGGATCTATTAGTACACGTAAAAGCAAGTTGGCAACAATGTCATGCGAGTGCTGGTCAGAAATAATCTGAAATATTATATATTTTTGTGCCAATTTTGGATAAAATCCATTTGTTGGTATAGAAGTTACATGTATTTAAAAATTGGTCCTATCAGCAGGCTTAGAATCATGTTGGTAGAACTGACGTATATAAGTTACTCCAAATTAATGTAAAATGTCGGGTAATTTACGTGTGCATAGTTTAAAGCTGTCGGCTTGCATACTTTCTGATATATTTGGATACAAAATAGAGAGCAATTATTAACAGTTGGTAGCCCTGGTGGCTCTTAAGAATACACTCAGTCATATATGTTTATGTACACATATTACATACAAAATTTGGTTGAAATCCAATTGATAGTGTAGAAGTTATATGCATTTAAAATTGGACTTATCAGAAGGCTTAAAATTATATTGGCAACGCTGTCATGTATGGCCACCTGGAAATTAAACTGAAATAGTATTATCTACATGTGTGCCAATTTTAGAATAGCTCCCATGTATACCTTCCAAGATATCCAACATGGAGCTCAAATTTCTAGTGCGTTTTTTAGCAGTTGGTAGCACTGGCATCTTTTTCAAATATGGGCCTGAGATATTCCGGTATACATCTTTTACTCATACTAAATTTGGTTTCGATTGCTGCAGCCGTTTAGGAGTGGATAGGGGGGGGGGGGGACACACACAGACAGACAGACAGAAGGACAGACACATTTTTCCGGATATATCTTATATGTCTACTTTTTCCTCATTTTTGAAAAGTGTGAAAAGTAGGCTAAAAATGAATGTGATCTCGTCAATGGCGTTGTCTTGGCAACCTCTGATAGATCATCCCTTATCAATTTAAAAGCGTTGTTATGGTAACCTCTGATGGCACTTGGCATTTTTTTAAATCCCGAAATCATTTTTCTCATCCCTTGGCGTAATGGTGGGTCATATCAAAAATTATTTCAGACAAAAGTTTTAGGTAATTATTAGGGGAATATTTTCCATTTTGTACGGTTTTGATATTGTGCCTATTAAGAGAGATATGATTAATGTTTCCCGAAAACCCCACTTTTTCCACCCCTTTGGTCAATGGTTGGTGCTATCAAAAAACTTAATTGACATAAATGTTTGGCATTTATCCGACACATATTATGAACTTTGAATGGATTCGATATTTCACGTATTAAGAGAGTTATAGCGAAATTTCACTTTTTCGAAAAAAGCCCCCCATTTTCACCCCCTTTGACCGATTTTGCCCATTAACGAACTCGACCGAGATTGTATAGGGATACATATTATGTAAAAAATTCAAAGTGCAAAATTACGGCAGTTATTGTGTCCACACGAAACTGATATATATATATATAGAGATACATATATACATAAATTATATATAAACTTTTGAACTGACGGTGGTTTTGGGGTCTGGGGGATGTGAAACGCGAAGATATGTCAAAATTTTCCGGAAGTCGAAACATGGTACCCATTGCAATAGTTAGCTTTCTAATGAAATCTACCTAAAACGTTCCACCCACCTGAACTAAATTTTACATACTTACCTTTGGAACCCTGCGGGTAAAACTGTTTCGGCAGTCCTATCCGTTTCTAATATTTAGGCCCTTTGGCACATTAGCATATCCTAGTAGAGGAGAAATGTAAAAAGAAACGCCAGGCAAAGCTCATGATGCCACAATGCCCCCAAAAACGACGTTTAAAGGCCGCAGAACCAACAGTTTTCAAGGTATGAAAGAAGAAAATTCCCGATCAGCGAAACATGATCAGCAGTTTCCATGGTAACGCCAGCTCACAAGAGTACATTGAACTTTCCTTCTGAGGGAATGCTTATTCGTTTATTACCTAAAACGAAAGCGATGTGTCTCACAACACAGTCTTGGGTGGAAATATGATTTTCAATAAGTTTGGGTTGTTGACGTGTTTCTGACATTAATTATATTACGTTTAATTTTTCTTATAGAGTCAATTGCAAACATTGAACCCCTTTTTTTGCCTTTTCTTTGAATTAAGTCTGAACGGAATATTGATGAAAATATTAAGAACTACGAAACTTAAAACTTCATAATTTATCAACAAATTTAGAAGTTGGTCTTCAAAAGATGCTAATGCATAGTCTGTATTTATATTTAATCTGCAACATTCTCTACAAAGAAGCTTTAGTTAAGCTTCAGGGCGTGATGTCGCAGCCCTCAAGCTGCTTACCAAGGAGGACTAGACTAAGACAGAAGTTATTAAGAGACACTTCACTGAAATAAGTTCCTGTTAATTCCATGTTGGCGTGCAGAGTTGAGTTCGTAACTAAATAATTCTCGTTAATTCGTGCACCATGGCCACGAGGGCAGCTACAGGAATTCCGAATCCTGGCTCTGAAAGTGGCTATCCTGAGTGTGTTTTTCCCCAGGGGTTTCTACACTCCCTCCAAGCAAAAGCCTGGATAGCACCTTACTTCAAGTCCCGGGGCGCCTACCCCGTCCCTGCCCCTAATACACAAACTATTACAGACATTACAGACATACAGGTTATCAGACAAGTTCAACACACACACACACCCCTATACGGGCCTGATGTCCAAGATGTCCCATGCCCCTACACTGAATTATTAACAACAAACAGACACACACACATCTGCCCGAATTCATCTAATAAGTCTACTTTTTCATCAATTTTGGAAAATGTGAAAACAGGCAAATAGAAATGAATTCATGTCGTGGTGTAGTGGTTAGCACTCTTGGCTGTCACCCCGGAATCCGGGTTTGATTCCCGGCTCTACCTATCTATGTCTACCCCTTATTAATTCCGTTTTCAACAGGGTCGGGGATGAGATGCGATGAAATTCCACATGACTGATGGTTTCTACGGTCGGATGCCAACCTCACGAGATGAGTTAATGAGAGATGAAGATGAATGAAAGTTCAATTTCAAGTAGTTCCAACTATGGCTACCAGACGCCACTGTCACCCAGCGGTGAACGTTGGAACTTGATAGAGCGTTTCAAAACCAAATAAATTACAAATTTAGCTACACGCTGCCAATTGTAGTGGTAGGTTCTTTTACATTCCATAAATCTATGACATGGGCCCGCCGGCTTTATTTGCCCTCCGAAGGAAAGCATACTGAAGGATTTTAACGCTCTTAAAAATCCAACAACTTCGGCCGGGTTTGAACCCGCGATCTCGAGCATAGCAGTTCAGCATGCTACCAACTACGCCACCGAAGCCGACAATTCCCGGCTGTACCAAAAGAAGATTAATTCTGGTTTGAGGGTTTGAATGAGGCAAATCGACAAGATGAGGGTTCGATTCCCACCTAGGACATCGTGGATGTGGTTTTCCATGTGGTTTCCCACTTCTACTCCAGGCAAATGCCGGGATGGTTACTAACTTAAGGCCACGGCTGCCTCCTCCTCAGTCCTCATCTGAATCACCAATACACACACTAATACAGGCATCGCAATAACTCTGGTAATCACTCGGGGCTACATGATCACCATGTCGCTAAGCAACAACAACTGACTCAATAAACCTGTTAGTGTGTTTACTGATGACTAGGGCTTGGATTTTTAGGTGCTAAAAATCGGGAAAATATGTATTTTTTATGGATTAAAAATACCTAAAATATGTGACAAAAAAGTAAAAATATTTAATTATAATTTAGTTTATATACAATATGCAGTACTCACGAATGCAATTTATGCTATGTCTCACTGACTGCTGAAGAATTACAATACACAACGAGAAACATCTTCAGGTTGTCCATCACAAATAACCGACGATTATCGCGAAACTGCGGCAATATGTTTCTTGCCCGTGAGGTGTTGTGTAACTTGAGATCGCTGTTCAGCCTTGATTGCTTTCCCACATGGTTGGCAGAACAGAACGTCCCCAGGAGAAGTAAAATTATCTTCAAATTCTGCAACATACTGCTGCGGACGATAACTTGTAGTTGCTTTTACTTTAGGCATCGTAGAACTGCCTTACACCTCACAGTGCCAGAATTGAACTGCTTGGGAGTGACACTTGTTCCAGATAGCTGGAGAGTTGTAAGATCCAGCACGTGGTGCAATATGACTATGGACAAGGAAATCCCCGGCTTCCACAGTGAGTGGCACGGGGCGACAAGTTAAGAATAACACAATTACAAGCTGACATACGCTCTGCATGAAGGTAGATAGCTCACAGGTTGAAGTAACACATAAGAGAAATGCAATAAACTGAAAGATCTAGCATACTGATTTAAAAATGTAAATATTATGTATTTTTATGTGCTAATAAGTGAAAAACAGGAATTTATGTATTTATAGAAAAATGCATAAAATATGTATTTACATTTAAAAAAAAACTAAGAATCCGAGCCCTACTGATGACAATATTATGGTTCAACAACGCTGTATTTAAGTCTTATTTAGGAATTTCTGAAGGAGCAGTCTCGGTCTGGATACGCCCCTGGTGTTAGCACCAAGCGTGGGCAGTTCCGGGAATGCTTGTAATACTCTATAAAACAATGGAATGCTTTATGCCAATCGCGGACACAATAGCTTATTATCCATATCTCCGCCATTAAGTTCTTCATTGAACAATTAATAGCACGGAGGATTAGTTTGCATTCGTCCGAACTTTGCGCTAGAGAAGTGTCTACTCCCATTTGCCCACTATACAGGGTGCCGCTTGACACGGTGGGTGAGTGGTTATCGTGTCGGATTACTACCCCCCCCCCCAAGCTTGCAGGTTCGCTCCTGGCCGTGGTAAGTGTTTTTTTTAAGGCGACAAAAATCACGATAGGCATGTCATACGATGTTGGCATGTTAAATAACCCATTTGAATTCGTTAGGCCGTGTTCATAATGGCAAAATTAATCTCGGGATTTTCCGTCAACACAAAGTTCCTCATTTCTCTACTAGAAAGTGCTATAGTGTCAAGGAGCTCAGATATCTAACCTCCTTGACGTTCATAGTGCTTCAAGGAACAACGGAATTCGACATGCAAGCTGCCCTCCGGGTGCAAATAACAAAGCTTGCACCCGGCACCCGAGGCCATACGATATTATTATTATTATTATCATCATCATCATCATCATCATTATTATTATTATTATTATTATTATTATTATTGCAGGGTGCTTTATAGTATAATTCCTGACTGTCTGCGTGGCTCAGCGGTAATGTTCTCGCCTGCTGTACCCAAGGTTGCAGGATCGAATCCCGGCGCAACCAGTTAGCATTGTGGGTGCGCAAATGCGAGGGAGCCGTGTCAGTAGATTTGCTGGCACGTTAAAGATCACCTTCGAGGCAAAATTCCGGCGTGTTTAAAATCCACAGTAATTAAAAGGGGCGTAAAACCTATAACATTATTATCATTATGAGTATAACTCCTCACTTTTGGTTTGAATAAGAACTCTTATAAGTAGTCACCACTTGAAAATAATAAGCTCTGTTGCTGTTGTTGTTGCTTATTTTAGGGGCTGCGACATCGTGATCATGTAGCCTCGTGTATTTGGGTGTGAGGGGAATTTGTGTGATAACCCGTGCTATGGTGATGCCTGTACTAGTGTCTGTATTTGTAAATTGGGGATAGTATTAAGGAGGGGGCGGCCGTGGCCTTAAGTTAGAAACCATCCCGGCATTCTCCTGGAGGAGAAGTGGGGAAACCACGGAAAACCACCTCCAGGATGGCTGAGGTGGGAATCAAACCCACCTCTTCTCAGTTCTCCCTCACAAGGCTGAGTGTACCCCGTTCCAGCTCTCAGACCAGAATTAAATTTCTTGGCAGTTCCGGGAATCGAACTTGGGCCTTCTCCGTGACAGCCAAGAATGCTAGCCACTACGCAACGAGGTGGACTTGCCTGGGGGTTGTGTCCTGATTGCGGTCATTCCAGATTGCGTTCACCTCATTAGCAGTCCAGATTGGGGTCACTTTCATTTTAGGAAAGAAGTATAAACATTCCAGCGTCCAGATTGCGGTCACTTTTCTTGGGAGACCGGTCCTTGGTTCTTGGTTCTTCCCGACTGACGCATACCTTCCGTAAGTTTTGTGGATAACAAGGGGAAACTGATATTTCACTATCTAACCAAAGAATACAGTTCAGTGTTCAGCTGAGCACACCCCCTAAAACATCGCTTTAAAAAATCAAACTGACAGCACCTCGTGAGGCAATGATTATAACATTTTCAGTCTTAAGAATAGAAACGTTTCAGGATCGGAATCAACGACCATCACTTTAAACAAATTTGTTTTAACGGGAAATGTTATACTTACAGGGTATACTTTTAATTTCTGCCCCTCCCCTCCCATTTGAGACGCGAGATATCTATTTTTATAATAGTGTATATGGTGAAAAACGTTCTTTTTATTACCTCGAAAAATTCGTCTCGTAAAAGTAATTTGTTTTGCGTTTGATTCTAAATCCCCTTTGTAATCAATTTTTGTCCCCGCCCCCTCCTACACACAAAATCAAACATTTGAAGTTTTAGATTTATTAACATTCCAAAGAGAACTGACATATGGCATGTACCTCAACATTGGCAGAGGGGTGGAAGTGAAAGGTGAGGAAATCCCCAGGGGAGTTACAACCGGATCGGTCTCCCAAGAAATGTGAGCACAATCTGGACGCTGGAATGTTTATAGTTCTTCCCTAAATTGAAAGTGAGCGCAATATGGACTGCTAATGAGGTGAACGCAATCCGGAATGGTCGCAATCAGGAAGACACCGCCTGGGGTACAAGGATAGCTGAGGTAGGAATAGAATTTGGGCCTCAGAGAGTTCAGGTCTGAGCAACAGTAAGTTATTGGATTTGCGCCTTCCAGAGAAATATTATACTAGATAATGAAAACGATGTCGGAAATAACGCGTGGAGCTGGTAACATTACACTGTCACGTCTACCTGATATGTTTGATGAAACTAGCATTCCTTTGGTAACTCGCTGAATCCGAAAATGGCCTCCATTTTTGCTGGAATGATTCGCAATTAGAAGAAAGAGGATTGAAACGTCAGATGAATGGTAGTTCTCCCATTGCGTTAATTAGCCCAACTACCTCGAAATAACGTAGAAATAATACTTCATAGCTAACTAAATATACACCAACATGCGTGATGGACTAAAATCGTCAATAATGCAAACTAAACGTGGTTGGTTGGTTGGTTCCTCAAGAGGCTACGACAACGCTGTCATGTAGCCCCGTGTACTGTGGATAATTTTTCTGATAACCGGTGTTAATTGTGATGGCTGTATTAGTGTGTGTGCTATCTGTGATTCAGGTAAGGACTGCAGACGATCCATTTTCAAGTAGTTTCTACTTTTGCTACCAAATGCCACCGTCCACGACACCTAGCTGCGAACTTGCCATTGCAACCAGCACCTAGTGACGAACGTTGGAACTAATAGAGCATTATCTAATCCAACCCACAAATTTTAGCTTCACACAAGTGTAGTTAGTGGAAGGTTGTGTTACATGCCATAAATCTATGACAAGGGCCCGTCGGCTTTACCTCCCCTGCGAAGGAAGGCATAGTGAGGGATTTTTATTGCTCTTAACAAATCCGACGACTTGGGCGGGGTTTGACCCCGCGATCTTGGTCATAGAAGCGCAGCTTGCTACCAACTACGCCACGTACAGAACATGACATCTACAGGCCACAGTATGAATAGAATTTGTGCTTCTTAGCATTTAAAATCCAAAATGTACTACTGTATTTTGAATTCTTAATTTCACTTTTATAGCTAACTAGCAGAAGTACCCGTCCTTCGAACGGTGTTCGGTGTTAACACCAGACATTATCAATTGAGCTACTGTTGCAATGGTTAGCGGTTTGTCATTCCTTCATAAGTTTATCAGAACGAAGTTAGTTTTCTGGGAATATCACACACACTGTTAATTTAAGGGTCTTAAAATGTGCTTTTCGGAGACCCTTCATAGACTCTCGAATTTTGTGTCTCACATTGAGAAGCGCAGCATATGCTTTGGTCGTCCTTCTAGGATAATGTTTATATTTCGCCTATTTTAGCGTGTATTTTGAGAAGTTTTTCCCTATATCCACCCTTCTACTGTATGAAAAGTACGGTGAAGAGTTTTATAAATGATTGGCGTATTGACTCTCATGGTTACCATACCTAATTTTACGATGCACCAAGCATCCGAACACGAGGTATAGGCGTACATAAAGATACACAGAAAGACAGACAGACAATTCTATTGTCTACAACATATCACCCAGATATCCAAATATTGGTATATCTACCACATAGTATAAAACAAAATCATCCTTACGATGATCCCGTGTGTCGACAAAAGAGAGAGAAAAAAAAAAGATTAGTTAAAATGTGCTCTCAAACTAAATTCACCTAACTTGTACTTCCTGACGTGAAATAGAATTGAAAGCCTTGTAGACGAAACACAATACACGTCACATAAAAAATGACCCTCTACGTTGTGTTAGGTCCCCATACACAGGAAGACCTCTTTAATAAATTATAAAGGCATGTAGTGCATGAAAATTCAGGTTCTTTAGACTCAAAATGCCTGAATTCCTAAAAGCCGCAAAAATGCTGATTCAATTCAGGAATTTTTGAAAATAATGTTGCTGTTTGGAGATATAATAGACCTTCTGTAGTATAAGTCACTCGTGAAAATTGCATGAAAAATTTCTAGGTTACCCCTTCACCCCCTTAATTGCATTGATGAATTATACAGTCTACTTTGGTTCCGTGATAACCTTATAGCCATTTGCAAACTTTCACAGAAATGTAATAAATGGAGTGACATTGCTTCTTACAGAAATAGATGGAAAGTTGGATGCCACCCCTTGAGATAATGTTGTCAAGGTAACCGATTTGCATTCCTTCATTAGTTTGTTAAATTAAATTAAAATAGTTTTCTGGGAATATTTCAGAAACTGTTGGTTTTAGAGCCTTATACAGTAGAGTCTCGCAAACTCGGCCTAATGTGGACCGAAGGGTGGCCAAGTTCGCGGAAATGTCGGGTTTTCTGGAAATGTGTTAAAAAAGACGAAATAAGCTGTTTGTTTTGGTTTAAAAGTAATGCAATGCAGTACATTTATTTGTTTTTAACTGAAACACAAGTTTTAAAATGATTAAGCCACTACAATTACAGTACTTGAATATGTACAAAACAATTCCCGTAGGCAAATAGTTTTTTCTCTTAATGAAAATTACCATTTACTTTTTTGCACAAAAAAAAAGTAATGTTCTTTTGCTTTTTGCTTTGAAACCTGTTTCTTGACGCCTCGTCACGAAGACGGCGAAGAAACAGAATTGCGGAGAATGCGCAATCAAATAAATACAACGCTCTGTGCGAGAACCGTTTGTTTACTTCTTACTGCCAACAGTTTGTGCCTTTGCAGTACTGTACTGTGCAGGTCGTCGTTACTCTTCTTACTATGTACCGTAGGTCAACTTGTTTCGCGTCGTATTTAACCGTCGATAATTCCATTGATGGAGAAGACGAAAGAAAACATAATAACGCTCTGTGCGGAAACACAAAAACAAACAAAAATCATGATTATTTTCTCCTGTCAGGGTGGCCGAGAAATCCGGAGTGCCGGGTTAGCGAGAGCCGAGTTTGCGAGACTCTACTGTAATGTAGTTTTCGAGGACCCTTAGGGCCCCCCGAGTTTTGTTTCTGGCACCGAGGGGCTTTGTCTCGTCGTTGTACGCCATAATATAATACTACTAATAATAATACAGGGCACCCGAGAATGTTCTCCGCAGTGGGTACGTGCAGCTGTGAGTGGTTGAGTCATGAGTTAAGTTGGCTGCACTGCTCTGTGTTCTTCAAAGCGGGACTCCCCGTGTGGGCTGTCAGTGTGTATTGCGATAAGCGGGCGAGCATGCATATCTTCAGTGTGTATTACAGTCAGCGAGCGTTCGGATAGATTGGAAGAGTGCAACAGTATACAGGCGGTAATGTTTACTATTGAAGAGAGAGTTTTTTTTTGGTGGAATACGTTTTTCGCGAAGGCGATCGGTTTACAGAAAATGTAAAATTAAGATTTCAGGCGCGGTTTCTTAATTCAAAGTGTCCAAACCATGATACTGTTCGGGATTTGGTAAGTAAATTTCGTGTGACTGGCTCAGTTCACGATGTACCGGGAACAGGCGGGCCTACGCTTTAAACAGACGAAAAACTTGTGAAATCTCCAATATAATGTTGCGTGGTCCAAGTAAATCAACACGAAAATTAGCTCAACAAACAGGAATCTCTAAGTCGACAGCACATAAAGCTGTAAGAGACAAGCTTCAGTTGTTCCCTTATAAAGTTACCGTGGTTCATGAATTAAAACAAACTGATTACGGAAAAAGAGTGATGTAGGCCTACTGTGAATGGTTCCAGCATCAGTATGAATGGCTGTCGTGAGTACAAAGTTTACTGTTTATTTGTTATGATGCAAGCGGCAGCCGTGCTACCAACGTAACTGCTGTAGCTAGCTCTCGCAGACGCATATAGGCGCTGCGGAGAACATTCCCGGACTCACTGTATAATACAGGGATAGGAATATAATAGACCTGCCGTACCACACCCGCAGATTTAAATCGCGTGAAAAAATTCTAGAGTACCCCATGACCCCCCTTAAGCGCATTATACGTATTAATGAATTTTACAGCTTAATTTTTTTCCGTTGATAACCTTCTAGCCGTTTGCAAACTTTCACACTAATGTAATTAATGGAATTGCATTGCGTCATACAGCAATAGATGGACCTCCGAGAATTTGTTGCCATTGTTACCGGCTTGCAATCGTTCATTAGTTTATTAAATGAAATTAGTTTTCTGGGAATATCTCAAAAACGGTTGGTTTTAGGCCCTAAAGGGTCCCCGAGTTTTGTCTCTCACATTGAGGGGCTGAAAATGAGCTTTGTCTCGTCCTTCTTCGCCTATTTCAGCATGTAATTTAAGGGGGTAGGCCCCCCTTTTATGAGAGGTACGGAGAAGAGTTACATCAATGATTAGTGTCGTGCCTCTGATGGATATCGGTACCAAATTTTACGTTGATACACCCCGCCGTTCTCGAGTTATAAGGGAACAAATTTGTCCACAGACAAACAAACTGACAGACAGACAAAAACAATATTTTCGCGCGCATCCATCATAAAACAGTCTGAATCGTGTAAATAACACAGATTTCCGTATAAATTCAGAAAAAAATACAGACAAACTTTCATTTTTATATATATAGAGATATCCCTGACCGCTCGGTGTTGACCGTGTTTTATTGCACACATTTAGGTTTTACTCGCTAACCGTTGGAGATACACGAAACGTGATATGGAACTTTCAGATAGAAAATTAAATGTTAAAGCTCGTGTATGCCATCGAAAGTTTGCTATTTCTTAGCGTTCTCTTTTTATTTGAAATGGAAATATGAAATTTTGAAACCAAAGGGTGTAGTGACGTCACAAATGTGGGTTTTACTCGGTAACCGTTGGAGATACACAAAAAGTGATAAGGACCCCTCGGATAGGAAATTACATTTTAAAGCTCGTATGTGCCATCAAAAGTTTGCTATTTCTTAGCGTTCTCTTTTTATTTGATATGGAAATATGAAATTTTGAAACCAAAGGGTGTAGTGACGTCACTAAAATGGTCGCCATTTTTAATAGTGCAAAATATCGAAATCAAAAGTATCCTATATGTAAACCTGGTAAATCAGCTACATCCATGAAAAATTTCCATTTAAATCGTACCAGTGGTACTTGCGTTATTGAGTAACACACAGATAGACAGACAGACAGACAGACACACACCATCTCATTTTTAGCCTACTTTTCACATTTTGCAAAAATTAGGAAAAAGTAGACTTATGAGATCGATCCGGGAAAATGTGTGTCTGTCTGTCAGTCTGTCCTTCTGTCTGTCTGTATGTATGTCTGTCTGTCTGGCTGTGTGTGTGCCCCCCACCCCCCTATCAACTCCTAAACAGCTGCAGCAATCGAAACCAAATTTAGTATAAATAAAGATGTATACAGGAATATCTCAAGCCCATATTTGAAAATGATGTCAGTGCTACCAACTGCTGAAAAAACGCAATAGAAATTTGAGCTCCATGTTGGATATCATGGAAGGTATGCATGGGAGCTTTTCCAAGATTGGTACACATGTAGATAATCCTATTTCAGTTTAATTTCCAGGAGGCCATACATGACAGTGTTGCCAAAATAATTTAAGCCTTCTGATAGGTCCAATTTGAAAATGCATATAACTTCTGCACTATTAATTGGATTTCAACCAAATTTTGTATGTAATATGTTTACATAAACAGATATGACTGAGTGTATTCTTAAGAGCCACCAGGGCTGCCAACTGTTAATAATTGCTCTCTCTCTATTTTCTTCATCCTAATACCAATATATCTGAAAGTATGCAAGCCGACAGCTTTAAACTTTGCAAACGTATAGTACCTGACATTTTAGATGAATTTGGGGTAACTTATATACTTCAGTTCTACCAACATGATTCTAGGTCTGCTGATAGAACCAATTTTTAAATACAATTAACTTCTATGCTATCAGTTGGATTTCAACCAAATTTCGTATGTGCTATGTGTAACATAACAGA
This sequence comes from Meconema thalassinum, assembly GCA_946902985.2. Classification (NCBI taxonomy): domain Eukaryota; kingdom Metazoa; phylum Arthropoda; class Insecta; order Orthoptera; family Tettigoniidae; genus Meconema; species Meconema thalassinum. Next base: position 945,426,192 of record OX336388.2, on the reverse strand, counting down.
TATGGCTATAAGTATTCTGAAGAGCAATCAGGGCTGCCAACTGTTAATAAATGATGTATATATTTATTTTCCCTAATATCAATATATCAGAAAGTATGCAAGCCAACAGCTCTATACTTTGCACACGTATAGCACCTGAAACTCTAGATTAATTTGGAGTAATTAATATAAGTCAGTGCTGCCAACATGATTCTATGCTTGCTGATAGGTCCAATTTTAAAATACATGTAACTTCTATACTAACAAATGGATTCCATCCAAAATTGGCACAAAAAGATATCATAATATTTCCGATTATTTCTAACTAGCACACGCATGACATTGTTGCCAACATGCTTTTACGCGTGCTGATAGATCCAATATCTAACTGCATGTAACGTCCATGCTATCCACTGGACTTCAACCAAATTTTGTATTCTGTACCTTAAGAGATGGAACTAAGAATATATTCAGTCACCAGGGCTGCCAACTGTAGTGCTCTATTAGGCTACATTATACCAGGAATATTTCGAACTAATTAGACATTTCGATATTTCCAACTTAATTTCGTCATTATTCTAAATAGGTTCACATAGGCCTACAGTAGAATAATCATTGGCATGAAAAGTTGGCTCTTTAGTTCGTCACGGAACTTCGTGTTATATATTAGTATGATTTGTTAGAACGAGGCTGTGTACGATATCACATGTACATTATGAGCCTTCTCTACAGAATAATACCTCGCAGGCACCGTGTGACGGACGGGGCACTGTGGCTAGCTGCTGTCGAGCAAAGCACTGGTGCCAGCAGCAGTGTTCCGTGGCCCACATTCTAACCGAGTGTGTGGATCTTGCTGTTACGAAGAAACCTTGGTTTGCAGACGACACTCAAACTTATATTAGCCGATGACGCGGTGGTTGCTGATCGCGTTATCCGCTTTATAAGTGAGAGTGGGTTAGGGCCAGCAATCTAAATTTTCCAGTGAACATTGACTCAACGACTTGTTCGTTTTTGAATGATATTTTTTTTGTTTTTCCGTAATTTTTGTTTATTATTATAATTTTTATTTTTATTTTTTGTTTTATTAACTTTAGGTCTTTTCAAATTTAGGTTTCCACCTCTACATTTTAAATTCAATTCCAAATTTGTATTCTTTAATCTGTGTTAAGAGGGGCAGATGACCTCGTAGTTCCGCCCCTTAAAACAACAATAACTAACTAACTAGCAGCAGCGTAGCGCCCAACTAGTTCAACACATTTACACTTTTAAACGTATTTAATAATCATCATTGTTTACATGAACTTCAGAGTTGTTGCTGGAAATGCTGTCCTTCAATTTCTAAACACACATTGCACCAACGTAGGAAGTTTTGGTACACTCGCTGTAATTCATCCTGACTGATATTTCGTATCAGTGCAGTTATTCCGTTCTCGAGAGCCTCCAGAGTACGCGATTGTTTCTGTATACATTTTGTTTGCGGTTCCTCCACAAGTAACAATCGCACGGCGCTGATACTTACGAACAAATTTACTGCAAACTTTTTCTTGAGAACATAAGTTTCCAATAGGGAAATTCAATTTTTTGTTCTATACCTGACCATGTTCACGGGGTACGAGGTAGGCTACAGCACTTCACCAACTCTATCAATTAAGGTATCTTGCCAGCTGGGAATGTAATCAAGCTATGACCGCAACCGGAGCTTCCCGACCAGCTGTTGTGTAACAGTAAGTGCTAGTCAACTGGCGCTGAATCAAAGCTCTCTACCCGTCACACGGCCCCGGCAAGGCTGCGTTCTATAGAGAAGGCCCTCACTCTCGTTGAACAATACACTGCGACAGAAGAACTTAACATACATCAAGAACATGCAAATTTACATAGATAATGTTAAAGTCAAGTTTCGGGACGCCTCCCCCATTTCCAACCCCAGTAAATACAGTCACCACAGAAACACAGGTTGTCAGAAAATTGAACACACGTCGAAGTACGCGAGGCTGATAACAAAGGTGTCCCAAGCCCCTAGAACGAATTAATAATAACAACAACAACCACAGACACTTGTGATCACAGTGCCCTGCTATATATCCCAAGAGCGCGGGTTTGATCCCCATCTACAAAGTCTGATCTTTTAAAAGGACGGCACTGCGAGTCGTAGACTACGACGTCGGCTTGTCGTATCACATTTGATGATTGCGAGACAAAGATCTCGTCTACATGGCAGTGGAAACGGAATGTCGAGTTGACGGCTCAAGCCAAGAAAGACAGAAAGAAACACAGAAAGAAAGAAAGAAAGAAAGAAAGAAAGAAAGAAAGAAAGAAAGAAAGACCTACACCACGGTGACATAATGACATGTAGCCTGCGAAGAGGCCTGGTACAGTTCTGTCAGATTGATGCAAGTAGATGACCTGCGCTTAGTGCATACCATGAGATGCTACAAACACCCAGTTAGGGGAATTACCACTCCCACAACCCGGCTATTAATTGCCCCTCCTCTTTACCACAGTAAGTGAAGTCGTATTTATTATTATTAATATTACAAGCAGTACCCAGCATGCGTTGCAATGCCAATCAAAGAACCTGTTGGCGTTGCAACTTTGTTATTTGTTGAAGTGCTTTTGGGTACACAATATTTTTTTCTTTTTCCGTTAACTGCCTCTTAACTTTTGTAAAATTGATTTACTAAGAACTCTTTCCGGGAGTGTACTCAACTACTCATCAAAGTTTCATCGCAATCGGATGAATGGTATATGAACGCATACGGGATTTTGTTTAAACGATTCACGCGTCGTCACACATTAGATGAATCTCCTAGTGCGTTACCTATTGTAAAATTGATTTACTAAGTTAGAAACCCTCGCGGGAATGGGAACAACAAGTCACCAAAATTTCATCGCAATATAATTAATAATATAGGCTATGAACGCATGTGGGACTTTGTTGAAACGAATCGCGTGCCAACATTCATTTGTTAAAACTACTCGCGCGCTGTCTATTGTAAATTGGATTTACTATGCATATAATCATCCCGGGAGTGTGCACAACAACTCACCAAAATTTGATCGCAATCGGATGAATGGTATATGAACGCATGCGGGACTTTCTTGAAACGAATCGCGCGCCAACACTCATTTGTTAAAACTACTCGCGCGCTATATATTATAAATTGGATTTACTATGCCTATAATCATCCCAGGAGGGTGCAAAACAACTCACCAAAATTTGATCGCAATCGGATGAATGGTGTATGAACGCATAAAAGACGAACGAACAAACAAACATTCATTTTTATTATACAGGGTCTTCATATTTGCTTGGCTAGGACTTTCTCGCTCATGCGCTCCGCCAGTGACGCCGCAGTTGCCGGCTGCCGCATGCGCGTATGTACGACAGAGTTGGAGCTTACAATCAGTAGCATGCATTTTACTCACCATGCTTACAGTAGATGATGAAAATGTTCCCATCTGCTGCCAAACATACTGGGCATCTACTTATGAAGTTTCCGGTTATTCCGGTTAATTTAGCTTCACTAAGGAAATAACGGCCTTTACGTCTATTTTTTATCGTTTACTGATCCTGTACGTTTGAATCTCTTAGCCAGTTGTTTTATTGTGATTGTGTATAGTGCTGTAATGCCTTATGTGAAATATTCGTTACTTGCACGTGTATATCTGCACAATACGCACATAAAGTGCAGGAAATCGTGCGCTAGAACAAGAAAAAAGTTTCGAGTGAAATTTCCAGGGAGACCCATTCCTATAAATCAGACAATAAAACATCTGGCTAATTTGAGATTCAAACGTACAGATTCAGTAAACAATAAAAATGGACGTTAAGGTCGTTATTTCCTTACTGAAACTAAATTAACCATATTAACCAGAAACTTCATAAGAAGATGCCGATCATGTTTGGCAGCGGATGCGGAACATTTTCAGCAGCTACTGTAAACATAGTGAGCAAAAATGCATGATACTGATTTTAAGCACCGTATTCTGCCGTACATACGCGCGCGCGGCAGCCGGCAACTTGGCCGTCATTGGCGGAGCGCGTGAGCGAGAATGTCCTAGCCAAGCAAATATAAAGACCCTGTACAACTAGTTATACCCAGCATGCATTGCAATGCCAATCAATGACAGATAGAAAGGAATATAATAATAATGTTATTGGTTTTACGTCCCTTTTTTAACAACTGGGGCCTTTAGAGACGCCAGGGTGACGGAATTTTGTCCCGAAGGGGATCTTTAACGTGTCAGTAAATCTACCGACACAGCTCCCTCGCATTTACGTACCCTCAAATGCCAAGTGGCTGCGCCAGGATTCGATCCTGAAATCTTGGTCACAGTAGGCGAGAACATTACCGCTGAGCACGCAGCCAGCCCAAGAAAGATAGAAACTGAAGTGCCTATGGATAAACAACATTCTTTGTTTTTCTGTCTGGTGCCCCGGTCTTTATGCATTATTAGACTGTGCTGAGACATCCGTGTCACCTCGCGATGAATCAGCAAGCCTTTCTCACACCTTGCATTGTGGTGTCATAAGGATACAGTCATAAATCCCTACGCGGTTGTGAAGCCTCCGTGGCTTAGGCGGCAGCACGCCGGCCTCTCACCGCTGTGTCCGTGGTTCAAATCCCGGTCACTCCATGTGAGATCTGTGCTGGACAAAACGGAGGCAGACAGGTTTTTCTCCAGGTACTCCGGTTTTCCCTTTCAAAATTTCATTCCAGCAACACTCTCCACTATCATTTCATCTGTCATTCATTTAATCATTGCCCCACAGGAGTTCGTCAGGCCTCGGCAGCCGGCACAGTTCATATCCTTGCCGCTAGATGGGGCTTCATTCATTCCATTCCTGACCCGGTCGGAGACTGGAAGCAGGCTGTGGATTTTCATTTCCAATGAATATTACTACAGAACTGGCACATAATACTTAAACTAACAGAAAAAAAATATTTTAAAAATGTAACTTTTTGTGGTGGTGGTGGTAGTGGGTACAGTATAATGGACAACAAACATTCTACACACACCCATGTACACGGGGCAACATGACCACAATGTCTAAGCCCCGCAAATGAAATAACAACTGTCTACACATGAAAACTGCAAAACGGTGATGGGAGAATGTAGGAATGTTTGCCACTATTTTTCTCTGACAGGATAGCATTGCATTACAATTTGCTAATATGCTGATTTACTGTGCATACGAGCCTCCGTGGCTTAGGCGGCAGCACGCCGGCCTCTCACCGCTGGGTCCGTGGTTCAAATCCCGGTCACTCCATGTGAGATCTGTGCTGGACAAAACGGAGGCAGGCAGGTTTTTCTCCGGGTACTCCGGTTTTCCCTGTAAATATTTCATTCCAGCAACACTCTCCACTATCATTTCAGTTCATCTGTCATGCATTTAATCAGAGGAGTGCGTCAGGCCTCGGCAGCCGGCACAGTTCATATCCTCGCCGCTAGATGGGGGCTTCATTCATTCCATTCCTGACCCGGTCGGAGACTGGAAGCAGGCTGTGGATTTTTTTTACTGTGCATACGATAGCATAGAGAATACTACAGTCCAATAAATCCTTGAGCAACACTGAAAAATGGCTTCAAATACCATATTCTATCTCCAATTTACACATGCTAGTGCGACAATCACATAACGCAGGTTATCACAAAAATTCTACACACACACCCATGTACAAGGGGCAACATGACCACGATGTCTAAGCCCCGCGAATGAAATAACAACTGTCTACACATGAAAACTGCAAAATGGTGATAGGAGAATGTTGGAATGTTGGAATGTTTGCCACTATGTTTCTCTGACAGGATAGCTTTACATTACATTTTGCTAATATGCTGATTGACTGTGCATACGATAGCATAGAGAATACTACAGTCCAATACAATCCTTGACTGCCAATCGGTCAGTTTTCCCATGTGTCCTTTAGACAATTTTCACCGGACTATCATGATAAAGAGTAAATCGTGGTTGCCTAATGATAACCTGTCCATCAATGGTGCGGCGTTGAATATCATGATACAGTGTTAGTCGTTGTCGCCTAGCGACAATATGTCCGTCAAGTTATTAGATCAGTGAAACGGTGTAGATTTGTGCAAAAGGGCCTAAATGCAGGGAATGGACTGGTCTGTCCGAAATTTAACAAAGCCTAAACTATTCCTCTTGAATCTGGCTATCATATACAACAAGATGTTCAGTAAAGAACATATAGCCTACTTTCTCCTAAATGTATGAGTATAGTTATAACTCGTTGTTATTATCAAAGAGTATAATAGAATCATTTCTTGGTTGAAGACCTTAGAAACTATTTAGGCTACCTCTACCAAACGCCACAACCTAGAAAAAAACTACTACCGTAATTGAAGGAAGATAGATAAGAAGTATCTCAAGAATGTTATGGATCTGGAGACATAATCGACCGGGCTGGCTGCGTGGCTCAGCGGTAACGTTCTCGCTTGCTGGGCCCTAGGTTGCAGGTTCGTATCCTGGCGCAGTCAGCTGGCATTTGAGGGTGCACAAATGCGAGGGAGCCGTGTCAGTAGATTTACTGGCACGTTAAAGATCCCCTTCGGGCCAAAATTCCGGCACCCCGGCGTATCTAAAAGCAGCAGTAGTTAAAAGGGACGTAAAACAAATAACATCATTATTATTGTTATTATTACATAATCGACCTGCCGTGGGCAACATCCAACTTTGAGTTGAGGCATGTCTTTACACGTCTGGTTGTGCATGGCTTTCACAACCCTAATTGAATTAACAAATCTTTCCATGGCCCTACAGAGACGTGTGTATACAAACTATGTGGATATTTTCGATTGCTATTTGCCTGAAATAAAAGCATTAATTAATAACCTGAACTAGCACCAACGGCTAGAATTCAGTTACTATGTGAAATCGTTTGGTTCTTTACTTCAAATAACATTTTCAAATAACGCACAATTGGCTGTTACAAACTCTTTAAAATAAAAAGTAAAAATGTATCGTAGTATCATCTTGCCATTCTTCAAGTTCGATGCGCATAGAATGCCAATGGTATACGGTACTAACCAATGGAGTCCCACGTAGACCAGTCGTGACATCTAGTGGAGAAGTATCGAACAATATAACCCTAACAGGGCGAGTGCATTCTAGTGGCCATAACAAGAAACTTTTCAATAAAATCTGGAAGTTAATAAGTAGGCTGGCGTGCAGTTACCTTTTTGGCTGCTAGATGTCTCGAGCAAATCTGCTGGTGAATTATGTTTTAATTAAATATATATTTTCCACCGTAATATGCAAACTATAACGCTTAATTTTAAAACGTCTGAATCATTACAAAACAATAAATACAGTATATAAAATATCAAGCAAAAAAAAATAACTCTGATGGGGTTTGAACCATAGGCATATGAGTGATAGGCCAACGCTTTACCACGGAGCCAATTGTGCCAACGAACATCGTTGTATATAAAATGACTTACATATAACTTGTTAGCAAATAATGATTTAGACTAAACGATTTCATCAGTGGAGTATATTATTTATTTATAAAGCATTTCATACAAAGTTTATTTATTTTGTATCAGTACGCTATATTGCATGCAATACTCAAATTAGTGAAATATAAGTCAGGCACAAGATATCCGCTGCCATCTTGTCTTCTTACCGAGAAGGCTCAGCTTTTTAAAACAACTTCTGCACTGTAGTATTACAAAATAACCTTTTAATTTCGAACGTGCCTCTTCCTTTAGAACAGTTAAATCGATTCTCGGCTCGATAATCGGAACTGGTAGGTCCCATGATATGGATTATAAAGTTTGCATAAATCGCACGGCCGCCATCCTGAAATGGTACGGCGGATGACCTTGTGGTTTGGTCACAAGACGCGTCCTATATGAAGGTATGTTATTACCAAATTTTGTAGAGATCGGATAATTTGGTTAGTCGCTATTTGATTTTACGTTTTGAACGTTTGAGTGGCCGCCATTCGGTTTTGGTAAAGATGGCGGCGATATAAAACACAACACTGAGGTGCCCATAGCTTGTTCTACCTCTGTACCAAATTTCGTTCAATTCGGTTTCACCGTGTTCGAATTGATAGGGGGGGGGACAGACATTCAGAGTACACACACTCACACACAGACTCACACACACACACACACACACACAGACACACAATTTTTGGCCCTGTAGTGATCTCATAAGTCTACTTTCATTTCTTTAAAAAATCGAAAATAGGCTAAAAATAACTTTTCGAATCCGACTGGTAGTTCCAGAGATTAGCGCGTTTAAAGACACAAACACACAGACAAACTCTTCAGCTTTATTATATTATAGTATAGATATTTCCGCTATGATTTTTTATCATGACAAATGTAAGATGAAGATTCAAGCTAATCCCATTGAAATTGAGTCATTAAGCATAATTAACACTCCGAACAGGAAAGGGTTGCAATTCTGGCTGTATAACATTCATTTTAAACATAGCACATGACATGCTAAAGCCCATGGGAACGACTATTTTTTCTCAAGTGCCTATATATGTTGCCCTAGTGATTTATGCTTTATCTAATTTAAAATATTATTGCAATGCCAGTAGATTCGGATAACAAAAGTGTGAATGCGGAAAAAAGACTTGCGGATGCGGGGCGGATACGGATAACAATTGTGCGGATGTGGGGCGGATGCAGATAACAGTCGTGCGGATGCGGGGCGGATGCGGATAACGTTTTGTTTATCCGCACATGGCTTTATGTATAGATTGTGGAATTGGGTTACTGTAGGATTTAAGGCTTCCTGTTATGTCCCTCACACTTTTGTGTTACATAAATAATTTGTGGCCTGAAACTTTCCTTGGAGTGCGTGCACACAACTCACCCAAATGTCATCGCAATCGGATAAATGGTATATGAACGCATCTAGGGGACATACATACAGACAGACAAACTATCACGTAACATTGATTTTTATATAATAGATATTATTACTATTGTTATCTTTACATCGTTACGCCTGTCTAATAAGGAGCGATATCTAGCTGATCTTGCTTTCTTGTCCTCCCAAAATCTCTTCATCTTCTCGCTATGGCACTTTCTGCGCTCCTCCATCCAGGTTCTGTTAGATGCAATGTTTGGGTGGTCTGAAAATTGATGAGTGTCAACTAATTTTCTAAAATAAGATCTGTCCAGTGCCATATCGCTTAAGATGTCTATTTCCTCAAGGTCTTATACAACCTCAAGAAGCCAGTATTATTATTATTCATTCATTCATTCATTCAATTTCGCTAATCGGCCAACAAGGGACCACGATAAGCCTCATTTTACATTCTGGCATTTGTTCATTTTTCGCTTGATCCACATTGTCTTCATGAGCTCACTGTGTTTAGCACGACGTTCTTCTGTCCATTTCGCACCAGTTGTCCGTTTTTCGTCCCGAAAAGTCCCAAACGTCTCGATGGCTGCTCTATAAAGATTTCGGTCTTGTGCATCTTCTGCTCGTATCCCCATTTATTTCATATCTTTCTGGACGTTAACATACCACGGCATTGTAGTTTTTGATTTTGAGTCGAATATACTGAAGATACGTTTCGTCCATCGGGAGTCGATCATCCGTCGTATATCACCGTAGAAGCAAACTCTGCGTTTTCGCATTGTGTCTGTAATCTTCTCTATCCTCGAGTATATTTCTTGCCTGGATTTTCTGATGTAGATGCCATTTTTGTAGTCTGGGCCAAATATGCTGTGTAGGTTCTTTCTTTCTTTCTTTCTTTCTTTCTTTCTTCCTTCACGAGCAAACATTTCTCGGATAGGATAAGGCATTCAGATGCATATAGCGGTACTGGTTTGATGACAGTGTTGTGGTGACGAATTTTTGTGTTCATAGAAAAGCACTTTTTGTTATATATGTTGCGGGTGGTTTTGGAAAGCGACTTCCATTTTCTTGATTCTTGCTTCTATGGCTTCTTTGTCAAGGCCATTTTGCTGGATCCATTCCCCAAGATATTTAAATTTATTAAAATGGTTTATCGTTCCATATTTGGTGTTTAGTTGTGCTGTATCATCCTTGATGTTCGACATTACTTCTGTCTTTTGAAAGGAAATTTGTAATCCTGTTTGTTCTGCTACTTCCTTCAATATATTTATCTGTTCTGTTGCACTTTCGAAATCTTCTGTCACCAGGGCTAAGCAATGCAATGCTAAGCAATCTATTTCCACTCCGTTTTTCTTTGTCCCGATTCTTAAAGGTTTGTAAAGGCCTCCTTCTTTTAACTTCTGTCGCCAATTCTGTATTACCTTTTCAAGCACGCAGTTATTCTTCTTCTTCTTTAATCGTATCGGCCAACTAAGGACCACGTTATTTCAACTGGCTTCTCTGGGCTTTGATCTTTGCCCAGTGTTCCTTCATACGTTGCCGGTGTTGCTCTTTTCTTTCTTCCGTCCACATCTTTCCCGTCTTCAACTTCGGTTTTTCTTGAAAACCCTGGTGGTCGTGTAGTTTCTTCCTGAGGGGATTGCGTTCTTGAATATCCCCACAGGTAATTTCCATCTCTTGCAGGTCACTTTCCACCTCTTCGAACCAGGCTGGCTTGGTCTTCTTATTTTTTAAATAGTTAAAGATCCGGTTCGTCAATCGTGTGGGTTTCATTCTAAGCAAGTGGCCATAAAATGCAATCCCCCTTTTCCTCATTACATCAGAGATCTTCTGGACATGAATATAGGCTACAGCTCATAGTTATGCCGTCGTCTATATTCACCGTTGTCTTTAATCGGGCCAAGAATTTTCCTCAAGATCTTTCTTTCCTTGATCTCCAATTTTTCTACTAGGCCTTTCTTGTTCATGGTGAGGCATTCCGCTGCGTACAGAGCACAGATTGGTACAGAGCCTCTGGTCGTATGACAGTGCAATAATGCCCAGTTCAGGGATATTGACTTTTTATTGTAAACGTCCTTGGTGAGTTGGTACGCCATTTCCATTTTGTTCATGCGCGAAGTGAATGTTTCTTTCTCACATACGTTGGGTTCTACCACTCGCCAAGATATTTAAACTTATCTGTCCGTTTGATTTTCCCCTGGTTTACTTTTAGCTCCCTTGGTGCTGGCTTGATGTTGGTCATGAAGTGTAGCACGCAGTTATTATTATTATTATTATTATTATTATTATTATTATTATTATTAGACCCTATTATTATTATTATTATTATTATTATTATTATTATTATTATTATTATTATTATTATTATTGGGAACCTCCGTGGCTTAGGCGGCAGCACGCCGGCCTCTCACCGCTGGGTCCGTGGTTCAAATCCCGGTCACTCCATGTGAGATCTGTGCTGGACAAAACGGAGGCAGACAGGTTTTTCTCCGGGTACTCCGGTTTTCCCTGTCACAATTTTATTCCAGCAACACTCTCCACTATCATTTCATTTCATCTGCCATTCATTTAATCATTGCCCCAGAGGAGTGTGTCAGGCCTCGTCAGCCGGCACAGTTCATATCCTCGCCGCTAGATGGGGGCTTCATTCATTCCATTCCTGACCCGGTCGGAGACTGGAAGCAGGCTGTGGATTTTCATTTTTCATTATTATTATTATTATTATTATTATTATTATTATTATTATTATCAGTAGAACCCCGAAATACCGGATATAACGTGAGGAAAGTGCGTCCCCCGTGTATTTGGGAATTTGTGTGATAACCTGTGTTATTGTGATGGCTGTACTAGTGTGTATATTTGGTGATAGAATTGGGAAGGAGGTGGCCGTGGCCTTGGGTTAGGGACCATCCCAGCATTTTCCTGGAATAGAAGTGGGGGGGGGGCGGACTACGGAAAGCCACTTCCAGGATGGCTGAGGTGGGAATCGAACCCTCCTCTCCTCAGTTTTGCCTTACGAGACTGAGAGAACCCCGTTCCATCCCTCAGACCAGAATTAAAATTTATTTGCAGAGCCGGGTATCGAACACGAACCTCTGGGGCGACAGCGATATTGAGTTTATAAAGTAAACGTCGTGAGGATCTGCTTCACACAGATCCTATCTTGACCGTGACCGGTGCATTCCAAAGTGTTGCACTAAAGGAAACAATGGTTGGTATCACACATTCTTGACTGCTGAATACTGTGCTCAAGCTCAACACTAGAGTTGGTATCATGCAGTGGCGACTGGCGGATACTTATCCTGGGCGTTGCACTATATTCATTAAGGGGAAGGTAGGTGGTAGGGTAAAAGACAGCTTGATGTCAGTGAAAACTGTATTCAATTGCGCCGTAAAACGGATGTACCTCATTCATAACGAATGCCGCAGTTCATAGAACATCACATTGTCGTCGGATTAAATGGATTGGGCTATAAGTTAGTCTACATGAAAACCTTCACGAGAACAAAACAACATCGGTTATATAAGAGGACGAGAAAGAACCGCGAGTGTCACAAGTACACATTGCAGGACATAGTATCGGTAGTCGACTGAGCATCTCGGATGTTTCAGTCTGCGCCTCGGCTCCCTTGTTGCAATCAGAGGGCAACGACCAGCCGACTTAACTGTTGGGATAGGACTTACTCGGTCTAGCACAGTGGTTCTTAACCGGTGGTCCGTGAGTACCTCGGGAGTCGTCCGTGGGAAAAAAGGGTCCACCAGCACTTATAAAAAGGTGGCCAATAAATGGGGATTTCGAAAACGATGTGCGTTGAACGAGAATCGTCCGAATGTATTCGCAGCGATGACTATTCAGATTTAGAATTGAAATATCTTTAAAATAAGTGTTATTGAGGAAGGGTTACAACTGATTAGGTGTATTCGGAGGTAGATGGGGTTCAGTACATGATTCAATTTCAGGCTGAGCGGTCCGCAGACTTCTACGGGTTCAGAACCACTGGTACCATCTCTACCATCCCCTTCACTATTGAGATCTGGTCGGTGCTCCGGTCTGGCAACGACCAAACGGAAGAGCGCTCCTAGACAGCTGGCAAGCTTTGCTTTCTCACACAGTTCACAGTAACTTACTATAAGAGTTCCGAATTATTAAAGAACAAAATTATGAATTCCTATACATATAACATGAAACGTAGTGCAGCTAAAAATATTATTACGGTATTAATTATTTTTCTTAAAGGAATCTGGTCATTGTGTAACACTGCAACCTTATTATATAAGCGTTCTTCTACAGATTATAAATACCATACTAGCATTTGCTTCAATCTTGTGTCACCAGACCTACCGCTGTTGTCAGATCAGGTGGATCTAATGCTCTTATTCATGAGTATCTGCAAAAATCTCCAGCTACCCATCCTAGAAGACATATCCGCTCTCAATCTCCAGAGATTGAAATCACGACATCCACCCCTTCGTGGTGTTGCAGTGAAGACATCAACCATGTCTGGTGGAGTGTAAAGACAGTTGGAAGAAGTACAGACGTGCCCAACTGTCCATGCCGCGCAAGATATGGCCTAGCCTAAATAGGATCACGGCAAGTCATGGAAGATGTAGGGGTTCCTTCTACAAATGGAGCATCATGTTATCTCTAGAAAGTGACTGTAAAACTCCCCTCATGGTGAGAAAGTGTCAGCTCAGGGCAACATGAAGCACTTCTTTATTCCAACAGCAAAAGCTAGAAGCTAGACATCAATTGTGAAATTCTAACAAGATGTTCAAGAAAGAACATATAGCCTACTTTCTCCTAAATGTATGGGTATAGTTATAACTCTTTGTCCTGATCACCTCCTATTTTCTTTCTATTCGAAATACAAATTGGCACACTGTATTTGAGCAGCACCATTCAAACCATAGTTTATAATTTACTCCAGTATTTTGCAATTTCATCAGCTAACGCGCCAAACAACGTAGGTATTCAGTATATTAACACCGACTGCTAACAGTAATTGAAACTTCGTTGGTCTAAACGTATCACTGGGAGAAACAAATTTAATATACCTACTGCACACCTAATTTTTAATCTCGCCTATACTTGGCAGTGCACTCTATCGGTAATAAGAGGCCATTTTCAATAACACCCCTGGCATGGGTTCACTAACTGGCCGGTATATAGCGCAGCTCGCATCTAGTAGGCAGTGGATAGCTCCCGCATACTGTAGTTCAACTAGTTGCTATTAGATGTCACTCCTGCAGATCCATTGGTGAACTTTGTTTTAATTAAATATATATTTCCATTGCAAAATGCACAATATACCTCTCAATTAATTGTATAACATCTCAGTACCGGTACTCAAAAAACCATAAATATTAAAAAAACAAGCAAAAAAATACAACTCTGTTAGGATCAGAACCCCAGCCAGCCGGGTGAGAGACTAACGCTGTAACCACAGACTTAAATATATCCTCCCAAGTTTAATGTTACCAAGTGGTTTCGATGCAACGCCTTAGCAAACAATGACTTTGACTAAACGATTTCTTTACCGGAGTATATTTCCAACAAATTTCATTTCATACAAAGTTCATATTACTTCTTATTGCATGCAGCATACTCAAATTAGTGAAATATAGGTCAGAACGAGAGGTCAGCTGCCATCTTGTCTGTAACAGAGACGACTCAGCTTTTTAAAGCCACTTCTACACTATCATATTACAATATAAACTTTTAATTTAGAACAGTTTAAACGATTCCCGATTCGATAATCGGAACTGGTGGGTCCCATGTTATGGATTATAAAGTTTTCAGAATTTACACGGCGCCATCCTGAAATAGTACGGCTGATGACCCTGTCGTTTGAGCACAAGACGCGTCCCATATGAAGGTATGTTGTTATCAAATTTGGTAAAGATCCGATGATTAGTTTGCTCGTAATTTAATTTTAAGTTTTGACCATTTGAGTGGCCGCCATTACGTTTTGGTAAAATTGGCGGCAATATAAAACATGACACTGAGGTGCCCTTTGATAGTGCTACATCTGTACCAAATTTCGTTCAATTCGGATTCAACTCGTTTGAATTGATAGGGCGGGACAGACATACAGAGTACACACACTCACACACACAATTTTTGGCCCTGTGTAGATCTCATAAGTCTACTTTCATTTTATTATTATTATTATTATTTCAAAAATCGAAAGTAGGCTAAAAATTGCCTGATTGTTAACTTTTAGCCTACTTTCGAAATCTGTAAAATATGAAGTACACGGGCCAAATGTCCGTGTGTCTGTCAGTCTATCTGTCTGTCTGTCTGTCCCACTTCAGTTTCATGTTTTATATCGCCGCCATCTTAACGAAAACAAAATGCGGCCAACCAAATGTTCAAAGCTTAATTCAAATTACGTCTCAAATAACCATCGGATCTCTACCAAATTTTGAAAAAACACACCTTCATGTGGGAAGTGTCATGTGCTAAAACAATAAGGTCATCAACCATTCAATTTCAAGATGGCGATCGTGCGAATCATGCAAGCATTGTGATTTGGAATGCTATGAAAGTCAATGAGGTTACATATCCAAGCTACTTGACACTATAGAGAATGGAGGACCTTCCTGTTGGCGGAAAATCCCGTGATTAATTTCCTTAACATGCCAACAACGTATGACATGCATGTCGTGGTTTTTGTCGCCTTTCAAAAATCACTTACCACGGCCAGGAGCGAACCTGCAAGCTTGGGGGGGGGGGGGTAGTAATCTGACACGATAACCACTCACCCACCGTGACAAGCTATTTTCAATAATCTACCATGTAAAAGGGTAAAAGCCAAAAGTAGCTGTTGACAAGTTTTGATCACTTAAGAGCTACTGTAACGACAATTAGTGACAAAGTAGGATCGTATATGTGGCTTTTTACGGCCAAGGCATAAGATAAGATGGCGGCTGCATGAAATATTACATTAGAATCGACAACTCAGAATGAAACTGGGTAATTAAGACGTACGTGAGTATCATATAAGATCTCTCACTTTCGTTAATCAAACGAATATCACACTGAAACTAGCGCACAGCAACCATCTTGAAGTCTCAAACCTAACTGATAACTTTCGGTATCCTAGAGCTATAACAACGAAATAATAATATCGTATGGCCTCGGCTGCCGGTTGCAAGCTTTGTTATTTGACAACCAGAGGACAGCTTGCATGTCGAATTGTGTTGTTCCTTGGAATGCTATGAAAGTCAAGGAGTTTAGATATCAAAGCTCCTTGACACTATAGCGCTTTCTAGTAGAGAAAGGAGGAACTTTTGTGTTGGCGGAAAATCCCGAGATTAATTTTGCCATAATGAACACGGTCGACTGAATTCAAATAGGTTCTTTAAAATGTACACAACGTATGACATGCGTGTCGTGATTTTTGTCGCCTTTCAAAAATCACTTACCATGGCCAGGAGCGAACCTGCAAGCTTGGGGGTTGGTAGTCCGGCACGATAACCACTCACCCACCGTGGCAAGCTAATAACGAAATAAAATACGGCCATGTAAATCGCTTCGTATGCCCGATGCAAACGAACAGTGACTCCATAGATTCAAGATGGTGGCTAGGTGTACTATTAAAGTATATACATCTTTATCTCAGGATGTAATTGCAGAATTAAAATGAAACTTGGTAGAAGAGGAGTATTATATAAGGGGAGTCAGTTGCGTTAATATAGAGCGCAGCAGTCATCTTGAAATTTCACAGTTTAAAAATAAATAACATTCTATGTTTAACAAATACGTACAATACCGAAATTCAGTGATATGTATGCCCAAAGGAAAATAACAGCGACTCTAAATCTTCAAGACGGCAGCTGGGCGCAATATTAAAATGTAATAATGAATCATACAGAATATTGGTTGGTTTCTCAGTTTAGGGGCTGCGACAACGCGGTCTTGTAGCCCCGTGTACTTTGGGTGTGTGTAGAATCTGTCTAATAACCGGTGTTAATTGTGATGGCTGTATTAGGGTGTGTTACCTGCAATTCAGGTAAGGACTGCAGGCGATCAATTTCAAGTAGCTCCTACTTTTGCTACCAAATGCTACCATCAACAACACCTAGCTGTGAACTTGGCTAATAGATGCCACCGCAATCGGCACCTGGACGAACGTTGGAACTTATAGAGCGTTAATAAAATCTAACCTACAAATTAAGCTTCACACAATTGCAATTAGTGGATGGTTCTTTTGCATGCCATAAATCTATGACATGGGCCACAGTACGGTACTTCTGAGTAATAAATTATCAATTTGCAACAACAACAAAAAAAAACTGTTTACCTTTCTGCTTAATAAATTGATAAATATTTAGATATTTGCCATTCATACTCCATAGGCCATAATAGAAAATTCATTAAGTGTAACATTTTATTTGTGAGTTGTATTCGCGGAAAATCCCGAGATTAATATTGCCATTATGAACACGGCCTACTGAATTCAAATGGGTTCTTTAACATGCCAACAACGTATGACATGCGTGTCGTGATTTTTGTCGCCTTTCAAAAATCACTTAATATGGCCATGAGCGATCCTGCATGCTTGGGTTGGTAGTCCGACACGATAACCACTCATCCACCGTGGCAAGCTAATTAACTCTTATCTAAAATAATTACACAAAGTTATATGCTCTAAGATACTGGCTGATATTTCTGGGTATTTTGCGGCGACAATCCCCTGAGAATACTCACAATTTTCCAGGATAGTCAGCCACCCCCACCCCGTTCCACTCCCCGAAAAAGAATTGTATATATGCCCCTTCCTCCCTTACATAATAACACAGACGATATAGCCAACTTACCATAGCGTCAAGATGCAGCATGTTGGTGAAGGCAGCTGCGATGCGCCACTTGTGCACAGTGTACCAGACGGTACCCTGGTAGGTGTCCCCGGCGTTGAGGAACAGTACTGGGGGTGAAGCGCCGGTCTTGGCCATCGCTCTGTAACGTCTCACTTCGTGGGCTACCCTCGCGAACCCTCCATAGCACGCATTCTCCTCCCGGCACTTGTTCGAGTTGCGGTCTGTCTGCTCGAAGCGAGCATGCATGTCATTGGTGTGGAGCAGCAGGAGCGTGAAGCCGCCTGGGGTTGGCAGGGCGAGAGACGTCGCCACCAGACTTGTCAACAACACCACGAGTACCGGTACCGACATCGTGAGCGCGCCAACTAGAACTACATGGCTCAAACACAGGCGCCGAGCCAGCGGCCTTGCAGTCTGCGCATGCGCCTCGACTCCTGCATGTTCAGTGGCATCCGGCGCAAATCGTGGGCGTACACACCTGAGTATTAATAGGAAGATTATCGCAAAATGTTCTGAAGGCTAGAAGCATTGTCACCAGACGCAAATCAAATAAATATTCTTCACAGACTCACTAACATGGGCATTGCTAACAGCTGGACTGCGTAGATGAGCGCACGGGGATCTGAGCTTCGAATTCCGGCTCTGATAGCTAAAGCCCTGCGCGGATGCGGATATCCGAGGTTAACCCCACGGATATACGCAAAACTTTTCGCCATGCGGATAGCGGATAAGCTGCAGATAACGTTTGGAGTAAATTTGCGGATAGTGTTAGAATAAAATCGGAACTTGTTGAATATCTTTACTAAGACTCGGATGACATAAGCCTGCCATATTATTCCGTTTTTTTTTTATGACAAATGAAAGATAATGATTTACGCTAATGAAATGAAAATCCACAGCCTGCTTCCAGTCGGACGACCGGGTCAGGGAATGGAATGAATGAAGCCACTATCTAGCGGCGATGATATGAACTGTGTCGGCTGCCGAAGCCTGTCGCACTCCCCTGGGGCAATGATTAAAGGAATGACAGTTTTTTTAGCGTATGGCTTTCAGTGCCGGGAGTGTCCGAGGACATGTTCGGCGCGCCAGAGTTTTGTAGCTGCTTCTATACGGACACCCATTGGGTGAGCTACAAGTACCGTCGCGTGTGGCGTGTTGTCTGGGGAGGAAAGTGTTAATGTAAGGACGAGGAATTGGAAGGTAGCGGCTGTGGCCTATAGTTAGGGACCAACCCAGGCATTTGCCTGGAAGGGAGATGGGAAACCACAGAAAACCATCTTCAAGGTTGCCGGTGGGGGGATTTGAACCTCCTCACCTCCCGGATGTGAGCGACTGCCTGCAGCCACACCGTAACGACCACGGCTAACTCACCCAGTAGGAATGACAGTGGAGAGTGTTGCTGGAATGAACTTTGTAACAGGGAAAACCGGAGTACCCGGAGAATAACCTGACTGCCTCCACTTTGTCCAGCACAAATCTCACAGGGAGTGACCAGGATTTAAACCACGGACCCAGCGGTGAGAGGCCGGCGTGCTGCCGCCTAAGCCACGGAGGCTCTATTTAGGCTAATCTCATTCAAATTATGTCATTGAGAATAATTAACACTCCGAATTGAAGACGGTTGCAATTCTGACTGTATAACATTCATTTTAAACATAGCACGTAACATACAAAGCCTAGGGGAACGACTTTCTCCTCAAATGTCTAAATGCGTTGCTTTAATACTTTATCTAATTAAAAATATTATTATAATGGCAGTAGATTCAGATAGCAAAAGTGCAGATGCTAGATTTCATTAGAAAGCTAACTATTGTAATGGGTACCATGTCTCGACTTCCGGCACATTTCGACATATCTTCGCGTTTCACATCCCCCAGGCCCAAAACCACCGTCAGTTCAAAAGTTTATATATAATTTATGTATATATGTTTCACTTTCTTGTGGACACGATAACTACCACAATTATGCACCAATCACTTCGAATTTTTTACAGAATATGTATTCCTTTAAAATCTCGGTCGAGTTCGTTAAGGGGTACAATCGGTCGAAGGGGGTGGAAATGGGGGGGGGGGGGCTTTTTTTCGAAAAAGTGAAAAATCACTATAACTCTCTTAATATGTGAAATATCGAATCCAATCAAATTTCATACTATGTGTCGGATAAGGGCCAAACATTTATGTTTGAAAAGTTTTTGATAGCACTAACCATTGACCAACGGGGTGGGAAAAGTGGGTTTTTCGAGAAGCATTAATCATATCTCTCTTAATAGGCACAATATCAAAACCGTACAAAATGGACGATATTCCCCTGATAGTTACCTAAAACGTTTGTCTGAAAGAATTTTAGATATGACCCACCATTACGCCAAGGGTGAGAAAAATGATTTCGAAATTATAAGAAAATGTCAAGAGCCATCAGAGGTTGCCATGACAACGCTACTAAATTGATGAGGGATGAGCCATCAGAGGTTGCCATGACAACGCCATTGCGTGAGATCACATTCAGTTTTCCATCTGACTCTGTGGGAAGCGGCTTCGGTGACGTAATTGATAGCATGCTGAACTTCTATGCCCAAGGTCGTGGGTTCAAAGCCGGCCAAAGTTGGCGGATTTTCTAAGAGCGCTAAAAATCCCTCAGTATGCTTTCCTTCGGAGGGGAAGTTCCAACGTTTGTTGCGAGTTGCTGGTTGCGGTAGTATCTAGTAGCCAAGTTCACAGCTAGGTGTCGTTGATGGTAGTATTTGGTAGTAAAATTAGGAACTACTACTTGAAATTGACCTCTGCAGTTCTTGCCTGAATTACAGACTAATACAGCCATCACAATTAACACCGTTTATCAGACAGATTGTACACACACCCAAAGTACACGGAGCTACATGACCGCGTTGTCGCAGCCCCTAAACTGAGGAACCAACCAACATCTCTGCGGGAGATAAAGACGAAATACAAAGTTAATTAAGCTCCAATTGTAAAATACTTTCTCGCAATAAATGAGGTCTGATCCTTCTACGAAAACCTGCATATTCTGCCTATTTTCGCCTATCCCCTAGTTTGCCCGGTGAAATCTACCTCCACCTTCCTACGTGCTGAGAGGATTTTTTAAAATCCGCACAGGGCTCAACTGATAGCAGCCAGCTAGAGTGAGGTTCCCCTCGGGGCTTTTCAAGCTCAAGGTGAAGTAGTTCCCGGACAGCTACAATGTCATCACTCAGTGTGGTACTACACTCGTGGCACGACGCGACGTAGACTGGTACATTTTCAATGCGATATATTAGGACTTAGAGCTGTATTGAGGTCCACCTACACATATCCGTGACATGTCACCTATCATTTCAGTCTGAATTCAGTGATTGTCGGGATGGTAATGTTGGAATTGGCAGCGATTGCTACAATTCTAGATGAAGACCAAGAAGAGGAACAGCGTCAGTTTAAAAATAAAAACGGAAGTGGGTACATGAGGCAAGGCTGAATAGGGAACGTGACGACTGGGGCCCGGATAATTATGTGATTAACTTTTCATAAATATGTTTAAAAATGGAAAATGTGTGATTAAGTTTCCAAAATATGTTCTTAAATTTGTCATATTTATGGCCCCCAGTTACTCGAATTTAGTTGAAACGTCCAGCTGATTGAATGGTCCAGTCCACTTAACAGGCCGGGGCTTGCCTCAGTTTCAGTGTAATATGTCAGAGTAACATTTTGGTAAATAGTTCTTACCCAGTGTGGACTCGTCTGGGAGAGGACATTTGACGTACTTTTCTAACGTACAACGTAGCACTGGATGGTGCAGTTTGTTTAGTGATGTATCAGCCGCTTGACAGAAATGCATGACAAATATCTTGTGAGAACTGGCAGTTTGCTGAACCTGGCCTCACATGTTGCATTTCGGGAAGCAAACGTTTTGTCGGCGTCTTTAACGATGCACATTTCACGTGTTTTTCTGTCACAATATATTGCGTAACTTGTGAACGCACGTCTTCCTCTACAGGTTTCGCACAAATGATATTTACCCATTTAAGATTTGATTGCCGCTGAGCATGGCTGCGCCACCGTTTGTTGATTGTTGTAGCCCCGCGGGGTAAAGAGGAGGACACAGTAACGACACAGTGCAGTCTGCACATAAGTCAAGCAGTATTACGCGCGCTACTGGTCTCAGGAGCGCAGATAAGCGTCACAGGAGCTCATGTCACCACGGACAGCTACTGGTGCAGAGTCATATCCTACACGCGCAACTGTACCTGTCAACGAAGCAGGCTGACGTGTGACACAAGTAAACAGAGAATAGTTCCCATCTCGACCGCCGGCAATCAATTCGTGAAAGGGTAATACAAAATAATACAGCTCCGTCAGTTTTAAAAACGTCTCCGACCTCTCGCACTAAACGTTTCAAAGTAACACATTTCGCACGTTTGGGACGCATCTCATTCGTTGAAACGAGAACGCTACTCTATCAGTACTCAAATCTTTCGCAGCCCACTGTAATTTCAAGTAAAATTTCCCGTGGAGGCTTAATGAGACTGTTAGCTTCAGCCCCCCCCCCAACCCTGCTGCACTTAATGACCGAGGAATTCCAGTCTTGTAAGACTACTACAGTACGGAGACAAGGGTGTACTGACGAAATAGGGAAGCCAATTACTGGATTGCCTGGGGTCGAAAATGTGGACAGCAGTCATCGAAGATTAACAACATGCCAGGAAATATAGGAAATATATACTTATGAATAAACACGCCAGAATATGTATTTATTTATAAAAGTGGCAAAAATATGTAAATATTAGAAAATATTTGCCGTACCGTAGTTAAATAAAAAGTCGCCTCCGTTGCGTAGTGGTCGGCGTGATTAGCTGCCACCCCGGAGGTCCTGGGTTCGATTCCCGGCTCTGCCACGAAATTTGAAAAGTGGTATGAGGACTGGAACGGGGTCCACTCAGCTTCGGGTGGTCCAAATGAGTAGAGAGGGTTCGATTCCCACCTCAACCATCCTCGAAGTGGTTTCCCACTTCGTTTTCGGGCAAATGCCGAGATGGTACCTACTGTAAGGCCAAGGCCGCCTCCTTCCCTCTTCCTTGCATATCCCTCCCAATCTTCCCCTCCCTTCCCTCATGAGGCATCTGTTTGCTTTGCAGGTGAGGCCGCCTGGGTGAGGTGCTGATCACACCTCCCCAGTTGAATCCTTCCGACCAAATGTTTCCAGCTCCAGGACACTGCCCGTAGAGGCGGTAATGGTGGGATCGCTCGCTGAGTCCGTGGGAAAAAACAACCTGGAGGGTAAAATCGACTAAAAAAAAGTTAAATAAAAATATTTTAACACAGCATCTTTTTAATGTTCTTCAACAAACAAAGTACAGAAAGCTTTCCAGGTGAATTATCCGGGCCACATAATTTTTTTTCAGCCCGAGCCTAGCCACAGTATGTAATTCTGAGCCTCTTATTGGCTGTTATAGCTGTGTTTCTATCTCCCAAAATTTTAATAATGGCACCCCGTGGTGTTCGTTAAGCCGCCATTTTGTTCGCTGCCACGGCCTAGGGTGGGGGCTTAACGAAGCCCTGAGAATCAAAACGATCTAAAAATTTTCCGAGCATGGTCTCCAATCAAAACGTCCCTGATTGGCTGAGCACTTATTGGGTCCTTCCCGCCACACAGCCGCAATCAATTCCGCCATTAACCTCAATTTAACATAACCTAAGTTACTTAAATTACAAATATTAATGTTGGTGAAGGGTGGATGACTTGCGGATTAGATAAGCCATTTTTAGTGTTGTCTTCTATAGTTTTGTGGGTGGCATTGTGGTTTTTTGGCAATCTCGTTATCTTGTAGACATTAAGATAAATAGTTATATTTCGGGGGCCTATCACTCAGTAGCGGTTTATCACAACAGTAGCAACTATTACGAATAGCTGTACTTTATTAAGATTTTCCTGCACCTTCGCGAAATAGTGGCGGTGGTTTGAGATTATTTTTGACTACCATTGTGGGGTTTTAATAGTTTTTTCATAGAGCATTTTTGTTGTCTTGTAGGCATGATTGATTTGACATAATAGGCCTGCATGTACATTTTTTCTGGTTTTGGGAATAATGCTCATTAACTATTAAGTGCAACCGTGTTGACCGACTGAAATACATTGAATATTTCGTTTACTAAGGCAACACTGAAATATGGCTTCCAACACGATATGGACTTGGAACTTATGTTCCCTTAACAAAATAATGATACATTAACAAGTCATCCTTGTAATCTCTGCAAATAATAAAAATATTTCCCATCCAATATAGGCCTATTCATGTTGAACGGTAGAACGTTATCAATCTTTATAAAGGCAACATGGAAAAATGTTCATTTTGATCTAGCCTACTTACTCGGAGTCATCTGCATCAATGTCCCTAGAGGTTCAGTTTTTTAAATTCTCCCTTTCCTATGGTCAAATAACACATGGATGTTCCCTATTTTCTTAAGGGGATTCAATGATCTTATGCTGAACTAATTAAGAATAGGGCATGTACCCCAACCCCTTAAAATATGAAGTTATCAGGATAAAAATAATGTCCATAACCATCAGAAACTTGAGAACACAGATCAGGAGAATGTTGATCGACCATGGATGCAAGACCAGAAGGTCTTAAAGAGGAGTGTTTCATTTAGAGGCTTGGAACATCATGGTCAAGACCCCTGTACTTGGGTGTGTGCTCAATTTGTTTGAAAACCCGTTGACAGATCATAAGTTAATCTGTGGCTGGAATCCACTCCGTCCTATGCTAAGCTGTGAGTACTGGGCACCATTAGTGTTCTGTAACTACTGTATCAATTTCTGAAAATTGTGTCATAGGCCTATGCTTAGACAAGTCGCTGAGAATGTTCTCTGAATGGTGAATACCAGTAGGCTAGCCTACTTAGCTGCCTCCTTCACTAGCATTTCCAGGCACCTGGTTAGTTGGTAAAATGAAATAGAAAAATCACTTGAATGATTCAAGTTGTCCTTGATTGCCCTCGTGGGTTAGTGTACCCCATTCCAGATCTTAGTTCAGAATTAGTTTCCTTGACGGAGTTGGAGAAACAGTCACAATGCCTATGGTACTACTAGACCCAGTACGGTACATGTAGATGGAAGCATTGTGAGACCAACCACTAGGTAGCTTATGTCCCATTAGTTGGGAATGTGAGATTGGTTCAACATGTCGGCCTATGTTATTGTATATTTCATTAATGTATGGGATCTAAAAGTGTATCATAGGAATATTAAAGCAAACCATAATATATTACCAGTTGGTCAATTGGATACAACAATTCAATGAAACATTCTGTTAATAATTAAGAAGTGTCGTAGGCAACCAGAGAAGCGACACAAGAAAAAACACCTGAGTCTTCCAGGCAGTTGTCATCAACTGTATCTCACATAGAGAAGAATGACTTAAATGGTTCCTCATGAAACAAACAACTGGTCAATGGCTTGAAAGACAGTAGTAAGGACTTACATGCTGTCAGTAAAAGTGGAGTTAAGAAAGATGTCTGGAATATTTAAATCAGTAGTTGATAGCCAGGATTTTTAAAATTACCGTAGACAATTGCACCTTAATATGATTAGTAGCCTACCGGTGTGTGCAAGATTTTAAATGGTAGGTTTTCCTGTGAACCAAAAAACAGCTCTTAACATGGATTATGTTCAGGTTAGGCCTACAAGTTATTGGGAGGGAGGTTTATTTTACATACCTGTTGCACATAAAATGAGCTTCTGATTAGAACTCTGTGGGAATGTTTAAATGGTTTGATGATACAGGGTTTATCAAGCCACTTTCTATGCATCTTTTAAAAACATTTTAACAATTCATAAATTACTGTCATCATTGCTAATGCTGTAATCTGTCATGTTTTTTTATGCAGCATGAGGAATTAGGAAGCATTGGTAGGATTGGTATATTGAGTGGAGATATAGTAGGATAAAATGCAACTGTGTTATGGAAACCTAAGAGGTATTTTTATTTCTCAACTTTATTTTCTGTAGACTCCAACACAGCCCACCACCAGGGCAAAAAAAAAAGTGTTGGTGATGTTTAATGAGAGCAAATCTTGAAATACTGTGATTTAAG
The DNA here is from genome assembly GCA_946902985.2 of Meconema thalassinum. Classification (NCBI taxonomy): domain Eukaryota; kingdom Metazoa; phylum Arthropoda; class Insecta; order Orthoptera; family Tettigoniidae; genus Meconema; species Meconema thalassinum. The sequence continues at coordinate 945,400,453 of OX336388.2, read as the reverse complement.
TGGTTGGTATCAAAAGCTGTATAGGAAAAATGAAAATGTGAAGTCACGCCCAAGTTTATGAAGCCTTGCCAGACTCCGCTGAAATTATCTTCGATGCAAATCAAGTCTCAATAGTTAAAACTTTAGGACGACCTTTGACATGAGCACTATAATAGGCCTGCATTTAGGATCGACATAGCCTGCAGTAGGTCTTGTGCTACTGTATGCACCTGGGCATGTTTAAAAAAAAAAAACTCAGCCTGCAGGTTAATAAGGTAGTATATCACTATAAATCTATCGCAAGCAAATCCAAGAAGTTACCAGACTGAGAAACTACATATCAATATTTAAACAAAAAAAGGGTGGCAGTGCAAACAGCACTTTTAATCCTTGCTTCATTAGTTAAACCATAATATTTGTACATAAATACAGTAAGGACTTCACATTACAAACGGCCACTTAAATTATATGCCTTATTAGGCATAACCTACAAATTACATGTCATGAAATTGGTAAATATAATCAGGGGCAACATCAATATGCAATGGTCTATAATGTAGTTTTATAGAGCACAAAAGGTTATTGTACTGAATGTATTTCGAACTGATGAATAAAACTGGTGGAAACGACAGCCAATTGATTTACATCCATTACATCCAAAGTAGTAGAAACTTTCAGTTGATTGGCAAGAGTGTTGATTTGTACTTTTATTTTCACAAATTTTGATGAACAGTGTCACGCTTCAATTTAAATATAAACGAACATACAATTCCTCATCAATAAGTGATTTGCACTTCATACTGTCATGAACTGGAATAGATTTCTAGCAATTTAATTTATGTACAAATCTATTCCTCTCGCCGCCATGTTGGTGATAATTGTAAACAAACCCGCGGGCAGCCAATGGCTGGTAATAACTGCCAGCCAATAACAAGCCAGGATGACGCGGATCATAATTCGCGTTTCACTCTCATTGCGTTTTAACTTGAGGTGAGGAATCAGCTGTTCGTTAACGCCACGGGGTGCCATTATTAAAATTTTGGGAGATAGAAACACACTCTATGTCATGCCATTCTCCTGTTTCCGAATCGAGACGGTAGGTAGTAGCTGGGGTCACATCCGATCAAACATGGAGGAAGGTTATCGAGTGAGATGTGGATAATATTCGATGTTGAATTGCATTATTAGCGTGAAACAGGCATGAAACTTGCTTTAGACTTAGACCTTAATGTTGATTGGAACGCTTTCATTTGCTGCGTGGGTTGTTTTAAACTTGATCTAAAGCAAGTTTCATGCCTGTTTCACGCTAATAATGCAATTCAACATCGAATATTATCCACATCTCACTCGATAACCTTCCTCCATGTTTTATCGGATGTGACCACTGCTACTATCTACCGTCTCGATTCGGAACCAGGAGAATGGCATGACATAACAGCCAATAAGAGGCTCGAAAATACATACTCTGGCTAGGCTCGGGCTGAAAAAAATAATTATGCTTCCGGGTAAGGCCCTGTACTGGATGTTCTGCCAACTAATGAAGAATTAATTTTAGCACTAAGGTTCCGTAGTTGGCACTCATGAACGTTCACATCAAACCGGCTGTGTTTCTATCTCCCAAAATTTTAATAATAGCACCCCGTTGTGTTCGTTAAGCCGCCATTTTGTTCGCTGCCACGGCCTAGGGTGGGGGCTTAACGAAGGCCAGTGAATCAAAACGATCTAAAAATTTTTCAAGCATGGTCTCCAATCAAAACGTCCCTGATTGGCTGAGCACTTATTGGGTCCTTCCCGCCAGCATAGGTTTTTTTCAGCCCGAGCCTGGCCAGAGTATGTATTTCCGAGCCTCTTATTGGCTGTTATGTCATGCCATTCTCCTGGTTCCGAATCGAGACGGTAGATAGTAGCATAGGTCACATCCGATCAAACATGGAGGAAGGTTATCGAGTGAGATGTGGATAATATTCGATGTTGAATTGCATTATTAGCGTGAAACAGGCATGAAACTTGCTTTAGATCAAGTTTAAAACAACCCACGCAGCAAATGAAAGCGTTCCAATCAACATTAAGGTCTAAGTCTAAAGCAAGTTTCATGCCTGTTTCACGCTAATAATGCAATTCAACATCGAATATTATCCACATCTCACTCGATAACCTTCCTCCATGTTTGATCGGATGTGAGCCCAGCTACTACCTACCGTCTCGATTCGGAAACAGGAGAATGGCATGACATAACAGCCAATAAGAGGCTCAGAATTACATACTGTGGCTAGGCTCGGGTTGAAAAAAAAATTATGCATCCGGGCCTTAGTGGTCACGAATTCACTAACCTGTACAAGAAACTAGTATTGATGACGAGGCTACATTTTAAAAAAATTATTTCAGAATGTCTCTAAATTATTTTAACATATTGCGGAGTAAACAAGACACCCGCTGGAGAAAGGCGATAACACCTCAGCGCTCCAGGCAAATGCCGGGAAGATTCCTAACTTATGGCAACGGCTGCTGCCTCCTTTCCAATCCTCTCCTGAATTGCAAATGCGGATACCACAATAACATAGGTTATTATACAAATTGACCACGATATCCAAGCCCCTCAATTGAAAGAACAACATCTACCAAATATACTTTTCGGACTTAGGTTGCGATAAATCATGTTGTTTATGTTGGTGACAGAACTCAATATCACTGTGTAAATTCTCCTTTTGAAAAGGATTGGAATAAAGTACAGAGATATGGTTGGTTCTTAAGTTTAGTGGCTGCGACAACGCGGTCATGTAGCCCCGTGTACTTTGGGTGTGTGTAGAATCTGTCTGATAACCGGTGTTAATTGTGATGACTGTATTCGTATGTGTTATCTGTTTTTTTTTTTTTTTTAAATTTAAGTACCGACTGCAACTCAGAATTTTTCATATAGTTCCTACTTTTGCCACCAAGCGCCACCGTCAACGACTAAGTTACTAGGCCAAGTTCAGAACTTAGCTACTAGACGCCACCGCAGTCGGCTCTTGGCAACGAAAGTAGAAACCTAAGAGCCTTGTTTGCATTCTTAACCAATCCAATTTAGCTTCACACAGGTGTAATTAGTGGAAGGTTCTTTACCATGCCATAAACCTATGACATGGGACCGCCGGCTTTACTTCCCCTCCAAAGGAAGGCATACTGAGGGATTTTTAACGCTCTTAAAAAATCCGACGGCTTCGGCCGGGTTTGAACCCGCTATCTTGGCATAGAAGCTCAGCATGCCACCGAAGCCACCAAGTACAGAGATAGGAGGGTGGTCTACAATCTATTCATAAACCAGACAGCAGATATTCGCACCGAAGGACATGAGAGAGAAGCTGGTATACAGAACGGTGTAAGGCAAGGCTGCAACTTATCACTCTATCCAGGGCTAAACCTCTGATCAGGGGAAAATTCTAATATACCTAGTATAACATAATTCTTAGAACTGTGGAACGTTATTTGTAAGTCAAGGTCAACTTGGTCTTCTACTGGATAATTATTTCAGAAAACTGTAAAGACAAAATTGTAAAACAAGAAATAAAATCATTGTTGGTGAACATTTGTGTATTTTCAAACCGAATGTATTTAATTTTTAAATTACGTCAACAAATTAAATTGAAATAATGTACATTGTTTGAATGGTAGCCTAGTTGGCCTACATTAAAATTTAATATAGGCCAACGGCTGTGGTAAGAAAAATGTTGCTAAAGCAGTCTCAATTTAATTTAAATCCACTGATTAATTTTTAAAGATGTTCAGAAAAGCGTAAAAATATCGTTTTTAGAACTCTATATTTCAATATTCCATGAAGCCCCCTCACCCCCTCCTACCACCACCCGGTAGCGCACAGTACCGGAACCTCTGTTTTTTATAAATCAATCACTGACCTATCTATAAATTGAACAGGCAATGGCGGAAATTAGAGAATAAAGAGTAAAGAACGTAGGAGAAATAATATTTCAACACTGAGATTTACATTATCATCTTAGCCGATTCACCAGAGGATTTGAATAGAGCACTACAATTTGTTTCAAATACCCTGAGATACAGAGAATCTCCAGCTAAAATGCTCAGAGAGGTAGTTGGTAGGACTGCTCCCTCTGAAAATGCGCACAATTATATCCCTTAAACTATAGCCTACACTGTACTGTAAGTATAGTTAAAGCCCTGCGCGGATGCGGATATCCGCGGATAAACACGCGGATATTATTTGCATGGCTGTGTGGATAGCGGATACGCTGCGGATAATGTTTGGAGTAAATTTGCGGATAGTTTTTAGAATACAATGTGGAACTTACGATAATATCACATATTTGATAGGCCAATCTGCAGCTTCTTGCTTAAAAGAGGAATACTCCTATAATGCGTACGAAATATTCAGGCACGTTTTGCACTTATGCACGAGAAGATTATTTTACCCACATGCTTTCAAGTACATTTTTTGAGTACCGTATGTTTGTAGTAGATGGTCTTGACGTCTCATCAATTCTCACTGCCATTATGAATACACGTACTGTGCCCGTTTAGACCGGAGTCCGCACGACCAGATATGCATTTTACCAATAATCAGTCAGCACGAGAGTTAAAATATCCCGGAGCGCCAGATGGGTTAAAGCAAATCGCAAAAACGACATCAAATAAAAAAATGCTTTACTGATTTTTTGCTCAATGCAACAATAAGGATAGAAGGAGATTCAACTGGGAGTAACACATCAAGTAAAATTATCTCATTTTATTTTGAATTTAAAATTGACTGCAAAAATGCTCAAAGCAGCATCACTCACGTGTGGCGACCCACACTCCTATTTACACAATATACAGAAATTTTCCAAACACATTTGACAATTATTTTTTTGGAAACACAAGTCTGATTGTTAGTCCTGTAGACTGTGTTCCAAAATTATTTATGATTAAATCCAGTTCAAATTTAATTGTCTCTACTGGAAATATCGTAGTTCACTGTTTGAATTTTTACATAATATTAACACTCGTAGAATAAATGTTCATAGAATTTTTAACTTTCACTTATTTTTTCCAGTTTCAAAAATATTGTCGAAAAATATTATTACCATTGAATCAACACAAATTATTTACACATATTAATAACATCTGAAAAGTATTTGACCTTGAGCATAGCATCGAAGAACTGTGCGAAGCACAACAAAAAGTAATTGTTCTTCTGACATTAAAGATTTCGAGAAGTGACTCGATTATGAACTTCAAGTTCCTAACAAAATATATGATTTCTGAATCATCAACTTGATTAATAAATTGTTGAACCATTCAACTATTTGACTTTCCACTTAGAATCATCATTAAGAAAAATATTTATATTTGTGGCTCTTTTAGTAACATTCACAACTTGCAATTCTTCAACAGAATGCGGAAATAAGAATTGTAGCTTTATAATGAATTCATTTAGTTCATGTCACTAGGATTGAAAATATCCTTCAAATTATTTGTGGTTAAAGAATTATTTTTAATTGGCAGTGGCCCATTCTATTATTTGTGTAAGAACACAATATTACAACAACAACAGCAAAGGTCTTCCTCTGAAGAAGAATAAACTACTATCATGACAAATCCGGGTTCTAGCAAAATCAAAGTCTAAATGGAATCCGTAAACAAGGTTGAAATATGAACTGATGGTTTCTAAGAAATAACCTCCGGGTCATTCATACGACGAAATGTGTAGTTCCAATACTCCTACTATAAACCTGAGCCATCGAACCTGCTATTTGATTGATGCTCGAAAAAATCTCCTCATTCCTGCGACTTAAACATGCGCACCTGGGAATGGCATTTCAACTACTCCACACACATAAATTTTCTTCCCAAAATTTATACAATAAATCAAGCCTCTGCTTGTTATCAACACTGGAAGATTAATAAACTTACAAGTTTATTTTATTTTACCATTCAGTTCAACCCGTGAATTTACCATACTTATGAACATCTTTATTTCACTTTCGAGTGTATTTACGTCATGATTTTATATAAATACAAAAATATCCTATTTGATACAAATATCATTTGCTTCCCGTTTCATGCCTCTCCGTGTTATCTGAAAAATATACTTTGCTCAATGCAAATATCAACTGTTCAACCAGAACTGACATGTTGGTTGAATGCGGGCTCGCGCTAACCACTCTCCTTCGGAAAATCTCCTGTTCCAAACTAGAAATGATTAAACTACTTCATAGGCTCTTTCTCAATACATATGATTATTAGAAAATATAATATCCAAGAATTATTTAGAAAAATTATGAAAATTATTATTATTATTATCAGTGGATTATTATTATTATTATTATTATTATTATTATTATTATTATTATTATTATTATTATTATTAGTTATATTATTTTAAATATATTTAATTATTATTTCATTATGTGAGAATCCACATGTTCGAACCTTCGAATATGGAAAAAATATCCATTCCTCAACAAAAATAATTATTAACTTTTACAGTTACATCGGCTGATTACCGTGATTTCCCAAAAATATGAAATATTCAAATAAATGCTCGAAATGCTCGGTCATCGATCCTAAACTGTTCTGAGTGCTGAAAATACTCAGAATAACTCTAATATATCTTGCGTAAATTATTGCAAGATTTAAATACGAAGAAAAATAAATGTGTTGGTCATCTGCCGAAAAATAGTTTGTTCCAATTAGCTAGGCATAATATAATTCAAATGTGGCTTACATTTCTTATGGTCTTGAAGCGTAGTGAACCTGGTCTGTACCAGATTTATCCATAGACATGCCCTATCGGACAAGCATGTATAATCCTTGTATCGGCCGCCATTATATACCCACAATCCGTCTAACAAGACATAGTGGTAGTATCTCTTGACGTTTGAATTAACTGTTGTTCCATTTTAATATGGGCTTCTATCAAAGCCATAACAGTTTGTTTAAATGGGGTCAGATCTAAGTGATCTATTCTTAGATATGTCAGTTGTAACATAACTCACGGTAATCTTATCAATACAAGAAGACACTGACAGTCTAACCCAGGGGTCTCCAAACTTTCCAGCCTTAGGGCCATACTGATTACTCCAGTAAGTTCCGAGCGCCAAAACCATATTATCATTGTTGCCGGTGGTAAAAAGTGAAATAGTCCACTGATGAAAAAAAAAGTCCGAAAAAGTACGCAACGTTGAAAAAAGGCTGCAAATCGGACTTAAGTCCGCAAAACGGCAACACTGCATATTATTAATTTTCCTGTCATTATCTGTAATTTCTAGATTAGTCGTAGAGTACGAGCCATGAGGAGTAACGTGACACGACATCTGGTGGACACAAGCGGAAATAGGTAGTACCTTCTATCGCTAACAGATGGCGCTAATAGCACGTACAGAGTAATCTCGTTGGTTCGAGAGAGTTCTGGTGTCTTCCACTCACTTCTAGATGGCAGTAATTGGAATATATAAGAAGGCTAGTTGCGCAACCACAAGTCAGTTCCTATGACACTGTTGTGAAACAAAATAGTGCGTACCTCCTTAAAACGTGTTTGTGCGTGTTTAAGTTTAAGACATCTTTGTAACAGTATTTTGATTTGAATTGTTGCTTTTGTGTGTGATATAGTAGTATGGAAAAGAAGCGAAAAATTGATAGTGAATGCAGAAAATTCAAAGATGAGTGGAACATTCAGTATTTCGTAATTGAGTCCAGTAACAATGCGCTATGTTTGATTTGCAATGAAAGCATAGCCGTTCTCAAGGAATATAACATTAAACGTTATTATGAAACAAAACATTTTCAAAATTACTCAAAATATACAGGAAGTTTGCGGACAGAAAAATTCGAAGCTATGAAGCGCGGATTGAAATCGCAGCAATCTTCATTTACAAAACTCAAAACCGAACAAGAGGCTGCAACTCGTGCCAGCTTTCGTGTGGCTCTTGAAATTGCAAAACGTGGAAAACCATTCACCGATGGAGAAATGATCAAAGAATGCATAATTGCAGCAGCCGAAGAAATGTGCCCTGAAAAGGTAAATATATTAAAAACTGTCAGTATGTCAGCAAACACTGTGGCTCGAAGGGTAGAAAACATCGCTGAAAATATATCCTCTCAACTGTTCGACAAAAATGGAGATGTTGAGTGGTTTTCTTTGGCCTTGGATGAGTCAACGGATGTGTCAGATACTGCTCAGGTGTTCATTTATATTCGAGGAGTAGATAAAAGCTATGAAGTGCATGAAGAACTTCTTGATATGTATAGTATTCATGGCACAACTACTGGTACAGATATTTTTAAAGGAGTTGAAATGGCCATTAATCAAAAGAACCTTCGATGGAAAAACTTGAAATGTATTACAACTGATGGAGGCAAAAACATGAGTGGGAAAGATAAAGGAGTGGTCGCTCTTGTGTCAAAGGCTGTAGAAAATGACGGTGGTTCAAAACCATTAGTCTTACATTGTATCATTCATCAACAGTCTTTGTGCGGAAAATGTTTGGATATGTCTGAAGTTCTGAAACCAGTCATATCAACTGTTAATTTTATGAGATCTTTTGGGCTGAATCACCGACAATTCCGACAATTTATTGAAGAGATTGGTGAAAATGACTTACCTTATCATACTGCCGTACGTTGGCTTAGTTGTGGGAAAGTCCTTCAGCGCTTTTTTGAACTTCGAGCAGTGATCGAAATTTTTTTGGAATGAAAAGCATCGCCCTCTTACTGAATTACAAAACAACGCATGGCTGTGGAAGTTAGCATTCTATGTTGATTTGACAAAACATGTGAACGAACTGAATTTGAGATTGCAAGGAGAAAACCAGCATCTTCCTGATTTATACACTAATATCAAATCATTCCGGAAGAAATTGATACTGTTTCAATCACAACTACGAAGTAAATGTTTTTCACATTTTAAAACATGTGAAATATTCAGCCACACCACTGAGACTGAGTTTCCTATCGATTTTGCAATCGAAACTTTGAGTGCTTTGAAAATAAATTTTGATACTCGTTTCTCGGACTTCGATGCCTTTGCGAATCAAATTAAGATTTTTCAGGATCCTTTTGATACTGACATTGAAACCATAGCCCCGGAACTTCAAATGGAAATGATTGAACTACAGTGCAGTGATATAATTAAGAACAAATATCAAAACTCATCTTTGTTGGAATTTTATAAGAGTCTTCCACTGACACAATTTGATAATTTGCATAAATTTGTTCGTGGGCTGTTTTCTGTTTTTGGTACTACTTATTTGTGTGAGAAGACCTTCTCCAAAATGAAGTACACAAAAAATGTTTACAGATCTAAATTAACTGATGAGAATCTTAAATCTCTTTTAATAATTGGTATAAGTAAAATTAGTCCACAACTACAAACTATTGTCAGTGGAAAATCTCAATTACATAAATCTCATTAGTATTTCATATGTCTGCATGTTATACATGTCTTTACTCATTACAATTCTGTGTTTCTTTATCCAACTTATCACAAAAACAATAACAATAAGCCTACAACAATGTTATGAGTAGTTAGCCCATGGCCATATCAATGTAGATGTCATATTAATAATTATTCAACATAAAATTAGAATACTTCAGTAAACTAAATTTAATTTGCTATAAAAAAAATATGTTCTCTAAAAGGAGTTTTCAAGTATGCTAGCTCTCCGCGGGCCGGACAAAATCTTTCCGCGGGCCGGATGTGGCCCTCGGGCCGTAGTTTGGAGACCCCTGGTCTAACCAATCAACGGCTGTTCTGAAGATCGTTCCCTGGGCATGGCTTCTCGCCATCTACCATGCGCTAAGCAACCTGTAGTTTCCCTTGCGTAGACTAATGAACACCACCGTGATCGACTGGTCTTCAGTGTACTGATAGATCGAAGTGGTTAACAAGTTACCAATATGAAAACTGACTGAAATGGATTAAACATCCAAGTATTAGGTTATTACTGGACTGTGACAAAGTACTAATTCTAGACAAAGTCTAGCATATGTCCATGTAGAAACATAAATATTTCCACTAATGTCTGTAGAAAAAAAATTCAATCACCTCAGTGATTCTCCTCGCCGGAAACTTACTAAGTTCCACCTCGTAGCGCAGCACTTTTGTGACTATCACAACTTTGAAAATTACTTCTGCGTAGATGCGGCAACCATGGGCCTTGGCTCAGCGTAGCAGCAACTTGCTCGGCAAGTGCTTGTGTTGAAGTGAGCTATCGATGCCTCGGCCTGCCGGCTTTTATTCAAAACTGCCAGGGTCACGCGTCATCACGCTGAAATCTAGAAATCCTCATATCTCTGGTATCCCTGGTCCGATTTACTTGATACTAAGTGCATTCTCTTTCATTTGGCCGTGCCAGTAATCTGATCCAAGTCTCAAGTCTCTACTCCATGGTTAACTATTTAATCAATAAATAGCCTCGACCTCTGCTATTACTCGCTACGTCACTTGACATGCAAGTATCGGTATATTCTTTCCAATTGCTTCGAGAAGCAATGTAGCGCGATATTCAAATATCTCAACTTTCAAAAGCGTCTGTAGTCTTTCCCTTGATATCTAGGTGTCTGAATCTTGGAATACCCAATTAGCTTGTTAGGTCATCGTGGTGACATCATTGACATTCCTCAAGTCAGCTATACTTCGCAGTCTAAGCTATCCTGGAAGATCTGTAGATTTATTTCCACCTTGGCACTGAAACACGTGGGCTGTGATATTGCAACGGAGAGAATTATGACATCAACTATGCGAACATGGATGGATCAAGAGGCAGAAGGATGATGACTGATGACTGGCTTGGAATGTCCGGCCAAATGTCAATCCCTTTCTCCAAGCATAAAGAGAAGTCACTTAGTGTATGTTACCGCGACCGGGAGTTTGAACATCATTTAACCAACATGGATAAAATATCTACTAAAATAAATTAAGGCGAATATTCCATAGTGCGTGAATCAAAGCTCAAGTCAACGATATGGCAGACATTTGGTTACGTTTTCAATGGAAACGAAAAGGTGAACGATATAGTAGGATGTTTTACCTGTTAAAACGTGTATCCATACTAAGGACACAAATCAGGTACATCAAACTTACTGCGGCACACGTGCATTCCTGGAAAATAATAAACTAGAAGATACTGCACCAAATCGTAGGCCTATATAGCCTACAAAACAAAAAGTTTTAGTGAGATATGTATATTTTCATAGTATGTGTAAATAAAAAGTAGTTCTAGCATCCGAAATTGTTGAATATCATTACTAGGACCCGAATATTTATGACATATCATAATTTTCCGTTATATTTCTTCCATAACAAATGTAAGATGATGGTTTAAGCTAATCTCATTCAAATTAAGTCATTAAGCATAATTAACACTCCGAACTGAAAAGGGTTGCAATTCTGGCTGTATAACATTCATTTTAAACAAAGCCTAGGGGAACTACTTTCTCCTCAAATGTCTAAATGTGTTGGTTTAACACTTTATGCTTTATCTAATAAATTAACAAGTAGTTCCGTGAAGAACTATACAGCCTATTTTCATATATCCTAATCGTGTTAATTGCCTCTATCAACATAAAAATTTCAGTTTGAAGGTTGTGATAGATTCGTAGATATTGAGAACCGTCTAAATATTTCAGATGGTCGCCAGGTTGGATTTTTATTTTTGTACTATTACATTAAGATTATTGTGTAGCCTACGTGTGGTATTCAAACTTCAATCGGATGATTAGAACAGAAGTAAAAACGGGATTTTAAAATTTCACACAGCTGCCATCTTGTGATTGTGCAAACAATTGAAATAAATTAGATGCCTTTGGATTAACATTTGTATAGACATTTAACGTGCAACGTTTCACTGCACTTGGATAGTTAATTCGCGAGAAACATCCATTTAAATATTTATAGTTCGCGTCGCCGCCATGTTGGATTTGTGCTCATCAGGTTACTGAAAGTCCTATAGGTGAACATATGTTTATAGCCTCTATGAACATAAAAAATCAGTTTGATTGCTGTAAAAGATTCATATATATTGAGAACGGTCTAAATATTTCGGATGCTCGGCATTTTGGATTGTTATGTGTATAGGCCATTGAGTTATGTACCATTCAAGGACAATTATTGCCTAGGTTTATTATTCGAACTTCGATCGCATGATTACGAAACAAGAAATAAAAACTTAATTTTAAAATTTCACACAGCCGCCATCTTGAGGTTATGTAAACAATTTTACTAAATTAGATGCCAGTGAATTACAATATGTAAAATCATTTACTGTACCACATTTCACTGCGCTCCGAGAGATAAATCACCAAAAAAGTCTATTAAAATGTTTTAAATTCGTTTGGCCGCCATGTTCGTTTTGTACTTTACATGTTTATTAAAGTTACATAGATAGATTTGAATAAGTACCCTTTATCACCGTGCCAAATTTCAGGTTGATATCTGTAATAGTTTCGGAGATATAGAATGTCAGTGAAATATTTCACACAGCCGCCATTTTGAGGTTATCTAAACGATTGAACTAAATTAGACTCCAGTGCATTACAATGTGCATAAACATTTCCTGTACCAGATGTCATTTCGTTTTTAACATTAAAACGCGAGAAAAGTCTATTTAAAATTTTCAAATTCGCTTGGTCGCCATGTTCGTTTTGTAGTTAACCGGTTTTTGAAAGTCTTATTGATGAACGTCCAGTAGTGCCCTTTATCTCCGTACAAAATTTCAGGGTGATACCACTAATAGTTTCAGAGATATGGATGGCCGGTGAAATATTTCGCACATCCGCCATCTTGTGGTTATGTAAACAATTGAACCAAGTTAGATGTCAGTGCATTACAATGTGTATAAACATATACTGTACCAAGTTTTATTGCGTTTGGTTGATTAAATCGCGAGAAACGTCCATTTAAATGTCGCAAATTCGCGTGGCCGCCATTTTGGTTTTGTAGTTACCAGTTTTTCAAAAGTCACATAGGTGAACTTCTAGTATTTCCCCTTATCACCGTAAAAAATTACAGGGTGATATCGGGAATAGTTTCGGAGATATTGATTGCTGGTGAAATATTTCGCACAGCCGCCATGTTGGATTGGTGAGACGTAACAAAATTCGAAAGGCACGGTCGGGGTCGCCGGGAATAGTGCTATGAACTTACCGAGTTTCATTGAAATCGCTCCGGCCGTTTAGATTTTATTAGGGGGACACACACACACACCTCACACACACACACGCACACACACACGGACAAAAGGTGATCTCATAAGCCTATTTTTTCAAAATTGAAAATAGGCTAAAAATAATATTGAAATATCAGCGGATTTGGATAAAAGTCATGCGGATGCGGATAACAGTCGTGCGGATGTGGGGCGGATGCGGATAACGTTTTGTTTATCTGCGCAGGGCTCTATGTATAGTATAACATTTCTCAGTTATCCATTAAAATATTTTGGAAGTTACTCACAGTTAAAGATTGAACTTTTTAGTACGCGTAGAATAATGTCGGCAGCACTGTCATCTATGAATTCCTGACTATTCATCTGATATACTACGATATATATGTGTGCCAATTTTGGAACAGTTCCCATGTATGGATATCCAATTTAGAGCTCAAATTTCAATTGGGCCTTGAGATTTCCTATTATAGATCTTCACTCATATCAAATATTGTTTGGATAGCTGCAGCCGTTCAGGAGTTGAGGGGGACACACACAGAAGGAGAGATAGAATTGATCTCATAAGTCTAGTTTTTCATCATTTTTGAAAAACAGTAGGTGCAAAATCTGGTGTTGTCTGTGTGACACTGTTTCGCGCAAAACTACTCAACCGATTACTCTGGCATTTTGCATGAATATTGTTCATGTGCCTGGAAAAAGCTTTTGCCGTTTCGTAATATAACATATTCTTCCTGGTTTTCGCAAATATCGAAGTTGTTGACCGGACACAGCTCCAAGAGGGAACAAAGTAATAAACATCAGGATAGACCAGGACGATATTGAACAAGTGTCAGTTTTTTAATATCTAGGAAGCATACTAACGGATGATATAAGAAGCAGTAAAGAGGTAAGAACTCGCATTGCGGTTGCTAAAGAAGCCTTCAACAGAAAGAAGAGACTGTTGTGTGGACGCTTGAACTTGAGGTTAAGCAAGAGGCTGGCGAAATACTTTGTTTGGAGTGTGGCACTATACGGAGCCGAGACCTGGACGCTAAGGAATGATGATGAAAGAAGACTAGAAGCGTGTGAAATGTGGTTATGGAGAAGGATGGAAAGGATATCCTGGGTGGAAAGGGTCCGGAATGAGGAGATATTGGAGCGAGTTGTAGAGAATAGGAGGCTGTTACACACCATCCATACAAGGAATAGGAACTGGCTTGGGCACTGGCGCGAAGAGAGTGTTTTCTGAGGGATGCTCTCGAATGATCAGTAAACGGTAAGAGAGGAAAAGGTCGGAGAATGTACCAGCTGGTGGACAGTGTCAAGATAGCAGGAATTTACCACCAAACAAAGAGAACGGCTGAAGACAGGACTGCATGGAGAGCTGCTGTGTGAAGACCTGCCTAAGGGTAGAACACGTTATACAGGGTCTTTCACTCAAAGTGCGGCCGACCCAGCGCTCCAGGTAGAACGTGCAGGTCAGACGAGCATATCGCAGCGCGCTGCTGTCACAGCAAATGTCATAATTAAGATAAGGAATGAAGTGCTGTTGGATTGATGCTTCGGACTCTTGACCCTAAGCTCAGTGAGCTGCCTCTACGCGCCACGCTGCCGGCCGCACTTTGAGTGAAAGACCCTGTATAAGTCAATTCCATATGTTGCTTTAGGGAATATAACACATCTGAATGAAGACATTGCCGTTTCTGTCGGTAGTCCTTGAAGGTCCTTAGAGCTGCAGATTGCTTTTATTGCTGCAACTGTTCTGTCTTCTATGTGGATACTGAAAGATCTTAGCGTTTTTTGGAGGGTGATTCCTAGATATTTGAACTGGTATATTCCACTCCTATTATTATCAAACAGAGTGTCGTTTGCCGTACATTAGACATCACAAGTGTCTGGGTTTTAATTTGGATAGATATTCATCCATCAAACCCCATCTGCCAAAAACTGCTGCAAAGCTGGGATCACGTAATAACACCCTCCAGAAACTATATGAAATGACCGACATGGGGCTCCAGCGCCACAACCCTTAGTTGTTCGGCCATTGGTCTTGTTTCATCTACTGCGTCCCTGTTTGGCTAAACAGTGCTCACGCGCGAAAGGAAGATGAAATCAGCAAATTAAAAGTGCACTCCTACCCAATGGCTGCCAATCTTGAGCCGCATTCCTCCGCCTCACCTTCGCAGATCTAATGCTCTAATTAAGGAGTATCACAAGATAATGAAAGGTCGCAAGCTTCCAATTCATGCTGACCTACCTGCTGCTTGCCTTAAAAGGCTTCGCTCAAGGTGGTCTCCTTTGAAGGAACCTATGACACTACAAGCCGAGAGCAACAGTGCTCACATGATTGGAGTTGATGCCCCTTCAGAGTTTCAAGCCACATCAGAAGTTCCGGGATTTGATCTTGCTCGTAGGATATGGTCAAAATTAAACCATACAGTATCAAAGCTACAATATATTGTTTCTCCTTCAAAGGGGACAGGTAGGTTGGTTGGTTCCTCAGTTTAGGGGGTGCGACAACGCGGTCATGTAGCCCCGTGTACTTTGGGTGTGTGTAGAATATGTCAGATAACCGGTGTTAATTGTGATGGCTGTATTAGTGTGTGTTATCTGTTTTAATTCAAGTAAGGACTGCACACATTCAATTTTCTAGTAGTTCCAACTTTTGCTACCAAACGCGACTGTCAACGACCAACTAGTCCTGAACTTTGTTACTAGATGCCACCGGAGTCGGCTCCTGGCGACGAACGTTGGAACCTAAGAGCGTTAGTCAAATATAACCTATAATAGCTTCACACAAGTGTAATTAGTGGGAGGTTCTTTACTGTATCATGCCATAAATCTATGACATGGGACCGCCGGCTTTACTTCCCCTCCGAAGGAAGGCTTACTGAGGGATGTTAACGCTCTAAAAAAATCCGATGACATCGGCCGGGGTTGAACCCGCGACCTTGGGCATAGAAGCTCAGCATGCTACCAACAGGGGACAGGTATTTACTGTTAGGTGTATATTTAACAGGGCTAATTGTTTTCCTCTGTTATAACCTTAGCCCAAGGAGCAATTTTTGTTATAACCTACACTCACGAAGACTGGTCTACCAAGGGACCGCTGCCCAGTCATTTGGCCTACAGTCTCTGGGTGACGCGTGGTCAGCGCGTAGGGTTCACTCGGCCGTTACGAAATGCAAACGGAACCTTTGCACAGTTATATCCTGTTTGGCGTAACAACATTATTGTGGATAGTGCACTTAGCTGTTTGGGCGGTGTGCGGTCCGTTTGCTTACTGCTGCCTGCACTGAACTGGCTGACCATTTAATCATCCAATCAACTTCTAAAGGCAATGCCTTGTCTCCGCAACCATTGCTCTCCGTCTTCAGCACCTCGCTTCATCTCACGGTAGGAACCATAATGAAGAGTTAGTGTGATGTCTTACAGGAAACATTTTCGCGGTCGACCTCGGCCTTTCTTCCCTGTGATCTTTCCTTCTACGAGATTAGTTAGGAAAACGTTATGTCGCAAGGTGTGGCCTGTGAAGTTAGCTTTTCTCTTATGGATAGTTGGTCTCAGTTCCCTTTTCCCTTGAATTTCTTGCAGGATGCTGATGTTAGTCCTCTTTTCAATCCATTTAACCCGTAATGTTCTCCGCCAGACGCACATCTCAAACGCTTCAAGTCGCTTCCAATCCTGACCTCTGATCGTCCAAGATTCACATCCATACAGAAGCACACTCCACACAAAAGACTTGACAAAATTATTTTTAATTGCAATATCCAAATTTGCATTAATCAAAAGATTTTTCTTATTATTGAGTGCCTGCTTTGCGAGCGCTATCCGCCTTCTAATCTCTTTACTACACCTGTTGTCATTTGTGATTAGACTTCCTAAATAATTGAATAACAATCACATAATCACATTAAGCAAGCGAACTTGCTAGTTTAATCACTACTGCAACTAGTGTATATACTGTAAATTAATTATACTAGCGGACCCGTGTGAGAAATCTCGTATGTTCATAAACCACACATTCCCCAATAAGTTTATAATGAATGAGAGACTTAAGGAGAAAGGTTGTTATGTTTATATTTCCACCAAATGATTATAGAACACTCTTTATATTTCAGTCAGAAGTCCAAGTTCTACGTTCCCTAACTTAAGAAAGCAATCACTGAAAATTGGATCATCATAACACTCACCGGTTATTCGATATTTATGACATTATACGATTTGGGTACTCATTCCTTTGATTTACTGTTTCTGAAATCCATGCAAAATAATCAAGGAAAGGCCTCAGAATGTTAATAGACAAGTAACAGGCGTCACAGCGGCCAAAAAAAGTGAAGTGGACAGCAATTATGGAGCAATTTTCCTACAGCAACAGTATTTGCAAATCGCACACTTCGTACATTTTTAAAGTTTTTTTTAAGAAATCATAGATAATTATGAAATTATAGTGTGATTTGTCACTGCTAATGCCTATTCCATTTCATTTGAATGCTCATTTGTCACGATCGGTCGCTCTCATGCTCCGCAGGAGGGATCTATACTGCTGAAATAATATATATATTGTAAATATCATAAACCATACTTGTAGCCAAAGTGTAAAGAATCTGATGATGATCACTTGACGCAAGGGGTGTATGGATGATAACTACCATATGTTTGAGGGGTGGAATATCGAGGTTTCTCCTCTGATAAAATAGTTTGCCTGAGGGTATATACGCATGCCATCATTATTATTATTATTTTCCTTCTGTGGGCTCAGCCTATATATTGCTGCTCCTTTCCCGAAAGTCTAGGATTCTATTGTCTCCTCAGCCATCCTAGGAGTGGTTGTCCCTTGTTTCCCACTTTTACTCCTGGGAAAATGCCAGGATGGTTCCTAATTTAAGACCACGGCCGCCTCCTTTCCAAACCTATCCTCAATATACGAAGGGCGTGCTATAATGTTTCACACTTTATTTTTTGTACGTCCGGGTATGGTTCACATTTCACTTTTGAAGGTGGCGCCGTGTAACTAGTGTCTTATTCCACCGCTTGGTAGCAGCACACGCACAGGGGCCAACGAATGCACTCGCCATAGCCGACTTCATGAGCCACAAACGAAACAACAATCGATGCAATGGAAGCATAGGGGCAGTCTAGCGCCAAAGAAATGTCGAACAGTGCCATCAGTTGGAAAGCAAATGGCGACAGTGTTCTGCGACACAAAGGGCATCAGCCTCATTGACGGGCTGGAATTGGGGGCCACGATTAACAGTGCAGCATATGCGGCTTACGTCGTGCCATTCAAACTAAGCGGCCAGGAAAATGGACTAAAGGTGTGCTTCTGCAACATGATAATGCCCGCCCCCACACTAGTCGAGAGACCACCGCTGCCATTGATCAAATGGGATTCACGATGCTGCCATATCCACCATACTCTCCCGACTTGGCACCAAGTGATTGTCACCTGCGTGGTCGCCGTCTTGCAAAACTGGACACAGCTGTCAAGGCATGGGTACGCAGCATTCCGAAAGAATAGTTTCAGGAAGGTCTGGCGAGACTGACACATCGATAAGTTCAGTAAGTTTCAAGGAGATTACGTTGAGAAGGTGGAAATACAACTGATGTGTAAAATACTTCATTTGGGTAGAAGAAAAATATAAAGTTTAAAACAATAATAGTACGCCCTTCGTACTAATACACTCCCTAGCACAGCCATCATTATAACACAACTTATCACACCTCGTGATGTAGCGACTATCAATCTTGGCTGTCGCCCCCAGAGCTCCGGTTCGATTCCCGGCTCTATAAAAAAAATGTATTCTAGTGTGAGGGCTGCAACGAGGTACACTAAACCTCGTCAAGGAAAACTGAAAAGAAGTGGGTTCGATTCCCGCCTTAGACATCCTGGAAGTGGTTTTCCACTTCTATTCCAGGCAAACGTCGGGATGGTTCTTAACTTAAGCCCACGGCTGCCTCCTTCCCAATCCATACCTGCAGGGGCGGATCTATGGGGAGGGCGAGGAGGGCGACCGCCCAGGGCCCCGCGGTCTGGGAGGCCCCGCGCCATGGATTTTTGATTTATTTAATTAATTAATTATACTTTTCAAACTAATTTATAATTTATTTTCCTTTTTTTTTTCAGTGCAGCTATGACCTCTCGTGACCGTTTAGCAAGTTAAGATTTCAGTGAAATAATACAAGACTTCAGCCGCGAAAAACAGTCACAAAGTAATATTTTAATATTTCATAGTTTACATAATCTTCTTCAAGGGGACTTAAATGTTTCTTTCATATTATTAAAATAATGTACTATAGTGTATTCAAAATATTGTAACTATTCTTTATTTTATTATTATTACCAAACTATTTTCCATTTGATTTGATATTTTTTATTTCCTATTGTTGTGGGCCCCAACTTATCATATCGCCCAGGACCCCGCAAGGCCTGGATCCGCTACTGCATACCTGCATTACAAATGTAAAGATTTGAAGTCATTATTTCAGTGTTGCTATACAAACTGTCAGTTATTCCTCTGCAGTCAGTCAACACGAATTTGTCCTATGTCTGGGCGGGGTACTAAGTATAAATAAGTAAATACACTCCTCGAAAAAATACATGTTACAATTGCAATGGAGCATTTCAATTACACACACTAATACAGTCATCACAATAACACAAGTTTTCAGATAAATTCCACACACACACCTAAGTACACAGGGCTAAATGAGCACAATGTCCAAGCCCCTCAAATGAAACAACAAAATAAAATGTGTGGCGCGACGCGGATCCTTGAGGTCTGGTCCCAAGACTTTCATTTCTTCGTTCTGCACCATAGTTTCCTTCAAATAGTTCATGTTGTGGGTGAGTTGTCGGGAGGTCACCTAATAATGTTTTAAAGCTTGCTTGTTTAATCTTATCATCAGGGCAAAAGCTTGTCACGGTGGGTGAGTGGATAGCGTGTCGGTCTACTAACCCCAAGTTTGCAGGTTCGCTCCTGGCCGTGGTAAGTGATTTTTGAAAGGCGGAAAAAATACGACACGCATGTCATACGATGTTGGCAAGTCAAAGAACCCATTTGAATTCGGTAGGCCGTGTCCATAATGGCAAAATTAATCTCGGGAGTTTCCGCCAACACAAAGTTCCTCATGTCTGTACAGAAAGCGCTACTTTCATAGTGATTCAAGGAACAACGAAATTCGACATGCAAGCTACCCTCTGGGTGTCAAATTACAAAGCTTGCACCCAGCACCCGAGGCCATACGATATTAATTATATCAGGTCAAAAGAGGACCACTTCTGGCATGGGCGTCCATAGGATTCTTTTCAGGGGAGGACAAGTACAATTTTTCATTTCATTACCTACTTGATCGTGTGGCCTCTGGAGAGGCCGAGTGCAGGTCTTTCTAGTTGACGCCCGTGGGCGACCTGCGCTTCGTAATGAGGATGAAGTGATGATGAAGACGTCACATACTCCCAGTCCCCGAGCCACGGGAATTAACCCCAGGAGATTAAAATCCCTGATGGCCCGGCCGGGAATCCAATCTGGGGCACTTCGGGCCAAATCCTAGCTCGCTAACCATTTAGCCACGGAGCCGAACATTATCCAACTGTCACCAGGTGATGATGAGATGTACCCCCCCCCCCGCAATTTTCGGTTCATCCCTTACTTGCTTCGTGATATTAATTATTTGGCTGCTGCGAAACCGTTGGGTACATTATCTTTATGGCATGAATGGGAGGAATATTTTTTTTAGTTCAGAGTTTTTGTCCATCGTTTTTCTTTGTAAATCATCGTCATAATGTTCATTTCTTAGAAATAAGTAAAAAGTAGTTGTATTACCATGTATCGACAAAAATAAAAATCAAGCAGTTCAGTTCAGAAAAAATGGAAATATTAATCCAGTTTGCTGATTTTCTAAATAATTGGAGATAGTTTCAAATAATCCCAAATTACTAAGTTAAATAAAACTGTAGAATTATCCCTACATCTAAATCTGTTAACTATCAGTAACTTCAATTTTTGAAATAAACTGGTGTGACAATGAACAATCGAAATATTCCAGGGATTCCCGAGGGGGGGGCACGGCCCCTCCTGCCCCCACCCCTGCGGGCGCCCTTGAGTCTGCTGGGGGTGAAGAACATAAAATGCAGACTAATATTTATTTGTATGTTTAAATTTATATTGAAGTTTACATTGTGATTCTTTGGGGGAGGAGTCGATTCTCTCTCGGTAAAATATTGAAAATATTGGGGGGGGGGGGTGAGGGGTGTTAGACGCGTCTCCCACATCCCAGGAAATAATGTGCGTGGACCCAGGTTCTTCGAGCTCTTCCCGTTGTTCCTTTCCTTTTTATTTACAACAATTCACCGGTTGTTTTATTGGAAGTATATATTGTACATCGTAACATTATAAACCATTTTCCTCCAAGACAATGGTCACGTAAGCTTTAACATCGTTGGATCGTTTCTTTCGGCCTACGTTAATCTCGATTCAAATACAAGACTTGGGAGCCATTTCTAAAATCTTGCAATCGTTTCGGGAATGTCCTTTTACTTCCCCGAGGAAGACACAATGAACTCTGGTTTGTGATAGCTGTGATTGATCGTCCGCCCAGGGGGAGATAATTCCCGAAATAAACAGGCGTGATGGATTAGTTCCACCCCAGTGAATGACCCCTCTTCAGCATCACGGAATAGTTCAATGTCTGCATAACAACACAAAGGAGATTCGAAACTAAGGAAACGAAACCTCACATGGACAAGCTTCATTTAACAGGCAGATATGAAGATGCACTTGTTCCATCACCAGTACCCTGGAGATAATTGTGTCACAGTAGCTCCTTTGGTGAGGAAGTCAGCCAGAAGATCGCAATCACTTTGTTCCTATAAGGCGCTGTACGGACTAATGTGTGGTGATGCACGATTGCATGTGTGGTGATGCACGACTGCATGATGCACCCACGCAGTGTTGCCATGTCTACTTATTTCTAAGGAGATTTTCTTCTTTTCAACCAGGGGCGTATATACACTATTTTTCGGGGGGTGGGGGGTGGGCTGACTCTCATGGAAAATTGTGAGTAGACTATTCTCAGGGGTTTGTCAACACAAAATACCCAGAAATATCAACCAATGTCTTAGAGCATATAACTTTGTGTAATTGTTTTAGATAAGATTCAAAGTTTATATAGCCTAAAATTATTACTCGCAATACAATTTTCTATCATGATCTATGGAGTAGGAATGGCAAATATCGAAATATTCGTCAATTTTCTAAGCAGAAAAGTAAACAGTTTTTGTTTGCTTTTTGTTTTGTTTCTTTTTTGTTTTTGTTTTTTACAAGTTGATAATTTATTTCTCAAAAGTACCGCACTGTGGAATTCACAGTTTTGCCTCACAAGGCTGAGTGTACCCCATTCCAGCCCTCAGACTAGAATTAAAATTTCTTGGTACAGCCGGGAATCGATTTCGGACCTCCGGAGTGGCAGCCAAGAATGCTAGCCACTACACCACGAGGTAGTCTAATTTCAATTTTAATATTGTTTATAACTTAGCCAATAAGTTAAGATTAGGGTAGAACCAAATTTACAACGATTTTATGCTCTTACCAAAGCAACACTTTCTTCATTTTCATTGGCTTTTTCGGGAGGGGGGGGGGGGCTGGAGCCCCCTCAACACCCCCCTTATATTCGCCCCTGTTTTCAACGGTATCTATAATCATCTCCTTACTTTATGAAATGTCCCTTTACATTCATAAAAACATTTTCATTTGATACCGTTTTGATATCGCCCAGTGTAGTCTGCAAGCCTCGATTTGCGAACAAGTCGCCTCCATGATTCCCTATTAGCAGTTAGCACTGCTGCCTCCTCTGCTTCTACATCTCATTTTGAAATCGTTCAACACTGAATCTAAGCATCGCCTCCTATGTTTTCTACCCCTGCTTCTGTTACCCTTCACAGATGAACTCATTAACCTCTCCTCACCCATTCTCTTCTCATAACCCCACTATCTGAGTCAGCTCATACGAACAACTAGCGTGTTCATTTCTAACTTAGCCTTCATCTCTTAATTGCGAATACCTTCCTGCCATTGCTCCCATCTATTTGTTCCAGTAATCATTCGTGCTACCCTCGTATCAATTACCTCTTGCTTATGCATCAGATATCCTGTATCTAATCAGCTCTCACTTCCATACAACAAGTTTGATCTAAGCGGCTTCGTTGCCCTAGTTGGTAGCATGCTGAGTTTCTCACGGGTTCAAACCCGGCCAAAGTCGTCGGATTTTTTAAGAACGTTAAAAATCCCTCAGTCTGCCATCCTTCGGAGGGGAAGTAAAGCCGGCGGTCCCATGTCATTAATTTATGGCCTGAAAAAGAACCTTCCACTAACTACACTTGTGGAAGCAAAAATGTGTAGGTTAGTTTGATAACGCTCGATTAGTTCCATCGTTCGCCACCGGGTGCTGACTGCGATGGCATTTAGTAGCTAGGTGTCGTGGATGATAGGAAGCATTTGGTGGCAAAAGTAGGAACTACTTGAAAAAATTAGTCCTCTGCAGTTCTTCTACCTGAATCACAGATAACACGCATTAATACAGCCATCACAATTAATACCGGTTATCAGACAAATTCTACACACACCCAAAGTACACGGGGCTACATGACCACGTTGTCGCAGCCCCTAAAGTAAGAAACCAGCCAACCAAAGGTCGATCTAAATACTGAGCAATGTAGGGAGAGTTTCGTCGCTGCACAAACTTCTTTCTTGCAGAATACTGTAGATCGGAACTGAGAACTCACTGCACACCTCAACTCTATTTTTTTTTTCGTCTGGCTGCGTGGCTCAGGGGTAACGTTCTCGCTTGTTGAGCCCAAGGTTGCAGGTTTGAAACCTGGCGCAGTCAGCTGGCATTTGAGGGTGCGCAAATGCGAGGGAGCCGTGTCAGTAGATTTACTGGCACGTTAAAGATCCCCTTCGGGGCAAAATTCCGGCACCCCGACGTCTCTAAAAGCCAGTGTAGTTAAAAGGGACGTAAAACCAATAACATTATATTATTATTA
Source organism: Meconema thalassinum (assembly GCA_946902985.2). Taxonomy (NCBI): domain Eukaryota; kingdom Metazoa; phylum Arthropoda; class Insecta; order Orthoptera; family Tettigoniidae; genus Meconema; species Meconema thalassinum. Next base: position 945,376,297 of record OX336388.2, on the reverse strand, counting down.
TTCAACTCTATTTTCTTCCCCACACAACCATCCTGAGAGAATACACAGCCCAAGTACAAGGTGCGAGATAAATAACTGACGAATTTCAAACGTAAATGACACAGCAACACAACACGATATTCACAAATGTATTGCGCAGTTTAAAAGAGCAGTGTTTGCCATTTGCATCATATACACATACACACAAGGTTTTGAAAATAATTTTATCCAGGCGCGGATCTAGAGTTTGGCTTTGGGGGGGGGGGGGTCAGAGAATCGAAATTATTATTATGTAGTGTATCACTAACAACGCAATCACAAAATAACCAAACGTACAAAACCAGACCAATTTTTTTTGCAAGCTACATTGGATAGAAATTTGATGCGTTTAGCGCGCCAAAAATATTCGTACAAATTGCAACGGCGTGTTTTGCGACTTTTACGTCGAGCTTCGAGAAAAGTATCAAGGTACGTTACAGTTTCGGCAAGTCGAGTTGGTACCGACAAAGGGAGAAAGTCACAGATTAAATTGCCAACCAAACTTGCAGTTTGGACGTCGGCAAAATTTTTTGGTGCGAAAAAAGCCCCAAATTCCTATCAGGGCATTGCTGCACATTCATCGTGACTTCACTATAAACATCGATTCGGTAATCACAAGGTTTGCTAGACAAAATAGACGAGTTGATTTTGTTATATAAATAATCGTTTTTATATAACAGGTATGAAGTTGTAAATATGTACAGTTGTAACAGAACATAATAATTGCAATAAAGATATTTTCAGTATTGAATAAAATGAAAAAAAAAACTGTTTTCAGTTAAAATTCGTTAAGTTTTATTTGTCTGGTTATTGTGTTTTGAGTTTGCAAAAAAAATTGGTCTCCATTTGGGGGAGAGGGGGGTCATGATCCCCGTGATCTCCCCCTTGAATCCGCGCCTGTTGTTATCCAAATGCCGACCGCCCTTTTCGATGTTTTCTGAGTAGGAAACTTGGACAGCGGGTGGAATATTATGAGCAATATAGTGAACGGATTATTGTAGCAAAAATAAATACTAAACCTACCTGCACCACAGTGGTACAAGTCTATATGCCTACCAGCCAAGCTGATGATGAGGATGTTGAAAAGGTCTACGATGAAATAGACGAAATTCTGAGGTATATCAAGGGTGATGAAAATGTTATAGTAATGGGAGATTGGAATGCTGTGGTAGGAAAAGGGAGAGAAGGGAAGATAGTAGGAGATTTCGGATTAGGTGAAAGGAATGATCGAGGAAGCAGGCTGGTAGAATTCTGCACTGAGCATGAGTTGGTCATAGCTAACACCTTATTCAATAACCACAATAGAAGAATATACACATGGATGAGACCAGGAGATACAGGGCGTTACCAAATCGACTTCATTATGGTCAAGCAGAGGTTTCGAAACCAGATTTTGGATTGTAAAACATATCCTGGTGCTGACATAAACTCTGACCACAATCTGGTTGTAATGAAATACAGATTAAAGTTGAAGAAACTGAAGAAAATTCAAAAGCCAAAAAGGTGGGCAATAGACAGACTGAAAGATAAGGATGTAAACGAAAGATTCAAGAAGAGTATAAAGGAAGGACTAATGAAAAACCCTAAACAAACTTCAATTGCAGACGAATGGGCACTTTTGAGGAATGAAATAACAAAATCCGCAGAAGAAAACATTGGTAGGAAAGAGAGAATAGGTAGAAAACCGTGGATCACTCAGGATATACTCGAATTGATGGATGAAAGGCAGAAGCACAAGAATGTAAGAGATGAAAAGGGGAAAGCAGAATACAGACGTCTGAGAAACGAGGTTAACAAGAAGTGCAAGGAAGCGAAAGAAGAATGGTTGAAAGAGAAATGTGCTGGTATAGAAAATTGTCTGAAATTAGGAAAAGTAGACACAGCTTATCGAAGGATTAAGAATACTTTTGGGGAAAAGAAGACTAAGTGCTGTAATATTAAGGACACAAATGGAAAGCCTCTAACAGATAGGGAAGAAAAGGTTGAGAGATGGAAAGCTTACATAGAGAGTTTGTATAAGGGAAAGGAGATTGAAAATCATGTAATGGAAAGGGAGGGGGAAATTGATGAGGATGCGAAAGGAGATTTAATATTGAGATCAGAATTTGATAGAGCTTTGGAAGACTTAAGCAGGAACAAAGCACCAGGCATAGATGATATACCGATTGAGTTGCTACGCTGCATAGGAGAGGAAGGTCTGATCAGGTTATTTCACTTGGTGTGTAGGATTTATGAGACAGGTGAGGTACCCCCTGATTTCAAGAAGAATGTAATCATCCCTATACCAAAGAAAGTGGGAGCTGACAGATGTGAAGATTACCGTACAATCAGCTTGATTACTCATGCTTCAAAGATCCTGTCTAGAATTATTTACAAGAGGATTGAGAGCCAGATAGAAACGGAGTTGGGTGAAGACCAGTTTGGTTTCAGGAGAAATGTAGGAACAAGGGAAGCTGTACTAAGTCTTAGGCTGATTTTGGAAGGTAGAATAAGGAAAGATAAGAGAACGTTCATGGCTTTTGTAGACTTAGAAAAGGCTTTTGATAACGTTGATTGGACTAAATTGTTTGACATTTTGAAATCGATTGGAATAAAGTACAGGGATAGGAGGGTGATATACAATCTATACAGAAACCAGACAGCAGTCATTCGAGTTGAAGGACATGAGAGAGAATCTGGTATTCAGAAAGGTGTAAGGCAAGGCTGCAACTTATCACCCATACTTTTCAATCTTTACATTGAACAAGCAATGAAGGAAATTAGAGAAAAATTTAAAGTGGGAGTGAAGATTCAAGGAGAAATAATTTCAACTCTGAGATTTGCTGATGACATCGTCATCTTGGCCAACAAGCCTGAGGATTTGAATGAGTTTTTGAATGGTATGGACTCCGTCTTACGGAAAGAATTCATGATGAAAATTAATAAATGTAAAACAAAAATACTGGAATGCAGCCGAAATAAATCAGAAACCTCTATGGAGATCAAATTGGCAGGTGAAAAGCTGAAGGAAGTAGGAGATTTCTGTTACTTAGGAAGCAGAATAACCAGTGATGGACGAAGCAAAGAGGATATAAAAAGTAGGTTGGCTCAGGCAAGAAAAGCATTTCTACAAAAAAGGAATCTGCTGACATCGAATATAGATTTAGGTATTAGGAAGTCATTTTTGAAAGCCTTTGTCTGGAGCGTGGCGCTCTATGGAAGTGAAACTTGGACTATTGGTGCAGCAGAAAAGAGGAGAATTGAAGCATTTGAAATGTGGTGTTACAGGAGAATGATGAAGATCAGATGGGTAGATAGGGTTACAAACAAAGAGGTATTAAGACGAGTGGGAGAGGAGAGATGTTTCTGGCGACTGCTAATGAAGAGAAGAGATAGGTTGGTAGGACACATACTAAGACACCCAGGAATAGTAAGGTTAGTTATGGAAGGAAGGGTCGAGGACAAGAACTGTAGGGGTAGACCAAGGTTAGAATATGTTAAACAGATTGCCTCGGATGTAGGGTGTGGTAGCTATGTAGAGATGAAACGATTAGCTCAGGACAGGGAGGCATGGAGAGCTGCATCAAACCAGTCAAAAGACTGAAGACTCAAACAACAACAACAACAACAACTGAAGCCTCTTCCTGAAGTTCCGCATGCCCCTCCTAGTCATGCCTAGTGATATTGCCTCGATTTCCTCACGGATTGCGGCTTCCAGGTCGTGTAGTGTTCGTGGCTTACGTTGGATGACGCGAGCCTTCAGGTATCCCCGGAGAAAAAATCGCAAGGGGCGAGATCCGAGGATCGGGCTGGCCATGAGATAAAACGTTCTGGAAACATCTCTCTGAGGACGCTCATTGATGGCCTGGCTATGTGTGCAGTGGCACCATCTTGTTGAAACACACAAGAGGATTCCCTAAGTCGTTGAGTGTTGGCTGCAGGAAGTTGCGTAACAGTTGTACGTAACGAGCAGATGTTACTGTCACAGTTTTATCCTCCTCTTCAAAAAAGTAAGGGCCTCTAATTCCGAATACAGGTGTAAGATCTGCCGCTGCAATCTATGCGACAACAATGGCAAACAGTGCTCTTTTAAACTGCGCAATAAATTGGTGAATATCGCGTTGCGTTGCTGTGTTATTTACGTTTGAAATTCGTCAGTTACTTCTGCCGCACCCTGTACTAAAAAAGGTCCACATGCTCCAATTTAGTTCCTCCTATCTGTCATTCTGCCTTCTTGCGTTTCTTCCCTGCGGTCATAACCTACGTGTGTTGATATGAAATTCGTCATGTTTCATAGTTGTTTGAGTTCACTCAGTCTTTTGACTGGTTTGACGCATCCCTCTATGCCTCCCTGTCCTGAGGTAATCGTTTCATCTATACATAGCTACCACAGCCTACATCCGAGGCAATCTGTTTAACATATTCTAACCTTGGTCTACCCCTACAGTTCTTGTCCTCGACGCTTCCTTCCATAACTAAGCTTGCTATTCCTGGGTGTCTTAGTATGTATCCTACCAACCTACCTCTTCTCTTAGCTTGCCACGGTGGGTGAGTGGATAGCGTGTCGGTCTACTAACCCCAAGATTGCAGGTTCGCCCCTGCCCGTGGTAAGTGATTTTGAAAGGCGGCAAAAATACGACACGCATGTCATACGATGTTGACATGTCAAACAACCCATTTGAATTCAGTAGGCCGTGTTCATAATGGCAAAATTAATCTCGGGAGTTTCCGCCAACACAAAGTTCCTCATTTCTCTACCAGAAAGCGCTATAGTGTTCAAGGAGCTTAGATACCTAACCTCCTTGACTTTCATAGTGATTCAAGGAACAACGAAATTCAACATGCAAGCTACCCTCTGGGTGTCAAATTACAAAGCTTGCACCCGGCACCGAGGCCATACGATATCATTATTATCTCTTCTCTTCATTAGCAGTCACCAGAAACATCTCTCCTCTCCCACTAGTCTTAATACCTCTTCGTTTGTAACCCTATCTACCCATCTGATCTTCATAATTCTCCTGTAACACCACATTTCAAACGCTTCAATTCTCCTCTTTTCTGCTGCACCAATAGTCCAAGTTTCACTTCCATATAATGCCACGCTCCAGACAAAGGCTTTAAAATTACTTCCTAATACCTAAATCTATATTCGATGTCAACAGATCCCTTTTCTGTAGAAATGCTTTCCTTGCCTGAGCTAATCTACTTCTTATATTCTAAGTCAGAAACCTACGCAGAAGTGTACTCACCAAAGTTTTGTTGCAATCAGATGAATGGTATATGAACCAAGACCAACTACAATACAATGCAGGTATCGAAAGTGTGAAAATGGCGTATGCGGAAGCCCGAGATATTGTTTGTTTACATTCGTTGCTGGGATACAGCAAGACCAACTAGTGTACAATACTCAGACCTTAATGTAGAAAAAACATGGCGGCGACGGTTGCCCTACCAATAGCTAAGATCATGTCATCGGGCTTGTCACAGTTCGTGTAAATTATTATTTTTACTCACCTAAAAGCATAAAAAGATATCACAAGATGAGACTAGGTTCCGAAGAAATATGCATCAATAATTTAGACTTACCTGAATTAATTTATATGTATAGTTCTGGCCTCGAATTATAGGTTTCTTCGTCTTCACCCAAGGGGCAGCTACAATAGTCTCACTGTTTCTGTGGTTGAATAAGAAGCTTTTTGGCGAGTTATCACGATTTGTATTTAAGTTCAGTAATTATAGATTAATAATATTAGCATAAAATCAAACAGATTCTGAAGTAGGAGAGAAGAAAGTACCCGGTTACTGAAGTGCTGTCCCAGCACATGCAGAGTATTTGTGTACACAATCGGAATGAGAATAGTTGCCTGAAATAATCGAACCAACGCTATAGAGATACAATTCAATTAAGACATATCGTTGAATTGTCTAAAATCTCGGATAAAACATCACTCCGAATTAGTTGATTGAAATATGCAAAGAAGTCGTCGTGCGGATATCTGAACATAATTATGGAGATTACCACACACAAAGGACACGATATGTTACCATCTAACCTATTAAACACTCGCTGTTACCGTTTGGAATAGTTGTACGCTGGAAATAGTTCATTTAGTAAAGTAATGTAGGTAGGAAAGCACCATCTCCCTCTTACAGAATTATCGCGGCACACCATCTCGTAATATAAGTACATAATTGGCCAGTTACTCACAACACTTTATTACACACATCATAATAAAAAATAACTTGCAATCTGTAAGAATCACAAAAGTATGAATAATGACGGAACACAATGAGTTCACTGTTTGGCACAGGGGAAACATCTTCCTTAACCAATAAAACAGAAGTTCACTGTAGTATTTGGCGTGTATACAAGGCAGTGTAGAACATCTGCCAGACTGGTAAGGATTTACGGAGGCACATGAAGCTGAGCTTTCAAGATAACGTCAACAGTTTAGTCTTGCCGTAGATGATCATTGCGTTTTCTCTTTACGTACTTAAGTTCGACACTACCGGTACTGAAGTGTACTAAGCTATTATTATATTGTCACAAACTAGCAAATCATTGCGGTGTATATTCTAGTCTTGGGTACTTCAACATCTGCAGTAAATGACACAATGCCATCGGTCAACTGAACAATCATCACACAAACTAACCAGTCCATAATAAGCGTATTATCACGTCATATTTACACACGATTGCAGTACATAAACGCGAACAGGACATTACAGACATACTGAAGACACTACAAATTACAGATGAGCAATAGTTTATCCCAACTTTCGTCAAACGAAGCTAATCAAAGCTAATATTGTATCCCAGCAACGAATGTAAACAAAGAAAATCTCGGGCTTCCGCATACGCCATTTTCACACTTTCGATACCTGCATTATGGTCTGAGTATTGTAGTTGGTCTTGGATACAGTATTAGCTTTGATTAGCTTCGTTTGATGAAAGTTGTGATAAACTATTGCTCATCTGTAATTTTTAGTGTCTTCAGTATGTCTGTCCAGTTCGCGTTAATGTACTGCAATCGTGTGTAAATATGTGATAATACGCTTATTATGGAAAGGTTCAATTGTGTGATGATTGTTCAGTCGACCGATAGCATTGTGTCATTTACTGCAGATGTTGAAGTGCCTAATAAGACTAAAGCATTAATAGAAGTGTCTCAAGAATATACACCGCAATGATTTGCTAGTTAGTGACAATATAATAATAGCTTAGTACACTCCAGTACCGGTAGTGTCGAACTTAAGTACGGTACGTAAAGGGAAAACGCAATGAGCATCTACGGCTAGACCAAACCGTTGACGTTGAACGTTGAACGCTTAGCAACATGTGCCTCCGTAAACCCTTACCAGTCTGGCAGATGATCTACACTGCCTTGTATACACGCCAAATAATACAGTGAACTTTTTTATTGGTTAAGGAAGATGTTTCCCCTGTGCCAAACAGTGAACTCATTGTGTTCCGTCATTATTCATACTATTGTGGTTCTTACAGCTTGCAAGTTATTTTTAGCCTACTTTTCACATTTTGCAAAAATGAGGAAAAAGTAGACTTATGAGATCGATCCGGGAAAATGTGTGTCTGTCTGTCTGTCTGTCTGTCCTTCTGTCTGTCGGTCTGTCTGGCTGTGTGTGTGTGCCCCCCCCCTATCAACTCCTAAACGGCTGCAGCAATCAAAACCAAATTTAGTATGAGTAAAGATGTGCACCGGAATATCTCACGTCCATATTTGAAAATGATGTCAGTGCTACCAACTGCTGAAAAAAACGCACTAGAAATTTGAGCTCCATGTTGGATATCTTGCAAGGTATGCATGGGAGCTATTTCAAAATTGGCACACATGTAGATAATACTATTTCAGTTCAATTTCCAGGAGGCCAACCATGACAGTGTTGCCAAAATAATTTTAAGCCTTCTGATAGGTCCAATGTTTAAATGCTTATAACTTTTACACTATCAATTGGATTTCAACCAAATTTTGTATGTAATATCTGTACATAAACAGATATGACTGAGCGTATTCTTAAGAGCCACCAGGGCTCCCAACTGTTAATAATTGCTCTCTTTATTTTTTTTCCAAATACCAATATATCAGAAAGTATGCAAGCCAACAGCTTTAAACTATGCACACGTATATTCTGATATTTTAGATTAATTTCGAGTAACTTATATACGTCAGTTCTACCAACATGATTATAAGCCTGCTGATACGACCAATTTTTAAATACATGTAACTTCTATACTATCAGTTGGATTTCAACCAATTCTCGTATGTGATATGTGTACCATAACAGATATGACTATAAGTATTGTTAAGAGCAATCAGGGCTGCCAACTGTTAATAAATGCTGTCTATATTTATTTTACACTAATATCAATATACCAGAAAGTATGCAAGCCAACAGCTCTATACTTTGCACACGTATAGCACCTGACATTCTAGATTAATTTGGAGTAATTAATACAAGGCAGTGCTGCCAACATGGTTCTATGCCTGCTGATATGTCCAATTTTAAAATACATGTAACTTCTATACTAACAAATGGATTTCATCCAAAATTGGCACTACAAGATATCATAATATTTCAGATTATTTCTGACCAGCACTCGCATGGTATTGTTGGCAACATGATTTTACGCGTGCTGATAGATCCAGTGCCTAACTGCATGTAACGTCCATTGGACTTCAACCAAATTTTGTATTCTGTACCTTAAGAGATTGAACTAAGAATATATTCAGTCGCCAGGGCTGCCAACTGTAGTGTTCTATTAGGCTACATTATACCAGGTATATTTTGAACTAATTAGATATTTCGATATTACCAACTTAATTTCGTCATTATTCTAGATAGGTTCATATACTGTAGAATAATCATTGGCATGAAAAGTAGGCTGTATAGTTCTTCACGGAACTTCTTGTTTATTATGATGTGTGCAATAAAGTGTTGTGAGTAACTTGCCAATTATGTATTTATATTGCGACATGATGTGCCGCGACAATTCCGTAAGAGGGAGATGGTGCTTTCCTACCTACATTACTTTACTAAATCAACTATTTCCAGCGTACAACTATTCCAAACGGTAACATCGAATGTTTAATAGGTTAGATGGTAACATATTATCGTGTCCTTTGTGTGTGGTAATCTCCATAATTATGTTTAGATATCCACACGACGACTTCTTTGCATATTTCAATCAACTAATTCGGAGTGATGTTTTACCCGAGATTTTAGACAATTCTATGAGAGGTCTTAATTGAATAATTGTATCTCTGTAGCGTTGGTTCGATTATTTCAGGCAACTATTCCCATTCCGATTGTGTACACAAATACTCTGCATGTGCTGGGACAGCACTTCAGTAACCGGGTACTTTCTTCTCTCCTACTTCTGAATCTGTTTGATTTTATGCTAATAATATTAATCTATAATTACTGAACTTAAATACAAATCGTGATCACTCGCCAAAAAGCTTCTTATTCAACCACAGAAACAGTGAGACTATTGTAGCTGCCCCTTGGGTGAAGACGAAGAAACCTATAATTCGAGGCCAGCACTATATAGATAAATTAATCCAGGTAAGTCTAAATTATTGATGCATATTTCTTCGGAACCTAGTCTCGTCTTGTGATATCTTTTATGCTCTTAGGTGAGTAAAAATAATAATTTACACGAACTGTGACAACCCCGATGACATGATCTTAGCTATTGGTAGGGCAACCATCGCCGCCATGTTTTTTCTACATTAAAGTCTGAGGATTGTAGTTGGTATTGTATGAACGCATACGGGAATCTTTTAAACTATTCGCACGCTGTCACTCATTTGTTGAATCTACTCGTGCGCTACCTGTTTCAAAATGGAATTCCTGAGTCAGAAACATTCGCAGGAGTGTACACAACAACTAACCAAAGTTTCATCGGAATCGGATGATTGGTATATGGCGCATACGGGAGGTTTTTGAAACTATTCGCTCGCCGTAACTCATTCGTTGAATCTACTCGTGCGCTATCTATTGAAATACGGATATACTAAGTAAGAAATATTTGCAGGCGTGTACACAACAAGTTACCAAAGTTCCATCGCAATCGAATGAATGGTTTATGGACGCATAAGGGACTTTGTTGAAACGATTCACGCGTCGTCACTCATTTGTTGAATCTACTCGTGCGCTACCTATTGTAACATGGATTTTCTAAGTCAAGAACCTTTGCAGGATAGTACACAACAACTCACCAAAGTTTCATCGAAATCGAATTAATGGTATATGAACGCATACGGGAGTTTGTTGAAACGAATCGCGCGCCGTCACCCATTTGCTAAATCTACCCGTGTGCTACCTATTGTAAAATGGAATTACTAAGTCAGAAACCTTCGCAGGAGTGCACACAAAAACTCACCACAATTTCATCGCAATCCGATGAATGGTATTTGAACGCATGTGTGTTTTTTTCTTAATCGAATCACTTGCCATTTTGTTGAAGGTACTCACGCGCTATCTATTCTAAATTTAATTTAATTCGCCTATAACCATCCCGGGAGTGTGCGCAACAACTCAGAAAAATTTGATCGCAATCGGATGAATGGTGTACGACCGTATAACGGACGAAAAAACCAGCATTCATTTTTAGCCTATTTTGATTTATGAACAAGTGGTTCCGTGAAGAACTAACTAGCCTATCTTCATATAACCTACTGCTTGCGACGGTGGGTGAGTGGTCAACGTGTCGGATTACTAATCTCAGCCTTCAGGTTTGCTCCTGGCCGTGGTAAGAGATTTTTGAAAGGCGGCAATAATCACGACACGCAAGTCATACGATGTTGGCATGTTAAAGAACCCATTTGAATTCAGTAGGCTGTGTTCATAATGGCAAAATTTATCTCGGTATTTTCCGCCAACTCAAAGTTCCTCATTTCTCTACTAGAAAGCGCTATAGTGTCAAGGAGCTTAGATATCTAACCTCCTTGACCTTCATAGTGCTTCAAGGAACAACAAAATTTGACATGCAAGCTGCCCTCTGGGTGTCAAATAACAAAGCTTGCACCCAGCATCCGAGGCCATACGATATTATTATTATTTCTTTTATTTTTTATTTTATTTTTTTATCGTTTCGGTCGTCTATGGACCACGTTATTTCAACTGCCTTTTCCCTCGTTCGTTCACATTGGCCCAGTATTCGCGCATTCTTCTTCGGTGAGCTTCCCTTCGTTCTTCGGTCCACTTCTTGCCGGTTTTCAATATAGGTTTTGGGCTGAAAACTCTGTATCTCCCCAAGTTTCTTCCTGAAAGAGTCACGTTCCAAGATGTCATCATGTGATATCCCCAGTTCTTGTAGGTCTTTTTCCACCTCTGTAAACCAGATCCCTTTGGTTTTCTTTCCCACAAAGTAGGCACAGATTCGATTGGACAATCTTCCGGAGTTCATTCGTGTTAAATGGACATAAAAGGAAAGTCTACTTTTGCGAATGGTGTCCGTTATTTTCTCCACATGTAGATAGAGTTCATCGTTGTGTCGTCTTCTATACTCTCCTCGTTCCTTGACCGGGCCCAAGATCTTTCTCAGAATCTTCCTCTCTTTGGCTTCGAGTTGTTCTGCCAGGCCTTTCTTATTCATCGCCAGGCATTCTGATGCATTTAACGCCTCCGTGCGAATAACGGTAACGAAGTGCCTCAGTTTGGCCTTGAAGGACATTGATCGTGTTTTGTAAATGTCTTTAGTTAAATTATTATTATTTTTATTATTATTATGATTATTATTATTATTATTATTATTATTATTATTATTATTATTATATATCCTACTTATATTAATTGCCTCTATCAACATACAAATTTTCAGATTGATTGATGTAATAGATACGTAGATATTGAGAAACGTCTAAATATTTCGGATGGTCACCAAGTTGGATTTTATATTATACTAGCTGAAGTACCCGTGCTTCGCTACGCGTTATAAATAAATTAAAATGTGAAGGTGACAGTTAAAACAGGGGATAGGCGAGGTGCTGCGCAGAGGGAGATTAAGGATGGAAAATTTTGTCCAACTACACCACTCGGCGTTGACCGTGTTTTATAGCACACATTTAGGTTTTACTCGCTAACGGTTGGAGATACATTTCGGATAGAAAATTTCCTTTTAAACCTCGTATATGCCATCAAAAGTTTGCTATTTCTTAGCGCTCTCTTTTTATTTGAAATGGAAATATGAAAGTATGAAACCAAAGGGTGTAGTGACGTCACTAAAATGGCCATCTTTAAATAGTGCAAAGTATTGAAATCAAAAGTAACCTATATGTTAACCAGGTAAATCAGCTACTTCCATGTAAAATTCATGTAAATCGGACCAGTGGTACTTGCGTGATTGAGTAATACACAGACACACACCATCTCATTTTTAGCCTCGCTTCGCTCGCGTCATAGTCGTGTCATATTGTTATTCAATGAAATGCAGGTTTAACCCCGTTAACACCCATTTAGAACCAGAATACCCAAAAATCCCTCCTTAGTAGACGTTTTCGACACACAACAAACATATCCACAAAATGGCATTCTTCTAACTTTAATAGTTTTGGTTGGTCGATGAGAGTGAACATCCAAAAATCCTTCCTTAGTGGACGTTTTTCTTCCAGAATGTCACCCCTCCGCATAGGCCCCTTAAATTTCTTTTATGAAAAAAAAAAAACGGTCGAACACCTATTTTATTTATTTATTTATTTATTTATTTATTTATTTATTTATTTTTAAGCTGATTGATTTCCTCCGAGTTTCAAACTCCTCGCCTATGTCGTTTAAGAGATACACGCTCCGTTAGGAATATTTCAACCCCCACTTTTCATCCCTTTCACCTCATAATATACACTACATCTAAAAACCATTAGACATGTGTCAGCTTATTTATTAATGATTAGTATATGTGCCAAGTATCACGTCCCCAAATGATATTGTTATTCAATGAAATGCAGGTTTACCCCCCTTAACACCTCTTTAGAACCTGAATATACAAAACTCTTTCCTTAGTGGACGTTTTCGACATACAACGAACATATCCCCAAAATTTCATGTTTCTAACTGCAATAATTTTGGCTGGGCGATGATGAGTGAGTCAGTCAGTCAGTACATTTTCTTTCATTTATTTTTGATAATTTCACCCCTCCCCATGAACCCCTTAAATTGGATTTATGAAACAAACGGTCAAACACCTATTTACTTATTTAAAGCTGTTTTCCCCCCTGAGTTTGATGAGTGAGTAAGTGAGTCAATCAGTTAGGAAACTTTCTTTCCTGTTTTTATTTTTCCCCCCAGAATGTCACCCCTCTCCAAGGGCCCCTTAAATTGGATTTATGAAAAAACGATCGAACACCTATTTCCTTGTATTTTAAGCTGTTTTTTCCCGCCGAATTTCAAACTTCTCGCCTATTCGTTTCAAAGATACACGCTCCGTTAAGAATCCCTCAATCCCAAATTTTCACCCCTTTCACTTCATAATATACACCACATCGATAAACCCTTAGACATATGTCTGATTATTTTTAATGATTAGTTTATATACCGAATATCACATCCCCAAAGAAACAACTCATGAGATATCGTTATACAATGAAATGCACGTTTACCCCCTTAACACCTCTTTAAAACCCGAATAAACAAAAATCATTCCTTAGTTGACGTTTTCGACATACAGCGAACATATTCCCAAAATTTCATGTTTCCAACTTTAATAGTTTCCGCTGGGCATGATGAGTGAGTGAGTCAGACAGGACATTTACTTTCAATTATTTTTACCAGAATTTCACCCCTCCCCATGGGCCCCTTAAATTGGATTGATGAAAAATCGCTTGAACACCTATTAACTTATTTTTTAAGCTGTCTTTTCCCCCTGAGTTTGATGAGTGAGTTAGTCAGTCAGTTAGGACACTTTCTCTCCTCCCCCCCCCCCCCAGAATTTCACCCCACCCCATTGGACCCTTAAATTAATTTATGAAAATTACAGTCGAACACCGATTTACTTTCTTTTTAAGCTGATTTTTTTTCGCTGCGTTTCAAATTTCTCGTCTATGTCGTTTAAGAGATAGGCGTACTCGCTCCGTTAGGAATCCTTCAACCCCCACTTTTCACCCCTTTCACCTCATAATAATACACCACATCGAAAAACCCTTAGACACATGTCTGCTAATTTTTAATGATTAGTTTATATGCCGAGTATCACATCCACAAATGAAACCACTCGTGAGATATTGTTATTCAATGAAATGCAGGTTTAACCCCCTTAAGACCCCTTTAGCACCTGAATATTCCAAAAACCTCCCTTAGTGTACGGTTTTGACATACAACGAACATATCCCCGAAATGTCATGTTTCCAACTTCAATATTTTTGGCTGGGCGATGATGAGTGAGTGAATGAGTCAGGACATTTTCATTCATTTTTTTCTTCAGAATTTCACCCCTCCCGAAGAACCCCTTCAATTTGATTTTAAAAAAACTGTCGAAAAGCTATTTACTTACTTCAAAGCAGTCTTTTCCCCCTGAGTTTGATGAGTGAGTGAGTCAGTCAATCAGTTAGGACACTTTATTTCCTGTTCCCCCCCCCCCCCCCCAGAATTTCACCCCTCCCCATGGGCCACTTAAATTGGATTTATGAAAAAACGGTCAAACACATATTTACTTATTTTTTATGCTGACGTTTTTCCGCTGAGTTTCAAACTCCTCGCCTATGTCGTTTAATAGATACACGCTCCGTTAGGAATCTTTCAATCCTCACTTTCCACCCCTTTCATCTCATAAACACATCGAAAACCCTCAGACACGTGTCTTGTTACTTTTTAATGATGAGTTTATATGCCGTGTATCACATCCCCCAATGAAACCAATCGGGAGATATTGTTATTCAAGATATTGTTATTCAATGAAATGCAGGTTTAACCCCCTTAAGACCACTTTAGAACCTGAATATCCGAAAATCCTCCCTTAGCAGACGGTATTGACAGACAATTAACGTATCCCCAAACTGTCATGTTTCTAACTTCAATAATTTTGGCTGGGTGATGATGAGTGAGTGAGTGAGTGAGTCAGGACATTTTCTTTCAATTTTCTTTTTTCAGAATTTCACCCCCTCCCCATGAACCCCTTAAATTCGATTTATGAAAAAAAAACTGTCGAACAGCTATTTACTTACTTTAAAGCAGTTTTTCCCCCTGAGTTTGATGAGTGAGTCAGTCAGTCAATCAGTTAGGACACTTTCTTTCCTGTCCCCCCCCCCCAGAATTTCACCACTCCCCACGGGCCCCTTAAATTGGATTTATGAAAAAACAGTCAAACACATATTTACTTCCTTTTTATGTTCATTTTTTTCGCTGAGTTCCAAACTCCTCGCCTATGACGTTTAAGAGATACACGCTCCGTTCGGAATCTTTCAATCTCCACTTTTCACCCCTTTCACTTCATAATGTACACCACATCGAAAAACCCTCAGACATGTGTCTTCTTATTTTTAATGATGAGTTTATATGCCGAGTATCACATTCCCCCAATGAAACCAATCGGTAGATATTGCTATTCAATGAAATGCAGGTCAACCCCCTTAACACCCCTTTAGAACCTGAATATCCAAAAATCCTCTCTTAGTGGGCATTTGCGGCCCTTGAGGAAGCTGCATACCAGATTTCATTCCAATCCGTTTTGTGGTTTCTGAGATTTCGTGATGAATAAATGAATAAATGAATGAGTGAGTGAGTGGTATTTGACAAATATAGTAGAAAGAAGATAGTGTCAAGTCTTTGTTATGCTAAACTCGGTTGACAGTGCTGTGTGAGTAGGTGAGTAACTAACGGGATTTCAAGTAAAGATCCTCATTTTCTATACCGGCAGTGCAGAGCGCAATTGGCATCTAGTCGGCCGTTTCTCGACTTAAGCTATGTTGCCATGGAAACTATCTGCTTTGCCATTCCTTCATGAGAATATTTTATGATTTGATTAGCCTGTGCTTGAGTGCAAAAGGGCCGAAATCAGAAGAATGAGAAAGACTATCGAAAATTCATGTAGCCAGCGGTTCCTTCTGGGTCCTAAACTATGTGTACGCAAAATATGGTTAAGATTGGTGGAACGGTGTAGATTTGTATACGGAACCAACCCACATACATACATACATACATACATACATACATACATACTGTGCTCAATCGGTCACGGCAGACTGGCATCGAACTCAGGTCTTATCAGAGAAGACCATGCACATGATTCTAACTAGAATCGATCCATTGATCTCTGAGGGGGAACAGTTTTAGGGAACCCGAAGAGCAAGGCGTTAAATAATGACATATAATAATGTAGCATGATTTCACGGCCAGTATGTGAATATCATAGCAGTTTAAGGTGAAGAATTGTAAGCAAATGCAAGCAAATATACGTTTTCGAAGCATACAAGAACGAGAGCAGGCCAGTTTGACGTTTTACTAATTGGAGTTGGCAAGTGGGTGGAGATTGTAGGCGCCGAGCGAACTACTTTCGACTGGACCGAGAAGACAGCTCAAATTAATGACTCGGGTATTCACCGCTTGACAACGATGGAACCTGTAGTGGGGAGGACTGCCCACGGAAATTAATTAATTACAGCCAAGTGGAGCTTTGAAATGGAGTGAAATGTACACCCAGGTGAATATATTCAAGGAGAGATAATTTAGGAGGGGTCTTACACCTAAATTAAAGCCTATATCTCTATATGAGCGTGTTAACACCGAGCCTACGCTCGAGAGGAGTGATTTGGTGACCAGCCAGAGGGCAATCACCATGGTGGCGTCCTGACGCGATGGAATAAGGCAATTAATTGTAATTAATTGGCCGAAGCGATCGCCGGCACGCGAACGTTTATGACACCTCCACGCCTAAATAAACAAGGTGTATATGTCATTTCGGCTGAAAATGTATTATTTCAAGGAAGGAGTCGCACCCGTATGTCCGGTGGACTAGTTTTTACGAGAAACCTTTATAAGGGGGAGCAGTGCAGACCAAGCCAGTTGTCTTCAGTTGTCTTCAGTCTGTTCTCAAGTTCTTCTCCAGTATACACGTAACTAATACGCTGCCAGTAAGCGCGCGAAATGTTACAGTATCGACGCTCAGCAATTGAAGAACAATGGAAGCACAGCATACAGCTTCATAAGTATAATCATGAAGTGCGTCGAAGTTAATTTAATACAGATATTTATCCATTATCTGACGCAAATATTAATTCGCTACAGCGAAAGAGTAATAATAATGTTTTTGGACATTACATATACCAGGAGGTATTGTCAGAGTTGTATATGACATTTTCATCAGGATCACTACAATTATGGGAGCCTGGGAGGCATCGCCAATTAATCTTGACAGTGAACTGAACGATATTGAAGGTGACGTGGATCGAACGCCCGTAAACGCAGTTAGACTTTCACGGAGACCAGCGGTTGGCGTAATTGCATCGCATCTCTGAGGTCAGGCGGTAAGAGGAGTCCGATTAAAGATCAACCTGTGAAATAGTGAGAAAGTGTACATAAATTGTGTTATAGTGATTTAACAAGTGTTCATGTGTATTGTGATTAATATGTATTGTGTAAAAGTGAAAGAAGCCACTGATAAGAGTATGTTTATCATGTGGGAAATATGTGAAATCAAGTGTCGTGTAAGATATAGCATGATGGCTTAAATCAAGCGTCATGGTAGGTCCGGAGCTGGAATGCTGGTATCATCCAGCGAAAATGAAAAAGTGAGTACCAATTTACAATGTTATTCTAACTAAATAGTTCACCATACAACGATGCATCACTTTGAGACTAAGATGTAACAGTCACTTATTGAACGAGTTTTCACCACTCGTCTTGAATAGAATATGGTTTGGAAGGTGATTTGTTTAGGGCCAGTCAGGCCTAAAATTGTGATGAATGAAACGGTAACGTTAAATGATAAAGAATAATAATAATTTGGGGTCGGCAACAGTAAAGCAATAGGCAAAAAAAGAAGCTTGTAGTTTAACGTGACCGTCAATCTGTAGATCATAAGCCACGGGAAAGTAATAGGCATTTTTGGCCTAAATAACGTTCAAAGTGTGTCATGTCTAATATAAAGATACTGTATTTTGGTAAACAGTAAGAAAGTAACGTGGAATATAGCGAGATACGAGAGTTTTTCAGTGTCAAGTGAAGTGTTGAATGAATATTTGAGATGGTCAATTCTTAGGAGTGTATTTGAGGACCATTAAAGTAATGTAAGCCAGTAAATTTATACCTTGTTATTAGGAGCTATTTAAAGCTTTGGCTTAAGTGTTATTACAGAGAGAACGCGGGTGCCTTAATAATTGAGTCATCTATGAGAAGTATTGTTTGAGCCGCATATAGCGTGCAGAAGTAACGTAGAATCCAGTGATTTACCTAAATAAATATATTGCGGGGACCAAACTAGTATAGCTTGCGCGTTAGGTGAGAAGTTGGCTAATCTACGAGTTAGTATCACCGTTGTGCATACTTTTATTATTCGCAGCGAATTGGACAGAGCCTGTCTGTATCCATCGCTTGCATGAATTATCGCCACGAATGATGTCCGTCGAGACTCCGTGAGCACATGTGTAAAAATGATCTACCCTGTGAGGTAAGAATCATATTCGTCGTTTAGGAAACGCAGATTTCCTTATTATGTTATTATTGAGACAGCTGCTGGTGGGAATCTTGTATTCTCATTATGATGCGCGTCCAAAGCCACCAGTATTCACCATAGAACGGCAGGACTATCACAGAATCCATCCCCAGCCATGAATGTTAATAAGGAGCCGAGTTGAGCCCGATACACTATAAATATAGGTGTTAAATAATTAGAATGACTCAATTACTTAAGAACAACACTTAGCGTATCTCTACTGTACTGCGATTGTAAACAAAGTTGACCTTGCCAGCAGATGAGAGGAAGTGGGAGATAGCCCACTGAGACGAGCGGCCATCTTGCACGGCCTGCCGGAACTAATTTTATTGCCTGCTAGGGGAAGGGGATGTCGGTCCGCCAGTCCTTTAAATTAGAGTCATAGTGGGACACTGAAGAATCTCGATATTTCGATATGCAATTAAGATATGAGTGTTATGATGATGCTAATTGAATTAAATGATGTGTTTCAACACACCTACATTGTTGGATCAATGAAATCGGATAATATTTGGCCCAGTTATTCTCTGAGGAGGAACACTGAACCAAATAAATTGTTAGGCATCTTTTTAAAATGCATTTTTGCCAGTTCACGCTAATTTATGCATACGGGTATGTGATTTCTAAGAACATGACACGTTTGTAACGATAATAATCCCGACAAGACCCAGAAAATCGTTGTATGGTGAAACTATAAACATTTCTGTCCATGTCTATTTTGGAAGGGAAAAGTACCACTTTTTAAGCGTTTCATATTGATGGAAAAGAAGGAAGATGATTCACACGACACAACAAATATTTGTTAATTAAGGCATAAAATAATGAATTTATGCTAATCAAAGTAATTGCCATAAGAAATGGAGTAAGGTTTTATTATTACAGTATTAATGTCATTTAGATGTGATATGTGACTTTTTGTGTTGTGATACTCCAGTTATGTAAATTGTGTCACATGATGAACACTATGGAGACCCGTAGAAGTCTGAAAGTATCAATGGTAGGATGCTAGAAATAGATTTGAGTGCCGTATAGCACTAATTAAGAAGAGACTCACAAAATAACCCTGATTTTAATTGTGGGAATTAAATATAATTTATCCTTTATTTGTATTTGTTGTATAGCCATGATTTTTATACCAGTAAATGTTTTATTATAGGAATATGTTGTTTATTTCATGTAGAGTAGTTACCTGGTAGACTCAAATCCTGCGCATGTGGCCGTATGGTGGGCAGGAACGTCCCATACCTCGAAAGACCGTGAGTTAGCTGGGATACGAACACGTGCTCCACATGATGACAATTGGGTACATGGAGGAGATGTCTCTGTACTAGGATTGAGTCACAGGTACTACTAAAAGTCGGCCAAGATATTAATGCTATAAGCAAATACAGCATAGAAATTAGGATATAATAGGAAAAGGCCGCGTCCCATTTGTTAATAAGCCTTCACGTCAAAATAAATGTTGATAATCCTCCATAAGACATGCTTAAATGTAAATGTAACTTGTCACCACTTGACACACAACCCCTTTTATTATCATGGCCCAAGCAACGTGGGACGGTATTAATTCATTATGGAACCGCCTACGTCAGTGCAGTATGAGCGATCTTGGCATTGCGCAAACCGGCCATATAAGTGCACCCACCATCTTACTTTTTTTATTATCATGCCGCCCAGAGGTGTGAGGTAGAGCATGGATACCCACTCTCCCTTTTCTTTTTCATGGCGCCCAACATGGGGATTATGGGATTCAGAAAACCCCATAATAATAGCATGGTTTTCATGGGGAAAACCATAATAATAGTATTTTTCCTCAAACTCTGTTTGAGCGATTGTGAGTCTTTCTAGATATATTCAGACGTCAGACACTGTTGTCAGACGGGTACGTGGGTCTATACCCATTCCATAGTTGGTTTTGGCACTTTGTAATATGTTGTTGTTGTCGCGGGATCGGAATTCTTTTCTTTCCAATAGAACGCGCCAGCATGTTCAGCTGCGGCCTACCTGAATCTCAAATTAAGAAATACAGGATGGCGGGAACTGAGGACATACTCAGGTGTATCGCTGAGTTAAGAGAACATTTTGATGATACTAATGCTAAGAGTAAGGAAGAATCCAAAGCATTTAAAGATGAAATAGCGGGTAGATTGGATGCCAATCAAACTGAGGTAAGCCAGATGTTGGCTACAGTAAACACACAGTTAGAGTCAAACCTAATAGAGGTTAATAGAAAAATGGATGACGTTAAAGGGTCTGTTCAGCGTGAAGTAACTAAGAATATTGTTAGCGTGGTCTCAGAGATGCAAGCTGATAACGATAAACGCTTTGAGTCTATAGAGCTAAAACTAGAGAATAATCTGCAAGCGTGCAGAGAGTCACAGCGTGAGATTAACGATAGCTTAAGCAGTATGTCCATGGGGCTTAAAGAAATTTAAAGTCAGAATGAAGCGAATACTAAACGTCAACTAGAGCAATTTAATACGTTCACTCAGACCGTGGACAAAGGCTCGAGGACAGCGACGTAAAATGGAATACGCGAATGGCAGGCTACGCCAAGGCGGTAGACGAAGCCTTAAGAAAACAGGATCAGAATATCCTTGACCAATGCAAGGAAATCCATGAAATAAAAACTTCTGATCAAGAGAATAAAGAAATAGTGTCAAATATGAAGAAGCAGGTCGGGAAGGTGCAGAAAGAGTTAGAACAAACTCAGAGCGACCTAGCAGTTACTCGTAAAAGGCAGGATGAGGACCAGGGAGAAATCACGAAGATAAGGACTGAAATCTCTCATATGCAGGGTCACATTCAAAAGGAAGTTACAGGCTTACGAGAAGAATTAGAACTTCGAGAAGGCTTAAAGACTGAAGCCAGCGATAAGACTCTTGCCGAAGTAAGAGAAAGTCTAGCGGGGGAAATTACCCACCTGAAGGAAAACCTTAAGGATGACAAGGAAAATGTATTTTCTATGGCAGAAAAAAACCGAGATCGCCTAGAGAAAATAGAACGAGAGGTATTAGCTCGTTTGGAAAGGGCAGAAAATAGGCACAGCCAAATAGAAACTAGAATGATCGCACAGGAGGAATCCATGTTGCGGAATCCTAGGTCTAGCGAAGGAAGTATAGACGAGAATAGGAGAAATAAATGGGCAGAGATAGAAATACAGTCCACTCCAAAGAATGCAGCCATGCCAAGTGACAGCCCGTATACCACACCTGGTATGCCAATTGCCATGCCAACACCGCATGAAAATGCTGTTCAAAATCAAATAGTCACTGTTGTAAGGGCTAGTGACGAGAAACCAAAGAAATATTCTGGGAGTAATTCTAACATGACACCCAAGTACTGGCTTAAAGAAGTTTCCGAGTACTTGAATGACGCGAAGGTACCGCCAGAGCGAAGGTTGAGAGCGATTGAAAAACTGACTGAGGGCGCGTGTGCCTTATGGTTTAGGAGTTTTCGGTACACGTTCGACACCGTTGACGAAATTCGCCAGGCATTTTTAAGCAGGTACTGGAACGCAAGTATACAACAGAACCTCAGATTGGACTTGTATTCCAGGCGTTATAGTACTAATAATCCGACGAAATACGCAGAGTTTTTCGTGGGTCAATTGTGCCGTTTCCGCGAACTTGATGAGGGAATTAGAGAGTCAGATTTGTGCATAGCGATAGCCAAGCAGCTACCGTATGAAGCACAACGTCTATTAATCTCAGCAAACGCCAAGACTGCGATCGATATGGAGGAGGTGCTGAGACAAATCGATCTCACCACAGCGCAGCACACAAGGCAAAGTCGGAACATGGAACAAGTCAACATGACGACTACACCGACTGAACCGACTAAGGTGCAGACAAAAAGTAAATCTACGAGCACCGAAACGGAAAAATCAGACTGGCAACGTGAAGGACGGGAAAACCAGAATTGGAGGCCAGCATATCGAGGAGGATCGAACCGTGGAAACCGAGGAAGGAAAGCCTGGAATCAGCGCGGTACAAGAGACCAGCAGCCTGATATCAGAAGGAAATACGGCCGAAATGGGAACAACCAAGGATGGAGATCCCAAGAACAGAGTCGCGGGTTCGATGAAGAGGCGGAAGAACGCTATCACGCATCTTTAAGATACATGGAAGAGCGTGGAGATGACCAGAGGCAATCGCGAGTTCATTGGGATGAAGCGATTAGGAATAGAAGGTCACCCGACATCTATAAAAATGATGACGGTGCCAAGAGTCTGGAACTTCAGCAGTATGAAGACAGACAGAAGAACTCCACAAAGAATGGAGCAATCGAAAAAAAACACCAAAATTAAATGACCAAAGGAGATAAGTTCAGGATGGAATACAGTGAATGTAGTTAACTGGATTGCCAAACCTGAGGAGCTTATCGAAGACCTAGATGAAGGGACGGTCAATGTAAGAAGGGAACTACCCATTATTATTGTAAACATTGCAGGCATGAAGATAAGAAGTCTCATAGATACAGGTTCAACAGTGTGTTTGATAACCCAGGCATTATATAATGAATTCCAAAGTAAAATCCACGCATTGAAAATACCTATTTCAACCGTGAAAATAAAAGGTGTGATACCAGATAAAGTTATGATATGCAGATACCAAATATTTTTAGATTTGCAGATAGGGAACTCTAAATTCTCACAGAGCTTCCTACTTGTGAATAAGCTGCCTTTTAACATCATTGTTGGCATGGATTTCATAAGAGAATATAAAGTTATTATAGATCTCTCGCAAGACATTGTTATGTTTCGCACAAGTGAGGGAAAGGAAGATTTAGAGCTCTCATTAAAGCACAATGAAACGAGACCAGAAGAGTACGTATGGCATACATACGGAGATATGACTGGGGATGCAGTATTGACAACAGAAGACATCGAGGAAGAGTTGGCAACACTGGCCGCAGACATTGAAAAGGACCTCGAACCAAAATTTGAAGAATGCCTGGAAGAAAAGATTGAGGAAGCTAAAATTGGTCCAGAACATAAGCAAATGCTAAGGGAACTGCTATTTGAGTATAAAGGAGTCTTCGATTCGAGACCTGGCCGGATCAAGAATTTCCAATATGCGTTCCAAGTCAGCGATTGGACACCTTTCAGACAGAAGCCGTATCCTGTAGCCGAGAAACATTATTTAAAGCAATACAGGAAATGCTAGAGGCAGGCGTCATTGTGAAGACAGCCACACCTTATGTCAGCCCACTGGTAGTTGTACCTAAACAGGACGGAAGTGTGAGGATATGCCTGGACCTACCAAATTTGAATTCCAAGGTCATACCAGAATTTGACCAAGTGCCGCCCATTAAGGAGGTCCTCAGGAGGTTCAAAGGAAAGACTGTGTTCTCAAATCTTGACCTGACGGCAAGTTTTCACCATCTTGCTCTGGAGGAGAAAACAAGCTTATTAACTGGGTTTTTATTCGACCAGCATACGTATTCTTACGTGCGTCTCCCATTTGGATTGAAAACAGCAGGTTCAGCGTTGATACGAGCGCTAGATCGGAACCTGTCTGAAGAAGTAAAAGCAACAACCATATGCTACGTAGATGATATACTACTGACATCTGAAACAGTCGAAGAACACGTCAGAGATCTACGCAAGTTGTTGTATGACCTAAGTCAGGCTAACTTTAAGGTCAATATAAAGAAATCTAACTTCGGTCAGAGAGAAGTTAAATTTCTAGGCCACGTAATAGATGCACAAGGAGTTAGGCCTAATCCGGGAAAATTGGAAGTTATTAAACATTTCCCGAGACCAACGAAGGTAAAGAACGTCAGGCAATATCTAGGCGTTATTGGATTCTTTTCAAGCCATTGCCCGTAGTATACCGAGACCGTAGCACCACTCCAAGACTTACTTAAGAAAGGAGGAAGATGGCGGTGGACGGAAAAATGCGAGGAAGCCTTCGTAAAATCTAAACAGATGCTGTTAGATTATGTAAAATTCGGATATCCAGACTACACTCAGAAATTTATTATCCAGACTGACGCATCATTCATAGGTATTGGAGCAATGTTATACCAGGAGAATGTGGACAGGCCAGAGGAGAAAACTTACATTGCATTCATAAGTAGAAGGTTGAAACCTAATGAAAAGAATTATACGGTCACGGAGATCGAATTACTCGCGATACTGTATGCCTTACAGTATTGGCGAAAGCTAATTTATGGTTTTAGAATTATATTGAGAACAGACCATAAAGCCCTAACGTTCCTGTTGAAAACTGACTTGTCGAGTCAAAGACTGACGAGGTGGTCCCTATACATACAGCAATTTCAAGTGGAAATCGAGTATTGCCCGGGGAAGGACAATATCATACCTGACTTGCTAAGCAGATACCCGACAGATGATGAAGAGGAAGTTCTAGCTATCGAGATAGAAGATAGAGACCAGAAGACCTTAGATGATCTGAGGAACATCACCGTGTTTCAACGTGAAGATCCCTGGATACGGTTGATGATTAATTACTTCGAGGGAAAGCTGGACAGAGGAACCCCGATGTATGTGGAAGCCGAAGCACTATCAACGGAGTATCTATGGTTTAACCAGATGCTACATAAATGGAGCGACTCAGACCACACTCGACCCAGGATTGTTGTACCACCAGCATTGCAGAGAAGGCTAGTTTGGTTAGCACACCGAGCTTTTGGTCACCCCGGCGTAGACAAGTCTGTTGCCCTGCTTAAGGAAGCATTTATTTGGCCAAAACTTCGAGATACAGTCAGGAATACAATCAGGACATGTGATATTTGCCAACGAGTAAAGCCTAACTCGTACTTAATGAGGCAAAAACCTATATCACTCTTACCAGAGACGCCATGTCAGCTTCTGGCACTGGACAACTTTGGGCCGCTTCCTAGAACTAGAAGAGGAAATAGACACATCCTAGTTGCACTAGACGTGTTTTTGAAAATGGTAGTCCTGTGTCCAATTCAGAAAACCAGTACGAAACAGGTACTTAAGAGGCTGAAGGAAAGAATCATTCCTATATTAGGGCAGCCGGAGAACATATTATCTGATCATGGGAGCTGTTTTACCAGCGTGGAATTTCGCAGGGAGTTGGAAAATCTGGGTATAAGACAGATTTTGTCCACAGTTCGACATCCGGGGTCGAATTCTGCTGAAAGAGTAATGAGGGAACTGCAAAAGTACATGAAGATATACTGCTCTACGGAGAATTGGAAGTGGATCGATGTACTATAGATTATTGAATACTGTATCAACAATACCGTGCATGAAGCGACAGGAGAAGTGCCAGTGAGCCTACATCTTGATAGACGACCAGAGAGGCCATGGAATAATGTCATTCGGACACCTGTCGATGCACAGCCTGGACGTGAATTGAGGATCCAGAGAACATTCGAGTATCTCAAGAAACAAGCAGACAGACGGCAGCGGAGAAACAGGAGGAAACGCTATCATAGACCATTACTCGTGGGGGAATACGTCTTATTGAAAAAACCCGCAAGTTCAGATCCAGAGAGCAGGAAATATAAAAAATTTCAGCATAGCTATCACGGACCCTACCTGATTATAAGGGACTTGCAAAATAATGCATACCGAATCAAAGACGAAGCAACAGGTAGAGAAGTTGTTGTAAACGCAGCTAATTTGAAGTTATATAGTCCACCAGAGGATTATGATACGAGGGAAGAGCAAGCAATGCACACCCAAATGGACGGGGAGTCATTACGTATGCACGCAAAGACTCTTGAGAAAAGCTTGCAGACCCAGGAAGAAACGGAGCGAGGCGACCGGTTCGCAGACCCAAGGGACACGAGGGGCGAATGCATCTGTCAACTAAAGGAACTTTACGACCAGTTGAGGGAAGCCGCTACGGAATTAGAGGAGATGAATGAACAACTGAGAAGGCAGAACAAGAGTATGCGACGGCAGACAGAGTGGAATGGGGGAACGAGACATCCCATTGCCGAGAGCACTGACCGCTTAAAATAAATACTGCATGAGTCAATGCCATCTGAAGGCACGAAAAATTCACTTGTGAAATGAATTTTCCGAGCTTAGCGAGGGAAAGATGTGCCCAATCGGTCACGGCAGACTGGCATCGAACTCAGGTCTTATCAGAGAAGACCATGCACATGATTCTAACTAGAATCGATCCATTGATCTCTGAGGGGGAACAGTTTTAGGGAACCCGAAGAGCAAGGCGTTAAATAATGACATATAATAATGTAGCATGATTTCACGGCCAGTATGTGAATATCATAGCAGTTTAAGGTGAAGAATTGTAAGCAAATGCAAGCAAATATACGTTTTCGAAGCATACAAGAACGAGAGCAGGCCAGTTTGACGTTTTACTAATTGGAGTTGGCAAGTGGGTGGAGATTGTAGGCGCCGAGCGAACTACTTTCGACTGGACCGAGAAGACAGCTCCAAATTAATGACTCGGGTATTCACCGCTTGACAACGATGGAACCTGTAGTGGGGAGGACTGCCCACGGAAATTAATTAATTACAGCCAAGTGGAGCTTTGAAATGGAGTGAAATGTACACCCAGGTGAATATATTCAAGGAGAGATAATTTAGGAGGGGTCTTACACCTAAATTAAAGCCTATATCTCTATATGAGCGTGTTAACACCGAGCCTACGCTCGAGAGGAGTGATTTGGTGACCAGCCAGAGGGGAATCACCATGGTGGCGTCCTGACGCGATGGAATAAGGCAATTAATTGTAATTAATTGGCCGAAGCGATCGCCGGCACGCGAACGTTTATGAAACCTCCACGCCTAAATAAACAAGGTGTATATGTCATTTCGGCTAAAAATGTATTATTTCAAGGAAGGAGTCGCACCCGTATGTCCGGTGGACTAGTTTTTACGAGAAACCTTTATAAGGGGGAGCAGTGCAGACCAAGCCAGTTGTCTTCAGTTGTCTTCAGTCTGTTCTCAAGTTCTTCTCCAGTATACACGTAACTAATACGCTGCCAGTAAGCGCGCGAAATGTTACAGTATCGACGCTCAGCAATTGAAGAACAATGAAAGCACAGCATACAGCTTCATAAGTATAATCATGAAGTGCGTCGAAGTTAATTTAATACAGATATTTATCCATTATCTGACGCAAATATTAATTCGCTACAGCGAAAGAGTAATAATAATGTTTTTGGACATTACATATACCAGGAGGTATTGTCAGAGTTGTATATGACATTTTCATCAGGATCACTACAATTATGGGAGCCTGGGAGGCATCGCCAATTAATCTTGACAGTGAACTGAACGATATTGAAGGTGACGTGGATCGAACGCCCGTAAACGCAGTTAGACTTTCACGGAGACCAGCGGTTGGCGTAATTGCATCGCATCTCTGAGGTCAGGCGGTAAGAGGAGTCCGATTAAGGATCAACCTGTGAAATAGTGAGAAAGTGTACATAAATTGTGTTATAGTGATTTAACAAGTGTTCATGTGTATTGTGATTAATATGTATTGTGTAAAAGTGAAAGAAGCCACTGATAAGAGTATGTTTATCATGTGGGAAATATGTGAAATCAAGTGTCGTGTAAGATATAGCATGATGGCTTAAATCAAGCGTCATGGTAGGTCCGGAGCTGGAATTCTGGTATCATCCAGCGAAAATGAAAAAGTGAGTACCAATTTACAATGTTATTCTAACTAAATAGTTCACCATACAACGATGCATCACTTTGAGACTAAGATGTAACAGTCACTTATTGAACGAGTTTTCACCACTCGTCTTGAATAGAATATGGCTTGGAAGGTGATTTGTTTAGGGCCAGTCAGGCCTAAAATTGTGATGAATGAAACGGTAACGTTAAATGATAAAGAATAATAATAATCTGGGGTCGGCAACAGTAAAGTAATAGGCATTTTTGGCCTAAATAACGTTCAAAGTGTGTCATGTCTAATATAAAGATACTGTATTTTGGTAAACAGTAAGAAAGTAACGTGGAATATAGCGAGATACGAGAGTTTTTCAGTGTCAAGTGAAGTGTTGAATGAATATTTGAGATGGTCAATTCTTAGGAGTGTATTTGAGGACCATTAAAGTAATGTAAGCCAGTAAATTTATACCTTGTTATTAGGAGCTATTTAAAGCTTTGGCTTAAGTGTTATTACAGAGAGAGCGTGGGTGCCTTAATAATTGAGTCATCTATGAGAAGTATTGTTTGAGCCGCATATAGCGTGCAGAAGTAACGTAGAATCCAGTGATTTACGTAAATAAATATATTGCGGGGACCAAACTAGTATAGCTTGCGCGTTAGGTGAGAAGTTGGCTAATCTACGAGTTAGTATCGCCGTTGTGCATACTTTTATTATTCGCAGCGAATTGGACAGAGCCTGTCTGTATCCATCGCTTGCATGAATTATCGCCACGAGTGATGTCCGTCGAGACTCCGTGAGCACATGTGTAAAAATGATCTACCCTGTGAGGTAAGAATCATATTCGTCGTTTAGGAAACGCAGATTTCCTTATTATGTTATTATTGAGACAGCTGCTGGTGGGAATCTTGTATTCTCATTATGATGCGCGTCCAAAGCCACCAGTATTCACCATAGAACGGCAGGACTATCACAGAATCCATCCCCAGCCATGAATGTTAATAAGGAGACGAGTTGAGCACGATACACTATAAATATAGGTGTTAAATAATTAGAATGACTCAATTACTTAAGAACAACACTTAGCGTATCTCTACTTTACTGCGATTGTAAACAAAGTTGACCTTGCCAGCAGATGAGAGGAAGTGGGGGATAGCCCACTGAGACGAGCGGCCATCTTGCACGGCCTGCCGGAACTAATTTTATTGCCTGCTAGGGGAAGGGGATGTCGGTCCGCCAGTCCTTTAAATTAGAGTCATAGTCTGACACTGAAGAATCTCGATATTTCGATATGCAATTAAGATATGAGTGTTATGATGATGCTAATTGAATTAAATGATGTGTTTCAACACACCTACATTGTTGGATCAATGAAATCGGATAATATTTGGCCCAGTTATTCTCTGAGGAGGAACACTGAACCAAATAAATTGTTAGGCATCTTTTTAGAATGCATTTTTGCCAGTTCACGCTAATTTATGCATACGGGTATGTGATTTCTAAGAACATGACACGTTTGTAACGATAATAATCCCGACAAGACCCAGAAAATCGTTGTATGGTGAAACTATAAACATTTCTGTCCATCTCTATTTTGGAAGGGAAAAGTACCACTTTTTAAGCGTTTCATATAGATGGAAAAGAAGGAAGATGATTCACACGACACAACAAATATTTGTTAATTAAGGCATAAAATAATGAATTTATGCTAATCAAAGTAATCGCCATAAGAAATGGAGTAATGTTTTATTATTACAGTATTAATGTCATTTAGATGTGATATGTGACTTTTTGTGTTGTGATACTCCAGTTATGTAAATTGTGTCACATGATGGACACTATGGAGACCCGTAGAAGTCTGAAAGTATCAATGGTAGGATGCTAGAAATAGATTTGAGTGCCGTATAGCACTAATTAAGAAGAGACTCACAAAATAACCCTGATTTTAATTGTGGGTATTAAATATAATTTATCCTTTATTTGTATTTGTTGTATAGCCATGATTTTTATACCAGTAAATGTTTTATTATAGGAATATGTTGTTTATTTCATGTAGAGTAGTTACCTGGTAGACTCAAATCCTGAGCATGTGGCCGTATGGTGGGCAGGAACGTCCCATTCCTCGAAAGACCGTGAGTTAGCTGGGGTACGAACACATGTTCCACGTGATGACAATTGGGTACAATACATACATACATACATACATACATACATACATACTTTCACTTTTATATATTAGATAGGCCTTAGAGTTATGTACCATTTCATGAAGATTATTGTGCAGCTGTTTTATTCAAACTTCAATCACGTAATTAGGACACAAAAAATAAAAACGAGAATTTAAAATTACGCTCAGCCGCCATCTTGTGGTTATAAAAATAATTTAAATGAATTAGATGCCAGTGGATTAACATTTATATAAGCATATACCGTACTAAGTTTCACTGCGCTCGGACTGTTAAATCGAGAGAAACGTCCATTTGAATATTCATGGTCATGGTGCGCTTCGCTCGGAAGTGATGGGGTCCATCTCAGCAACGCTGAACAGCTTTCCCCGGAGTGGCTAGCTGGTGAACCATGTCTTATTTCCCCGTACAAATACAAACCGATATATAATAAGTGAATTAATTTAGTTATTTCTCAGTCATGCAGCGTAACCTTTGATGCATAAGGATTACAACACGACCAAGAACTACTTTTTCCAACCACCCCGGGCCGAGAAAAAGTTACCTTACAATAATAATTAAGACTTTGTTTCTTGGACACACAAAGTTTTGAAATTAATAAACCAGTTATACAACATCTCATTGCATATTGTGTTAAAATTTGGATTCGATCTGATGACGGGTCTTTGAGATAATTCTTAAATGTGACGCATGGTTGAAACACGCTTAAAAACGGGCCCTTTTTGTGTCCCAACTGCGATAAAAAATATTAAAATATAAATTAAAATTCCAAACCTACATGAACTAACGTAAAATAGAACGACGAAAATGATGATGTTATTGGATTTTATGTAGGTCTGTTGGTTACATCATTAACAACCTTCAAACTCGAGTGCACATAATACTTTGGTCGACAGTAGTCCACCTCATGACGTTTTCTTTGTTTGTTATTGTGTACCTTGTCTTGATGTTTTAAGTTATAAGATTTATTTTCCTTATATTAGAATTTCTCCCTCGATCAAAGTACGCCTCTCGATGAACTTAATAAATCGTAGATTTCTTGGTCAATTTATTTTGAGTTACTTAGTGTTTTGTCCTTTGATTAATAAAGCTTTATTGACCGTTTCTTTTCTGTTTAATATTTTTAAAATACTATAAGAGCAAGAAAATTAACACATTATCTAATTTAGTTTCTTTGATTTAGGTCCATTTGTGTTTTACTTTCTCCATTTTAAGTACTCATTTGATATATTACTAGAGATGCAATAGATCAATGATGCCTCATTTGCTAGTGAAAGAATAATTTCTTTACCACTCCAAGTTTGTTTGCCCATTTTATAATAAATTAAGGACAGAAGAATAACAACATTAGCTATTTCAATGGAACTTAGTAAGCACTAACAACTACTCTGTCCAACCTTGAACGTGCCATTCAAATCTCAATAAGTTGCTGCATGAAAACCAATTGGCAAAAGAACTAGATTGTCTAAGGCTATGTACTGCATAATTGATTGCAGTGGTCCATAAAAAATATAAAATATAAAATAAATTATAAATTATTTTGGATTTAACCCTTTATAGGGCAGAACTATTATTAAAATATTTTATTTGAATTTATTTAAATAGAATTATTTTATCCAAATTTAAATTTATTAATGTTTTGTTGTGTTATCTTTTAAATTTGTATGTGTAATTGTTTTTATAATTAGCCTACTTTCGATTTTTGCAAAAAATGAAAGTAGACTTATGAGATCTACACAGGGCCAAAAATTGTGTGTCTGTCTGTGCGTGTGTATGTGGGTGTGTGTGTGTGTACTCTGCATGTCTGTCGTCGTAGTCCCTCCCCCCCCCCCCCCCCATCACCTCCCCCCGCCACCTCCCCCCCCCCATATCAATTCGAACACGGTGAATCCGAATTCAACGAAATTAGGTAAAGAGGTAGCACTAGCAAAGGGCACCTCAATGTCATGTTTTATATTGCCGCCATCTTTACCAAAACGTAATGGCGGCCACTCAAATGGTCAAAACTTAAAATTAAATTACGACCAAACTAATCATCGAATCTTTACCAAATTTGGTATCAACATACCTTCATATGGGACGCGTCTTGTGGCCAAACGAAAAAGTCATCAGCTGTGCCATTTCAAGATAGCGGCCGTGTGAATTATGCAAACTTTATAATCCTTAACAACGGGAACCACCAGTTCCGATTATCGAACCGAGAATCGTTTAAACTGTTCTAAAGGACGTGCCCGTTCGAAATTAAAAGTGTACATTGTAATATTATAGTGCAGAAATGGCTTTAAAAAGCTGAGCCGTTTCTGTTACAGACAAGATGACAACTGATCTCTGGTTCTGACCTAGATTTCACTAATTTGAGTATGTTGCATGCAATATAGCCTAAAGATATAAATAATAGGAACTTTGTATGAAATGAACTTTGTTTGAAATATCGTTTAGTCAAAGTCATTATTTGCTAAGACGTTGTATCTTAATCGATTGATAACATTGAACTTGGGAGGACATAATTAGGTCTGGGGTTATAGCGTTGGTCTCTCACTCGGCCGGCTGGGGTTATAATCCTAACAGAGTTGTAATTTTTTGCTTGATTTTTTATATTTATTGATTTTTGAGTACTGAGGCGTATTACAATTGAGCGTTATATTGTGCATTTTGCAATGAAAAATATATATTTAATTAAAACAAAGTTCTTCAATAGATCTGCATGAGTGACATCTACCAGCAACTAGTTGAACTACGGTATGCGGGAGCTATCCACTGCCTACTATATGCGAGCTGCGCTCTATACCGGCCAGTTAGTGAAACCATGCCAGCGGTGTTATTGAAAATGGCCTCTTTTTGCCGATAGAGCGCACTGCCAAGTATAGGTGCGATTAAAAATTAGGTGTGCAGTAGGAATATTAAATGTGTTTCTCCCAGTGATACGTTTAGACGAAAGAAGTTTCAATTATTGTTAGTAGTTGGTGTTAATATACTGAATTCCTACGTTTTTTGGATTGTTTGCTCATGAAATTGCAAAATACTGGGGTAAATTATAAACTATGGTTTGAACGCCGCTGCTACAAATCCAGTATCTAGTACGTTTCAGTCCTTTTTGCGAATTACTATAAATTATCTGCATTCAATATGTAAATATTGTAAATTTATTTTCATTTTTTAAAATGCAAAGGCTCTTAAAATTTTATATCAGTTATGCTTAAAAATTTACGTCTATACTAATATAATAAAGCTGAAGAGTTTTTTTGTTTGTTTGTGTGTTTAAACGCGCTAATCTCTGGAACTACCAGTCGGATTCGAAAAATTATTTTTGTATATGATAGCCTGATTCAACAGGAATAGTTTAGGCTATGTAGCATTATTAGGCTGCATCTCTCAGGTAACCTTAAAGATTTGAATTTTTTCAGTAAGTCGGAAGAACAAGCGCTCCCGAACAGCATCAATAATACCTACATAAGTCTATTGTTGCCTGGCAAAGCGGGCTGCATCACGTCGCCCCTACCAGTGTTCTGGTGCAGAATTGCGAGCTGCTTATAAATTGCAGTCACGGAGAGTAATTAGTGCAAAAAGGATTTCGTAGGCCCCTTAAAACAGTTATCATCATGACAATAGTATGCCTCTGTATAAGGGCGATGGTGTTGGTGCAGTATACTGAGGTTATCAGCTGCAATAAGCGTTGGTGCTTTCAAATTTACTTCATTTATTCGGATCCTTATCCTTGAGTGCTCCAGTTCTGTAGTAGTATTCATTATCATCCATAAAACAAATAAATCCACCGGTCGAAGCCGGGCACTACTGCTAGTCATAAAATAATTATTGATGGTCAACAGTTCCCACTATTTAGAATTGTTTCTTAGTTGAGATATTTTAGAAGAGGAGTAGTTATATGTCCGTCTGTTCATATTTTCTTTATATTCAAAATAAAAACGCTAAAGAATACGGAGTGATCGTAATTGCCGTAGTTATTTCATAGTGCATATTTGTTGAAACGTAATGCATATTTATTCATTTACTAGTGCATGAACTTCGGGACCTTATAGTAAAGCCATCATTACTTCCGTCTCGACGTTTCAGTGCTAGGCTAAAGTTTCGTTCGCTAAATCACGACACCACGAACGAAACTCAATTTATCATGATATATCGATTTGAATCAGGGGCGTATATAAGGGGGGTGCTGAGGGGGCTCCAGAACACCCCCCCCCCCCCCCAGAAAAAGCAAATACAAATTAAGATAGAGTGTTGCTTTGGTAAGAGCATAAAATAATTGTAAATTTGGATGTACCCTAATCTTAACTTACGATATTGGCTAAGTCATAAACAATATTAAGATTGAAATTAGACTAACTCGTGGTGTAGTGGCTAGCATTCTTGGCTGCCACCCCGGAGGTCCAAATTCGATTCCCGGCTCTGCCAAGGGTTGGAACGGGGTACACTCAGCCTTGTGAGGCAAAACTGTGAATTCCACGGTACGGTACTTTTGAGAAATAAATTATCAACTTGTGGAAAAAAATCTGGTTACCTTTCTGCTTAGTACATTGACAAATATTTAGAAATTTGCCATTCATACTCCATAGATCATAATAGAAAATTAATTATAAAATTTTATTTGTGTGTTGTGTTGTATTTTACAACTTTTCTTTTGTATTGCCAGTAATAATTGTAGGCTATATAAACTTTGAATCCTATCTAAAATAATTACACAAAGTTATATGCTCTAAGATATTGGCTGATATTTCTGGGCATTTTGCGGTGACAATCGCCTGAGAATACTCACAATTTTCCAGGATAGTCAGCCACCCCGAAAAAGATGTACATACGCCCCTGATTTTAATGGCTGCTTGTGATTGTCTAGTCAAAGTGATTTTTCTTCTGACCGCTAGATAACTCTAGGGCAGAGATTCCCAAACTGGGCGAATAATCGCCCAGTAGTGGGCGATTTTAGCACGCCAGTGGGCGAAACTGACAGAATGTGAATTCGATGGGGGATTTGAAAAAAATGGTGGGCAAATAATTCAGTTCTTTATATATACTGTACAATATACCGATAAATAAAATAAAAATGCAAACAAGCAATTTAATTATATCAAAGCGGCTTCGGTGGCGTAGTCGGTAGCATGCTGAGCTTCTATGCCCAAGATAGCGGGTTCAAACCCGGCCGAAGACTTAGGATTTTTTAAGAGCGTTAAAAATCCCTCAGTATACCTTCGTTCGGAGGGGAAGTAAAGCCGGCGGTCCCATGCCATAGATTTATGGCATGTTAAAGAACCTTGAACTAATTACATCTGTGTGAAGCTAAATTGGATAGGTTAAGAATGTAAACAACGCTCTTAAGTTTCTACGTTCGTTGCCAAGAGCCGACTGCGGTGGCGTCTGGTAGCTAAGTTCTGAACTTGGCCTAGTAGTCGTTGACGGTGGCGCTTGGCTGCAAAAGTAGGAACAATTTGAAAAATTCTAAGTTTCAGTCTGTACTTAAATTTAAAAAAACAGATAACACACACTAATACAGTCATCACAATTAACACCGGTTATCAGACAGATTCTACACACACCCAAAGTACACGGGGCTACATGACCGCGTTGTCGCAGCCCCTAAACTTAAGAACCAACCAACCAACCTAATTATATCAAATTGTGTTTCTTTTTAAGCTATTTACAACTACAGTAGTTTATCAAATTACATTAATTAGACATAGGTATTCATGTTGTTTAATTAATTAGATATAAAATGTCATGTAGTTTTAATTATATTTTTTCTTTAATTCATTTAATTGATTTAATTGTTATTCCTTTTTTAGACCTATTACTTGCAAATCTTTAATGTACATAATTAGGCTATATCTAAATAAACATGATGTACCTACTAAGAGAAAATTGTCCGTAAAAATCCTCATGCCTCAACTTATATGTAGGTATGTTAATGTATGTGTT
Organism: Meconema thalassinum; assembly: GCA_946902985.2. Lineage (NCBI taxonomy): Eukaryota > Metazoa > Arthropoda > Insecta > Orthoptera > Tettigoniidae > Meconema > Meconema thalassinum. Next base: position 945,339,932 of record OX336388.2, on the reverse strand, counting down.
AGTAATTTTAAGATTTGTGCATTTTTTGAAATGAGGTGGGCGAAAAAAAAAATATAAATCTCGAAAGTGGGCGATGGCCCGAAAACGTTTGGGAAACCCTGCACTAGGGTGACACTGAAACGTCAAGTCGGAAGTAATGATGGCTTTACTATCGTCATGACTGTAGGTTTAAGACTTAAAGAAGTACAAAATATGCAAGCAAATATGCCCTAAAAACTAGTTAAATATGACCTAAAACTGTAAAATATGACCTAAAGAACTACGTCTCTTCTCCGAACTCTTCCACATACGTTCTGAACTTTACAGCTTCACTACACTTCACATTCGGCATAATGGGGTTCATGCAGCACTACAAGTGTGACCAATCGGTTGAAATCCGTTGGTAGTGAAAGAGCAAGGAAGAACTGCAAGGAAGAACTGGGCGAGATATAACATGGCATTTCCTTGTTTGCTAGCTAACTGCTTCTGAACTAAATACATCTACTGGAGTGACATCCTATTGAAAGGCGGAAAAACACTATCGTCATGCGTCGAGTGTCGCAATCTAATTTGTCCAGAAAGATGTGCTAAAAGACGTCCGTAGAGGAGCGCCTTCTTGGAATCAGGCCTTCTAAACCTGCTATCTGCCTGTTCCGGGAAAGGAAAGAAAAATATATCTACTACACTATTCGGAAATTCTGTGTTTGAAACTCGACGCAGATAACACGTACCTTGTTAACGACGCCTCAATTTAAACAAAAAATGCTGATATTATAACCAAATATGACCTTATATCACTAAAATATGACCAAATATGACCAAAACAATAAAAATGGCCGAAATATGCATTTATAGGCAACATCAAATTGCTTTAAACGTGGTCAGGGACCCATCATTCAAACTTATTTTTCAGATTTCGGGTAAAATGAGCTCAGGAAAAAAGTATGACATTTCCTTATAGTCCGGGACACCTTAAATAAGTTACTAGAAAACCAACATGGCCGCCACATCGGTGTTACCAACTTACATCATTCAACACCAAAAATTCACCAAATACTTCCATGTAACAAGTAACCCAAAGGAAACCAAATAATTAAGACCTCCTTACCTACATACATTTCACATAAACTCAAGGAGTGCTTGCTCGAGTATGGGACATCTTGATCATCAGTCCCCTGCCGTCAAACCCATAACCAGTGTTATGGTTGTGAAGATAACTTTAGGTTTCTTCATTGCCTTTTAAACCACCTTATAAAATGCAAAATTTAAGGAATATTAATACTTACTCAAGGCTTTTCCAGTTTGCTGAGGAGCTATAGATGAACTTGTGATTTTCTTTTCTTCTCACACATTTTTAATAGTATCTTTTTAATAATGTAATAATTAGTTCAAAGGCGATGGTTTTATATTTTTAGGATGAATGATCAGGAAAGGAGAAATAAAATGGTACATATTTTCAGATTATTATTATTATTATTCATTATATCTTTATTTCTGTAAGTGCTCATTCCTTGCGTACACAGACCTTCGTGGAGACAGGATCGAGACACATCCCTTTTGATATGCAAGATAATAAAGGCTTTATCAATGCTTAGGCCTAAATCCACTCTACGTAGTCTTGGATTTTAGGGGCAATTCTGAAAAAAAAGGAAAAGAATAATTCTAAATTAATATACACTCCATGAAATGAGAGGAGATCATGATAAAACTCCCAAAGACATCAGGCGTTGTGTTGTTAAAACGAGGATTCTATCTCTTGAGAGCTTTCCCAATATTAAAGACCAGTGCAACTATTGACGACAGTCGAAACGATGAATGGTATGACAATAAACAGCATCAGCAGCTTTTTTTAAATACTGTTGAACCTCTTACTCATACTTTAACTGGCTTGAAGCTGGTAACTTACCTCTTAATTATGCAACATTCTATTAAGAAAAAAATAGCAAAACAGAAAGGGTGGGGGGAAGAAAAGAAAGGCCCAAGTATAAAGTATAAATTTATTTTATGTACATATTATCAAAATGAGAGTCTAAATTGATCAACCTATAGGCCTGTTTTTCTTACATTTTTATTGGGGGAGGGGCACCCGTAGCCCGCTCCCCCCCCCACCCCCCCCCCCCCACCCCCCCCGTGTGACGGTCAACCAAAGCTACACCGCCTCCGACATGCCATTAGTCCTAGATAGCAGAAGGAAACAGTCAAGGGATTGGAAGGATCTGCCGTTTGAGGCTTAGTGCCTGTCCCCACACACTGTATATTTCAAGGCATATGAATATATGGTAGGACGTAGGTGCAGGTGAAAGTCCTGTAGGAAGAAATGGAAAGTGTCTACAGGTGAAACCTGGCATATTTGGAGAGCACATGCAAGGATATGGTCTAGGATAGATATGGGTTGTGTTCGAGTTGGTGAGTTGTCGTGCATTATTTTAAAGTTTCATATCCAAAGCCAGAATGAATATATTGGGGGTCAACACTTCTCTGGCACAAGCAAGGACCTGCAACTGGGCTTCACACTCGGCCTGTAAGATTTAAAACTGAAAATTAATACTGTAGTGACTTAGAACACTAAGAGGAGTCTTATTTCTAGTTCTTAAAATCTAAGAAATTAACATCCTACTTCTCAGGCACAGTTTCACCAGTTCCGCTTATCGAACTGTGAGCACTGCGCCCTTCCGTAAGTGGAGCCTAGAAGAGTATAATTATATTTATTTCCCATTAGAAAATACACACTACAGGGACTTTCATATAAAGTAAGAACAGGAAGCGGCAGTTTTGTTATTCGCTGATGCGGTGGCCTTGGCCGAGCTTGTGGCGCGCCATGGCCCCCTGCTGTACTATTGAAAGCGCGCGCATAGTACATACGAGGGCTGATTTTTATTTTTTTTCAAGTTCCGATGGACTGTATAAAAATAACAGACTGACATTTCAAACTGATTTTACAACTAAATGTTTGCTTGTTTTATTCGTATGTCTCAACATAATCGCCAAAACGATTGAAACATTTGTCGTATCGTTACACCAGCTTTCCAGTGCCCACGGCAAAATATTCTGCCGCCACTGAGGTGGGTACGTCTGGAGAGTCTCCTAAAGTTTTTCCTTTTTGGTGAGGCGTTGCCGCCCAACCATACCTTCAATTCTCGAAAAAGGTGAAAATCATTCAGTGCTGGTTTGGACTAAACGGCAGATGGTCCAAAACTTCACATTTGAATTCTTTGTAAAAGTCTATCGTAATGTTGGCACAGTGTGGTCGTGAATGATTTTCACCCTTTTCGAGAATTGGAGGTATGGTTGGGCGGCAACGCCTCACCAAAAAGGAAAAACTTCAGGAGACTCCAGACGTACCCACCTCAGTGGCGGCAGAATATTTTGCCGAGGGCATTGGAAAGCTGGTGTAACGATACAACAAATGTTTCCATCGTTTTGGATAATGTTGAGACTGTACCCGTTCGTGCTGGGGATGCGATGACCCATCTGCTATAACATCGCATTCCTGGAGTTCCAGGGCAGAGTGGAGTTAAATGAACCTCTAGTCAAATAAGGAATGTGTCGGAAATTCAGCTGAGTTATCGAAAAAGCAGTGGGTAACACGAGACAAAGTATCTCTGGGGTCGTTACGGGCTTAAGTTTAATAGAAATAATGCAAATAGAAATGGGCGCCATCAACTGAACTCCTAGCAAACCACTTCCTTTCCGGTTAAGCCTTACTCAAACAAGGAAAGAAAAAGGAACATCACACCATCATCAGATCACAACTAAGATAAAAACAAATTTATTTCACTTTGATAGTCAGACAGACATTTTAAATATACCCCCTACCTGAGAGTATGGTCGAATGCCAACGTTAAATTGTCATTGTCCAAAAATCGAACCATCTCTTTTCTAATCAAAAATTATTTCATCCACATAGAACAGAAAAATCTCTCAAGTTCTCTTGGGTTCTCAGGATCACTGTAGCACTATGTCTTTCGTCACTGACATTTGTGAAACCTGAGACCTAATTTCTCTTTAATTTAACATCATCAATGTGGATTTGAAAAAGTTATTAATCTGTCTAAACATACACATATTATAATCACATATATTAAACATCACGTATTTTATGGCTTGCATGGCATAATTTAAATGTTGAACATGTTAGTCAAATGCTCCTAAACATCGAATAATTAATTTACACTATTTACATTGTCATTCACAATTACTTATTCGTGAATTACAGAAAATTCACGGCTCATTGGTCATCGTTATCATCATCATCAAAATTAAATATTCCTCACATTAATTCTTATCTCAAAATTCTACATATTCCTGTCAGAATCGTTAACTCATCACCATTACATCATTTAAATCCTCAATTCAAGTTGCAATTCCTCAAATTATATCTCAATTAAATTTATTTAATTCCATATAAATTCATTAATCATCAGCTTTTTTTAATTAATTATCACCTTCTAATTCAGTTATTCATCATCATTACAATCGTCTATTAATTTATTTAAATCAGTTTAATTATCCAATCTTTAATTCATCCATCTATTTAATTCATCGATTTATTCCAAAATTTAATTTATCAACTTATTTAAATTTTATTCATCTGGTTATTTAGATTTTCATTATTTCATCTAGTCATTCTGATTTTTATTTCATTAGGTCAGATCGTTAATATGCTTAAATCTCAGATTATTATTTCATTAATTATTATTCTCAGAAAATCTTGTATTATCAACTTTATTTATTTGTTTAATTTCCTAACAAATTGTTTAATATGGTTTATAGAACGTTGTCTTACAGTTTTACCACTTCCAAGTTATATCTCGTATTTAATTTATCATGCCAAAAAATATTATTGCCTTCACGACATCACGTTGGATCTAACTATCCACAACGACATTATATTCCCTCAATTCTTCCAATATCACATTTGAATACAACAATTATTCCACAAAACTCCACAAATATTCAGCACATACAGCATGAATCTCAACAATTACGCTAGACTGGGTACGACGACCTCATGTCTGCTTCAAAATACATTAGCAACGTTGCAACTATCACATGGCAACTTCTACAAAATGCCTATCACAAACTTCACTTAACCATGTTGCATGATCTACAAAAAATATATAACTGGCTTCAAATTATCAACGCACACAATCTCCAATAACTGTAATTAATCTGATCACATCTAGACAACTTCTTAAACAATTGGGAAAAATATTTTACCTCAGGAATTCAAGATCTGCTTTCAAATAGCATAAATTCTCTTACAATTCTCATAATTCACATCACAGAAAAACACCAATGTGCTATAATCTCTCATATCAAAATCTGCAATACTGATCTGCCTTAAAATAAATCTGACCATTAATGATTCATCTTACAAGATTCAATTACTTTAAATCCTTCTCAAAGGTATCAAACACAATTATAAAAATCATCAAAAGCATCAGCTGTAACAGCTGTTAAACTGAAATTACTCTCAAAAGAGTATAGCAACAAAATATTGGATTGGCAAACAAGAATTACTAAACGCAATCCTGCTGACATTTATCGTTACTTTATTTAACAAAATTTCGACTGATATGTGACTAGTAGCTCTTTGTTTGATTCACTTACAATCTCATGTACACTCGGATGATAAAAATGAGTCCCTCTATGGCAAGTAAGATGAGTAACCACCGTACAGTCGTATAAATACGAAAGACCTCGCCCCGTCGACTAAGATGATAGTGCCCTAAACGATGGGTAAGATGAGTAGCCACCATACAATCGTATAAATACGAAAGACCCCATCTCCTAGGCTATATGAGTGAATGTACCAGATAGGAATCAACAAGTCTCTAGTTGTCATATAAAAGCGATATTCATTCACTAAAGTGAATAACTTCTTAATATCTCCAAACAATCCAATGGAAAAAATCCCTACTGATGAATAATACACACTCGCTAGTATGCAATGAACTGACGAAGTAATTTTAGATAATCAATTGCAGATCACGAGTTCGAAATACTCGTTACACAAAAAAAAACTATTCATGAAAAATATCCTTGCTGGAAAAATGTCTAAAAGACCAAACATCTGCTTAATAAAGCCAACCAATGGTGAGAATTTCATATAATGATGCCTGTCATATCATATGGTCACTCCATATTCTAGCAAAATTCGAAGCATATAAAGTCAAACCATGTCTAAATAATCGTATCACTCCTATTAGAAAAATATACATGTGTGCCCAGTATTCATGAAAATAACCGTATCAGGTAGTTATAACTCTTACAGTACCTTTTCATAATCAGCTGTTATTAAATTTCCAAGATCGTCGATTTTCCCTATATAATGAATTTCTCGAAAGATCGGCGTGAATATCATTCCATCCATGAAATGACGATTGCCTTCGAAATCCCAAGTGAATCAGCTGGTGGACCTCCTCTCGTCAGGAATCGAATCCATCGCTCTGCGGTGCCATCGTGTCTCTGTCTGCGTTTACTCTGACATGATGAACTTCTGATTATCCATAGCGGATATTGTCCAAATCCTTTCGAAAAAGTACATGGAAACAGCGGACCCCCCTATTCCTCTTCTACGTTACGCCACTGTTCCATTAAATGTTCAGTTTGAGTGTCGAAAGTTCAATCTCCCATAACTGATAAGTCTCACTTTCGTAAAATAAAATTTTACATGAGAGTGTCTAAGTTTATGAAACACCCTATAGTTGTGTTCATATTTGGTAATTCATAAACCGCATAAGAAATAAATTTCATTAATGCACGAGCTAATGTTCATCAGTGCATATGCTTACGACATTCCGTTTGCTTGAAATTGTCAATGTTACTTGGAACGCGTTATGAAAAGCATAGTCATTAAGTTATTCAGAAAAACTGTGTTCAGACTGCGTTGAAATGCAGCTTGTAATAAAGTCTCCAACTACTTGCAATGCTGTCCTAACATATCCCGGCCGTCTATGCTTGCTTGCTCGGCAAGTCCGCCTGGATCAATGACCTGCTTGTCGTTCGCTGCTCGGCGATGTTGAAACTGTCGCCTACACTTTGCCGTGACAGTTTCGGTTCGCTACGCGACCTTCACCATGCGTTTGGCTTGCGCTACTGAGCTCGACCCTGCTTGCTCGGCTGACAGAGCTCCACTGAATGTGTCCGCACTGTCTACTTCCTTATCTGCTTGGCGCAGACACGTGGCGTTCACCCCACCACTATGCTCTCGCGTCACAATTATACTCTCGAACCCTCATGATCTCGGCTATTCCGTTATAAAATAACTTAAGGGTTATCTAACTTCCTTAAAATTATTTCCACATATAATGCATGTTATATATCCTCTTCTAAGATGTTTAAATACCATATTCCATACATATCTTAATAAAGCTTCACATTTCTATCCATAATTCCATCTTCTTACAGACGTCAGTGCCTTCTTGATCCTAGACCTACTACGTCATCCTGACATTCCTCTTGACTCGATCTGTGCGCTATCTTTCCTCAACTCTTCCCAAAACCTCAACTACGGCTTAATGTCTGCTGGCGTAGCCGATAGCCTAAACTAGGTATCGGGTACATCTCTCCCGTACATCTCCTTTTTTTTATCAGGATTGAGAAAAAAATACACTCTCAGGCATTCTATATATAATACATGTACACGATAGCTCTACAATTCCCTTACTCAGCATGAAGGTACTTTCTGACTCTCAATAATGATGATTGACTTCCAATGATTAGCATCTTGATTCCGTATTACTCTGACGTTTGTTTCTTCCTTCATTACTCGTGCTTGCTTGATTGACATCTCGGACTGTCTCTTCGAGTGGTGTATTAGGCTGTCTATCTTCTTGCCTCGACCTCTCATATCCACGATTATCTCGTCTTTCGTTAGGATCGTTTCTTCGGCCATCCTGCCTGTCGTTCCCATTATACTGTTGACCTTGGCTCCAGATATTTCTACCCCGATATCTATTGTTGTATCGATTCCTGTCTTGATATCTGGAATTCTGGTTATAATTTCTATATCGGCTATCTCTTGCTTCCTGATCGTATGGCCTCTCATATGGTCCTCTATATCGATCATTGCCTTGCACGTTACGGATGTTTCCTCGATTTCCTTCGTTCCTTCTGTTTTCCCAGGAATCTCTTCTGTCCGTTTGAGCTGCGTTGTCTACGACTACCGCATTCACCTCTTGCGTGTTTCTATTGTCGTTTCTTGTATTTCTAGGCGTAACTTGTGCGCTTGTGTAGTCCAATCTCCGTAAAACGTCGTCATAGTGCTCAAGTGTGTTGGCTCCCGACGCTATGAGTGATCGCTGTACCTCAATCGGTAACTGTCTCGCTATAGCTTGCAAAAGCTCTTCTTCTGGCAATGGAGGAATCAGAAACTGTAATTTAGCCAGCTGTGACGTAAAATAGTTGGCATAATGCGTCGGATGTGATGTAGAATAACGTTTCGTGTACATTTCCGCTCTTACGTTCAGTTGATCCTCGGCACTCCAAAATCTCCTCAAGAATGCGATTGCAAATTGCTCCATATTCGCAAAATTGCTTCTGATTGCTCTAAACCAAGTTAGCGCAGACCCGTCTAAGGCGCGTTCGACTATCCTTAGCTCTCTTTCTTTGGCTACTCTATGTTCCGCCATGTAGTCTCGAATATCTCGCAGAAATTCGACTGGTGTGACTCCTGTATTTCCAGAAAACTTTCTCGGCTTGTCATCCAGATTTCTGATAATGGTAACTGGACCTGAGTATCGTTCGCTTGTACCCAACGTACTCCTATTCGAACTTGGATTATCCTGAGGGGTTGAACTGGCCCTTTCGAATGTCACATTCGGTTGCGTTTGACGGTCTTCTCCCATGCTAACTTCTTGATTACTCATACTGCGGTCTATCGCTGTCTGATTTATCAATGTTTCCCCTGATGTTATATTCTGACTGGTGAAACTGTTAATCATGGATTCTAGTTTGGTTATCCTATCTTCTGCCAATTTCTCTACAGTCTTGACCTGAGTCTTCAACTAATCTAGCGACGTAACATTCTGCGTTTTGTTACTCTCGTCTAAATCGTTTTTCAACTTGTCAATCTTTTCTTCGCACGTATTCTTTACTGACGCGACTTGTTCCTTTAACAGATCAACATCTGTCCTAAATAGAGTTGAATCTATCTTCATCGCTTCCTTGTTCTCCGTAAACCTCGCTTCTAAGTTTGCCATACCTGCGATTAATTTTTCATCTAATCCTTCACGTTTCTCTTTTGCTTCGGCATCGACCTCACTATACCGTTCTTCCACGATTGCACCGACTCTATTTTTGAATAAAGCTAAGTTTTCATTAACCTTTTGCTCTATATCATCGTCTATCTTCCTAATATCTTTCTGCAATTGATTCTCTAATGATTTTAAATTAGAATTAACCTCTCCTAAGACTTCCTCTTTAATGGTACCAATTACTGACTTTAAATCTTTAATCTCATTACCTAGATTCATCTCTAGACCTTTGATTTTAGTCTCGAAAGATACTTCGGTAGACCACTCTTGAATTTTGCCTACATCTGCCACTAAACCATCGATGTCGAATCTCAACTTCGATAAATCCGATTTAATGTCTTTCTGTATGGACATAACGTCTGTTCTTAAAGTACAAATGTTTTCTTCTCCACTACTTTCCTATTCAATAACATTCTTTCTTAATATTTGAACATTTTCCTCTCCTTTCATATTTACTGCAATTATTTCTAATTGTAAAGTCTTAAGCATTTCATTATTCTTTAAAGTTAAACTATTCTCTAAACTAGTTAACTTGTTTTCTAATTCAGTGTTAGTTTCTTCACTACGAGCTTGTAATTTCTCTTCCAATGATTTAAAACTATTCTTCAAGTTAGCCTCACTAGCTTTCAAATGACTTTCAGTACTAGTCTGTAATCTAGTTTCTAATGACATCAACTCATCTTTACTATTTGACTGTAGCCTTTCTTCTAATGACTTAAAATTGTCTTCACTATTTGACTGTAATCTTTCTTCTAATGACTTAAAATTGTCTTCACTATTTGACTGTAATCTTCCTTCTAATGACTTAAAATTGTCTTCACTATTTGACTGTAATAATTTTAAATTTTCTTCAGTACTAGTTTGTAATCTAGTCTCTAATGACTTTAAATTATCTTCACTATTTGATTGTAGCCTAGTCTCGAATGACTTTAAATTTTCTTCATTACTAGGCTGTAATGATTGCACATTTTCTTTACAGTTAGCTTCTAATCTAGCTTCTGAACTATTAAGCTGTTCTTTAACTTCCGTTTCCATCTTAGAAATAGTTTCTGCAATACCAGACATACCCGTCTGTAACTCTCCTAACACCTTAGCTAAATCTTCCGGCAACATAATTATATTTTCAATATACGTTTTATTCAGAGACGTTAGACAACAACACATCACAATGTCTCAATTCCTGCATTCACTTGGGTATAGGAAAAATGTCTTATAACTAACATGATATAATACTAATACGATTAACATGAACACTGGAATGGGCACACAAGTATATTGTCTGACTAAGTTTAATAAATTTTGTAACACAATTAAATGAACTTGAGATCAATCTCTCAGTAATCTAAATCTGATGTGATTCCATAGAATAAACAAAATCGAAGCCCCACAAGTTGGATAAAGCCAATTCTCCCTCTCTCTCTGTACCCGTTCGTCCTGGGGATGCGATGACCCATCTGCTATAACATCGCATTCCTGGAGTTCCAGGACAGAGCGGAGTTAAATGAACCTCTAGTCAAATAAGGAATGTGTCGGAAATTCAGCTGAGTTATCGAAAAAGCAGTGGGTAACACGAGACAAAGTATCTCTGGGGTCGTTACGGGCTTAAGTTTAATAGAAATAATGCAAATAGAAATGGGCGCCATCAACTGAACTCCTAGCAAACCACTTCCTTTCCGGTTAAGCCTTACTCAAACAAGGAAAGAAAAAGGAACATCACACCATCATCAGATCACAACTAAGATAAAAACAAATTTATTTCACTTTGATAGTCAGACAGACATTTAAAATATACCTCCTACCTGAGAGTATGGTTGAATGCCAACGTTAAATTGTCATTGTCCAAAAATCGAACCATCTCTTTTCTAATCAAAAATTATTTCATCCACATAGAACAGAAAAATCTCTCAAGTTCTCTTGGGTTCTCAGGATCACTGTAGCACTATGTCTTTCGTCACTGACATTTGTGAAACCTGAGACCTAATTTCTCTTTAATTTAACATCATCAATGTGGATTTGAAAAAGTTATTAATCGGTCCAAACATACACATATTATAATCACATATATTAAACATCACGTATTTTATGGCTTGCATGGCATAATTTAAATGTTGAACATGTTAGTCAAATGCTCCTAAACATCGAATAATTAATTTACACTATTTACATTGTCATTCACAATTACTTATTCGTGAATTACAGAAAATTCACGGCTCATTGGTCATCGTTATCATCATCACCAAAATTAAATATTCCTCACATTAATTCTTATCTCAAAATTCTACATATTCCTGCCAGAATCGTTAACTCATCACCATTACATCATTTAAATCCTCAATTCAAGTTGCAATTCCTCAAATTATATCTCAATTAAATTTATTTAATTCCATATAAATTCATTAATCATCAGCTTTTTTAAATTAATTATCACCTTCTAATTCAGTTATTCATCATCATTACAATCGTCTATTAATTTATTTAAATCAGTTTAATTATCCAATCTTTAATTCATCCATCTATTTAATTCATCGATTTATTCCAAAATTTAATTTATCAACTTATTTAAATTTTATTCATCTGGTTATTTAGATTTTCATTATTTCATCTAGTCATTCTGATTTTTATTTCATTAGGTCAGATCGTTAATATGCTTAAATCTCAGATTATTATTTCATTAATTATTATTCTCAGAAAATCTTGTATTATCAACTTTATTTATTTGTTTAATTTCCTAACAAATTGTTTAATATGGTTTATAGAACGTTGTCTTACAGTTTTACCACTTCCAAGTTATATCTCGTATTTAATTTATCATGCCAAAAAATATTATTGCCTTCACGACATCACGTTGGATCTAACTATCCACAACGACATTATATTCCCTCAATTCTTCAAATATCACATTTGAATACAACAATTATTCCACAAAACTCCACAAATATTCAGCACATACAGCATGAATCTCAACAAAACTGGCTTCAAATTATCAACGCACACAATCTCCAATAACTGTAATTAATCTGATCACATCTAGACAACTTCTTAAACAATTGGGAAAAAATATTTTACCTCAGGAATTCAAGATCTGCTTTCAAATAGCATAAATTCTCTTACAATTCTCATAATTCACATCACAGAAAAACACCAATGTGCTATAATCTCTCATATCAAAATCTGCAATACTGATCTGCCTTAAAATAAATCTGACCATTAATGATTCATCTTACAAGATTCAATTACTTTAAATCCTTCTCAAAGGTATCAAACACAATTATAAAAAACATCAAAAGCATCAGCTGTAACAGCTGTTAAACTGAAATTACTCTCAAAAGAGTATAGCAACAAAATATTGGATTGGCAAACAAGAATTACTAAACGCAATCCTGCTGACATTTATCGTTACTTTATTTAACACAATTTCGACTGATATGTGACTAGTAGTTCCTTGTTTGATTCACTTACAATCTCATGTACACTCGGATGATAAAAATGAGTCCCTCTATGGCAAGTAAGATGAGTAACCACCGTACAGTCGTATAAATACGAAAGACCTCGCCCCGTCGACTAAGATGATAGTGCCCTAAACGATGGGTAAGATGAGTAGCCACCATACAATCGTATAAATACGAAAGACCCCATCTCTTAGACTATATGAGTGAATGTACCAGATAGGAATCAACAAGTCTCTAGTTGTCATATAAAAGCGATATTCATTCACTAAAGTGAATAACTTCTTAATATCTCCAAACAATCCAATGGAAAAAATCCCTACTGATGAATAATACACACTCGCTTGTATGCAATGAACTGACGAAGTAATTTTAGATAATCAATTGCAGATCACGAGTTCGAAATACTCGTTACACAAAAAAAAACTATTCATGAAAAATATCCTTGCTGGAAAAATGTCTAAAAGACTAAACATCTGCTTAATAAAGCCAACCAATGGTGAGAATTTCATATAATGATGCCTGCCATATCATATGGTCACTCCATATTCTAGCAAAATTCGAAGCATATAAAGTCAAACCATGTCTAAATAATCGTATCACTCCTATTAGAAAAATATACATGTGTGCCCAGTATTCATGAAAATAACCGTATCAGGTAGTTATAACTCTTACAGTACCTTTTCATAATCAGCTGTTATTAAATTTCCAAGATCGTCGATTTTCCCTATATAATGAATTTCTCGAAAGATCGGCGTGAATATCATTCCATCCATGAAATGACGATTGCCTTCGAAATCCCAAGTGAATCAGCTGGTGGACCTCCTCTCGTCAGGAATCGAATCCATCGCTCTGCGGTGCCATCGTGTCTCTGTCTGCGTTTACTCTGACATGATGAACTTCTGATTATCCATAGCGGATATTGTCCAAATCCTTTCGAAAAAGTACATGGAAACAGCGGACCCCCCTATTCCTCTTCTACGTTACGCCACTGCTCCATTAAATGTTCAGTTTGAGTGTCGAAAGTTCAATCTCCCATAACTGATAAGTCTCACTCTCGTAAAATAAAATTTTACATGAGAGTGTCTAAGTTTATGAAACACCCTATAGTTGTGTTCATATTTGGTAATTCATAAACCGCATAAGAAATAAATTTCATTAATGCACGAGCTAATGTTCATCAGTGCATATGCTTACGACATTCCGTTTGCTTGAAATTGTCAATGTTACTTGGAACGCGTTATGAAAAGCATAGTCATAAAGTTATTCAGAAAAACTGTGTTCAGACTGCGTTGAAATGCAGCTTGTAATAAAGTCTCCAACTACTTGCAATGCTGTCCTAACATATCCCGGCCGTCTATGCTTGCTTGCTCGGCAAGTCCGCCTGGATCAATGACCTGCTTGTCGTTCGCTGCTCAGCGATGTTGAAACTGTCGCCTACACTTTGCCGTGACAGTTTCGGTTCGCTACGCGACCTTCACCATGCGTTTGGCTTGCGCTACTGAGCTCGACCCTGCTTGCTCGGCTGACAGAGCTCCACTGAATGTGTCCGCACTGTCTTCTTCCTTATCTGCTTGGCGCAGACACGTGGCGTTCACCCCACCACTATGCTCTCGCGTCACAATTATACTCTCGAACCCTCATCATCTCGGCTATTCCGTTATAAAATAACTTAAGGGTTATCTAACTTCCTTAAAATTATTTCCACATATAATGCATGTTATATATCCTCTTCTAAGATGTTTAAATACCATATTCCATACATATCTTAATAAAGCTTCACATTTCTATCCATAATTCCATCTTCTTACAGACGTCAGTGCCTTCTTGATCCTAGACCTACTACGTCATCCTGACATTCCTCTTGACTCGATCTGTGCGCTATCTTTCCTCAACTCTTCCCAAAACCTCAACTACGGCTTAATGTCTGCTGGCGTAGCCGATAGCCTAAACTAGGTATCGGGTACAAGACATAAGAATAAAACAAGCAAACATTTAGTAGTAAAATCAGTTTGGTATTGAACCCATCTGCAATTGGTTCAAGCGTCGAATCCATATATTATTTGCAAAAGAAGAGAGGAAATAATGCAGTCTTTAGAATGTACTGTATTGGAAAGATTTTAAGAAGTGGGCTGTTATAATGTGGCGCAAGAATGGGTGACCACGAGTCATGCGGACGTGAGATCATGCTTGACGCATCGATAAGGAGCTCGCGCATGATTATTAATAGAACGAGAAAAACTTTCCACGACGAGTAAGTGAGAATGAGTTTCGGAAATAGACCTTACTCAGCTATAAAATGGCAACCTTGCAGTGGCGCAAGAAGAGAAATAATTAGAATTAAGCCATTTGCAAGCATTTAATTAATGAAAGAAACACATCATTGTTGATCATTCTGGAAAAGAGATTTTTGTATGGGGGAAAAGTTTATAATATTTGCACAGGAAAGAACTGCAGACGTGGCATGACGTAGTTAGTAATTCCCCGAGCCCAGAGTTGGTAGAGATGGAAAAATAAACCTCACCACCCACATATCTGAGAAGCCAAATTATTTAATATCTTGGAATTGTGTGATCGATTTTCATGATCATAGAAACCACTTTACGTTTAAAACAAGAGCTTTCCAGAGATATATTTTTCAAAATTATACGACAATTACTTCAGAAGTTAGTGCTGGAGAAGAAGTGGATTTGATCTTTTTGCCGCCGATTTCGATATAAACCCTGGATGAGCCAGGAAGAGCATTCAGTTTACCAAGGGCGCGGGAGCGCATGGTACTGTTTCGCAAAGTATCAGTCAGCCCAAAGAGGAGCGTGACGTTGGATCATCAACTACAAGACAAGCTACAAGAAAACTCCTAGTGCAGGAGTGCTGCATCAAAGTACATTCAGTTATAAAAGACGCCAGAGAGCGTGATATTGTGTCGCAAAGTACAACAAGTTATTTTAGTGAGTGCTTAGACGCTGCACGCAGGAACAATTATCGATAAGGTTCACAAGTACAGTCAAAGTTTAGGCTGTGGATTTAAGAAATAACCGGTGATAGGTACTCGAATATAATAGTTCAGTTAAAGAACCGACGCATCATAAGGTTTCGAAGTACCCAAGGAAAGTGAAATAGACAGTTCTATCAACGTTAAGGAACCAGATCAGGGTAGAACGAAATAGTAACGCCTAGTGTTCCTGAATTTAGGGGCTAGAGCGAAGGACGATAAAAATTAGGAATTGTAGTTCCAGGCTTTGTCTAGGTAGACAAATGAACAGTTAAACATTGGGGAGTACTCCAATAAGCCACGAATCAGAGTAACAGAAAGTACGAGGAAATTACTAGGTCACCGATAAACAGTTCGAGCGATCGAAATAGTAATACATCAAGGACAGACTTTTATTAGACGAACAAGTTAGCGTCTAGCAAGATACGACATCGTGCAGTAAGGTTATAGAAGCCGATAGTCAAACTCAGAATTAGAAGATCAACCGTTCCAGTGAGGTTTAGTTCAATCGAGACTTTCCATCATCTCGTCAGATTAGGAAGCCGACGTGCTATAGTGCAACCCTTGGAAACGGGAAAGGAAAAGAAATCACGTGTGTAAGGCGAATAATTAACGCCAGAGTGATAAAATTTTTATGTAATGTAAATATAGTGAACTTTTTGAGTGTAATATTTTTAGTGAAATTGTATTGTGTTAAGTGAAAACGAATACAAAATGGTATTCGTTATATTCCAAGTGATTAGGGTATATATTTTATGTGCTGTTAAGAAAGTGTCATTGAGTGTAAATATAACCATGAAAATGGCTTAAGTAGAAGTTGGTGGGTGAAAAATGTTCCATCGTTGGAGAAGTCGGTCGCTGACCGTACAGTCATGTGAGTAACTATTTCATTTTATGTGTTTTGGGAGGATTTGCGTATAATCCTCATGAGTAAGAGTAGGGATGATTAATAACAGGTGAAAGAAAGATTGCGCGATCTGAACGATTAATTTGAGGGAAATATAATAAATATGTGAAATATAAATGAATCCCTTGGGGAAAATATTCAGTAAAATATCAGTGTAAATGGTAAATGATATAAATATGGTAAAGCAAGCGTAATAATAATAATAATAATAATAATAATTATATGGATAAATAAATGTTGTGAATTTTATATTGAAAGTGGTAGCTTCCGAGCTCCTTTAGATGAATTAATACATGTTATGAACACATGTTCTTTATGGTAAAAATGATAATTGTTAAGGGAGGAAGAGAAATATATATTTTGAGATGTAGATCAAACGTTGATTTTGAATTTATTTAGTTCTTTGAAGGCAACTTGGCTAATTAATGCATGAGCGCCATGTCGCGCAGTGAAGGAATTTGTCACGCTAGGAATGCGTTGAAATGCTCGGTAAAAGTAATTATGAGGGACAGTTAGTCGTGGTAAATGAACTGTTATAAGTCCTCAAAGTTGTGATAGTGATCACGAGGCATTGTGTGTTGTATGTTAAAAAAAAAGGGTGCCATTTATGTTGTATTATGAGCGCTGGTAATGGGCAAGGCCTACCCTAAGTCGCTAATGTTATAAGTCCTCAAAATTGGGATACTGCTCCCGAGGCATTTGAAAGGATCGAACTCAGAGTCGTCCGTGTTGAAGCCCCTTAATATTGGTTGTATTATTGAATTTTTCTTACCCGCTAATGAGGACACTTCATAATTATAATATACCGAAGCTAAGAGAATAAGGTCTGTAGAACCTAAATATGTTGTTTTATGGTTAATTTGTATCGGAAGCCTTGTCATTCAGAGAATTGCATTTGAAACAGCTGTGTGAAAAGCTGAAGTAGCCAGTCCCTTGTGAAAGCGAGACTGTGGGGCTCTCTTCTCTCCCTGCAATAAATCAAGCCAAGTAGTAAGACAGGCCCTTACCCTCTGGTATTGCGGTAGGTTGGGGAACGGACTGTCTGAGTTATAATACACAGAAGTGTTTAAGATTGTTTTAACGACCCGGTCTTTGAACCGAGGTCCCTTTATATCCATTATTATCGCTTGCAGAGTTCAGATCGTTGCTTTCTTAAGGTATAATGATCTTTGAAGACAAAATGATAAATCCCTAACTTTATTATTCTATAATTCAGTGATTCACGAGTTCTATTGAAGACATTAGATTCAGGGAGTAATCTTAAGTTTGACTTGTTCAGTAGTTTTCTATAGCTCGGGAATACGCAAGTTTTTCCCAATCATGGTAGTGAGTTGGTGGCTTGAGAGAGAGTGATGGTAACATATGAGCATTGTGAAAGCCCAAAATTAATTGATGATTAGCCATACTTTGATATTATGATTAAAAAAGATATACTCATGTAAATAGTAATTGTTGTGTATTAAATTGATAACACAGTGTATGTAAACCTTACCGAGCCATTTGGAGCTCGTTATTTTAAAGAATTTGAATTGACACCATATGGGAGTGAAACTTAGTTGAAGTTTTGTTGGTTTTTGGAAAACCAGTCATTACAGTATGATGTTGTAATTGTTTAATATGAATTCCTTGTTCAACTTTGGACAAGTGTGAAGTGGAGTGTCAGTATTTTCATTTGTTTAATTTTTGTAGCGCCATATTTTGGATAATTAAATGTTTTAATAGCAGGATTTGATTTTTGTTTACTTTTTGGAAGTGTATCCTATACTTAATCCAAAGTGTGTAAGTCACAGAGTGGGAGAACAAACCATGAACCCCGATACTCCCGATTGAGCATTGCTGGAAAACTGTGATTTGCATATTTTATTGTTGAAATGGGCACAGTATGTCAAACAGTTATTTTTATACAGCCCATCGGAAATTGAAAAAAAAACAGCCCTCGTATGTACTATGCACGCGCTTTCAATAGTACAGCAGGGGGCCATGTAGCGCCACAAGCTCAGCCAAGGCCATCGCAGAAGCGAATAACAAAACTGCCGCTTGTCGTTCTTACTTTATATGAAAGACCCTGTATATGTGCTTTATGTTATAATGTCTGGGTAATTATAAAACAACAAATATAATAAAACCCAACCTTCGCGAGATTTGAACCATGGCTTCATGAAAAAGAGTAATGCATTGTGACCACTCGACCAACTATTTGAATGTGGTAAGTAGCAGGTTCAGGAAATACCGCAATGATAAGGAAAATCTTTAGCTTATGAGGGAACGGTACAAAGTCTGACCACGAATTCCGACTTTATTTTTACATAGTCGTGAAGGTCTTTTTACACTGAAACAGGTACTGGAGGTCTAATTTTTCGCTGGTCCTTTTTAAGGAGCCACTTGGAAGCCCCAAGTTGGCGGTGTGCGCTCTGAATTGTACAGTACATGCCGGCACACGTCAGCGCGCACAGCCAGCGGCTGACTTGCCTCGCCTTCCCTCTACCATCGTTCAGTTCTCCACTATCACCCACCACATAGGATACGGTTGCCTACAGTGGGACTGCGAGTCGTTTTCTATACGGTCAAGTTCTCCACGACTGATGGCTATTCCACATACAGGCGATCTCATTGGAGTCTTTGCGTTATAATGACCGCTTGCAACATTATTGTAGCTCTTATTAATGCCTACGGTGTTCAGGAAGCTACAGAGCTTTCTGATAAAGAGCAAATAATGTTCATATAAATAATGGCAACGTTTGATGCAATTATGGAAGAGAGTTGTTTTGCGTCTCCTACTTGACAAATCTTAAAAAGGCATTTGAAAATTCGGTACCAAAAAGTAACCAAACTCTTCGGTAAAACGTTTAAAACAGACGAAGAAGTACGATATGAAGAGGCTGAAATGTTTATTAAATTCATTATTGAATTGCAAGAAGAGGAAGAGATCCCGGATGCCAATATCTGGAATTCGGACCAGTCCCGATTCGAGTGCGAAATGGCAACATATAGAAGTTATGATTTCCGTGGTGTGAATGACGTTCTTGCTACGCTCGTTTGCCGAAATAGTTCTACGCACACCCACACAGTGCAATATCACATTTCTAAAGCCGGAGAAATGGGACATTTGTTCTTGATCGTCTTCAAAGAAATTAATGGAAAGTTTGGACCTAGGGTACAAGAAAGTATCAACGCCTACATGGATGTCTTTAAATATGTCGTCATTGATTGTCCATCTTCCGGGAAAATGTGGAAAGGGCATGTACTGCACGTGCCTGGTTCCAAGACATTTTCCATCCGCAATTAAAGGACGACGAACGAAATCTTCTTCTCCTAGATTCATTCAGTGGCCAGGGCAAAAATGCACAGCTTGAATCTCTGACGAACAAACAAGAACAAATTGAATGCATACCGAAAGGAACTACATATCTTTGCCAGCCGTGTGATCTTGGACTCTTCCGACAACTAAAATGTTTAGTCTGTCGAATGGAAAACATTTGCCAAGTAAGGAATTTACACGGCCAGTCAAAATTAAAACCCGACAACAGACTTTTCTTTATAACTAGTCAAATGCTAGCGCATAACCGATTACAAGCAGATTGCTTCGTACAAATGCTGAAATATGCTTGGAAAACGGGTGGTTATTCCATTACTGACAATATACCACAATATATCTCAAACTAATTTTCATGATTTGACTGATAAAGAAGTATGCTGGAATTGATTGTACCAATTTCTCTTTTATAATGATTTTCTTGTGTTTTGTTATTCACGTTTTGTGTTGGATTTTCACTATCATGCCATGAACAATGCACCCATGCCTGACTGTGTTAGAATAAAGGCATTTCTTGAACAGTTTGAACGGCATGATGATGAAGATGATATGTGATGATTTGTAAACCATTGTTTTGTTTCTATATTACACAGTGAATTCATCTTTGTAAATAAAATATCCAAACTAATGTCAGTTTTAACCCGCCATCCCATGTACACAACAACTGTAGGCAGCCGTATGTGGTGGGTGATGGTGGAGAACCGAACGAGGGTAGAGGGAAGGCGAGACTAGACAGCTGCTGGCTGCGCGCGCTGACGTGTGCAGAACAATATGCCCCGCAGTAGCGGCTATTCAGGTGAAGAGAGTGAAGAGCCTCTTCACATGCCATCTCTTAAATAAAATAAACATTATTTTTTCTTATTTAAATAAAAATGTTGTCATTGTCTTGGGCTACTTTTTCACTTAGTGTACTGTTATTTCTACACTCCGTCGCTAGATGGTGCGCAAGCAAGGTGCATGACGTCCTTGTAGCAGTTGTACTCCCTGTCGCTAGATTGTACTGCCGTAACTTGGAAGGAAGCAGGAGACGAAGTGTCTTGTTTATGTCAGCTACATCGTCTCGTTGCCATGGTAACCTGACGTCAGTTGTGACGTCATTACCTGCCGTTAGACAGACGAGTGAAGATGTACCTGTGTCGGCAAGGCAATATCGTCTAGTTCAGTTGATGAAAGTTTACATTGCAACAGGCTTCTTTTTCTTTTATATTGAGGCTTTTATTTACTTTCCCAATGAATAGTATGTATTTATAACGTTATCTACCCTGTTGTTGATGAAGGTTGATGGCTTTTAGTGTATAATGTTTGCAGTGAAAGACACGTTACTAATTTTATTAGAAATTCCCTTCAGTAGGTGGAAAGATGAAGACAAAAAGGGATTTATTAATTAATTTATTAATTTGTGGGTGGCCAAAGAAATTAATAGAACTGTGCACTAAAGAAATAAAACCGGAAAGTCCTATAGCCTTCATCTCAAGGGATCTTGGTTCGAACAGTTCACATAGTTGTGCAGTAGTTATAGAACTGTTCTGTTGGCCTTGCTTACTATACAGTAACAGTAACAAATTTCCAAAACATTACGCGCGGGTTGGACAAACACAAAGACAGTGAGCAACATTTAAAGAACCAGTTACCACTTAGAACACGCACACAAGCACGATATCTGGCACTTTACGGGAAAATGCAAGACTAAGTGCACTTAAATGTAATGTGAATGTGACTTTAAATAGGCAGATCCTGGGACTTGTGATTAGAGTTGTTCTATACTTAAGTTTACAGGAACTCTCTTCTAGAGAGGAGGGCCGATAACCTAGATGTTAGGCCTCTTAAAGCAACAATTATCATCATCATCATCGTCTTCTAGAGGACATGACAAGACCTCTTTAAACCGTGTGCGCTTTAAGGAATTATTGAAGATACTGACATCTAAAAAGTCCTTAGAACCTCAAAATTATTAAAATAAAATTCAAAGGGTGTTCTCTGGAAATAACTGATGCAACATCAGAGTACATCAGAGATCATATTAAGGACCGACTTAATAATGTTAGAGCCTCCGTGGCTTAGGCGGCAGCACGCCGGCCTCTCACCGCTGGGTCCGTGGTTCAAATCCCGGTCACTCCATGTGAGATCTGTGCTGGACAAAACGGAGGCAGACAGGTTTTTCTCCGGGTACTCCGGTTTTCCCTGTCAAAAATTTAATTCCAGCAACACTCTCCACTATCATTTCATTTCATCTGTCATTCATTTCATCATTGCCCCAGAGAAGTGCGTCAGGCCTCGGCAGCCGGCACAGTTCATATCCTCGCTGCTAGATGGGGGGGGGGGGCTTCATTCATTCCATTCCTGACCCAATCGGAGACTAGAAGCAGGCTGTGAATTTTCATTTTTTTCTTAATAATGTTCCGCTTTTTTCTATGCTAACGCATGGCTGTGATAAATTACAATTCTTAAATAAGTCTTATAGATTCCGACAAATTTGAGCTGTATAACAAACATAATCAACAATAGGCCTACCCCACATTTAAGAAATGAACTGTCACTCTTTTATGCTCATGAATCCTACAACGTAAAAATAGTCGGGAGAAATACATCAAGAACTCCGTGAATAGAAGAGACTTACAAACTTTTGCTTAAGGACACGACGTACTCTTGCATGATGAAAATATCGATTTTTTGATTTTGGCGCCATAAAATTCTTCATTCTTTTCTGAATCCAAATATATATAGTTTGTGTTTTTTTTATGTCTACAAATACCTTAAATTCGTTTTTTTTAAATTAGCGTCCCATGCTCTGAATAATTCACTTTTAACTTTGCCAGCAGTTTTCCGTTAATACTCATTTTCCATGTTTAGGTACCAATAACAAGGAAACCATTTAAGATAGAGGGCTAATTTTTTTACATTAACTTGCCTAATGGAGTACTTGAATATTAACCTATTTGCACTTCCAAAACATAGTAGGCATGGATTGGGAAGAGAAAAATTAATACATATTTTTGAATAAATTTAAAAAGAAAGAGTTCGGATTCTTTTTTCTTGCATTCTGTCCCAATAATAATGAAACAAAGTGGTTACCGGTACTCATCTGCCATAATCCATTCCAAGTGTGTGAACAGAATTTGAGAATATTTGATTGAAAAACAACTGAGAAATGTGTACCTGAAGCAAATTATACAACATTTTTTTGAAAATGTATCTGTCCAAATTTGTATTCATTTCACACATCCTATAAAAGCAAAGTAGCACTACATGGTCATAAACAGCTCAGAATATACCGCTTCTTATATGTGACAAGAATCATAGCTGTACCTTTAGCATAAATCCAGAAAATACTTAGTAAAGTGATGCCACAAAAATAGACTTTTTCATCGTGTAAGAGTACGTGGCGACCTTAATTGGGTACTGGCAATACCTTCTACAAGTGCATCAGTACAACGCAGTTTCTCTTGTTTGAGAAGATTCAATACTTTTGCATGTAACACAATATCTGACTCCAGAATTACATCATTGGCTATCTCCATAAATCGTGAATTGTAGTTGAAATTGATTGAAGACCTTCTATGAGGACATCATAGATAAGATTGCCAACCTTAGAGAACGGAGGATTCATTTAAGCTATACAAATAAGCGAGTTTGACTTTTTAGTGCGATAACTTATGTTTGGTTTGGTTTTAAGTACTAGGCTTTTAGTAGATATTTTAGCATTAAAATAGGAAAAGGATGTCAATATTCACAAACGCAAACATCATGCACTGATGAAATTAGGAGTTTGGCTCTTCACCTGATATTTGATCTACGAGCCGCCACTGATGCCCCGCATAGTACAAATTAAAAGAAGCATTCAACGAAGCATATGTTTATAAGAAGCTTGATATTAGCCACATATTCGAGAAGAAGTAGGCCTAAGTTACAATATCCTTACCTGGATGTAATTCGGAATATATGAACCTTGCAATGGCTTCGTTAACAAAATCATCTATTCCAGTTACAGTAAACACATGCTTTCGATGTTTGCCTGCTGTAACAAGGAGATCCTCCTTCCTAGACTGTAATATGACCTTCTGGACAGCAGAAAATCCATGCTGTAATAACATTACAAGTACCATAGATTAAAATTTCACAAATATAACATGATACATACATGCATATCAACTCTCTGAGAGAACGACGGAAGGGGGTTTATTACATTACATTGAAGAGGCATGGTTTCTGGCCATGTCATTCAGCGAATAAAATCTCCCAGAATGGAAATAAGTCTACAATAAGATACATCAATCAATTCCTATGCTAAATGACTATAGTGGGAGGCTAATTAGCTAAAATAATGTTGCTACCGTAAGTGTACATTTCATAAGGCTATGTTAGGTTATGTTAGGATTGATTATGAAAAGCATTCTCAAAAATTATCAAAATACTTACAATTCTTTCCGTATCACTACACTTAATTGCTTTTTCCTCATATTCTTTTTAAAGCAGTGAACGCTGCAAAGTGTAATTAGGCCGAGTCTTCTTCAGTGGAATTTGTAGCTGTTTCTGGCCTCTTTTAGGCATTTTGACGAAATCTAAATAACAATTAATGCAAAAATAAAGATTATGAACATTATTAAAGCTCCGACTAGTGCAAATGTACACATAGGCCTAGGCCTACATATTATATACCGTAGGCCTAATCTATGAGTCTAAAATAATCATAATAACTGTTCTAATTGACGTATTTTTGTAGCACTTACCTCGTAAAACTGCACTAGACGTAATGAAAATCCACAGCCTGCTTCCAGTCTCCGACCAGGTCAGGAATGGAATGAATGATGCCCCTATCTAGCGGCGAGGATATGAACTGTGCCGGCTGCCGAGGCCTGACGCACTCCTCTGGGGCAATGATTAAATGAATGACAGATGAACTGAAATGATAGTGGAGAGTGTTGCTGGAATGAAATTTTGACAGGGAAAACCGGAGTACCCGGAGAAATACCTGTCTGCCTCCGTTTTGTCCAGCACAGATCTCACATGGAGTGACCGGGATTTGAACCACGGACCCAGCGGTGAGAGGCCGGCGTGCTGCCGCCTAAGCCACGGAGGTTTGACTAGACGTAATATTCCAAAGAAATGTGATGATTTATCCAATTAATTGGACAGTTTAGGGATATATGCTTTATACGAGAATGTTGGTCCCACTCGCTGCGACATTTCCCGCGTCTACGTGTTTCAAAACTGTTTCAACTGTACGGTAAAAAATCTTACTGGTATTGTGGTATTTGTAGATGGCGAGATTTTCAGCAGGGTTGGCGAAACTGTGCTCACACAAAAGACAACTCAACTTCAAGAAATTCAACCACAAACCAACATGCGAGTAGGCATAGGGGATGGATGTTAACGTTGGCTACCCTTTTTTTATTAGTAACTTATTTAAGGTGTCCCGGACTATAACAACCGAACTTTAGTCATGAGTGTCAACTCGTGCTGTAAACAATAGCACGTGGCCTGCGTTGGCCTATCTCAACTCAAGGTAAGTTATCTGCGAGCAGGTTGTCTTGTCAGTGTTGGCCCAGAGCAGCAGGTGGACGGTACAGTCATGTCGAGCACGCTGCTGTTACTTTGTCTGTGCCTGTGTCTTGCGGCTCTCGCTGGAGGCACTTGCTTGTTCCAACTGTCCATCATCCACCTCAACGACTTCCACGCGCGCTTTGAGCAGACTAGCTGGAGTTCTGGGGCGTGCCCCGAGGGCCAAGAAGAGTCCTGTGTCGGAGGATTCCCGCGGATATACACCGAGGTCAATAAACTCGTCAAGGAAAGACCGAACGCAATATTTCTAAACGCGGGGGACAACTTCCAGGGAACTCTGTGGTATACTTTACACCGATGGAACGTGACTGCTACATTCCTCAACAAGCTGCCAACTGATGCCTTGGTAAGTACACAAGCCCGTCATTGAAGTGGGGACGGTATTTGCTGTTGTTTATGATATCGTGGTCATGTGAGCCCCATGTACTTGAGTGTGTTGGCAATTGGAGCTAGGAGGTGGCCATGACCTTAAGGGGGCACATACTGTACAGCTTAAGGAGCCTAAACAATACCGATTTTAATATTATAACTGTGCCTGTCATGGATCTTGTACAACAATGATATACATTTCCAAAGAAACACACATATCTTGCTATTAGAAGCAAAGTTAAAAATTTTCAAAATTCAATTGTTAATTATTTTTATCCATTTTTCAAAATTTAGTTCTAGCTTTGTGCTAATCTGCACCGTTTTCCTCATATCTCCCATGTTTATGGGAATTTTAGGATGTTTCTTTCTTTAAAGTGGATGTTAAACCTTCAGCTACAATATGAAACTCACTCAAACCTTTGTGGGTTTAATTACTTGGTTGGTTGGTTCCTCAGTTTAGAGGCTGCGACAACGCGGTCATGTAGCCCCGTGTACTTTGGGTGTGTGTAGAATCTGTCTGATAACCGGTGTTAATTGTGATGACTGTATTAGTGTGTGTTATCTGTTTTTTTTAATTCAAGTAAGGACTGCAGACTTTGAATTTTTCAAATAGTTCCTTTTTTGCCGCCAAACACCACTGTCAACGACTACTAGTTCAGAACTTAGCTACTAGACGCCACCGCAGTCGGCTCCTGGCAACGAACGTAGAAACCTAAGAGCGTTGTTTACATTCTTAACCTATATAATTTAGCTTCACACAGGTGTAATTAGTGGAAGGTTCTTTAACATGCCATAAATCTATGACATGGGACCACCGGCTTTATTTCCCCTCCGAAGGAATTTTAACGCTCTTAGAAAATCCGACGACTTCGATCGGGTTTGAACCCGTGATCTTTGGCATCGAAGCTCAGCATGCTACCAACTACGCCATCGAAGCCGCTTTGGTTTACTTAGTCCTTTTGTGAAACGTTAAAAATATTTTTTGAGTTTGTTCAGAATAAAAATAGTAAAAACATGAAATAAAAACGCTTAATTAATGAATAATGTAGAAATGTGTGAGATTTATTTTCTAGCTGATGGTTTAACACCCACGTCAGAAAACGAAAACTCCAAAACTTCCTATAAACTTGGGAGATATGAGGGAAACGGTGAAGGTCAGTGAAAAGCAAGGACAACATTTAAAAATAATAACAAGTAGTTCCGTGAAGAACTATACAGCCTATTTTCATATATCCTACTTATGTTAATTGCCACTAACAACATACACCATTTCAGTTTGATTGCTGTAATAGATTCGTAGATATTGAGAAACGACTAAATATTTCGTATAGTCGCCATGTTGGATTTTATATATGTAGGTCCTAGAGTTATGTACTGTGACATGAAGATTAATGTGTACGTGTAGCATTCAAACTTCAATCGCATGATTAGGACACAAGAAGTAACAAGGAGATTTTAAAATTTCGCACAGCTGCCTTCTTGTGGTTACGGAAACAATTGAAATAAATTAGATGCCAGTGGATTAACATTCATATAAGGATTTACTGTACCAAGTTTCACTGCACTCGGATGGTTAACTTGCGAGAAACGTCCATGTGAATATTTATACTTCGCGTCGCCGCCATGTTGGATTTGTGATCACCAGGTTGTTAAAGTCCTATAGGTGAACTTAAGTTCATTGCCCCTATGAACATAAAAAAAATCAGTTTGATTGCTATAATAGATTCGTAGATATCCAGAGCCGCCTAAATGTTTCGGATGGTCGCCATGTTGGATTGTTAAATGTATAGGCCATAGAGTCATGTACCATTAAAGGAAAATTATTGCGTAGGTTCATTATTCAAACTTTCACTTCGATCGCATGATTACGACACAAGAAATATAAACTTAATTTTAAAATTCGCACAGCCGCCATCTTGAGGTTATGTAAACAATTGAACTAAATTAGATACCAGTGCATTGCAATGTGTATAAACATTTCCTGTACCAGATTCCATTGCGGTAGGAACATTAAATCGCGAGAAAGGTCTATTTAAAATTTTCAAATTCGCTTGGCCGCCATGTTCGTTTTGTAGTTAACCGGTTTTTGAAAGTCTTATAGATGAACTTCCAGTAGTGCCCTTTATCTCCGTACAAAATTTCAGGGTGATACCGCTAATAGTTTCAGAGATATAGAATGCCGGTGAAATATTTCGCACATCTGCCATCTTGTGGTTATGTAAACAATTGAACGAAGTTAGATGTCGGTTCATTACAATGTGTATAAACATATACTGTACCAAGTTTTATTGCGTTTGGTTGGTTAAATCGCGAGAAACGTCTATTTAAACGTCGCAAATTCGCGTGGCCGCCATGTTGGTTTTGTAGTTACCAGTTTTTCAAAAGTCACATAGGTGAACTTCTATTAGTACCCTTTATCACCGTAATAAATTGCAGGGTGTTATCGGGAATAGTTTCGGAGATATTGAATGCTGGTGAAATATTTCGCACAGCCGCCATGTTGGATTGGTGAGACGTAACAAAATTTGAAGGGCACGGTCGAGGTCGCCTGGAGTAGTGCTATGATCTTACCGAGTTTCATTGAAATCGCTCCAGCCATTTAGAATTTATTAGGGGACACACACACACACCTCTCACACACACACACACACACACACACACACACCTCACACACACACACACGCACACACACACGGACAAAAGGTGATCTCATAAGCCTATTTTTTCAAAATTGAATATAGGCTAATAAATGGATAAAAGTAGTTACGATTTGAATTTTGAACATTTAGAACCTTTCTTCTAACAGCAAGGTATGTGTATGTCGTTGTTTTTTTATTTATTTTTTTAATATATATAATTGTTGTAAAAGATTTATGACAGGCACAGTCATCATAATGTATTATTTCAGTAGTATAGATCTCTCCTGCGGCACTCACAAGCGACCGATCGTGACAAATGAGCATTCAAATGAAAGAGAATAGACATTACCAGTGAGGAATTGCACTCTGGCTTCATAAATCATATTTATAATTTCAGTAGTATAGATCCCTCCTGCTGCACTCACAAGTGACCGATCGTGAAAATGAGCATTCAGATGAAAGAGAATAGACATTACCAGTGAGGAATTGCACTCTGACTTCATAAATCATTATTATTTCAGTAGTATAGATCCCTCCTGGGGCGCTCACAAGCGACCGATCGTGACAAATAATCTTAGCAGTGACGAATTGCACTTTAATTCCATAAATATCAACAATTTCTTTAAAAAAAATACTTTTAAAAAACTGTACGAAGTGTGCGATTTGCAGATAATGTTGGTGCGTGAAGATACGCTCCATAATTTCTGTCCACTTAACATTTTGGTCGCTGTGACGCCTGTTTCATGTCATTTTAACATTATGAGGTCTTTCCTTCATCATTTTGCATGGATTTCAGTAACAGTAAATCAAAGGAATGTGTACTCAAATCGTATGATTTCATAAATTAGCAGTGACGAATTGCATCCTTATTTCATAAATATCAATTTTTGTACGAAGTGTGCGTTTTTCAAATCAGCTCTAACATACTGCAATTATGAGTTGTCGTCTAAACCCTTAAAACCATTCAACGTTAATTATTTTACAGTTTTTCCTTCTGCATTCTAATTTCGTAAATATCGATCATTTCGAATGGTGTTCAGAAACAGTAAGTGAATGGATTGAGTACTCTAATCGCATAAACGGTGAGTGTTATTGTGTTAAGTCGTCTAAAACCAAAGAACTATTAAACATTAAGTTAATTCTTTTACAGGGTTTTCTTCTATAATTTCCAATGGTTTTCGGAATCAGTACCGGTAAATCAATGGATTGAGTACTCAAATCGTATAGCCGGCGAGTGTTACTGCTAAGCTTTCAGTCAATGGACTCTGCACCCACATGATTTAAACTCATTCGTCTAAACAACGTATTTGTGGAATTTCAGGTTTGTTAAATTCTAGGTTTGTTAATATGCCGCGATACAGGCTTTTCTTCTGCATTCTAATTTCATAAATCTCGATTTTTGTAAGAAGTGTGCTACCGTATTTGCAAATACTGTTGCTGTAACATGCTGCAATTATCAGTTGTCGTCTAAAATCTTAAAACTATTGAACATTAATTCTCTTACGGTTTTCTTTTATCATTTCGCAAGGTGTTCGGAAACAGTAAATCAATGGATTCAGTACTCTAATCGTATAACCGGTGACTGTTACGTTGTTTAAACCTTAAAACTATTAAACGTTAGCTCATTTACAGTTCTTTCTTCTATCATTTCCCATGGTTTTCAGAATCAGTAGGCTAAATCAATGGATTGGGTACTCAAATCGTATAACCGGCGAGTGTCACTGCTAAGATTTCAATCAGTGGACTCAGCACACACGTGATTTAAGCTCATTCGTCTAAACAATGGATTTACTAAATTCCAGGTTCGTTAATATCCCGCGATACTGTTTTTTCTTCTGCATTCTAATTCCATAAATATAGATTTTTGTAAGAATTGTGCTTTTTGCAAATACTGTTGCTCTAACATGCTGCAATTACGAGTTGTCGTCTAGAACCTTAAAACTATTGAACGATAATTCTCTTACAGTTTTTCTTCTATCTGGTTTTCAGAATCAGTAAATCAATGGATTGGGTCTTTTTATTCTGCATTCTAATTCCATAAATATCAATTTTTGTAAGAAGTGTGTTATTTTTGCAAATACTCTTGCTGTATCACGCTACAATATGAGTTGTCGTCTAAAACCTTAAAACTATCATCAACATATAGACCTCATAAATTAGCAGTGACGAATTGCATTCTAATTTCATAAATAACAATTTTTATAAGAAGTGTGTTATTTGCAAATACTGTTGCTGTAACATGCTGCAATTATGAGTTGCCGTCTAAAACCTTAACAAGAAGTTCCGTGAAGAACTATACAGCCTACTTTTCATTCCAATGATTATTCTACAGTATATGAACCTATCTAGAATAATGACGAAATTAAGTTGGTAATATCGAAATATCTAATTAGTTCAAAATATACCTGGTATAATGTAGCCTAATAGAGCACTAGAGTTGGCAGCCCTGGTGACTGAATATATTCTTAGTTCCACCTCTTAAGGTACAGAATAAAAAATTTGGTTGAAGTCCAATGGACGTTACATGAAGTTAGACACTGGATCTATCAGCACGCGTAAAAGCATGTTGCCAACAATACCATGCGTGTGCTGGTCAGAAATAATCTGAATTATTATGATATCTTGTTGTGCCAATTTTGTATGAAATCCATTTGTTAGTATAGAAGTTACATGTATTTTAAAATTGGACATATCAGCAGGCATAGAATCATGTTGGCAGCACTGCCTTGTATTAATTACTCCAAATTAATCAAGAATGTCAGGTGCTATACGTGTGCAAAGTATAGAGCTGTTGGCTTGCATACTTTCTGATATATTGATATTAGGGTAAAAAGAATATAGACAGCATTTATTAACAGTTGGCAGCCCTGATTGCTCTTAACAATACTTATAGTCATATCTGTTATGGTACACATATCACATACGAAATTTGGTTGAAATCCAACTGATAGTATAGAAGTTACATGTATTTAAAAATGGGTACTATCAGCAGGCTTAGAATCATGTTGGTAGAACTGACGTATATAAGCTACTCCAAATTAATCTAAAATGTCAGAATATACGTGTGCATAGTTTAAAGCTGTTGGCTTGCATACTTTCTGATATATTGGTATTTGGATTTAAAAAAATAGAGAGAGCAATTATTAACAGTTGGCAGCCCTGGTGGCTCTTAAGAATACGCTCAGTCATATCTGTTTATGTACAGATATTACATACAAAATTTGGTTGAAATCCAATTGATAGTGTAGAAGTTATATGCATTTAAACATTGGACCTATCAGAAGGCTTAAAATTATTTTGGCAACACTGCCATGGTTGGCCTCCTGGAAATTAATCTGAAATAGTATTATCTACATGTGTGCCAATTTTGGAATAGCTCCCATGCATACCTTGCAAGATATCCAACATGGAGCTCAAATTTCTAGTGCGTTTTTTCAGCAGTTGGTAGCACTGACATCATTTTCAAATATGGACGTGAGCTATTCCGGTGCACATCTTTACTCATACTAAATTTGGTTTTGATTGCTGCAGCCGTTTAGGAGTTGATAGGGGGGACACACACACAGCCAGACAGACAGAAGGACAGACAGACAGACACACACACACATTTTCCCGGATCGATCTCATAAGTCTACTTTTTCCTCATTTTTGCAAAATGTGAAAAGTAGGCTAAAAATGTTGAACGTTAATTCTCTTACAGTTTTTCTTCTATCATTTCGCATGGATTTCAGAAACAGTAAATCAATGGATTGAGTACTCAAATCGTACTCAAATCTTATAATTTTATAAATATCGAAAAACCGGTGAGTGTTATGACGATCCAATTTTCAGTAATTGTCTTCTTGGGTTAGGGAACGTACAACTTGGAATTCTGACTGAAATGTATCGAATAACCGGTGAGTGTTACGGCTAAGCTGTCATTCAATGGACTCAGCACACAAATGGCATTAACAGTGACGAATTGCATTCTAATTTCATAAATATCAAAGAAAGAAACCAGCCACAGCACGCTCTCATGCTGACGCTCCACTCGGGAAAGCGAATGCACCCCTGTAGGTAACGTGCAAAGGAGTTTAGCGCTGAGCGCTCCCACACAGGACCGGGAAAGCTGCCCTGCAGGCAGTGTGCGAAGGAGTTTAACGCTGATCGTTGCACTTAGGAACAAGGAAGCCTCACTATAAGCGGGGCGTGAAGAAGTTATCCAACGAGGGCTGTCCTGATAAGGGAGAAAGAGGCTCCTCAGCCAACAAGATAAAGCAGGAAAGCTTGACCAAGATGCTTTCAGCCCGGAGTGCACCCAGAAGCAACAAAAAGGAAATCTGCCCGATATGTCAGAGGCAATGCACTAATGAGGACAGTACAATCGAATGCGATAGGTGCAGAGAAAAGACCCACGAGAACTGTACTGGCCTCATTGGTCAGGAAGTCAAAGACCTTGAAATAAAGAACAGGAAACTGATATGGCTCTGTGAAACATGTAAACCTGAGGCACTGGACATGAATAAACCCTGTAGGGTGGTAATAGCTGCCCTTACCGAAAAGGTCGAGGACCTAACACAATACATCAAAACCCGACTTCAGGAAAACATGGAAAATGAGATCAAAGAAGCAGTATACAATGCTTACAGAAAGAAACCAGCCACAGCACGCTCTCATGCTGACGCTCCACACAAGAAAGCGAAAGCACCCCTGTAGGTAACGTGCAAAGGAGTTTAGCGCTGATCGTTGCAATTAGGAACAAGGAAGCCTCACTGTAAGCGGGGCATGAAGAAGTTTTCTAACGAGGGCTGTCCTGATAAGGGAGAAAGAGGCTCCTCAGCCAACAAGATAAAGCAGGAAATCTTGACCAAGATGCTTTCATAAATATTGAATAACTGGTGAGTGTTATGATGATCGAATTTTCAGTGATTGCCTTCTTACGTTGGAGAACGTACAGCTTGGAATTCGAACTGAAATGAAAATGGTGTTCTATAATAATCATTTGGTTGAAATAAAAACATAACAAACTTTCTCCTTAAGTCACTCATTACAAACTTATTGGGGAAAGTATGACTTATGAACATGCGAGATTTCTCGCACGGGTCCGCTAGTCTATATATTTAAAACACTAAGCTGTTTTTTGTACACACGAGATTGTGAAAACGACTTAACCGATTGGCTTCGTAAGACATTCTAACGAAAGCTCTTGGCATGCAGATTTGCAGAGTTTCTTTAAAAGGAAAATATATGTTACGGTATATTTTTAAATGATTAAAGAAATATGTAATATTTGACACTCCCGCGCATGCGCACAATGGCCTTTCTCAACAAGGAAAATGGCGATTCCGGTCGCGTCTAACTGAGATCTTTGTTTATGAGAATTAAAAAAGGGTCTCCAATAATGTTAATTATGTTTTTACAATATGCATTGAATTAGAATTATATTAAATAAACCACGAATTGAAGTACTTAAACTGCAGGTTGAGCGTGTATACTGGTTAGATAGCTTAATATTGAAGCGGCCCATAGTTGTCTGGATGGTCAAGGGGATAAGGTTACTGCCTAGAAATATGTATTATGCATGATCGAGAGGGTTCGATTCCCACCTCGGATATGTTTTTTTATTTTCGTTTTCTGCCTTCCTACGATTGGTATTACATTTTAAAAACATATTTCACTCTTATCATTCCCGTCAAGTAACGAATTCATTGTTGCCATCCTTTGCATGGTCGAGAGGGTTCGATTCCCACCTCGGATACGTTCTTTTATTTTCATTTTCTTCCTACCTACGGTTGGTATTACATTGTAGAGACATATTTCACTTTTTTCATTCCCGTAAACTAACGAATTCTCTGTTGCCATCCTTTGCATGGTCGAGAGGGTTCGATTCCCACCTCGGATACGTTCTTTTATTTTCATTTTCTTCCTTCCTACGATTGGTATTATATTGTAGAGACATATTACACTTTTTTCATTCCCGTAAAGTAACGAATTCTCTGTTGCCATCCTTTGCATGGTCGAGAAGGTTCGATTCCCATCTCGGATATGTTTTTTTTTTGTTTTCTTCCTTCCTACGATTGGTATTACATTGTAGAAATGTATTTCACTTTTATCATTCCCGTAAAGTAACGAATTCTCTGTTGCCATCTATATATTTAAAACACTAAGCTGTTTTTTGTACACACGAGATTGTGAAAACGACTTAACCGATTGGCTTCGTAAGACATTCTAACGAAAGCTCTTGGCATGCAGATTTGCAGAGTTTCTTTAAAAGGAAAATATATGTTACGGTATATTTTTAAATGATTAAAGAAATATGTAATATTTGACACTCCCGCGCATGCGCACAATGGCCTTTCTCAACAAGGAAAATGGCGATTCCGGCCGCGTCTAACTGAGATCTTTGTTTATGAGAATTAAAAAAGGGTCTCCAATAATGTTAATTATGTTTTTACAATATGCATTGAATTAGAATTATATTAAATAAACCACGAATTGAAGTACTTAAACTGCAGGTTGAGCGTGTATACTGGTTAGATAGCTTAATATTGAAGCGGCCCATAGTTGTCTGGATGGTCAAGGGGATAAGGTTACTGCCTAGAAATATGTATTATGCATGATCGAGAGGGTTCGATTCCCACCTCGGATATGTTTTTTTATTTTCGTTTTCTGCCTTCCTACGATTGGTATTACATTTTAAAAACATATTTCACTTTTATCATTCCCGTCAAGTAACGAATTCATTGTTGCCATCCTTTGCATGGTCGAGAGGGTTCGATTCCCACCTCGGATACGTTCTTTTATTTTCATTTTCTTCCTACCTACGGTTGGTATTACATTGTAGAGACATATTTCACTTTTTTCATTCCCGTAAACTAACGAATTCTCTGTTGCCATCCTTTGCATGGTCGAGAGGGTTCGATTCCCACCTCGGATACGTTCTTTTATTTTCATTTTCTTCCTTCCTACGATTGGTATTATATTGTAGAGACATATTACACTTTTTTCATTCCCGTAAAGTAACGAATTCTCTGTTGCCATCCTTTGCATGGTCGAGAAGGTTCGATTCCCATCTCGGATATGTTTTTTTTTTGTTTTCTTCCTTCCTACGATTGGTATTACATTGTAGAAATGTATTTCACTTTTATCATTCCCGTAAAGTAACGAATTCTCTGTTGCCATCTATATATTTAAAACACTAAGCTGTTTTTTGTACACACGAGATTGTGAAAACGACTTAACCGATTGGCTTCGTAAAACATTCTAACGAAAGCTCTTGGCATGCAGATTTGCAGAGTTTCTTTAAAAGGAAAATATATGTTACGGTATATTTTTAAATGATTAAAGAAATATGTAATATTTGACACTCCCGCGCATGCGCACAATGGCCTTTCTCAACAAGGAAAATGGCGATTCCGGTCGCGTCTAACTGAGATCTTTGTTTATGAGAATTAAAAAAGGGTCTCCAATAATGTTAATTATGTTTTTACAATATGCATTGAATTAGAATTATATTAAATAAACCACGAATTGAAGTACTTAAACTGCAGGTTGAGCGTGTATACTGGTTAGATAGCTTAATATTGAAGCGGCCCATAGTTGTCTGGATGGTCAAGGGGATAAGGTTACTGCCTAGAAATATGTATTATGCATGATCGAGAGGGTTCGATTCCCACCTCGGATATGTTTTTTTATTTTCGTTTTCTGCCTTCCTACGATTGGTATTACATTTTAAAAACATATTTCACTCTTATCATTCCCGTCAAGTAACGAATTCATTGTTGCCATCCTTTGCATGGTCGAGAGGGTTCGATTCCCACCTCGGATACGTTCTTTTATTTTCATTTTCTTCCTACCTACGGTTGGTATTACATTGTAGAGACATATTTCACTTTTTTCATTCCCGTAAACTAACGAATTCTCTGTTGCCATCCTTTGCATGGTCGAGAGGGTTCGATTCCCACCTCGGATACGTTCTTTTATTTTCATTTTCTTCCTTCCTACGATTGGTATTATATTGTAGAGACATATTACACTTTTTTCATTCCCGTAAAGTAACGAATTCTCTGTTGCCATCCTTTGCATGGTCGAGAAGGTTCGATTCCCATCTCGGATATGTTTTTTTTTTGTTTTCTTCCTTCCTACGATTGGTATTACATTGTAGAAATGTATTTCACTTTTATCATTCCCGTAAAGTAACGAATTCTCTGTTGCCATCTATATATTTAAAACACTAAGCTGTTTTTTGTACACACGAGATTGTGAAAACGACTTAACCGATTGGCTTCGTAAGACATTCTAACGAAAGCTCTTGGCATGCAGATTTGCAGAGTTTCTTTAAAAGGAAAATATATGTTACGGTATATTTTTAAATGATTAAAGAAATATGTAATATTTGACACTCCCGCGCATGCGCACAATGGCCTTTCTCAACAAGGAAAATGGCGATTCCGGTCGCGTCTAACTGAGATCTTTGTTTATGAGAATTAAAAAAGGGTCTCCAATAATGTTAATTATGTTTTTACAATATGCATTGAATTAGAATTATATTAAATAAACCACGAATTGAAGTACTTAAACTGCAGGTTGAGCGTGTATACTGGTTAGATAGCTTAATATTGAAGCGGCCCATAGTTGTCTGGATGGTCAAGGGGATAAGGTTACTGCCTAGAAATATGTATTATGCATGATCGAGAGGGTTCGATTCCCACCTCGGATATGTTTTTTTATTTTCGTTTTCTGCCTTCCTACGATTGGTATTACATTTTAAAAACATATTTCACTTTTATCATTCCCGTCAAGTAACGAATTCATTGTTGCCATCCTTTGCATGGTCGAGAGGGTTCGATTTCCACCTCGGATACGTTCTTTTATTTTCATTTTCTTCCTACCTACGGTTGGTATTACATTGTAGAGACATATTTCACTTTTTTCATTCCCGTAAACTAACGAATTCTCTGTTGCCATCCTTTGCATGGTCGAGAGGGTTCGATTCCCACCTCGGATACGTTCTTTTATTTTCATTTTCTTCCTTCCTACGATTGGTATTATATTGTAGAGACATATTACACTTTTTTCATTCCCGTAAAGTAACGAATTCTCTGTTGCCATCCTTCGCATGGTCGAGAGGGTTCGATTCCCATCTCGGATATGTTTTTTTTTGTTTTCTTCCTTCCTACGATTGGTATTACATTGTAGAAATGTATTTCACTTTTATCATTCCCGTAAAGTAACGAATTCTCTGTTGCCATCTATATATTTAAAACACTAAGCTGTTTTTTGTACACACGAGATTGTGAAAACGACTTAACCGATTGGCTTCGTAAGACATTCTAACGAAAGCTCTTGGCATGCAGATTTGCAGAGTTTCTTTAAAAGGAAAATATATGTTACGGTATATTTTTAAATGATTAAAGAAATATGTAATATTTGACACTCCCGCGCATGCGCACAATGGCCTTTCTCAACAAGGAAAATGGCGATTCCGGTCGCGTCTAACTGAGATCTTTGTTTATGAGAATTAAAAAAGGGTCTCCAATAATGTTAATTATGTTTTTACAATATGCATTGAATTAGAATTATATTAAATAAACCACGAATTGAAGTACTTAAACTGCAGGTTGAGCGTGTATACTGGTTAGATAGCTTAATATTGAAGAGGCCCATAGTTGTCTGGATGGTCAAGGGGATAAGGTTACTGCCTAGAAATATGTATTATGCATGATCGAGAGGGTTCGATTCCCACCTCGGATATGTTTTTTTATTTTCGTTTTCTGCCTTCCTACGATTGGTATTACATTTTAAAAACATATTTCACTTTTATCATTCCCGTCAAGTAACGAATTCATTGTTGCCATCCTTTGCATGGTCGAGAGGGTTCGATTCCCACCTCGGATACGTTCTTTTATTTTCATTTTCTTCCTATCTACGGTTGGTATTACATTGTAGAGACATATTTCACTTTTTTCATTCCCGTAAACTAACGAATTCTCTGTTGCCATCCTTTGCATGGTCGAGAGGGTTCGATTCCCACCTCGGATACGTTCTTTTATTTTCATTTTATTCCTTCCTACGATTGGTATTATATTGTAGAGACATATTACACTTTTTTCATTCCCGTAAAGTAACGAATTCTCTGTTGCCATCCTTTGCATGGTCGAGAGGGTTCGATTCCCATCTCGGATATGTTTTTTTTTGTTTTCTTCCTTCCTACGATTGGTATTACATTGTAGAAATGTATTTCACTTTTATCATTCCCGTAAAGTAACGAATTCTCTGTTGCCATCTATATATTTAAAACACTAAGCTGTTTTTTGTACACACGAGATTGTGAAAACGACTTAACCGATTGGCTTCGTAAGACATTCTAACGAAAGCTCTTGGCATGCAGATTTTCAGAGTTTCTTTAAAAGGAAAATATATGTTACGGTATATTTTTAAATGATTAAAGAAATATGTAATATTTGACACTCCCGCGCATGCGCACAATGGCCTTTCTCAACAAGGAAAATGGCGATTCCGGTCGCGTCTAACTGAGATCTTTGTTTATGAGAATTAAAAAAGGGTCTCCAATAATGTTAATTATGTTTTTACAATATGCATTGAATTAGAATTATATTAAATAAACCACGAATTGAAGTACTTAAACTGCAGGTTGAGCGTGTATACTGGTTAGATAGCTTAATATTGAAGCGGCCCATAGTTGTCTGGATGGTCAAGGGGATAAGGTTACTGCCTAGAAATATGTATTATGCATGATCGAGAGGGTTCGATTCCCACCTCGGATATGTTTTTTTATTTTCGTTTTCTGCCTTCCTACGATTGGTATTACATTTTAAAAACATATTTCACTTTTATCATTCCCGTCAAGTAACGAATTCATTGTTGCCATCCTTTGCATGGTCGAGAGGGTTCGATTCCCACCTCGGATACGTTCTTTTATTTTCATTTTCTTCCTACCTACGGTTGGTATTACATTGTAGAGACATATTTCACTTTTTTCATTCCCGTAAACTAACGAATTCTCTGTTGCCATCCTTTGCATGGTCGAGAGGGTTCGATTCCCACCTCGGATACGTTCTTTTATTTTCATTTTCTTCCTTCCTACGATTGGTATTATATTGTAGAGACATATTACACTTTTTTCATTCCCGTAAAGTAACGAATTCTCTGTTGCCATCCTTTGCATGGTCGAGAAGGTTCGATTCCCATCTCGGATATGTTTTTTTTGTTTTCTTCCTTCCTACGATTGGTATTACATTGTAGAAATGTATTTCACTTTTATCATTCCCGTAAAGTAACGAATTCTCTGTTGCCATCTATCTATATATTTAAAACACTAAGCTGTTTTTTGTACACACGAGATTGTGAAAACGACTTAACCGATTGGCTTCGTAAGACATTCTAACGAAAGCTCTTGGCATGCAGATTTGCAGAGTTTCTTTAAAAGGAAAATATATGTTACGGTATATTTTTAAATGATTAAAGAAATATGTAATATTTGACACTCCCGCGCATGCGCACAATGGCCTTTCTCAACAAGGAAAATGGCGATTCCGGTCGCGTCTAACTGAGATCTTTGTTTATGAGAATTAAAAAAGGGTCTCCAATAATGTTAATTATGTTTTTACAATATGCATTGAATTAGAATTATATTAAATAAACCACGAATTGAAGTACTTAAACTGCAGGTTGAGCGTGTATACTGGTTAGATAGCTTAATATTGAAGCGGCCCATAGTTGTCTGGATGGTCAAGGGGATAAGGTTACTGCCTAGAAATATGTATTATGCATGATCGAGAGGGTTCGATTCCCACCTCGGATATGTTTTTTTATTTTCGTTTTCTGCCTTCCTACGATTGGTATTACATTTTAAAAACATATTTCACTCTTATCATTCCCGTCAAGTAACGAATTCATTGTTGCCATCCTTTGCATGGTCGAGAGGGTTCGATTCCCACCTCGGATACGTTCTTTTATTTTCATTTTCTTCCTACCTACGGTTGGTATTACATTGTAGAGACATATTTCACTTTTTTCATTCCCGTAAACTAACGAATTCTCTGTTGCCATCCTTTGCATGGTCGAGAGGGTTCGATTCCCACCTCGGATACGTTCTTTTATTTTCATTTTCTTCCTTCCTACGATTGGTATTATATTGTAGAGACATATTACACTTTTTTCATTCCCGTAAAGTAACGAATTCTCTGTTGCCATCCTTTGCATGGTCGAGAAGGTTCGATTCCCATCTCGGATATGTTTTTTTTTTGTTTTCTTCCTTCCTACGATTGGTATTACATTGTAGAAATGTATTTCACTTTTATCATTCCCGTAAAGTAACGAATTCTCTGTTGCCATCTATATATTTAAAACACTAAGCTGTTTTTTGTACACACGAGATTGTGAAAACGACTTAACCGATTGGCTTCGTAAGACATTCTAACGAAAGCTCTTGGCATGCAGATTTGCAGAGTTTCTTTAAAAGGAAAATATATGTTACGGTATATTTTTAAATGATTAAAGAAATATGTAATATTTGACACTCCCGCGCATGCGCACAATGGCCTTTCTCAACAAGGAAAATGGCGATTCCGGTCGCGTCTAACTGAGATCTTTGTTTATGAGAATTAAAAAAGGGTCTCCAATAATGTTAATTATGTTTTTACAATATGCATTGAATTAGAATTATATTAAATAAACCACGAATTGAAGTACTTAAACTGCAGGTTGAGCGTGTATACTGGTTAGATAGCTTAATATTGAAGCGGCCCATAGTTGTCCGGATGGTCAAGGGGATAAGGTTACTGCCTAGAAATATGTATTATGCATGATCGAGAGGGTTCGATTCCCACCTCGGATATGTTTTTTTATTTTCGTTTTCTGCCTTCCTACGATTGGTATTACATTTTAAAAACATATTTCACTCTTATCATTCCCGTCAAGTAACGAATTCATTGTTGCCATCCTTTGCATGGTCGAGAGGGTTCGATTCCCACCTCGGATACGTTCTTTTATTTTCATTTTCTTCCTACCTACGGTTGGTATTACATTGTAGAGACATATTTCACTTTTTTCATTCCCGTAAACTAACGAATTCTCTGTTGCCATCCTTTGCATGGTCGAGAGGGTTCGATTCCCACCTCGGATACGTTCTTTTATTTTCATTTTCTTCCTTCCTACGATTGGTATTATATTGTAGAGACATATTACACTTTTTTCATTCCCGTAAAGTAACGAATTCTCTGTTGCCATCCTTTGCATGGTCGAGAAGGTTCGATTCCCATCTCGGATATGTTTTTTTTTGTTTTCTTCCTTCCTACGATTGGTATTACATTGTAGAAATGTATTTCACTTTTATCATTCCCGTAAAGTAACGAATTCTCT
This sequence comes from Meconema thalassinum, assembly GCA_946902985.2. Lineage (NCBI taxonomy): Eukaryota > Metazoa > Arthropoda > Insecta > Orthoptera > Tettigoniidae > Meconema > Meconema thalassinum. The sequence continues at coordinate 945,298,106 of OX336388.2, read as the reverse complement.
GTTGCCATCTATATATTTAAAACACTAAGCTGTTTTTTGTACACACGAGATTGTGAAAACGACTTAACCGATTGGCTTCGTAAGACATTCTAACGAAAGCTCTTGGCATGCAGATTTTCAGAGTTTCTTTAAAAGGAAAATATATGTTACGGTATATTTTTAAATGATTAAAGAAATATGTAATATTTGACACTCCCGCGCATGCGCACAATGGCCTTTCTCAACAAGGAAAATGGCGATTCCGGTCGCGTCTAACTGAGATCTTTGTTTATGAGAATTAAAAAAGGGTCTCCAATAATGTTAATTATGTTTTTACAATATGCATTGAATTAGAATTATATTAAATAAACCACGAATTGAAGTACTTAAACTGCAGGTTGAGCGTGTATACTGGTTAGATAGCTTAATATTGAAGCGGCCCATAGTTAACGAAAGCTCTTGGCATGCAGATTTGCAGAGTTTCTTTAAAAGGAAAATATATGTTACGGTATATTTTTAAATGATTAAAGAAATATGTAATATTTGACACTCCCGCGCATGCGCACAATGGCCTTTCTCAACAAGGAAAATGGCGATTCCGGTCGCGTCTAACTGAGATCTTTGTTTATGAGAATTAAAAAAGGGTCTCCAATAATGTTAATTATGTTTTTACAATATGCATTGAATTAGAATTATATTAAATAAACCACGAATTGAAGTACTTAAACTGCAGGTTGAGCGTGTATACTGGTTAGATAGCTTAATATTGAAGCGGCCCATAGTTGTCTGGATGGTCAAGGGGATAAGGTTACTGCCTAGAAATATGTATTATGCATGATCGAGAGGGTTCGATTCCCACCTCGGATATGTTTTTTTATTTTCGTTTTCTGCCTTCCTACGATTGGTATTACATTTTAAAAACATATTTCACTCTTATCATTCCCGTCAAGTAACGAATTCATTGTTGCCATCCTTTGCATGGTCGAGAGGGTTCGATTCCCACCTCGGATACGTTCTTTTATTTTCATTTTCTTCCTACCTACGGTTGGTATTACATTGTAGAGACATATTTCACTTTTTTCATTCCCGTAAACTAACGAATTCTCTGTTGCCATCCTTTGCATGGTCGAGAGGGTTCGATTCCCACCTCGGATACGTTCTTTTATTTTCATTTTCTTCCTTCCTACGATTGGTATTATATTGTAGAGACATATTACACTTTTTTCATTCCCGTAAAGTAACGAATTCTCTGTTGCCATCCTTTGCATGGTCGAGAGGGTTCGATTCCCATCTCGGATATGTTTTTTTTTTGTTTTCTTCCTTCCTACGATTGGTATTACATTGTAGAAATGTATTTCACTTTTATCATTCCCGTAAAGTAACGAATTCTCTGTTGCCATCTATATATTTAAAACAGTAAGCTGATTTTTGTTACCGCGAGATTGACAGAACGGCTGAACCGATTTACTTCGTAATGCACTGTGACGAAAGCCCTTGATCTGTATATTTGCAGAGTGTCTTTAAAATAAACAAATATGTTACCATATATTTTTAAATTTCTAAACAAAAATGCAAAATTATTGGCCCTAGCCCATGCGCACAATCACCTCGCCTCACGACAGTCATGGCGGTTACAAGTGCATCGCTTTTCAATTTGATAGTTATTTGCAAGAAGTATAAAGGAAGGGAACATTATTTATGATGTTCCCACGATATATACAGAAATACAATTATACACAACGGAAAATGTTGAAACACTTAGTCGAGTGTTTAGGGCCTATGTAGTTAAACTGTCTTAATATTGTGTGGCAATTCCAGTGGTCTGGTAGCTCAGGTCGTAAAGGCAAGAAATCTTAATTTATGCATCGCGCAATGGAAGCTGTTCGAGTCCCACCTCCGACATGTTTTTTTATTTCTGTATTTTTATTTCTTGGTATTGCTATTCCATTGTCAAAACATATTTAAGTCTTAGCATTCCCGTAAACTAAGGAATTCGTATATTTTTAAATTAATATAGAATTCTTTCCCCTCACGCATGCGTACAATCGCGTTTGATAGTTATTTATTAGAAGTATAAAAGAAGTGAACATTTATGACGTTCCCACGATATATACTGGAATACAAATATACACGACGGAAAATGTTGAAATATGTATACTGACAGTTAAGTGTGTAGGGCCTATGTTGTTTAACTAACTTAATATTGCGTGGTAATACCAGTGTTTCGGTAGCTCAGGTCGTAGCGTCAGAGACTCTTAATTTATGCATCGCGCAATGGGAGCTGTTCGAGTCCCGCCTCCGTCACCATTTTTTCCGAATTTTTATTTCTTGGCATTGCTATTCCATTGACAAAACATATTTTACTCTTAGCATTCCCGTAAACTAAGAAATTCGGTGCGATTGACATTGCCATATATATATTTAAAACACTAAGGTAATAGAAGCATACACCACTGTTACAGATTAAATAATGAATATGAAAGCCAGATACTTCTTACAGAATTCTTGAATTCCTCGGAATTTTGCTTCCACATATTCATACTCCTAATGTTCGAGCCACAGTTATGCTCCTTAGGAATCTTGACATTTCTCAAAAGCTCCTAATTGGTGCCAGATTAATTGTAAGAATTATGCATGAGAATTGCTTGGATTTGGAAATAATAAGTGCAGATAATATTGGGCAGAGAGTTCTAATCCTTCGACTTTATTTAACACCATCCGATGAAACACTTCCATTTTCGTTTAGAGCACCAATTTGCAATCGCTTGCCATACCTTATCACAATCAATAAAGCTGAAGGGGGAACTCTCGAACGTGTAGGTAACTATTTACCTCATCAAGTTTTCAGTCGTTGCCTCCGTAGCTCGCCTCTGTAGCGTAGTGGTCAGCATGGTTAGCTGCCGCCCCGTCCTGAGTTCAATTTCCGGCTCTGCCACGAACTTTGAAAAGTGGTATGAGGACTGGAACGGGGTATACTCTGCCCCGGGTGGTCCAAATGAGTAGAGGGGTTTCAATTCCCACCTCAGCCATCCTCGAAGTGGTTTTCCGTGGTTTCCCATTTCGTCTTCGGGAAAATGCCGGGATGGTACCTACCGTAAGGCCACGGCCGCCTCCTTCCCACGTCCTTGCCTAACCCTCCCGCTCTTACCATCCCTTCATCAGGTCCCTGATCGCTTTGCAAGTGAGGCCGCCTGTGCGTAGTGCTGGTCACACACCCGAGTTGTATCCCCGACTCAGAGTCACAAGCTCCAGGACACTGCCTTTAGTGGCGGTAGAGGTGGGACCCCTCGCTTAATCCGTTGGAAAAGACAACCCTGGAGGAGAAAAAGGTTAACGCAAACGTAACGTAACGCAAGTTTTCAGTAATGGCCAGTTATATGTTGCAAAGTCGATCTTTCTCTGTAATCATACAGAGAATGCATATAAGAAAGTCCTACAGTAAATATTTTCCCAATGACCGTTATGTTTTTCACATCATCGCATTTCTTCGTTATATTCCAAAATTATAAGCGACGGTTTGCGGCCAGTTGTATTAGACCCCTCAGAGTTCTTGAATTCCTTGGAATTATAAGATATGCCTCCACATACTCTAAACGCTTGACCCATAGTTATGCTGCTTAGAAATCTGAAGGTTTCCCAAGGGCTCCTAAATGCAACCATATTGCTTGGATTTGGAAATAATAAGTGCAGTAAAAATTAGGCCAAGAGGTCTAATCCTTCGACTTGATTTAATGCCATCCGATATAACACTATAATAATTCTTTTAAGAGGCAATATTTTCCCATTCGTTTGGCATACTCTATCAAAATCAATAAAGCTCAAGGGGAAACTCTGGAACGTACAGGTCTCAATTTGCCTCATCAATTTTTCAGTCATTGCCAGCAGTATTTTGCAATGTTAAGAGTGCAATCTTTTGACGCCCTTATAGTTTCAATAGAGCCAAAAAATAATCGTACAAAGAATGTACATTAGGCCTATATAAGGAGATTCTTCAGTAAATATTTTCCCTTTGACCGTCATGTTTTGACGGGTTTCAACTAGTCTATATATTTAAAACACTAAGCTGTTTTTTGTACACACGAGATTGTGAAAACGACTTAACCGATTGGCTTCGTAAGACATTCTAACGAAAGCTCTTGGCATGCAGATTTGCAGAGTTTCTTTAAAAGGAAAATATATGTTACGGTATATTTTTAAATGATTAAAGAAATATGTAATATTTGACACTCCCGCGCATGCGCACAATGGCCTTTCTCAACAAGGAAAATGGCGATTCCGGTCGCGTCTAACTGAGATCTTTGTTTATGAGAATTAAAAAAGGGTCTCCAATAATGTTAATTATGTTTTTACAATATGCATTGAATTAGAATTATATTAAATAAACCACGAATTGAAGTACTTAAACTGCAGGTTGAGCGTGTATACTGGTTAGATAGCTTAATATTGAAGCGGCCCATAGTTGTCTGGATGGTCAAGGGGATAAGGTTACTGCCTAGAAATATGTATTATGCATGATCGAGAGGGTTCGATTCCCACCTCGGATACGTTTTTTTATTTTCGTTTTCTGCCTTCCTACGATTGGTATTACATTTTAAAAACATATTTCACTCTTATCATTCCCGTCAAGTAACGAATTCATTGTTGCCATCCTTTGCATGGACGAGAGGGATCGATTCCCACCTCGGATACGTTCTTTTATTTTCATTTTCTTCCTACCTACGGTTGGTATTACATTGTAGAGACATATTTCACTTTTTTCATTCCCGTAAACTAACGAATTCTCTGTTGCCATCCTTTGCATGGTCGAGAGGGTTCGATTCCCACCTCGGATACGTTCTTTTATTTTCATTTTCTTCCTTCCTACGATTGGTATTATATTGTAGAGACATATTACACTTTTTTCATTCCCGTAAAGTAACGAATTCTCTGTTGCCATCCTTTGCATGGTCGAGAAGGTTCGATTCCCATCTCGGATATGTTTTTTTTTTGTTTTCTTCCTTCCTACGATTGGTATTACATTGTAGAAATGTATTTCACTTTTATCATTCCCGTAAAGTAACGAATTCTCTGTTGCCATCTATATATTTAAAACACTAAGCTGTTTTTTGTACACACGAGATTGTGAAAACGACTTAACCGATTGGCTTCGTAAGACATTCTAACGAAAGCTCTTGGCATGCAGATTTGCAGAGTTTCTTTAAAAGGAAAATATATGTTACGGTATATTTTTAAATGATTAAAGAAATATGTAATATTTGACACTCCCGCGCATGCGCACAATGGCCTTTCTCAACAAGGAAAATGGCGATTCCGGTCGCGTCTAACTGAGATCTTTGTTTATGAGAATTAAAAAAGGGTCTCCAATAATGTTAATTATGTTTTTACAATATGCATTGAATTAGAATTATATTAAATAAACCACGAATTGAAGTACTTAAACTGCAGGTTGAGCGTGTATACTGGTTAGATAGCTTAATATTGAAGCGGCCCATAGTTGTCTGGATGGTCAAGGGGATAAGGTTACTGCCTAGAAATATGTATTATGCATGATCGAGAGGGTTCGATTCCCACCTCGGATATGTTTTTTTATTTTCGTTTTCTGCCTTCCTACGATTGGTATTACATTTTAAAAACATATTTCACTTTTATCATTCCCGTCAAGTAACGAATTCATTGTTGCCATCCTTTGCATGGTCGAGAGGGTTCGATTCCCACCTCGGATACGTTCTTTTATTTTCATTTTCTTCCTACCTACGGTTGGTATTACATTGTAGAGACATATTTCACTTTTTTCATTCCCGTAAACTAACGAATTCTCTGTTGCCATCCTTTGCATGGTCGAGAGGGTTCGATTCCCACCTCGGATACGTTCTTTTATTTTCATTTTCTTCCTTCCTACGATTGGTATTATATTGTAGAGACATATTACACTTTTTTCATTCCCGTAAAGTAACGAATTCTCTGTTGCCATCCTTTGCATGGTCGAGAGGGTTCGATTCCCATCTCGGATATGTTTTTTTTTGTTTTCTTCCTTCCTACGATTGGTATTACATTGTAGAAATGTATTTCACTTTTATCATTCCCGTAAAGTAACGAATTCTCTGTTGCCATCTATATATTTAAAACACTAAGCTGTTTTTTGTACACACGAGATTGTGAAAACGACTTAACCGATTGGCTTCGTAAGACATTCTAACGAAAGCTCTTGGCATGCAGATTTGCAGAGTTTCTTTAAAAGGAAAATATATGTTACGGTATATTTTTAAATGATTAAAGAAATATGTAATATTTGACACTCCCGCGCATGCGCACAATGGCCTTTCTCAACAAGGAAAATGGCGATTCCGGTCGCGTCTAACTGAGATCTTTGTTTATGAGAATTAAAAAAGGGTCTCCAATAATGTTAATTATGTTTTTACAATATGCATTGAATTAGAATTATATTAAATAAACCACGAATTGAAGTACTTAAACTGCAGGTTGAGCGTGTATACTGGTTAGATAGCTTAATATTGAAGCGGCCCATAGTTGTCTGGATGGTCAAGGGGATAAGGTTACTGCCTAGAAATATGTATTATGCATGATCGAGAGGGTTCGATTCCCACCTCGGATATGTTTTTTTATTTTCGTTTTCTGCCTTCCTACGATTGGTATTACATTTTAAAAACATATTTCACTTTTATCATTCCCGTCAAGTAACGAATTCATTGTTGCCATCCTTTGCATGGTCGAGAGGGTTCGATTCCCACCTCGGATACGTTCTTTTATTTTCATTTTCTTCCTACCTACGGTTGGTATTACATTGTAGAGACATATTTCACTTTTTTCATTCCCGTAAACTAACGAATTCTCTGTTGCCATCCTTTGCATGGTCGAGAGGGTTCGATTCCCACCTCGGATACGTTCTTTTATTTTCATTTTATTCCTTCCTACGATTGGTATTATATTGTAGAGACATATTACACTTTTTTCATTCCCGTAAAGTAACGAATTCTCTGTTGCCATCCTTTGCATGGTCGAGAGGGTTCGATTCCCATCTCGGATATGTTTTTTTTTGTTTTCTTCCTTCCTACGATTGGTATTACATTGTAGAAATGTATTTCACTTTTATCATTCCCGTAAAGTAACGAATTCTCTGTTGCCATCTATATATTTAAAACACTAAGCTGTTTTTTGTACACACGAGATTGTGAAAACGACTTAACCGATTGGCTTCGTAAGACATTCTAACGAAAGCTCTTGGCATGCAGATTTGCAGAGTTTCTTTAAAAGGAAAATATATGTTACGGTATATTTTTAAATGATTAAAGAAATATGTAATATTTGACACTCCCGCGCATGCGCACAATGGCCTTTCTCAACAAGGAAAATGGCGATTCCGGTCGCGTCTAACTGAGATCTTTGTTTATGAGAATTAAAAAAGGGTCTCCAATAATGTTAATTATGTTTTTACAATATGCATTGAATTAGAATTATATTAAATAAACCACGAATTGAAGTACTTAAACTGCAGGTTGAGCGTGTATACTGGTTAGATAGCTTAATATTGAAGCGACCCATAGTTGTCTGGATGGTCAAGGGGATAAGGTTACTGCCTAGAAATATGTATTATGCATGATCGAGAGGGTTCGATTCCCATCTCGGATATGTTTTTTTATTTTCGTTTTCTGCCTTCCTACGATTGGTATTACATTTTAAAAACATATTTCACTTTTATCATTCCCGTCAAGTAACGAATTCATTGTTGCCATCCTTTGCATGGTCGAGAGGGTTCGATTCCCACCTCGGATACGTTCTTTTATTTTCATTTTCTTCCTACCTACGGTTGGTATTACATTGTAGAGACATATTTCACTTTTTTCATTCCCGTAAACTAACGAATTCTCTGTTGCCATCCTTTGCATGCAGTGGCGGCTCGTCACTTTCTGGACTGGGGGTTCAATGGAAAAGCGCACTCACCTCAAATGGTGGACCCTTAATCGTCGACAAAAATAAACAGTATACATGTGGTACCTCAAGTTTCGTACAGATAGTTTTGAACATTACAATGAGCCATTTCAAACACCATGAGTTCAAATCATTCGCCTCAACCAGAACTTGAACCCTGGATCAGCATAATTAGTGAAAATCAAAGTTTTCTCTCTCGATCTCTCTCTCAAACACACGCACAAACACGAACCTGTATGACAGGCTCCATCCGGTAATGAGCCTGATTAAGAACATGCAACACTTCAAATATTATAGCAATCTAAGGTGCAAGCACAGCATATAATGAGAGTATTAGAAATATTAATAGATTTACTTACCCTATGCAGACTGCTTGTATGTAAAATCCATTCTACGCTCCTTAATAGAGGCAAACTTGTCTATCACTGCTTCATTGAAATCCACAATGTCCCTGACAAACTCTCTTTCTATGGATAGCATAGCCAGTGCTGTTAGTCTGTTCTCAGCCATCGAACTGCGTAAGAAGGTCTTAATTCTCTTCAGAGTTGAGAAGCACCTTTCAGCTTCTGATGTTGTCATAGGAACGGTAACAATAATTTTCAAGAGTTTGACACATTCACTGAAGGTATTCGCTAACCTATTTTCTAGGAGAAACTGCAAGAGGTGAATAGCACCTGAAACAGCCCGGAAATCTTCTCGCATATACAGAATCTCTAATTCGGTTCTAAGTTTTGCTTTGTTGAGGAATGGATATGATTCACAGGCTTTGTGAAGAATAGAATGTGGAAACTGCTTCTCATACGTGGCAAAACTCTCTGATGAGAAAAGATTTCCTGCAAGAAGGTGATTAGTGAACTCGAACCGTTCTTTGGCGTGAAATATTACTGTGTCACAAATCTCTTTTGCAGCAACACTTTTTGGGACTCGTGGCTGTATTCTTTGTAACTTGGCCGGTGGAGGTAAGGCGTCATGTTCATCAGCAATTTCATCAATTTTACTGTCCCTAATCTTTTTAATAGCAGTCTCAAAATTCGAAATTGCATTCCTGGTCTCGAGAGGGTCTGATGTTCTCTTTTGCAGATGATTATACAATATGTCAACATGAGGCATGATTTGGTAAAATACAGCCAACCAGAATTGAAAAGTCAAGTGTTCTAATTTTAAACGCAATCCTCGTGCTTGCGTAATTGTAGATGGCTGTCGAGAAGTACTTTCGAGTTGTTCTAGACACTCAATAAGGGCGCTTCTATTCTCGTACACTACTTCAACGGTCCTAGATTTAAAATTCCACCTTGTACTGGAAGCATGAGGAACCCTCCTGCCGACAACCTCATTCAGCACTGCAAATCGTTGTGGGGAGTTATGAAAGAAGCTGGGTATTTCATTCAGATCTGCGAAGAATATGCGTACTTCGGTATTCTGACTCGTAGCTTGTGCCATAATCAAGTTCAACATATGAGCGTAGCAGTGAACGTAGTGTGCATACTTAAAATCTTTCCGAATCAGAGCTTGAACTCCTGAATGGCGTCCACTCATAACGTTTGTCCCGTCATAACTCTGTGAAATTAATTTATCCGGATTGTCTAGTACGTTGTTTGAAGTAGATTTCAGGCATTCTGCTAATGTTTTAGCACTATGATCATCGGGTGAGAGAAAACTCCAGAATCGTTCAACTGGTTTGCCACTTGGAAGAACGTAACGCAACACGATGACCAACTGCGCAGCCGTTGACACATCGGTCGTCTCGTCTGCTATTATCGAGATAAAGTCCGCTGTGAATATTTCTTTCTTTATTTTCTCATGACAGATTTCAAGCATACAAGAGAGTAATTCATTCTGAATTTCTTTCGAGGTGCCCTTAAAAACTGTTGCTTTAGACATGTGATCTCTAAGCGCAACATCTAGCTCTGAACTAAAATTGACGAGGCCCCTAAATATGCCAGGATTTGACGATTCATTTGTCTCATCATGCCCACGAAGTGCTAATTCGAAGGCACCACAGAATTTTACTCAGTCAATGATTTTTGATAGTAGCCTATATAACGATTCTTCCGCACTTGATCATTGTGTCTTTCCACAGATTGCCTGTAAGCACTGTCAAGCTGCTGTCGAATATCATGCTTACCCAGGAGATCAAATTCAAGCTGAGCAATCATGTGTGTTTTTGAACTTTCATGTTTCTTTATTTTCTGTGACAAATGGCCAAGGTCTGTGACACCTACTTTTGTCCAGTTTCCTTCTCCATCCCCATCTGAGAAACACAAACACGGGAAACAGAAAAATCTATTAACGATATTACACCCACAAATCCATTCTGCTCTCTTGTATATGTCCGGATTAAATTTCCGAACAATCCTCTTATCTTTATTTTTAGTCTGGTTGGTTAAATCAAGATCCGGCATTGGCCGCCCTACTGCTTTTATCTCTATTTTTTGCTCTAACGAAAGAGAGGAAAAGTTAGTTTTCATAAGCCTTTGGACACTATTTAAAGCCATATTGTTTCTCCCTACCTGTTGGGTTGTCACACACGCACACGTAAAAATAATCGAATTACACAGTCACTAATTTCACGCAGTTAATAGCCACAAGGGAATACTGAAAGAAATTTACGTTCGCGCTCTTGACAGTGTAACTAACTTAAACCTGATAAAATATTGGAATTACAGTAGCGGTTTGGGTTGCTCCGGAGCGTAACAAGACACCTATTTCTGCTATTTTATTGGTATTATTTCAATCTAACTGAATCGTTTATTTAATTAGCCTTCAAATACAACAAATAGGTAGGTAGTTTACTTTATATAGATAAATTCACGAATAAATTACGGGTGCATATAAACAGTTTAATTTGGCAGCCATGATGCACCGATTCAAAAGCGCCCCTAGAGGCGACTTTCACCGTATATTCACATTGATCGCATTATTTTACACACACGTCAAGAGATGGCAGAGTGTGTACCTTTCGCGCAACCTTGAAGAGTCTGTGCTGGGCTCATTGCTGGCAGTGGCTGGGCTATTGAAAGAATTCAGTACCAGTGCGCATGCGTGTAGGAGAGATACACGTTTCGCTTGTATCCACCGTTCTCTTTCCCTTCTACACCCCCCGCTGCATGTCCCATGCCCACACTCTACGTTACTCGCCTATTCCCTGCAGGAAAGATTGACCAAGACTGGGGGTTCAAACGAGATCTTGCGCCGGCTCGACATCCTCGCTCTCGTTACCTGCATTTGAACTCCGCGCTCCTTTCTTACAAATATTTCTATTACGTAGAGGGACAAAATGCTAAATATATTGTCAAATTTGGTGGGGGTTCATTGCGCCATTGCGCTATAGCAAGAACCGCCACTGTTTGCATGGTCGAGAGGGTTCGATTCCCACCTCGGATACGTTCTTTTATTTTCATTTTCTTCCTTCCTACGATTGGTATTATATTGTAGAGACATATTACACTTTTTTCATTCCCGTAAAGTAACGAATTCTCTGTTGCCATCCTTTGCATGGTCGAGAGGGTTCGATTCCCATCTCGGATATGTTTTTTTTTGTTTTCTTCCTTCCTACGATTGGTATTACATTGTAGAAATGTATTTCACTTTTATCATTCCCGTAAAGTAACGAATTCTCTGTTGCCATCTATCTATTTAAAACACTAAGCTGTTTTTTGTACACACGAGATTGTGAAAACGACTTAACCGATTGGCTTCGTAAGACATTCTAACGAAAGCTCTTGGCATGCAGATTTGCAGAGTTTCTTTAAAAGGAAAATATATGTTACGGTATATTTTTAAATGATTAAAGAAATATGTAATATTTGACACTCCCGCGCATGCGCACAATGGCCTTTCTCAACAAGGAAAATGGCGATTCCGGTCGCGTCTAACTGAGATCTTTGTTTATGAGAATTAAAAAAGGGTCTCCAATAATGTTAATTATGTTTTTACAATATGCATTGAATTAGAATTATATTAAATAAACCACGAATTGAAGTACTTAAACTGCAGGTTGAGCGTGTATACTGGTTAGATAGCTTAATATTGAAGCCGCCCATAGTTGTCTGGATGGTCAAGGGGATAAGGTTACTGCCTAGAAATATGTATTATGCATGATCGAGAGGGTTCGATTCCCACCTCGGATATGTTTTTTTATTTTCGTTTTCTGCCTTCCTACGATTGGTATTACATTTTAAAAACATATTTCACTTTTATCATTCCCGTCAAGTAACGAATTCATTGTTGCCATCCTTTGCATGGTCGAGAGTGTTCGATTCCCACCTCGGATACGTTCTTTTATTTTCATTTTCTTCCTACCTACGGTTGGTATTACATTGTAGAGACATATTTCACTTTTTTCATTCCCGTAAACTAACGAATTCTCTGTTGCCATCCTTTGCATGGTCGAGAGGGTTCGATTCCCACCTCGGATACGTTCTTTTATTTTCATTTTCTTCCTTCCTACGATTGGTATTATATTGTAGAGACATATTACACTTTTTTCATTCCCGTAAAGTAACGAATTCTCTGTTGCCATCCTTTGCATGGTCGAGAAGGTTCGATTCCCATCTCGGATATGTTTTTTTTTGTTTTCTTCCTTCCTACGATTGGTATTACATTGTAGAAATGTATTTCACTTTTATCATTCCCGTAAAGTAACGAATTCTCTGTTGCCATCTATCTATATATTTAAAACACTAAGCTGTTTTTTGTACACACGAGATTGTGAAAACGACTTAACCGATTGGCTTCGTAAGACATTCTAACGAAAGCTCTTGGCATGCAGATTTGCAGAGTTTCTTTAAAAGGAAAATATATGTTACGGTATATTTTTAAATGATTAAAGAAATATGTAATATTTGACACTCCCGCGCATGCGCACAATGGCCTTTCTCAACAAGGAAAATGGCGATTCCGGTCGCGTCTAACTGAGATCTTTGTTTATGAGAATTAAAAAAGGGTCTCCAATAATGTTAATTATGTTTTTACAATATGCATTGAATTAGAATTATATTAAATAAACCACGAATTGAAGTACTTAAACTGCAGGTTGAGCGTGTATACTGGTTAGATAGCTTAATATTGAAGCCGCCCATAGTTGTCTGGATGGTCAAGGGGATAAGGTTACTGCCTAGAAATATGTATTATGCATGATCGAGAGGGTTCGATTCCCACCTCGGATATGTTTTTTTATTTTCGTTTTCTGCCTTCCTACGATTGGTATTACATTTTAAAAACATATTTCACTTTTATCATTCCCGTCAAGTAACGAATTCATTGTTGCCATCCTTTGCATGGTCGAGAGTGTTCGATTCCCACCTCGGATACGTTCTTTTATTTTCATTTTCTTCCTACCTACGGTTGGTATTACATTGTAGAGACATATTTCACTTTTTTCATTCCCGTAAACTAACGAATTCTCTGTTGCCATCCTTTGCATGGTCGAGAGGGTTCGATTCCCACCTCGGATACGTTCTTTTATTTTCATTTTCTTCCTTCCTACGATTGGTATTATATTGTAGAGACATATTACACTTTTTTCATTCCCGTAAAGTAACGAATTCTCTGTTGCCATCCTTTGCATGGTCGAGAAGGTTCGATTCCCATCTCGGATATGTTTTTTTTTGTTTTCTTCCTTCCTACGATTGGTATTACATTGTAGAAATGTATTTCACTTTTATCATTCCCGTAAAGTAACGAATTCTCTGTTGCCATCTATCTATATATTTAAAACACTAAGCTGTTTTTTGTACACACGAGATTGTGAAAACGACTTAACCGATTGGCTTCGTAAGACATTCTAACGAAAGCTCTTGGCATGCAGATTTGCAGAGTTTCTTTAAAAGGAAAATATATGTTACGGTATATTTTTAAATGATTAAAGAAATATGTAATATTTGACACTCCCGCGCATGCGCACAATGGCCTTTCTCAACAAGGAAAATGGCGATTCCGGTCGCGTCTAACTGAGATCTTTGTTTATGAGAATTAAAAAAGGGTCTCCAATAATGTTAATTATGTTTTTACAATATGCATTGAATTAGAATTATATTAAATAAACCACGAATTGAAGTACTTAAACTGCAGGTTGAGCGTGTATACTGGTTAGATAGCTTAATATTGAAGCGGCCCATAGTTGTCTGGATGGTCAAGGGGATAAGGTTACTGCCTAGAAATATGTATTATGCATGATCGAGAGGGTTCGATTCCCACCTCGGATATGTTTTTTTATTTTCGTTTTCTGCCTTCCTACGATTGGTATTACATTTTAAAAACATATTTCACTTTTATCATTCCCGTCAAGTAACGAATTCATTGTTGCCATCCTTTGCATGGTCGAGAGGGTTCGATTCCCACCTCGGATACGTTCTTTTATTTTCATTTTCTTCCTACCTACGGTTGGTATTACATTGTAGAGACATATTTCACTTTTTTCATTCCCGTAAACTAACGAATTCTCTGTTGCCATCCTTTGCATGGTCGAGAGGGTTCGATTCCCACCTCGGATACGTTCTTTTATTTTCATTTTCTTCCTTCCTACGATTGGTATTATATTGTAGAGACATATTACACTTTTTTCATTCCCGTAAAGTAACGAATTCTCTGTTGCCATCCTTTGCATGGTCGAGAGGGTTCGATTCCCATCTCGGATATGTTTTTTTTTGTTTTCTTCCTTCCTACGATTGGTATTACATTGTAGAAATGTATTTCACTTTTATCATTCCCGTAAAGTAACGAATTCTCTGTTGCCATCTATATATTTAAAACACTAAGCTGTTTTTTGTACACACGAGATTGTGAAAACGACTTAACCGATTGGCTTCGTAAGACATTCTAACGAAAGCTCTTGGCATGCAGATTTGCAGAGTTTCTTTAAAAGGAAAATATATGTTACGGTATATTTTTAAATGATTAAAGAAATATGTAATATTTGACACTCCCGCGCATGCGCACAATGGCCTTTCTCAACAAGGAAAATGGCGATTCCGGTCGCGTCTAACTGAGATCTTTGTTTATGAGAATTAAAAAAGGGTCTCCAATAATGTTAATTATGTTTTTACAATATGCATTGAATTAGAATTATATTAAATAAACCACGAATTGAAGTACTTAAACTGCAGGTTGAGCGTGTATACTGGTTAGATAGCTTAATATTGAAGCGGCCCATAGTTGTCTGGATGGTCAAGGGGATAAGGTTACTGCCTAGAAATATGTATTATGCATGATCGAGAGGGTTCGATTCCCACCTCGGATATGTTTTTTTATTTTCGTTTTCTGCCTTCCTACGATTGGTATTACATTTTAAAAACATATTTCACTCTTATCATTCCCGTCAAGTAACGAATTCATTGTTGCCATCCTTTGCATGGTCGAGAGGGTTCGATTCCCACCTCGGATACGTTCTTTTATTTTCATTTTCTTCCTACCTACGGTTGGTATTACATTGTAGAGACATATTTCACTTTTTTCATTCCCGTAAACTAACGAATTCTCTGTTGCCATCCTTTGCATGGTCGAGAGGGTTCGATTCCCACCTCGGATACGTTCTTTTATTTTCATTTTCTTCCTTCCTACGATTGGTATTATATTGTAGAGACATATTACACTTTTTTCATTCCCGTAAAGTAACGAATTCTCTGTTGCCATCCTTTGCATGGTCGAGAGGGTTCGATTCCCATCTCGGATATGTTTTTTTTTGTTTTCTTCCTTCCTACGATTGGTATTACATTGTAGAAATGTATTTCACTTTTATCATTCCCGTAAAGTAACGAATTCTCTGTTGCCATCTATATATTTAAAACACTAAGCTGTTTTTTGTACACACGAGATTGTGAAAACGACTTAACCGATTGGCTTCGTAAGACATTCTAACGAAAGCTCTTGGCATGCAGATTTGCAGAGTTTCTTTAAAAGGAAAATATATGTTACGGTATATTTTTAAATGATTAAAGAAATATGTAATATTTGACACTCCCGCGCATGCGCACAATGGCCTTTCTCAACAAGGAAAATGGCGATTCCGGTCGCGTCTAACTGAGATCTTTGTTTATGAGAATTAAAAAAGGGTCTCCAATAATGTTAATTATGTTTTTACAATATGCATTGAATTAGAATTATATTAAATAAACCACGAATTGAAGTACTTAAACTGCAGGTTGAGCGTGTATACTGGTTAGATAGCTTAATATTGAAGCGGCCCATAGTTGTCTGGATGGTCAAGGGGATAAGGTTACTGCCTAGAAATATGTATTATGCATGATCGAGAGGGTTCGATTCCCACCTCGGATATGTTTTTTTATTTTCGTTTTCTGCCTTCCTACGATTGGTATTACATTTTAAAAACATATTTCACTTTTATCATTCCCGTCAAGTAACGAATTCATTGTTGCCATCCTTTGCATGGTCGAGAGGGTTCGATTCCCACCTCGGATACGTTCTTTTATTTTCATTTTCTTCCTACCTACGGTTGGTATTACATTGTAGAGACATATTTCACTTTTTTCATTCCCGTAAACTAACGAATTCTCTGTTGCCATCCTTTGCATGGTCGAGAGGGTTCGATTCCCACCTCGGATACGTTCTTTTATTTTCATTTTATTCCTTCCTACGATTGGTATTATATTGTAGAGACATATTACACTTTTTTCATTCCCGTAAAGTAACGAATTCTCTGTTGCCATCCTTTGCATGGTCGAGAGGGTTCGATTCCCATCTCGGATATGTTTTTTTTTGTTTTCTTCCTTCCTACGATTGGTATTACATTGTAGAAATGTATTTCACTTTTATCATTCCCGTAAAGTAACGAATTCTCTGTTGCCATCTATATATTTAAAACACTAAGCTGTTTTTTGTACACACGAGATTGTGAAAACGACTTAACCGATTGGCTTCGTAAGACATTCTAACGAAAGCTCTTGGCATGCAGATTTGCAGAGTTTCTTTAAAAGGAAAATATATGTTACGGTATATTTTTAAATGATTAAAGAAATATGTAATATTTGACACTCCCGCGCATGCGCACAATGGCCTTTCTCAACAAGGAAAATGGCGATTCCGGTCGCGTCTAACTGAGATCTTTGTTTATGAGAATTAAAAAAGGGTCTCCAATAATGTTAATTATGTTTTTACAATATGCATTGAATTAGAATTATATTAAATAAACCACGAATTGAAGTACTTAAACTGCAGGTTGAGCGTGTATACTGGTTAGATAGCTTAATATTGAAGCGACCCATAGTTGTCTGGATGGTCAAGGGGATAAGGTTACTGCCTAGAAATATGTATTATGCATGATCGAGAGGGTTCGATTCCCATCTCGGATATGTTTTTTTATTTTCGTTTTCTGCCTTCCTACGATTGGTATTACATTTTAAAAACATATTTCACTTTTATCATTCCCGTCAAGTAACGAATTCATTGTTGCCATCCTTTGCATGGTCGAGAGTGTTCGATTCCCACCTCGGATACGTTCTTTTATTTTCATTTTCTTCCTACCTACGGTTGGTATTACATTGTAGAGACATATTTCACTTTTTTCATTCCCGTAAACTAACGAATTCTCTGTTGCCATCCTTTGCATGGTCGAGAGGGTTCGATTCCCACCTCGGATACGTTCTTTTATTTTCATTTTCTTCCTTCCTACGATTGGTATTATATTGTAGAGACATATTACACTTTTTTCATTCCCGTAAAGTAACGAATTCTCTGTTGCCATCCTTTGCATGGTCGAGAAGGTTCGATTCCCATCTCGGATATGTTTTTTTTTTGTTTTCTTCCTTCCTACGATTGGTATTACATTGTAGAAATGTATTTCACTTTTATCATTCCCGTAAAGTAACGAATTCTCTGTTGCCATCTATCTATATATTTAAAACACTAAGCTGTTTTTTGTACACACGAGATTGTGAAAACGACTTAACCGATTGGCTTCGTAAGACATTCTAACGAAAGCTCTTGGCATGCAGATTTGCAGAGTTTCTTTAAAAGGAAAATATATGTTACGGTATATTTTTAAATGATTAAAGAAATATGTAATATTTGACACTCCCGCGCATGCGCACAATGGCCTTTCTCAACAAGGAAAATGGCGATTCCGGTCGCGTCTAACTGAGATCTTTGTTTATGAGAATTAAAAAAGGGTCTCCAATAATGTTAATTATGTTTTTACAATATGCATTGAATTAGAATTATATTAAATAAACCACGAATTGAAGTACTTAAACTGCAGGTTGAGCGTGTATACTGGTTAGATAGCTTAATATTGAAGCGGCCCATAGTTGTCTGGATGGTCAAGGGGATAAGGTTACTGCCCAGAAATATGTATTATGCATGATCGAGAGGGTTCGATTCCCACCTCGGATATGTTTTTTTATTTTCGTTTTCTGCCTTCCTACGATTGGTATTACATTTTAAGAACATATTTCACTTTTATCATTCCCGTCAAGTAACGAATTCATTGTTGCCATCCTTTGCATGGTCGAGAGGGTTCGATTCCCACCTCGGATACGTTCTTTTATTTTCATTTTCTTCCTACCTACGGTTGGTATTACATTGTAGAGACATATTTCACTTTTTTCATTCCCGTAAACTAACGAATTCTCTGTTGCCATCCTTTGCATGGTCGAGAGGGTTCGATTCCCACCTCGGATACGTTCTTTTATTTTCATTTTATTCCTTCCTACGATTGGTATTATATTGTAGAGACATATTACACTTTTTTCATTCCCGTAAAGTAACGAATTCTCTGTTGCCATCCTTTGCATGGTCGAGAGGGTTCGATTCCCATCTCGGATATGTTTTTTTTTGTTTTCTTCCTTCCTACGATTGGTATTACATTGTAGAAATGTATTTCACTTTTATCATTCCCGTAAAGTAACGAATTCTCTGTTGCCATCTATATATTTAAAACACTAAGCTGTTTTTTGTACACACGAGATTGTGAAAACGACTTAACCGATTGGCTTCGTAAGACATTCTAACGAAAGCTCTTGGCATGCAGATTTGCAGAGTTTCTTTAAAAGGAAAATATATGTTACGGTATATTTTTAAATGATTAAAGAAATATGTAATATTTGACACTCCCGCGCATGCGCACAATGGCCTTTCTCAACAAGGAAAATGGCGATTCCGGTCGCGTCTAACTGAGATCTTTGTTTATGAGAATTAAAAAAGGGTCTCCAATAATGTTAATTATGTTTTTACAATATGCATTGAATTAGAATTATATTAAATAAACCACGAATTGAAGTACTTAAACTGCAGGTTGAGCGTGTATACTGGTTAGATAGCTTAATATTGAAGCGACCCATAGTTGTCTGGATGGTCAAGGGGATAAGGTTACTGCCTAGAAATATGTATTATGCATGATCGAGAGGGTTCGATTCCCATCTCGGATATGTTTTTTTATTTTCGTTTTCTGCCTTCCTACGATTGGTATTACATTTTAAAAACATATTTCACTTTTATCATTCCCGTCAAGTAACGAATTCATTGTTGCCATCCTTTGCATGGTCGAGAGGGTTCGATTCCCACCTCGGATACGTTCTTTTATTTTCATTTTCTTCCTACCTACGGTTGGTATTACATT
This sequence comes from Meconema thalassinum, assembly GCA_946902985.2. Lineage (NCBI taxonomy): Eukaryota > Metazoa > Arthropoda > Insecta > Orthoptera > Tettigoniidae > Meconema > Meconema thalassinum. Next base: position 945,278,608 of record OX336388.2, on the reverse strand, counting down.
GTAGAGACATATTTCACTTTTTTCATTCCCGTAAACTAACGAATTCTCTGTTGCCATCCTTTGCATGGTCGAGAGGGTTCGATTCCCACCTCGGATACGTTCTTTTATTTTCATTTTCTTCCTTCCTACGATTGGTATTATATTGTAGAGACATATTACACTTTTTTCATTCCCGTAAAGTAACGAATTCTCTGTTGCCATCCTTTGCATGGTCGAGAGGGTTCGATTCCCATCTCGGATATGTTTTTTTTTGTTTTCTTCCTTCCTACGATTGGTATTACATTGTAGAAATGTATTTCACTTTTATCATTCCCGTAAAGTAACGAATTCTCTGTTGCCATCTATCTATTTAAAACACTAAGCTGTTTTTTGTACACACGAGATTGTGAAAACGACTTAACCGATTGGCTTCGTAAGACATTCTAACGAAAGCTCTTGGCATGCAGATTTGCAGAGTTTCTTTAAAAGGAAAATATATGTTACGGTATATTTTTAAATGATTAAAGAAATATGTAATATTTGACACTCCCGCGCATGCGCACAATGGCCTTTCTCAACAAGGAAAATGGCGATTCTGGTCGCGTCTAACTGAGATCTTTGTTTATGAGAATTAAAAAAGGGTCTCCAATAATGTTAATTATGTTTTTACAATATGCATTGAATTAGAATTATATTAAATAAACCACGAATTGAAGTACTTAAACTGCAGGTTGAGCGTGTATACTGGTTAGATAGCTTAATATTGAAGCCGCCCATAGTTGTCTGGATGGTCAAGGGGATAAGGTTACTGCCTAGAAATATGTATTATGCATGTTCGAGAGGGTTCGATTCCCACCTCGGATATGTTTTTTTATTTTCGTTTTCTGCCTTCCTACGATTGGTATTACATTTTAAAAACATATTTCACTTTTATCATTCCCGTCAAGTAACGAATTCATTGTTGCCATCCTTTGCATGGTCGAGAGTGTTCGATTCCCACCTCGGATACGTTCTTTTATTTTCATTTTCTTCCTACCTACGGTTGGTATTACATTGTAGAGACATATTTCACTTTTTTCATTCCCGTAAACTAACGAATTCTCTGTTGCCATCCTTTGCATGGTCGAGAGGGTTCGATTCCCACCTCGGATACGTTCTTTTATTTTCATTTTCTTCCTTCCTACGATTGGTATTATATTGTAGAGACATATTACACTTTTTTCATTCCCGTAAAGTAACGAATTCTCTGTTGCCATCCTTTGCATGGTCGAGAAGGTTCGATTCCCATCTCGGATATGTTTTTTTTTTGTTTTCTTCCTTCCTACGATTGGTATTACATTGTAGAAATGTATTTCACTTTTATCATTCCCGTAAAGTAACGAATTCTCTGTTGCCATCTATCTATATATTTAAAACACTAAGCTGTTTTTTGTACACACGAGATTGTGAAAACGACTTAACCGATTGGCTTCGTAAGACATTCTAACGAAAGCTCTTGGCATGCAGATTTGCAGAGTTTCTTTAAAAGGAAAATATATGTTACGGTATATTTTTAAATGATTAAAGAAATATGTAATATTTGACACTCCCGCGCATGCGCACAATGGCCTTTCTCAACAAGGAAAATGGCGATTCCGGTCGCGTCTAACTGAGATCTTTGTTTATGAGAATTAAAAAAGGGTCTCCAATAATGTTAATTATGTTTTTACAATATGCATTGAATTAGAATTATATTAAATAAACCACGAATTGAAGTACTTAAACTGCAGGTTGAGCGTGTATACTGGTTAGATAGCTTACTATTGAAGCGGCCCATAGTTGTCTGGATGGTCAAGGGGATAAGGTTACTGCCTAGAAATATGTATTATGCATGATCGAGAGGGTTCGATTCCCACCTCGGATATGTTTTTTTATTTTCGTTTTCTGCCTTCCTACGATTGGTATTACATTTTAAAAACATATTTCACTCTTATCATTCCCGTCAAGTAACGAATTCATTGTTGCCATCCTTTGCATGGTCGAGAGGGTTCGATTCCCACCTCGGATACGTTCTTTTATTTTCATTTTCTTCCTACCTACGGTTGGTATTACATTGTAGAGACATATTTCACTTTTTTCATTCCCGTAAACTAACGAATTCTCTGTTGCCATCCTTTGCATGGTCGAGAGGGTTCGATTCCCACCTCGGATACGTTCTTTTATTTTCATTTTCTTCCTTCCTACGATTGGTATTATATTGTAGAGACATATTACACTTTTTTCATTCCCGTAAAGTAACGAATTCTCTGTTGCCATCCTTTGCATGGTCGAGAAGGTTCGATTCCCATCTCGGATATGTTTTTTTTTTGTTTTCTTCCTTCCTACGATTGGTATTACATTGTAGAAATGTATTTCACTTTTATCATTCCCGTAAAGTAACGAATTCTCTGTTGCCATCTATATATTTAAAACACTAAGCTGTTTTTTGTACACACGAGATTGTGAAAACGACTTAACCGATTGGCTTCGTAAGACATTCTAACGAAAGCTCTTGGCATGCAGATTTGCAGAGTTTCTTTAAAAGGAAAATATATGTTACGGTATATTTTTAAATGATTAAAGAAATATGTAATATTTGACACTCCCGCGCATGCGCACAATGGCCTTTCTCAACAAGGAAAATGGCGATTCCGGTCGCGTCTAACTGAGATCTTTGTTTATGAGAATTAAAAAAGGGTCTCCAATAATGTTAATTATGTTTTTACAATATGCATTGAATTAGAATTATATTAAATAAACCACGAATTGAAGTACGTAAACTGCAGGTTGAGCGTGTATACTGGTTAGATAGCTTAATATTGAAGCGGCCCATAGTTGTCTGGATGGTCAAGGGGATAAGGTTACTGCCTAGAAATATGTATTATGCATGATCGAGAGGGTTCGATTCCCACCTCGGATATGTTTTTTTATTTTCGTTTTCTGCCTTCCTACGATTGGTATTACATTTTAAAAACATATTTCACTCTTATCATTCCCGTCAAGTAACGAATTCATTGTTGCCATCCTTTGCATGGTCGAGAGGGTTCGATTCCCACCTCGGATACGTTCTTTTATTTTCATTTTCTTCCTACCTACGGTTGGTATTACATTGTAGAGACATATTTCACTTTTTTCATTCCCGTAAACTAACGAATTCTCTGTTGCCATCCTTTGCATGGTCGAGAGGGTTCGATTCCCACCTCGGATACGTTCTTTTATTTTCATTTTCTTCCTTCCTACGATTGGTATTATATTGTAGAGACATATTACACTTTTTTCATTCCCGTAAAGTAACGAATTCTCTGTTGCCATCCTTTGCATGGTCGAGAGGGTTCGATTCCCATCTCGGATATGTTTTTTTTTTGTTTTCTTCCTTCCTACGATTGGTATTACATTGTAGAAATGTATTTCACTTTTATCATTCCCGTAAAGTAACGAATTCTCTGTTGCCATCTATATATTTAAAACAGTAAGCTGATTTTTGTTACCGCGAGATTGACAGAACGGCTGAACCGATTTACTTCGTAATGCACTGTGACGAAAGCCCTTGATCTGTATATTTGCAGAGTGTCTTTAAAATAAACAAATATGTTACCATATATTTTTAAATTTCTAAACAAAAATGCAAAATTATTGGCCCTAGCCCATGCGCACAATCACCTCGCCTCACGACAGTCATGGCGGTTACAAGTGCATCGCTTTTCAATTTGATAGTTATTTGCAAGAAGTATAAAGGAAGGGAACATTATTTATGATGTTCCCACGATATATACAGAAATACAATTATACACAACGGAAAATGTTGAAACACTTAGTCGAGTGTTTAGGGCCTATGTAGTTAAACTGTCTTAATATTGTGTGGCAATTCCAGTGGTCTGGTAGCTCAGGTCGTAAAGGCAAGAAATCTTAATTTATGCATCGCGCAATGGAAGCTGTTCGAGTCCCACCTCCGACATGTTTTTTTATTTCTGTATTTTTATTTCTTGGTATTGCTATTCCATTGTCAAAACATATTTAAGTCTTAGCATTCCCGTAAACTAAGGAATTCGTATATTTTTAAATTAATATAGAATTCTTTCCCCTCACGCATGCGTACAATCGCGTTTGATAGTTATTTATTAGAAGTATAAAAGAAGTGAACATTTATGACGTTCCCACGATATATACTGGAATACAAATATACACGACGGAAAATGTTGAAATATGTATACTGACAGTTAAGTGTGTAGGGCCTATGTTGTTTAACTAACTTAATATTGCGTGGTAATACCAGTGTTTCGGTAGCTCAGGTCGTAGCGTCAGAGACTCTTAATTTATGCATCGCGCAATGGGAGCTGTTCGAGTCCCGCCTCCGTCACCATTTTTTCCGAATTTTTATTTCTTGGCATTGCTATTCCATTGACAAAACATATTTTACTCTTAGCATTCCCGTAAACTAAGAAATTCGGTGCGATTGACATTGCCATATATATATTTAAAACACTAAGGTAATAGAAGCATACACCACTGTTACAGATTAAATAATGAATATGAAAGCCAGATACTTCTTACAGAATTCTTGAATTCCTCGGAATTTTGCTTCCACATATTCATACTCCTAATGTTCGAGCCACAGTTATGCTCCTTAGGAATCTTGACATTTCTCAAAAGCTCCTAATTGGTGCCAGATTAATTGTAAGAATTATGCATGAGAATTGCTTGGATTTGGAAATAATAAGTGCAGATAATATTGGGCAGAGAGTTCTAATCCTTCGACTTTATTTAACACCATCCGATGAAACACTTCCATTTTCGTTTAGAGCACCAATTTGCAATCGCTTGCCATACCTTATCACAATCAATAAAGCTGAAGGGGGAACTCTCGAACGTGTAGGTAACTATTTACCTCATCAAGTTTTCAGTCGTTGCCTCCGTAGCTCGCCTCTGTAGCGTAGTGGTCAGCATGGTTAGCTGCCGCCCCGTCCTGAGTTCAATTTCCGGCTCTGCCACGAACTTTGAAAAGTGGTATGAGGACTGGAACGGGGTATACTCTGCCCCGGGTGGTCCAAATGAGTAGAGGGGTTTCAATTCCCACCTCAGCCATCCTCGAAGTGGTTTTCCGTGGTTTCCCATTTCGTCTTCGGGAAAATGCCGGGATGGTACCTACCGTAAGGCCACGGCCGCCTCCTTCCCACGTCCTTGCCTAACCCTCCCGCTCTTACCATCCCTTCATCAGGTCCCTGATCGCTTTGCAAGTGAGGCCGCCTGTGCGTAGTGCTGGTCACACACCCGAGTTGTATCCCCGACTCAGAGTCACAAGCTCCAGGACACTGCCTTTAGTGGCGGTAGAGGTGGGACCCCTCGCTTAATCCGTTGGAAAAGACAACCCTGGAGGAGAAAAAGGTTAACGCAAACGTAACGTAACGCAAGTTTTCAGTAATGGCCAGTTATATGTTGCAAAGTCGATCTTTCTCTGTAATCATACAGAGAATGCATATAAGAAAGTCCTACAGTAAATATTTTCCCAATGACCGTTATGTTTTTCACATCATCGCATTTCTTCGTTATATTCCAAAATTATAAGCGACGGTTTGCGGCCAGTTGTATTAGACCCCTCAGAGTTCTTGAATTCCTTGGAATTATAAGATATGCCTCCACATACTCTAAACGCTTGACCCATAGTTATGCTGCTTAGAAATCTGAAGGTTTCCCAAGGGCTCCTAAATGCAACCATATTGCTTGGATTTGGAAATAATAAGTGCAGTAAAAATTAGGCCAAGAGGTCTAATCCTTCGACTTGATTTAATGCCATCCGATATAACACTATAATAATTCTTTTAAGAGGCAATATTTTCCCATTCGTTTGGCATACTCTATCAAAATCAATAAAGCTCAAGGGGAAACTCTGGAACGTACAGGTCTCAATTTGCCTCATCAATTTTTCAGTCATTGCCAGCAGTATTTTGCAATGTTAAGAGTGCAATCTTTTGACGCCCTTATAGTTTCAATAGAGCCAAAAAATAATCGTACAAAGAATGTACATTAGGCCTATATAAGGAGATTCTTCAGTAAATATTTTCCCTTTGACCGTCATGTTTTGACGGGTTTCAACTAGTCTATATATTTAAAACACTAAGCTGTTTCTTGTACACACGAGATTGTGAAAACGACTTAACCGATTGGCTTCGTAAGACATTCTAACGAAAGCTCTTGGCATGCAGATTTGCAGAGTTTCTTTAAAAGGAAAATATATGTTACGGTATATTTTTAAATGATTAAAGAAATATGTAATATTTGACACTCCCGCGCATGCGCACAATGGCCTTTCTCAACAAGGAAAATGGCGATTCCGGTCGAGTCTAACTGAGATCTTTGTTTATGAGAATTAAAAAAGGGTCTCCAATAATGTTAATTATGTTTTTACAATATGCATTGAATTAGAATTATATTAAATAAACCACGAATTGAAGTACTTAAACTGCAGGTTGAGCGTGTATACTGGTTAGATAGCTTAATATTGAAGCGGCCCATAGTTGTCTGGATGGTCAAGGGGATAAGGTTACTGCCTAGAAATATGTATTATGCATGATCGAGAGGGTTCGATTCCCACCTCGGATATGTTTTTTTATTTTCGTTTTCTGCCTTCCTACGATTGGTATTACATTTTAAAAACATATTTCACTTTTATCATTCCCTTCAAGTAACGAATTCATTGTTGCCATCCTTTGCATGGTCGAGAGGGTTCGATTCCCACCTCGGATACGTTCTTTTATTTTCATTTTCTTCCTACCTACGGTTGGTATTACATTGTAGAGACATATTTCACTTTTTTCATTCCCGTAAACTAACGAATTCTCTGTTGCCATCCTTTGCATGGTCGAGAGGGTTCGATTCCCACCTCGGATACGTTCTTTTATTTTCATTTTCTTCCTTCCTACGATTGGTATTATATTGTAGAGACATATTACACTTTTTTCATTCCCGTAAAGTAACGAATTCTCTGTTGCCATCCTTTGCATGGTCGAGAGGGTTCGATTCCCATCTCGGATATGTTTTTTTTTGTTTTCTTCCTTCCTACGATTGGTATTACATTGTAGAAATGTATTTCACTTTTATCATTCCCGTAAAGTAACGAATTCTCTGTTGCCATCTATATATTTAAAACACTAAGCTGTTTTTTGTACACACGAGATTGTGAAAACGACTTAACCGATTGGCTTCGTAAGACATTCTAACGAAAGCTCTTGGCATGCAGATTTGCAGAGTTTCTTTAAAAGGAAAATATATGTTACGGTATATTTTTAAATGATTAAAGAAATATGTAATATTTGACACTCCCGCGCATGCGCACAATGGCCTTTCTCAACAAGGAAAATGGCGATTCCGGTCGCGTCTAACTGAGATCTTTGTTTATGAGAATTAAAAAAGGGTCTCCAATAATGTTAATTATGTTTTTACAATATGCATTGAATTAGAATTATATTAAATAAACCACGAATTGAAGTACTTAAACTGCAGGTTGAGCGTGTATACTGGTTAGATAGCTTAATATTGAAGCGGCCCATAGTTGTCTGCATGGTCAAGGGGATAAGGTTACTGCCTAGAAATATGTATTATGCATGATCGAGAGGGTTCGATTCCCACCTCGGATATGTTTTTTTATTTTCGTTTTCTGCCTTCCTACGATTGGTATTACATTTTAAAAACATATTTCACTTTTATCATTCCCGTCAAGTAACGAATTCATTGTTGCCATCCTTTGCATGGTCGAGAGGGTTCGATTCCCACCTCGGATACGTTCTTTTATTTTCATTTTCTTCCTACCTACGGTTGGTATTACATTGTAGAGACATATTTCACTTTTTTCATTCCCGTAAACTAACGAATTCTCTGTTGCCATCCTTTGCATGGTCGAGAGGGTTCGATTCCCACCTCGGATACGTTCTTTTATTTTCATTTTATTCCTTCCTACGATTGGTATTATATTGTAGAGACATATTACACTTTTTTCATTCCCGTAAAGTAACGAATTCTCTGTTGCCATCCTTTGCATGGTCGAGAGGGTTCGATTCCCATCTCGGATATGTTTTTTTTTGTTTTCTTCCTTCCTACGATTGGTATTACATTGTAGAAATGTATTTCACTTTTATCATTCCCGTAAAGTAACGAATTCTCTGTTGCCATCTATATATTTAAAACACTAAGCTGTTTTTTGTACACACGAGATTGTGAAAACGACTTAACCGATTGGCTTCGTAAATCATTCTAACGAAAGCTCTTGGCATGCAGATTTGCAGGGTGTCTTTCAAATAAACAAATATGTTATCATATATTTTTAAATTTATAAACAAAACTGCAAAATTATTGGCTCAAGCGCATGCGCAGAATCACCTTGGTTAATGACAGACATGGCGGATGTCCACCGCGTTTTAATGTAATAGTTATTTATAAGAATTATAATAAAGGAAGGGAATATCGAATATGAAGTTTCCACGATATAAACAGGAATAGAATATTATAAAGGACGGGAAATGTAGAAGAACTTATACTGACTGTTGAGTGTGAATGTTGCTTAAGTACCTTAATATTGCGCTACAACTTCAGTGATTCGGTAGCTCAGATGGCAGCGGCGAAGTCTTTGTTTGTGCATCGCCCATTGGGAGCAGTTCGAATCCCACCTCCGCCACATATTTTTATTTCCCAATTATTCTTTCTGGCTATTGGTAATACATTGTCTTAACATATTTTACTTTTATTATTCCCGTAAAGTAAGGAATTCTCCACGATTTACGTTCCCATACACTTTTAAATGATTAAATAAAATATGGCCATAATCGCTTTCGCCATGAGAGACAATTGACGAACATAATTCATTTGATGGACTCAGACATCGTGGTCACTCATCCCCGTCTACTTTAGTGTGTGTGTGTGTGTGTCAAATTTTCTCTGATAACCTGTGTTATTGTGATGGCTGTACTGATGTGTGCATTTGTAATTAAAGTGGGGAATGGGAAATTGACGACCGAGGCTTTAAGTTAGGAACTATCCCGGTATTTACCTGCAGTGGAAGTGGCAAACCACGGAAAAGCACATCCTAGATTGTTGAGATGGGAATCGAACCTTGCCCTTCTTAGTTTTGCCTCAAGAGTGCGCCCCGTTCCAGCCCTCAGACCAGAATTACATTTCTAGAGAAATGGCAGATAAAGGATCCTCCGTATCGTAGTGTGATCTTTGTTTTTTAGAATTAAAAAGAGGGGATTGAAGAACTTCAACAGGCGTTTGAGTTCGTTTGTTGTTTAAGTAACTTAATATTGCTTTCGAAGTCTGTTGACTGGGTGGCTCAGGGGTAACATTGCGGACCCAGGAATGAATTTAACATAGTCGAAGGAGTTCACATCTCACCTCAGACATGTATTTCTATTTCCTAATTATTCTTTCTGGCTATTGGTAATTCATTGTCTTAACATATTTTACTTTTATTATTCCCGTACAGTAAGGAATTATCCTCGATTTGCATTGCCATATACTTTTAAATTATTAAATAAAAGATGGCCACAATCGCTTTCGCCATGAGACACAATTGACGAATATAATTCATTTGATGGACTCAGACATCGTGGTCACTCAGGCCCGTCTACTTTGGTGTGTGTGTAAATTTTTCTATGATAACCTGTGTTATTGTGATGCCTTTACTGATGTGTGCATTTGTAATTCATGTGGGGAATGGAGAATTGACGACCGAGGCTTTAAGTTAGGAACTATCCCGGTATTTACCTTCAGTGGACGTGGCAAACCACGGAAAACCACATGCCAGATTGTTGAAATAGGAATCTAACCTTGCTCTCCTTAGTTTTGCCTCAAGAGTGCACCCCGTACCAGTCCTCAGACCAGAATTAAATTTCTTGGCAAACCAGGGTTCGAACCCGGAATCCGGGGCGATAGCTCAGAATTTAGCCTTAAGATTTGGCTTCCCTGTGTTTATACGATTTTTGACAAGCACTGAACATATAGTCTAACCCTTAAACTCTCCATTACGGTGGCTGTCGAAGTGAGTCTATGCTCATTCCAGTAGTTGGCGAAGTATGCTCCCTTGCTTAATTTACTGTCATGGAAATGCAAAGGATTGTACCTACAACAGGTGATGGAAATTGCTTATTTAAAGCAGTTTCGTACTGTTTATTCCAAAATGCAGAACGTCATCCTGAGCTGCTTCTGCAAGCAAATTGCAAAAATTGGTGTTGGCATGAATAATTATAAGGATTTTATTATTGGCGATCAGTATCATCGCATTCTCATCAGCAACAAACTTGAGAATGAAAGTATCTGAACTTCACTGTATAAATGAATATTATTGTTTAATGATTATTTGTTTAGAGTACATAACAATGACTCTAACCACGCTGTTGATTTTGGCAATGGAAGTATTATGTGCCATTTAATATTTGGCGGCTGCGTTGATGCAGGCCACTATAGTGTTATTGAATATGACGCTAATTTGGAGAAAAATGCTACAATAAATATATCCATTTGACGAAAAAGAACATTAGCCACAAAAAAGTGGGAAATCGAAGAAAAATACGAAGCCACTTTTAAAATCTAATATAAATATGCCATTTCAGAAACAATTCCAGATATTATGCCGTACAGTGTAGGATCCTTGACGAACAAATGTAAACATTGTTCTGCACTGTATTTCTGTAGCGAGAAATCTACGCTTGGTTACTTTGACCTTTGGTGTTGTAATGGCAAAATTGATCTTACTAAATATAAAATATTTGACAGACTGCAACAATTTTTCACTGGAAATGATACCTCAAGGAATTTAGGAGAGAATAATCGGCAGTACAACAAATGCTATGCCCTTGGTTTCATTTGGTGCCAATGTCACTGTGCCACATGCATACGGTCCATATTGTTTTAAAATGTATGGAATTGCACATCATCGCATTTCTTCGTTAATGTATATTCCAAAATTATAAGCGACGGTTCTTGCGGCCAGTTGTATATATTAGACTCCTCAGAATTCTTGAATTCCTTGGAATTAAGTGATTTGCTTCCACATACTCCAAACGATTGACCCATAGTTATGCTCCTTAGAAAACTGAAGTTTCCTAAGGGCTCATAAATACTACCATATTAATTATAAGAAATGTGTACGAAAATTGCTTGAATTTGGAAATAATAAGTACAGTTAAAATCAGGCGGATGATCTAACCCTTCGATTTGATTCCATATTAATTATAAGAAATATGCATGAAAATGCTTGGATTTGGAAATAAGTGCAGTTAAAATTAGGCAGAGAGGTCTAATCCTTCGACTTGATTTAACACCATAGGATAAACCAATCAATTTCTTTTAAGAGGCAACATTTTCCGATTCGCTTGGCATACTTTATCACAATCAATAAAGCTCAATGGGGAACTCTGGAATCTTTTGACGCTCTTAAAGTATCAATAGCGCCAAAAAATAATTGTACAAAGAACGTACAATGACGAAAATGGAAATTGCAACATCCAGAAGGAGTGGTGCTACATTGCTGCAATTGAACATACAGGACGAGTGTTCGGTTGTGATTCCATGATTACACTTTCAGGGCAATCTGACCGCAAGTTTAGACAACAATCAATACTGGATGTGCCCACCACGAGCTGCAATACATTGATGAATTCGGCGAGGCATGGAGTCAATAAGGCCCTGGATCGCTTCCTGAGGAATTGTGGCCCATGCTTGCTGCTCTGCACGGGTCAGTTATTCCAGAGTTATGGGTGGCTGAGGACGGTTGGCCAGTTGTCGACCCATCATGTCCCACACATGCTCAATAGGGCTGAGGTCCGGGGATCTGGAGGGCCATTCTAAGGTTGTGATGTCTGGAGACGCGTGCAGTGTGAACCCGGGCATTGTCCTGCTGAAACATCCCATTACCAATGTTCGCCATCATAGGGACAACCACTGGATTGAGTACCCTATCAACATACTGTCGAGCAGTCATAGTGCCCTCAACAGGCACTAATTGTGATTTCACATTAACGCCAAGAGCTCCCCAGACCATAATGCTTGGTGTTGGCCCCGTGTGCCTCTCGACAATAAGGTCTGGGCGGCTCCTCTTCCCGGTATGTCGGTGCACACGATTCTGGCGATCACTGCGGGCAAGACAGAAGCGCGATTCATCACTAAAGACGACCCTATGCCATTCGTCGACCCACGTCGATCGTTCTCGACACCAGGCCAGCCTTACACGTCGCTGTTGTGGGGTCAATGGAACACCTTCTGCAGGGACACGGGATCGTAAGCCAGCTGCACGCAGGCGATTACCAACTGTTAGTTGTGTAACGTGGGGTGCCACAGCTGCTCGAATTTGCGCTGTTGTTGCATGGGGTTCCATCCGGGCCATCCGAATGATGCGGCGATCCTCTCTCACAGTTGTCTGTCGCTGTGGGCCTGTGCCAGGTCTACGAGTGTGGGTACCTTTATTTGACCACTGCTGCCATACACGTTGTACCGTAGATGCCTGTCGGCCAACACGTGCAGCGCCAGTGCTTAGCGATAATCCAGCCTCACACAACCCAATTATCCGACCCTTCTCAAACGGCGACAGTTGTTGATAGCGTGCTCTTCTCTGTCGTCGAGGCATGTTTGACGGGGAACACTTCACTGCACAGACTGCAAGTCAACTACGCTACACCGGTGTCCGTATACTGGAGTTGAATCCTCCGCGACCAATCACGTGGGGAGACCTGTAGCAACAATCCAATGGGTCTGAAACTTTGATCGTTTACATACCTACAAGGCATCGTTCCATATCTTGAAAATCAACACAAACGACCAATGCCTTCATGGTGTTGCAATTTCCATTTTCTTCAGTGTATATAAGAAAATTCTTCAGTAAATATTTTCTTATTGACCGTCATGTATTGACGGGTTTCAACTAGTCTATCTATATATTTAAAACACTAAGCTGTTTTTTGTACACACGAGATTGTGAAAACGACTTAACCGATTGGCTTCGTAAGACATTCTAACGAAAGCTCTTGGCATGCAGATTTGCAGAGTTTCTTTAAAAGGAAAATATATGTTACGGTATATTTTTAAATGATTAAAGAAATATGTAATATTTGACACTCCCGCGCATGCGCACAATGGCCTTTCTCAACAAGGAAAATGGCGATTCCGGTCGCGTCTAACTGAGATCTTTGTTTATGAGAATTAAAAAAGGGTCTCCAATAATGTTAATTATGTTTTTACAATATGCATTGAATTAGAATTATATTAAATAAACCACGAATTGAAGTACTTAAACTGCAGGTTGAGCGTGTATACTGGTTAGATAGCTTAATATTGAAGCGACCCATAGTTGTCTGGATGGTCAAGGGGATAAGGTTACTGCCTAGAAATATGTATTATGCATGATCGAGAGGGTTCGATTCCCACTTCGGATATGTTTTTTTATTTTCGTTTTCTGCCTTCCTACGATTGGTATTACATTTTAAAAACATATTTCACTTTTATCATTCCCGTCAAGTAACGAATTCATTGTTGCCATCCTTTGCATGGTCGAGAGGGTTCGATTCCCACCTCGGATACGTTCTTTTATTTTCATTTTCTTCCTACCTACGGTTGGTATTACATTGTAGAGACATATTTCACTTTTTTCATTCCCGTAAACTAACGAATTCTCTGTTGCCATCCTTTGCATGGTCGAGAGGGTTCGATTCCCACCTCGGATACGTTCTTTTATTTTCATTTTATTCCTTCCTACGATTGGTATTATATTGTAGAGACATATTACACTTTTTTCATTCCCGTAAAGTAACGAATTCTCTGTTGCCATCCTTTGCATGGTCGAGAGGGTTCGATTCCCATCTCGGATATGTTTTTTTTTGTTTTCTTCCTTCCTACGATTGGTATTACATTGTAGAAATGTATTTCACTTTTATCATTCCCGTAAAGTAACGAATTCTCTGTTGCCATCTATATATTTAAAACACTAAGCTGTTTTTTGTACACACGAGATTGTGAAAACGACTTAACCGATTGGCTTCGTAAGACATTCTAACGAAAGCTCTTGGCATGCAGATTTGCAGAGTTTCTTTAAAAGGAAAATATATGTTACGGTATATTTTTAAATGATTAAAGAAATATGTAATATTTGACACTCCCGCGCATGCGCACAATGGCCTTTCTCAACAAGGAAAATGGCGATTCCGGTCGCGTCTAACTGAGATCTTTGTTTATGAGAATTAAAAAAGGGTCTCCAATAATGTTAATTATGTTTTTACAATATGCATTGAATTAGAATTATATTAAATAAACCACGAATTGAAGTACTTAAACTGCAGGTTGAGCGTGTATACTGGTTAGATAGCTTAATATTGAAGCCTCCCATAGTTGTCTGGATGGTCAAGGGGATAAGGTTACTGCCTAGAAATATGTATTATGCATGATCGAGAGGGTTCGATTCCCACCTCGGATATGTTTTTTTATTTTCGTTTTCTGCCTTCCTACGATTGGTATTACATTTTAAAAACATATTTCACTTTTATCATTCCCGTCAAGTAACGAATTCATTGTTGCCATCCTTTGCATGGTCGAGAGTGTTCGATTCCCACCTCGGATACGTTCTTTTATTTTCATTTTCTTCCTACCTACGGTTGGTATTACATTGTAGAGACATATTTCACTTTTTTCATTCCCGTAAACTAACGAATTCTCTGTTGCCATCCTTTGCATGGTCGAGAGGGTTCGATTCCCACCTCGGATACGTTCTTTTATTTTCATTTTCTTCCTTCCTACGATTGGTATTATATTGTAGAGACATATTACACTTTTTTCATTCCCGTAAAGTAACGAATTCTCTGTTGCCATCCTTTGCATGGTCGAGAAGGTTCGATTCCCATCTCGGATATGTTTTTTTTTTTGTTTTCTTCCTTCCTACGATAAGTATTACATTGTAGAAATGTATTTCACTTTTATCATTCCCGTAAAGTAACGAATTCTCTGTTGCCATCTATCTATATATTTAAAACACTAAGCTGTTTTTTGTACACACGAGATTGTGAAAACGACTTAACCGATTGGCTTCGTAAGACATTCTAACGAAAGCTCTTGGCATGCAGATTTGCAGAGTTTCTTTAAAAGGAAAATATATGTTACGGTATATTTTTAAATGATTAAAGAAATATGTAATATTTGACACTCCCGCGCATGCGCACAATGGCCTTTCTCAACAAGGAAAATGGCGATTCCGGTCGCGTCTAACTGAGATCTTTGTTTATGAGAATTAAAAAAGGGTCTCCAATAATGTTAATTATGTTTTTACAATATGCATTGAATTAGAATTATATTAAATAAACCACGAATTGAAGTACTTAAACTGCAGGTTGAGCGTGTATACTGGTTAGATAGCTTAATATTGAAGCGGCCCATAGTTGTCTGGATGGTCAAGGGGATAAGGTTACTGCCTAGAAATATGTATTATGCATGATCGAGAGGGTTCGATTCCCACCTCGGATATGTTTTTTTATTTTCGTTTTCTGCCTTCCTACGATTGGTATTACATTTTAAAAACATATTTCACTCTTATCATTCCCGTCAAGTAACGAATTCATTGTTGCCATCCTTTGCATGGTCGAGAGGGTTCGATTCCCACCTCGGATACGTTCTTTTATTTTCATTTTCTTCCTACCTACGGTTGGTATTACATTGTAGAGACATATTTCACTTTTTTCATTCCCGTAAACTAACGAATTCTCTGTTGCCATCCTTTGCATGGTCGAGAGGGTTCGATTCCCACCTCGGATACGTTCTTTTATTTTCATTTTCTTCCTTCCTACGATTGGTATTATATTGTAGAGACATATTACACTTTTTTCATTCCCGTAAAGTAACGAATTCTCTGTTGCCATCCTTTGCATGGTCGAGAAGGTTCGATTCCCATCTCGGATATGTTTTTTTTTTGTTTTCTTCCTTCCTACGATTGGTATTACATTGTAGAAATGTATTTCACTTTTATCATTCCCGTAAAGTAACGAATTCTCTGTTGCCATCTATATATTTAAAACACTAGGCTGTTTTTTGTACACACGAGATTGTGAAAACGACTTAACCGATTGGCTTCGTAAGACATTCTAACGAAAGCTCTTGGCATGCAGATTTTCAGAGTTTCTTTAAAAGGAAAATATATGTTACGGTATATTTTTAAATGATTAAAGAAATATGTAATATTTGACACTCCCGCGCATGCGCACAATGGCCTTTCTCAACAAGGAAAATGGCGATTCCGGTCGCGTCTAACTGAGATCTTTGTTTATGAGAATTAAAAAAGGGTCTCCAATAATGTTAACTATGTTTTTACAATATGCATTGAATTAGAATTATATTAAATAAACCACGAATTGAAGTACTTAAACTGCAGGTTGAGCGTGTATACTGGTTAGATAGCTTAATATTGAAGCGGCCCATAGTTGTCTGGATGGTCAAGGGGATAAGGTTACTGCCTAGAAATATGTATTATGCATGATCGAGAGGGTTCGATTCCCACCTCGGATATGTTTTTTTATTTTCGTTTTCTGCCTTCCTACGATTGGTATTACATTTTAAAAACATATTTCACTTTTATCATTCCCGTCAAGTAACGAATTCATTGTTGCCATCCTTTGCATGGTCGAGAGGGTTCGATTCCCACCTCGGATACGTTCTTTTATTTTCATTTTCTTCCTACCTACGGTTGGTATTACATTGTAGAGACATATTTCACTTTTTTCATTCCCGTAAACTAACGAATTCTCTGTTGCCATCCTTTGCATGGTCGAGAGGGTTCGATTCCCACCTCGGATACGTTCTTTTATTTTCATTTTCTTCCTTCCTACGATTGGTATTATATTGTAGAGACATATTACACTTTTTTCATTCCCGTAAAGTAACGAATTCTCTGTTGCCATCCTTTGCATGGTCGAGAAGGTTCGATTCCCATCTCGGATATGTTTTTTTTTTTGTTTTCTTCCTTCCTACGATTGGTATTACATTGTAGAAATGTATTTCACTTTTATCATTCCCGTAAAGTAACGAATTCTCTGTTGCCATCTATATATTTAAAACACTAAGCTGTTTTTTGTACACACGAGATTGTGAAAACGACTTAACCGATTGGCTTCGTAAGACATTCTAACGAAAGCTCTTGGCATGCAGATTTGCAGAGTTTCTTTGTAAGGAAAATATATGTTACGGTATATTTTTAAATGATTAAAGAAATATGTAATATTTGACACTCCCGCGCATGCGCACAATGGCCTTTCTCAACAAGGAAAATGGCGATTCCGGTCGCGTCTAACTGAGATCTTTGTTTATGAGAATTAAAAAAGGGTCTCCAATAATGTTAATTATGTTTTTACAATATGCATTGAATTAGAATTATATTAAATAAACCACGAATTGAAGTACTTAAACTGCAGGTTGAGCGTGTATACTGGTTAGATAGCTTAATATTGAAGCGGCCCATAGTTGTCTGGATGGTCAAGGGGATAAGGTTACTGCCTAGAAATATGTATTATGCATGATCGAGAGGGTTCGATTCCCACCTCGGATATGTTTTTTTATTTTCGTTTTCTGCATTCCTACGATTGGTATTACATTTTAAAAACATATTTCACTTTTATCATTCCCGTCAAGTAACGAATTCATTGTTGCCATCCTTTGCATGGTCGAGAGGGTTCGATTCCCACCTCGGATACGTTCTTTTATTTTCATTTTCTTCCTACCTACGGTTGGTATTACATTGTAGAGACATATTTCACTTTTTTCATTCCCGTAAACTAACGAATTCTCTGTTGCCATCCTTTGCATGGTCGAGAGGGTTCGATTCCCACCTCGGATACGTTCTTTTATTTTCATTTTCTTCCTTCCTACGATTGGTATTATATTGTAGGGACATATTACACTTTTTTCATTCCCGTAAAGTAACGAATTCTCTGTTGCCATCCTTTGCATGGTCGAGAGGGTTCGATTCCCATCTCGGATATGTTTTTTTTTGTTTTCTTCCTTCCTACGATTGGTATTACATTGTAGAAATGTATTTCACTTTTATCATTCCCGTAAAGTAACGAATTCTCTGTTGCCATCTATATATTTAAAACACTAAGCTGTTTTTTGTACACACGAGATTGTGAAAACGACTTAACCGATTGGCTTCGTAAGACATTCTAACGAAAGCTCTTGGCATGCAGATTTTCAGAGTTTCTTTAAAAGGAAAATATATGTTACGGTATATTTTTAAATGATTAAAGAAATATGTAATATTTGACACTCCCGCGCATGCGCACAATGGCCTTTCTCAACAAGGAAAATGGCGATTCCGGTCGCGTCTAACTGAGATCTTTGTTTATGAGAATTAAAAAAGGGTCTCCAATAATGTTAATTATGTTTTTACAATATGCATTGAATTAGAATTATATTAAATAAACCACGAATTGAAGTACTTAAACTGCAGGTTGAGCGTGTATATGGTTAGATAGCTTAATATTGAAGCGGCCCATAGTTGTCTGGATGGTCAAGGGGATAAGGTTACTGCCTAGAAATATGTATTATGCATGATCGAGAGGGTTCGATTCCCACCTCGGATATGTTTTTTTATTTTCGTTTTCTGCCTTCCTACGATTGGTATTACATTTTAAAAACATATTTCACTTTTATCATTCCCGTCAAGTAACGAATTCATTGTTGCCATCCTTTGCATGGTCGAGAGGGTTCGATTCCCACCTCGGATACGTTCTTTTATTTTCATTTTCTTCCTACCTACGGTTGGTATTACATTGTAGAGACATATTTCACTTTTTTCATTCCCGTAAACTAACGAATTCTCTGTTGCCATCCTTTGCATGGTCGAGAGGGTTCGATTCCCACCTCGGATACGTTCTTTTATTTTCATTTTCTTCCTTCCTACGATTGGTATTATATTGTAGAGACATATTACACTTTTTTCATTCCCGTAAAGTAACGAATTCTCTGTTGCCATCCTTTGCATGGTCGAGAAGGTTCGATTCCCATCTCGGATATGTTTTTTTTTGTTTTCTTCCTTCCTACGATTGGTATTACATTGTAGAAATGTATTTCACTTTTATCATTCCCGTAAAGTAACGAATTCTCTGTTGCCATCTATATATTTAAAACAGTAAGGTGATTTTTGTTATCACGAGATAGAGAGAACGACAGAACCAATTTACTTCGTAGAGCACTCTAACGACAGCTCTTGGCCTGTAGATTTGCAGAGTGTCTCTAAAATAAACAAATATATTACGGTATATTTTTTAATAAATATAGAAAATAGCAGAATTCTCGCCCCTCACGCATGCGCACAATCCGCCTGGGCTCATGACAAAATGGCGGTGAGAAGTCCATTAAAATGTAAGTTATTTAATAAGCTTCCATGTAATTGAAAACATACATTAACCAAGTTCTGAGAATACAATATAATAACAGTATGAACATATACGAATGTATATTGATTTTATTGATAATGAATTGGATTATTTTCTTCAGATAGCGGCTTTTGAAGATAGTGAATGGTTGCGTCTGCATCTAAATGTGAGTGCGCGAGTGGCTATTTGGTTAAGGCGATTGACTGTGGATCCAAGGATCGCAGGTTCGATACCAACTCTCGCTTTTTTTTTTTTTTTTTTTTTTTTGCCACTGAAATATTGTTTTATCAAGGAGTATTAGTAAGGTTTTATGTCAGTTAAAGATACATATTTCTACACATTTTCTCAACACGTTTTATTTCCGTTTTACCATTGCATTACAGCATGTCCTCAATACGTCGTTTGAATATCTGCAATCAGTTCCAGTAACAGACAACAGATGGCAGTACCTCACCAATATAGTTCCAGTAACTGAGAGCAGATTGCGTCGATATATTTAAAACACAAGGCATGGCCTTGATGGCGAGTTTTCACGTGATAGTTAAATATTGTTTTATCAAGGATTATTAGTAACGTTTTATGTCAGTTAAAGATTCCTACATTCCCTCTCAATAAGTTTTATTTCCGTTTTACCATTGCATTACAGCATGTGGTCAAAAGAGCTAATATCTGCCATCAATTGCAGTAACTGACAACCGATGGCAGTACTTCGCCCATATAGTTTCAGTAACTAACAACAGATGGCAGCACCATTGCATCGATATATTTAAAACACAAAACATGGCGCGTTTTCAAGTGATGGAGAGTTATAGAGGGCAATTTTTAAGAAGGGAAACGTTGAAGAACATTAACTGACAGTTGAGTGTGTAGGCTATGTTGTTTATGTACTTTAATATTGCTATTTCTTCCCAATGCTTCGGTGGTCAAGTTGGTAGCATCCTAGACTAAAAGTTATAAATTATGCATCGTCGATATACTCTTAAATTATTAGTGAAAAGGTAGTTTTCCAGGCCCTGGCGCGTGTCCACAGTTGCTTTCGCCATGAGAGGCACTTGGCAAACATAATTCGTTTGAAGGGCTCCGACATCGTTGTCACTCAGCCCCACGTACTTTGGTGTGTAAGTGTAAAATTTCCTCTGATAACCCGTATTATTGTGATAGCTGCATTACTTTGTGTATTTGTAATTAAGGTGGGAAATGGCAAGGTGACGGCCGAGGCCTTAAGTTAGGAACCATCCCGGTATTTGCCTTGAGTGGAAGTGGGAAACCACGGAAAACCACATCTAAGATTGACGAGGTGGGAATCAAACCTTCCTCTTCTTAGTTATACCTCTAGAGACTGAATGTGCCCCGTTTTTGCCCTCAGACCAGAATTAAATTTCTTGGCAGAGCAGGAAATGTAACCCGGGTCTCCGAGGCGATAGCCAAGAATGGGTGGGCTTCCATGTGTTAATACGATTTTTGACATGCACGGGACATAGAATTCTAAAACAGCCTCCATTAGGGTGACTGCCGAAGTGAGTATTGAGTATATGCCTATGCTCATTCCAGTAGTTGGCGAAGTTATTCTATGTTCCCCTGCAAAATGTACTGCCATAAACTATAACAGGTGATGGAAATAGCTTATTTAGAGCAGTTTTGTACTGTTTATATCAAAATGAAGAACGTCATTCTGCGCTGCGTTTTCAAGCTATTGCCAAACATTTCGCTGGCAGGAACAATTATAAGGAATTTATTGTAAGCGACCAGTCTCATCGCATTCTCCTCACCAACCAACTTGAGTATGAGAGTCTCTGGACGGTCATGTTGAACTTCATTGTATAAGACAGTTGTTTAATGATTATTTGTTTAGAGTACTGAATCTAACTACGCAGTTGATTTCGGCAATGGAAGTATTTTTTGGCATTTAATATTTAGCGGCTCCGATATTGCAGGTCACTATAGTGTTATCGAATAATACGAAGCCACATTTAAAATCCAATATAAATAGGCCATTTCAGAAACAATTCCAGATGTTATGCAGTACAGTGTAAGGTCTTTGACGATCAAATGTAAACATTGTTCTACATTGTATTTCTCTTGCGTAAAATCTACGCGCTGTTACTTTGGCCTTTACTGTTGTGATGGTAAAATTGATCTGCTGAAATATAAAATATTTGCCAAGCTGCAACAATGCGATGATATTAATTTTAAAGTCATTGAACTTATATCCAGTAGTTCAAACACATACATCAGCGTTAACATATTGGCGAACATAATTCATTTGATGGACTCAGACATCGTCGTCACTCAGCCCCGTCTATTTTGGTGTGCGAGTGTAAACTTTTCTCTGATAACCTGTGTTAATGTGATGGCTGTGTTGATGTGTGCATTTGTAATTAATATGGGGAATGGGGAGTTAACGACCGAGGCTTTAAGTTAGGAACTATCCCGGTATTTGCCTGGAGTGGAAGTGGGAAACCACGGAAAACCAAATCCAAGATTGTTGAGATGGGAATCAAACTTTGCTCTTCTTAGTTTTGCCTCACGAGTGCGCCCCGTTCCAGTCCTCAGACCAGAATTAAATTTCTTGGCAGAGCGGGGATCGAACCTGGAATCCGGGCCAATAGCTCAGAATGTAGCCTTAAGAATGGGCTTCCCTGTGTTAATACGATCTTTGACAAGCACTGAACATATAATTCTAAAACTCCCTCCATTACTGTGGCTGGCGAAGTGAGTCTATGCTCATTCCAGTAGAGGCGAAGTGATTCTATGCTCCCTTGCATAATTTACTGTCATGGAAATACAAAGTATTGTACCTTAAACAGGTGATGGAAATTCATTATTTACAGCAATTTCATTCTGTTAATTTCAAAATGAAGATCGTCATCCTGAGTTGCGTTTGCAAGCAAATTGCAAAAATTGCAAGGATTTTATTATTGGCGATCAATCTCATCGCATTCTCATCAGTAACCAACTTGAGAATGGAAGTATTCATTGTATATGTCAATATTATTGTTTATTGATTATTTGTTTAGAGTGCATAACAATGGGTCTAACCACGCAGTTGATTTAGGCAATGGAAGTAAGTTATTATTTGCCATTTAATATTTGGCGGCTACGTTGATGCAGGCCACTATAGTGTTATATAAGATGACGTTAATTTGGCAGAAATGCTGCTATAAATAAACCCATTTGACGAAATAGAACATTAGCCGCAAACAAGTGGGAAATCGGAAAAAAATACGAAGCCACTTTTAAAATCCAATATAAATATGGCATTTCAGAAACAATTCCAGATACTATGCCGTTACAGTTTAGAGTCCTTGACGAACAAATGTAAACATTGTTCTGCACTGTATTTCTCTTGCGAGAAATCTACACTTGGTTACTTTGACCTTTGCTGTTGTAATGGTAAAATTAATCTGAATAAATATAAAATATTTGACAGGCTTTAACAATTATTTTTCACTGGAGATGATATCTCAAGGAATTTCAGAGGGACTAATCGGCAGTACAATGCTATGTCCTTCGTTTCATGGCGCAGCGGTCAAGCTGTATGCCTCTCACCAAGGCGGATCGGGTTCGATTCCCGGTCAATGCATGTGAGATTTTTGATGTGAAATGCCATGTCCTGTGGTTCGGATTCCACGTTAAACGGAGGTCCCGTGGCTTATGATCGCGAGATTAACGGTCACGTTAAACTGCAAGCTTCCTTCCTTCGTTTCATTTGGTGCCAATGTTACTGTGCCACATGCACACGGTCCACATTGTTTTAAAATTATGGAATTGCACATCATCGCATTTCTTCGTTATATTCCAAAAATATAAGCGATGGTTTGCGGCCAGTTGTATTAGACTCATCAGAGTTCTTGAATTCCTTGGAACTAAACGACTGGCCGCCACATACTCCAAACGCTTGGCCCGTTATGCTGCTTAGAAATCTGAACGTTTCCCAAGGACTCCTAAATGCAACCATATTGCTTGGATTTGGAAATAATAGGTGCAGTTAAAATTAGGCAGAGATGTCTAATCCTTCGACTTGATTTAACACCATCCGATAAAACACTATCATTTTCTTTTAAGAGGCAATATTTTCCAATTCATTTGGCATACTTTATCACAATCAATAAAGCTCAAGGGGAAACTCTGGAACGTATAGGCCTCAATTTGCCCCAACAATTTTTCAGTCATGGCCAGCAGTATTTTGCAATGTTGAGAGTGCAATCTTTTGACGCCCTCATAGTTTCAATAGAGTCAAAAAATAATCGTACAAAGAATGTACAATAGGCCTATATAAGAAAATTCTTCAGTAAATATTTTTCTATTGACCGTCATGTTTTGACGGGTTACAACTAGTCTATATATTTAAAACACTAAGCTGTTTTTTGTACACACGAGATTGTGAAAACGACTTAACCGATTGGCTTCGTAAGACATTCTAACGAAAGCTCTTGGCATGCAGATTTGCAGAGTTTCTTTAAAAGGAAAATATATGTTACGGTATATTTTTAAATGATTAAAGAAATATGTAATATTTGACACTCCCGCGCATGCGCACAATGGCCTTTCTCAACAAGGAAAATGGCGATTCCGGTCGCGTCTAACTGAGATCTTTGTTTATGAGAATTAAAAAAGGGTCTCCAATAATGTTAATTATGTTTTTACAATATGCATTGAATTAGAATTATATTAAATAAACCACGAATTGAAGTACTTAAACTGCAGGTTGAGCGTGTATACTGGTTAGATAGCTTAATATTGAAGCGGCCCATAGTTGTCTGGATGGTCAAGGGGATAAGGTTACTGCCTAGAAATATGTATTATGCATGATCGAGAGGGTTCGATTCCCACCTCGGATATGTTTTTTTATTTTCGTTTTCTGCCTTCCTACGATTGGTATTACATTTTAAAAACATATTTCACTCTTATCATTCCCGTCAAGTAACGAATTCATTGTTGCCATCCTTTGCATGGTCGAGAGGGTTCGATTCCCACCTCGGATACGTTCTTTTATTTTCATTTTCTTCCTACCTACGGTTGGTATTACATTGTAGAGACATATTTCACTTTTTTCATTCCCGTAAACTAACGAATTCTCTGTTGCCATCCTTTGCATGGTCGAGAGGGTTCGATTCCCACCTCGGATACGTTCTTTTATTTTCATTTTCTTCCTTCCTACGATTGGTATTATATTGTAGAGACATATTACACTTTTTTCATTCCCGTAAAGTAACGAATTCTCTGTTGCCATCCTTTGCATGGTCGAGAGGGTTCGATTCCCATCTCGGATATGTTTTTTTTTTGTTTTCTTCCTTCCTACGATTGGTATTACATTGTAGAAATGTATTTCACTTTTATCATTCCCGTAAAGTAACGAATTCTCTGTTGCCATCTATATATTTAAAACAGTAAGCTGATTTTTGTTACCGCGAGATTGACAGAACGGCTGAACCGATTTACTTCGTAATGCACTGTGACGAAAGCCCTTGATCTGTATATTTGCAGAGTGTCTTTAAAATAAACAAATATGTTACCATATATTTTTAAACTTCTAAACAAAAATGCAAAATTATTGGCCCTAGCCCATGCGCACAATCACCTCGCCTCACGACAGTCATGGCGGTTACAAGTGCATCGCTTTTCAATTTGATAGTTATTTGCAAGAAGTATAAAGGAAGGGAACATTATTTATGATGTTCCCACGATATATACAGAAATACAATTATACACAACGGAAAATGTTGAAACACTTAGTCGAGTGTTTAGGGCCTATGTAGTTAAACTGTCTTAATATTGTGTGGCAATTCCAGTGGTCTGGTAGCTCAGGTCGTAAAGGCAAGAAATCTTAATTTATGCATCGCGCAATGGAAGCTGTTCGAGTCCCACCTCCGACATGTTTTTTTATTTCTGTATTTTTATTTCTTGGTATTGCTATTCCATTGTCAAAACATATTTAAGTCTTAGCATTCCCGTAAACTAAGGAATTCGTATATTTTTAAATTAATATAGAATTCTTTCCCCTCACGCATGCGTACAATCGCGTTTGATAGTTATTTATTAGAAGTATAAAAGAAGTGAACATTTATGACGTTCCCACGATATATACTGGAATACAAATATACACGACGGAAAATGTTGAAATATGTATACTGACAGTTAAGTGTGTAGGGCCTATGTTGTTTAACTAACTTAATATTGCGTGGTAATACCAGTGTTTCGGTAGCTCAGGTCGTAGCGTCAGAGACTCTTAATTTATGCATCGCGCAATGGGAGCTGTTCGAGTCCCGCCTCCGTCACCATTTTTTCCGAATTTTTATTTCTTGGCATTGCTATTCCATTGACAAAACATATTTTACTCTTAGCATTCCCGTAAACTAAGAAATTCGGTGCGATTGACATTGCCATATATATATTTAAAACACTAAGGTAATAGAAGCATACACCACTGTTACAGATTAAATAATGAATATGAAAGCCAGATACTTCTTACAGAATTCTTGAATTCCTCGGAATTTTGCTTCCACATATTCATACTCCTAATGTTCGAGCCACAGTTATGCTCCTTAGGAATCTTGACATTTCTCAAAAGCTCCTAATTGGTGCCAGATTAATTGTAAGAATTATGCATGAGAATTGCTTGGATTTGGAAATAATAAGTGCAGATAATATTGGGCAGAGAGTTCTAATCCTTCGACTTTATTTAACACCATCCGATGAAACACTTCCATTTTCGTTTAGAGCACCAATTTGCAATCGCTTGCCATACCTTATCACAATCAATAAAGCTGAAGGGGGAACTCTCGAACGTGTAGGTAACTATTTACCTCATCAAGTTTTCAGTCGTTGCCTCCGTAGCTCGCCTCTGTAGCGTAGTGGTCAGCATGGTTAGCTGCCGCCCCGTCCTGAGTTCAATTTCCGGCTCTGCCACGAACTTTGAAAAGTGGTATGAGGACTGGAACGGGGTATACTCTGCCCCGGGTGGTCCAAATGAGTAGAGGGGTTTCAATTCCCACCTCAGCCATCCTCGAAGTGGTTTTCCGTGGTTTCCCATTTCGTCTTCGGGAAAATGCCGGGATGGTACCTACCGTAAGGCCACGGCCGCCTCCTTCCCACGTCCTTGCCTAACCCTCCCGCTCTTACCATCCCTTCATCAGGTCCCTGATCGCTTTGCAAGTGAGGCCGCCTGTGCGTAGTGCTGGTCACACACCCGAGTTGTATCCCCGACTCAGAGTCACAAGCTCCAGGACACTGCCTTTAGTGGCGGTAGAGGTGGGACCCCTCGCTTAATCCGTTGGAAAAGACAACCCTGGAGGAGAAAAAGGTTAACGCAAACGTAACGTAACGCAAGTTTTCAGTAATGGCCAGTTATATGTTGCAAAGTCGATCTTTCTCTGTAATCATACAGAGAATGCATATAAGAAAGTCCTACAGTAAATATTTTCCCAATGACCGTTATGTTTTTCACATCATCGCATTTCTTCGTTATATTCCAAAATTATAAGCGACGGTTTGCGGCCAGTTGTATTAGACCCCTCAGAGTTCTTGAATTCCTTGGAATTATAAGATATGCCTCCACATACTCTAAACGCTTGACCCATAGTTATGCTGCTTAGAAATCTGAAGGTTTCCCAAGGGCTCCTAAATGCAACCATATTGCTTGGATTTGGAAATAATAAGTGCAGTAAAAATTAGGCCAAGAGGTCTAATCCTTCGACTTGATTTAATGCCATCCGATATAACACTATAATAATTCTTTTAAGAGGCAATATTTTCCCATTCGTTTGGCATACTCTATCAAAATCAATAAAGCTCAAGGGGAAACTCTGGAACGTACAGGTCTCAATTTGCCTCATCAATTTTTCAGTCATTGCCAGCAGTATTTTGCAATGTTAAGAGTGCAATCTTTTGACGCCCTTATAGTTTCAATAGAGCCAAAAAATAATCGTACAAAGAATGTACATTAGGCCTATATAAGGAGATTCTTCAGTAAATATTTTCCCTTTGACCGTCATGTTTTGACGGGTTTCAACTAGTAATGTATTATTTCAGTAGTATAGATCTCTCCTGCGGCACTCACAAGCGACCGATCGTGACAAATGAGCATTCAAATGAAAGAGAATAGACATTACCAGTGAGGAATTGCACTCTGGCTTCATAAATCATATTTATAATTTCAGTAGTATAGATCCCTCCTGCTGCACTCACAAGTGACCGATCGTGAAAATGAGCATTCAGATGAAAGAGAATAGACATTACCAGTGAGGAATTGCACTCTGACTTCATAAATCATTATTATTTCAGTAGTATAGATCCCTCCTGGGGCGCTCACAAGCGACCGATCGTGACAAATAATCTTAGCAGTGACGAATTGCACTTTAATTCCATAAATATCAACAATTTCTTTAAAAAAAATACTTTTAAAAAACTGTACGAAGTGTGCGATTTGCAGATAATGTTGGTGCGTGAAGATACGCTCCATAATTTCTGTCCACTTAACATTTTGGTCGCTGTGACGCCTGTTTCATGTCATTTTAACATTATGAGGTCTTTCCTTCATCATTTTGCATGGATTTCAGTAACAGTAAATCAAAGGAATGTGTACTCAAATCGTATGATTTCATAAATTAGCAGTGACGAATTGCATCCTTATTTCATAAATATCAATTTTTGTACGAAGTGTGCGTTTTTCAAATCAGCTCTAACATACTGCAATTATGAGTTGTCGTCTAAACCCTTAAAACCATTCAACGTTAATTATTTTACAGTTTTTCCTTCTGCATTCTAATTTCGTAAATATCGATCATTTCGAATGGTGTTCAGAAACAGTAAGTGAATGGATTGAGTACTCTAATCGCATAAACGGTGAGTGTTATTGTGTTAAGTCGTCTAAAACCTAAGAACTATTAAACATTAAGTTAATTCTTTTACAGGGTTTTCTTCTATAATTTCCAATGGTTTTCGGAATCAGTACCGGTAAATCAATGGATTGAGTACTCAAATCGTATAGCCGGCGAGTGTTACTGCTAAGCTTTCAGTCAATGGACTCTGCACCCACATGATTTAAACTCATTCGTCTAAACAACATATTT
This sequence comes from Meconema thalassinum, assembly GCA_946902985.2. Classification (NCBI taxonomy): domain Eukaryota; kingdom Metazoa; phylum Arthropoda; class Insecta; order Orthoptera; family Tettigoniidae; genus Meconema; species Meconema thalassinum. The sequence continues at coordinate 945,250,152 of OX336388.2, read as the reverse complement.
GTGGAATTTCAGGTTTGTTAAATTCTAGGTTTGTTAATATGCCGCGATACAGGCTTTTCTTCTGCATTCTAATTTCATAAATCTCGATTTTTGTAAGAAGTGTGCTACCGTATTTGCAAATACTGTTGCTGTAACATGCTGCAATTATCAGTTGTCGTCTAAAATCTTAAAACTATTGAACATTAATTCTCTTACGGTTTTCTTTTATCATTTCGCAAGGTGTTCGGAAACAGTAAATCAATGGATTCAGTACTCTAATCGTATAACCGGTGACTGTTACGTTGTTTAAACCTTAAAACTATTAAACGTTAGCTCATTTACAGTTCTTTCTTCTATCATTTCCCATGGTTTTCAGAATCAGTAGGCTAAATCAATGGATTGGGTACTCAAATCGTATAACCGGCGAGTGTCACTGCTAAGATTTCAATCAGTGGACTCAGCACACACGTGATTTAAGCTCATTCGTCTAAACAATGGATTTACTAAATTCCAGGTTCGTTAATATCCCGCGATACTGTTTTTTCTTCTGCATTCTAATTCCATAAATATAGATTTTTGTAAGAATTGTGCTTTTTGCAAATACTGTTGCTCTAACATGCTGCAATTACGAGTTGTCGTCTAGAACCTTAAAACTATTGAACGATAATTCTCTTACAGTTTTTCTTCTATCTGGTTTTCAGAATCAGTAAATCAATGGATTGGGTCTTTTTATTCTGCATTCTAATTCCATAAATATCAATTTTTGTAAGAAGTGTGTTATTTTTGCAAATACTCTTGCTGTATCACGCTACAATATGAGTTGTCGTCTAAAACCTTAAAACAATCATCAACATATAGACCTCATAAATTAGCAGTGACGAATTGCATTCTAATTTCATAAATAACAATTTTTATAAGAAGTGTGTTATTTGCAAATACTGTTGCTGTAACATGCTGCAATTATGAGTTGCCGTCTAAAACCTTAACAAGAAGTTCCGTGAAGAACTATACAGCCTACTTTTCATTCCAATGATTATTCTACAGTATATGAACCTATCTAGAATAATGACGAAATTAAGTTGGTAATATCGAAATATCTAATTAGTTCAAAATATACCTGGTATAATGTAGCCTAATAGAGCACTAGAGTTGGCAGCCCTGGTGACTGAATATATTCTTAGTTCCACCTCTTAAGGTACAGAATAAAAAATTTGGTTGAAGTCCAATGGACGTTACATGAAGTTAGACACTGGATCTATCAGCACGCGTAAAAGCATGTTGCCAACAATACCATGCGTGTGCTGGTCAGAAATAATCTGAATTATTATGATATCTTGTTGTGCCAATTTTGTATGAAATCCATTTGTTAGTATAGAAGTTACATGTATTTTAAAATTGGACATATCAGCAGGCATAGAATCATGTTGGCAGCACTGCCTTGTATTAATTACTCCAAATTAATCAAGAATGTCAGGTGCTATACGTGTGCAAAGTATAGAGCTGTTGGCTTGCATACTTTCTGATATATTGATATTAGGGTAAAAAGAATATAGACAGCATTTATTAACAGTTGGCAGCCCTGATTGCTCTTAACAATACTTATAGTCATATCTGTTATGGTACACATATCACATACGAAATTTGGTTGAAATCCAACTGATAGTATAGAAGTTACATGTATTTAAAAATGGGTACTATCAGCAGGCTTAGAATCATGTTGGTAGAACTGACGTATATAAGCTACTCCAAATTAATCTAAAATGTCAGAATATACGTGTGCATAGTTTAAAGCTGTTGGCTTGCATACTTTCTGATATATTGGTATTTGGATTTAAAAAAATAGAGAGAGCAATTATTAACAGTTGGCAGCCCTGGTGGCTCTTAAGAATACGCTCAGTCATATCTGTTTATGTACAGATATTACATACAAAATTTGGTTGAAATCCAATTGATAGTGTAGAAGTTATATGCATTTAAACATTGGACCTATCAGAAGGCTTAAAATTATTTTGGCAACACTGCCATGGTTGGCCTCCTGGAAATTAATCTGAAATAGTATTATCTACATGTGTGCCAATTTTGGAATAGCTCCCATGCATACCTTGCAAGATATCCAACATGGAGCTCAAATTTCTAGTGCGTTTTTTCAGCAGTTGGTAGCACTGACATCATTTTCAAATATGGACGTGAGCTATTCCGGTGCACATCTTTACTCATACTAAATTTGGTTTTGATTGCTGCAGCCGTTTAGGAGTTGATAGGGGGGACACACACACAGCCAGACAGACAGAAGGACAGACAGACAGACAGACACACACACACATTTTCCCGGATCGATCTCATAAGTCTACTTTTTCCTCATTTTTGCAAAATGTGAAAAGTAGGCTAAAAATGTTGAACGTTAATTCTCTTACAGTTTTTCTTCTATCATTTCGCATGGATTTCAGAAACAGTAAATCAATGGATTGAGTACTCAAATCGTACTCAAATCTTATAATTTTATAAATATCGAAAAACCGGTGAGTGTTATGACGATCCAATTTTCAGTAATTGTCTTCTTGGGTTAGGGAACGTACAACTTGGAATTCTGACTGAAATGTATCGAATAACCGGTGAGTGTTACGGCTAAGCTGTCATTCAATGGACTCAGCACACAAATGGCATTAACAGTGACGAATTGCATTCTAATTTCATAAATATCAAAGAAAGAAACCAGCCACAGCACGCTCTCATGCTGACGCTCCACTCGGGAAAGCGAATGCACCCCTGTAGGTAACGTGCAAAGGAGTTTAGCGCTGAGCGCTCCCACACAGGACCGGGAAAGCTGCCCTGCAGGCAGTGTGCGAAGGAGTTTAACGCTGATCGTTGCACTTAGGAACAAGGAAGCCTCACTATAAGCGGGGCGTGAAGAAGTTATCCAACGAGGGCTGTCCTGATAAGGGAGAAAGAGGCTCCTCAGCCAACAAGATAAAGCAGGAAAGCTTGACCAAGATGCTTTCAGCCCGGAGTGCACCCAGAAGCAACAAAAAGGAAATCTGCCCGATATGTCAGAGGCAATGCACTAATGAGGACAGTACAATCGAATGCGATAGGTGCAGAGAAAAGACCCACGAGAACTGTACTGGCCTCATTGGTCAGGAAGTCAAAGACCTTGAAATAAAGAACAGGAAACTGATATGGCTCTGTGAAACATGTAAACCTGAGGCACTGGACATGAATAAACCCTGTAGGGTGGTAATAGCTGCCCTTACCGAAAAGGTCGAGGACCTAACACAATACATCAAAACCCGACTTCAGGAAAACATGGAAAATGAGATCAAAGAAGCAGTATACAATGCTTACAGAAAGAAACCAGCCACAGCACGCTCTCATGCTGACGCTCCACACAAGAAAGCGAAAGCACCCCTGTAGGTAACGTGCAAAGGAGTTTAGCGCTGATCGTTGCAATTAGGAACAAGGAAGCCTCACTGTAAGCGGGGCATGAAGAAGTTTTCTAACGAGGGCTGTCCTGATAAGGGAGAAAGAGGCTCCTCAGCCAACAAGATAAAGCAGGAAATCTTGACCAAGATGCTTTCATAAATATTGAATAACTGGTGAGTGTTATGATGATCGAATTTTCAGTGATTGCCTTCTTACGTTGGAGAACGTACAGCTTGGAATTCGAACTGAAATGAAAATGGTGTTCTATAATAATCATTTGGTTGAAATAAAAACATAACAAACTTTCTCCTTAAGTCACTCATTACAAACTTATTGGGGAAAGTATGACTTATGAACATGCGAGATTTCTCGCACGGGTCCGCTAGTCTATATATTTAAAACACTAAGCTGTTTTTTGTACACACGAGATTGTGAAAACGACTTAACCGATTGGCTTCGTAAGACATTCTAACGAAAGCTCTTGGCATGCAGATTTGCAGAGTTTCTTTAAAAGGAAAATATATGTTACGGTATATTTTTAAATGATTAAAGAAATATGTAATATTTGACACTCCCGCGCATGCGCACAATGGCCTTTCTCAACAAGGAAAATGGCGATTCCGGTCGCGTCTAACTGAGATCTTTGTTTATGAGAATTAAAAAAGGGTCTCCAATAATGTTAATTATGTTTTTACAATATGCATTGAATTAGAATTATATTAAATAAACCACGAATTGAAGTACTTAAACTGCAGGTTGAGCGTGTATACTGGTTAGATAGCTTAATATTGAAGCGGCCCATAGTTGTCTGGATGGTCAAGGGGATAAGGTTACTGCCTAGAAATATGTATTATGCATGATCGAGAGGGTTCGATTCCCACCTCGGATACGTTTTTTTATTTTCGTTTTCTGCCTTCCTACGATTGGTATTACATTTTAAAAACATATTTCACTCTTATCATTCCCGTCAAGTAACGAATTCATTGTTGCCATCCTTTGCATGGTCGAGAGGGTTCGATTCCCACCTCGGATACGTTCTTTTATTTTCATTTTCTTCCTACCTACGGTTGGTATTACATTGTAGAGACATATTTCACTTTTTTCATTCCCGTAAACTAACGAATTCTCTGTTGCCATCCTTTGCATGGTCGAGAGGGTTCGATTCCCACCTCGGATACGTTCTTTTATTTTCATTTTCTTCCTTCCTACGATTGGTATTATATTGTAGAGACATATTACACTTTTTTCATTCCCGTAAAGTAACGAATTCTCTGTTGCCATCCTTTGCATGGTCGAGAAGGTTCGATTCCCATCTCGGATATGTTTTTTTTTTTGTTTTCTTCCTTCCTACGATTGGTATTACATTGTAGAAATGTATTTCACTTTTATCATTCCCGTAAAGTAACGAATTCTCTGTTGCCATCTATATATTTAAAACACTAAGCTGTTTTTTGTACACACGAGATTGTGAAAACGACTTAACCGATTGGCTTCGTAAGACATTCTAACGAAAGCTCTTGGCATGCAGATTTTCAGAGTTTCTTTAAAAGGAAAATATATGTTACGGTATATTTTTAAATGATTAAAGAAATATGTAATATTTGACACTCCCGCGCATGCGCACAATGGCCTTTCTCAACAAGGAAAATGGCGATTCCGGTCGCGTCTAACTGAGATCTTTGTTTATGAGAATTAAAAAAGGGTCTCCAATAATGTTAATTATGTTTTTACAATATGCATTGAATTAGAATTATATTAAATAAACCACGAATTGAAGTACTTAAACTGCAGGTTGAGCGTGTATACTGGTTAGATAGCTTAATATTGAAGCGGCCCATAGTTGTCTGGATGGTCAAGGGGATAAGGTTACTGCCTAGAAATATGTATTATGCATGATCGAGAGGGTTCGATTCCCACCTCGGATATGTTTTTTTATTTTCGTTTTCTGCCTTCCTACGATTGGTATTACATTTTAAAAACATATTTCACTTTTATCATTCCCGTCAAGTAACGAATTCATTGTTGCCATCCTTTGCATGGTCGAGAGGGTTCGATTTCCACCTCGGATACGTTCTTTTATTTTCATTTTCTTCCTACCTACGGTTGGTATTACATTGTAGAGACATATTTCACTTTTTTCATTCCCGTAAACTAACGAATTCTCTGTTGCCATCCTTTGCATGGTCGAGAGGGTTCGATTCCCACCTCGGATACGTTCTTTTATTTTCATTTTCTTCCTTCCTACGATTGGTATTATATTGTAGAGACATATTACACTTTTTTCATTCCCGTAAAGTAACGAATTCTCTGTTGCCATCCTTTGCATGGTCGAGAGGGTTCGATTCCCATCTCGGATATGTTTTTTTTTGTTTTCTTCCTTCCTACGATTGGTATTACATTGTAGAAATGTATTTCACTTTTATCATTCCCGTAAAGTAACGAATTCTCTGTTGCCATCTATATATTTAAAACACTAAGCTGTTTTTTGTACACACGAGATTGTGAAAACGACTTAACCGATTGGCTTCGTAAGACATTCTAACGAAAGCTCTTGGCATGCAGATTTGCAGAGTTTCTTTAAAAGGAAAATATATGTTACGGTATATTTTTAAATGATTAAAGAAATATGTAATATTTGACACTCCCGCGCATGCGCACAATGGCCTTTCTCAACAAGGAAAATGGCGATTCCGGTCGCGTCTAACTGAGATCTTTGTTTATGAGAATTAAAAAAGGGTCTCCAATAATGTTAATTATGTTTTTACAATATGCATTGAATTAGAATTATATTAAATAAACCACGAATTGAAGTACTTAAACTGCAGGTTGAGCGTGTATACTGGTTAGATAGCTTAATATTGAAGCGGCCCATAGTTGTCTGGATGGTCAAGGGGATAAGGTTACTGCCTAGAAATATGTATTATGCATGATCGAGAGGGTTCGATTCCCACCTCGGATATGTTTTTATATTTTCGTTTTCTGCCTTCCTACGATTGGTATTACATTTTAAAAACATATTTCACTTTTATCATTCCCGTCAAGTAACGAATTCATTGTTGCCATCCTTTGCATGGTCGAGAGGGTTCGATTCCCACCTCGGATACGTTCTTTTATTTTCATTTTCTTCCTACCTACGGTTGGTATTACATTGTAGAGACATATTTCACTTTTTTCATTCCCGTAAACTAACGAATTCTCTGTTGCCATCCTTTGCATGGTCGAGAGGGTTCGATTCCCACCTCGGATACGTTCTTTTATTTTCATTTTCTTCCTTCCTACGATTGGTATTATATTGTAGAGACATATTACACTTTTTTCATTCCCGTAAAGTAACGAATTCTCTGTTGCCATCCTTTGCATGGTCGAGAGGGTTCGATTCCCATCTCGGATATGTTTTTTTTTGTTTTCTTCCTTCCTACGATTGGTATTACATTGTAGAAATGTATTTCACTTTTATCATTCCCGTAAAGTAACGAATTCTCTGTTGCCATCTATATATTTAAAACACTAAGCTGTTTTTTGTACACACGAGATTGTGAAAACGACTTAACCGATTGGCTTCGTAAGACATTCTAACGAAAGCTCTTGGCATGCAGATTTGCAGAGTTTCTTTAAAAGGAAAATATATGTTACGGTATATTTTTAAATGATTAAAGAAATATGTAATATTTGACACTCCCGCGCATGCGCACAATGCCCTTTCTCAACAAGGAAAATGGCGATTCCGGCCGCGTCTAACTGAGATCTTTGTTTATGAGAATTAAAAAAGGGTCTCCAATAATGTTAATTATGTTTTTACAATATGCATTGAATTAGAATTATATTAAATAAACCACGAATTGAAGTACTTAAACTGCAGGTTGAGCGTGTATACTGGTTAGATAGCTTAATATTGAAGCGGCCCATAGTTGTCTGGATGGTCAAGGGGATAAGGTTACTGCCTAGAAATATGTATTATGCATGATCGAGAGGGTTCGATTCCCACCTCGGATATGTTTTTTTATTTTCGTTTTCTGCCTTCCTACGATTGGTATTACATTTTAAAAACATATTTCACTTTTATCATTCCCGTCAAGTAACGAATTCATTGTTGCCATCCTTTGCATGGTCGAGAGGGTTCGATTCCCACCTCGGATACGTTCTTTTATTTTCATTTTCTTCCTACCTACGGTTGGTATTACATTGTAGAGACATATTTCACTTTTTTCATTCCCGTAAACTAACGAATTCTCTGTTGCCATCCTTTGCATGGTCGAGAGGGTTCGATTCCCACCTCGGATACGTTCTTTTATTTTCATTTTCTTCCTTCCTACGATTGGTATTATATTGTAGAGACATATTACACTTTTTTCATTCCCGTAAAGTAACGAATTCTCTGTTGCCATCCTTTGCATGGTCGAGAAGGTTCGATTCCCATCTCGGATATGTTTTTTTTTGTTTTCTTCCTTCCTACGATTGGTATTACATTGTAGAAATGTATTTCACTTTTATCATTCCCGTAAAGTAACGAATTCTCTGTTGCCATCTATATATTTAAAACACTAAGCTGTTTTTTGTACACACGAGATTGTGAAAACGACTTAACCGATTGGCTTCGTAAGACATTCTAACGAAAGCTCTTGGCATGCAGATTTGCAGAGTTTCTTTAAAAGGAAAATATATGTTACGGTATATTTTTAAATGATTAAAGAAATATGTAATATTTGACACTCCCGCGCATGCGCACAATGGCCTTTCTCAACAAGGAAAATGGCGATTCCGGTCGCGTCTAACTGAGATCTTTGTTTATGAGAATTAAAAAAGGGTCTCCAATAATGTTAATTATGTTTTTACAATATGCATTGAATTAGAATTATATTAAATAAACCACGAATTGAAGTACTTAAACTGCAGGTTGAGCGTGTATACTGGTTAGATAGCTTAATATTGAAGCGGCCCATAGTTGTCTGGATGGTCAAGGGGATAAGGTTACTGCCTAGAAATATGTATTATGCATGATCGAGAGGGTTCGATTCCCACCTCGGATATGTTTTTTTATTTTCGTTTTCTGCCTTCCTACGATTGGTATTACATTTTAAAAACATATTTCACTCTTATCATTCCCGTCAAGTAACGAATTCATTGTTGCCATCCTTTGCATGGTCGAGAGGGTTCGATTCCCACCTCGGATACGTTCTTTTATTTTCATTTTCTTCCTACCTACGGTTGGTATTACATTGTAGAGACATATTTCACTTTTTTCATTCCCGTAAACTAACGAATTCTCTGTTGCCATCCTTTGCATGGTCGAGAGGGTTCGATTCCCACCTCGGATACGTTCTTTTATTTTCATTTTCTTCCTTCCTACGATTGGTATTATATTGTAGAGACATATTACACTTTTTTCATTCCCGTAAAGTAACGAATTCTCTGTTGCCATCCTTTGCATGGTCGAGAAGGTTCGATTCCCATCTCGGATATGTTTTTTTTTTGTTTTCTTCCTTCCTACGATTGGTATTACATTGTAGAAATGTATTTCACTTTTATCATTCCCGTAAAGTAACGAATTCTCTGTTGCCATCTATATATTTAAAACACTAAGCTGTTTTTTGTACACACGAGATTGTGAAAACGACTTAACCGATTGGCTTCGTAAGACATTCTAACGAAAGCTCTTGGCATGCAGATTTGCAGAGTTTCTTTAAAAGGAAAATATATGTTACGGTATATTTTTAAATGATTAAAGAAATATGTAATATTTGACACTCCCGCGCATGCGCACAATGGCCTTTCTCAACAAGGAAAATGGCGATTCCGGTCGCGTCTAACTGAGATCTTTGTTTATGAGAATTAAAAAAGGGTCTCCAATAATGTTAATTATGTTTTTACAATATGCATTGAATTAGAATTATATTAAATAAACCACGAATTGAAGTACTTAAACTGCAGGTTGAGCGTGTATACTGGTTAGATAGCTTAATATTGAAGCGGCCCATAGTTGTCTGGATGGTCAAGGGGATAAGGTTACTGCCTAGAAATATGTATTATGCATGATCGAGAGGGTTCGATTCCCACCTCGGATATGTTTTTTTATTTTCGTTTTCTGCCTTCCTACGATTGGTATTACATTTTAAAAACATATTTCACTTTTATCATTCCCGTCAAGTAACGAATTCATTGTTGCCATCCTTTGCATGGTCGAGAGGGTTCGATTTCCACCTCGGATACGTTCTTTTATTTTCATTTTCTTCCTACCTACGGTTGGTATTACATTGTAGAGACATATTTCACTTTTTTCATTCCCGTAAACTAACGAATTCTCTGTTGCCATCCTTTGCATGGTCGAGAGGGTTCGATTCCCACCTCGGATACGTTCTTTTATTTTCATTTTCTTCCTTCCTACGATTGGTATTATATTGTAGAGACATATTACACTTTTTTCATTCCCGTAAAGTAACGAATTCTCTGTTGCCATCCTTCGCATGGTCGAGAGGGTTCGATTCCCATCTCGGATATGTTTTTTTTGTTTTCTTCCTTCCTACGATTGGTATTACATTGTAGAAATGTATTTCACTTTTATCATTCCCGTAAAGTAACGAATTCTCTGTTGCCATCTATATATTTAAAACACTAAGCTGTTTTTTGTACACACGAGATTGTGAAAACGACTTAACCGATTGGCTTCGTAAGACATTCTAACGAAAGCTCTTGGCATGCAGATTTGCAGAGTTTCTTTAAAAGGAAAATATATGTTACGGTATATTTTTAAATGATTAAAGAAATATGTAATATTTGACACTCCCGCGCATGCGCACAATGGCCTTTCTCAACAAGGAAAATGGCGATTCCGGTCGCGTCTAACTGAGATCTTTGTTTATGAGAATTAAAAAAGGGTCTCCAATAATGTTAATTATGTTTTTACAATATGCATTGAATTAGAATTATATTAAATAAACCACGAATTGAAGTACTTAATCTGCAGGTTGAGCGTGTATACTGGTTAGATAGCTTAATATTGAAGAGGCCCATAGTTGTCTGGATGGTCAAGGGGATAAGGTTACTGCCTAGAAATATGTATTATGCATGATCGGGAGGGTTCGATTCCCACCTCGGATATGTTTTTTTATTTTCGTTTTCTGCCTTCCTACGATTGGTATTACATTTTAAAAACATATTTCACTTTTATCATTCCCGTCAAGTAACGAATTCATTGTTGCCATCCTTTGCATGGTCGAGAGGGTTCGATTCCCACCTCGGATACGTTCTTTTATTTTCATTTTCTTCCTATCTACGGTTGGTATTACATTGTAGAGACATATTTCACTTTTTTCATTCCCGTAAACTAACGAATTCTCTGTTGCCATCCTTTGCATGGTCGAGAGGGTTCGATTCCCACCTCGGATACGTTCTTTTATTTTCATTTTATTCCTTCCTACGATTGGTATTATATTGTAGAGACATATTACACTTTTTTCATTCCCGTAAAGTAACGAATTCTCTGTTGCCATCCTTTGCATGGTCGAGAGGGTTCGATTCCCATCTCGGATATGTTTTTTTTTGTTTTCTTCCTTCCTACGATTGGTATTACATTGTAGAAATGTATTTCACTTTTATCATTCCCGTAAAGTAACGAATTCTCTGTTGCCATCTATATATTTAAAACACTAAGCTGTTTTTTGTACACACGAGATTGTGAAAACGACTTAACCGATTGGCTTCGTAAGACATTCTAACGAAAGCTCTTGGCATGCAGATTTTCAGAGTTTCTTTAAAAGGAAAATATATGTTACGGTATATTTTTAAATGATTAAAGAAATATGTAATATTTGACACTCCCGCGCATGCGCACAATGGCCTTTCTCAACAAGGAAAATGGCGATTCCGGTCGCGTCTAACTGAGATCTTTGTTTATGAGAATTAAAAAAGGGTCTCCAATAATGTTAATTATGTTTTTACAATATGCATTGAATTAGAATTATATTAAATAAACCACGAATTGAAGTACTTAAACTGCAGGTTGAGCGTGTATACTGGTTAGATAGCTTAATATTGAAGCGGCCCATAGTTGTCTGGATGGTCAAGGGGATAAGGTTACTGCCTAGAAATATGTATTATGCATGATCGAGAGGGTTCGATTCCCACCTCGGATATGTTTTTTTATTTTCGTTTTCTGCCTTCCTACGATTGGTATTACATTTTAAAAACATATTTCACTTTTATCATTCCCGTCAAGTAACGAATTCATTGTTGCCATCCTTTGCATGGTCGAGAGGGTTCGATTCCCACCTCGGATACGTTCTTTTATTTTCATTTTCTTCCTACCTACGGTTGGTATTACATTGTAGAGACATATTTCACTTTTTTCATTCCCGTAAACTAACGAATTCTCTGTTGCCATCCTTTGCATGGTCGAGAGGGTTCGATTCCCACCTCGGATACGTTCTTTTATTTTCATTTTCTTCCTTCCTACGATTGGTATTATATTGTAGAGACATATTACACTTTTTTCATTCCCGTAAAGTAACGAATTCTCTGTTGCCATCCTTTGCATGGTCGAGAGGGTTCGATTCCCATCTCGGATATGTTTTTTTTTGTTTTCTTCCTTCCTACGATTGGTATTACATTGTAGAAATGTATTTCACTTTTATCATTCCCGTAAAGTAACGAATTCTCTGTTGCCATCTATATATTTAAAACACTAAGCTGTTTTTTGTACACACGAGATTGTGAAAACGACTTAACCGATTGGCTTCGTAAGACATTCTAACGAAAGCTCTTGGCATGCAGATTTGCAGAGTTTCTTTAAAAGGAAAATATATGTTACGGTATATTTTTAAATGATTAAAGAAATATGTAATATTTGACACTCCCGCGCATGCGCACAATGGCCTTTCTCAACAAGGGAAATGGCGATTCCGGTCGCGTCTAACTGAGATCTTTGTTTATGAGAATTAAAAAAGGGTCTCCAATAATGTTAATTATGTTTTTACAATATGCATTGAATTAGAATTATATTAAATAAACCACGAATTGAAGTACTTAAACTGCAGGTTGAGCGTGTATACTGGTTAGATAGCTTAATATTGAAGCGGCCCATATTTGTCTGGATGGTCAAGGGGATAAGGTTACTGCCTAGAAATATGTATTATGCATGATCGAGAGGGTTCGATTCCCACCTCGGATATGTTTTTTTATTTTCGTTTTCTGCCTTCCTACGATTGGTATTACATTTTAAAAACATATTTCACTTTTATCATTCCCGTCAAGTAACGAATTCATTGTTGCCATCCTTTGCATGGTCGAGAGGGTTCGATTCCCACCTCGGATACGTTCTTTTATTTTCATTTTCTTCCTACCTACGGTTGGTATTACATTGTAGAGACATATTTCACTTTTTTCATTCCCGTAAACTAACGAATTCTCTGTTGCCATCCTTTGCATGGTCGAGAGGGTTCGATTCCCACCTCGGATACGTTCTTTTATTTTCATTTTCTTCCTTCCTACGATTGGTATTATATTGTAGAGACATATTACACTTTTTTCATTCCCGTAAAGTAACGAATTCTCTGTTGCCATCCTTTGCATGGTCGAGAAGGTTCGATTCCCATCTCGGATATGTTTTTTTTTGTTTTCTTCCTTCCTACGATTGGTATTACATTGTAGAAATGTATTTCACTTTTATCATTCCCGTAAAGTAACGAATTCTCTGTTGCCATCTATCTATATATTTAAAACACTAAGCTGTTTTTTGTACACACGAGATTGTGAAAACGACTTAACCGATTGGCTTCGTAAGACATTCTAACGAAAGCTCTTGGCATGCAGATTTGCAGAGTTTCTTTAAAAGGAAAATATATGTTACGGTATATTTTTAAATGATTAAAGAAATATGTAATATTTGACACTCCCGCGCATGCGCACAATGGCCTTTCTCAACAAGGAAAATGGCGATTCCGGTCGCGTCTAACTGAGATCTTTGTTTATGAGAATTAAAAAAGGGTCTCCAATAATGTTAATTATGTTTTTACAATATGCATTGAATTAGAATTATATTAAATAAACCACGAATTGAAGTACTTAAACTGCAGGTTGAGCGTGTATACTGGTTAGATAGCTTAATATTGAAGCGGCCCATAGTTGTCTGGATGGTCAAGGGGATAAGGTTACTGCCTAGAAATATGTATTATGTATGATCGAGAGGGTTCGATTCCCACCTCGGATATGTTTTTTTATTTTCGTTTTCTGCCTTCCTACGATTGGTATTACATTTTAAAAACATATTTCACTCTTATCATTCCCGTCAAGTAACGAATTCATTGTTGCCATCCTTTGCATGGTCGAGAGGGTTCGATTCCCACCTCGGATACGTTCTTTTATTTTCATTTTCTTCCTACCTACGGTTGGTATTACATTGTAGAGACATATTTCACTTTTTTCATTCCCGTAAACTAACGAATTCTCTGTTGCCATCCTTTGCATGGTCGAGAGGGTTCGATTCCCACCTCGGATACGTTCTTTTATTTTCATTTTCTTCCTTCCTACGATTGGTATTATATTGTGGAGACATATTACACTTTTTTCATTCCCGTAAAGTAACGAATTCTCTGTTGCCATCCTTTGCATGGTCGAGAAGGTTCGATTCCCATCTCGGATATGTTTTTTTTTTGTTTTCTTCCTTCCTACGATTGGTATTACATTGTAGAAATGTATTTCACTTTTATCATTCCCGTAAAGTAACGAATTCTCTGTTGCCATCTATATATTTAAAACACTAAGCTGTTTTTTGTACACACGAGATTGTGAAAACGACTTAACCGATTGGCTTCGTAAGACATTCTAACGAAAGCTCTTGGCATGCAGATTTGCAGAGTTTCTTTAAAAGGAAAATATATGTTACGGTATATTTTTAAATGATTAAAGAAATATGTAATATTTGACACTCCCGCGCATGCGCACAATGGCCTTTCTCAACAAGGAAAATGGCGATTCCGGTCGCGTCTAACTGAGATCTTTGTTTATGAGAATTAAAAAAGGGTCTCCAATAATGTTAATTATGTTTTTACAATATGCATTGAATTAGAATTATATTAAATAAACCACGAATTGAAGTACTTAAACTGCAGGTTGAGCGTGTATACTGGTTAGATAGCTTAATATTGAAGCGGCCCATAGTTGTCCGGATGGTCAAGGGGATAAGGTTACTGCCTAGAAATATGTATTATGCATGATCGAGAGGGTTCGATTCCCACCTCGGATATGTTTTTTTATTTTCGTTTTCTGCCTTCCTACGATTGGTATTACATTTTAAAAACATATTTCACTCTTATCATTCCCGTCAAGTAACGAATTCATTGTTGCCATCCTTTGCATGGTCGAGAGGGTTCGATTCCCACCTCGGATACGTTCTTTTATTTTCATTTTCTTCCTACCTACGGTTGGTATTACATTGTAGAGACATATTTCACTTTTTTCATTCCCGTAAACTAACGAATTCTCTGTTGCCATCCTTTGCATGGTCGAGAGGGTTCGATTCCCACCTCGGATACGTTCTTTTATTTTCATTTTCTTCCTTCCTACGATTGGTATTATATTGTAGAGACATATTACACTTTTTTCATTCCCGTAAAGTAACGAATTCTCTGTTGCCATCCTTTGCATGGTCGAGAGGGTTCGATTCCCATCTCGGATATGTTTTTTTTTTGTTTTCTTCCTTCCTACGATTGGTATTACATTGTAGAAATGTATTTCACTTTTATCATTCCCGTAAAGTAACGAATTCTCTGTTGCCATCTATATATTTAAAACAGTAAGCTGATTTTTGTTACCGCGAGATTGACAGAACGGCTGAACCGATTTACTTCGTAATGCACTGTGACGAAAGCCCTTGATCTGTATATTTGCAGAGTGTCTTTAAAATAAACAAATATGTTACCATATATTTTTAAATTTCTAAACAAAAATGCAAAATTATTGGCCCTAGCGCATGCGCACAATCACCTCGCCTCACGACAGTCATGGCGGTTACAAGTGCATCGCTTTTCAATTTGATAGTTATTTGCAAGAAGTATAAAGGAAGGGAACATTATTTATGATGTTCCCACGATATATACAGAAATACAATTATACACAACGGAAAATGTTGAAACACTTAGTCGAGTGTTTAGGGCCTATGTAGTTAAACTGTCTTAATATTGTGTGGCAATTCCAGTGGTCTGGTAGCTCAGGTCGTAAAGGCAAGAAATCTTAATTTATGCATCGCGCAATGGAAGCTGTTCGAGTCCCACCTCCGACATGTTTTTTTATTTCTGTATTTTTATTTCTTGGTATTGCTATTCCATTGTCAAAACATATTTAAGTCTTAGCATTCCCGTAAACTAAGGAATTCGTATATTTTTAAATTAATATAGAATTCTTTCCCCTCACGCATGCGTACAATCGCGTTTGATAGTTATTTATTAGAAGTATAAAAGAAGTGAACATTTATGACGTTCCCGCGATATATACTGGAATACAAATATACACGACGGAAAATGTTGAAATATGTATACTGACAGTTAAGTGTGTAGGGCCTATGTTGTTTAACTAACTTAATATTGCGTGGTAATACCAGTGTTTCGGTAGCTCAGGTCGTAGCGTCAGAGACTCTTAATTTATGCATCGCGCAATGGGAGCTGTTCGAGTCCCGCCTCCGTCACCATTTTTTCCGAATTTTTATTTCTTGGCATTGCTATTCCATTGACAAAACATATATTACTCTTAACATTCCCGTAAACTAAGAAATTCGGTGCGATTGACATTGCCATATATATATTTAAAACACTAAGGTAATAGAAGCATACACCACTGTTACAGATTAAATAATGAATATGAAAGCCAGATACTTCTTACAGAATTCTTGAATTCCTCGGAATTTTGCTTCCACATATTCATACTCCTAATGTTCGAGCCACAGTTATGCTCCTTAGGAATCTTGACATTTCTCAAAAGCTCCTAATTGGTGCCAGATTAATTGTAAGAATTATGCATGAGAATTGCTTGGATTTGGAAATAATAAGTGCAGATAATATTGGGCAGAGAGTTCTAATCCTTCGACTTTATTTAACACCATCCGATGAAACACTTCCATTTTCGTTTAGAGCACCAATTTGCAATCGCTTGCCATACCTTATCACAATCAATAAAGCTGAAGGGGGAACTCTCGAACGTGTAGGTAACTATTTACCTCATCAAGTTTTCAGTCGTTGCCTCCGTAGCTCGCCTCTGTAGCGTAGTGGTCAGCATGGTTAGCTGCCGCCCCGTCCTGAGTTCAATTTCCGGCTCTGCCACGAACTTTGAAAAGTGGTATGAGGACTGGAACGGGGTATACTCTGCCCCGGGTGGTCCAAATGAGTAGAGGGGTTTCAATTCCCACCTCAGCCATCCTCGAAGTGGTTTTCCGTGGTTTCCCATTTC
Organism: Meconema thalassinum; assembly: GCA_946902985.2. NCBI lineage: Eukaryota > Metazoa > Arthropoda > Insecta > Orthoptera > Tettigoniidae > Meconema > Meconema thalassinum. The sequence continues at coordinate 945,233,322 of OX336388.2, read as the reverse complement.
GTCTTCGGGAAAATGCCGGGATGGTACCTACCGTAAGGCCACGGCCGCCTCCTTCCCACGTTCTTGCCTAACCCTCCCGCTCTTACCATCCCTTCATCAGGTCCCTGATCGCTTTGCAAGTGAGGCCGCCTGTGCGTAGTGCTGGTCACACACCCGAGTTGTATCCCCGACTCAGAGTCACAAGCTCCAGGACACTGCCTTTAGTGGCGGTAGAGGTGGGACCCCTCGCTTAATCCGTTGGAAAAGACAACCCTGGAGGAGAAAAAGGTTAACGCAAACGTAACGTAACGCAAGTTTTCAGTAATGGCCAGTTATATGTTGCAAAGTCGATCTTTCTCTGTAATCATACAGAGAATGCATATAAGAAAGTCCTACAGTAAATATTTTCCCAATGACCGTTATGTTTTTCACATCATCGCATTTCTTCGTTATATTCCAAAATTATAAGCGACGGTTTGCGGCCAGTTGTATTAGACCCCTCAGAGTTCTTGAATTCCTTGGAATTATAAGATATGCCTCCACATACTCTAAACGCTTGACCCATAGTTATGCTGCTTAGAAATCTGAAGGTTTCCCAAGGGCTCCTAAATGCAACCATATTGCTTGGATTTGGAAATAATAAGTGCAGTAAAAATTAGGCCAAGAGGTCTAATCCTTCGACTTGATTTAATGCCATCCGATATAACACTATAATAATTCTTTTAAGAGGCAATATTTTCCCATTCGTTTGGCATACTCTATCAAAATCAATAAAGCTCAAGGGGAAACTCTGGAACGTACAGGTCTCAATTTGCCTCATCAATTTTTCAGTCATTGCCAGCAGTATTTTGCAATGTTAAGAGTGCAATCTTTTGACGCCCTTATAGTTTCAATAGAGCCAAAAAATAATCGTACAAAGAATGTACATTAGGCCTATATAAGGAGATTCTTCAGTAAATATTTTCCCTTTGACCGTCATGTTTTGACGGGTTTCAACTAGTCTATATATTTAAAACACTAAGCTGTTTTTTGTACACACGAGATTGTGAAAACGACTTAACCGATTGGCTTCGTAAGACATTCTAACGAAAGCTCTTGGCATGCAGATTTGCAGAGTTTCTTTAAAAGGAAAATATATGTTACGGTATATTTTTAAATGATTAAAGAAATATGTAATATTTGACACTCCCGCGCATGCGCACAATGGCCTTTCTCAACAAGGAAAATGGCGATTCCGGTCGCGTCTAACTGAGATCTTTGTTTATGAGAATTAAAAAAGGGTCTCCAATAATGTTAATTATGTTTTTACAATATGCATTGAATTAGAATTATATTAAATAAACCACGAATTGAAGTACTTAAACTGCAGGTTGAGCGTGTATACTGGTTAGATAGCTTAATATTGAAGCGGCCCATAGTTGTCTGGATGGTCAAGGGGATAAGGTTACTGCCTAGAAATATGTATTATGCATGATCGAGAGGGTTCGATTCCCACCTCGGATATGTTTTTTTATTTTCGTTTTCTGCCTTCCTACGATTGGTATTACATTTTAAAAACATATTTCACTTTTATCATTCCCGTCAAGTAACGAATTCATTGTTGCCATCCTTTGCATGGTCGAGAGGGTTCGATTCCCACCTCGGATACGTTCTTTTATTTTCATTTTCTTCCTACCTACGGTTGGTATTACATTGTAGAGACATATTTCACTTTTTTCATTCCCGTAAACTAACGAATTCTCTGTTGCCATCCTTTGCATGGTCGAGAGGGTTCGATTCCCACCTCGGATACGTTCTTTTATTTTCATTTTCTTCCTTCCTACGATTGGTATTATATTGTAGAGACATATTACACTTTTTTCATTCCCGTAAAGTAACGAATTCTCTGTTGCCATCCTTTGCATGGTCGAGAAGGTTCGATTCCCATCTCGGATATGTTTTTTTTTGTTTTCTTCCTTCCTACGATTGGTATTACATTGTAGAAATGTATTTCACTTTTATCATTCCCGTAAAGTAACGAATTCTCTGTTGCCATCTATATATTTAAAACACTAAGCTGTTTTTTGTACACACGAGATTGTGAAAACGACTTAACCGATTGGCTTCGTAAGACATTCTAACGAAAGCTCTTGGCATGCAGATTTGCAGAGTTTCTTTGAAAGGAAAATATATGTTACGGTATATTTTTAAATGATTAAAGAAATATGTAATATTTGACACTCCCGCGCATGCGCACAATGGCCTTTCTCAACAAGGAAAATGGCGATTCCGGTCGCGTCTAACTGAGATCTTTGTTTATGAGAATTAAAAAAGGGTCTCCAATAATGTTAATTATGTTTTTACAATATGCATTGAATTAGAATTATATTAAATAAACCACGAATTGAAGTACTTAAACTGCAGGTTGAGCGTGTATACTGGTTAGATAGCTTAATATTGAAGCGGCCCATAGTTGTCTGGATGGTCAAGGGGATAAGGTTACTGCCTAGAAATATGTATTATGCATGATCGAGAGGGTTCGATTCCCACCTCGGATATGTTTTTTTATTTTCGTTTTCTGCATTCCTACGATTGGTATTACATTTTAAAAACATATTTCACTTTTATCATTCCCGTCAAGTAACGAATTCATTGTTGCCATCCTTTGCATGGTCGAGAGGGTTCGATTCCCACCTCGGATACGTTCTTTTATTTTCATTTTCTTCCTACCTACGGTTGGTATTACATTGTAGAGACATATTTCACTTTTTTCATTCCCGTAAACTAACGAATTCTCTGTTGCCATCCTTTGCATGGTCGAGAGGGTTCGATTCCCACCTCGGATACGTTCTTTTATTTTCATTTTCTTCCTTCCTACGATTGGTATTATATTGTAGAGACATATTACACTTTTTTCATTCCCGTAAAGTAACGAATTCTCTGTTGCCATCCTTTGCATGGTCGAGAAGGTTCGATTCCCATCTCGGATATGTTTTTTTTTGTTTTCTTCCTTCCTACGATTGGTATTACATTGTAGAAATGTATTTCACTTTTATCATTCCCGTAAAGTAACGAATTCTCTGTTGCCATCTATATATTTAAAACACTAAGCTGTTTTTTGTACACACGAGATTGTGAAAACGACTTAACCGATTGGCTTCGTAAGACATTCTAACGAAAGCTCTTGGCATGCAGATTTGCAGAGTTTCTTTAAAAGGAAAATATATGTTACGGTATATTTTTAAATGATTAAAGAAATATGTAATATTTGACACTCCCGCGCATGCGCACAATGGCCTTTCTCAACAAGGAAAATGGCGATTCCGGTCGCGTCTAACTGAGATCTTTGTTTATGAGAATTAAAAAAGGGTCTCCAATAATGTTAATTATGTTTTTACAATATGCATTGAATTAGAATTATATTAAATAAACCACGAATTGAAGTACTTAAACTGCAGGTTGAGCGTGTATACTGGTTAGATAGCTTAATATTGAAGCGGCCCATAGTTGTCTGGATGGTCAAGGGGATAAGGTTACTGCCTAGAAATATGTATTATGCATGATCGAGAGGGTTCGATTCCCACCTCGGATACGTTCTTTTATTTTCATTTTCTTCCTACCTACGGTTGGTATTACATTGTAGAGACATATTTCACTTTTTTCATTCCCGTAAACTAACGAATTCTCTGTTGCCATCCTTTGCATGGTCGAGAGGGTTCGATTCCCACCTCGGATACGTTCTTTTATTTTCATTTTCTTCCTTCCTACGATTGGTATTATATTGTAGAGACATATTACACTTTTTTCATTCCCGTAAAGTAACGAATTCTCTGTTGCCATCCTTTGCATGGTCGAGAAGGTTCGATTCCCATCTCGGATATGTTTTTTTTTTGTTTTCTTCCTTCCTACGATTGGTATTACATTGTAGAAATGTATTTCACTTTTATCATTCCCGTAAAGTAACGAATTCTCTGTTGCCATCTATCTATATATTTAAAACACTAAGCTGTTTTTTGTACACACGAGATTGTGAAAACGACTTAACCGATTGGCTTCGTAAGACATTCTAACGAAAGCTCTTGGCATGCAGATTTGCAGAGTTTCTTTAAAAGGAAAATATATGTTACGGTATATTTTTAAATGATTAAAGAAATATGTAATATTTGACACTCCCGCGCATGCGCACAATGGCCTTTCTCAACAAGGAAAATGGCGATTCCGGTCGCGTCTAACTGAGATCTTTGTTTATGAGAATTAAAAAAGGGTCTCCAATAATGTTAATTATGTTTTTACAATATGCATTGAATTAGAATTATATTAAATAAACCACGAATTGAAGTACTTAAACTGCAGGTTGAGCGTGTATACTGGTTAGATAGCTTAATATTGAAGCGGCCCATAGTTGTCTGGATGGTCAAGGGGATAAGGTTACTGCCTAGAAATATGTATTATGCATGATCGAGAGGGTTCGATTCCCACCTCGGATATGTTTTTTTATTTTCGTTTTCTGCCTTCCTACGATTGGTATTACATTTTAAAAACATATTTCACTCTTATCATTCCCGTCAAGTAACGAATTCATTGTTGCCATCCTTTGCATGGTCGAGAGGGTTCGATTCCCACCTCGGATACGTTCTTTTATTTTCATTTTCTTCCTACCTACGGTTGGTATTACATTGTAGAGACATATTTCACTTTTTTCATTCCCGTAAACTAACGAATTCTCTGTTGCCATCCTTTGCATGGTCGAGAGGGTTCGATTCCCACCTCGGATACGTTCTTTTATTTTCATTTTCTTCCTTCCTACGATTGGTATTATATTGTAGAGACATATTACACTTTTTTCATTCCCGTAAAGTAACGAATTCTCTGTTGCCATCCTTTGCATGGTCGAGAAGGTTCGATTCCCATCTCGGATATGTTTTTTTTTTGTTTTCTTCCTTCCTACGATTGGTATTACATTGTAGAAATGTATTTCACTTTTATCATTCCCGTAAAGTAACGAATTCTCTGTTGCCATCTATATATTTAAAACACTAAGCTGTTTTTTGTACACACGAGATTGTGAAAACGACTTAACCGATTGGCTTCGTAAGACATTCTAACGAAAGCTCTTGGCATGCAGATTTGCAGAGTTTCTTTAAAAGGAAAATATATGTTACGGTATATTTTTAAATGATTAAAGAAATATGTAATATTTGACACTCCCGCGCATGCGCACAATGGCCTTTCTCAACAAGGAAAATGGCGATTCCGGTCGCGTCTAACTGAGATCTTTGTTTATGAGAATTAAAAAAGGGTCTCCAATAATGTTAATTATGTTTTTACAATATGCATTGAATTAGAATTATATTAAATAAACCACGAATTGAAGTACTTAAACTGCAGGTTGAGCGTGTATACTGGTTAGATAGCTTAATATTGAAGCGGCCCATAGTTGTCCGGATGGTCAAGGGGATAAGGTTACTGCCTAGAAATATGTATTATGCATGATCGAGAGGGTTCGATTCCCACCTCGGATATGTTTTTTTATTTTCGTTTTCTGCCTTCCTACGATTGGTATTACATTTTAAAAACATATTTCACTCTTATCATTCCCGTCAAGTAACGAATTCATTGTTGCCATCCTTTGCATGGTCGAGAGGGTTCGATTCCCACCTCGGATACGTTCTTTTATTTTCATTTTCTTCCTACCTACGGTTGGTATTACATTGTAGAGACATATTTCACTTTTTTCATTCCCGTAAACTAACGAATTCTCTGTTGCCATCCTTTGCATGGTCGAGAGGGTTCGATTCCCACCTCGGATACGTTCTTTTATTTTCATTTTCTTCCTTCCTACGATTGGTATTATATTGTAGAGACATATTACACTTTTTTCATTCCCGTAAAGTAACGAATTCTCTGTTGCCATCCTTTGCATGGTCGAGAAGGTTCGATTCCCATCTCGGATATGTTTTTTTTTTTGTTTTCTTCCTTCCTACGATTGGTATTACATTGTAGAAATGTATTTCACTTTTATCATTCCCGTAAAGTAACGAATTCTCTGTTGCCATCTATATATTTAAAACACTAAGCTGTTTTTTGTACACACGAGATTGTGAAAACGACTTAACCGATTGGCTTCGTAAGACATTCTAACGAAAGCTCTTGGCATGCAGATTTGCAGAGTTTCTTTAAAAGGAAAATATATGTTACGGTATATTTTTAAATGATTAAAGAAATATGTAATATTTGACACTCCCGCGCATGCGCACAATGGCCTTTCTCAACAAGGAAAATGGCGATTCCGGTCGCGTCTAACTGAGATCTTTGTTTATGAGAATTAAAAAAGGGTCTCCAATAATGTTAATTATGTTTTTACAATATGCATTGAATTAGAATTATATTAAATAAACCACGAATTGAAGTACTTAAACTGCAGGTTGAGCGTGTATACTGGTTAGATAGCTTAATATTGAAGCGGCCCATAGTTGTCTGGATGGTCAAGGGGATAAGGTTACTGCCTAGAAATATGTATTATGCATGATCGAGAGGGTTCGATTCCCACCTCGGATATGTTTTTTTATTTTCGTTTTCTGCCTTCCTACGATTGGTATTACATTTTAAAAACATATTTCACTTTTATCATTCCCGTCAAGTAACGAATTCATTGTTGCCATCCTTTGCATGGTCGAGAGGGTTCGATTCCCACCTCGGATACGTTCTTTTATTTTCATTTTCTTCCTACCTACGGTTGGTATTACATTGTAGAGACATATTTCACTTTTTTCATTCCCGTAAACTAACGAATTCTCTGTTGCCATCCTTTGCATGGTCGAGAGGGTTCGATTCCCACCTCGGATACGTTCTTTTATTTTCATTTTCTTCCTTCCTACGATTGGTATTATATTGTAGAGACATATTACACTTTTTTCATTCCCGTAAAGTAACGAATTCTCTGTTGCCATCCTTTGCATGGTCGAGAAGGTTCGATTCCCATCTCGGATATGTTTTTTTTGTTTTCTTCCTTCCTACGATTGGTATTACATTGTAGAAATGTATTTCACTTTTATCATTCCCGTAAAGTAACGAATTCTCTGTTGCCATCTATATATTTAAAACACTAAGCTGTTTTTTGTACACACGAGATTGTGAAAACGACTTAACCGATTGGCTTCGTAAGACATTCTAACGAAAGCTCTTGGCATGCAGATTTGCAGAGTTTCTTTGAAAGGAAAATATATGTTACGGTATATTTTTAAATGATTAAAGAAATATGTAATATTTGACACTCCCGCGCATGCGCACAATGGCCTTTCTCAACAAGGAAAATGGCGATTCCGGTCGCGTCTAACTGAGATCTTTGTTTATGAGAATTAAAAAAGGGTCTCCAATAATGTTAATTATGTTTTTACAATATGCATTGAATTAGAATTATATTAAATAAACCACGAATTGAAGTACTTAAACTGCAGGTTGAGCGTGTATACTGGTTAGATAGCTTAATATTGAAGCGGCCCATAGTTGTCTGGATGGTCAAGGGGATAAGGTTACTGCCTAGAAATATGTATTATGCATGATCGAGAGGGTTCGATTCCCACCTCGGATATGTTTTTTTATTTTCGTTTTCTGCCTTCCTACGATTGGTATTACATTTTAAAAACATATTTCACTTTTATCATTCCCGTCAAGTAACGAATTCATTGTTGCCATCCTTTGCATGGTCGAGAGGGTTCGATTCCCACCTCGGATGCGTTCTTTTATTTTCATTTTCTTCCTACCTACGGTTGGTATTACATTGTAGAGACATATTTCACTTTTTTCATTCCCGTAAACTAACGAATTCTCTGTTGCCATCCTTTGCATGGTCGAGAGGGTTCGATTCCCACCTCGGATACGTTCTTTTATTTTCATTTTCTTCCTTCCTACGATTGGTATTATATTGTAGAGACATATTACACTTTTTTCATTCCCGTAAAGTAACGAATTCTCTGTTGCCATCCTTTGCATGGTCGAGAGGGTTCGATTCCCATCTCGGATATGTTTTTTTTTGTTTTCTTCCTTCCTACGATTGGTATTACATTGTAGAAATGTATTTCACTTTTATCATTCCCGTAAAGTAACGAATTCTCTGTTGCCATCTATATATTTAAAACACTAAGCTGTTTTTTGTACACACGAGATTGTGAAAACGACTTAACCGATTGGCTTCGTAAGACATTCTAACGAAAGCTCTTGGCATGCAGATTTGCAGAGTTTCTTTAAAAGGAAAATATATGTTACGGTATATTTTTAAATGATTAAAGAAATATGTAATATTTGACACTCCCGCGCATGCGCACAATGGCCTTTCTCAACAAGGAAAATGGCGATTCCGGTGGCGTCTAACTGAGATCTTTGTTTATGAGAATTAAAAAAGGGTCTCCAATAATGTTAATTATGTTTTTACAATATGCATTGAATTAGAATTATATTAAATAAACCACGAATTGAAGTACTTAAACTGCAGGTTGAGCGTGTATACTGGTTAGATAGCTTAATATTGAAGCGGCCCATAGTTGTCTGGATGGTCAAGGGGATAAGGTTACTGCCTAGAAATATGTATTATGCATGATCGAGAGGGTTCGATTCCCACCTCGGATATGTTTTTTTATTTTCGTTTTCTGCCTTCCTACGATTGGTATTACATTTTAAAAACATATTTCACTCTTATCATTCCCGTCAAGTAACGAATTCATTGTTGCCATCCTTTGCATGGTCGAGAGGGTTCGATTCCCACCTCGGATACGTTCTTTTATTTTCATTTTCTTCCTACCTACGGTTGGTATTACATTGTAGAAATGTATTTCACTTTTTTCATTCCCGTAAACTAACGAATTCTCTGTTGCCATCCTTTGCATGGTCGAGAGGGTTCGATTCCCACCTCGGATACGTTCTTTTATTTTCATTTTCTTCCTTCCTACGATTGGTATTATATTGTAGAGACATATTACACTTTTTTCATTCCCGTAAAGTAACGAATTCTCTGTTGCCATCCTTTGCATGGTCGAGAAGGTTCGATTCCCATCTCGGATATGTTTTTTTTTTGTTTTCTTCCTTCCTACGATTGGTATTACATTGTAGAAATGTATTTCACTTTTATCATTCCCGTAAAGTAACGAATTCTCTGTTGCCATCTATATATTTAAAACACTAAGCTGTTTTTTGTACACACGAGATTGTGAAAACGACTTAACCGATTGGCTTCGTAAGACATTCTAACGAAAGCTCTTGGCATGCAGATTTGCAGAGTTTCTTTAAAAGGAAAATATATGTTACGGTATATTTTTAAATGATTAAAGAAATATGTAATATTTGACACTCCCGCGCATGCGCACAATGGCCTTTCTCAACAAGGAAAATGGCGATTCCGGTCGCGTCTAACTGAGATCTTTGTTTATGAGAATTAAAAAAGGGTCTCCAATAATGTTAATTATGTTTTTACAATATGCATTGAATTAGAATTATATTAAATAAACCACGAATTGAAGTACTTAAACTGCAGGTTGAGCGTGTATACTGGTTAGATAGCTTAATATTGAAGCGGCCCATAGTTGTCTGGATGGTCAAGGGGATAAGGTTACTGCCTAGAAATATGTATTATGCATGATCGAGAGGGTTCGATTCCCACCTCGGATATTTTTTTTTTATTTTCGTTTTCTGCCTTCCTACGATTGGTATTACATTTTAAAAACATATTTCACTCTTATCATTCCCGTCAAGTAACGAATTCATTGTTGCCATCCTTTGCATGGTCGAGAGGGTTCGATTCCCACCTCGGATACGTTCTTTTATTTTCATTTTCTTCCTACCTACGGTTGGTATTACATTGTAGAGACATATTTCACTTTTTTCATTCCCGTAAACTAACGAATTCTCTGTTGCCATCCTTTGTATGGTCGAGAGGGTTCGATTCCCACCTCGGATACGTTCTTTTATTTTCATTTTCTTCCTTCCTACGATTGGTATTATATTGTAGAGACATATTACACTTTTTTCATTCCCGTAAAGTAACGAATTCTCTGTTGCCATCCTTTGCATGGTCGAGAGGGTTCGATTCCCATCTCGGATATGTTTTTTTTGTTTTCTTCCTTCCTACGATTGGTATTACATTGTAGAAATGTATTTCACTTTTATCATTCCCGTAAAGTAACGAATTCTCTGTTGCCATCTATATATTTAAAACACTAAGCTGTTTTTTGTACACACGAGATTGTGAAAACGACTTAACCGATTGGCTTCGTAAGACATTCTAACGAAAGCTCTTGGCATGCAGATTTGCAGAGTTTCTTTAAAAGGAAAATATATGTTACGGTATATTTTTAAATGATTAAAGAAATATGTAATATTTGACACTCCCGCGCATGCGCACAATGGCCTTTCTCAACAAGGAAAATGGCGATTCCGGTCGCGTCTAACTGAGATCTTTGTTTATGAGAATTAAAAAAGGGTCTCCAATAATGTTAATTATGTTTTTACAATATGCATTGAATTAGAATTATATTAAATAAACCACGAATTGAAGTACTTAAACTGCAGGTTGAGCGTGTATACTGGTTAGATAGCTTAATATTGAAGCGGCCCATAGTTGTCTGGATGGTCAAGGGGATAAGGTTACTGCCTAGAAATATGTATTATGCATGATCGAGAGGGTTCGATTCCCACCTCGGATATGTTTTTTTATTTTCGTTTTCTGCCTTCCTACGATTGGTATTACATTTTAAAAACATATTTCACTTTTATCATTCCCGTCAAGTAACGAATTCATTGTTGCCATCCTTTGCATGGTCGAGAGGGTTCGATTCCCACCTCGGATACGTTCTTTTATTTTCATTTTCTTCCTACCTACGGTTGGTATTACATTGTAGAGACATATTTCACTTTTTTCATTCCCGTAAACTAACGAATTCTCTGTTGCCATCCTTTGCATGGTCGAGAGGGTTCGATTCCCACCTCGGATACGTTCTTTTATTTTCATTTTCTTCCTTCCTACGATTGGTATTATATTGTAGAGACATATTACACTTTTTTCATTCCCGTAAAGTAACGAATTCTCTGTTGCCATCCTTTGCATGGTCGAGAAGGTTCGATTCCCATCTCGGATATGTTTTTTTTTTGTTTTCTTCCTTCCTACGATTGGTATTACATTGTAGAAATGTATTTCACTTTTATCATTCCCGTAAAGTAACGAATTCTCTGTTGCCATCTATATATTTAAAACACTAAGCTGTTTTTTGTACACACGAGATTGTGAAAACGACTTAACCGATTGGCTTCGTAAGACATTCTAACGAAAGCTCTTGGCATGCAGATTTGCAGAGTTTCTTTAAAAGGAAAATATATGTTACGGTATATTTTTAAATGATTAAAAAAATATGTAATATTTGACACTCCCGCGCATGCGCACAATGGCCTTTCTCAACAAGGAAAATGGCGATTCCGGTCGCGTCTAACTGAGATCCTTGTTTATGAGAATTAAAAAAGGGTCTCCAATAATGTTAATTATGTTTTTACAATATGCATTGAATTAGAATTATATTAAATAAACCACGAATTGAAGTACTTAAACTGCAGGTTGAGCGTGTATACTGGTTAGATAGCTTAATATTGAAGCGGCCCATAGTTGTCTGGATGGTCAAGGGGATAAGGTTACTGCCTAGAAATATGTATTATGCATGATCGAGAGGGTTCGATTCCCACCTCGGATATGTTTTTTTATTTTCGTTTTCTGCCTTCCTACGATTGGTATTACATTTTAAAAACATATTTCACTTTTATCATTCCCGTCAAGTAACGAATTCATTGTTGCCATCCTTTGCATGGTCGAGAGGGTTCGATTCCCACCTCGGATACGTTCTTTTATTTTCATTTTCTTCCTTCCTACGATTGGTATTATATTGTAGAGACATATTACACTTTTTTCATTCCCGTAAAGTAACGAATTCTCTGTTGCCATCCTTTGCATGGTCGAGAGGGTTCGATTCCCATCTCGGATATGTTTTTTTTTTGTTTTCTTCCTTCCTACGATTGGTATTACATTGTAGAAATGTATTTCACTTTTATCATTCCCGTAAAGTAACGAATTCTCTGTTGCCATCTATATATTTAAAACACTAAGCTGTTTTTTGTACACACGGGATTGTGAAAACGACTTAACCGATTGGCTTCGTAAGACATTCTAACGAAAGCTCTTGGCATGCAGATTTGCAGAGTTTCTTTAAAAGGAAAATATATGTTACGGTATATTTTTAAATGATTAAAGAAATATGTAATATTTGACACTCCCGCGCATGCGCACAATGGCCTTTCTCAACAAGGAAAATGGCGATTCCGGTGGCGTCTAACTGAGATCTTTGTTTATGAGAATTAAAAAAGGGTCTCCAATAATGTTAATTATGTTTTTACAATATGCATTGAATTAGAATTATATTAAATAAACCACGAATTGAAGTACTTAAACTGCAGGTTGAGCGTGTATACTGATTAGATAGCTTAATATTGAAGCGGCCCATAGTTGTCTGGATGGTCAAGGGGATAAGGTTACTGCCTAGAAATATGTATTATGCATGATCGAGAGGGTTCGATTCCCACCTCGGATATGTTTTTTTATTTTCGTTTTCTGCCTTCCTACGATTGGTATTACATTTTAAAAACATATTTCACTCTTATCATTCCCGTCAAGTAACGAATTCATTGTTGCCATCCTTTGCATGGTCGAGAGGGTTCGATTCCCACCTCGGATACGTTCTTTTATTTTCATTTTCTTCCTACCTACGGATGGTATTACATTGTAGAAATGTATTTCACTTTTTTCATTCCCGTAAACTAACGAATTCTCTGTTGCCATCCTTTGCATGGTCGAGAGGGTTCGATTCCCACCTCGGATACGTTCTTTTATTTTCATTTTCTTCCTTCCTACGATTGGTATTATATTGTAGAGACATATTACACTTTTTTCATTCCCGTAAAGTAACGAATTCTCTGTTGCCATCCTTTGCATGGTCGAGAAGGTTCGATTCCCATCTCGGATATGTTTTTTTTTTGTTTTCTTCCTTCCTACGATTGGTATTACATTGTAGAAATGTATTTCACTTTTATCATTCCCGTAAAGTAACGAATTCTCTGTTGCCATCTATATATTTAAAACACTAAGCTGTTTTTTGTACACACGAGATTGTGAAAACGACTTAACCGATTGGCTTCGTAAGACATTCTAACGAAAGCTCTTGGCATGCAGATTTGCCGAGTTTCTTTAAAAGGAAAATATATGTTACGGTATATTTTTAAATGATTAAAGAAATATGTAATATTTGACACTCCCGCGCATGCGCACAATGGCCTTTCTCAACAAGGAAAATGGCGATTCCGGTCGCGTCTAACTGAGATCTTTGTTTATGAGAATTAAAAAAGGGTCTCCAATAATGTTAATTATGTTTTTACAATATGCATTGAATTAGAATTATATTAAATAAACCACGAATTGAAGTACTTAAACTGCAGGTTGAGCGTGTATACTGGTTAGATAGCTTAATATTGAAGCGGCCCATAGTTGTCTGGATGGTCAAGGGGATAAGGTTACTGCCTAGAAATATGTATTATGCATGATCGAGAGGGTTCGATTCCCACCTCGGATATGTTTTTTTATTTTCGTTTTCTGCCTTCCTACGATTGGTATTACATTTTAAAAACATATTTCACTTTTATCATTCCCGTCAAGTAACGAATTCATTGTTGCCATCCTTTGCATGGTCGAGAGGGTTCGATTCCCACCTCGGATACGTTCTTTTATTTTCATTTTCTTCCTACCTACGGTTGGTATTACATTGTAGAGACATATTTCACTTTTTTCATTCCCGTAAACTAACGAATTCTCTGTTGCCATCCTTTGCATGGTCGAGAGGGTTCGATTCCCACCTCGGATACGTTCTTTTATTTTCATTTTCTTCCTTCCTACGATTGGTATTATATTGTAGAGACATATTACACTTTTTTCATTCCCGTAAAGTAACGAATTCTCTGTTGCCATCCTTTGCATGGTCGAGAGGGTTCGATTCCCATCTCGGATATGTTTTTTTGTTTTGTTTTCTTCCTTCCTACGATTGGTATTACATTGTAGAAATGTATTTCACTTTTATCATTCCCGTAAAGTAACGAATTCTCTGTTGCCATCTATATATTTAAAACACTAAGCTGTTTTTTGTACACACGAGATTGTGAAAACGACTTAACCGATTGGCTTCGTAAGACATTCTAACGAAAGCTCTTGGCATGCAGATTTGCAGAGTTTCTTTAAAAGGAAAATATATGTTACGGTATATTTTTAAATGATTAAAGAAATATGTAATATTTGACACTCCCGCGCATGCGCACAATGGCCTTTCTCAACAAGGAAAATGGCGATTCCGGTCGCGTCTAACTGAGATCTTTGTTTATGAGAATTAAAAAAGGGTCTCCAATAATGTTAATTATGTTTTTACAATATGCATTGAATTAGAATTATATTAAATAAACCACGAATTGAAGTACTTAAACTGCAGGTTGAGCGTGTATACTGGTTAGATAGCTTAATATTGAAGCGGCCCATAGTTGTCTGGATGGTCAAGGGGATAAGGTTACTGCCTAGAAATATGTATTATGCATGATCGAGAGGGTTCGATTCCCACCTCGGATATGTTTTTTTATTTTCGTTTTCTGCCTTCCTACGATTGGTATTACATTTTAAAAACATATTTCACTTTTATCATTCCCGTCAAGTAACGAATTCATTGTTGCCATCCTTTGCATGGTCGAGAGGGTTCGATTCCCACCTCGGATACGTTCTTTTATTTTCATTTTCTTCCTACCTACGGTTGGTATTACATTGTAGAGACATATTTCACTTTTTTCATTCCCGTAAACTAACGAATTCTCTGTTGCCATCCTTTGCATGGTCGAGAGGGTTCGATTCCCACCTCGGATACGTTCTTTTATTTTCATTTTCTTCCTTCCTACGATTGGTATTATATTGTAGAGACATATTACACTTTTTTCATTCCCGTAAAGTAACGAATTCTCTGTTGCCATCCTTTGCATGGTCGAGAGGGTTCGATTCCCATCTCGGATATGTTTTTTTTTTGTTTTCTTCCTTCCTACGATTGGTATTACATTGTAGAAATGTATTTCACTTTTATCATTCCCGTAAAGTAACGAATTCTCTGTTGCCATCTATCTATATATTTAAAACACTAAGCTGTTTTTTGTACACACGAGATTGTGAAAACGACTTAACCGATTGGCTTCGTAAGACATTCTAACGAAAGCTCTTGGCATGCAGATTTGCAGAGTTTCTTTAAAAGGAAAATATATGTTACGGTATATTTTTAAATGATTAAAGAAATATGTAATATTTGACACTCCCGCGCATGCGCACAATGGCCTTTCTCAACAAGGAAAATGGCGATTCCGGTCGCGTCTAACTGAGATCTTTGTTTATGAGAATTAAAAAAGGGTCTCCAATAATGTTAATTATGTTTTTACAATATGCATTGAATTAGAATTATATTAAATAAACCACGAATTGAAGTACTTAAACTGCAGGTTGAGCGTGTATACTGGTTAGATAGCTTAATATTGAAGCGGCCCAGAGTTGTCTGGATGGTCAAGGGGATAAGGTTACTGCCTAGAAATATGTATTATGCATGATCGAGAGGGTTCGATTCCCACCTCGGATATGTTTTTTTATTTTCGTTTTCTGCCTTCCTACGATTGGTATTACATTTTAAAAACATATTTCACTTTTATCATTCCCGTCAAGTAACGAATTCATTGTTGCCATCCTTTGCATGGTCGAGAGGGTTCGATTCCCACCTCGGATACGTTCTTTTATTTTCATTTTCTTCCTACCTACGGTTGGTATTACATTGTAGAGACATATTTCACTTTTTTCATTCCCGTAAACTAACGAATTCTCTGTTGCCATCCTTTGCATGGTCGAGAGGGTTCGATTCCCACCTCGGATACGTTCTTTTATTTTCATTTTCTTCCTTCCTACGATTGGTATTATATTGTAGAGACATATTACACTTTTTTCATTCCCGTAAAGTCACGAATTCTCTGTTGCCATCCTTTGTATGGTCGAGAGGGTTCGATTCCCATCTCGGATATGTTTTTTTTTGTTTTCTTCCTTCCTACGATTGGTATTACATTGTAGAAATGTATTTCACTTTTATCATTCCCGTAAAGTAACGAATTCTCTGTTGCCATCTATCTATATATTTAAAACACTAAGCTGTTTTTTGTACACACGAGATTGTGAAAACGACTTAACCGATTGGCTTCGTAAGACATTCTAACGAAAGCTCTTGGCATGCAGATTTGCAGAGTTTCTTTAAAAGGAAAATATATGTTACGGTATATTTTTAAATGATTAAAGAAATATGTAATATTTGACACTCCCGCGCATGCGCACAATGGCCTTTCTCAACAAGGAAAATGGCGATTCCGGTCGCGTCTAACTGAGATCTTTGTTTATGAGAATTAAAAAAGGGTCTCCAATAATGTTAATTATGTTTTTACAATATGCATTGAATTAGAATTATATTAAATAAACCACGAATTGAAGTACTTAAACTGCAGGTTGAGCGTGTATACTGGTTAGATAGCTTAATATTGAAGCCGCCCATAGTTGTCTGGATGGTCAAGGGGATAAGGTTACTGCCTAGAAATATGTATTATGCATGATCGAGAGGGTTCGATTCCCACCTCGGATATGTTTTTTTATTTTCGTTTTCTGCCTTCCTACGATTGGTATTACATTTTAAAAACATATTTCACTTTTATCATTCCCGTAAAGTAACGAATTCATTGTTGCCATCCTTTGCATGGTCGAGAGGGTTCGATTCCCACCTCGGATACGTTCTTTTATTTTCATTTTCTTCCTACCTACGGTTGGTATTACATTGTAGAGACATATTTCACTTTTTTCATTCCCGTAAACTAACGAATTCTCTGTTGCCATCCTTTGCATGGTCGAGAGGGTTCGATTCCCACCTCGGATACGTTCTTTTATTTTCATTTTCTTCCTTCCTACGATTGGTATTATATTGTAGAGACATATTACACTTTTTTCATTCCCGTAAAGTAACGAATTCTCTGTTGCCATCCTTTGCATGGTCGAGAGGGTTCGATTCCCATCTCGGATATGTTTTTTTTCTTGTTTTCTTCCTTCCTACGATTGGTATTACATTGTAGAAATGTATTTCACTTTTATCATTCCCGTAAAGTAACGAATTCTCTGTTGCCATCTATATATTTAAAACACTAAGCTGTTTTTTGTACACACGAGATTGTGAAAACGACTTAACCGATTGGCTTCGTAAGACATTCTAACGAAAGCTCTTGGCATGCAGATTTGCAGAGTTTCTTTAAAAGGAAAATATATGTTACGGTATATTTTTAAATGATTAAAGAAATATGTAATATTTGACACTCCCGCGCATGCGCACAATGGCCTTTCTCAACAAGGAAAATGGCGATTCCGGTCGCGTCTAACTGAGATCTTTGTTTATGAGAATTAAAAAAGGGTCTCCAATAATGTTAATTATGTTTTTACAATATGCATTGAATTAGAATTATATTAAATAAACCACGAATTGAAGTACTTAAACTGCAGGTTGAGCGTGTATACTAGTTAGATAGCTTAATATTGAAGCGGCCCATAGTTGTCTGGATGGTCAAGGGGATAAGGTTACTGCCTAGAAATATGTATTATGCATGATCGAGAGGGTTCGATTCCCACCTCGGATATGTTTTTTTTTTTTCGTTTTCTGCCTTCCTACGATTGGTATTACATTTTAAAAACATATTTCACTTTTATCATTCCCGTCAAGTAACGAATTCATTGTTGCCATCCTTTGCATGGTCGAGAGGGTTCGATTCCCACCTCGGATACGTTCTTTTATTTTCATTTTCTTCCTACCTACGGTTGGTATTACATTGTAGAGACATATTTCACTTTTTTCATTCCCGTAAACTAACGAATTCTCTGTTGCCATCCTTTGCATGGTCGAGAGGGTTCGATTCCCACCTCGGATACGTTCTTTTATTTTCATTTTCTTCCTTCCTACGATTGGTATTATATTGTAGAGACATATTACACTTTTTTCATTCCCGTAAAGTAACGAATTCTCTGTTGCCATCCTTTGCATGGTCGAGAGGGTTCGATTCCCATCTCGGATATGTTTTTTTTGTTTTCTTCCTTCCTACGATTGGTATTACATTGTAGAAATGTATTTCACTTTTATCATTCCCGTAAAGTAACGAATTCTCTGTTGCCATCTATATATTTAAAACACTAGGCTGTTTTTTGTACACACGAGATTGTGAAAACGACTTAACCGATTGGCTTCGTAAGACATTCTAACGAAAGCTCTTGGCATGCAGATTTTCAGAGTTTCTTTAAAAGGAAAATATATGTTACGGTATATTTTTAAATGATTAAAGAAATATGTAATATTTGACACTCCCGCGCATGCGCACAATGGCCTTTCTCAACAAGGAAAATGGCGATTCCGGTCGCGTCTAACTGAGATCTTTGTTTATGAGAATTAAAAAAGGGTCTCCAATAATGTTAATTATGTTTTTACAATATGCATTGAATTAGAATTATATTAAATAAACCACGAATTGAAGTACTTAAACTGCAGGTTGAGCGTGTATACTGGTTAGATAGCTTAATATTGAAGCGGCCCATAGTTGTCTGGATGGTCAAGGGGATAAGGTTACTGCCTAGAAATATGTATTATACATGATCGAGAGGGTTCGATTCCCACCTCGGATATGTTTTTTTATTTTCGTTTTCTGCCTTCCTACGATTGGTATTACATTTTAAAAACATATTTCACTTTTATCATTCCCGTCAAGTAACGAATTCATTGTTGCCATCCTTTGCATGGTCGAGAGGGTTCGATTCCCACCTCGGATACGTTCTTTTATTTTCATTTTCTTCCTACCTACGGTTGGTATTACATTGTAGAGACATATTTCACTTTTTTCATTCCCGTAAACTAACGAATTCTCTGTTGCCATCCTTTGCATGGTCGAGAGGGTTCGATTCCCACCTCGGATACGTTCTTTTATTTTCATTTTCTTCCTTCCTACGATTGGTATTATATTGTAGAGACATATTACACTTTTTTCATTCCCGTAAAGTAACGAATTCTCTGTTGCCATCCTTTGCATGGTCGAGAGGGTTCGATTCCCATCTCGGATATGTTTTTTTTTTTGTTTTCTTCCTTCCTACGATTGGTATTACATTGTAGAAATGTATTTCACTTTTATCATTCCCGTAAAGTAACGAATTCTCTGTTGCCATCTATATATTTAAAACACTAAGCTGTTTTTTGTACACACGAGATTGTGAAAACGACTTAACCGATTGGCTTCGTAAGACATTCTAACGAAAGCTCTTGGCATGCAGATTTTCAGAGTTTCTTTAAAAGGAAAATATATGTTACGGTATATTTTTAAATGATTAAAGAAATATGTAATATTTGACACTCCCGCGCATGCGCACAAAGGCCTTTCTCAACAAGGAAAATGGCGATTCCGGTCGCGTCTAACTGAGATCTTTGTTTATGAGAATTAAAAAAGGGTCTCCAATAATGTTAATTATGTTTTTACAATATGCATTGAATTAGAATTATATTAAATAAACCACGAATTGAAGTACTTAAACTGCAGGTTGAGCGTGTATACTGGTTAGATAGCTTAATATTGAAGCGGCCCATAGTTGTCTGGATGGTCAAGGGGATAAGGTTACTGCCTAGAAATATGTATTACGCATGATCGAGAGGGTTCGATTCCCACCTCGGATCTGTTTTTTTATTTTCTTTTTCTGCCTTCCTTCGATTGGTATTACATTTTAAAAACATATTTCACTTTTATCATTCCCGTCAAGTAACGAATTCATTGTTGCCATCCTTTGCATGGTCGAGAGGGTTCGATTCCCACCTCGGATACGTTCTTTTATTTTCATTTTCTTCCTACCTACGGTTGGTATTACATTGTAGAGACATATTTCACTTTTTTCATTCCCGTAAACTAACGAATTCTCTGTTGCCATCCTTTGCATGGTCGAGAGGGTTCGATTCCCACCTCGGATACGTTCTTTTATTTTCATTTTCTTCCTTCCTACGATTGGTATTATATTGTAGAGACATATTACACTTTTTTCATTCCCGTAAAGTAACGAATTCTCTGTTGCCATCCTTTGCATGGTCGAGAAGGTTCGATTCCCATCTCGGATATGTTTTTTTTTGTTTTCTTCCTTCCTACGATTGGTATTACATTGTAGAAATGTATTTCACTTTTATCATTCCCGTAAAGTAACGAATTCTCTGTTGCCATCTATATATTTAAAACACTAAGCTGTTTTTTGTACACACGAGATTGTGAAAACGACTTAACCGATTGGCTTCGTAAGACATTCTAACGAAAGCTCTTGGCATGCAGATTTTCAGAGTTTCTTTAAAAGGAAAATATATGTTACGGTATATTTTTAAATGATTAAAGAAATATGTAATATTTGACACTCCCGCGCATGCGCACAATGGCCTTTCTCAACAAGGAAAATGGCGATTCCGGTCGCGTCTAACTGAGATCTTTGTTTATGAGAATTAAAAAAGGGTCTCCAATAATGTTAATTATGTTTTTACAATATGCATTGAATTAGAATTATATTAAATAAACCACGAATTGAAGTACTTAAACTGCAGGTTGAGCGTGTATACTGGTTAGATAGCTTAATATTGAAGCGGCCCATAGTTAACGAAAGCTCTTGGCATGCAGATTTGCAGAGTTTCTTTAAAAGGAAAATATATGTTACGGTATATTTTTAAATGATTAAAGAAATATGTAATATTTGACACTCCCGCGCATGCGCACAATGGCCTTTCTCAACAAGGAAAATGGCGATTCCGGTCGCGTCTAACTGAGATCTTTGTTTATGAGAATTAAAAAAGGGTCTCCAATAATGTTAATTATGTTTTTACAATATGCATTGAATTAGAATTATATTAAATAAACCACGAATTGAAGTACTTAAACTGCAGGTTGAGCGTGTATACTGGTTAGATAGCTTAATATTGAAGCGGCCCATAGTTGTCTGGATGGTCAAGGGGATAAGGTTACTGCCTAGAAATATGTATTATGCATGATCGAGAGGGTTCGATTCCCACCTCGGATATGTTTTTTTATTTTCGTTTTCTGCCTTCCTACGATTGGTATTACATTTTAAAAACATATTTCACTTTTATCATTCCCGTCAAGTAACGAATTCATTGTTGCCATCCTTTGCATGGTCGAGAGGGTTCGATTCCCACCTCGGATACGTTCTTTTATTTTCATTTTCTTCCTACCTACGGTTGGTATTACATTGTAGAGACATATTTCACTTTTTTCATTCCCGTAAACTAACGAATTCTCTGTTGCCATCCTTTGCATGGTCGAGAGGGTTCGATTCCCACCTCGGATACGTTCTTTTATTTTCATTTTCTTCCTTCCTACGATTGGTATTATATTGTAGAGACATATTACACTTTTTTCATTCCCGTAAAGTAACGAATTCTCTGTTGCCATCCTTTGCATGGTCGAGAGGGTTCGATTCCCATCTCGGATATGTTTTTTTTTGTTTTCTTCCTTCCTACGATTGGTATTACATTGTAGAAATGTATTTCACTTTTATCATTCCCGTAAAGTAACGAATTCTCTGTTGCCATCTATATATTTAAAACACTAAGCTGTTTTTTGTACACACGAGATTGTGAAAACGACTTAACCGATTGGCTTCGTAAGACATTCCAACGAAAGCTCTTGGCATGCAGATTTGCAGAGTTTCTTTAAAAGGAAAATATATGTTACGGTATATTTTTAAATGATTAAAGAAATATGTAATATTTGACACTCCCGCGCATGCGCACAATGGCCTTTCTCAACAAGGAAAATGGCGATTCCGGTCGCGTCTAACTGAGATCTTTGTTTATGAGAATTAAAAAAGGGTCTCCAATAATGTTAATTATGTTTTTACAATATGCATTGAATTAGAATTATATTAAATAAACCACGAATTGAAGTACTTAAACTGCAGGTTGAGCGTGTATACTGGTTAGATAGCTTAATATTGAAGCGGCCCATAGTTGTCTGGATGGTCAAGGGGATAAGGTTACTGCCTAGAAATATGTATTATGCATGATCGAGAGGGTTCGATTCCCACCTCGGATATGTTTTTTTATTTTCGTTTTCTGCCTTCCTACGATTGGTATTACATTTTAAAAACATATTTCACTTTTATCATTCCCGTCAAGTAACGAATTCATTGTTGTCATCCTTTGCATGGTCGAGAGGGTTCGATTCCCACCTCGGATACGTTCTTTTATTTTCATTTTCTTCCTACCTACGGTTGGTATTACATTGTAGAGACATATTTCACTTTTTTCATTCCCGTAAACTAACGAATTCTCTGTTGCCATCCTTTGCATGGTCGAGAGGGTTCGATTCCCACCTCGGATACGTTCTTTTATTTTCATTTTATTCCTTCCTACGATTGGTATTATATTGTAGAGACATATTACACTTTTTTCATTCCCGTAAAGTAACGAATTCTCTGTTGCCATCCTTTGCATGGTCGAGAGGGTTCGATTCCCATCTCGGATATGTTTTTTTTTTGTTTTCTTCCTTCCTACGATTGGTATTACATTGTAGAAATGTATTTCACTTTTATCATTCCCGTAAAGTAACGAATTCTCTGTTGCCATCTATCTATATATTTAAAACACTAAGCTGTTTTTTGTACACACGAGATTGTGAAAACGACTTAACCGATTGGCTTCGTAAGACATTCTAACGAAAGCTCTTGGCATGCAGATTTTCAGAGTTTCTTTAAAAGGAAAATATATGTTACGGTATATTTTTAAATGATTAAAGAAATATGTAATATTTGACACTCCCGCGCATGCGCACAATGGCCTTTCTCAACAAGGAAAATGGCGATTCCGGTCGCGTCTAACTGAGATCTTTGTTTATGAGAATTAAAAAAGGGTCTCCAATAATGTTAATTATGTTTTTACAATATGCATTGAATTAGAATTATATTAAATAAACCACGAATTGAAGTACTTAAACTGCAGGTTGAGCGTGTATACTGGTTAGATAGCTTAATATTGAAGCGGCCCATAGTTGTCTGGATGGTCAAGGGGATAAGGTTACTGCCTAGAAATATGTATTATGCATGATCGAGAGGGTTCGATTCCCACCTCGGATATGTTTTTTTATTTTCGTTTTCTGCCTTCCTACGATTGGTATTACATTTTAAAAACATATTTCACTTTTATCATTCCCGTCAAGTAACGAATTCATTGTTGCCATCCTTTGCATGGTCGAGAGGGTTCGATTCCCACCTCGGATACGTTCTTTTATTTTCATTTTCTTCCTACCTACGGTTGGTATTACATTGTAGAGACATATTTCACTTTTTTCATTCCCGTAAACTAACGAATTCTCTGTTGCCATCCTTTGCATGGTCGAGAGGGTTCGATTCCCACCTCGGATACGTTCTTTTATTTTCATTTTCTTCCTTCCTACGATTGGTATTATATTGTAGAGACATATTACACTTTTTTCATTCCCGTAAAGTAACGAATTCTCTGTTGCCATCCTTTGCATGGTCGAGAGGGTTCGATTCCCATCTCGGATATGTTTTTTTTTGTTTTCTTCCTTCCTACGATTGGTATTACATTGTAGAAATGTATTTCACTTTTATCATTCCCGTAAAGTAACGAATTCTCTGTTGCCATCTATATATTTAAAACACTAAGCTGTTTTTTGTACACACGAGATTGTGAAAACGACTTAACCGATTGGCTTCGTAAGACATTCTAACGAAAGCTCTTGGCATGCAGATTTGCAGAGTTTCTTTAAAAGGAAAATATATGTTACGGTATATTTTTAAATGATTAAAGAAATATGTAATATTTGACACTCCCGCGCATGCGCACAATGGCCTTTCTCAACAAGGAAAATGGCGATTCCGGTCGCGTCTAACTGAGATCTTTGTTTATGAGAATTAAAAAAGGGTCTCCAATAATGTTAATTATGTTTTTACAATATGCATTGAATTAGAATTATATTAAATAAACCACGAATTGAAGTACTTAAACTGCAGGTTGAGCGTGTATACTGGTTAGATAGCTTAATATTGAAGCGGCCCATAGTTGTCTGGATGGTCAAGGGGATAAGGTCACTACCTAGAAATATGTATTATGCATGATCGAGAGGGTTCGATTCCCACCTCGGATATGTTTTTTTATTTTCGTTTTCTGCCTTCCTACGATTGGTATTACATTTTAAAAACATATTTCACTTTTATCATTCCCGTCAAGTAACGAATTCACTGTTGCCAGCCTTTGCATGGTCGAGAGGGTTCGATTCCCACCTCGGATACGTTCTTTTATTTTCAATTTCTTCCTACCTACGGTTGGTATTACATTGTAGAGACATATTTCACTTTTTTCATTCCCGTAAACTAACGAATTCTCTGTTGCCATCCTTTGCATGGTCGAGAGGGTTCGATTCCCACCTCGGATACGTTCTTTTATTTTCATTTTCTTCCTTCCTACGATTGGTATTATATTGTAGAGACATATTACACTTTTTTCATTCCCGTAAAGTAACGAATTCTCTGTTGCCATCCTTTGCATGGTCGAGAGGGTTCGATTCCCATCTCGGATATGTTTTTTTTTTGTTTTCTTCCTTCCTACGATTGGTATTACATTGTAGAAATGTATTTCACTTTTATCATTCCCGTAAAGTAACGAATTCTCTGTTGCCATCTATATATTTAAAACACTAAGCTGTTTTTTGTACACACGAGATTGTGAAAACGACTTAACCGATTGGCTTCGTAAGACATTCTAACGAAAGCTCTTGGCATGCAGATTTTCAGAGTTTCTTTAAAAGGAAAATATATGTTACGGTATATTTTTAAATGATTAAAGAAATATGTAATATTTGACACTCCCGCGCATGCGCACAATGGCCTTTCTCAACAAGGAAAATGGCGATTCCGGTCGCGTCTAACTGAGATCTTTGTTTATGAGAATTAAAAAAGGGTCTCCAATAATGTTAATTATGTTTTTACAATATGCATTGAATTAGAATTATATTAAATAAACCACGAATTGAAGTACTTAAACTGCAGGTTGAGCGTGTATACTGGTTAGATAGCTTAATATTGAAGCGGCCCATAGTTGTCTGGATGGTCAAGGGGATAAGGTTACTGCCTACAAATATGTATTATGCATGATCGAGAGGATTCGATTCCCACCTCGGATATGTTTTTTTATTTTCGTTTTCTGCCTTCCTACGATTGGTATTACATTTTAAAAACATATTTCACTTTTATCATTCCCGTCAAGTAACGAATTCATTGTTGCCATCCTTTGCATGGTCGAGAGGGTTCGATTCCCACCTCGGATACGTTCTTTTATTTTCATTTTCTTCCTACCTACGGTTGGTATTACATTGTAGAGACATATTTCACTTTTTTCATTCCCGTAAACTAACGAATTCTCTGTTGCCATCCTTTGCATGGTCGAGAGGGTTCGATTCCCACCTCGGATACGTTCTTTTATTTTCATTTTCTTCCTTCCTACGATTGGTATTATATTGTAGAGACATATTACACTTTTTTCATTCCCGTAAAGTAACGAATTCTCTGTTGCCATCCTTTGCATGGTCGAGAGGGTTCGATTCCCATCTCGGATATGTTTTTTTTTTGTTTTCTTCCTTCCTACGATTGGTATTACATTGTAGAAATGTATTTCACTTTTATCATTCCCGTAAAGTAACGAATTCTCTGTTGCCATCTATATATTTAAAACACTAAGCTGTTTTTTGTACACACGAGATTGTGAAAACGACTTAACCGATTGGCTTCGTAAGACATTCTAACGAAAGCTCTTGGCATGCAGATTTGCAGAGTTTCTTTAAAAGGAAAATATATGTTACGGTATATTTTTAAATGATTAAAGAAATATGTAATATTTGACACTCCCGCGCATGCGCACAATGGCCTTTCTCAACAAGGAAAATGGCGATTCCGGTCGCGTCTAACTGAGATCTTTGTTTATGAGAATTAAAAAAGGGTCTCCAATAATGTTAATTATGTTTTTACAATATGCATTGAATTAGAATTATATTAAATAAACCACGAATTGAAGTACTTAAACTGCAGGTTGAGCGTGTATACTGGTTAGATAGCTTAATATTGAAGCGGCCCATAGTTGTCTGGATGGTCAAGGGGATAAGGTTACTGCCTAGAAATATGTATATGGCGGCTTCGGTGGCGTAGTCGGTAGCATGCTGAGCTTCTATGCCCAAGATAGCGGGTTCAAACCCGGCCGAAGCCGTCGGATTTTTTAAGAGCGTTAAAAATCCCTCAGTATGCCTTCCTTCGGAGGGGAAGTAAAGCCGGCGGTCCCATGTCATAGATTTATGGCATGTTAAAGAACCTTCCACTAATTGCACCTGTGTGAAGCTAAATTTGATAGGTTATTGTAAACAACGCTCTTAGGTTTCTAAGTTCGTTGCCAAGAGCCGACTGCGGTGGCGTCTAGCAGCTGAGTTGTGAACTTAGCCTAGTAGTCGTTGACGGTGGCGCTTGGCGGCAAAAGTAGGAACTATTTGAAAAATTCTAAGTTGCAGTACTTAAATTAAAATGACAGATAACACACACTAATACAGTCATCACAATTAACACCGGTTATCAGACAGATTCTACACACACCCAAAGTACACGGGGCTACATGACCGCGTTGTCGCAGCCCCTAAACTTAAGAACCAACCAACCAACCAACCAACCAGAAATATGTATTATGCATGATCGAGAGGGTTCGATTCCCACCTCGGATATGTTTTTTTATTTTCGTTTTCTGCCTTCCTACGATTGGTATTACATTTTAAAAACATATTTCACTTTTATCATTCCCGTCAAGTAACGAATTCATTGTTGCCATCCTTTGCATGGTCGAGAGGGTTCGATTCCCACCTCGGATACGTTCTTTTATTTTCATTTTCTTCCTACCTACGGTTGGTATTACATTGTAGAGACATATTTCACTTTTTTCATTCCCGTAAACTAACGAATTCTCTGTTGCCATCCTTTGCATGGTCGAGAGGGTTCGATTCCCACCTCGGATACGTTCTTTTATTTTCATTTTCTTCCTTCCTACGATTGGTATTATATTGTAGAGACATATTACACTTTTTTCATTCCCGTAAAGTAACGAATTCTCTGTTGCCATCCTTTGCATGGTCGAGAGGGTTCGATTCCCATCTCGGATATGTTTTTTTTGTTTTCTTCCTTCCTACGATTGGTATTACATTGTAGAAATGTATTTCACTTTTATCATTCCCGTAAAGTAACGAATTCTCTGTTGCCATCTATATATTTAAAACACTAGGCTGTTTTTTGTACACACGAGATTGTGAAAACGACTTAACCGATTGGCTTCGTAAGACATTCTAACGAAAGCTCTTGGCATGCAGATTTTCAGAGTTTCTTTAAAAGGAAAATATATGTTACGGTATATTTTTAAATGATTAAAGAAATATGTAATATTTGACACTCCCGCGCATGCGCACAATGGCCTTTCTCAACAAGGAAAATGGCGATTCCGGTCGCGTCTAACTGAGATCTTTGTTTATGAGAATTAAAAAAGGGTCTCCAATAATGTTAACTATGTTTTTACAATATGCATTGAATTAGAATTATATTAAATAAACCACGAATTGAAGTACTTAAACTGCAGGTTGAGCGTGTATACTGGTTAGATAGCTTAATATTGAAGCGGCCCATAGTTGTCTGGATGGTCAAGGGGATAAGGTTACTGCCTAGAAATATGTATTATGCATGATCGAGAGGGTTCGATTCCCACCTCGGATATGTTTTTTTATTTTCGTTTTCTGCCTTCCTACGATTGGTATTACATTTTAAAAACATATTTCACTTTTATCATTCCCGTCAAGTAACGAATTCATTGTTGCCATCCTTTGCATGGTCGAGAGGGTTCGATTCCCACCTCGGATACGTTCTTTTATTTTCATTTTCTTCCTACCTACGGTTGGTATTACATTGTAGAGACATATTTCACTTTTTTCATTCCCGTAAACTAACGAATTCTCTGTTGCCATCCTTTGCATGGTCGAGAGGGTTCGATTCCCACCTCGGATACGTTCTTTTATTTTCATTTTCTTCCTTCCTACGATTGGTATTATATTGTAGAGACATATTACACTTTTTTCATTCCCGTAAAGTAACGAATTCTCTGTTGCCATCCTTTGCATGGTCGAGAAGGTTCGATTCCCATCTCGGATATGTTTTTTTTTGTTTTCTTCCTTCCTACGATTGGTATTACATTGTAGAAATGTATTTCACTTTTATCATTCCCGTAAAGTAACGAATTCTCTGTTGCCATCTATATATTTAAAACACTAAGCTGTTTTTTGTACACACGAGATTGTGAAAACGACTTAACCGATTGGCTTCGTAAGACATTCTAACGAAAGCTCTTGGCATGCAGATTTGCAGAGTTTCTTTGTAAGGAAAATATATGTTACGGTATATTTTTAAATGATTAAAGAAATATGTAATATTTGACACTCCCGCGCATGCGCACAATGGCCTTTCTCAACAAGGAAAATGGCGATTCCGGTCGCGTCTAACTGAGATCTTTGTTTATGAGAATTAAAAAAGGGTCTCCAATAATGTTAATTATGTTTTTACAATATGCATTGAATTAGAATTATATTAAATAAACCACGAATTGAAGTACTTAAACTGCAGGTTGAGCGTGTATACTGGTTAGATAGCTTAATATTGAAGCGGCCCATAGTTGTCTGGATGGTCAAGGGGATAAGGTTACTGCCTAGAAATATGTATTATGCATGATCGAGAGGGTTCGATTCCCACCTCGGATATGTTTTTTTATTTTCGTTTTCTGCATTCCTACGATTGGTATTACATTTTAAAAACATATTTCACTTTTATCATTCCCGTCAAGTAACGAATTCATTGTTGCCATCCTTTGCATGGTCGAGAGGGTTCGATTCCCACCTCGGATACGTTCTTTTATTTTCATTTTCTTCCTACCTACGGTTGGTATTACATTGTAGAGACATATTTCACTTTTTTCATTCCCGTAAACTAACGAATTCTCTGTTGCCATCCTTTGCATGGTCGAGAGGGTTCGATTCCCACCTCGGATACGTTCTTTTATTTTCATTTTCTTCCTTCCTACGATTGGTATTATATTGTAGAGACATATTACACTTTTTTCATTCCCGTAAAGTAACGAATTCTCTGTTGCCATCCTTTGCATGGTCGAGAGGGTTCGATTCCCATCTCGGATATGTTTTTTTTTGTTTTCTTCCTTCCTACGATTGGTATTACATTGTAGAAATGTATTTCACTTTTATCATTCCCGTAAAGTAACGAATTCTCTGTTGCCATCTATATATTTAAAACACTAAGCTGTTTTTTGTACACACGAGATTGTGAAAACGACTTAACCGATTGGCTTCGTAAGACATTCTAACGAAAGCTCTTGGCATGCAGATTTTCAGAGTTTCTTTAAAAGGAAAATATATGTTACGGTATATTTTTAAATGATTAAAGAAATATGTAATATTTGACACTCCCGCGCATGCGCACAATGGCCTTTCTCAACAAGGAAAATGGCGATTCCGGTCGCGTCTAACTGAGATCTTTGTTTATGAGAATTAAAAAAGGGTCTCCAATAATGTTAATTATGTTTTTACAATATGCATTGAATTAGAATTATATTAAATAAACCACGAATTGAAGTACTTAAACTGCAGGTTGAGCGTGTATATGGTTAGATAGCTTAATATTGAAGCGGCCCATAGTTGTCTGGATGGTCAAGGGGATAAGGTTACTGCCTAGAAATATGTATTATGCATGATCGAGAGGGTTCGATTCCCACCTCGGATATGTTTTTTTATTTTCGTTTTCTGCCTTCCTACGATTGGTATTACATTTTAAAAACATATTTCACTTTTATCATTCCCGTCAAGTAACGAATTCATTGTTGCCATCCTTTGCATGGTCGAGAGGGTTCGATTCCCACCTCGGATACGTTCTTTTATTTTCATTTTCTTCCTACCTACGGTTGGTATTACATTGTAGAGACATATTTCACTTTTTTCATTCCCGTAAACTAACGAATTCTCTGTTGCCATCCTTTGCATGGTCGAGAGGGTTCGATTCCCACCTCGGATACGTTCTTTTATTTTCATTTTCTTCCTTCCTACGATTGGTATTATATTGTAGAGACATATTACACTTTTTTCATTCCCGTAAAGTAACGAATTCTCTGTTGCCATCCTTTGCATGGTCGAGAAGGTTCGATTCCCATCTCGGATATGTTTTTTTTTGTTTTCTTCCTTCCTA
The DNA here is from genome assembly GCA_946902985.2 of Meconema thalassinum. Lineage (NCBI taxonomy): Eukaryota > Metazoa > Arthropoda > Insecta > Orthoptera > Tettigoniidae > Meconema > Meconema thalassinum. The sequence goes on along the minus strand of OX336388.2, from coordinate 945,202,841 downwards.
CGATTGGTATTACATTGTAGAAATGTATTTCACTTTTATCATTCCCGTAAAGTAACGAATTCTCTGTTGCCATCTATATATTTAAAACAGTAAGGTGATTTTTGTTATCACGAGATAGAGAGAACGACAGAACCAATTTACTTCGTAGAGCACTCTAACGACAGCTCTTGGCCTGTAGATTTGCAGAGTGTCTCTAAAATAAACAAATATATTACGGTATATTTTTTAATAAATATAGAAAATAGCAGAATTCTCGCCCCTCACGCATGCGCACAATCCGCCTGGGCTCATGACAAAATGGCGGTGAGAAGTCCATTAAAATGTAAGTTATTTAATAAGCTTCCATGTAATTGAAAACATACATTAACCAAGTTCTGAGAATACAATATAATAACAGTATGAACATATACGAATGTATATTGATTTTATTGATAATGAATTGGATTATTTTCTTCAGATAGCGGCTTTTGAAGATAGTGAATGGTTGCGTCTGCATCTAAATGTGAGTGCGCGAGTGGCTATTTGGTTAAGGCGATTGACTGTGGATCCAAGGATCGCAGGTTCGATACCAACTCTCGCTTTTTTTTTTTTTTTTTTTTTTTTTGCCACTGAAATATTGTTTTATCAAGGAGTATTAGTAAGGTTTTATGTCAGTTAAAGATACATATTTCTACACATTTTCTCAACACGTTTTATTTCCGTTTTACCATTGCATTACAGCATGTCCTCAATACGTCGTTTGAATATCTGCAATCAGTTCCAGTAACAGACAACAGATGGCAGTACCTCACCAATATAGTTCCAGTAACTGAGAGCAGATTGCGTCGATATATTTAAAACACAAGGCATGGCCTTGATGGCGAGTTTTCACGTGATAGTTAAATATTGTTTTATCAAGGATTATTAGTAACGTTTTATGTCAGTTAAAGATTCCTACATTCCCTCTCAATAAGTTTTATTTCCGTTTTACCATTGCATTACAGCATGTGGTCAAAAGAGCTAATATCTGCCATCAATTGCAGTAACTGACAACCGATGGCAGTACTTCGCCCATATAGTTTCAGTAACTAACAACAGATGGCAGCACCATTGCATCGATATATTTAAAACACAAAACATGGCGCGTTTTCAAGTGATGGAGAGTTATAGAGGGCAATTTTTAAGAAGGGAAACGTTGAAGAACATTAACTGACAGTTGAGTGTGTAGGCTATGTTGTTTATGTACTTTAATATTGCTATTTCTTCCCAATGCTTCGGTGGTCAAGTTGGTAGCATCCTAGACTAAAAGTTATAAATTATGCATCGTCGATATACTCTTAAATTATTAGTGAAAAGGTAGTTTTCCAGGCCCTGGCGCGTGTCCACAGTTGCTTTCGCCATGAGAGGCACTTGGCAAACATAATTCGTTTGAAGGGCTCCGACATCGTTGTCACTCAGCCCCACGTACTTTGGTGTGTAAGTGTAAAATTTCCTCTGATAACCCGTATTATTGTGATAGCTGCATTACTTTGTGTATTTGTAATTAAGGTGGGAAATGGCAAGGTGACGGCCGAGGCCTTAAGTTAGGAACCATCCCGGTATTTGCCTTGAGTGGAAGTGGGAAACCACGGAAAACCACATCTAAGATTGACGAGGTGGGAATCAAACCTTCCTCTTCTTAGTTATACCTCTAGAGACTGAATGTGCCCCGTTTTTGCCCTCAGACCAGAATTAAATTTCTTGGCAGAGCAGGAAATGTAACCCGGGTCTCCGAGGCGATAGCCAAGAATGGGTGGGCTTCCATGTGTTAATACGATTTTTGACATGCACGGGACATAGAATTCTAAAACAGCCTCCATTAGGGTGACTGCCGAAGTGAGTATTGAGTATATGCCTATGCTCATTCCAGTAGTTGGCGAAGTTATTCTATGTTCCCCTGCAAAATGTACTGCCATAAACTATAACAGGTGATGGAAATAGCTTATTTAGAGCAGTTTTGTACTGTTTATATCAAAATGAAGAACGTCATTCTGCGCTGCGTTTTCAAGCTATTGCCAAACATTTCGCTGGCAGGAACAATTATAAGGAATTTATTGTAAGCGACCAGTCTCATCGCATTCTCCTCACCAACCAACTTGAGTATGAGAGTCTCTGGACGGTCATGTTGAACTTCATTGTATAAGACAGTTGTTTAATGATTATTTGTTTAGAGTACTGAATCTAACTACGCAGTTGATTTCGGCAATGGAAGTATTTTTTGGCATTTAATATTTAGCGGCTCCGATATTGCAGGTCACTATAGTGTTATCGAATAATACGAAGCCACATTTAAAATCCAATATAAATAGGCCATTTCAGAAACAATTCCAGATGTTATGCAGTACAGTGTAAGGTCTTTGACGATCAAATGTAAACATTGTTCTACATTGTATTTCTCTTGCGTAAAATCTACGCGCTGTTACTTTGGCCTTTACTGTTGTGATGGTAAAATTGATCTGCTGAAATATAAAATATTTGCCAAGCTGCAACAATGCGATGATATTAATTTTAAAGTCATTGAACTTATATCCAGTAGTTCAAACACATACATCAGCGTTAACATATTGGCGAACATAATTCATTTGATGGACTCAGACATCGTCGTCACTCAGCCCCGTCTATTTTGGTGTGCGAGTGTAAACTTTTCTCTGATAACCTGTGTTAATGTGATGGCTGTGTTGATGTGTGCATTTGTAATTAATATGGGGAATGGGGAGTTAACGACCGAGGCTTTAAGTTAGGAACTATCCCGGTATTTGCCTGGAGTGGAAGTGGGAAACCACGGAAAACCAAATCCAAGATTGTTGAGATGGGAATCAAACTTTGCTCTTCTTAGTTTTGCCTCACGAGTGCGCCCCGTTCCAGTCCTCAGACCAGAATTAAATTTCTTGGCAGAGCGGGGATCGAACCTGGAATCCGGGCCAATAGCTCAGAATGTAGCCTTAAGAATGGGCTTCCCTGTGTTAATACGATCTTTGACAAGCACTGAACATATAATTCTAAAACTCCCTCCATTACTGTGGCTGGCGAAGTGAGTCTATGCTCATTCCAGTAGAGGCGAAGTGATTCTATGCTCCCTTGCATAATTTACTGTCATGGAAATACAAAGTATTGTACCTTAAACAGGTGATGGAAATTCATTATTTACAGCAATTTCATTCTGTTAATTTCAAAATGAAGATCGTCATCCTGAGTTGCGTTTGCAAGCAAATTGCAAAAATTGCAAGGATTTTATTATTGGCGATCAATCTCATCGCATTCTCATCAGTAACCAACTTGAGAATGGAAGTATTCATTGTATATGTCAATATTATTGTTTATTGATTATTTGTTTAGAGTGCATAACAATGGGTCTAACCACGCAGTTGATTTAGGCAATGGAAGTAAGTTATTATTTGCCATTTAATATTTGGCGGCTACGTTGATGCAGGCCACTATAGTGTTATATAAGATGACGTTAATTTGGCAGAAATGCTGCTATAAATAAACCCATTTGACGAAATAGAACATTAGCCGCAAACAAGTGGGAAATCGGAAAAAAATACGAAGCCACTTTTAAAATCCAATATAAATATGGCATTTCAGAAACAATTCCAGATACTATGCCGTTACAGTTTAGAGTCCTTGACGAACAAATGTAAACATTGTTCTGCACTGTATTTCTCTTGCGAGAAATCTACACTTGGTTACTTTGACCTTTGCTGTTGTAATGGTAAAATTAATCTGAATAAATATAAAATATTTGACAGGCTTTAACAATTATTTTTCACTGGAGATGATATCTCAAGGAATTTCAGAGGGACTAATCGGCAGTACAATGCTATGTCCTTCGTTTCATGGCGCAGCGGTCAAGCTGTATGCCTCTCACCAAGGCGGATCGGGTTCGATTCCCGGTCAATGCATGTGAGATTTTTGATGTGAAATGCCATGTCCTGTGGTTCGGATTCCACGTTAAACGGAGGTCCCGTGGCTTATGATCGCGAGATTAACGGTCACGTTAAACTGCAAGCTTCCTTCCTTCGTTTCATTTGGTGCCAATGTTACTGTGCCACATGCACACGGTCCACATTGTTTTAAAATTATGGAATTGCACATCATCGCATTTCTTCGTTATATTCCAAAAATATAAGCGATGGTTTGCGGCCAGTTGTATTAGACTCATCAGAGTTCTTGAATTCCTTGGAACTAAACGACTGGCCGCCACATACTCCAAACGCTTGGCCCGTTATGCTGCTTAGAAATCTGAACGTTTCCCAAGGACTCCTAAATGCAACCATATTGCTTGGATTTGGAAATAATAGGTGCAGTTAAAATTAGGCAGAGATGTCTAATCCTTCGACTTGATTTAACACCATCCGATAAAACACTATCATTTTCTTTTAAGAGGCAATATTTTCCAATTCATTTGGCATACTTTATCACAATCAATAAAGCTCAAGGGGAAACTCTGGAACGTATAGGCCTCAATTTGCCCCAACAATTTTTCAGTCATGGCCAGCAGTATTTTGCAATGTTGAGAGTGCAATCTTTTGACGCCCTCATAGTTTCAATAGAGTCAAAAAATAATCGTACAAAGAATGTACAATAGGCCTATATAAGAAAATTCTTCAGTAAATATTTTTCTATTGACCGTCATGTTTTGACGGGTTACAACTAGTCTATATATTTAAAACACTAAGCTGTTTTTTGTACACACGAGATTGTGAAAACGACTTAACCGATTGGCTTCGTAAGACATTCTAACGAAAGCTCTTGGCATGCAGATTTTCAGAGTTTCTTTAAAAGGAAAATATATGTTACGGTATATTTTTAAATGATTAAAGAAATATGTAATATTTGACACTCCCGCGCATGCGCACAATGGCCTTTCTCAACAAGGAAAATGGCGATTCCGGTCGCGTCTAACTGAGATCTTTGTTTATGAGAATTAAAAAAAGGGTCTCCAATAATGTTAATTATGTTTTTACAATATGCATTGAATTAGAATTATATTAAATAAACCACGAATTGAAGTACTTAAACTGCAGGTTGAGCGTGTATACTGGTTAGATAGCTTAATATTGAAGCGGCCCATAGTTGTCTGGATGGTCAAGGGGATAAGGTTACTGCCTAGAAATATGTATTATGCATGATCGAGAGGGTTCGATTCCCACCTCGGATATGTTTTTTTATTTTCGTTTTCTGCCTTCCTACGATTGGTATTACATTTTAAAAACATATTTCACTTTTATCATTCCCGTCAAGTAACGAATTCATTGTTGCCATCCTTTGCATGGTCGAGAGGGTTCGATTCCCACCTCGGATACGTTATTTTATTTTCATTTTCTTCCTACCTACGGTTGGTATTACATTGTAGAGACATATTTCACTTTTTTCATTCCCGTAAACTAACGAATTCTCTGTTGCCATCCTTTGCATGGTCGAGAGGGTTCGATTCCCACCTCGGATACGTTCTTTTATTTTCATTTTCTTCCTTCCTACGATTGGTATTATATTGTAGAGACATATTACACTTTTTTCATTCCCGTAAAGTAACGAATTCTCTGTTGCCATCCTTTGCATGGTCGAGAAGGTTCGATTCCCATCTCGGATATGTTTTTTTTTGTTTTCTTCCTTCCTACGATTGGTATTACATTGTAGAAATGTATTTCACTTTTATCATTCCCGTAAAGTAACGAATTCTCTGTTGCCATATATATTTAAAACACTAAGGTATTTTTTGTACACACGAGATTTTGAAAACGACTTAACCGATTGGCTTCGTATGGCATTCTAACGAAAGCTCTTGGCATGCAGATTTGCAGTGTGTCTTTAAAAGGAAAATACTGTATATGTTACGGTATATTTTTATATGTTTAAAGAAAAATGTATAATATGTGGCTATTGCGCGTTGCCACAATGGCGTTTCTTCATGAGAGAAATGGCGGATAAACGATCCACCGTATCGTAGTGTGATCTTTGTTTATGAGAATTGAAAAGGGAAATATCGCTTATGTTGTATCCCGATATATACTGGAATAGAATCATGAAATAAGGGACATATTGATGAACTATAACTGGCAGTTGAGTGCGTTTGTTGTTTACGTCACTTAATATTGCACTCTAATTTCGTTGTCTGGGTGGCTCAGCGGCTAACATTGTGGACAACGAAATTGATTATGCATCGTCGGAGGAGTTTGATTCCCACCTCAGACATGTAATTTTATTTCCCAATTATTCTGTCTTGCAATTGGTATTACATTGTCTAAACATATGTTACGTTTATTATTCCCGTAAGGTAAGGAATTCTCCATTATTTACGTTGCCAGATACTTTTAAATTATTAAATAAAAATCGGCACAATCGCTTCGCCTTGAGAGAAAATTGTCGAACATAATCCATTTGATGGACTCAGACATCGTGGTCACTCAGCGCCGTCTACTTTGTTGTGTGAGTGTAAACCTTTCTCTGATAACCTGTGTTAATGTGATGGCTGTATTGATGTGTGCAATTGTAATTAGTATGGGGAATGGAGAGTTGACGACTGAGGCTTTAAGTTAGGAACTATCCCGGTATTTGCCTGGAGTGGAAGTGGGAAACCACGGAAAACCACATCCAAGATTGTTGAGATGGGAATCAAATTTTGCTCTTCTTAGGTTTGCCTCAAGAGTGCGCCCCGTTCCTGCCCTCAGACCAGAATTAAATTTCTTGGCAGAGCAGGGATCGAACCTGGAATCTGGGGCGATAGCTCAGAATGTAGCCTTAAGACTGGGCTTCCCTGTGTTAATACGATCTTTGAAAAACACTGAACATATAATTCTAAAACTCCCTCCATTACGGTGGCTGGCGAAGTGAGTCCATGCTCATTCCAGTAGAGGGGGGCGTGGTGGCTCAGCGGTCTAGCTGTATGCCTCTCACCAAGGTGGTCCGGGTTCGATTCCCGGTCAATGCATGTGAGATTTTCGAAGTGAAATGCCATGTCCCGTGGTTCGGATTCCACGTAAAAAGGAGGTCCCGTGGCTTATGATCTCAAGATTAACGGTCACGTTAAACTACAAGCTTCCTTCCTTCATTCCAGTAGTGGCGAAGTGATTCTATGCTCCCTTGCATAATTTACTGTCATGGAAATGCAAAGTATTGTACCTTCAACAGGTGATGGAAATTGATTATTTAGAGCAGTTTCATTCTGTTTATTTCAAAATGAAGTTCGTCATCCTGAGTTGCGTTTGCAAGCAAATTGCAAAAATTGCAAGGATTTTATTATTGGCGATCAGTCTCATCGCATTCTCATCAGCAACCAACTTGAGAATGGAAGTCTCTGAACTTAGTTGTATAAGTGAATATTATTGTTTATTGATTATTTTTTTAGAGTACATAACAATGAGTATAACCACGCAGTTGATTTTGGCAATGGAAGTAAGTTATTGTTTGCTATTTAATATTTGGCTGCTGCGTTGATGCAGGCCACTATAGTATTATTTAATATGACGTTAATTTGGGGAGAAATGCTGCTATAAATAAAAAAAAAGATACGAAGCCACTTTTAAACTCCAATATGAATACGGCATTTCAGATACAATTCCAGATACTATACCGTTACAGTGTAGGGTCCTTGACGAACAAATGTAAACATTGTTCTGCACTGTATTTCTCTTGAGAGAAATCTACACTTGGTTACTTTGACCTTTGCTGTTGTAGTGGTAAAATTAATCTGACTAAATATAAAATATTTGACATGCTGCAACAATTATTTTTCACTGGAGATGATATCTCAAGGAATTTCAGAGAGACTAATCGGCAGTACAATGCTATGTCCTTCGTTTCATTTGGTGCCAATGTTACTGTGCCACACCCATACGGTCCACATTGTTTTAAGATGTATGGAGGTGCACATCATCGCATTTCTTCGTTATATTCCAAAATTATATGTGACGGTTTGCGGCCAGTTTTATTAGACTCCTCAGAGTTCTTGAATTCCTTGGAACTAAATGACTTGCCTCCACATATTCCAAACGCTTGAACCGTTATGCTGCTTAGAAATCTGAACGTTTCCCAAGGGCTCCTAAATGCAACTATATTGCTTGGATTTGGAAATAATAAGTGCAGTTAAAATTAGGCAGAGAGGTCTAATCCTTCTACTTGATTTAACAACATCCGATAAAACACTATCATTTTGTTTTAAGAGGCAATATTTTCCAATTTATTTGGCATACTCTGTCACAATCAATGAAGCTCAAGGGAAAACTCTGGAACGTATAGGTCTCAATTTGCCTCATCAATTTTTCAGTCATGGCCAGCAGTATTTTGCAATGTTGAGAGTGCAATCTTTTGACGCCCTTATAGTTTCAATAGAGCCAAAAAATAATCGTACAAAGAATATACAGTAGGCCTACATAAGAAAATTCTTCAGTAAATATTTTTCTATTGACCGTCATTTTTGACGGGTTTCAACTAGTATATATTATTTCAGTATTATAGATCCCTCCTGCGGCGCTCACAAGAGACCGATCATGATAAATGAGCATTCAAATGAAAGAGAATAGACATTAGCAGTGATAAATTGCACTCTGATTTCATAATTATCTATAATTTCTTTAAAAAATGACTTTAAAAAATGTACGAAGTGTGCGATTTTCAGATACTGTTGCTGTAGAAAAATACGCTCCATTATTTCTGTCCACTTCACAATTTGGCCACTGTGACGCCTGTTTCATGTCATTTGAACATTCTGAGGCCTTTCTTTTATCATTTTGCATGGATTTCAGAAACAGTAAATCAAAGGAATGAGTACTCAGATCGTATAATTTCATAAATATCGAATAACTGGTGAGTGTTATGATGATCCTATGTTCAGTGATTGCCTTCTTAAGTTAGGGAACGTAGAACTTGGAATTCTAACTGAAATGTAAATAGTGTTCTGTAATCATTTGGTTGAAATAAAAAATAACAACCTTTCTCCTTAAGTCTCTCAATATAAACCTATTGGGGAAAGTGCGGTTTATGAACATGCGAGATTTCTCGCACGGGTCCTCTAGTATAATAAAAATCGGTATTGCTTTGGCTCCTTATGCTGTGTGTGCCCCCTTAAGTTAGGAACCATCCCGGCGTTCACCTGGAGCAGAAGAGGGGAAACCACAGAAAGCCACTTCCAAGGTGGCTGAGATGGGAATCGAACCCAGTCCTCCTGGGCGATAGCCAAGAAGCCAGTGGTGGACAGTGTTGGAACACACTCATCTACCGAATCCGAATGCGTCTTAGTGCGCAGAACTACCGCGGTCGGTATAATGCCAATCAAGGGCGGGTGGGCGTGGTGGCGCGGCGGTCAAGCTGTTGACCTCTCACCACGGCGGACCGGGTTCGATTCCCGGTCAATGCATGTGAGATTTTCAACGTGAAATGCTTTGTCCTGTGGTTCAGATTACACGTAAAAAGGAGGTCCCGTGGCTTATGATATCGAGATTAACGGTCACGTAAAACTTCTTTCTTCCTTCTTTTAATGCTAATCGTATCAAATGTATGGAACTCTTTTAAGTCGTATTGGGTTGTTGTTGCTTATTGTAGTGACAATGCACATTTAGATATTTAGACTTTGTTGCAATGTACGAACAGAGAAATAATGTGTCTCATATCGTTTGCTTTCCGTAACGTTCTTTAACGACATAGCGTCAGGCGTTACCAATGTAGATTAATAAGTTTAGTATCACAAATCGAACTAACAATGCGTGCTACGTTGTATATCATTATCGCTTCTATTTTATTACCAGCTATTGTACCCGGCGTTGCCCGGGAGGTGTCTTTATATGTTATAGAAAGATGCATGCTATATTTCGCAGAGTAGCCTATAGCCTACTCAGTTTGCCCCTATGTGAGTTCAGAACATAGTTCTCCTCGATTCTGATGTTATTCAAGTGCAATATTAACTCAATGTAAACCTAGTCGAAAAGTACTGTGGAGTACAATAACGTAGCGGAGAATGCAACAATTCAGTTGTAAAAAGGAATGTATATACACAATTCCTCGAGAACTCAGTCTCATACCCTAATTACTCTCCTGATAGTGTTTATTTTTGATTTAATGGGGTAATTAAGACATCTTATAGCAGTGTTCAGAGTTATCTCTTATTATTTTTAAAATGCTGTTCTTGATAGGAAATAATATTTAAATTATTCAGTGATTGGAAGATAAAGTCATTACTGTGGAGTCAAATATACTTATGATTTTCAATCCCGTACAATGGCGTGGATAATGAGAAATGACGTATTCCTGTACATACAGTAAGTCACTGTGTACTATAGCTGCACATCAAGGAACAGTATTGCTGTAAAATAATTTACATGCATATTTTCTCCTTAAGAAAGCCTCCGTGGCTTAGGCGGAGGCACGCCGGCCTCTCACCGCTGGGTCCGTGGTTCAAATCCCGGTCACTCCATGTGAGATCTGTGCTGGACAAAACGGAGGCAGACAGGTTTTTCTCCGGGTACTCCGGTTTTCCCTGTCAAAATTTCATTCCAGCAACACTCTCCACTATCATTTCATTTCATCTGTCATTCATTTAATCATTGCCCCAGAGGAGTGCGTCAGGCCTCGGCAGCCGGCACAGTCCATATCCTCGCCGCTAGATGGGGGCTTCATTCATTCCATTCCTGACCCGGTCTGAGACTGGATGCAGGCTGTGGATTTTCATTTTCTCCTTAAGGCTAAATGTCCCGTTTTTTAGTTTGTAATTCTGACACCATGTAGCAGCACCAAAGTGAGGCAGATGCTTTTTTTCAGTTTTCTCGTGAATGAAAGCTCGTATTTGCGATCTGAAAACCACTATTTATACTAGACTGCAATTGAATTAATATTAATTCGATGCATTTTCAAAAAAAAATGAAAAACAAAAGAGTTACCAACAGTTTTTTATATTTCTACTTAAAATATGAAGAAAACTGGTAATACGAAAACGGAGATTTAGTTCCTGATTCCAATGCATTTTTCAGAATTAAACTTGGGAGAATTGAATCGACCACATTAGTTTGGGAATTATTGTTTAGGAAAGGGTGGGAGGGGTAGCGGCGCGGCTTCACAAGATCTCTTGCGCAAGGCGCTGACAGGGCCGAGTGAGAATGGGACGATTTGACGACAGGCAGGAGTTGTCTTCCTCTTGTCATAAATATTATAGTTCGGCAAGTTACATGTACAAGTGCCTAGGCGTGGAACAATTTCTGAGCATTAAAATTATACTGTAGTAGTGGCACGCTTAACGTTGACACGATGTGTTTGTACAGATACATTTCTTACTTCCCCAAACATTCTTATTGTTCTTGTTGATAATAATACATTGTAGGGGCTTGGGACATCTTGGTCATCAGTACCTTTGGCTGGCTGCGTGGCTCAGAGGTAACGTTCTCACTTGCTGTTCCCAAGGTTGCAGGATCGAATCCTGGTGCAGCCAGTTGGCATTTGAGGGTGCGCGAATGCGAGGGAGCCGTGTCATTAGATTTACTGGCACGTTAAAGATCCCCTTTGGGGCAAAATTCCGGCACCCCGGCATCTCTAAAAGCCGCAGTAGTTAAAGGAGACGTAAAACCAATAACGTTATTATTATTATTATTATTATTATTATTATTATTATTATTATCATCATCAGTCATGTGTAGTTGATTATGTGTGTAACTGTGTTAGAGTCAGGGATAGGGCACGTGCCCTGAGACTTCACGTACTGTACTATCTTGTCATTTACCTGGAGGGAGTGTGGAATAACCGGTGAAAACACACTCAGGATAGATGATGATAGCGCTGGATTCCTATTTGGGTAACTGTTTTAGAGTTATTTGAGGATAAACTCTCGAACAAAAATCGTATTGTTCCGACATTAGTAATGCATTGTATGGCATAATTCTTACCGCACAGAGCAGCGACTGGTTTCACTCGATGCAAAATTGAATAATGTATAGAATGATATGACTGGTTTGTAGTTAGCACGTTCTTGATATCTTAGAAAAAAAATATGGACAAGATATGTTCGTGTTCAGGTTTATTGAGAATATTCATTCTGAAAACCATCGGATGCGGACGTCCCAACTCTAGGTATCGTCTTCTAGACATAACAAACAAGACCACAAACCGTGACAAATTCAAATCAATGGAACATCGATTTATAATAGGGAAAGTGCGCACGCACATATACCTACTATTACATTTTGGTGATTCGTATGGGTCTTTGGTTCTTTTGACTCTAATTCCCCCCTTTTTTTTTCATGAGATCTGAAACGACTCCGTGAGGCCAATCACTATATCTTACTTCAATTTTCATGGAAGTAATAATAAAAGTTCATTGATGTAGGCTATTTTATTACAATAAACAAATTATGAAAATGCATACCAAGAGCAACATTATTATGTACAATTATGCATATATGTCTCTCACAAATCCAACCCCTCGTCCTCGTCGTGGGAGATGGGCAACGTAATTAAGTAGGGGATTGCCTGTAGGGGTGAAGTACAGTGGGGACTTTGTGTGCCTCAAGACCGCTACGGTAGCTGTGAAGGACCTACAGGAACCCTGAAGAAATTACGGCTAACGGGGCTCTGGTGAAACAACTGCTGCCTTGTAGTTTGGAGTTGGTTCTTCAAAGGCTAAGGGAAGAAACCCTGACAGAAAATCAGCCTGGTGCCTCAGGCTTAAGGTGACAGCCCCTCCAAGGCACTCGGAGGCAGTGGGTTAATCACTCGCTCCTCTTAAATAAACTGATTACGAAAACTGAAGCGAAATTACAAAACCGGACGGATAACCTGATGACGACTTTTGGCATGAAGAGGACTACGAAAATCGGTTTCTGGAATGTGAGGACCTTGATGGAGAAAACCAGACTGAAACAAGTGACACGGGAGATGAAGAACTATGGGCTGGATATCCTAGGATTGAGTGAAGTGAGGTGGCCAGGATTTGGTGAAATACAGACAACAGATGGAATTACATTTCTCTATTCTGAGGGCGATGATGAAGAACACAGGGATGGAGTGGGGTTGCTGCTCAACAGAAATGCAAAGAGAAGCCTTATGGAGTGGAAGCCAATTTCTAGTAGGCTCATGGTTGCTAGGTTCAAGACAAAGATCAGGAATGTGATCATCATCCAATGCTATGCGCCTACAGAACAATCGGAGCCAGAGAAGAAGGAAGAATTCTACCAAATGCTGCGAGATGTCACAAGACATACAAGTAAGAAGGACATTCTCATTGTTATGGGAGACTTCAACGCGAAGGTGGGCTCAAACAATGAAGGGTTGGAGCAGATCATGGGTAAACATGGCCTTGGTGAGCTGAATGACAATGGGGAGAAATTTACGGAATATTGCGCCAGTCAGGATTTGGTGATGGGTGGCACGGTATTTCCTCATAGGCGGTGCCACAAGGTCACCTGGGTGTCTCCTGATCAAGTCACAGAAAATCAAATTGATCACATCGCGGTGAGCAGGAGGTTCAGAAGAAGCTTGGGAGATGTTAGGAACAAGAGAGGAGCGGACGTTGGTAGTGACCATCATCTAGTGGTTGCCAACTTCCGCATGAAGATCGTCGCAGTCCACCGAAAGTTTTACACTCGGCACAACAAGTTTGATGTGGGCAAGCTTAAGAACCAGCAGAGATTGGACCAATTTAAACTGGAGCTCAGAAATAAATTCCAGGTGTTGGACTCCGAGACAGAGAAGGACGTGGAGACTGTGTGGAGCGAGGTAAAGAATATCTTCGTGGAAACCAGTGAGATGCAGCTCGGGTACAAGAACTACCTGCGGAAAGAATGGATATCCGATCAGACCTGGGACAAGATAAATTATAGGAAAGAGATTAAGGCCTAGCTCAACACCTGCAAGATTAGGCAGCAGAAGGTCTCACACAAGCAAAGTATTCAACAGCAAACAGGGAGGTAAAGAGGAGTGTACGAAAGGATCATAGGAGGTGGATTGTTGAGCAGGAGGAGAAAGCAGAAGAAGCGGCAAGAAGGGGGGACGTTAAGGAGCTCTATGGCATCACAAAGATGCTTTCGAAGAAAGGTTTTAATAAAACTAGGCCTGTGAAGAGCAAGACGGGCGAGATCCTCACGACGTGTGAACAGCAGCTGACAAGATGGAGAGAACACTTTGCGGAGATTCTTAATAGAGATAGAGGACCAGAAAGTAAGCAGCGAGGAGAAGATGAAGAGGAAGCAGAAAGTGACCCAAGCATCAGCCTCGACTCCCCAACTCGGGGCGAAATACGGACAGCGTTGAAGCAGATGAAATGCGGGAAGGCACCAGGTCTGGATAATATCCCAGCGGAAGTACTGAAAGCAGACCTGGATATTACGATCGATCTGCTGCACCCGCTGTTGGAGAAGATCTGGAAGGAGGAGAAAATACCAACCGACTGGAAGAAGGGGTTGATAGTCAAGTTGCCGAAGAAAGGGGACACCACAAACTGTAGCAACTGGAGGGGTATCACCTTGCTGTCCATTCCAAGCTAAGTGCTGGCGAGAGTCATCCTGAATCGTATAAAAGACTGCGTAGAAAAAAGGCTTCGGAAGGAACAGGCTGGATTTCGACAACATCGCAGCTGTGTGGATCTTATCAACACCCTCCGAATCATCCTGGAGCAGAGTGTGGAGTGGCGGAATACCCTTTACCTCACATTTGTTGACTTCGGGAAAGCCTTCGACTCCGTAAATCAAAGAATCATGTGGAAGACCCTCGAGGAATATAAAATTCCAACAAAGATCATCAGAATCATGGAAGAGATGTACGAAGGGTATGAATGCCAGGTTCTTCACGAAGGCAAATTAACAGAAAAGATAAAGGTCAGTTCCGGAGTGAGACAGGGGTGTGTCCTTTCCCCCACTCTGTTCCTGTTGGTCCTGGATAGTGTGATAAATAATAATAATATCTTATGGCCTCGGGTGCCTGGTGCAAGCTTTGATAATTGACACCCAGAGGGTAGCTTGCATGTCGAATTTCGTCATTCCTTTGAACGCTATGAAAGTCAAGGAAGTTAGATATCTAAACTCCTTGACACTACAGCGCTTTCAAGTAGAGAATGGAGGAACTTTTTGTTGGCGGAAAATCCCGAGATTAATTTTGCCATTGAACACGGCCTACTGAATTCAAATGGGTTCTTTAACATGCCAACAACGTATGACATGGGTGTCGTGATTTTTGTCGCCTTCAAAAATCACTTACCATGGCCAGGAACGAACCTGCAATCTTGGGTTGGTAGTCCGACACTATAACCACTCACCCACATAGAAGATAAGCTGGGGAGGTTGCAGAGAGAAGCAGAACGTGCAGGACTGATGATCAAGAAGGTAATGGGAGGACGGAAGAGGGGTATTCAATGGGGTATAAATGACAGGCTTGAAGATCTGGATTTCACAGACGACATTTGTCTTATGGCACAACGGTACCGAGACATAGAAGATAAGCTGGGGAGGTTGCAGAGAGAAGCAGAACGTGCAGGACTGATGATCAACACCAACAAGACCAAAGAGATGAGGATAAATTCTGACATCACGACTAGTTTGATAGTCAACGGAAAAGAAATTGAGCGAGTTGAGTCCTTCCTCTTCCTTGGAAGTATAGTCACAAATGATGGGGGAGCAGAGGAAGATGTTCGAAGCCGTATCAGGAAGGCAAATGGTGCCTTTGTCCAGCTCTACCCCATCTGGAGAAATAGAAACATTTCCAGGAAGACCAAAGAGATGAGGATAAATTCTGACATCACGACTAGTTTGACAGTCAACGGAAAAGAAATTGAGCGAGTTTTCAATAGCAAGGTAAAGTCGATTCTTCTCTACGGCTGTGAAACATGGAAAGTCACAAAACCGATCAACAACCAACTACAGGTGTTCATTAACAGATGTCTGCGTCGCATCATGAATGTGAGGTGGCCGGACATAATCTCAAATGAAGATCTTTGGACCATCACCAATCAACAACCGATTAGCATCCAGATCAAGGAGAGGAAATGGCGCTGGATTGGTCATATACTAAGGAAGCCGGACAGAGCTATTGAGAGGGCGGCGCTAGACTGGAATCCTCAAGGCGCCAGGAAGCGAGGTCGACCTAAGAAGACCTGGAAGAGGACGATCGAAAATGAAATTACAGAGGTGGACAAGAACTGGAGTCAAGTGAAGAGAATGGCCAGGAACCGTACTGCGTGGAGAAATTTCGCCAAGGCCCTATGCTCCGGAAGGAGCGGCAGGAATTAAGCAGTAACTAAGCATGCATATATAGAATTCAAGTTCCTAATATATTTTCATCTACCTATTGTTAGCACAGGCACTAATACTGCGTACCATAAACAAAAAAGAGTATTATACCTATGTATTTCCTGTTCTTATCAATGCTTCATTTTTTTTCATATCAAAGATAACGTTTCATGATTTACACACACACTCAGTATTTTAATTCACCTCGGGTTCTCTTATAGCCATTGATCTGGTCATCCTGGAATCAATGATCTCAGGAAACAAGATTATCTCGTAGCAGAATGTGAGTTACATATGCATGTTTTGTCTCGAGAACTTTTCGTCCCCTATGTGAATGTCCTTAGTCATCCATACCACAAAATAACATATTTCCCGCTGTGTTATTTCCAACTGGCCCTGGATTTGGAAATAAAAATCATGTGAGTGTTAGAGAGTTATCAATCTGTTCTCTTCTGAATGGTACTGTTCTTGATATTCTCTATGCTATCTTTTTCGTTTACTTTCGGCCAAACAAAATCCCTTTAGCTTTTTGCAGACTTCCAGTATGGTCATATTCCGTGCAGAATAAGGACAGTAGACTTCGGACTATAGCGTCGTCTCCTATTAATCCGTCTGGGGAGGCACCTAAGAACCCATAAGTTTTATGTACGAAAAGACCACATTCTTCGACTTTTCTACCGATTTCTCCTCTAAATTTCGTTTTGCGATTCGCTCATTATCACAGTCATACTGCATTGCTTTTGAGTGAAATTCGCCGTACAGAATGTATTTTGCTACTGGAGGTTTCATCTTGCATACATATCTAAAATTGGATGCCGTAAGTCTGTCCTTTCCAGCTGTGTGCCACTTTTCGTTTTCCCTTTGTTTTTGTATATGGCCATCACTAAGCGTTAGTTGCTTGATCTTCTCATCACTAAACTCCCTCAACAGTACCTCATCGAAATCCAACTGCATTGATCGGTTTCCATAATCACGTGAGACTACGTTTCATTTCATTAGACTGTTGTCGAGACATTCTATTCCCTTCTCACGGTGCAAATAAACTTTTTCGGCAAGCTGCTCTTCTTCTCTTTCTGCTGAGTGCAGTGCCCTTCACTATTGTGGCATTTTTTTTTTCTAAACTGATTTCATTGTTTTATAGTGCCAGGATGGCCCAACCTGAAAGTCCAGCCCGGCAGCTTTTGTTCAATGAGTGAAGGAACCTCGTTTACCGCGATTGATCTGCTTACCCCCCGTCAATTTTGCAACAAGGGACATATAATTTTTGGCAGCATTGCTGGTAGTGTTTGATACTAGCTGGGAACTTTTTGCAATTAGGGGCTGCAAGCAAGAACGCATTAATTTGGTTGCAGTTAGCTGTTTGTCTTCACCTTGCCCACTGGTAGTTCAAAAGTACTGTTTGCAGTCTTTATGGATCCCAATCCAGTATTTCTGGAAACCAATTTTCCATTTTCACAATCGCTACGCCTTTATTTTTCCACACAACACATTGTTTTCATTTGAAATCGAACTTGCATCTCTGAAAAAAGTTGACACTGAATATTTCGTGATCTTGTACAGCTTCTTTATTGCAAGCGTAAAAAAATATATAATTTCAAATATAACTAGGAAAAAAACTTACGGGTGTGTAGAGGTGTTGTTTTTGGGGGGGGATTTAGTGGAACGCCCTTGAATCGGTTTTGGTAGTGGCTCCATTTTTCAACAAAAACGAAAAAATAACTCCACGTGATGACCGTAATGCTCTCCACCAGTCGTAGTCTACCTATATGTACATGTATCTATTCTACCAGAAATACTGTCCGAAAAATAAAGTGCCGAAAATAGAACACCTAATGGGCATTAAAAAATAACTGTTGCAGGTAACATAAATTTTTAAAAAGTAATTAAAGAGATCGATGAACTAAAAACAAGACGTCGTAACTAGGAACTGGTAAAATATCAAAGGATCACTCAGAAATATCCAGACCTTGACAATAATTCAGAACTAACCAGCACAGTCAATCGCAACATTGGACTAGATGCTCGGGAATTCGATATCGCCAGGTAAGGTCATCGCTCTCTCAAATCACTGGAGCTCCACTCCTCTCCCATCCCTCTCTGCATGACCTTGTTCTACTGCCGCGACTTTTATTGCAAATAGAGTAACACTTTTATTCACAAACTTCCCAAAGTGATCCCGACGATTCTATTCAAACGATTTAGGTTTTCGATACGGCTTTGGAATCAGTGAGCAAAACTCAACTTTTGTATTACCCGGGTTTTTTTTCGAATTTTAATCAGATATTTGAAAAACAAACAGCAACTTTTCTGTTTTTGAAATTAGAAAGTAAGCAATGAATTAATATCAATTCTGCTACTAGACAGAGTACATAGCAGTTTTCAGATCGCAGATCGGAGCTCTGGGTAGATTATTGGCTGAGGAATAACCTAACCACCAAGGGAAGATGATAAATAAAAGGAGGTGGGTTTCGGACTGGAGAAAAAGGATAGAAAAATAGGATGAGAGTCCCACAAAAGTTATAAATTTAACCTTTAGTGCACTTAGAGGCGGTTGCCACTGAAAATCCGTTCTCTGATACCTAAAATGGGTAAGGGCTTGGTCTAAGCTGACGGGAAACACAGCTAAGACTTGGGCGGTTTGCAAGAGAGTGACTTTAGTATGTTCCCTCTCAAGCATGCATCTGCTTACTATGGGGAAGGGTGATGGTCTGGCAAGACTGAGAGTAACAGATTTATTGTATGTCTGTTCAAAGAAATTCGTTTTTGCAAAGTAATTCGAAGAATGCCAATTATTTGAATCAGGTTTGGTATTTCCAGTTTTCGAAGTTATGGAGTTCCTGAAAAGGCGACCAAGTGCTTCCAGGAAGGATAGTGATAAAAAATTATGCCTTTGGGAATGAATTTGGTAAATGAACCAATAGTTGCATTTAGAAATGGCTAAGCTTTTACTCAGCAAGGAGCCGGCTAAAAGTTTAGACAAAGAGAAACGCTTATCTTTTGGAAAACCAACCATAAGTTTTCGGAGAGGATCTCCACAAGCAGGTAGCTGGCGTAGCGAGCTTTACTTGCCTTACTGGCCAGTTAGAATTAGCTTTTAAAGCTAAGAGAAACTTTGACGAGATTACCACTAAGAGTTCTTGCTCAAATGCAACGAGTGGTGAAAGTCCTATCAATAGATTTAATGGCATTGAGTAGGGAGAGCCAAGGAAGACAGTATTTTGCCTAACCGTTGTATTAGAAAAATGAAAAAGCGAAAAGAAAC
This sequence comes from Meconema thalassinum, assembly GCA_946902985.2. Taxonomy (NCBI): domain Eukaryota; kingdom Metazoa; phylum Arthropoda; class Insecta; order Orthoptera; family Tettigoniidae; genus Meconema; species Meconema thalassinum. The sequence continues at coordinate 945,183,362 of OX336388.2, read as the reverse complement.
GCTTAATTTATTTAACAATTCAAAAGAAGTTGACAACTTTAACAAATATATATTTTCAATTTGGTTAACAATTTTTGGGTCACAGACCTCAGAAAACATTAAACGGTTGCTCCAGGCAATTGACAATTTGTGAGGTTTCGAACCTTATATATGTTCTAAAATCTTTATAAGACTAAAAAAAGACAAATGAAGTAATTAAAGTTTAAACATTAAATTGAGTACAAAGAGTGTACTTTAAGAAATGCCTGAGAGAATATTCTAGAGAGAGTGACAACTTCGAAAATAACAAAAGGAAAAACATGAAGAATAAGATAGAAGTTCCTACAACTTCTTATATTTGTGCAGAATTACTTTTTAACAATTATACAAAAGAGAGCAGGTCACTTACGGTGAAACCTGAAGAGAAAGTCAAAAGGAAGGTTCTAGACTTCCTATGTTTAAGTAGGAATCACGAGCCAAATGGGGCAGTTTCCATTTCGTGAGACCTAGAAATAACTCACTCAAAAGTTGAAAGAATTGTTTTCCCTGATTATAGGGAAGAAACAATGTAAGTTTGAACCGTGTATAAAACAAGTAGTTATACAGAAATTAATTAATGATAAACCAGCAAAATGGAAGGGCACTTCGTGAGTGACACCTTATAGAAAAGTTACAATTTTATTAATATGGTTTGTTAGTAGAAGGTTGAGGAAAGATCGATTGGGATTGAGGATAAATGTTTATGGCCTTATTTAATGTAAACGGACGATCGCGACGCGGTAGAAAATTGGAACAAGCACTAGTTTTCACTATAGTCTGTTAAATAGATGAAAAGTTCACTGTAGAGACACGAAAGTTTATGGGAAAGAAAGTTATTGCAATGATGAAAATAACTGATTGCACTAGGTAGGCGAGAGTCTATTTCTTGAGAAAGTTGGGAATTACAATTAAATGTACCATAGAACATTCCAACGGTGAAAGAAATTTCGCTATTGAGCATTAATTCAGAAGTAAGATTCTTCAATTATAAATAGTATTCTCACAAGTGAGTGAAAATACATGACGGCAAGACTTGTAGATACAGTACAGGATCTGGAAGGTTCCAGAACGATCTTTATAGAAGAATGGGGTCAAAGTTAATCCAGCGGAGGAACTAGCTTGGTAATTTATAGACAGCGGGTATTAGATAATATCCCACGTGGTGAGAAGATTTCTCATTTAACAAGCATAAGAAATGCTGCTTTAATTAGACAAAAGCCCAACATGGAAAATCCCGCGAAGGATGATTATTTCAACAAATAAGTAATTTCACACTGCCTATAAAAGATCGTTAAATGCATGTAGACGTTAAAATCATGAAGATGAGGTTAAAACTTGAAGTTTGTACTTAACTTTGCTGCATGGCGAAAGTGAGGTTCTCCTTGATGGTTAAAGTTACCACATGGCGTGGAATCTAAAAAATGCCTCGTTAGGTCAGGAGCCTAGTTGAGCCTTAACTGAGTCGACGGCCGGCACACAAGTGATACCCACACAGCGGAGTACAGAGAGTCCAAGGAAGGGAAAGGAGTGGGGGTAGGAGACAAAAGGAATACATATCTGAATAACCAACATAAGAAATTAAATTCTCTTGAGGAGATGGTCTTCAAAGAGTTGATAGCAGGCGATACTAGCACAGCATGGTGAGTGAAAAAGGAGACGAAGTTCTCTTGCTCATGGAGATAATAGCTGGCGATGGCAACGAGATCTGGTGGCCAGATGGAAGAAGAAGTCCTCTTGCACCAGGAAAAATTGAGGAGCTTCAGAGATTCGCTGCTAGATGACGCTAGGAGGGTCATGGAAGATATATATCTAGAACAGACTCATAAAAGATATAAGCGACATGATCACCAAAGAGAAAATAGAAGATCACTGTTGGTGTTTGACAAAGAGGAAGGAATGAACATGCAAAATCATTAAAAATTATTCTCTCGTACCGTGTATTCCAAGAATACACCAAGCTCCCCTTCGATAAATAAGTAAATAAGTAAATTCAGCTTCGCTTGTGCTGCCATCTGTTGAAATATTTTCTTACCAAAGTGTCGGGACATTTAGCCTTAAAGTAAATTAAGCAACGTATAATCACAGTATAATATCATATAAGATGCTTAGATTATGAAGTTTATTATTGGATTTCTTAGCTCCTAAATATAGATTAAAAAGTAGATTGTACTTATCTCTCGTCAGATAAGAAATAAATTATCTTAACTCAACACTTAATGGTCTCTAAAATGCTATAGCGGAATCCAGAGTGATTAGAATTCTTGACAATGATACCATTATTCAATAACTTTTGTCAGTAAGGACTAAAATGACCAATATAAATAGTCTACATAAACAAAGGAAAAAAACGAGTGAACGAGCAGAACTATGTAATGTCCGCTATTTTTTGTAAAAGTATCATTACTTACTGTTTGGTCTTTATCAGTCGAAGGTTATCGCATAATAATACTGTATATATTCGTAGTTTAATTATGTTATTAACGTTATCAACTAAGTTCATTATTTAACATCCGGTTCCATTACTAATTATTACTGTTACGGGTGGGGGGTTGCTTCATTCCCTCGCGCGTGACTCACAGCCGAAGCTATCCCCGGGCTCTGTGTCGGCCGGCCGCTTGCGCAGCGAGAACAAAAGGCATGGACCAGAATGTTCGTGGCCCAACTACTGTTGGAAATCTCGAGAAGCTCTGAGAGTAGCTGTGAACCGTGGTCCACTCTAGAAACATCTGTGAGTCGTCAGCCCCGATATATAAAGAGCGACCCTGGCCATTGTTAGTGAGTGTGTTTATACCTGTGCGAAAGGGGTAATGCGGTGACGTGTGAATTGCGAAAAAGTGTGTAGTATTCAAGAACAGTGAGTGTCAGACTGTGGCTTGTGAACTTGAGGAAGAGTTGTTGGTATTTATAGCGAGGACACCGGTCTCATTAGTGAGGGATTAACTGCATGAGCAAGTGAAAGGGTGAGTGTTCTCCATAAGGGATCAAACTTGAGTAAGACAGCTAATGGTTTTTATGTGCCTATTGTGTGGTGAATATTTCTGACCTGCAATAAAGCTAATATTTCTTTAAAGGACCATTTGTGTTGTGCTTTATCTACTTTGATCCAATTAACGATCTTGCTAGTAGGGGTAGCACGTATCATTACAGTAGCATAGTCATATAGTAGGATAATTACCAATTGCAATATAACCCGAATCACAAAGATAAATACTATTCATAGAACAATCTGCAATAGGCTATCACCCAAAAGTTACTGTAGTTTTGATTTGTAATACAAAAGACACCAGGTAAAGTAAACACTGTCAACAATATCTCCAGTAGTAGAACACACATTAACGGAGAATAGCCTACAGCACTACAATTCTAATAGATATTACGGGGTACACTACGCCTCCCGAGGTAAGATAAGCAGGAATGAAGCTTTTTGTTTTACGTGACCGTTAATCATGCGATCATGGGCCACTGGACCTCATTTTTACGTGGATTCCGAACCACAGGACATGGCATTTCTCTTCGAAAATCTCACATGCATTGACCAGGAATCGATCGCGAACAGCTTGACCGCTGTTAGGGGAAACCTACCGACTTAAAACCTGGAAATTGTTTTCCGTGGTTTCCCACCTTTACTCGAAGCAAATTCCGGGATAGTTCCTAACTGAAGGCCACAGCAACCTCCTTTCCCATCCTCATCTGAATTACAAATAAACACACTACTATAGCCATCACAGTACCGGTAACACAGGTTATAAGAAAAATCCCATACACACTGAAGTCCATGGGGCTACATGACCATACTGTCGCAAAGCCTCTAAATCAATCAACAACAGACTCATTTAAGCTCATTTAATCATAAGGCAAGGTACTAAATTCCGTGATGATATCTCCAGCCGTTGTAACGATACGCCGCATGCAGGGTTAGCCAATACATTTCTTTCTTAATTTCAATTCCCTACAATGACCCCTGTTAATAAAAATTTAAAAAAATATTAGATTTTTATGGCGTACAGATTCCTAATGTTCTTATCGCGGTTTGGATAGAAAATGGAGTGCCATGGGCTCTAACAGAGATAGATGGAAACTGGTCCTCGCGTCTTGAGCTACTTTTGCCGTGGAGAAAATGGAGTGGCATGGCCTCTTATAGAGATAGTCGGAAATGTGGTGGTCTCGTCTTGAGCTACTGCTGCCTTGCCATCCATAATCAGTTTATTCTCTGCCTATATTAGCCTTTGCTCAAGTGCCGAAAGGCCGAAATGAAAGGAATGGGAAAGAGTATCGAAAATTCATATTCATATTGTTACGTGCCACCCCCTAGTGGCACTTTTGTTAACTGGATTACGGTGGGGGTACAAAGCACAACACCAATTACTGCTTAAAGAAATAATTAAATTTATTGTGGCCAGAAAATTACACTAATCAGCAAATACAAGCAATTAGGAACCTTCTCCAGTTTCCTCAAGTCTCTTCCTTATGCGCTCTTGGCCCCTTTCACTTGCAACAGACCACAGAAGTTAATCCGTCCTAATGAGTCCGGTGGCCTTGGCAGAAGCTACCTGCCCCTCTTCCTCAGGTACAACAAATACAGTTACTTACGAGCACTTGATGTACGCTGTTCACAAGCTGGGAGAAACAATGTCACAGGATTTCGTAACTCGCACAGCACTTCGTCACCACACTTCTGTCGCACAAGATAATCGCTCGCACTAGCTCGTAAAACACAACAACAACTGCTTCACGGGTCACTCTTATATAGCAGGCCGGTGACTCAATAAATGGTTCTAGATCCATCCAGAGTTCACGGCTTCTCGAGGTTTCCACCGCTGGTCCAGTCACGAATCTTCTGGACTATCCCTTTGTCTGTAGTAGCCGTGTTGCATAAGGCGCGCGCAATACAGGAGGCAAGCCACAGCCCAGCCCCTGGGGCAGTTGTGACTCAAGCGGCGAGCGATGACACAAACTCACAGCCGTAACACCACCCCCTTCCTAAAAAGGCTGATCGTCCCGATCAAATCATTGGTCCGTCTGTGTCCCTCCGTAGGCTGCCAGGCGATCTCGATGCACGATCTTCATCTTCGCCCTCGGGCTCCGCTAGATCCTGTAGACGACATCGTTGATCCGTTTCACGACTCGGTACGGGCCCTCCCAGGACTTCTGCAGTTTGGGTGACAGGCCTTTCTTCCGTAATGGGTTGAAGAGCCAGACCAGGTCGTCCTCGTGGAATCCGCCGGCATCCGTCTGCTGGTCGTATCAGGTCTTCATTCTGTCGGTCTCGATCCGCAGTTTCCTCCTCGCGAACGCGTGCACGTCCTCCAGTTGGTCGACCAGTTCTTGACAATACTGGCTTACCGGGATCAGATCATTCCCAGGTCGGCCAAAGGCAAGATCGACAGGTAGACGGAGCTCCCTCCCAAACATGGCCCGGGCTGGTGGGCACCCGGTGGCTTCATGCACGGCGGCGCGGTAGGCCAGGAGAAATAGTGGAAGATGTTTGTCCCAATCCCTCTGGTGCTCGCTGACGACTATTCGAAGATGGTTCTCGATGGTGCGATTGAATCGCTCTACCATCCCGTCGGACTGAGGGTGTAGTGGCGTTGTCCTTGTCTTCCGGATTCCCAGCAGCTGGCATAGGTTCTGGTACATCTGCGACTCGAAGTTCCTCCCTTGGTCGGAGTGCAGCTCCAGGGGTACTCCGTACCGGCTGACGAATTCCTTCACCAGGGTCTCTGCAATCGTCGCGGCTTCTTGGTTAGGGAGCGCATACGCCTCCGGCCATTTGGTAAAGTAGTCGCTGACGACTAATATGTAGCGGTTCCCTGCCTCGCTTAACGGGAATGGCCCAGCAACATCGATGGCCACTCTCTCCATGGGGCCGCCCACGTTGTAGGTCTTCAGGGGACCCCGTCGTCTTCGTCCTGGGCCCTAGCTGGCTGCGCAATCGTGGCACCTCGCGCAGTGGTTCTCCACGTCTGTTCGGCATCCGATCCAGTAGAACCGCTCTCTCAGCTTCTCCAGGGTCTTCTTTATCCCTAGGTGTCCACCAGATGATCCTCCATGAACTTCCTTCAGGACTTCCTCCGTCATAGCCTTTGGAACGACGACTTGTTCCCGAGATGTCTTCCCGTCGGTGCTCTCCCAGGTACGGCAGATGAGGCTATCCCTTACAATCAGCGAGTCCCACTGTGCCCAGTAGGACTTAAACTTTGGGCTGCAGTCACTCACAATGTTCCACCCGGGTCTGGGGACACAGGCCCTCTTCCATTCGGCTATCAGTCCCAGGTCATCATCCTCTGCTTGTGCCCGCGTGAAAGATTCGCGGCTCCAGTTCCCTTGAAGTTCCACAGTAGTCCGTCGGCCCAGTATCCCGGTGTTCTCCTCCCTTCGGGCACAGAAGGTGCAGTCTTCGGGGCACGGTCTTCGTGACAGGGCGTCGGCGTTAGAATGCAGTTGGCCTTTCCTGTGCTGAATCTCAAAGTTATACTGTTGAAGCCTCTCTAACCACCGCGCGAGTTGACCCTCGGGCTGCTTGAAATTCAGGAGCCACCGCAGGGATGCATGGTCGGTCCTGATGAGAAATTCTTGCCCGTACAGGTACTTGTGGAAGTGTTCAATGGTCTTCACGATGGCGAGCAGCTCCTTCCTGGTGACGCAGTAGTTCCTTTCTGGCTTTGACAAGGCCTTGCTGAAGTAGGCCACTACTCTCTCCTCGCCGTCCACTACTTGCGACAGGATCCCCCCTATGCCAAAGTCGCTGGCATCGGTATCGACGATGAACCTTGTTCCAGGTCTGGGGTAGGCCAGAATAGGCGCGGTGCACAGAGCCTGCTTGAGTTGTTCGAAGACACTGTGGCATTCTGCTGTCCACGTGAAGAGTTGGTCCTTCTCAGTCAGTCGATGTAAAGGTTTGGCGATGTCGGCGAATCCTCTCACGAAGCGACGATAATAAGTGCAGAGTCCCAGGAAGCTTCGTAGTTGCGACTTGTCCTTCGGAACGGGCCACTCCCTCACAGCTGCGGTCTTCTCTGGGTCGGTGCGCACCCCTTCCTCGGAGACGATATGCCCAAGGTACTGGACCCGCTTCTGGAAGAGCTGACACTTCTTGGGGCTCAACTTCAGCTGGGCAGCCCGTAGCTTCAACAAGATCTCCTTCAGGTTGCTGTAGTGCTCCTCGAAGCTCCTCCCCAGAACGATGACGTCGTCTTGGTATACCAGGCAGGTCTTCCAGTGTAGTCCCCTCAGAATGGACTCCATTAGCCTTTCGAAGGTTGCAGGGGCGTTGCACAGACCGAATGGCATGACGGTGAACTGCCAGAGCCCGCTGCCCACAGAGAACGCCGTTTTCTCGCGGTCCTTAGGGTGGACCTCCACCTGCCAGTAGCCACTCTTCAAATCCAAGGTGGAGAACCATCTTGATCCTGATATGGTGTCCAGCGTGTCGTCGATCCGGGGTAGAGGGTAGCTGTCCTTTTTCGTGACGTCGTTCACCCGCCTGTAGTCCACGCAGAACCTGGTGGAACCGTCCTTCTTCTTCACTAGCACGACCGGAGAACTCCAAGGACTATGTGATGGCTCGATCACCCCTTGCTCCTTCATCTCTTCTACCATCCGGTCGACTTCGGCTTGCTTGGCGGGCGGGACACGTCGGAATGGGGCCCTAATCGGTGCACTGTCCCCAACGTCGATTCTGTGCTGGACCAAGCTTGTCCTGCCGAAGTCTTTGCTCCCCACGGAGAAGACATCCTGGAATTCGCGTAGCAGGTCCTGAAGTTGGCGTGATTGCTCTTCGTCTAGATGGTCCTGGGATCCTTGGTACGGCTTCTGGAGTTCTTCTGGCAGTGTGCGTCTTCTTCGGTTGTCCGTCTGCAGGTGTCCATCCGTCGTATCTGTGATGCGGGCAATCCAGGTAACGGGCTCGCAGACTCCTAGGTTGGTGTCCCGGTGAACCGTAATGTCGTAGTCGTTCAGGTTGGACAGGCGGACGTACGGCCGAGACGTCGTGTTGATGAGAGTCTTGGCAACTAGCAATCCTTTTGTCTGGATGTCCTCATATTTTGGCTCGATGACAGCCGCCACACCCTCAGCAGTTCCGTCGACAATTACGGCAGCGCTGACTTCCGTCCTGGCGGGAACGATGACGTCCTCTCTCAGCCTTACTCGTCGTGCGGTGACGGCCTCGTGTGCTGGATGCAAAGCAAGTTCCTCACCTCCGAAATGCAGTGTGTTGGTACTCAGGTCCAAGATGATGTTGTTCTGGTCCAGGAAGTCCAGTCCGATGATCACTTCGTTTGATACGTCAGCCACAAGCACTGGATGCTTTATCACCCGTCGACCAATGACGAACTCCAGTGATGCTTCGCCATGTACCGGTGCGGTCTCTCCGGTCGCGGTTATTAGCTGGAGGTTCCTTTTTTGTGGGTTGCACTCTCCACTTCGGGATCACAGTGGGATTGACGATGGTCCTCGATGCTCCCGTGTCGATCAGCATGGGCCAGCTCACTCCGTTGATGACTCCGTCGACCATCAGGCTGCTATTGTCCCTCCGTAACTTCGTCACACGCACTTGGACTGCCGGGGCTTGACGACTGTCACAAGCCAACCTTTGCCCCCCAAAGCTGGCTAATACTCGTTTCCCTGGGCCGCGCGGTTTTCAGACGACTGATTTCCCGTCGGATACCCTCGGCGGCGGCGATCACCGCAGTCCTTGCTCAGGTGGCCTTTCTTACCGCAGGCCCAGCAGGTCGGTAGTCCTCTTCCAGGCCGCCTCTCCGGTTGTCTTCCGGCTGTGTCGTTGCTGGTGGTGCCGCGACTATCGAAGAAACGGCTTAGCGCCTCCATCAATTCGTCGGCCAGGGGCTTGGTCTCGTTGGTTTTTTCTGGTTCATCGACGTCCACTTGACGCACTCGCGCGTGCATTCTGGATGCCTGTTTTGCCGTCTCGAATTCAAGTGCGTGGCTCAGCGCATCTGCCATGGTCTTATTGCGCGCGAGTCGCAGCGCCTGTTGAGTATCCGAGTCCCGTAGCCCGTCGGTGACGGTCTGCGTCGCTATCTGCTCCAGAAGGTCGGCCGGCGCTGTTGGGTAGGCAAGCCTTACGAGGCGTGCGATGTCCATCTCGAACTCCTGCAGGGTTTCCGCGTTCTTCTGTACCCGGGTCCGGAGCTGCATCTGGTAGGCCTGCTGAAGATGGCTATCTCCATATCGGGACTCCATATGGGCGATCAGTGCAGCGTAGTCCTGGGATCCAGTCGGGATGGCCTGAAGGACGTTAAGGGCGTCACCTCTCAGCGCTACAATGAGAGCTGTAGCCTTTTCTGTGTTGTTCCAGTTATTTATGGAACAGGCCGCCTCGAACTGACGTATGTAGGTGCTCCACGGGACCTTTCCGTCGAAGGTTGGGGGCGTCACTCTGCTATGTCCCGTTTCTGATATTCCCGGTGTAACGGTGGGCGGGCGTTGGCGCAGCTCGGCAACTTCCTCTTGTAGGGCTTTGACTCTCTCATCCACCCCGGTCGGCGGGCGTCGGCGCAGCTCGGCGACTTCCTCTTGTAGGGCTTTGAATCTATCTTCCATCCCTGTCGGCGGGAGTCGGCGCAGCTCAGCAAATTCCTTTTGTAGAGCGTTGAATCTCTCTTCCACCCCCATCAGCGGTCGTTGGCACAGCTCGGCAACTTCCACTTGCAAGGCGTTGAATTTCTCCTCCACCCCCATCAGCGGGCGTTGGCGCAGCTCGGCAACTTCCACTTGCAAGGTGTTGAACTTCTCCTCCACTGCCGCGACTTCCTCACGTAGGCCCTGTTCTAATTTCCTTTGGCTCTCCTCTAATTTCGTCAGCAGACACTCTTCCAGATTTTTCTGGCCATCCAGAAATTTGGCGGTTAGGTCCTCTGCTAACTTATTCTGGCTGTCTTCCATCTGCTTCAGGTCCTCCGCTAACTTATTTTGGCCTTCTTCTAATTTGGAAGTTAGGTCCTCTGCTAACTTATTTTGGCTGTCCTTCAGGTCCTCTGCTAACTTCTTCTGGCCATCCTCCATCTTCTTCTGGCCGTCTTCCATTTTGGCAGTTAGGTCCTTGGTTAAATTCTTCTGGCCGTCCTCCATCTTGGTTTCCATGCCATTTAACTTTTCTAGCAGTGCTGCCAATTTCTCCTCCATTTTATTTGTTTGTCTTGTAAAGGGCATGCACTCACAGGAAAATTAGAGAAAATGACCTGCTCGGGTTTTGAAACCAGGACCGTCAGGTGTTGTGCTTGAGTTCGTAATCCGGCTTCTGACACCAGTTGTTACGTGCCACCCCCTAGTGGCACTTTTGTTAACTGGATTACGGTGGGGGTACAAAGCACAACACCAATTACTGCTTAAAGAAATAATTAACTTTATTGTGGCCAGAAAATTACACTAATCAGCAAATACAAGCAATTAGGAACCTTCTCCAGTTTCCTCAAGTCTCTTCCTTATGCGCTCTTGGCCCCTTTCACTTGCAACAGACCACAGAAGTTAATCCGTCCTAATGAGTCCGGTGGCCTTGGCAGAAGCTACCTGCCCCTCTTCCTCAGGTACAACAAATACAGTTACTTACGAGCACTTGATGTACGCTGTTCACAAGCTGGGAGAAACAATGTCACAGGATTTCGTAACTCGCACAGCACTTCGTCACCACACTTCTGTCGCACAAGATAATCGCTCGCACTAGCTCGTAAAACACAACAACAACTGCTTCACGGGTCACTCTTATATAGCAGGCCGGTGACTCAATAAATGGTTCTAGATCCATCCAGAGTTCACGGCTTCTCGAGGTTTCCACCGCTGGTCCAGTCACGAATCTTCTGGACTATCCCTTTGTCTGTAGTAGCCGTGTTGCATAAGGCGCGCGCAATACAGGAGGCAAGCCACAGCCCAGCCCCTGGGGCAGTTGTGACTCAAGCGGCGAGCGATGACACAAACTCACAGCCGTAACAATATTGTTCTTTCTGGGTCCTGAACTATGTGTATGCAAAATTTAGTTGAGATTGGTGGAACGGTGTAGATTTGTATAGAGATCAAACATATTGGACTAATGATTGATCGGGACAATCAGCCTTTTAGGAAGGGGGTGGTGTTACGGCTGTGGGTTTGTTTCGTCGCCTCGCTGCGTGCGTCACAGCTGCCCCGGGCTGTGCTCCGCCTCAGTGTATTACCTCCGCCTTACGCAACGGGCTGCAAGGACAAAGGGATGGTCCAGAATATTCGTGACCCAGCCAGTGATGGAAATCTCGAGAAGCCGTGAATCCTGGACGGGTCTAGAAGCATTCATTGAGTCACCAGCCTGCTATATAAGAGCGACCTGGCCGGCGAGGTGGACAGTGTTTTTCGAGCTAGTGCGAGCTTTTACCTGAGCGACAGTTGTTGGTGACGTGACTTGCGAAACCCTAGTGAAGCTGATTCTCTTGACAGCGAAGGAAGTGTTGCAGGTAGTTCTGTCGAGGCCACCGGTCCCATTAGGAGGGATTAACTTCGGTGGCTTATAGACAAGTGAAAGGCAAGTGTTCCCTACAAGAGGAAACTAGAGTGAGATACTTATTGCTTGTATTTGCTATTTGTGTGGTGTATCTTTCTGGCCCGCAATAAAGCTAATACGTTTCTTTAAAGAACAATTTGTAATGTGCTTTCTACCCACCGTAATCCAGTTAACGGGAGTACCACTAGGGGGTGGCACGTAACAATATATACATACATACCCACATCCAGACTTTCACTTTTATTTATATAAGATATATTAAGCCCAACATTGAACACAAGAGACCGAAAAAAAAGTAGTTCCGTGAAGACGTATATCCTACTTGTGTCAATTGCCTCTATCAACATACAAAATATCAGTTTGATTGCTGTAATAGATTCGAAGATATTGACAACCGTCTAAATATTTCAGATGGTCGCCATGTTGGATTTTTATATATTTAGATCTTAGAGTTATGTACTATTACATGAATATCATTGTGTAGGTGTAGTACTCAAACATCAATCGCAAGATTACGACACAAGAAATATATACGAGATTTTAAAATTTCGCACAGCTGCCATCGTGTGTGAAAACAATTGAAACAGATGCCAGTGGATTAAAATTTGTATAAGCATTTACCATACAAAGTTTTACTGCACTCGAATGGTTGGATCGTGAGAAACGTCCATTTAAATGTTTATATTTCGCGTAGCCGCCATGTTGAATTTGTGCTTACCAAGTTATTGATAGTCACATAGGAGAACTTATGTTCATAGCCTCTATCAACATACAAAATTTCAGTTTGATTGCTGTCATAGATTAATTGATATTGAGAACTGTCTAAGTATTTCGGATGGTCACCATGTTGAATTTTAATATACAGTACTGTTTGTAGAAAGTGAAACACCCAGAAGAAATGGTCGGAGACACTCCCAGAACAGGGGACGTATAGGCCTTCGGTACCATACTAAGTGATTGAAATCGCAGAGAGATGGCGTGCGCATTAGCCCACCAGTGCCCTCTCGTGGGACCGGACAGGTCAGTGTTCCGCACAGCTCTGTCGGCGTGGGTCCGTCATACCAAGTGGAAACATGTAAGCAAGTGCAACGATGCCTCGCCGACATCACAGGGTAGACTATCAGCATCTGATTGCGGTTGAACGGGGCAGAATGTTTGGGCTCCGTAAGGCGGGCCTATCGTTCCGGGACATTGCGGCTCGTACAGGGCACGCTGGGTCAACAGTAAGGCGTATGTGGATCCAGTGGGGAGAGAAGGGCCGTACACAGCGACGACAGGGTACAGGATTACGCAATGTGACCATAGCGCGAGACGACCTCCATCTTCTCGGCATTGGCCGTATCGGACAGAAGAGCGTCGTCCTCGGTGTTGGCTCGACGTTGGAGCACTACAACGGGGGTGGACATGTCTGCGTCGACGGTGCGGCGCCGTCGTTTGAGGGCTGGACTGGTAGCACGCATGCCACTGCGTCGGCTTCCATTGACTGGGAACCACCGACGTCTCCGACTACAATGGGCGCGTGCACGCCAACACTGGCAGGCTGAGTGGTGAAATGTAGTGTTTTCGGACGAGTCCCGCTTCAACCTGTCCTACAGTGATGGCCGCATACGCGTTCGACGCCGCCGTGGAGAACGCAATCAGGCAGACTGTATTGTTGAGCGGCATAGCGGACAAACACCAGATGTAATGGTTTGGGGCGCAATTGCCTATAACATGCGATCGCGCCTCGTACGTCTTGCGGGCAATCTGAACAGTGACCTCTACATCAGGGAAGTTTTACAGCCCGCAGCACTGCCCCTCTTGCAGGCCGTTCCACACGCCATATTTCAGCAGGACATGCCCGCCCGCATTTGGCGAGGAATGTGCAAGCCTTCTTCGCAGAACGACTGATACCTCTGGTTCCCTGGCCTGCCCGTTCGCCTGACATGTCGCCCATCGAACATGTCTGGGATATGGTCGGTCAGCAACTTGTTCGTTCAGGTCCACCTGCCACCACTGTTGATGCTTTGTGGACGCGCCTACAAACCGCGTGGGTATTCCCCATCAGCGTATTCAAGCGCTGTATGATTCCATGCCACGACGTCTAGCGGCTCTGAGAGCAGTACGTGGTGGAGCGACGCCGTACTGAAGATCAACCGTCAACGTGCATGTACCGGACTGTCCTTCTAATCAGTAATGTATTGTCATGTTCCTAATCTGTGGTATAAAGTGCAATTTGGTCACATCTCTTGTTCTTGGTGTTTCACATTCTACAAACAGTAGTGTAGTAATGGTTGGCCGTATTTAGGAGGTCAATATTTATATCTGCGAGGATAATCAGATCTATGTACTCACTGAAGGACTGCATGCTTATGTCCAAAGCGTGGATAAAGATGTGGACATTATTACGCCCAGGGGGGTCTATAAATGCAGAAAATATCAGGCCAAGACATGTCCCTCAGTGCTGATCTTCCTTGATAACCTGTATAAATTGTCGAAAAGACGGTCTTTCTTCACGTCTTTCTTTGCCTATGCCATAAACTGTAACATTTCTCAACAACTCTACTGTACTTGATGGGTAAAACTGAAGGAATATCATGAGTGACTTTAGAACCTCATCCTCATTATCTGATAGCAAGGTTTCACCTCACAATCAGCTGTTGTTTGATGGTGGAACTGACAGTGCTGGTATATTCCCAGAATATACGAAAAACGGTAGACTTACTTCTTTTTTTGGGATTTTCATCTTTAATATTTTTAGCCTATTTTCAATTTTGAAAAAATAGGCTTATGAGATCACCTTTTGTCCGTGTGTGTGTGTGTGTGTGTGTGTGTGTGTGTGTGTGTGTGTGTGTGTGTGTGTGTGTGTGTGTGTGTGTGTGTGTGTGCGTGTGTGTGTGATTCGTGTGTGTGTCCCCCCCTAATAAAATCGAAACGGCTGGAGCGATTTCAATGAAACTCGGGAAGTTCATAGCACAATTCCCGGCGACCTCGACCGTGCCCTTCAAATTTTGTTACGTCTCTCCAATCCAACATGGCGGCTGTGCGAAATATTTCACTAGCATTCAATATCTCCGAAACTATTACCGATATCGCCCTGAAATTGTGTGCGGTGATAAAGGGCACTCCTAGAAGTTCACCTATGGGTATTTCAAAAACTTGGTGACTACAAAACCAACATGGCGGCCAAGCGAAGTTGAGACATTTAAATAGACATTTCTCGCGATTTAACTATCTAAATGTAATGAAACTTGGTACAGCAAATGTTTATACACATTGTAATGCACTGGGGTCTAATTTAGTTCAATTGTTTACATAACCTCAAAATGGCGGCTGTGCGAAATATTTCACTGACATTCTATATCTCCGAAACTATTACAGATATCACCCTGCAATTTTGTACGGTGATAAAGGGTACTGATACAGGTATACCTATGTATATTTCATAAACCTGTAAAGTACGAAACGAACATGGCGACCAAGCGAATTTAAAATATTTTAATAGACTTTTCTCGTGATTTAACTCTCTGAGCGCAGTGAAATGTGGTACAGTAATTGATTTTTCAGATTGTAATGCACTGCCATCTAATTTAATTCAATTGCTTACATAACCTCAAGATGGCGGCTGTGCGAAATTTTAAAATTAAGTTTTAATTTCTTGTGTCGTAATAATGCGATCGAAGTGAAAGTTTGAATAATGAACCTAGGCAATAATTGTCCTTGAATGGTACATAACTCTATGGCCTATACACATAACACTCCTAAATGGTGAGCTCCCGAAATATTTAGACGGTTCTCAATATCTATGAATCTTTTACAGCAACCAAACTGATTTTTTTTATGTTCATAGAGACTATGAACATATGTTCACCTATAGGACTTTCAGGAACCTGGTGAGCACAAATCCAACATGGCGGCGACGCGAAGTATAAATATTTAAATGGACGTTTCTCGCGAATTAACTATCCGAGTGCCGTGAAACGTTGCACGTTAAATGCTTATACAAATGTTGATCCACTGGCATCTAATTTATTTCATGGTTTGCATTATCACAAGATGGCTGCTGTGCGTAATTTTAAAATCTCGTTTTTACTTCTTGTTGTCTAATCATGCGATTGAAGTTTGAATACCACACGTACACAATAATCTTATTGTAATAGTACAAAAATTAAAAATCCAACCTGGCGATCATCTGAAATATTTAGACGGTTCTCAATATCTACGAATCTGTTACAGCAATTAAACTGAAATTTTGTATGTTGATTGTGGCCGTTAACATAAGTAGGATATATGAAAATAGGCTCTATAGTTCTTCACGGAACTACTTGTTCTTAATCTCCTTTTCTTTAAACACCACAGAGACACATTTTATATTCTTGCTCTCTCTTTCTGTGCTTTTCTTTATTATTTTCTTAGTGTGATTACAGGAGATTAATTATGTTCCTCTTCACGTCATCTTCCCTACGGCAGAGATTGGGCTTTGCCCTGTTGCTCCAAGTGCTAGATTCAGAGAAACATTGAATTTGTTACATCTACGACTAGCAAAGCACTGATTGCAACACCTTTAGCACTCCAGATAAGATACGAGTAATCTCCTTGGATCTTCCACTGCTTGACACAATTGTTACGTATCTATAGGATTCTATTTAACTAACCGCTTGTCTCCGACAGTGTTGGTGTAAATTACAATTACTCCCAGAAAGTTGTATGTAGTTAATGCCAGGATTCGAACCTTCCATCTCCGGACTTACTGCAGCTGCGCCTTGCAGTCAGTCCCGAGGCGCCTGCCCCAAATAATGACACGTAACTTGTGTTTAGTATCTTACCTAAATAATGTGTTGCCCGTATAGCACGGTTCGTCCAGTATTCTATAGCCTATAATTAATTATTTAATATTTCACAGGAAAATAAAGTACATATCTACATGACCTTGGTGAGACCTGTGGTCCTATATGGCTGAGACCTGGGCCACGCCTCAAACACTTGAGGAACGTCTCTGCGTTTTTGAAAGGAAGGTCTTGCGCAAAATTATAAACTACAATATCTGTAAAACACTCCCTTTTACAATAGAGTAATATGGTCCACTACATAATGTAGAAACAGAAAGGTGGGAAAGAAGATCTCACCAAGACACATCAACGCTTTGGGAAGACGAGCATCAACCAGATTCTGGAGAGGAGGAAGTTGCAATGGTTGGGACATGTCATTCGAGCTGAGGATTCCATATCCAATCGCGTTTTCAGCTCGACACCAATTGGCAGACGAACGAGAGGCCACCCAAGAACAAGATAGAAGGATCGGGCGATAATGTCACTGGTAAAGGTGGCACCAACAGCCACTGTGGAGGATGCAAGGGACAGAGAAAGGTGGAAGATCATCTGCGACAGATACTTGTGAAAAGTCTCAGTCCCTCCTGTTATAATGACTGTGTTATTTTGTATATGAGTTTTTGTTTTGAGCTCGTATTGTCTGTCCTGGGTCTTAATGGCCTGTTAATACAATAAATGATGATGTTGATGATTATCTTTTGAATACCAAGTTAGGACTCTCTTACACTTAAGGGGGCGTCCATTAATTACGTGAGGCGTTTAGGGGGAGGGGGAGGGGGAGAGGGAAGGGGAGGGGGTTGAACCAAACCTCGCTCAATCTCACGTAGGGGAGAGGGGGGTCTCAGCAAATATCACGTATTCCCCCCCGCAAGAAACAGTGTAAAATTAGCTAATAACTGGGGACATGTTGGTTCCAGTTGTCACTCTTGAGATCATAGATGAGTCTCTATGGACTGAATTAGAATGAATATTCTTTTAGGAATTTTAGTAGTTCCAACTTGTTCAATTTTCTCACTGTGATTCTAGACTACATTCTTAGAAGTCTTAAATACTAGTCTTAACTAGTCTTTAATAAAAATGTGTATGTATGTCTACCCCTTATTATTCCCGTTTTCCAACGGGGTCGGGGATGAGATGCGATGGAAGTCTTAGTGGCGATGGTTTTTACGGCCGGATGCCCTTCCTGACGCCAACCTCATGAGAGGAGTTAATGAGAGATGAAATGAATGATGGTGAATGAAATTGGGCAAGGATGTGGAAGGAAGCGGCCGTGGCCTGTCAGAAGGAACCGTCCCAGCATTTGCCTGGTGTTGAAAATGGGGAAACCACGGAAAACCATTTCAAGGACGGCCGACGGTGGGACTCGAACCCACGCGTCTACCGAGTCAGCGGAGAGCTTGGCCCCATGACCTAATGCTGCGCGTTAGCCAGCGTAGCCACTGCTGTCGGTAACTAGTCTTAAATAAAAATAATTAATCAAATTGTATTTTAATAAATCCAACGCAATCAAACACAGATCAACTTATTTACATTTAAAATGCGCATTTTGAAAAATCTCACGTGAGATTAGGGGAAGGGGGAGGGGGTCGAGCAAAATCTCACGACATCTCACCAAGGGGAGAGAGAGTCAAAAAATCGTCAAAATCGCCTCACGTAATTAATGGATGCCCCGTAACATTGTGTTATTAATGTAACATGTAGTAACATTAAAACATTTACAAGTAAATTACACCACATTAGAGTTTGCGCAAAGAAAACACAAATTTACATTAATAACTATTCCAATACGAAGCCTCTGTGGCTTAGGCGGCAGCACGCCGGCCTCTCACCGCTGGGTCCGTGGTTCAAATCCCGGTCACTCCATGTGAGATCTGTGCTGGACAAAACGGAGGCAGACAGGTTTTTCTCCGGGTACTCTGGTTTTCCCTGTCAACATTTCATTCCAGCAACACTCTCCACTATCATTCCATTTCATCTGTCATTCATTTAATCATTGCCCCAGAGGAGTGCGTCAGGCCTCGGCAGCCGGCACAATTCATATCCTCGCCGCTAGATGGGGGCTTCATTCATTCCATTCCTGACCCGGTCGGAGACTGGAAGCAGGCTGTGGATTTTCATTTCAACTATTCCTATATCGAAGCACAATCACACAAATCAGTCAATCACGTGGGCGTGGCTCTGGGAGTCATTCCTGACATTGACTGTAGGGAATCCCACAGTCTTCAACACAAATGAAGACTCCACGGGAAACCGGGGTAAGTCACATTCTGTAAATTTTTCAGGAGAGCGAATTTAAACTTGCAACACTAAAAAGACATACTTAAAAAACACCCCAATTGAGGGTACGCAATATAGTTTTCTTTGCCAAATGCATTCCTTATAAAGGAACATGTAAAACAAATAACAACTAAAGTCAAATTATGAAGGAGTGAGAGGATATGGGACGTTATTTCCGTTTCCACTACAAATAAAAAACTCTGTGTCTCGGTGACTTAACGCTTTATTTGAAACTAGCTGAAGTCCCCGTGCTT
This sequence comes from Meconema thalassinum, assembly GCA_946902985.2. Classification (NCBI taxonomy): domain Eukaryota; kingdom Metazoa; phylum Arthropoda; class Insecta; order Orthoptera; family Tettigoniidae; genus Meconema; species Meconema thalassinum. The sequence continues at coordinate 945,164,517 of OX336388.2, read as the reverse complement.
CGCTGCGGGTCATAAATACATTAAAATGTGAAGGTGACAGTTAAAACAGGGGAAAGGTGAGGTGCTGCGCGGAGGGAGAGTAAGGATGGAACATTTTGTCCAACTACACCGCTCGGCGTTTTATAGCACACATTTAGGGTTTCCTCGCTAACCGTTGGAGATGCAACGAAATGTGATAAGGACCTTTCGGATAGAAAATTAAATTTTAAACCTCGTATATTGTGCCCGTTTCGACCGAGATCCAACGACCACATTTTGTAAAATACCGAAATCAGATCAGCACGAGAAAATATATCTCAGGGTCTATCTAGGTGAATACTTGGGTCTAATCTGGCATCCCTGATCTCGGTAATTCACAAGTAAGGTAAGGTGAGAAATTATTTTTGAACTAGCACATTCCTTAAAATTCTCAATTTATTTATAAATAAAAAATATGATTCAACTGGTAAAAATCCTCTACAAAGATAAAAAACACATCACACATAAGAAATCAACGGTCCCTATAATATTATTAGAATTGTCGTAGATGTGATAATCAGAAAAAATTAATAGTCCATTCTGATATCCACAAACAAAAATCAAAATTTAAAATAAAAAAAATTACACTCGGTAATCACTGTTCATTTAAGATTTCTTAGTGATCCCTACTATTTACACGTTCGTAGTTCACTTTACAAAGATTGCAATTTGATTTTATCAAATATTCGTAGCAAAAATTTCTCAAAATAAATAGTCACTTGATTCATTCGGTGTTATTCCAAAATGAAACTTATTTGGAAAATTATCATATAACTGATTCGTTGTTTCATAACAATATCAATACTCGACTGACATAAAGTCGAATGTTAATAATTGTTCATAAAGATTTTCAAATTTAAAAAAAATTGTTCAAAAACTTTATTAATATTTTGAAAATTCAACTTTCTTCTTTTATCACTTTCATTTGTTTAAATGTCATAAACGATTTTAAATTATTCTCATATGTTATTAACATTATACAAAAATTGTTGTAAACAATGTTGTTATTTCTATCCACCATCAGCGGATTAAATCATCTAACTCTTCACCAAATTTTTATGTTAACAAAATTTTCTATCACCAAACTTTTCGTATAATCTCACAAAAAAATTAATAAAAAAAATATTATTTATTATTAATTAATTAATTTCAAACTTTCCCTACACTTTATTTATAACAAGTTTTCTCAACCTCTCACATGATGAATTCTATTTGATCATTTCCAATGTTATTATTATTGTTACTCAAAAATAAAAATCATTAATTATTTATTTTAATTCATTTGCACTTTTCATCTTATTATTTTTTTTTCTCCTCGGTCAGGTTCAACAAATCTCAATTCAAGTTCTTCAATTATTTATGTAGGCATTCCATTTGAATTTTGAGTTGATCCAGAAAAAAAAATATTTGGATTAACAGAATAGTGAAATCTGACAAGAATATGGGGCGGTCCACATCGCCTAACCCTTCTTTTACAAATATAGCCCACAGGCTCCAAAGGAGATCCTTCGCTACCAGCCACGGGGAAATAGATCGATAGGACGTCCGATGAAGAGATGGAGGGAAAGTGCAAGACCGTAACGGGACATTTGGCCCAATACTTGGAAGGAAGATGATGATGATGATGATGATGCTCCTTCAAACATCCGCACATCCTTCTGTGCCCGCAACTACGGGAATAAAACCCACTTTTAGATGACCCCCTAGGCCTCCACAACTTTAAGTGTCGCCAAACGCACACTAAAATCATCACCAGAATATTCTGCACACAGCATCATATTATTACTATTATATTTTTTTTTTACATATTATATTTTTTTTCTTGTAATATTCTGTCAATTACTAGACTGTGGTTCTTCAGTATTATTTTACCAATTAAATAAATTCTGGTCAATATCTCCTTGCCTCCCATTTACATAAATTCTCCCTATTTGATACATTAAATACCTGCCGTTCCCTTCTTTTTTATCTGAATATATTTTTTAAGTGCTTTCGAAAAAAATAATTCTGAGCTCAAAAATCTAATACTTCATTCTCTTCATCCATAAACTCATTCAAATTGATTTAAACTTCCAAACAAAGTTATTTAATTTAATTCCTTCCAACTAATTAAATTCATCCACAAATTATTATTGTTGTTTGAGTCTTCAGTCTTTTGACTGGTTTGATGCAGCTGTCCATGCCTCCCTGTCCTGAGCCAATCGTTTCAACTCTACATAGCTACCACACCCTACATCCGAGGCTATCTGTTTAACATATTCTAACCTTGGTCTACCCCTACAGTTCTTGTCCTCGACCCTTCCTTCCATAACTAAGCTTGCTATTCCTGGGTGTCTTAGTATGTGTCCTACCAACCTATCTCTTCTCTCCATTCGCAGTCGCCAGAAACATCTCTCCTCTCCCACTCGCCTTAATACCTCTTCGTTTGTAACCCTATCTACCCATCTGATCTTCATCATTCTCCTCTAACACCACATTTCAAATGCTTCAATTCTCCTCTTTTCTGCTGCACCAATAGTCCAAGTTTCACTTCCATAGAGCGCCACGCTCCAGACAAAGGCTTTCAAAAATGACTTCCTAATACCTAAATCTATATTCGATGTCAACAGATTCCTTTTTTGTAGAAAGGCTTTCCTTGCCTGAGCCAATCTACTTTTTATATCCTCTTTGCTTCGTCCATCACTGGTTATTCTGCTTCCTAAGTAACAGAAGTCTCCTACTTCCTTCAGCTTTTCACCTGCCAATTTGATCTCCATGGAGGTTTCTGATTTATTTCGGCTGCATTCCAGTATTTTTGTTTTACATTTATTAATTTTCATCATGAATTCCTTCCGTAAGATGGAATCCATACCATTCAAAAACTCATTCAAATCCTCAGGCTTGTCCGCCAAGATGACGATGTCATCAGCAAATCTCAGAGTTGAAATTATTTCTCCTTGAATCTTCACTCCCACTTTAAATTTTTCTCCAATTTCCTTCATTGCTTGTTCAATGTAAAGATTGAAAAGTATGGGTGATAAGTTGCAGCCTTGCCTTACACCTTTCTGAATACCAGCTTCTCTCTCATGTCCTTCAGCTCGAATGACTGCTGTCTGGTTTCTGTATAGATTGTATATCACCCTCCTATCCCTGTACTTTATTCCAATAGATTTCAAAATTTCAAACAATTTAGTCCAATCAACGTTATCAAAAGCCTTTTCTAAGTCTACAAATGCCATGAACGTTCTCTTATCTTTCCTTATTCTACCTTCCAAAATCAGCCTAAGACTTAGTACAGCTTCCCTTGTTCCTACATTTCTCCTGAAACCAAACTGGTCTTCACCCAACTCCGTTTCTATCTGGCTTTCAATCCTCTTGTAAATTATTCTAGACAGGATCTTTGAAGCATGAGTAATCAAGCTGATTGTACGGTAATCTTCACATCTGTCAGCTCCCACTTTCTTTGGTATAGGGATGATAACATTCTTCTCGAAATCAGGGGGTACCTCACCTGTCTCATAAATCCTACACACCAAGTGAAATAACCTGATCAGACCTTCATCTCCTATGCAGCGTAGCAACTCAATCGGTATATCATCTATGCCTGGCGCTTTGTTCCTGCCTAAGTCCTCTAATGCTCTGTCAAATTCTGATCTCAATATTAAATCTCCTTTTGCATCCTCATCAATTTCCTCCTCCCTTTCCATTACATGATTCTCAATCTCCTTTCCCTTATACAAGCACTCTATGTAAGCTTTCCATCTCTCAACCTTTTCTTCCCTATCTGTTAGAGGCTTTCCATTTGTGTCCTTAATATTACAGCACTTAGTCTTCTTTTCCCCAAAAGTATTCTTAATCCTTCGATAAGCTGTGTCTACTTTTCCTAATTTCAGACAATTTTCTATACCTGCACATTTCTCTTTCAACCATTCTTCTTTCGCTTCCTTGCACTTCTTGTTAACCTCATTTCTCAGACGTCTGTATTCTGCTTTCCCCTTTTCATCTCTTAGATTCTTGTGTTTCCGCCTTTCATCCATCAATTCGAGTATATCCTGAGTGATCCACGGTTTTCTACCTATTCTTTCTTTCCTACCAATGTTTTCTTCTGCGGATTTTGTTATTTCATTCTTCAAAAGTGCCCATTCGTCTGCAATTGAAGCTTGTTTAGGGGTTTTGATTAGTCCTTCCTTTATACTCTTCTTGAATCTTTCATTTACATCCTTCACTTTCAGTCTGTCTATTGCCCATCTTTTTGGCTTTTGACTTTTCTTCAGTTTCTTCAACTTTAATCTGCATTCCATTACAACCAGATTGTGGTCAGAGTTTATGTCAGCACCAGGATATGTTTTACAATCCAAAATCTGGTTTCGAAACCTCTGCTTGACCATAATGAAGTCGATTTGGTAACGCCCTGTATCTCCTGGTCTCATCCATGTGTATATTCTTCTATTGTGGTTTTCGAATAAGGTGTTAGCTATGACCAACTCATGTTCGGTGCAGAATTCCATCAGCCTGCTTCCTCGATCATTCCTTTCACCTAATCCGAAATCTCCTACTATCTTCCCTTCTATCCCTTTTCCTACCACAGCATTCCAATCTCCCATTACTATAACATTTTCATCACCTTTGATGTACCTCAGAATGTCATCTATTTCTTCGTAGACCTTTTCAACATCCTCATCATCAGCTTGACTGGTAGGCATATAGACTTGTACCACTGTGGTGCACGTAGGTTTAGTATTGATTTTTGCTACAATAATCCGTTCACTGTATTGCTCATAATATTCCACCTGCTGTCCAAGTTTCCTACTCAATATGAGACCAACCCCTGCTTGGCCATTGTTTGATTTAGTGCTAATGACCCTATAGTCTCCTGACCAAAAGTCCTGCTCTTCCTGCCAGCGCATTTCACTAATCCCAACCAAATCCAACCTCAACCTATCCATTTCCCTTTCTAAGTTTTCTAACCTTCCACTTCTTAGCAGGATTTTAACATTCCACGCTCCGATCCGTATAATGTCAGATTTCCTCTTTGTCACTTCTGTGATGTTAACCCCCTCTCGAGTAGTCCCCACCCGGAGATCCGAACGGGGGACTAGTTTACCTCCGGATTGAAATTTTACAAGGGAGGAGGCCATCATCACATGTAATTATGCATAGAGAGGTGCATATCCTCGGGAATAGCATTACGGCTGTAGTTTCCCGTTGCTTTCAGCCGTGCAGCAGAACGCAGTGTAGCCATTAGTTGGCTTATATTATCAATATCTTAACCGTCTATTAGACTAGTAAAGAATTGATTTATTCTGAAAGGCTGCTACTCCCTTTCAGAATAAGTAAAGAGCAATTCTATTACAAAATACTAACCTTGTACTAACAATTAAATACCAAAATTCTATTAACGAAAAATACTAAAGTTTCACCAACAAACAAATACTACCACTAAAACAGCCTGTCACCAGGCTCACTCACATGCACCCTCACCAGACACACTCACACACCACAGTCTAATAGAACAATGACATATATCTAATAAACAAATTAACTTCATACTTACAGCTAAAACTAACTACATACTTACTGTACTGTAATTTGAATTGACAATATTTACAAAATTTAAAATGATAATCTGGTAGCAAAAATATCTACCCCGTCCGGGATTCGAACCCGAGATCTCTAGGTAGGTCGGTAGATACCCACAAAATGATGATAATTGTTGTTTTAAGGGGCCTAACATCGAGGTTATCAGCCCCTAATGTTTTGGGTGATCGTGAAGATGAAAATCAAATGTTCTTACAGAAGGGAATTTAGAACGAAAAGATTTACAAAAGGAATAGATTGAAAAATACCCACAAAATGAAGGCTAGGTTCAAAATACGTACAAAATGCAATGTAGCGTCGAAATAACTACAAAATGCAATTGAAATTCAAAATACTTACAAAATGCAAATGAGATCGAAATTACGTACAAAATGCAATTGAGGTTCAAAATACTTACAAAATGAAATTGAAATTGAAAATACACGATGCAATTCAGATTGAAATATCCCAGTTCCAATCCAAATTATTCACAAAGTGCAATTGAAATTCAAAATACTTACAAAATGCAATTGAAGTTGAAAATGCTTACAGATTGTACGGTAGATTCAAACGACTCATGTGGATTGACAATACTTACAAAATGCAATTTAGATTGAAAATACTTGACAAAATGTAATTTAGAATCAAAACACCCACAAAATGCAATTAAGAATCAAAATATGTGCAAAATGCCCACCAAACAAAATGCAATTTAGATTCAAAATCCGTGCGAAATGCGGTTTTGGTTAAAAATACTTACAAAATGCGATTGAAATTCAAAATTCTCACTAAAAGGCCCGGCTGCCTACATTGAAAGACTTACCAAAAAGCAATTTAGATTGTCAATCTTTACAAAATGCAATTGAAGTTGGAAACAATCGCGAGATGTAATTTAGATCGAAAAAGCTTACAAAATGCAACGTACATTATAAATACCTTAAAAATCGCTAAGGTATACACGGTGAACCAAGTAACAAACAAGATGTTCAGTAAAGAACATATAGCCTACTTTCTCCTAAATGCATGGGTATTGTTATAACTCTTTGTCCTTTTCAAGGAGTATGATTGAATGTTGGTTGTAGTAGCTTGTTGAAATACAACGTGCTATAGGGATATTAAACATGAATATGAGGTGCCCTTTGCTAGTGCTACCTCTGTACCAAATTTCGTTCAATTCGGTTTCACCGTGTTTGAAATGATAGGGGGAATCGATTTGCACACATACTTGGCCACCATCTGCAAACTATTGGGCTGATGTTCTTGCAGTTTGGTCTGAATATGTTTCCCACATAAAGATATGGTGTTGCAAAATTTGGTAGAGACTAGATTATTAGGTTGGTCGTAATTACATTTTAGCTTTTAACATTTGGGTGGCCGCGATTACGTTTCCGTCAAGATAGCGGTGATATAAAACATGACACTGAGGTGCCCTTTGCTAGTGCTACCTCTGTACCAAATTTCGTTCCATTCGGTTTCACCGTGTTCGAATTGATAAGGGGAATCGCTTTTCACACAAAGATGGCCGCCATTCGCAAAATATTAGGCTGAAGACCTATTAGTTTGGTCAAAGGATGCTCCCTTCATAAAGGTATGGTGTTGCTAAATTTGCTAGAGATCGGATGATTAGGCTAATCGTAATTTGATTTAAGCTTGGAACATTTGTGTGGCCGCCATTACGTTTCTGTCAATATGGCGGCGATATAAATCATGACACTGAGATGCCCTTTGCTAGTGCTATCTCTGTACCAAATTTCGTTCCATTCGGTTTCACCGTGTTTGAATTAATAGGGAGAATCGATTTTGACACAAAGATGGCCGCCATCCGCAAACTATTAGGCGAATGACCTATTAGATTGGTCAAAGGATGCTCCCTCCATAAAGGTATGTAGTTGCAAAATTTGGTAGAGATCGGATGATTAGGTTAATCGTAATTTGATTTAAGCTTTGAACATTCGTGTGGCCGCCATTACGTTTCAGTCAAGATGGTGGCGATATAAAACATGACACTGAGGTGCCCTTTGCTAGTGCTACCTCTGTACCAAATTTCGTTCCATTCGGTTCCACCGTGTTCGAATTAATAGGGGGAATCAATTTTGACATAAAGATGGCCGCCACCCGCAAACTATTAGGCTAATAACCTATTAGATTGGTCAAAGGATGCTCCCTCCATAAAGGTATGCAGTTCCAAAATTTGGTAGAGATCGGATGATTAGGTTAATCGTAATTTGATTTAAGCTTTGAACATTCGTGTGGCCGCCATTACGTTTCTGTCAAGATGGCGGCGATATAAAACATGACACTGAGGTGCCCTTTGCTAGTGCTACCTCTGTACCAAATTTCGTTCCATTTGGTTTCACCGTGTTTGAATTAATAGGGGGAATTGATTTTCACACAAAGATGGCCGCCATCCGCAAACTATTAGGCTAATGACCTAGTTATTTGGTCAAAGGATGCTTCCTCTATAAAGGTATGTTGTTGCAAAATTTGGTAGAGATCGGATGATTAGGTTAATCGTAATTTGATTTAAGCTTTGAACATTTGTGTCGCCGCCATTACGTTTCCGTCAAGATGGCGGCGATATAAAACATGACACTGAGGTGCCTTTTGTTAGTACTACCTCTGTACCAAATTTCGTTCCATTCGGTTGCACCGTGTTCGAATTAATAGGGGGAATCGATTTTCACACAAAGATGGCCGCCATCCGCAAACTATTACGCTGATGACTTATTAGTTTGGTCAAAGGATGCTCCCCCCATAAAGGTATGTTGTTGCAAAATTTGGTAGAGATCCGATGATTAGGTTAGTCGTAATTTGATTTAAGCTTTGAACATTTGTGTGGCCGCCATTACGTTTCCGTCAAGATGGCGGCGATATAAAACATGACACTGAGGTGTCCTTTGCTAGTGCTACCTTTGTACGAAATTTCGTTCAATTCGCAATCACCGTGTTCGAATTGATAGGGGGGGACAGACATTCAGAGTACACACACTCACACACACACACACACAGACACACACACACACACACAGACTCACACACACACATACACACACACAGACAGACACACTTTTTTCGCCCTGTGTTGATCTAATAAGTCTACTTTCATTTTTTGCAAAAATCGAAAGTAGGCTAAAACAGTGCGGGAATCTTAAAGAGAAAATGGAGTGTAGATGCAAAAAAATCGTTGAAGGGAATTTAGATACACGGGGAGCCAATTAACAAAAACAGTGCGGGAATCTTAAAGAGAAAATGGAGTGTAGATGCAAAAAAATCGCTGAAGGGAATTTAGATACACGGGGAGCCAATTAACAAAAACAGTGTGGGAAACTTAAAGAGAAAAGGATATATAATGAAAAGAAAACAGGAGGTCTGACCACTCGAAGAAGGAGGGATCAGGAAAGATGAGACAAATATTATTATCGCCCTATTATTTTAAATAAATAAATATTTAAGTCTCATCTCTGAATTATTATTATCAACGTCTCCTATTAATTTTTATTTAATGCATTAATTATTTAATCACAATAAACAATTAACAAAATTTAATTTAATTCCTAATGTTGGGGAGCGTGATGGCGCAGTGGCTTAGCTGCTCGTCTTTCACCCGGACGGCTGGGGTTCGAATCCCGGTGACAGCGGGGTGGAATTTTCTCCTGAAAAATCACGTGGCGTCATGAAGGGCATCCGGCCTTAAATCCCCGGCCAAAACCAAAAGGAGCCTGGTTGGCTCCGGCGACCCCAATTAATTGGGAAAAGCCGAAGAAAGAAAATTTAATTCCTAATGTTCGGTATTATCACTCCCTAATTATTTATAACTTTAAATAGCATTGTTATTATTTATAAATATTACTAGCAGAAGTACCCGTTCTTCGAACGGTGTTCGTTGTTAACACCAGACATTATCAATTGAGCTACTGTTGCAATGGTTAGCGGTTTGTCATTCCTTCAAGTTTATCAGAACGAAGTTAGTTTGCTGGGAATATCATACACACTGTTAATTTAAGGCCCTTAAAATGTAGTTTTCGGAGACCCTTTATAGATTCCCGAATTTTGTGTCTCACATTGAGAAGCGCAACATATGCTTTAGTCGTCCTTCTAGGATAATTTTTATATTTCGCCTATTTTAGCATATATTGAGAAGTTTTTCTCTATATCCACCCTTCTACTGTATGAAAAGTACGGTGAAGAGTTTTAAAAATGAATGGTGTATTGACTCTCATGGTTACCATACCTAATTTTACGATGCACCAAGCATCCGAACACGAGGTATAGGCTTACATAAAGATACACAGAAAGACAGACAGACAGTTCTATTGTCTACAACATATTACTCAGATATCCAAATATGGGTATATCTACCATACAGTATCAAATAAAATCATCCTTACGATGAACCCGTATGTCGAAAAAAAAAGTTAAAATGTGCTCTCAGACTAAATTCACCTAACGTGTACTTCCTGACGTGAAATACAATTGAAAGCCTTGTAGACGAAACGCAATACACGTCACATAAAAACTGACCCTCTACGTTGTGCTAGTTGCCCATACACAGGAAGATCCCTTTCATAAATTATAAAGGCTTGTGGTGCATGAAAATGCAGGTTCTTTAGCCTCAAATTGCACAAATTCCTAAAAGCCGCAAAAAATGCTGGTTCAATTCAGGAATTTTTGAAAATAATGTTGCTGTTTGGAGATATAATAGACCTTCTGTACTATATGTCGAACGTGAAAATTGCATGAAAAAAATCTAGGTTACCCCTTCACCCCCTTAATTGCATTGATGAATTATACGGTCTACGTTAGTTCCGTGATAACCTTACAGCCATTTGCAAACTTTCACAGAAATGTAATAAATGGAGTGACATTGCTTCTTACAGAAATAGATGGAAAGTTGTATGCCACCCCTTGAGATAATGTTCTCATGGTTACCGATTTGCATTCCTTCATTAGTTTGTTAAATTAAATTAAATTAGTTTTCTGGGAATATTTTAGAAACTGTTGGATTTAGAGCCTTATAATGTAGTTTTCGAGGATCCTTTAGGGCTCCCGAGTTTTTTTTGCTGGCACTGAGGGGATTTGTCTCGTCGTTGTACGCCATAATATAATACTAATAATAATATAATATAGGGAGAAATTATAACACCTATTTTTATTTTATTTTTAATTCAGCCAATGGCCATGTATTTTTCTTTTCAGGACGGGTCAGGGAAGGGATATTATCAGAGAAAGAAGCATTCACATCACGCATGAGCAAAATGGAAATGGCCTACCATTTAACTAAGGGCATCTATAAGAAAAGGTCAATATCCTTCAACGCAAAACTAAAACATTACTGCAGTGTCATCCGTCCGGAGGTCTTGCATGCTTCTGAATGCCTCACGATGAACAAAAAAGGCTTGGTCGAGAAACTGGAGGCCAAAGAAAGAAAAATTTTGAGAAAGATATCGGGTTCCATCAAAGACAATGGGGAATACAGAAGACGGCAAAACCATGACCTATATACTCATGTGGAGAAGATAAGCAACGTCATCCGGAAGAGAAGGTTACCATTTTTTGGGCATGTGAAACGAATGAGCCCAGCGAGACTGACCAACCGCAACATAACTTACTTTCAGGAGAGGAAAACAAAATGGGCCTGGAGCATTGAACTGGATAAAGATCTGAAAGAAGTGGGGATTACACCAACAGACATTCAGGAGCGCGCCCCACTCAAAGGGAAACTTCAAGCTTGTAAAGGTTTCCAAGAAAAACCGAAGCTGAAAACGGGAAAGATTTGGACCCAGGAACGGAAGGAAGTCCACCGAGAACGAATGCGGGCGTACAGGGCAAACATCAAAGCCAGTAGGAGACGGTTGGAATGACGCGGTCCATAGATGGCCTATACGAAATGAATGAATGAATGAATAATATGGGTATAGGGATATAATAGACCTGCCGTACCACACCCGCAGGTGTAAATCGCGTGAAAATATTCTAGAGTACTCCTTGATCCCCTTAAGCGCATTATACGTATTGATGAATTTAACGGCTTAATTTGGTTCCGTGATAACCTTCTATCCGTTTGCAAACTTTCACACTAATGCAATTAATGGAATTGCATTGCGTCTTACAGCAATAGATGGACCTCTGAGAATCCGTTGGCATGGTTACTGGCTTGCATTCGTTCATTAGTTTATTAAATTAAATTAGTTTTCTGGGAATATCTCAAAAACGGTTGGTCTTCGGTCCTTGAAATGTGGTTTTCGGGGACCCGAGTTTTGTCTCTCACATTGAGGGGCTGAAGATGAGTTTTGTCTCGTCCTTCTACGCCTATTTCAGCATGTATTTTAAGGGGGTAGGCCACCTCTTATGAGAGGTACGGAGAAGAGTTACATCAATGATTAGTGTCGTGCCTCTGATGGATATCTGTACCAAATTTTACGTTGATACACCCAGCCGTTCTCGAGTTATAAGGGAACAAATTTGTCCACAGACAAACAAACAAACAAACAAACAGACAGACAGATAAAAAAATATTTTCGCTCGCATCCATCATAAAACAGTCTGAAACGTGTAAACAACTCAAATTTCCGTAGAAATTCAGAGAAAAACACACAAATTTTCATTTTTATATATAGAGATATAAACTGCACCGCTCGGTGTTGACCGTGTTTTATTGCACAGATTCTGGTTTAACTCGCTAACAGTTGGAGATATACGAAAAGTGATAAGGACCTTTCGGATATAAAATTAAATGTTAAAGCTCATGTATACCATTAAAAGTTTGCTATTTCTTTGCGTTCTCTTTTATTTGAAAAGGAAATATAAAATTTTGAAACCAAAGGGTGTAGTGACGTCACAAATGTCGGTTTTACTCGCTAACTGTTGGAGATACACGAAAAGTGATAAGGACCTTTCGGATAGGAAATTAAATTTCAAAGCTCGTATGTCCCATCAAAAGTTTGCTATTTCCTACCGTTCTCTTTTTATTTGATATGGAAGTATGAAATTTTGAAACCAAAGGGTCTAACGACGTCACTAAATTTGTCGCCATTTTTTAATAGTGTAAAATTTCGAAATCAAAAGTATCCTATATGTAAACTTGGTAAATCAGCTACATCCATGCAAAATTTCATTTAATTCGGACCAGTGGTTCTTGAGTTATTGAGTAACAGACAGACAGACACACACCATCTCATTTTTATATATTAGTATGATTAACTTATTCACTTCGCACTCTATTATTATTATTATTATTATTATTATTATTATTATTATTATTATTATTATTATTATTATTATTAAATAAATCAAATTATTTAAATAATCCAAGCCTCAATTACTTCTTTTCTCATAATCAGAATTAACGAAACATATTTATATCCCTTGGAATAATCGAAATATTTCATGTCGAAACATGAACTAATGCCTGTCCTAACAAAAATCTTAGATCGAAAAATAAATTGTCAGACAGCAGTTCCATTTGTCATCCAGACAAATACAATCGAAGATCTAGCTAATATCTAGCTATGGTGAAAAATGTGTGTTGATTTCTGATCGTGACTGTTCAATAATATGGAATTCTCTAATACTACTGGTTAGTGGATAGTACATGAAATGGTTGTCTTACTTCATTCTTGATGTAGATGACGGGCGTGTCCTGCGATGTACACTATTCCCACAGTGTCTTGCCATGGCCATCTGCCGTATCCAAATACCTCGTTCGTCTCCAAGTCCTTCCAGTCCTACGAGTAGTTTTAGCTGCGCATGATGATGTTCGCAGTCATCCGTTCGAAATAACTCCCGTTATCACTAGTACCGTGTAACATGACAAAAAGATGCTCAGTCATAGACTGGTACAGTACTCCTATAGATTCGAGAATAAATCTCATGTTCCAATAATGCGGTTTCTTTTGCACGCTAAGATAGGAACACCTATTAGCTGCATAAACGAACAAAATGAAATAAACTTCTCCTGATGAATTCAAAGTGCCTGATGTATAGTCACTACAAGAAATACATCGTTCTGTAGGCTACCTTCTGTGAATGGTTTCGACACTACCATCACCTGACTAAAGAATAAGTGACCTGAAAGTCAGTGAATATTGTAAGTCCATTCGCTGCCAAAAGTTAAGTTCGTTCACTTGAACAAAAACTAAGTCGTGCTGACCACTGGTACGGCGACTAAGTCCTCCGACCGTCAGAATCTCGGCGTGTATACTGTCACTTTCACGTAGCGTAGATCCGAACATAAGCAAATGCTTTGAAGATATGATGACTCTCTGCTCAGCAACGTGGCCTTTTATAGTTCAGCGAGACATTGTTCGAGAACATTCCATCTCGTATCTCGGCTTCTACTGGACCGATTTTAATGCTTGATAGCTCAAATTCTCCTCTTGTTATAGCCAGAAAAGTGTGCTAATTTCCTAGCGTCCATCTCTTCTCCTTAAGGTAATTCTAAGAAATTATTTCTCATGACTAGGGCCCGGATTTATATGCACTAAAAACCTGAAAATATGCATGCAAATATGCACTAAAAAGTTAGAATATATGCACGGAAAATAATGAAATATGCACTTAAAACATGCAATTTTATTCACTTACCTATTTACAGGAATCATTTGTTGCAAAAAGAAGCATCACAATAGGTAACTAGTAGTCTTTCAATGTTTTCTCGAGACAAACTATGTCTATTGTCCGTCAAAATGAGTTTATAGGCTCAGAATGATCGTTCTACATCAACTGACGTGATTGGACAGTACTTATTCACGGGCACCAAAGTTTCGGAGCATACATTTGGCAAAGATACCCTAGTTCCACTCTAGTATTGACTAATTAACTTAATCTTCTTCAGTCCTGGGTTCGAATTCAACACCTTTTCTAACTTGCATTTAATCTTCTCTCCAATTTCGCCTGGAGCGGAATTCAATGAAGATGCAGCTTTCTCAACGAGATCAAGTGATTCATGGAGGGGAGTACCAGAAGATTCTAAGCTCCCAATGGCTTTTGGAAGTTGAGAAAAATGTGCATGAATGAAATTCACATCTTGATAAACAGTAGCGGTTTCAAACACAACTTTTGCATCACGGACACACGCAATATGCTCATCTTCAAGTTTTGTAACCACTTATTTCACATCATTAAAATTCTCCTGATAAAATGATACTGTAGATAACGATGTCCCCCACCTAGTCAGGACAGGTTCAGGTGGCAAAGGAACTTCAGGTAGACAATCTTTGTAGAACTGGACACGAGCTGGTGCTTTCAGAAACAGCTTCTTCCCACATCCAATTAAATTGTTAACAGCTGGAAATTGTGTGCGTATTTCTTCTGCAATGCGGTGTAATCCGTGCACTAAACAGGTTACGTGTATGAGTTTCGGATAAAATACTTGGAGGACCTTTGCTGCTTTCAACATATATGAAACTGCATCTGTGAGCAGTACAAGCACTTTACAACAATTATCCTCAATTTCAGATGGCCACAATAGTCGCAGAGAGTCATTTACAAATCTTGCTATTGTGCTATGGTTGGTTTTCTCTAGTACTTTACAAGCAAGAAGATGCGGCTTACCGGGTTCGTCTGGATGTAATTTACCCACCACGAAATTTGCTATGTAACGGTCACATGAATCCGTTGTCTCATCCACCGATATCCAGACATAGTTCCTTCCGATATCAGAACGGATCAATTCCAGGGTAGATTCATATAGCGGAGGTAGGTAATTTTTCCTAAGAGTTGATTCATCTGGTATTTTTTGATTTTCACAATATTTCTCAAGAAATGATCGCAGAACTGGATTGTTTAATTTATTCCATGGAATGTTGCTGCATACGAAAGCCCTACAAAGATCATTTGAAAATGTATTAAGAATACCGGACTTAGGCTTTACCTTCGTAAGAAGTAGTTGTTGTGGTGTGCTGTTCTTCTCCTCCTTTGCTTTAATATGTGCAGTTGTTTTTGAATGCTGTTCAAGCTGAAATTTCTTTTCACATTTTACTTCCTTTGAGCAAACTTGACAGTACACGATGACACCATCTGTTGAATAGTCCCTATTACCCGACACCCACTGATTTAGTAAATCTCTTCTCCTGCTCTTTTCCTTAGGCATTTTTAGAAACTAACACTTGAGATGCAGGGCATTAAACTGGAACGTAACTAGTAAACTGAAGATACTTCTGTCCTGACCAATTGCCCAACCCCCTGAGATTATTATCTACTGTGGTAGAGAAAGGAATTCCGGGAAGTCCAGCCAGCCTGCCTACCCATACCTAAGCTATCTGTTGCCATTGTCAGTTGTGAAAGTAAAGTGCCGTTACACAGAGAGTCGAAAACACCAATTAGTGAGGGATGCACATGAATGAAAATGAAATCCACAGCCTGCTTCCAGTCTCCGACCGAGTCAGGAATGGAATGAATGAAGCCCCCATCTAGCGGCGAGGATATGGACTGTGCCGGCTGCCGAGGCCTGACGCACTCCTCTGGGGCAATGATTAAATGAATGACAGATGAAATGAAATTATAGTGGAGAGTGTTGCTGGAATGAAATTTTGACAGGGAAAACCGGAGTACCCGGAGAAAAACCTGTCTGCCTCCGTTTTGTCCAGCACAGATCTCACATGGAGTGACCGGGATTTGAACCATGGATCCAGCGGTGAGAGGCCGGCGTGCTGCCGCCTAAGCCACGGAGGCTTGTGAGGGATGCACATAATATACGCAAATAGCTAGGGATGCACAAAACAGATTTATTTTAGTAGTTCTTGTAATTGTCCTTAAATTCAGACATATATACCGGAATATGCTGTTACCAAGGCCGTAGAGAGCAATCACGGGCCCTAGGGCAAGCTTTTTCGGGCCCCTCCAATTTGATTCAACCTGTGACAATTTTTGTGTTACGGTATAAAGCTGGCAAATGTTAACCCCCCCCCCCCCCCCAATAAAAAATGAAGCTCCGAGGAATTTAGCTTGCCCAACTGAAGATTTAGTTATTCAGTAACCTTATTTTCTCTTTCTCTCATTGGTTGCCCTTTTACTTCAAGATTTTGATCACTGTGCATTAAAAATCCATCTTCGTTGTATATGAACGTGTTCAGGTACCACAAGAATAGCCATAGGCCTACTCCTTTTTTTCTGATATTAAATTAGGAACTCTATGTTCCACAAAGAGCTCTTGAACTCTAGCATGTTATAAATTAAATGGTCAACTCTGGCAACTTCATCCCTTCTTAGGAAGAAAAACGAAAAACACAATGACTATTTATAAAATGAATTATATGTTCTCTTTGTAATGGTTTGGATACTATTCACTGGTTGTATTTACATTGAACAGAGTCATATCAGAAAATTTCATAATAGTTTAGATATTAAATTTAATAAAGTGGTCCACTCTAAGTCTTTTTACCAACTCAGGCTACTCAGCAAACACGGGTCTCGGGGCTGCAGCCCCACTTGCCCCTCCCTCTCGTCGGGCCTGGCTGTTACGTCTAGAATATGCACTAAACCTCAAAATATGTCAAAATATGCATATGCATATGCGCATATGCATTTTTAAAAATCCGGGCCCTACTCATGACGTATTCAGGCTCCACGTCATAATCTCGCGTCACTCGCCCCTGCGATGTATGCTTCCCTCAGCACTCTTGAGTCTCCTCTGCGCGTTATTCAAATCATCCATTCCTTCAACCTCTTCAACTAACAACTCCTCTTTCCAAAACAAGAATGTCAACAATGTCACGGACGTGTGACGATCCGGGTATAATATACCATCAAAAGTTTGCTATTTATTTGCGTTCTCTTTTTATTTGAAATGGAAACAAGAAAGTTTGAAACCAAAGGGTGTAGTGACGTCACTAAAATGGTCCCTGTCTTTAAATAGTGCAAAATATCGAAATCAAAATTAGCCTATATGTTAACCAGGTAAATCAGCTACTTCCATGTAAACTTTCATGTAAATCGGACCAGTGGTTCTAGCGTGATTGAGTAATACACAGACACACACTATCTCATTTTTATATATCAGTATAGATTAATTTCAACTGATCTGTAGTTACGATGGCTGGCCACCAGAATCCACCATAAAATCATTTTTTGAAGAAAAAAAAATGGACTTACCCCGTTCTTTCCGTGGGGGTCTTCAAATGATTTGTTTGAGCTGGACGTTTGCTGCAAGGAAGGACCCAGAACGCGTATTGTTGCTATGGAAAGATGAGAGCAACGTACATTTATGGGAGATGTGCAGTGGCGATTTTTGGGACAATAACCTGTTAGTTGGTTATTGAGGTTTTAAGGGGCAGAACAGCGAGGTCATCTGCCGCTTGTCAGTAACCTGTATATAATAGACTAATTAGAATATGATAGATCCTGTGTTTTCCGGGTTTTAACCATTTACGTGTCTAATAATAGCCTGTAAAGCACTGCGCGGACAAACAAAACGTTATCTGCATCCGCCTCACATCAGCACGACTGTTATCCGCATCCACACGACTGTTATCCGCATCCACCTCACATCCGCACGACTGTTATCCGCATCCACCCCACATCCGCACGACTGTTATCCGCACCCACACGACTGTTATCCGCATCCACCTCACATCCGCACGACTGTTATCCGCATCCACCCCACATCCGCACGACTGTTATCCGCATCCACACGACTGTTATCCGCATCCACACGACTGTTATCCGCATCCACCCCACATCCGCACGACTGTTATCCGCATCCACCCCACATCCGTACGACTGTTATCCGCATCCACACGACTGTTATCCGCATCCACCCCATATCCACACGACTGTTATCCGCATCCACCCCACATCCGCACGACTGTTATCCGCATCCACACGACTGTTATCCGCATCCACACGACTGTTATCCGCATCCACCCCACATCCGCACGACTGTTATCCGCATCCACCCCATATCCGTACGACTGTTATCCGCATCCACACGACTGTTATCCGCATCCACCCCACATCCACACGACTGTTATCCGCATCCACACGACTGTTATCCGCATCCACCCCACATCCACACGACTGTTACCCGCATCCACACGACTGTTATCCGCATCCACCCCACATCCGCACGACTGTTATCCGCATCCACCCCATATCCGTACGACTGTTATCCGCATCCACACGACTGTTATCCGCATCCACCCCACATCCACACGACTGTTATCCGCATCCACCCCACATCCGCACGACTGTTATCCGCATCCACACGACTGTTATCCGCATCCACACGACTGTTATCCGCATCCACCCCACATCCGTACGACTGTTATCCGCATCCACCCCACATCCGCACGACTGTTATCCGCATCCACACGACTGTTATCCGCATCCACCCCACATCCACACGACTGTTATCCGCATCCACACGACTGTTATCCGCATCCACCCCACATCCGCACGACTGTTATCCGCATCCACCCCATATCCGTACGACTGTTATCCGCATCCACACGACTGTTATCCGCATCCACCCCACATCCACACGACTGTTATCCGCATCCACCCCACATCCGCACGACTGTTATCCGCATCCACACGACTGTTATCCGCATCCACACGACTGTTATCCGCATCCACCCCACATCCGTACGACTGTTATCCGCATCCACCCCACATCCGCACGACTGTTATCCGCATCCACACGACTGTTATCCGCATCCACTGGCATTACAATAATATATTTAATTTATTAGATAAAGCATAAAGTATTAAAGCAACACCTTTAGACTTTTAAGTATAAATTCGTTCCCCTAGGCTTTGTGTGAATCGCAAGACAATGTTGACTGAGTTTTGTCCCTCTGAGTAACGGCATGTGAATCAGTGGGTGGATAATTATAGCACTTACTTAGTCGTTGGATTTACCCACGAGGAAAGCGCAGTTATAAAGGACTATCTTTTGGCATAAGTCAACACTAATTGAGGGTACATATTGGCTTCTCTCACTTCCCTATTATTCTCATACGATCCAAGCGAAAGTAAATAGGGAAATAACAAGAAACGTGAAAGACGCAGATCTTAGCAAAAATTAAAATTATTTTAAAAAATCCAGTTCACCATTGTATTCTAAAAACAATCCGCAAATTTAATCTAAACCTTATCCGCAGCTTATCCGCTATCCGCACAGTCATGCCAACTATATCCGCATGGCGAAAAATTTTGCCGATATCCGCATCCACGCAGGGATTTAAAGGGAGTAATATGCTCATTTTAAAGTTATAGATGAAGCGGGTTTGGTGGCTTAGTCAGTAGCATGCTGAACTGCTATGCCCAAGATCGCAAGTTCAAACCCGGATTATTAAGAGCGTTAAAATCCTTCGGAGGGAAAGTAAAGCAGGCATAGATTTATGGCATATATTTGGTAAGAAACGCTTTATCAAATTCTAACGTTCGCCAGAATTGAACTTCCTGGGAGCCTACGGGCGTTCAATTAAAATACCCCGCCATTGGCTGTAATTCATATAATAATAGATGAATCGTACACAAGAGTTCAGTGCTCGTTGAAGTAGCGTCAACAAGAGTTATATCACAATAATCAAGAAGTGGGAGTAACAACGCCTGCGCAAGTCTATCGGCAATATGCATGTTGCATAGATCTTTTAGCAAACATTTTTAGCCTATTTTCATTTTATGAAAACATAGGCTTATGAAATCACCTTTTGTCCGTGTGTGTGTGATGGTGTGTGTGTGTCCCCTAATAACTTCTAAACGCCTGGAGCGATTTCAATGAAATTCGGTAATATCATAGCACCATTCCGGACGACCCCGACCGTGCCCTTCAAATGTTATTGTGTCTCACCAATCCAACATGGCGGCTGTGCGAAATATTTCACCAGCATTCAGTATCTCCGAAACTATTACAGATATCACCCTGAAATTTTGTACGGTGATAAAGGGAACTGCTGAAAGTATATCTATGTAACTTTCAAAAACATGTAAAGTACAAAACGAACATGGCGGCCTAGCGAAGTTGAAACATTTTAATAGACGTTTCTCGTGATTTAATCATCTGAGCGCAGTGAAATGTGGTACAGTAAATGATTATACGTATTGTAATACACTGACATCTAATTTAGTTCAGTTGTTTACATAACCTTAAGATGGTGGCTGTGCGAAATTTAAAAATTATTTTTTTATTTCTTGTATCGTAGTCATGCGATCGAAGTGAAAGTTTGAATAATGAAGCTACGCAATAATTTTCCTTTAATGGTACATAACTCTATGGTCTATACTTATAACAATCCAAAATGACGAGCATCCGAAATACATTTGACGGTTCTCAATATCTACGAATCTTTTACAGCAATCAAACTGAATGTTTTATGTACATAGAGGCTATGAACTTAAGTTCACCTATTGGGCTTTCAGTAACCTGGTGAGCACAAATCCAAAATGGAGGCGACGCGAAGTATACATATTTCAATGGACGTTTCTCGCGATATAACCATCCGAGTGCAGTGAAACTTTGCACGTTAAATGCTTATACAAATTTTAATCCACTGGCATCTAATTTATATCAACTGTTTTCATACCCAAAAAATGGCAGCTGTGCGAAATTTTAAAATCTCGTTTTTACTTCTTGTGTTCTAATCATACGATTGAAGTTTGAATACCACACGTACACAATAATCTTCATGTAATAGTACATAAATAAAAAACCAACCTGGAGACCATCTGAAATATTTAGTCAGTTTTCAATATCTACGAATATATCAACAACAATCAAACTGAAATTTTGTATATTGATAGATGTAATTAACATGAGTAGGATATATGAAAATAGGCTGTATAGTTCTTCACGGAACTACTTGTTTTACATGTTCTGACCACTTTAGAGTTTCGGACCAAGTCACACCGAGGTTTCTCACTGTCTTACTATACGGAATGGAGTTGCCGTTTATATTTATGGATGCAATTTCATGTCCATTTATTTTTTTCAATAGCAGTTTTGGGAGCCAATGATAATTGCCTACGTTTTAAGTAATTTATCACCTACAGTAGTGGCTACGCGGGCTAAAGCGCTGCGTTAGGTCAAGGGGCCAAGCTCTCTGCTGACTCGGTAGACGCGTGGGTTCGAGCCCCACCGTCGGCTGTCCTTGAAATGGTTTTCCGTGGTTTCCCATTTTCAACACCAGGCAAATGCTGGGACAGTACCTTCTGACAGGCCACGGCTGCTTCCTTCCACATCCTTGTCCAGTTTCATTCATCTTCATCCATTCCATCTCTCATCCCGACGCGCAGGTCGCCCACGGGCGTCGACTAGAAAGACCTGCACTCGGCCTCTCAGGAGGCTACACGACAACAACAAAAAATAGCATGAGTGAATTTTGTTTACTGTAGGTAACTAGTCGTTCTAAGTCTCCATTGACCCTTTGAATTGCATGAGATAAGTCTGTTGTCTTGCAGTGGCTGTATAATAGTAGATCGTCCTCATACAAATGGTAGGTTGTACTTTTAAGTGCGGTTGATATGCAATTTATAAATAGGCTAAACACTAAAGAACCAAGCACACTACCCTGAGAGGTACCAGCTTCACAGGCTTCTGCTTCTGTGAAACGGTTTAGGATAGGAAGATCAATTAATGATAGACTATCACAACTGAGTGATTGAGTTTGAACCCCTCGTCCAGAATATAAACAACATCGAGCAGGGATGGTGGAAACTTTACGGAGTTATTAATGTTTCCCCACTTCTATTGCAATCAAATGCTGGGATGGTTCCTAACTTATTCCACACGACGTAACATGTCTGTCCTTGGACACGTTGCTGCAACCTAGCGGAAAGATACCATAAGTGATTAGATTATGACACAAACACCAAGTTATTTCACTAGTAAGTATTGTTGTTGTTGCTTATTTTAGGGGCTGTGACATCGTGGTCATAGAGCCCCGTGTATTTGGCTGTGTGTAATTTGTGTGATAACCTGTGTTATGGTAATGGCTGTACTAATGTGTGTATTTGTAAATTGAGCATAGAATTGGAAAAGAGGCGGCCGAGGCCTAAGTTAGGAACCATCCCAGCATTTGATTGCAGTAGAAGTGGGGAAACATTAATAACTCCGTAAAGTTTCCACCATCACGGAAGACCTCTTCCACTAAAAACACACGCTCTACAGTAGTACCCGCTGCGGAGAGACTTTGCAGACACACTGTATAACTTTAAAATGAGCATATTACTCCCTTAAAAGCCCTGCATGGATGCGGATATCCGCAAAATCTTCCGCCATGCGGAAATAGTTAGCATGGCTGTGCGGATAGCGGACAAACTGCTGATAGTGTTTAGAGTAAATTTAGGAATTGTTTTTAGAATACAATGTTAAACTGGATTTTTTTTAAATAATTTTAGTTTTTGCTAAGATCTGCGTCTTTCACGTTTCTTGTTATTTCCCTATGTGCTTTTGCTTGGACTGTATGAGAATAACAGAGAGTTGAGAGAAGCCAATCATGGAAATACCCTCAATTCGTGGTGACTTACGCCAAAAGATAGTCCTTTTTACCTTTATACTTTCTTCTCAATTTTGCCTCACGAGACTGAGTGTACCCCGCTCCAGCCCTCAGACCAGAATTAAAATTTCTTGGCAGAGCCGGAAATTAAACCCTGACCTCCGGGGTGTCAGCCAAGAATGCTAGCCGCTACGCCACGAGGTGGTCTATTCCACTATTAAGCCATTGTTGGAGCTACTGTGTGCAATGGACAATTGGTGCTGCCATTTGGAAACGATGAGCCGGCAGTCAAATGTACAGTAGAAGTAGGAGGCTGGCAGCGGTAATGGCCACAAACCGTGAGCGCGTCGCTAATGTCTCTGATCTCCCACAATCTCTCATTCAGCATTTCCTCCCACTTTATTCCTCTTCGTTTTGCATCATCCTTCACCTGGTCTCTCCATCTTGTTCGTGGTCTTCTTCCAGCTTCTGTCCATTCCTGATTTCTTCTTGGTAATCTCTCCTTTATCAAATAGTATGATAAAATGGTTCGGTTAGCTCAAATTACAATTGCCAGCGTTTTGCCCCAGTGTACCATTGGGCTCGTCAGTTGGTTTGGTACACCTCACCAAGATGCGTGGCTAGCACATACTGAGAAGGCCATTACAAAACACAAAATACAAGCAGTATTGACGTCACGAGTATTGCCAATGTGCTACGGGAGTCAAACCGTGACCACCGAGAGGAAGGCCATAGCAGTGGTCACGGTCAAACTCCCTTTCACAAAAACAATTAACCTACTGCTTGAGTCCAAGCTCAATGGACCTGAGAGGAATGTGGATCGCGGACTAAGAGGAGTGATGGTGATGAGGATGAGTGATGAGGTTTCCCGGTCCGTGCATAGTAACAGAACCAAATACATTAGTCGGTGACTCACTCACTCATTCGAAACACCACAGTGGTTCAGGCAACGGCCCTATGTTAGCAGTATTGGAATAGATAGGAATTCAACATAACACGGCGGGCTGTTGACAGGCCCTTCTATTCCCGCCTCCCGCGTCACTTCACCCCTCAGGTTCACAGAGCTTGGACCCAAGCAGTACCTTGGTGATCCAATTTGATTTTAAATATTCCCGAAGGAAATATGATGTTAGTTTCCATTTGAGCGGGCGTATTATCAAATAATATGATAAAATGGTCCAGTTAGCTCAAATTATAATTGCCAGCGTTTCGCCCCAGTGTACCATTTGGCTCGTCAGTTGGTATGGTACACCTCAATACTACATGTATTATGTGTCTTGTAATGGCCTTCTCAGTATGTGCTAGCCACGCGTCTTGGTGAGGTGTACCATACCAACTGATGAACCCAATGGCAACCGGGTGAGTTAGCCGAGGTGAAGATGGTCTTCTGTGGTTTCCCATCTTCCTTCCAGGCAAATGCCGGGGTTGGTCCTTAACTATAGGCCACAGCCGCTACCTTCCAACTCCTCTCCCTTCCATTCCACCTTTCCTCCCCAACGGTACTTGTAGCTCACCCATTGGGTGTCCGTCTCGAAGTAGCTACAAAAACTGGCGAGCCGAACATGTCCTCGGACACTCCCGGCACTAAAAGCCATACGCTAAAAAAAACCAATGGCACACTGGGGCGAAACGCTGGCAATTATAATTTGAGCTAACCGGACCATTTTATCAAATTATTTGATAATACATCCGATCAAATGGAAACTAACATCATATTTCCTTCGGGAATATTTGAAAACAAAATCTCTCCTTTCTCCATAGTTTCTTTTAAGGTCTACAGTATCGTATTGTCTGTCTCATTTCTTATCCTGCCTCTTCTCGTTTTACCCAAGATTCCTCGTAGATAGCGCATCTCTGTAGCTTGCAATCTACTTAGATCTTTCTTTGTCCGGGACCGTCATTCTGATCAGTAGGTCAAAATTGGTAAATAATATGACTTGTATATCTTTATCTTTGCTTTGTAGTTATTTCCTAATTTCTAATTATTCTGATCTAATTAACCAAAATTCAAACAATTATTAAAATGTGAAAGGTGGCTTGTGTGCCTGTTCTGTATACAAATCTTTAGACTACCGTTTCACCGAATTGAAACGAATAATTTTACTTACCTTTTTGAACACTTCGAGTAACATTGCCTACTTGAAATTAGGACTGCTCTCACCATTCCCTAGATTTAGGCCCTTTGGCACATAGGCCAAATATCGAATGTATCGTAGAAGGACCAAAGCAGGCTCGTATTGCAAGGTACGAAACTCGGCAAGTCTTAACGGGACCAGAAAACCACGTTTTAAGGCCCTAGAACAAACCATTTTCGAGATATTTGCATTCTCGTTCGAGGAAACATTAAAATTTTAATGAGTGTATTGACTGGAAATACGGGCTGAATCACGCCGCCTCTAAAGTGTATTGTTAAGTTGGATCGTATCTGTATGCTATGAGTGGATGTTCCTTACAGAATGTAAACTTTCTTAGTACGGTACTGTACGTTTAAGACATTATTAGGGAAACTATATTTTAATTCTGTTATTAGTAGAATATAAAATAACAATTTAGTTCTTTCTGTGATAAGCGTACTCTTTTGCTTCACTTCTTCTTATTTTATCTATTCGTTGTTAAATTGTATGACCTAGATGTTACTGCTGGTCACCAACACCAACACAGCCACGTTACTAGAATAAACATTTATTTCTAAAATTTGTTATCTATTTGCAATGTTGATGAAGTAATTACCTCCATATTTTACATGTTTTCATTAGTCGCTGGCTGGTGTTCTTTGCAATTCTTGTGAGCTATAAAGTATTTTACTATACCATTGATTCGTCAAGAATATTTATTACATCCGTTCCACATAATCTCAAATTATTGTTAATCAGATAACAACTCCCATGTCATTGCCTAATGATAACAAAACACATTAAGCAATTACATGCAACACCGACAATCAAAGAAGTATTTATAACTAAATAACATGAACAATGCAAACTCGTTACTAGATGGGGACACTTAGTTTTAGGATACAGGCGTTTGAATCTTTGCCAACGTCTATTGCACCAAGCATATTAAGGGCTGTGTAGTCCAGTCATATTAGGGGTCAACCTCGGAATGAGAGATAACAAGCTGTAAACTCGTATACACCTTCATTTTGGTGTTATAAAAGTTGTCTCAAAAGTCTCATAAAATGTCGGTTTATATAGATCCAATGATGTTAATATTTATTATAAAAATTGTAGAGCATAATATTTGCGACAAATTTTGTTTGAAAAACATTTTCATACGCCCAACCGGTTTTGAGATAGAGGGCAGAGAGCCCGCAGCAATCAGCCATACTCACTGCAATGCAAAGTCAACCGTGACTCTCAGTGAATACCTTGTATAAAGTTATTAAATCATTGAAATATCATTAACAATAAATAATTTGTACTATTGATTAGTCAATACACTGTATTTAATAACATTTTGCATATATCTAATATATTCATTTAATAATACTTAACTTTGTGTAATTAAAAAACTCATTAGGTGAAATACCTATTGTAGCCTATATCCTAATTTTATATTAATGTATTTAAAGTAGATTTTAAAGTAGAAATAAAACGAGTAAATATATTGTAATTTTACCTTTATTCAGCAGCTATATATTTCTTACAACTTGAATTGTAATGAGGTGAAAATATATAAATCTTTAATTACTTGAAGAACAAAAGTATTAATTTTCTTCTTCTTCTTCTTCTTCTTCTTCTTCATCGTCGTCATCTTTCGGGCATGTGAAAATGTCACTTTCATTGTCATCATCTTCGTTGTCCTGAATCGTTGTTTCCAGGCCTTCCAGAATATCCGAGTCAAATGCATCTCTTCCTCAGAGTCGCTTTGTGATGAAACAGCATTGAGGCAAGCTTGTCCATTACACAGGCCACAACCTAAAGTGCGTTGCAACCCCGATTTTCTGCACCCACAGCGCACACTACATCCATTCTTACAATTACAAAATAGTGTATTAATTCCTCAGGAGCTGGTGGTAATATTGTTGTTTTTGTCTCCAGGAGTTCATTTTGCAGCACCCAACCCAATTCCTGGGGTTCTAAATCATGCCCTAACCATTTTTGAACGTGGTAATAAACACGATTTATATGCTGATGATCTGCTGCACTTGTCGGTGGAACATTGGACAACTGGACAGGTTTATGAAGCGTTGTAGACTTTATGAACTGAGTATATCGAAGATGAGCGATATTGCCCTCAGATTTAGAAGCATTATACGGTATATCGCTAGTAAGATGCGTAATCCATTTTCGGATAATTGCTGTACAGGGCAGTTTACTTGTAGAAAACTTTAGCCAGTCGGTTGATATGGGCAAGAGATTTTATGAAAGTTATTTTCCCCTTTTTTAAACAGCGCAGAAGTTGTGTCACAATCACTGAATGCATGTAAAAATAATATATGTTTTTAAGAAAGGGGATATTTGTCAAAACATTTGGACGAATAGATTTGTGCTTTGACATTGCCTTTTCCAACCTTTTTATAGAAAGTTTCTTCTTGAAGTAGTTGAGTGCGTCCAATTAAAATAACGAGCAAATCTATGTCTTCTTCAATGATGTCGGGAGTCCTCTCATGTTTGAATTCTGCGATAGCCATTTCTATGATAAGTACATCAGCGTCATCTCCTGCTTGTTTTGTTCTAATATATTTACACTAACTTTTCAATGAGCATATCAATAAGTTTCTTTTTATTACATCGATTTGACAAAAACTTACCTTGACTAATTGGCTCAATCATTGTTTCGTCGAAACAAACTTCATAAGATTTCGAAAGAGCAGCAGTTCTTCTTAGTTGTTCCATTGCTTTTATGTTTTTATTGTAGTCTGAGTATCCGTCAAATACAGCAACAGTTTTTGAACCATAATGGCTTTGTAAATACCTAACGTATTTATCTAAAACAACGGAAAAAGTATCGTCTATACTCCACATGACGTGATGCAGAAGAAATCCACCATCGATGACATACGTCACATTATTTTCACCAAGTTCGATATCAACAGGTGTCACATTATCATTATAATGAGGCTTTCGTAGGTTTTCTCACCAAATAATTGTCACGAACTTACCTATATCACAGAAATACATCCCTTTGCCCTTCAATAAGGCTGTGTCCCAATAGTACAATTTCAGCCGTGGTGAACTAGATAGTCGACTACTTTACCGGATGTGACGTCAGAAGTCGTGATCCAATACTGCTTAGCACATAGCAATCAAGTCTGTAGTAGCTAGTGAACGAAAGTGCTTGCTAAATTGGCCGACTGTGTCAAGGAAGTTATAGAAATTGTAGCTTATCGGTATTGTAGGTTATGTAAATTGTAGGTTGTATTTGACCTAAGCCAAACACAAACCATAATTAGGGCTCGGCTAAAAAGTAATCATCTTGGCGCATCCATGATCGTATCGTTCAGGTATTGTTTATTTAAAACAGCTGATGAAAGCGCAAGGAGCTTACAAGGAGTAGCACATCACCGCCATCTTGAGTGTTGGTTTGGCACCAGCATGTAAGTCCAGTGCGTTTCAGAACACAAGTCTATGAAGGAGGCTGTGATCAAGCAGACAAGTCCCAAATCTCCGTAGTGCATAGCACATAGCACATAGTAGCTAGCAGCTAGTCAATAGCAGACAACTTGAGTATTGGGACACAGCCTAAGTATTTCATCCAATGAGTTTTTAATTACACAAAGTAGGTAGGCTAAGTATTATTAAAGGTACGAGTATATATTAGTTATATGCAAAATGTTACTAAACATAATGTATTGACTAATAAATAATACAAATTATTTATTGTTAATGATATTTCAGTGATTTAATAACTTTATACAAGGTATTATTCACTGAGATTCACGGTTGACTTTCCATTGCAGTGAGTATGGCTGAGCGCTGCGGGCTCTCTGCCCTCTATCTCAAAAACGGTTGGGCGTATGAAAATGTTTTTCAAACAAACTTTGTCGCAAATGTTATGCTCTACAATGTTTATAATTATTGTTAACATCATTGGAGCTATATAAACCGAGATAATCGTGAAAAACTGATTTTTTTTATCTTTGACCTGGGAATAACGTACGGCGCAGACACGAGATTTTATGAGACTTTTGAGGCAACTTTTAGAACACCAAAATGAAGGTGTATACCACATTACAGCTTGTTATTTCTCATTCCGAGGTTGACCCCTCTTTTTTTTCTTAAGTGATTGGACTATGTGATGATTTGAACGTGTAATACAACATTGTGAGAAAACCACAATACCAATGTCCATGTGTTTTTCATCAAAATAAAGGTCACCATCTCAAGATTACTAGAAAAATATAATTCACTTCATTAAGCCCTTCATTTGCCTAAAAGAGTCATTTATTCGAAAAATACGGTGCTTCGCTCGTTGCAGTTAACTGGATTCGCCGGTAGTAAGATCTAGGGAAGTTATCTATCCAGTCCGATTGATGGCTCTGTGAAATCAAGTTACCACCACAAACACAACAAGAAGTTCCGTGACGAACTAAAGAGCCTACTTTTCTTAAAATTTAAGATTCATGCCAATGATTAATCTATATGGATCTATCTAGAATAATGACGAAATTATGTTGGTAATAACGAAATTTCTAATTAGTTCGAAATACTGTATACCTGGCATAATGTAGCCTAATAGAGAACTACAGTTGGCAGCCCTGGTGACTGAATATATTCTTAGTTCCATCTCTTTAGGTACAGAATACAAAATTCGGTTGAAGTCCAATGGATAGCATGGACGTTACATGCAGTTAAACATTGGATCTAACAGCGCGCGTAAAATCATGTTGGCAAAAATGACATACATGTATTGGTCTGAAATAATCTGAAATAATATGATCTATTGCTGTGTCAATTTTGAATGAAATCCAATAGTTAATATAGAAGTTACATGCATTTTAAAATTGGACCTATCAGCAGGCTTAGAATCATGTTGGTAATACTGACGTATATAAGTTACTCCAAATTAATATAGAATGTCAGGTACTAAACGTGTGTATAGTTTAAAGATGTCGGCTTGCATACTTTCTGATATATGGGTATTTGGATTTAAGAAAATTGAGAGCATTTATTAACAGTAGAATACGCTGTCATATCTGTTTATGTACACATACGAAATTTGGTTGAAATCCAATTGATAGTGTAGAAGTTAGGCTATATGCATTTAAAATTTGGACCTATCAGCAGGCTTATAATCATTTTGGCAACACTGCCATGTATTGCCTCCTGGAAATTAAACTGCAATATTATTATCTTTACGTGTGCCAATTTTGAAATAGCTCCCATTCATACCTTCCAAGATATCCAACATGGGGCTCAAATTTCAATTGTGATTTTTCAGCAGTTGGTAGCACTGACATCATTTTCAAATATGGCCGTGAGATATTCAGGTATAGATCTTTACTCCTACCAATTTTTGTTTCGATTTCTGCAGCCGTTTAGGAGTTGATAGGGGGGGGGTGTATTCTTGGAATACACGGTAAGATAGAGTATATTTTTTAATACGCTTTGCTTGTTCATTCCTTCCCTTTTCTCAAACACCAACAGTGATCTTCTAGTTTCTCTTTGGTGGTCATGGTTCTTATGTCATTTGTAAGTCTGTTCTAGATATATATCTTCCATGACCCACCTAGCGTCATCTAGCAGCGAATCTCTGAAGTTCCTCATTCTTCCCTGTACAAGAGGACTTCCTTATCCATCTGGCCACCAGATCTCGTTGCCATCGCCAGCTAACATCTCCGTGATCAAGAGAACTTCGTCTACTTTTTCAACCACCAGGCTGTGCTAGTATCGCCTGCTATCAACTCTTTGAAGACCATTCATCAAGAAAAACATTTATTTTTGTATAGTTGTCCATTCTGATATGTATTCCTTTGTCTCCTACCCCCACTCTCTTCCCTTCCTTGGTCCCCCTGCGCTTCGCTGAGTGGGTCTCACTTGCACGTCGGCAGTTGACTTAGTCAGTCAAGGCTCAACTAGAGTCAGCCTCGTGACCTAAAGAGGCATTTTTCTTCATTCCACGCCATGTTGGAACTTTAATCGTCAAAGGGAACTTCACCTTCGCCATGCAACAAAGATAAGTACAGACTTCAGGTTTTAACCTCATTTTCATCGTTTTAATATCTTCATGCTTTTAAGGATAATTTTATAGGCAGTGTGATATTACTATAATTTGTGACAATAATCATCCTTCGCGGGATTTACCATGTTGAGTTTTTGTCTGTCTAAGCCAACCTTAACAGAAAGTAGCTTTCTTAAGCTAATTAAATGAGAAATCTTCTCACCACGTGGGATATTATCTATTACCCGCTGTCTATAAAATATCAAGCTCGTATCACCGCTGGATTAACTTTGGCCCTATTCTTCTATTAGGATCGTTCTGGAACCTTCCAGATTCTGTACTCTATCTACAAGTCGTGCCATCATGTATTTTTCACTCACTTGTGGGAATACTATTTAAAAATGAGGAATCTTCCTTCTGAATTAATACTCAATAGCTAATTTTCTTCCACCGTTGGAATGTTCTATGG
The DNA here is from genome assembly GCA_946902985.2 of Meconema thalassinum. Lineage (NCBI taxonomy): Eukaryota > Metazoa > Arthropoda > Insecta > Orthoptera > Tettigoniidae > Meconema > Meconema thalassinum. The sequence continues at coordinate 945,132,936 of OX336388.2, read as the reverse complement.
CGCATTTAATTGTAATTCACAACTTTCTCAAGCAATAGACTTTCGCCTATCTAGTGCAACTAGTCATTTTCCACGATTGCAATAACTTTCTTTGCCATAAACTTTCGTGCTACTACAGTGAACTTTTCATCCATTTCAACAAACTATAGTGAAAATCAGTGTTTGTTCACCTTTTCTACCGCGTCGCGCTCGTTCGATCATTATAAATACGGCCATGAACATTTACCTTCCATCCCAGTTGATCTTTCCTAAACCCCTTACTAACAAACCATAATAAAAATAGTTACTTTAGGTCTTTCTCAATGAGGTGTCACGCTAGAGACGTGCCCTCCCAACTTGCTTACATATCATTAATTAATTTTTGTATAACTACGTGTCTTGTACACGTTTCTAATTATCTTGTTTCTCCCTTTTAATCAGGGAATACAATTCTTTCAACTCATGAGTGAGTTATTTCTATGTTTCACGAAAGGGAAACTTGCCCCATTTGTCTCGTGATTCCTACTTAAACATAGGAGGTCTAGAACCTTCCTTTTGACTTTCTCTTCAGGTTTCACAGTAAGTGACCTGTCCTATTTTGTATAACTATTATAAAAGTAATTTAGCGTAAATATAAGAAGTTATAGGAACTTCTCTTTCATTCTACCTGCTTTCTTTTTTGTTATTTTCGAAGTTGTAACTTTTTCTAAGATACTTGGAAATTTCTTAAAGTGCACACCTTGTACTCGATTTAATGTCTAACTTTAATCACTTCATTTGTCTTTTTTTAAATCTTACAAAGATTTTAGTACATATAAAGGTTTGAAACCTAAATAATTGTTAATTGCCTGGAGCAAACGTTAAATGTTAGGAGGTCTGCGACCCCAAATTGTTAACAAAAATTGAAACTATATGCTTGTTAAATTTATTAGGCTCTTTTCCATTGTTAAATAAATTCAAACTTTCTTTTTTGACTCATCATTTCTCTAATACAACGGTTAGGCAAGATCCTGGCTTCCCTAACTCTTCCTAGGTTCATGCCCTCTTTAATGCCAATAAATCTATTTATAGGGTTTTCACCACTTGTTGCATTTGAACAAGAACTCTTAGGCATAACTGATGTCAAACTCTCCTCCTATTTCTCCATCCTATTTTTCTTTGGTCCGAAACCCATCTCCTTCTCTTTATCATCTTCCCTTGGTGGTTAGGTTATTCCTCAGCCAATAATCTCCGCAGGGGGGGGGGAGGAAACACACACAGCCAGACAGCCAGACAGACAGACAGACAGAAGGACAGACAGACAATTTGCCCGATCTCATAAGTCTACTTTTTCCTCATTTTTGCAAAATGTGAAAAGTAGGCTAAAATCACCAGAATCATATTGTAACCGTTTGTCATATTCCATTCTAATTAAAATATGTTCCGTCAGATACACGGGGGCGTATGGTACATGAAGATGTTGGATCGTGTAGGTAGCATATCATAGGGATTATGGAGGCTCGATGGATTAAAGCAGTGTGATTCATACCGGTACTAACGGGTAAAAACGAAATAACTCTATTTGGTACCAAGTAATTTGGCGTATAATTTAAACTTTAAATTCGTCTATCAATAGTCTACGGATATCTACAAATATTTATGCTATCAATGGCAAATAGTCAGTGAGATTCTTTTGCCGGAGCGGGGTCGGCGGCCGACTGCCGGGCGAGTGCGCCGTCTGCCAGCCAGCCGAGCTCGGGCCACAGGGTAGCGCGAGGTGGAGGTTAGCTAGCCAGGGTCATTAAAGTCATTAAGCCACTAAACTTTCATCAACGAGGGTGTGTAATGTGAGCGCACAGATAAGAAGGTAACATAAACAACAGCTGCAAGATTTAATTAAAGAAGCACAGATGTTCTTTTTATTTATTGGGCATCTGGATGACTTCACGTCAACAGTTAAAGGTTAGAACTTATCTTTTCACAGATGATTCTAAAAATGTTCTCCTTCAGCTGACAGACAGTAACTTTGGAAGTTACATCGTTACATTATGTAGCTACTCCTGCACCCCTTGCGTGTTTACTGTGATTAATCGAAGCACGGACCAAAGCCCGTGGGTTAATTTAAAATACAAAGTGTACAGATCAGTTACCCGTACTATAGTGGAGGTGGAGAACAATATACGGCAGCAGATATCCCTCACAACAGAAGGGAATTACAACGTGTAAACGCTAATTTATTTACACGGTGCAACGCCAGTCTGTCAGTTGAAGGAGAACACTCTCAGCATCTCCTGTGGATAGGTAAGTTCTTTAATCATGATTTGCTGGTGAATTTACCATGAAATAATGTACTTTGTTACGGTTTCCACCTGCGTGCAATCCGCGGTACGAGCTTGGTTGGCTGGCTCCAGCAAAAGAATCACCCTGTATTTGCATACTAAGTAATGGAGTAATTGCAAATTAACAATCATCTAAATCGAAACACTGCTGGACAAAGCAAGCGAGATAAAACTAAATATTTGAGTTAAATCGAACTCAGATCCTTAAGAAAAGAAGAACCTCTTATTTCATGAGTTGAACATCTAGCATGATGATGCATAAAGCAGCTATAATTCCTGTTGAGAGCTCTCTCATTCAAATTCATCTCCAACATTAGGTTAATTGAAATATGAGTATTCATAGTGCTTCATCATAATAAGTCATATAAATGACTCTAGTTGCGTTCACAATAGTCTGGTCAGAGTCAAGTCTGTCTATAATTATGTTACAGAGGAGTGAAGCTACATCATTTGATATAAGCGCAGAGAGAACAAAAACTCATCCTATGCTAACACAAGTAAAATATCGCGATGCAAGCAACAACAAATACAATCAAAAATAAAATAAAAATTAAAGTCAAATAAAAATTGTAATTAAAATTATCTAAAACTTGTAAATAACTCTCATTTAATGTAAGCTGTACATGATTGAACCCTAGATATGTCTTTTGACAAGGAGCCCAAATAAAACAAACAACTGACAGGTGAAACTTGATTACACAATGAATATCACTGAAACACATTTGGACAATGCTCTACAAGTTTATCGAAAGATGTCTCAAACAGGAGTTTGTGGAGCAGTCACAAAGTGGGTCAAAAGCCCCTAAAAACAAAGCATGCGAGATAAAACTAAATATTTGAGTTAAATCGAACTCAGATCCTTAAGAAAAGAAGCCAAATAGCCACCAAATTACAAGCTACGATGTCACAGATGTCTCAAAATCTCTACTTGGTATAAAACTATGTATCAAATTCTTGGATGTCACGGGTCATCTCGAGAACGGTGGCTTCGGTGGCTTAGTCGGTAGCATGCTGAGCTTCTATGCCCAAGATCGCGGGTTCAAACCCGGCCGAAGCCGTCGGATTTTTAAGAGCGTTAAAAATCCCTCAGTATGCCTTCTTTCGGAAGGGGACGTAAAGCCGGCGGTCCCATGTCATAGATTTATGGCATGTTAAAGAATCTTCCACTAATTACACCTGTGTGAAGCTAAATTGTATAGGTTAAGAATGTAAACAACGCTCTTAGGTTCCTACGTTCGTTGCCAAGAGCCGACTGAGGTGGCGTCTAGTAGCTAAGTTCTGAACTAGGCCTAGTAGTCGTTGACAGTGGCGTTTGGCGGCAAAAGTAGGAACTATTTGAAAAATTCAAAGTTGCAGTCCTTACTTGAATTAAAAAACAGATACACACACTAAAACAGCCATTACAATTAACACCGGTTATCAGACAGATTCTACACACACCCAAAGTACACGGGGCAACATAACCGCGTTGTCGCTGCCCCTATACTGAGGAACCAACCAACCAAATCTCGAGAACCACTACATGGATTTTGATGCGGTTTTCACCATTCTGTAAAGGATATCTCGAGGAAGGTTTCTGTAGAAAATAAATTATTTATGAACAAAGGAAGCGAAGCAGTAACGATTTCAGTGAAAAAGTCGAAGAAAAACTTGGCGTCCGTGCGCTTTTTAAGCTTACGCTAGGTAAACCATTAAAAATATCTCTATACTATGAATGTAAGAATTGCTCAGCATGAAAAGTTCTACAAAAACATCCGCGAGAGCATATCTCTATCTTCAATACATCGCCCACTATAAGTGTTTCTTCGTTTTCATTTCTTCCAACAATCTCCATTCAATTACTGAGGCTACAGTTTACGAGCTAACTAGGGATGAACCTACTACCCCAGTTAGAGCCTAGCTAGCGGGCGAGCCTATTGCCCCAGATACAGCCAGCAGCAAACTGTTGAGTCGTGTTGAGTTAAGACTTCAGAGAAGAGTTGTGTTTGGAGATTCCCTGGAAGTGCAACTCGGCTTTTCTTCATTTCGCCTGTGAACTTTTCTTTCAGCAAAATAGAAGTCAAGTTAAGATTGGACGGAAGGGGGATTTGTGTTTCATGCACCGCGCCATTACGTCTGACAAGAATTCGTTGTACATGCATCTCCATGATAATATAATTAATAGTCCAGTCAGCGTTTTTAACCCAACATACCGAGACGTAAAACGGATATAAGTTAGGTCGTAGTTCATTGACATCGAAAAAGGAAAGCGCCTGTCACGTAATGCATTCATAACTGTTCCCGGGCGAAGCCGGGCGGGTTGCTAGTATCAGGAATAAATGAATCCAAAAAGTGATCAAAATCTATAAAACTCCACAAATAACACTGATTATTATCGTGTCATAGGAACGGAACACCATAATCTTAGGCTGAGGCCAAGATTGCGACTTTGTAGCGCGTAGGAGTCGCTCGGTTTGGGTTTTTCCCACTGGCGAAATTTCTCACTGGCCAAGCTAGAGCGACTGTCGCCAACTTCCACGGCCTCCGATTTTAAATGTCACTGCGGGACTAGTGTCATGGTGGGGTATTCGAGGAGGCCATGGTCGAATGCAAGGTATTCTTTGCTTCGCAACAATCATTTTATGTAGTGGGGACGGCTACGTCATAGCATGAAGGGGGCAATGACAGAAACCTGAGTTTTGTTTTCTTCGACGTTAACACACTGTAAAAAAACCTGTGCAATGTTATATTATTTTGCTTGAAATGGCCTTCTCTACAAATTGCTTGTGTTCATAAATGACCTAAGGAAACATGTGCTATGATTTGCTATCTCCTTTTCTGCTCTTAATGAAATTAAATAGCAATACTCTCCCCCCAAAGAATTAACTGAACATGTTAAACAGAGTATTTGCTTTATTTGAGAAAATATAACGTGAGATCTTGTTGCTTTATGGTGTATATGATCCAAATTCATCAATACCTTTCTATAAATAATAAAAACATTATTTGCTACTCCTGTGAGGGTCCGGGCATGGACACCAAGAGCCCGCTGATGAGCCTATCTTGGTGCTCCTAGGCGGAACCCCGCACAAGACACGGCATAAACCTAGATAAGTTGCTGAGTTTTAATATTAGGCCCTATTATTGTTCCTACCATTGACACAATTTTCTAATAGTGACACACTTTTAAGATAAAACCAATATGTAGAATGATGCAATGTACACAGGCCCTCGATGTAGTCCCCACCGTTGCGTACAACGTGTTCCCAGCGATGCGGAAGTCATTGGATTCCGTTGGCACTGCCCAATCTATTGATGGTACGAAGAGAGCGCTCGGCAGCCTGCTTAACGTCTTCAATGGTGAGTAGGTTATTAGCTAAGGAATAACCCTCCCTAAAGGAAGATGATGAAAAAAAAGGAAAGGGAAGAAGTGGGTTTCGGAATGGAGAAAAAGTATAGATAGATGGGACGAGAGTCCAATATAACTCATAAACTTCAACTAAAACAAACGTTTAATCACCATTTTCACTGCGCGACCCTGCGGGATATCTAAAGTGGGTATGGACTTGAACACAGCTAACGGGAAATTCGGCTGGAGCTTGGGCTATTTGCAAGTAAGCGGCGATCGTACTTTCCCTTCCCAGCCTGTATTTGGCTACTATGGGGAAGGGTGGTAGTCTGGCAAGACAAAGAATGACAGATTTACTGTATATCCTTTCAAAGGAGTTAAGTTTAAACGAATGTTTGAAAGGCGCAAATAATTTGAATTTGTCGTGATGATTTTAGTTCTTGGAACTGTAGGATTTCCAACGACTGATCGAGTACTCCCAGGAAGGGTAGTGGAGAAGCAGTTATAGTGCTTTTGGGAACAATTTTGTTGTTTTCTTGGAGAATTTGGGTAAGAAAAATAATAGTTGTATTTAAAAATAGCTAAGCCTTTACCCAGCAAAATGCCTACTAAAAGTTTAGACCAGAAGAGAAACTTAAATTTTGAAAACGAACCACAAGTTTTAGAGAAAATCTCAACAAGCAGGAAGCTTGCGGAGCTAGCTTTACTTGCCTTGCTGGCTCATTAGAATTAGCTATAGCAGCTAAAAGATGCTTTGGAAAAGATGATACTAGATGTTTTCGGTCAAATGCAACAAGAAGCAAAACTTTGCTTAGTTGGGTAGTTGATTTTATTAAAGAGGGCATAAGCCTATAGGAAGAGTCAGGGAAGATATGGTCTTGCCTAATCGTTATTCTGATGCGAAGGATACAGCGCAAAGATATGATCTTTTTTATTTAACAATGCATGGAAATATAATTGGTTTTAACAAATGTAAAAAAGTATAAGGTCTCAGACCTCTAGAATGGTAAGGTTTGCACTTGGCAACTAAGCACTAAAATCTGCATAAGATTTTTAAAAGTTGTGCTTAAGATTGACAAATTCAAAATTTAACAACAATAATAAAGCAATTAAAGCTCCAACCATAAATAAGGTACAACGTGGGCACTTTAAGAATTCCTATGTGGAAATCTTAACAGTATGGACCGACAATAAATTTAAAATTATAACAAGAAAAGAGAAAATTAAGAAGAAGTTTCTATAACTTCTTATCTTTATACAGTAATTATGGCTATGCTAAATTCAAATTGTAAAGGTCACTCACTATTTGTGAAACCTGAATAAAAAATTAGTTCACTCAATTATGAGTAGAGAAAAAATAGAATTCCCCCATTTAGAAGGGAAAAGAATTAGAATGTGGACTAGCCACTGATAAAGCAGACGTTAATTAGTTAAGTGCGAAACAAAATTGGGAGGGCACTTGTTATAGAGTGACATCTCGTTGAAAGATACATAAATTTATAATTCAATTGTATTATGTTAGTAAGGTATTTGGGAAAGAAGAATTGGGAACGTTAGGACAAAGTTTTGGCCATGTTTATTGCTCTCATAAACGCGACGCGGTTGATAGTTTATTGGGCACTGTTTTCACTATAGTCTATTGGTGTATTTGAAAAGTTCACTATTGCAGCACAGAATGTTCACAAGGAGGAAAGTTATTGCAATTATGTAAATCACTAGTTGAATTTTAACTCGGGAGAGTTTATTTCGTTAGAAATCCGTAGGTTGCAGTTGAATGCAGTGGAAAAATCCCACGAAGGAAGGCAAATTATGTTGATTAGAGGTTTATGCAACATAAATTTCTCAATGAGGAAAATGTATTCCCATATTTGAGGAAAGGCTAGGTTATTTTCCTTGTAGAAAGATAGTTCAATGTCGAAAGTTCTGGAGTTATGATAACAGTTGAATTGGGCATAATTTCCCACGGAGGAAAAGCTAAGTTTTTATAGACAGTATTTCGTTTAATTCGAATCCCGCGGTGCGAGAACTCATTCTCAGTTAATTTGTGCAAGAAACACTAAATTTTTAAGTGGAAAGTCAGCTTAGATAGTTAGAGCATGACTAGAAAAATCCCTCGAAGATAGTTATTGCGTTACGTTTAGCAATTTCAAACTGTCTATAAAACAAGAATTAAAAAGCATTTAGCTGTTTAAAACCAATTAAAATGGGGTGAAAACCATTAGAGTTTGGTACTTAGCTCATTGTTTGTAGAGTAGATGATCCATGGCGACCGTTAGCTTAAATCCACATCATGGCGTAGATGTTATAAAAAATGTCTCGAGTAGACAGGAGACAAGCCTAGGGTAGGCTCCAACTGTAAGTGTTGACGATTGACACAGAAGTGAGAGATGAAGAGGACGAGACCTCCTGAGCCTTGCCGGCTTGACCACAAGTAGATGAGTGAACGAGTAACGCAACGCGCGAAGAGGGGGAGAGTCACCTCACACGTCAGAGGTAGACGGGCGAGGGGTAGGGGAAGCGAGCGAGTAAGGGGAGGAAACAACAGAGTTTATACAGAACACACAACACAGAAAAAGTAAACTCTTATACGGGAAATAAAATTCTTCTTGGAGCGGTATCTTCACGGAGTTGTTGGTTGGCGATGATGACGAAACATGGTGTATTGATGAGGAAGCCTTCTGGACTTGAGGCAATGGAATTACTTCAGAAAGCAGCTGCAAGGCGTTGCCAGGCTGGTTCCACAGAATATGCGCTTCTGGAACAAACTTAAAACAACCGTGAACAAGTGCACGGGGCAAACAGCATATAAAAGTTCGATGTTCGTGTTTGCGGGAAGGAAATTTAAATGAATGAATTAATATAAGAGAATGAAGAGCGACAAATGCCAACTCTGCCTTCCCGTGTATTTCGAGAAATACACCAAATTGGGGGGCGACGGCAAACACCAACATAGAAAGAAAACACGATATAAATGATTGATAAGAAGAGTAGCACTGATAGAGAGAGGTCTTATATTATACCCATTGATTATCAAGATCTTCTCCTCCCTGACTCTTCCGTTCCCTCCCGGGTAGCAATCGGTCATTCCGCCAAAGATCCACGCTAGAGGGGGAAAGAAAAAGAGGAGAGGTGCCTATAAGGAACTGACCAAGTGTTAAGAAAAGTAAGTTATCAGAATTGTTGGAATGCAGGGTCAACGGGCGAGAATTAACAACGCCGTCAATCAAAATGTATCTAGTAGCTGCGAGAAACGATGATTCTATAAAGATAGCGACAAGATGCGGAAAGAGGAGAGATAAATGTAAACAAAGCGTATAAGAGCGAGTACATTGATTAAGGCTAATAATATACCAAATAAGTAAGAAAACTATGCGAGTAGAAGGCAAGAACGCCGTAGGTACCAATAATCTAGTAGCCATGAACAATGACCTTAAGTTATAATACGCACCAATAGGGTTAACTACTTAAATTCGTAAATAAACAAGACTGTGAAGCACCAGGTTGAAGGTAAACAAAAGGGGTAGATGCAACAAGCAAAACATTAAAGGAGAACCTTAAGTAACACATGCGATCATACGTAGCTTGGACATGATCACCCAATTTAAGGACATATGAAACAAAGCAATTAAATAATTTTACATAATTTTGAGGATCACGGAATCCAACAGTTGCCAACAGAAAGAAGCTTTATTCTTCTAAACAACGAAGAAAAGCTGGGAAGTTGAGGGAGAAATTATGCGTAAGAATTGTTATTCTTGATGCTAGAGAACTCAGATTGACAAGCGGTTTCAAATGCTGCTTCCGTGTGTGAGGAAGTGGGAAGGAGGCGGCCGAGGCCATCCCACTAAATACCGAGAGAAGTGAAACACAGCTTACAGCAAAGCGTTGGTGACTGATAGCCGTAGTTTGACGCAAGACAAAGATGGTTTTCGATAAAAGGTTTAACCAATTACCGGCTACAAGGAATGACAAGCGACAATAAACCAAGCGACTCAAGGCGAGGCGAACTTGAATTGCCATTTTGTACTAAAATGGAGCAAAGCACATGGAGTAGCTTACGCCAGTGGCGGAGTTGCTGACACCAAGACATTGTTTCGGCAAGCAGCTTTGAAACGTGCTGAGATCGGAAACATAAGGGTTCTCTTTTTAGAAAAGGAATTTGAATCAGCTTTAACAAAATGGCATTGCGAGTTGGTTTGAAGCCTGGAACGTTGGATTTGACCAGTAACGATCAAAAAAAAAACGGTGTCTCTAGCGACCACGTTTGAAGATAGTTTGCGAACTTGTTTACGAAGGCAATTCCAAAAAACATTGGCACTGAAGACTATGTCAATGGGATTTTGAACATTAAACTGAGGATCAGCTAACCTTAAATACGAAGGAATCTGTAAACCGGAAGTGTTAATAGAGTGGCTAGGGGTGTTTTTACCAATACTGTTAAGAATGAGACAGTTTAAGTTAAGATTGGTGTTTCTTTGACAGATGTCTCTAATTTTTAATTTTGAAGACTGCAAAGCTTGAGTTTTCAAATTGTCAATGCCGGATACATTGATGGAAGTTAGGTTTACAGGTAGGCCTAGTTTTTTGATTAATGATTGCGAAACAAAGTTGTGAATTGAAGCGGAGTCGAGAAGACCGCGGGCTCGAACCCATTTTCCTAATTTATCCTGAATTTCGAATTGTACAGTGGACAACAGGACTTGCGCACTGTGAGAAGTCCTGGCATTAGAAATGCAAGAAGACGCAGTCGTTTGTTCGGAGCTGCTCTGCATGAAGTTTGAAGAAGCAGGTACTAATGACCTCGATTGATCATGGCGGTGCAGTAAGCTGTGATGCGGTTTTTCACAGTGGAAACAAAGTCTGGCGGACGTACAATTTGAAGCTGAATGTTTTTATGACAGACAATTGAAGCAATATTTATTATTGGAGACAAACTTTCTTCTGCCTTCAACAGACAATTCTTTAAAGGATTTGCATGAATACAAAGCGTGGGAATCTTTGCAAAGTATGCACTTTACGAACTTGTTGAGCGGCCTAGTATTCACTCCTGGACGGTTGAAAGCGGTGGAACGAGTTTGCTTGTTCTCAACAGATGGGGGCTTATGACCATCTGAAGAAACAGGTTTGGTATCCAAGATGTTGTGACACAGGGGACTAATTTTAGCACTATCACATTGAAATGAGAGTGCGGTAAGGAATTGGCATTGGCTGTTAAGAAACGAGATGAGATGCTCAAAGGAATATTCAATTTTGTGAGCTAATTCTATTTCCCAGGCTTTAAGAGTGGAATAATCAAATCTAGACGTGGCTAGATAGATTAAGACAGTGTCCCAAGATTGAACCGGTTGTTTAAGCAGATAGAGTGCTCGCACATGCAGTTGCATTGTGTCGACCAAGTTTCTCAAAGAGGAAACGTCATTAGGCTTTACGGCTGGCAAGTCAAATAAACAGCGGATGTGGCGAGCGACACACAGACGTGGATTGCCATATCTCTCTTTAAGAAGGTCAAAAGCGATGTTGTAATTCTCTGCACTTAACGGAAGTGTTTCCACGAGCGTAAGAGCTTGCTCTTTAAGACAGGATTTCAGATAGTAAAATTTGTGGATAGCGGGAATACCTTTGTTATTGTGTATGAGGGAGCTAAATAACTCGTAAGAGGAATTCCATTCACTTTCCTGGCCTGAAAAAACAGGCAGGCTTATCTTCGGAAGTGAAGGTTTCGGTTGATGAATGTCTTCACGGACTGAAGCGGGTGCGAACTGGGCCAGATTGATGACCCTAGTGTCCGGTTCTGAGATACTGCGAATCAGTTGGTGGGCCTTAGCAATCCCTTCAAAATACAAAGGTTCGACTTCATCTCGATCGGATTGAAGTTTGGGGCAAGCGGATTCAATATAGGTTTGGATTTGGTCATAGTAATCGTAAGAACGTTCGTACAACTTTAAGCGTTGAGTCAAGACATCTAGATCACAATCGGCTGGAGTTAATTTATTAATTAAATTTCTAAATCTGGTGAGTTGGCCTTTATAGGAAGAACGTCTAGCAATGAGAGTTTCATCCTTTTCAGTTGACATGATGAAATGGGTAAATTGAAGTACAACTTACGAAAATGTGGAGTTTTGGAAATGCTGTCAGGTTGGCAGCAGCGAACAGGTTGCAAGTGAGACAGGCTGAAGAAGACAGGAACGACCTCTATCACCTTCACCAGCTTTGCACTGTGAAGTTATAGCTGAAAAATTCAAAGTGGATATTAATCATTTGCAAAATATTGACAAATGGACTCTCCCGGGTTTCTGGGACCAAATTTTGGGTAGGTTATTAGCTAAGGAATAACCCTCCCTAAGGGAAGATGATGAGAAAAAAGGAAAGGGAAGAAGTGGGTTTCGGAATGGAGAAAAGCTATAGATAGATGGGACGAGAGTCCAATATAACTCATAAACTTCAACTAAAGTAAACGTTTAATCACCATTTTCACTGCGCGAGCCTGCGGGATACCTAAAGTGGGTATGGACTTGAACACAGCTAACGGGAAATGCGGCTGGAGCTTGGGCTATTTGCAAGCAATCGGCGATCGTACTTTCCCTTCCCAGCCTGTATTTGGCTACTATGGGGAAGGGTGGTAGTCTGGCAAGACAAAGAATGACAGATTTACCGTATATCCTTTCAAAGGAGTTAAGTTTAAACGAATGTTTGAAAGGCGAAAATAATTTGAATTTGCCGTGATGATTTTAGTTCTTGGAACTGTAGGATTTCCGACGACTGATCGAATACTCCCAGGAAGGGTAGTGATGAAGCAGTTATAGTGCTTTTGGGAACAATTTTGTTGTTTTCTTGGAGAATTTGGGTAAGAAAAACAATAGTTGCATTTAAAAATAGCTAAGCCTTTACCCAGCAAAGTGTCGACTAAAAGTTTAAACCAGAAGAAAAACTTAAATTTTGAAAACGAACCACAAGTTTTAGAGAAAATCTCAACAAGCAGGAAGCTTGCGGAGCTAGCTTTACTTGCCTTACTGGCTCATTAGAATTAGCTATAGCAGCTAAAAGATGCTTTGAAAAAGATGATACTAGAAGTTTTCGTTCAAATGCAACAAGAAGCAACACTTTGCTTACTTGGGTAGTTGATTTTATTAAAGAAGGCATAAGCCTATAGGAAGAGTCAGGGAAGATATGGTCTTGCCTAATCGTTATTCTGATGCGAAGGATAAAGCGCAAAGATATGATCTTTTTTATTTAACAATGCATGGAAATATAATTGGTTTTAACAAATGTAAAAAAGTATAAGGTCTCAGACCTCTAGAATGGTAAGGTTTGCACTTGGCAACTAAGCACTAAAATCTGCATAAGATTTTTAAAAGTTGTGCTTAAGATTGACAAATTCAAAATTTAACAATAATAATAAAGCAATTAAAGTTTCAACCATAAATAAGGTATAACGTGGGCACTTTAAGAATTCCTATGTGGAAATCTTAACAGTATGGACCGACAATAAATTTAAAATTATAACAAGAAAAGAGAAAATTAAGAAGAAGTTTCTATAACTTCTTATCTTTATACAGTAATTATGGCTATGCTAAATTCAAATTGTAAAGGTCACTCACTATTTGTGAAACCTGAATAAAAAATTAGTTTACTCAATTATGAGAAGAGAAAAAATAGAATTCCCCCATTTAGAAGGAAAAAGAATTAGAATGTGGACTAGCCACTGATAAAGCAGAAGTTAATTCGTGAAATGCGAAACAAAATTGGGAGGGCACTTGTTATAAAGTGACACCTCGTTGAAAGATACATAAATTTATAATTCAATTGTATTATGTTAGTAAGGTATTTGGGAAAGAAGAATTGGGGACTTTAGGAAAAGGTTTTGGCCATGTTTATTGCTCTCCCAAACGCGACTCGGTTGGTAGTTTATTGGGCACTGTTTTCACTATAGTCTATTGGTGTATTTGAAAAGTTCATTATTGCAGCACAGAATGTTCACAAGGAGGAAAGTTATTGCAATTATGTAAATCACTAGTTGAATTTCAACTTGAGAGTGTTTATTTCGTTAGAAATTCGTAGGTTGCAGTTGAAAGCAGCGGAAAAATCCCACGAAGGAAGACAAATTATCTTGATTAGAGGTTTATGCAACATAAATTTCTCAGTGAGGAAAATGTATTCCCATATTTGAAGAAAGGCTAGGTTATTTTCCTTGTAGAAAGATAGTTCAATGTTGAAAGTTCTGGAGTTATGATAACAGTTGAATTGGGCAAAAGGTCCCACGGAGGAAAAGCTAAGTGTTTATAGACAGTATTTCGTTTAATTTGAATCCCGCGGTGCGAGAACTCATTCTCAGTTAATTTGTGTAAGAAACACTAATTTTTTTAGTGGAAAGTCAGCTTAGATAGTTAGAGCATGACTAGAAAAATCCCTCGAAGATAGTTATTGCATTACATTTAGCAATTTCAAACTGTCTATAAAACAAGAATTAAAAAGCATTTAGCTGTTTAAAACCAATTAAAATGGGGTGAAAACCATTAGAGTTTGGTACTTAGCTCATTGTTTGTAAAGTAGATGATCCATGGCGACCGTTAGCTTAAATCCACATCATGGCGTAGATATTTAAAAAATAATGTCTCGAGTAGACAGGAGACAAGCCTAGGGTAGGCTCCAACTGTAAGTGTTGACGTTTGACACAGAAGTGAGAGATGAAGAGGACGAGACCTCCTGAGCCTTGCCGGCTTGACCACAAGTAGATGAGTGAACGAGCAACGCAACGCGCGAAGAGGGGGAGAGACACCGCACACGTCAGAGGTAGACGGGCGAGGGGTAGAGGAAGCGAGCGGGTAAGGGGATAAAACAACAGAGTTTATACAGAACACACAACACAGAAAAAGGAAACTCTTATATAGGAAATAAAATTCTTCTTGGAGCGGTATCTTCACGGAGTTGTTGGTTGGCGATGATGACGAAACATGGTGTATTTATGAGGAAGTCTTCTGGACTTGAGGCAATGGAAGGACTTCAGAAAGCAGCTGCAAGGCGTTGCCAGGCTGGTTCCACAGAATATGCGCTTCTGGAACAAACTTAAAACAACCGTGAACAAGTGCACGGGGCAAACAGCATATAAAAGTTCGATGTTCGTGTTTGCGGGAAGGAAATTTAAATGAATGAATTAATATTAGAGAATGAAGAGCGGCAAATGCCAACTCTGCCTTCCCGTGTATTTCGAGAAATACACCAAATTGTACGGAAGCGCTCCCCGCGCATTGTCATCTTCATCTTCGGGATGAGATCATAGTCGCGGAGACTGATGTCGGGAGAATATGGGGGGGGGGGGGGTGATAGAGGACCTCCCAGCCCCAGCGATCCAACAATGCCGACACAACGCCTACTGTGTGTGCCCTAACATTGTCATGCACAACGATGGGCGGTGTAACCATGTGGTGGCGCCGTTTCCTTCTCAGAGCTCCTCGGAGATGGTCTTGCAGAAACGATCAATAGTACGCCGCATTAACGGTTTGCCCTCGGGGAACAGTATGGTGAATGATCACATCATCCCAAGCATAGGCAAGAATCAACATTACCTTCACATTGGTGGGGGTTGGTCGAACTGTTTGTTTCCGTGGTGATCCGTGGTGCCGCCACTCGTTCGATTGGCGTTTTAACTGTGGCTCATAAGATCTGGCCCACATCTCGTCAATGGTTATGATCAATGATACGCCGTAATAAGGCCTCTCCTTCACGCTCATAACGCTGCAAGTGCATACGACAAGCGTCATATCGCAGCCATTTGTGCATGTCGGTTAACTCATGCGGAACCCATTTGGACGCAATCTTCCTCATTTTCAGTAAGTCCTTCAGGATGTGGAGGACAGTTGAATGTGCCAGTCCGGTATCTTGCTCTAATTGACGAATCGTTACGTTCCGATCCACCTCTACTAACGCGGACACCATCTGTACCTTGTCATCACTTACTGGTGGGTGACCAAATCGAGACATGTGCTCCACACGTTCGCGCCCATCTCGAAAGGCTGCAACTCATCTTGCTACCGTTCTTAAAGGTAACGCAGATGCACCGCGCGCTTCCTGCAATCCTCGGTGACACTGTTTAGCACTGCGACCCCTAGCACACTGAATTTTTATCCACGTTCTATGCTCCTGGTTGGAAAACATTGCGACTGTCTTTCGCGAGCGCTGGTCTCACACTACTCATCTAACAGGCGCGACTGCGCACGAGCGGTGGTGAGTACGGGCGAGGTCATGTGCTCTGAGGGAGGGGATGCAGGGCAACGCCCAACATTGTTGCAACTTGGCAGTGTAGTATTGGTGCCAAAACTAAAAAACCAACCCAGGCTGTATATACCGTACTGTAAGTACAGACGTCGTTTTGTCCAATGGCTAAAACTTCAAATAATTATTTAAAATCGTTTGACGTAAATAATATTTGTAAGCCAGAACATGGCCTACTGGTTAAACTCGGTACTTATTTTCCGATTTATTTAACCATTAAATAATAATTATTATTATATATCTATACTAATATAATAAAGCTGAAGAGTTTGTGTGTTTGTGTGTTTATGTGTTTAAACGCGCTAATCTCTGGAACTACCAGTCGGATTCGAAAAATTCTTTTTGTATATGATAGCCTGTTTCAAGAGGAATAGTTTAGGCTATGTTAAATTTCGGGAAGACCACTCCATTCCCCGCATTTAGGCCCTTTTGCACAAGTCTACACCCTTTCAATAACTTGACGGACATATTGTCGCTAGGCGACAACGACTATCACTGTTTCATGATAGTCAACGCGGCACCATTGATGGACAGGTTGCCACTTAGGCAACAGCGATTTACTCTGTATCATGATAGTCCGGTAAAATTTGCTAAAGGACACATGGGCAAACTGACCGATTGACAATCAAGGATTGTATTGGACTGTAGTATTCTCTATGCTATCGTATGCACAGTTAATATTTCATTTGCGGGGCTTAGACATCGTGGTCATGTTGCCCCGTGTGCATGGGTGTGTGTGTAGAATTTATGTGATAACCTGCGTTATTGTGATTGTTGCACTAGCATGTGTAAATACGGTATAAAGCTCAATGTGGTTTGTCTGTTATTTATACAAATTTACACCGTTTCACCGATCTGAACCAACATTTGTATACTTACCCTCTGGAACCCTGCGAGTAACACTGTTTACACGAAATTTCGTACAGACCACTCCATTCCTGCATTTAGGCCCTTTGGCACAAATCCACACCGTTTAACCGATCTCAACCAAAATGAGTAATCTTACCCTTTGGAAACCTGCGAGTAACACTGTCTACGTGAAATTTCGGACAGATCACTCCATTCCCTGCATTTAGGCCCTTTGGTACAAGTTTACATCGTTTCACCGATCTTAACCAAACTTAATGTACTTACCCTTCGAAACCCTGCGGGTAACACTATCCACTTGATATTTTGTACAACTCTCTCCATTCCCTACATTTAGAACAACAGACAAAATGAACTTGAAAACTACGTTTTAATGTCCTAGAACCGTTCATGTCCGTATAGTGTAACTGTAAGCATATTTTAATAAGTCAATTGTTGGCTGGAAATGCGAGCTGCATCACGTCGCCCCTACCAGAATTGCGAAAATAGTTACAACTTGCGCTGCTTATACATTGGAGTCACTGGGAGTAATTAATGCAAGAAGATTTCTTAGGCCCCGTAAAACAGTTATCAGTCATCATGAAAATATTATGCCTCTGTATAAGTGCGATAGTGTTGGTGCAGTACATAGAGGTAATCAGCTGCAATAAACGTCGGTGCTTTCAAATTTACTTTCATTTATTCAGATCCTTATCCTTGAGTGGTATGTGGCGATAAATGACACTATTGCTACTTCAGGAGCTCGGGACAGCCGAAGTTTTCCAAAGTGCTCTAATTATTTTCCTATGGCACTATGTGACAAAAGACGACACTATTGATATCTACTTTTCTAACAGCCAATGAGATATAGGCCCTAGGCAGTGTCTTTTATGTCACATAATCCTCTTTCTAATCATATTTTTCAATTCGTTTGTAAATTACATTTGTCAGTACTGTAGTTAATAAATAGCCGTTTCCCTATTCATTATTGTCATTATCATTACGGGAAAATGACCTGAATGTTACGTCCATTATACTGTACTACTTATCACCCCCACCACCACAAAAAGTTATATTATTAAAATATTGTTTTCTGTTAATTTAAGTATTATATGTCAGTTCTGTAGTACAGTAGTATTCATTATCATCCATAAAACAAACAAATCCACCGGGCGAAGCCGGGCACTATTGCTGGTATATATATAACTAGCAGAAGTACCCGCTCTTCGAACGGTCTTAGGTCTTAATAACCAGACGTTATCATTTGAGCTACTGTTGCAATGGTTAGGGGCTTGTCATTCCTTCATAAGTTTATCAGAACGAAGTTAGTTTTCTGGGTATATCGCAGACACTGTTAATTTAAGGGCCATAACATGTGGTTTTCGGAGACCCTTTATAAACTCCCTAGTTTTGTGTCACACATTGGGAAGCGCAACACATGCTTTGGTCGTCGTTCTAGGAAAAAAAATATTTTTCGCCTATTTTAGCATGTATTTTGAAAAGTTGTTCCTTATACCCACCTTTCTGTGAGAAGTACGTTGAAGAGTATTCTAAATGATTGGTGTATTGACTCATGGTTACAATACCTAATTTTACGATGCTCCAAGCACCCGAACATGAATTATAGGCGTACATAAACATAAGGATATATCAACCACACAGTACCAAACAAAATCATCGTTACGATGAACCCGTTTGTCGACAAAAATATGATTACTTAAAATGTGCTTTCAAACTAAATTCACCTAACGTGTACTTCCTGACGTGAAAATAATATTGAAAACCTCGTAGACGAAACGCAATATATGTCAAATTAAAACTGGCCCTCACCGTTATGGAAAGTCCCCATCCCCAGGAAGATCCCCTTAATAAATTATAAAGGCTTGTGGTGCATGAAAATTCGGGATTTTTAGCCTCCAATGGTCCAAATTCCCAAAAGCTGCAAAAAACACTATTCCAATCCAGGAATTTTTGAAAATAATGTTGCTGTTTGGAGATATAATAGACCTTCTGTACACCATATCGCATACCGCACGTGTAAGTCACGTGTAAAAAATTATAGGGTACCCCTTGACCCCTTAATCGCATTGTTGAATTTTACAGTCTATGTTTGATTCCACGATAACCTTAAAGCCATTTGCAAACTTTCACAGAAATGTAATAAATTGAGTGGCATTGCTTCTTACAGAAATAGATGGAAAGTTGGATGTCACCTCTTGGGATACTGTTGTCATGGTTACCGGCTTGCATTACTTCATTAGTTTCTTCTTGTTCTTCTTATTTCGGATGGGCCAGCTAAGGACCACGACGTTCAACTTTTCAGATTGGCGAGGGACTTGATATTTGCCGAATATTCGCGCATTCTCGGGCTATGGTTCTCCTTTCTCTCTTTTGTCCAGATGATGCCGGTTTTCTTACAGGGTGGTCTGTCCTAAAAACTCTTCTGTTTAAGTATCTTTCTGAGATGTGATCGGATTCTAATATCACTTTTCATTATCTTCAGTTCTTGGATATCCTTGTTAACTACTGTTAGCGACGGTGTCAAGCTCTTTCTATTCCCCCAGTAGTTGAGAAGCCGGTTGGTTAGTCCTGTAGGGTTCATCCATGAGACATGTCCGTAGAAAGCCAGACGTCTCTTCCTAGCCACATCTGTGTTTTCTCAGTACTGTATATCTATATAGCTCCTGATTTGGTGTTCTTCTGTACTCGTCATCTACACACATCAAATAAAGTTTTGCATCACCTCGGTTCCAAGAGTTCCGGAACCGTTAAATACAAAGGGAATAGAGATCAACACAAACAACATTTCAGCTCGTTTTATTGCTCATGAGACCCACACATTGCATGTTGTACCATCATACACCTAGACTTTCAGCATTTGTGGTCCAGATTGCAGTACACACCACTACCTCTAATACCCAGTAGCACGTCCTCTTGCATTGATGCATGCCTGTATTCGCCGTGGCATACTATCCACAAGTTCATCAAGACACTGTTGGTCCAAATTGTCCCACTCCTCAACGACAATTCGGCGTAAATCTCTCAGAGTGGTTGGTGGGTCAAGACGTCCATAAACAGCCCTTTTCAACATATCCCAGGCATGTTCGATAGGGTTCATGTCTGGCGAACATGCTGGCCACTGTAGTCGAGCGATGTCGTTATCTTGAAGGAACGCATTCACAAGATGTGCACGATGAGGTCGAGAATTGTCGTCCATGAAGACAAATGCCTCTCCAATATTCTGCCGATATGGTTGCACTATGGGTCGGAGGATGTCATTCAGGTATCGTAAAGCCGTTTCGGAGCCTTCCATGACCACCAGTGGCGTACGTCGGCCCCACATAATGCCACCCCAAAACATCAGGGAACCACCACCTTGCTGCACTCGCTGGACAGTGTGTCTAAGACGTTCAGCCTGACCAGGGTGCCTCCAAACACGTCTCCGACGATTGTCTGGTTGAAGGCATATGCGACACTCATCGGTGAAGAGAACGTGATGCCAATTCCGTGGGGTCCATTCAGCATGTTGTTGGGCCCATCTGTACCGCGCTGCATGGTGTCGGGGTTGCAAAGCTGGACCTCGCCATGGACGTCGGGAGTGAAGTTGCGCATCATGCAGCCTATTGCGCACAGTTTGAGTTGAAACACGACGTCCCGTGGCTGAACGAAACGCATTATTCAACATGGTGGCATTGCTGTCAGGGTTCCTCCGAGCGGCAATCCGTAAGTAGAGGTCATCCACTACAGTAGTAGCCCTTGGGCGGCCTGAGCGAGGCCTGTCATCGACAGTTCCTGTATCTCTGTACCTCCTCCATGTCCGAACAACATCGCTTTGGTTCACTCTCAGACGCCTGGAAACTTCCCTTGTTGAGAGCCCTTCTTGACACAAACAATGCGGACGCGATCGAACTGCGGTATTGACCTTCTAGGCATGGTAGAACTACAGACAACATGAGCAGCGTACCTTCGTCCTGGTGGAATGACTGGAACTGATCGGCTGTCGTACCCCCTCCGTCTAATAGGCCCTGCTCATGCATGGTTGTTTACATCTTTGAGCAGTTTTAGTGACATCTATGAACAGTCAAAGGGACTGTATCTTGGATACAATATACACAGTCAACGTCTATATGCCGGAGATCTGGGAACCGAGGTGATGCAAAACTTTTTTTGATGTGTGTATTTATTAGTTTATTAAATGAAATTAGTTTTCTGGGAATATCTCAGAAACGTGGTTTTAGAGCCTTAAAACGTAGTAGCCGCCGAGCCACAGAGGGGCTGAAAATGAGTTTTGTCTCGTCCTTGTATGTCATAATAAAATAATAATCATAATAATAATTTAATAACATAAGGATAGCGATATAATATACCTTTAGTACCACACCCGCCCGTGTAAATCACGTGAAAAAATTCAAGAGTACCCCTTGACACCCTTAAGCGCATTATATTCGTATTGATGAATTTTACAGCTTAAGTTGGTTCCGTGATAACCTTATAGCCGTTTGCGAAGGTTCACAGTAAGGTAATAAATGGAATGGCATTGCGTCTTACAGAAATAGATGGACTTCAGAGATTGTGTTGCCATGGTTACAGATTTGCATTCTTTCAATAGCTTATTAAATGAAATTATTTTTCTGGGTATATCTCACAAACTGTTGGTTTTAGGACCTTAACATGTGGTTTTCGGGGCCCGTAGGGCTCCCGAGTTTTGTTTCTCACATTGAGACGCTGAAAATGAGCTTTGTCTAGTTTTTCTACGCCCATTACTGCATGCATTTTAAGGGGGTAGGCCCTCTTTTGAGAGAGGTACGGAGAAGAGATACATCAATGATTACTTTCGTGCCTCTGATGGACTTCTGTATCAAATTCGACGTTGATCCACCCAGCCGTTTTCAAGTTATAAGGACTCAAAGTTGTCCATAGACATACAGACAAACAAACACACAGACAGACAAAAAATATTTTTGCGCGCATCCGTCATAAAACAGTCTGAAACGCGCAAATAACGCAAATTTCCGTGGAAATTCAGAAAAAACAGACAAACTTTCATAGAGAGAGAGAGATTATAAAATATTCTCTGAAAGAGAAGAATTTGCTTTTATGACCACTTGGTCCGAATGAACCCGGAAAGATTGACAACATAAATATTCGACCATGCTGACAAAATTCTTGAAATACAAATTAGTTGCTTCATCGAAGTAAAAAGGATTGAACAGAAATTAACATTACAATACAAGACATACTAGACAGGCTTTCATTTAGAAAAGAGATTAGAAAATTCGGGGATTTTAGGAAAAACAATATAGTGCTCAACTGTTTAGGCAGATTAAAGAAGGAAAGAACACAGAAAAAGGATGAATAATTAGCCTCGTGGAAATAAACTAAAATCGAGAAAGGAGATACAATCATGAGAATTTTATTTCATGTGGCCCATAGATGACCGAAATCGAAGTGAGAAGAAGAGGAAGAAGAAATATATTTATAAGGTGCGTTCAAAAAGTAATGAGCTGGAGGCATAATTACAGTATCCAGTACCTGTATGTTAGAAGTATTGGCCCTGGCTGTTGAGGCACTTGTCCCACTGTGACACGAGGCGGTGAATGGTTGTCTCATAAAATTCCCTGGGCTGCGATGTGAACCAGTTCCGCACGTACAGCTGGACGTTGACGTCCGAGGTGAATCGTTGGCCCCGCAGAGCCCTTTTCAGGGGACTAAACATGGCGTAATCAGAGGGAGAGAGGTCTGGACTGTATGGAGGGTGGCCGAGAATCTCCCATTTGAATTTCTGCAGGAGTGCCGCGACTGTGTTAGCCGTATGAGGTCGTGCATTGTCGTGGAGCAGAATGACCCCACGGGTGAGATTGCCTGGTCGTTTTGTTTTGATCCCTTGGCGAAGGGTGGTCATGGTTTGCGAGTAACGCTGGGCATTCACTGTTGTCCCGTGAGGCATAAAGTGTATCAGAAGGGGGCCATCTTGGTCAAAGAAGAACGTCAGCATTATCTTTCCTGCACTCGTGTGGATGGCCTTGCCTATTTTGGGTGGTGGTGACCCTGGATGCCTCCACTGGAGGCTTTGTCGTTTGGATTTTGGATCGAAGTAATGACACCATGACTCATCTCCATCCACCACTCGTGCCAGGAACCCATTCCCATCCCTCGCATAGCGCTGCAGATGACCAAGACAGTGGGTCATTCGACATGCTTCCTGGTGTGGTTGAAGACTGTGGGGTACCCATTGGGCACACACTTTGCGCCAGTGCAGTCGTTCCTTCATGATGATGTGCACACTTCCAACGCTCAATCCGACCACGGCGGCTATGGCGTTCACTGTCACTCGGCGGTCCTGGGTAATGAGTGCATCAACCAACTGGACGTTGTCATCGGTAATGCAGGGGGTGCCCCAGACCGGGCATCGTCGGCTAACGACACCCATCCTTCTTTGAAGCGCTTGTGCACGCCTTGACCCTTGCAAGGGACATGCAGTGTTCGCCGTACACTTGTGACATTCGGCGATGAATGTCCGTTCTCCCTACTCCTTCCGCTGTCAGAAACCGAACAACACCTCATTGCTCTTCGTTTGACGCATCCATGTCACTGTTTTCAATGCGACTGGCAGCGTCGGATGATTGATGCATGCTGCTGTTCGCTTTGTATCGTCACGTGACGTGCACGCGTGTCCTCTAGCGACGGGCTGCGACCTTCCACGCTGTGGTCGGAGCCACACTCGTTACACACGCCACGATTAGCCGATGACATCACCGGATTGCGCATTCCAGCCTCCGGCTCGTTACTTTTTGAACGCACCTTATACAATGCGAAGTTTTAAGGCCTATAGATGAGTTTTGTAATTTTATTTAGATACCGGTACTGGTTAACATTTTCAAATTTGTTGTTGTTGTCTACCATGTATTTTCAGTGTGTGTGGCATCTGTCTAATGCTAATAATGTGCGTACTTGCAATTGGGGACGGAAACGAGGTGGTTGTGGCCTTAAGTTAGAATCAATCGCAGCATTTGTTTGGAGTAGAGTTCTATGATTGCGGAGTGTGCCCCGTTTCAACCCTTGAAATTCTTGGTAGATCGGCAATTCAATCCTTTGACGTAGCTGCAATACGTACCCCTAGACAACGTGTATAAAAAGGCTCAAGCCCCTTGTGGCTCTCAAAATACCATGTGAGAGTACATGCAGACAGACAGATGCTCATGCACACGCATTATATCTGAAATGAAGGAGAAATTTAGGGATGTTTGTATCAACATGAGCACTGGTGACATTTGGCCGTTCACCACCACCACTGGTCCCCATTTTACAGAACTAGTACAGGGTGTGTAAACATGGGAGCGAAGTACGGCCATTTTGAAGCAGCCGACTTGCTAACTGACCCACAACGATACCTCGCGCAGTTGCCCATAGGGTATTAAATGATGTGTGAAACTGTCCACTTATACGTCTTTGCCTGTTGATCGGATGAACGCTGTATTTTATTTTCCTTTGCTTCTTTTTAAGTCATGTGCAATGGGCCCACGATGCCATAATTTTTCAAATAGTATAATGAGTGTAACTTTGTATGACGAACTTTGTGTGTATCTCAAGAAAGGAATTGAAAATAGTACATCATGCAACGAGCTTATAATGGCAATAATTAAGACACGAGTATGTTTATAAAACGAGCGAAGCGAGTTTCATAATTCCCATACGAGTGTCTTAATTATCATTATAGGCGAGTTGCATACAACTGTTTATGTTGGACGATAATTATAACTATTTTATGTTCGAACATAAATATCTGTCGAGATTTCGCCAGTTTTATGTACTGTACTGAACAGAGCGCATGGGACGCAGAGAATACCTTGTATTTGACCATGGCCTCCTCGATTACCCCACTATGACACTCGCCACGCAGTGAAATTTAAAATAGTAGGCCGTGGAAGTCAGCGTAGGTGCGATGCTATCCTTACCTAATTGATCACACAACTGTTTCTTGAGCTCTGATTGGTGGGATAGATAGTGTTATAATGACCCTCATTATGATACAGTTTTCTGACATATAATATTTACATTTCGACATCGTCGAACATAAACAACTTTTAACAATGCATCACAGTAGAAGAAAGACTTGCAGGCCGAGTTAAGATAAAATTCACACCTAGTTTATAAAACTATGTATTCGAGTTTCTTAGAGTTTCATTGTAGTAACAATATACATGGCTTGTTTTTTTTTTTTTTTTTTTAGTTTTGGCACCAATGCTGCAGTGCCAAGTTGCAACAATGTTGGGTGCTGCCACTTTTACCGACGGTTGCTGCCCTGCTTCCCCTCCCTCAAAGCACCTGACCTCGGCCGTCCTCACCACCGCTCGTGCGCAGTCGCGCCTGTTAGATGAGTAGTGTGAGACCAGCGCTCGCGAAAGACAGTCGCAATGTTTTCCAAGCAGGAGCAGAGAACGTTTCTGCAAGACCATCTCCGAGGAGCTCTGAGAAGGAAACGGCGCCACCACATGGTTACTCCGCCCATCGGTCTGCATGACAATGCTAGGGCACACACAACAGGCGTTGTGTCGGCATTGTTGGATCGCTGGGGCTGGGAGGTCCTCTATCACCCCCCATATTCTCCCGACATCAGTCCCTGCGACTATGATCTCATCCCGAAGATGAAGATGACAATGCGCGGGGAGCGCTTCCGTACCATTGAAGACGTTAAGCAGGCTGCCGAGCGCTCTCTTCTCACCATCAATAGATTGGGCAGTGCCAACGGGATCCAACGACTTCCGCATCGCTGGGAACACGTTGTACGCAACGGTGGGGACTACATTGAGGGCCTGTGAAACTTGGAACTATCTAAGTGAGTTATTAATCCAGCTATAACTAAGGTGCCAAAACTAAAAAATCAACCCATGTATGATTTTATCTTCGACGATGTCGAAATGTAAACATTATGTGTCAGAAAACTGTATCATAATGAGGGTCATTATAACACCATTTTTCATTATGAAACAGTTTCTCCCACCAATCAGAGCTCAAGAAACAGTTGTGTGACCAATTAGGTAAGGATAGAATCGCACCTGCGCTGACTTCCACGGCCATCTATTTTAAATTTCACTTCGTGCCCAGTGTCATAGTGGGGTATTCGAGGAGGCCGTGGTCTAATACAAGGTATTCTCTGCGTCCCATGCGCTCTGTTCAGTACAGTACATAAAACTGGCGAAATCTCGACAGATATTTATGAATATTTACTTTCGAACATAAAATAGTTATAATTATCGTCGAACATAAACAGTCGAATGCAACTCGCCTATAATGGTAATTAAGACACTCATATGGAAATTATACACATAGTCGTGTCTTAATTATTGTCATTATTGACGTCAGAAAAGTTGGATGGCGCAGCCACGCGGCAGAATGTTGAAGCTGTAACATTGTGACTGGTGAGATTTATTTAGATGGTGAAGCATTGACGTCGTGATGGAAACAGAAAGAAATTTGTCAAATTCGAGGAGGTACTGCTCTGTATACGGTTGCAAATCGTATAAAACGGCTACGAAATATCTTCACTACTTTCCTGTACAAAAAGTTCAGAGAGAAAGATGGGCTTCGGCGCTGTCAATTGGAAAACGTGTTACATGTTACATGACAGTGTGCAGTCTGCATTTTTGTGAAGACGACTTCTTTCCACCGGTACTGTTGATTAATGATAGTTATTGTCTCTAATTTGTATTCACATGGATTTAGCTACATCAAAAATACTGATAAACTTATAGCCTATTACTTCTGTGCCGTACAAAGCCTCCGTGGCTTAGGCGGCAGCACGCCGGCCTCTCACCGCTGGGTCCGTGGTTCAAATCCCGGTCACTCCATGTGAGATCTGTGCTGGACAAAACGGAGGCAGACAGGTTTTTCTCCGGGTACTCCGGTTTTCCCTGTCAACATTTCATTCCAGCAACACTCTCCACTATCATTTCATTTCATCCGTCATTCATTTAATCATTGCCCCAGAGGAGTGCGTCAGGCCTCAGCAGCCGGCACAGTTCATATCCTCGCCGCTAGGTAGGGGCTTCATTCATTCCATTCCTGAACCGGTCGGAGACTGGAAGCAGGCTGTGGATTTTCACTTCTGTGCCGTACAAAGAATGTATTCCGCTCTTCGTAAACTTATTTTAGGGGTTCTTCCGATTGACAATAGCCGAATGGTTAGAAAACTTAAGAAAAATGCTGTTCCTAGCCTTAATTTGCCAGAGAATTTATATTCTTGCCTTTGAACAGCAAGTATGTAGGTCATTGAAGTATGATTTGGCTTAGATTGTGTTTTGGGCTATGATCTCCCTACTGTTGAATTTAGTTAATTAAAATGTAAAATCTTAGTTTTAAGTACCGGTTTGGTGACCCATCATCCCAGGCAGCCAGCAACACCTATACTACTCAGGCAGATTGGTCACTTAGCCGTAATTTTGAAGTTACAGTGATGTTAAGTATACATATGCGGTAATGTAGCAGGAGACCGGATCGGCCTAGGCTACTCTAACTTTAATTAGTTCCCATTTCAAGGTTTTACAGTTTTGAGTGCGAATAGTTGGTTTGAAAGTTGTACAACAGTAAGGAGAGTATGTTTTGTATAGGTTTTAATTGGTATTATGGTTTATGTCGAGCTGAGGAGTGAATTTGGTTTGGCTTAAAGTGTAGTTTTTGATCTGTTCCGTTTGCTTATGACAAGTTCAAATGGAGACTCCAGCTTTGTTAAATATCTGTATTTTAAATATTTAATTAAATATATTGATAAAGAGGATGTCTCCATTTTAACTGCCTGTGGCAAGAGATTAATAAATTAACATTCTTGCCTTTGAACATCAAGTATGAAGGTCAATATTTGCAATATTGAAGTATGATTTGAGCATCCCAAGTAACGCTTCTTTGAACCCAAAACATTCATGCAAATTCAGGGTTGCTTGATTCAATTTATTATCAGGGAGTCGTCCTTTGTGTTATGTGAGATATACAGTATATATATTGTGAAATTAATAAAAACATCGATACCGCTAGGCTCCCAAGTACAGGCTTCATATATGTAACAGCAGACAGTAAATTAACTATCTACATGTGGGTAATATTTTAACTGGTAGTAATTAGGCACTGCATTCATATTGATTATAAAAATATTTCTATCAATGAAAGGAAATGTGTAGTATTTTGCCATCATAAATTAGAAGCCATAACAAACGCACACCCAATTACTTCACGTCACTATATCGCCGCCATATTGCAAACAGCTGACCGTAAGCTCCTCCCCCGTTTCGGACGTCAATAGGCTCGTTGCATAACGTCCTATTATTCATTCATTTATTAATTTATGTTCGACCCTCACTATTATGTGTTTGAAAACTGTATCATAATGATGGTCATTATAACACCGTTTTTCATTACGATACAGTTTCTCCAGCCAATCAGAGCTCGTTCATTGACCAATTAGGAAACGATAATTTCGCGCATGCGCTCAAAATCCAACATGTCGGACATAAACACAACATCGAACTATAATAAATTACCGACATGGAATACCCACCGTCCATATGTTCGCGTAAATAAACTGGCGAATATGAGACAAGAAATAGCACAGTACCTTAAAATCACTAACACTAATTTCTACACAGAGCATTGTCTTCAAATGACTGCGGTGACAATATTACTGAGGGACGGCTGATGTAAACATATGGCTGCATATGGCAGAGCGCATGCGTCGGCCGTTCAAAGCTCTTGAAAGACGAAGGTATAACACTCTGCGATCACAAAATTCCAGTAGCTGACTCTCAACAGATATTTATGAATATTTATGTTAAAACATATAATAAAGTTATAATTATCGTCGAACATAAACAGTCGTATGCAACTCGCCTATAATGGTAATTAAGACACTCGTATGGAAATTATAAAACTCGCATACGCTCGTTTTATAAAAAATACTCGTGTCTTAATTATAGCCATTATAGGCTCGTTGCATAATGTACTATTATTCAATCATTGATTTATTAATTACGTTAGTTATTCACTTATTTATTGATTATGCAGCGCGTCAGTTGCCCAGAGCCTAGCATGCTACAGCGACTCCGCCTATGAGCAATGCTATACAGTATACTTTATGTGCCCAGTGTCGTGCTAGGAACTACGCAGAGCATATTTGTCGCTGCGTCGAGAAAACGCTCTCTGCTGCGTCTTTGTCGCCATGTCGACCAAGCATGGCCACCTGCATTTGAATCAATGTAACGTACTGAGGCGACAGTGCCGTGGCTTTTCTGACGCGGCTACAAAGTCGCAAGCTTGGCCTCAGCCAAAAATGGTCAAGATAAAAAACAAATGACTATAGTATCCCACCAGCAGTGATGGGCTGTCACTAAGGGTGCTGCAAGTGGTTGCTGAAACGATTGACTTGCACGCGGCTGTGCTGTTGAGGAGATAGCTAATTATATCTTTCGTCTAGCATGATGAATGGTCACGCCGCCGGTTGATCACCGTGTGACGTCACTCGATTGCACTCACCTGTTCACCTCGCAATCGGATGGACACGTGCCCACTCGCACTCAAACACAGCTTGCTGCCCACTTGCTTACAGTACAGTGCTACCATGACGAATAGAAATTCTATTATATTCGTCATAGTGCTACCTAACGCCGGTAGTCGAGTATTGGCTAGTTAAACTGTAGCACATCTTCTATATTATTGACGTCTATTGTGGGGTTTTCCTGTTCCAGGGTGGGCTATACTGCATTATATGAGGTAGTCTATTCTGATTAGGTTAAATTTAGTTTTGGGGGGCAATTTTCGAACCAGAGGATGACGGAGGCCCTTCAGTAAATGGAAAAAGAGAGTCAGATGAGCAAAATGCCAAGACAAATATTACATCCGATGAAATGGATGGTGAGATAAGACAGGTAGAAGTGTAACAAGTCCTGGTTGGAGTAAATTTGGATTAGTGGTTGAAAAAAGTACAAGAAAGTACGAAAAAGTCTACCGAATCTGTGCAATGTTTTTCATGCTCAAATTATATAAACGTGTATAAAAATCCCCTTGTGGCTCTCAAAATACCAGTGTGAGAGTACAAGCAGACAGACAGATGACCATGTACACGCATTACATCTGAAATGGAGAAATTTAGGGATGTTTGTATCAACATGAGCACTGGTGACATTTGGCCGTTCACCGCCACCAACACTACCACTGGTCCCCACTTTACAGAACTAGTACAGGGTGTGTAGACATGGGAGCGAAGTACGGCCATTTTAAAGGAGCCGACTTGCTAACTGATCCCACGATACCTCGCGCAGTTGCTACAGGCGTTAAGATGAAATTATGCCAGAAGTTTTAAATCCAGTACATAATGCACATGTTGCTGCTGCGATTGACGTTTGGACAGAAAATGTTACTAAATGAATACATGACCCTGAGTGAATAAAGTACGGACTCTTATGAATCGGGTGCTCTTCACAAATAAATTTTGTGAACAAAAGTATAACGAAATACGTTGCCAACTTAGGCTTAAAAGTTAGGTAATCAATAAAACCACCAATAATTTGTTGCTATTTTGTGAACGATGGTAAGCGGAAAGGGAGGTGTGATGCTATTGAGATAGGACACTATATTTGGCTAATCCTTTACACTCCCCCCCAGGGGCTCACATCTAGTGGGACGAGGGTTGGCGCCCACGGCACCCCAGCTGAGTACGACATTCCTTCCACTTACTTGTGCCGGGCTCCTCTCCGTCTTCTCACCTGTTGACCACCCTCGGTCAACTCTTGTTCTTTTCCGACCCCGACGGTATTAGGGTATCCGAGGCCTAGGGAGTCTTTCACTTTCCCGCCTTAATTGACCCTTTTCTCATCTGTCCTGATCCCTTCTTCTTCGAGGGGTCAGATCTCTTGTTGTCTTTTCATTATATTTCCTTTTCTCTTTAAGATTCCCGCACTGTTTTTGTTAATTGACTCCTCGTGTATCTGAATTCCATTTAGCGATTTTTTTTTTGCATCTACACTCCATTTTGTAGGTATTTTCAATCTACGTTGCATTTTGTAATTTTTTCTATCTAAATTGCATTTTGCGAGTGTTTTCAACCTCAATTACATTTTGTAAAGATTGACAATCTAAATTGCTTTTTAGTAAGTCTTTCAATGTAGGAGCAGGGCATTTTAGTGAGTATTTTGAATATCAATTGCATTTTGTAAGTATTTTCAACCTTAACCACTTTTTGCAAGTATTTTCAATCTAAATTGCATTTTGTATGGTGGGCATTTTGCAAGTATTTTGATTCTCAATTTTATTTTGTGGATATTTTGAATCTAAATTACATTGTGTAAGTATTTTCAATCTAAATTGCATTTTGTAAGTATTGTCAATCCAAATGAGTAGTTTGAATCTACCGTACATTTTGTAAGCATTTTCAATTTCAATTGCATTTTGTAAGCATATTGAATTTCAGTTGCACTTTGTGAGTATTTTGGATCTGAAATGGGAGTTTTTCAATCTTAATTGCATTGTGTATTTTCAATTTCAATTGCATTTTGTAAGTATTTTGAACCTCAATTGGATTTTGTACATATTTTCAATCTCATTTGCATTTTGTAAGTATTTCGAATTTCAGCTGTAATTTGTAAGTATTTCGACTCTACATTGCATTCTGTATGTATTTTGAATCTAACCTTCATTTTGTGTGTGTTTTTCAATCTATTCCTTTTGTGAGTATTTTCGTTCTAAATTCCCTTTTGTACGTATTACCGCTCTCCATTTTGTGAGTAGTTTCAATCTGAGTTTCTTTTTGTAAGTATTTTCCGACTCACTTAATTTTCGTCCTGGTTTCCATTTCATTGTCGTTTTCGCTATCACCCAGACCATTAGGGGCCGATGACCTAGATGTTAGGCCCCTTAAAACAACAATTATCATCATCATCATCATCATCCTTTACCTCTTGTTGGAGAGAGGAACTCCACTAATCGTGGGAGCAAATGAGACAGTTCCCACAGAGTGACGTGATTCTGGGGGTTACATAAAGAATGACACGTCCTGACACTGGCCTTCACTTTACTTCTTTCGTGAGCGTGAGACTGTTGTCAGACAATTGTGACCATCAGCCCCTACCCCCTATTTGCTAAGCAATTCTCACACTAGTCGAGTATTGGCTAATTAAACTGTAGTACATCTTCTATACCGTTGCCGTTTCTTGTGGGGTTTGGCTTTGGTGTTCCTGTTCCAAGGTGGGCTATACTCTAGTGCTATCTTGCTGCTCCTCTCTATGGAGGCACAATGCTAGGGTATTGCCGTGTGACTGTACTATTTTATGCATATTTTATTTCCCTATTATTAAAGCTCATCAAGAAATATGGAATCATTTTATTATTCAGATGTAATAATGTCATACCCACCGAGTAATTAATTACCTGTAAAATGATTACTATCATCATCAATAAAATGTGATGTATGTATGTCTACCCCTTATTATTCCCGTTTTTCCAACGGGGTCGGGGATGAGATGTGATGGAAGTCTTTGTGGCGATGGTTTCTACGGCCGGATGCCCTTCCTGACGCCAACCTCATGAGAGGAGTTAATGAGAGATGAAATGAATGATGGTGAATGAAACTGGGCAAGGATGTGGAAGGAAGCGGCCGTGGCCTGTCAGAAGGTACCATCCCAGCATTTGCCTGGTGTTGAAAATGGGGAAACCACGGAAAACCATTTCAAGGACGGCCGACGGTGGGGCTCGAATCCACGCGTCTACCGAGTCAGCAGAGAGCTTGGCCCCATGACCTAATGCTGCGCTTTAGCCAGCGTAGCCACTACTGTCGGTCATCAATAAAATGTGATAAAACATTTAATTATACTGTATCATTGTAGCCCGTGTTTAAATAGCTGATAGGGAAACGGTTCAGCCGAGGTAGTACTGCGGCATTATTCTGAGAACAATAACTTACTTTAAACATGCCGGATAACGTCCTTTACGTTGTACCCGGTATCACCACGTAAAGATGCCTAATGACCCGGCTAAAAAACATTAAACATTGCCGACGACGGACAGACGTGGATCTAGAGTTTGGCTTTGGGGGGGGGGGGGTCACAGAAACGAAATTGTTAAGAAAAATGGTATCACTAACAACGCAATCACAAAATAACCAAACGTAAAAAAACAGACCAATTTTTTGCGAGCTACATGGAGAGAAATTTGATGCGTTTAGCGCACTAAAAATATTCGTACAAATTACAACGGCGTGTTTTGCGACTTTTACATCGAGCTTCGAGAAAAGTATCAAGGTACGTTACAGTCTCGGCAAGTCGAGTTGGTACCGACAAAGGGAGAAAGTCACAGCTTAAGTTGCCAACCAAGCTTGCAGTTAGGACGTCGGCAAAATTTTTTGGTGCGAAAAAAGCCCCCCAATTCCTATCCGTGCATTGCTGCACATTCATCGTGACATCACTATAGACATCGATTCGGTAATCACAAGGTTTGCTGAACAAAATAGACGAGTTGATTTTGTTTCATAAACAATCGTTTTTATATAACAGGTATGAAGTTGTAAATATGTACAGTTGTAACAGGACATAATAATTGCAATATAGTACATTATGCAACGAGCCTATAATGGCTATAATTAAGACACGAGTATTTTTTATAAAACGAGCGTATGCGAGTTTTATAATTTCCATACGAGTGTCTTAATTACCATTATAGGCGAGTTGCATACGACTGTTTATGTTCGACGATAATTATAACTTTATTATATGTTTTAACATAAATATTCATAAATATCTGTTGAGAGTCAGCTACTGGAATTTTGTGATCGCAGAGCGAGCGTTGGGTGTTATACCTTCGTCTTTCAAGAGCTTTGAACGGCCGACGCATGCGCTCTGCCATATGCAGCCATATGTTTACATCAGCCGTCCCTCAGTAATATTGTCACCGCAGTCATTTGAAGACAATGCGCTGTGTAGAAATTAGTGTTAGTGATTTTAAGGTACTGTGCTATTTCTTGTCTCATATTCGCCAGTTTATTTACGCGAACTTATGGACGGTGGGTATTCCATGTCGGTAATTTATTATAGTTCGATGTTGTGTTTATGTCCGATATGTTGGATTTTGAGCGCATGCGCGAAATTATCGTTACCTAATTGGTCAATGAACGAGCTCTGATTGGCTGGAGAAACTGTATCGTAATGAAAAACGGTGTTATAATGACCATCATTATGATACAGTTTTCAAACACATAATAGTGAGGGTCGAACATAAAAGATATTTTCAGTATTGAATAAAATGAAAAAAACTGTTTTTCAGTTAAAATTCGTTAAGTTTTATTTGTCTGGTTATTGTGTTTTCGTTTTTTGAGTTTGCAAAAAAAAATTGTCTCCGTTTGGGGGGGGGGGGGTCATGACCCCCGTGACCCCCTTGAATCCGCGCCTGACGACGGAATACATTTCCTACTTCATTAAAATAACTTACCCTGTGGAATTTAGATTGGAATAATTAAATTCCTAGCGCGGAAGAAATCTCAAGGGATGTCGGGATTGTCGGTAGGTAGGTTATCATCAAACTAAATTAACCATGGCATAAATATGCTCCTCCAGACAATATAAAGGTTTTCTAACAACAGTAAACAACTCCAAGTTCTATTGAAGTTCAGGACATTCATCCTCCTATTTTTTCTTTTCTAATTAACACTGCACTTAAAATATTACTCTAATGACTGTTCCCTACTTATTCTTTAATTAATTAATTAATTAATTAATTAATTATGAGCATATTCCTACTTCCTGTTCTTCTTCTTCCGTCGTTTGGGCCACCTGTGGATCACGGTGCTTGAGCTTTAGCTGTTGTCTGCCACTTCTCCTTCGGAGGGGAGTAAAGCCGCCGATCCCATGCCATAGATGTATGGCATGTTAAAGAACCTTCCACTAATTACGAGTACACCTGTGTGAAACTAAATTATATATAGGTTAAGCATTTGACTAACGTTCTTAGGTGCCTACGTTCCTCGCCAAGAGCCGACTGCGGTGGCATCTGGTAACTAAGTTCTGAACTAGTTGGTCGTTGACGGTGGCGTTTGGTGGCAAAAGTAGGAACTACTTGAAAAAATGCAATGCCTGCAGTCCTTACTTGAATTAAAACAGATAGGCTACACACACTAATACAGCCATCACAATTAACATCGGTTATCAGACTGATTCTACACACACCCAAAGTACACGGGGCTACATGACCGCGTTGTCTCAGCCCCTAAACTGAGGAACCAACCAACTTGTCTGCCACTTCTGGTGTTTTTGGTGGATTGTTTAGCGGCTGCCTTTGTGCTGAAATCTTGAGCCTTTCTCTTGGACCAGAAATCTTTCATTTTCTTGCTGAACTCTATCTTACGTTCCTCGGATCATTTCCTGGACGCGTTGTGGTGAACTTCTGTAATGGATGTGAGGAAAGGTCTGGTTTCAATATTGTCCGACGGTAGCGACTCCTGTCATTTATTGTGTCTTGCTAAATATTAAGTTCAGCAAGATCCTTCTCAATTTGTTTGATCCACAAGGATCCAGTGGCTTCACCCTTCTTGGCTCCCTTGAAGATCTTATAAGACAACCTTTGGTGGTCCATTCTGTACATCCCCCAGGGGCTCACATCTAGTGGAATGTGGGTTGGCGACCACGGAACCCCAGCTGAGTCCGGAATTGCTTCCACTTACTTGTTTCGGGCTCCTCTCTGTCTTCCTGTCGACCTCTCTTGGTCAACTCCTGTTCTCTTCCGACCCCGGCGGTATTAGGGTATCCGAGGCCTCGAAAGTCTCTTCCTTTCCAGCCTTCATTGGCCCTTCTCTCATATTTTCTAATCCCTCATTCTTTGAGGGATCAGCCTTCTTTTTCCTTTAATTATAGTTCCTTTTCTTTTCAAAATTCCCGCCCTGTTTTTATGAATTGGCTTCCGGAGTCTCTAAATTACCTTTTTAGTGAGTTTTTCAACCACATTTTGTAAGTATATTCAATCTACATTGCATTTTGTAAGTATTTTTCGATCTAAACTCCATTTTGTAAGTACCGTATTTTCAATTTAAATTTCATTTTATAAGTACAGTATTTTGAATCGCGGGCTTCCACATATTGAGAGTATTTTGAATCTACCTTACATTTTATAAGCATTTTCAATTTCAATTACATTTTGCAAATATTTTGAATTTCAATTGCACTTTGTGAGTATTTTGAATCTGAACCGGCCTTTTTCAATCTAACTTGCATTGTGTATTTTCAATTTAAATTGCATTTTGTAAGTATTTTGAACCTAAACTACATTTTGTGCGTATTTTTCTATCTAAATTCCTTTTGTGAGTATTTTTCTTCTAAATTACCGGTACCTTTTGTAAGTATACCCACTCTACATTTTCTGAGTCATTTCAATCTAAGTTCCATTTTGCAAGTATTTTTCGTCCAGCTTAATTTTTGTTATGGCTTCCATTTCATTGTCATTTTCGCTATCACCCAGATCATTAGGGGCCGATAACCTAGATGTTAGGCCCCTTAAAACAACTATTATCATCATCATCATCATCATCATCACCATTCTGTACAGGTCGCCGTAGAAAGCCAGGCGTCTCCTTCTGATGGCATCGGTGATGTTTTTCTGGTGTTTGTAGAGTTCGCAATTTGGTTTGTACTATCGTCTGGTAATATCCTTAGTCCCACTACTTTCCGCAAGAAATTCCTTTCCTGTACCTAGAGGGCCCTTAGTTAGAAACAGGCACAGGCAGGTATTTTAAGGAGATTGAATTAAAGAAAAATAAATTAATCCTCAAACAAAATTTGTGTTTGCCACCCAGATTGTATTTCACTGTTAAATCAAGTAAACACGATCACTTTCCCGAAATAAAACAACCTAAATCCTCTTCTGGTGACTGTTCTATCACATTGTTGAAATTTAAATTGATGTGAAAATTTCCTTATCATATCCGTTTACTTGAATCACTAATGAACTAACTCGCTTGTTCTATCACTCTAAATATTTACATCCTCAAAAAACAATTATCTTAATTGATATCATAAATGAATATCATGTTTAATAGCCTACTTTTCACATTTTGCAAAAATGAGGAAAAAGTAGACTTGTGAGATCGATCCGGGCAAATGTCTGTGTGTGTGTGCCCCCCCCCCCCCCCTATCAACTCCTAAACGGCTGCAGCAATAGAAACCAAATTTTGTACGAGTAAAGATCTACATCTGAATATCTCGAGCCCATATTTGAAAATGAAGTCAGTGCAACCAACTGCTGAAAAAACGCACTAGAAATTTGAGCTCCATATTAGATATCTTGGAAGGTATGCTCGAGAGCCATTCCAAAATTGGCACACCTATAGATAATAATATTTCAGTTTAATTTCCAGGAGGCCATACGTGGCAGTGTTGCCAAAATGATTCTAAGCCTTCTGATAGGTCCAATGTTTAAATACATATAACGTCTACACTATCAATTGGATTTCAACAAAATTTCGTATGTAATATGTGGACATAAACAGATACGACTGAGCGTATTCTTAAGAGCCACCAGGGCTGCCAAATTTAATAAATGCTCTTCCTATTCTTTTAATCCAAATACCAATATATCAGAAAGTATGCAAGCCAACAGCTCTAAACTTTGCACACGTATAGTACCAGACATTCTAGATCAGGGATGTCAAAGATACGGCCCGCGATCGCAATGTGTGACAGACAGAAGAATCATGACTTCACTCGATTCCTCTACGGAAGTTTTAAAATGCGCACACTACAACATTTATAAGTAATTTCAAGGGCAGCGCGTGCCTAGACAAGCGAGAGAGGTAGACAGTAACGCCATCTCTTAGCAACAAGCGGAAATACCACGAAGGCTAGAATCTTCCACGCGCTTCGAGTCTAGTCAGTTGAGTCGAGTAATCGAAGCGATACGGTCGGAGAAAGATTTTAGTTAATTTAGTTGTACTGCGACATAGTGATTGTGAAGTCCAGTGATTGTGAAGGTACTGTGCATTTGTTTGTGTCGTGCGCATGCGATATCCTGTATCGCGTTCCATAATTGTTACGATTTTGGCATAATGTCACAAAAACGTAAAGTTGATAGTGAGTGCAGGGTTTTTCAGTCTAAATGGGAAATTGCATATTTTTTCATAGAATGGAAAGGTAAACCACTGTGTTTGATTTGCAATCAAACAGTTGCTGTTTGTAAGGAGTTTAACTTGAAGAGACACTATGATACGAATCATAAATCAAAATTCGATTGTTACACTGAAAAAATAAGAATGGACACATTGTCATCTTTAAAATCTAAACTTCAAGGTCAACAATCGATGTTTACTAAAGCTAATACTGAGAGCGAAGATGC
This sequence comes from Meconema thalassinum, assembly GCA_946902985.2. Lineage (NCBI taxonomy): Eukaryota > Metazoa > Arthropoda > Insecta > Orthoptera > Tettigoniidae > Meconema > Meconema thalassinum. The sequence goes on along the minus strand of OX336388.2, from coordinate 945,094,848 downwards.
CCTGAAATCAAGTTTTATTATTGCATTAGAAATCGCGAAGAGATCAAAACCTTTCACTGATGGTGAGTTTATTAAAGACTGCATGTTGAAAGTGGCCGATGTTTTATTTCCATTTCAAAAGTCAATAAATAAAAATATTTCGCTGTCAAGAAACACTGTTGCTTCAAGAATAAATGATTTATCTCAAAATTTGGTTCTTCAACTGAAGAAGAAAATTGAGGAATTTACAAACTTTCCACTGGCTGTTGACGAGAGCACTGATACTGAGGATACAGCTCAACTTGCTGTTTTTATACGAGGTATTAACAGTAACTTTGAAATAACTGAAGAACTATTAAAGTGCGTCCCATTGACAGGTACTACAAGAGCAAATTATATTTATTCTGCAATTGAGCATTTGATATCAGAATATGAACTCGACTGGAATATACTTAGCAGCACAACTACGGATGACGCTCCTGCCATGGCTGGCAAACATTCGGGCGTTGTAACTAAGTTAAAACAGAAAACATCAGGGAATTTTGTGGGATTTAACTGTATAATTCATCAGGAATCATTGGCATCCAAACATTTAAAAATGGACCATGTCATGCAACCTATAATTAAAATAGTAAATTTTATAAGGAGCAGAGGACAGTTCAGGCAGTTTTTACAAGATTTGGACGAAAAGTTTTCTGATGTCCCTTATTTCACCGAAGTTCGTTGGCTCAGTCGAGGAGTAGTTTTAGAAAGATTTTTTTGCATTACGTGACCCTATTCAAGCTTTCAGGTTAGAAAAAGGCAACCCAATTGATTATGACAATGACTGGTGGGTTGATTGTGCCTTTTTAGTAGATGTGAATAAACACTTGACTGATCTGAATGTAAAGTTACAGGGTAAAAATCTGATTGTCACTCAAATGTATTCATGTATTCAAGCCTTTGAAACAAAGTTGAGGCTGTGGGAAAATCATGTAAAAAATCAAACTTTGGATCATTTCCCTCATTTAAAATCATTTGGCACGGTGAACCAAAATAAATTGGATCAATATTCTCAACTTCTGCAAAATCTGATCACGGAATTCAACAATCGTTTTGAAGACTTCCACTAAATGAATGAAATGGAATTCCCAATTTTCAACAATCCATTCAATTTTGAAGCTTTACAGGCACCAGTTCATTTGCAAATGGAGTTGATAGATCTTCAATCAGACAGTATTTTGAAAGAAAAATTTAAAGAGGTTAACGCTCTTACATTTTATACACAATATTTCATGAGTTTGGATAACTACCAGCAATTAAAAAAGCATGCAGCACGCATTCTGTGCATGTTTGGTAGCACCTATTTATGTGAGCAGATGTTTTCCGTCATGAAAATAAATAAGAACAAACATCGCACAAGACTTACGAATGAACATCTCCAATCAATTCATAAAATAATTACAACGAATATGATACCCGACATCAATGAGCTTGTCAAAAACAAGAGAAGTCAGGTATCTGGATCCTCGAGCTCAAAATAATTACCCTCTTTTATAACTTTGAAATGTTTTTAACAACCGTATATTATATACTATATAATTAAGTAAATAAAATGTTATAATAATTCAGTACATTTTTTTTAATTTGAACCTGGCCCGCCTACACATTCTAAATTTAATATATGGCCCTCTGCAAAATTGAGTTTGACACCCCTGGCCTAGGGTCTTCTTTAGTGATGAATCGCGCTTGTGTATTGTCCGCAGTGATCGCCGGATCGTGTGCGCCGACGTACCGGGGAGAGGGGCCGCCCAGACCTTATTGTCGAGAGGCACACAGGGCCAACACCAAGCATTATGGTCTGGGGAGCTATTGACTTTAATGTGAAATCACAATTAGTGCTTGTTGAGGGCACTATGACTGCTCGATAGTACGTTGATAAGGTACCCAATCAAGTGGTTGTCCCTATGATGGCAGACATTGCTAATGGAATGTTTCAGCAGGACAATGCCCGGGTTCACACTGCACGCATCTCCAGAGAAGCTCTCCACGACATCACAACCTTAGAATGGCCCGCTAGATCCCCGGACCTCAGTCCTATTGAGCATGTGTGGGACTTGATGGGTCGACAACTGGCCAACCGTCCTCAGCCACCCACAACTCTGGAACAACTGACCCATGCAGTGCAGCAAGCTTGGGCCACAATTCCTCAGGAAGCGATCCAGGGCCTTATTGAACCCATGCCTCGCCGAATTCATCAATAAATTGTAGCTCGTGGTGGGCACATCCTGTATTGATTGTTGTCCAAACTGGAGGTCAGAGGGACCTGAAAATGTAATCATCGAATCACAACCGAACACTCGTCCTGCATGTTCAATTGCAGCAATGTAGCACCACTCCTTCTGGGTGTTGCAATTTCCATTTTCTTCAGTGTATCATGGAGATGCATGTGCAACAAATTCTTGTCAGACGTAATTTTAGAATGGTGAGGTGCATGAAACACAAATCCCCCTTCCGTCCAATCTTATCTTGACTTTGTATTTTGCGGAACGAAAAGTTCACAGGCGAAATGAAGAAAAGCCGAGTTGACTTCCAGGGAATCTCCAAACACAACCACTATTCTATGAAGTCTTAACTCAACACGACTCGACATTTTACTGCTGGCTGTATCTGGGGTAATAGGCTCTCCCGCTATCTAGGCTGTAACTGGGGTGATAGGCCCACCCCTAGCTAGCTCATAAACTGTCGCCTCAGTAATTGAATCGAGATTGTTGGAAGAAATGAAAACGTAATAACACCTATATTGAGCGATGTATTTAAGATAGAGATATGCTCTTGTGGAATTTTTTTGTAGAACTTTTCATGCTGAACAATTCTTACTCTCATAGAATATAGATATTTATAACGGTTTGTTCAGCGTATGCTTAAAACGCGCACGGACGCCAGGTTTTTTTTTTCTACTTTTTGATGTGTAACATCTTTCCACTCGGTTGCTGGATAGTTTTGTGGGAGTGATTTTGAAAATTGGGGACGGAAGTGGATCGGACGGAAGTGAAGACGCACTGCCAGAAAAATGGGACGGAAGTGAATCGGGCGGAAGTGGATCGAACGGAAGTGGATTGGACGGAAGTGAAGACGCACTGCCAGCTGGATGTACTATTGAAAATGTGTGTATTGGAAACAAGGCAGTGTGTGCTCTGTAGCGAAAGAATGTTATGGCAATACAGTAGGCAGTGCATTTAGCAGGCACTGGTTTGACGATCACAGTGGCAAATGTTTCACCGACTTTCATTTGTCATTGAGCAGTTTATGAAGCTTCACGTTCAAGGTTGAATATCACATGGTGGGTAGATTATTAGCTTGGGAATAACCTAACCCCCAAGGGAAGATGATGAAGAAAAAGAAGTGGGTTTCGGACTGGAGAAAAAGGATGGAGAAATAGGACGAGAGTCCAAAAGAAGTTATAATTTTAACTTTAAGTATACTCAAAGGCAGCTGTCACTGCAAATCCGCTTTCCGATACCTAAAGTGGGTAGGGACCTGGGCGAAGCTAACAGGAAACGCAGCTGGAACTTGGGCTATTCGCAAGAAAGCTGCCAAGCGTATTCCCTCTCAAGCATAAATATACCTACTATGGGGAAGGGTGGTGGTTTGGCAAGACAAAGAGTAACAGATTTATTGTGTATCTGTTCAAAGGAGTTTGTTTCTAAACAAGTATTTTGAAGAATACAAATAATTTGATTCAGCCTTGATATTTTAGTTCTTGAAATTGTAGAATTTCTAAAGAGCGACCGAATGCTTCCAAGAAGGATAGGGATAAAGCAATTATACCCCTGGGAATAATTTTGGTAAGAATACCAATAGTAGCATTTAGAAATGACTAAGCTTTTACCCAGCAAGGCGCCGACTAAAAGTTTAGACAATGAGAAACACTTAAATTTTGAAAAACCAACCATAAGTAGTAGAGAGAATCTCCACAAGCAGGAAGCTGGCGTAGCGAGCTATGCTTGCCTTACTGGCCAGTTAGAATTAGCTATTAAAGCTAAGAGATACTTTACTAAGTTAATAACTAAGAGTTCTTGCTCAAATGCAACAAGTGGTGGAAACCCTATCAATGGATTTATTTTTATTAAAGAGGGCATAAACCTAGGAAGAATCAAGGAAGACAGGATCTTGCCTAACCGTTATGTTTGAGAAATGATAAATCAAAAGAACAAATCTTAATTTACTTAACAATGTAAAAGGAAGTAGTTTATGTAACAAATATATAATTTTGATTTTGTAAACAATTGGGGTCGCAGACCTCCGAAAACATCTAAAGCTTGCGTCAGGCAATTGACAATTCTTTTGGTTTTAAACCTTTTATATGCTTTAAAATCTTCGTAAGATTTTGAAATGTTGTTAAGATTAACAAATGGGAAATTTAAAGATAATTGACGTAATTAAGGTTAAACAATAAATCAAGTACAAGATGTGTACTTTAAGGATTTCTAGATAGGTATCTTAGAAATATGAACAAATAACAACTTCGAAAGTAACAACAAAAAAACAGGAAGAAATGAAATAGAAGTTTCTATAACTTCTTGTATTAATACAGAGCTACATTTGGCAATTATACAAATAGGGCAGGTCACTTATTGTGAAACCTGAAGAGAAAAAATGAAAGGAAGTTTCTAGAACTCCTATGTGGGTAGGGATCACGAGAAAAATAGGGCAAATTTCCCTTTCGTGAAACCTAGAGATAACTCACTTTTGAGTAAAAAGAATTGGATTCCCTCATTAGAAGGGAGAAACAATATAATTTAAGGCGTGTACTAGACACGAAGTTTTACAGACATTAATTCGTTGTACGTGGAACAAGTAAGGGAGGGCACTTATCGAGAGTGACACCTCATTGAAAAAAGACCTAAAGTAACAACTTTATTATTTTAGTTTGTTAGTAAAGGGTTTGGGAAAGATCAAATGGGATTGTGGAAGAGTGTTCATGGCCGTATTTATTGTACTCGGACGAGCGCGAAGCGGATGAAAAGTTGAACAGGCACTGTTTTCACTCTAGTCTGTTGATATAGTTGAAAAGTTCACTGTAGTAGCACAAAAAGTTGATGGCAAAGAAAGTTATGGCAATGGTGGAGAATAACTAGTTACACTAGATTTGCGAGAGTCTATTGCTTGAAAAACTTGTAGGTTATAGTTGAATGCACCAGAAAAATCCCAACGGAGGAAGAAAAATTAGATATTGATTAGCAGTTCATAAGGAAGATTCCTTAGTTTGAAAAAGTATTCCCATATGTGAGTGGAAAGTACTAGAAGGTTTAACTCGTAGATAAATTGTTCGGCATGAAAAATTCCAGAACAATCATGACTGAAGAATAGGGCAAAAGTTAGTCCAGCGGTGGATCGAGCTAAGTATTTTATAGACAGTGGGTAATTTAATGGTGTCCCACGTTGTGAGAAAATCTCTCATTTAATAAGCATAAGAAATGCTGCTTCATGTTAAGATTGGCTTAGTTAGACAAAAGCCCGACATAGAAAATCCCACGAATGATGATTATTGCCCCACATAAGAAATCTCACACTGCCTATAAAATGAGCATTAAAAGCATATAGCTATTTAAAATCAATTAAAATAAGTTGAAGAACGTTGAAGTAGTACTTAGCTCATTTCTGATAAACGGCGAATCCTTAGGTGACCGTTAGTGAGGAATTCACAACATGGCGAAGATTTGAAAGTTTGTCTCTCGAGGTGAGGAGACGAGCTTTAGTAAAGCTCCGACTGACTAGTTTGACTTCAGACGCACAAGTGAGGCCAGCTCAACGGAGCGCGAAGAGACCAGGGATGGGAAAAAGGTGGTGGTAGGAGACAAAAGGAATACATATAAGAATAGCCAACAGGACAGAAATAAATGTTCTCGATGAAATGGTCTTCAAAGAGTTGATAGCAGGCGTCACTAGCGCAGCCAGGTGGGTGAAAAAGTAGACGAAGTTCTCTTGATCACGGAGATGATAGCTGGCGATAGCGACGAGATCTGGTGGCTAGATTGATAAGGAAGTCCTCTTGTACAGGGAAGAATTGAGGAACTTCAGAGATTCGCTGCTGGATGACGCTAGGTGGGTCATGGAAGATATATATCTAGAACAGACTTACAGGTAGTGTAAGAAACATATACCAACAAAGAGAAATCAGGAGATCACTGTTGGTGTTTGCGAAAAAAAAAAGGAAGGGATGAACTAAAGCAAAGAGAAGCAAAAGCTTACTCTGTCTTACCGTGTATTCCAAAGAATACACCACATGGGGTAGAACAAAGACGACAAATGACATCTAAGTAAGCGGCATTATTGTCAAGCTGTGGGTGAGTAGTCAAATATTAAATGCATAACAGAATGTTGTTATATGAGTGGAATAAAAGCTGTATTTTCATCATATGTGAGACTAGGTCATTTCATGATTGTAGGAAGCCATGTTTTGATTGTTTACGACGAACTGTATGAGAGCCTTGAGAATAATGAATGTTATAGTTACTGAGGAATGTGCTCACAGTATTTGAGAGTACTGTCGACGTTGTGTGTCACTTTGTTATTATGAATTATTAATGTAAAAGGAAGGAAGGAAGCTTGTAGTTTTGCGTGTCCGTTAATCTCACGATCATGATCCACGGTACCTCCCTTTTACGTGGAATGCGAACTACAGGACATGGCATTTCAATTCGAAAATTTCACATGTATTGACCGGGAATCAAACCCGGTCTACCTTGGTGAGAGACTAACAGCTTGACCGCTGCGCCACAAATGTGACAGTAGCATATCTCCAATTCAATCTATACATTCATCATAGTACCAGTATGAAAATGGAGTGTAAATTAACATTTTAAGAATGTCCAAGCTGTGTAGTATAGGCCTACGAGTAGGATAACATGTCAGATGTTACACATCATATGCGACTACTCTAAGGCTCGTTTCTTTTTTTCACTGAAATCGTTACTGCTTGGCTTCCTTTGAAAATAAATAAATTATTTTCTACAGAAACATTCCACGAGATATCCTTTACAGAATGGTGAAAACCGCATTAAAATCCATCCAGTGGTTCTCGAGATTACACTTGACATCCAAGAATTGGGGCCTTTGTTTTATACTAAGTAGGAATTTAGCTTTGCACTACGATTCATTTAGACTTTTGTGTGCAATTGCTAGCGATAAGATTTACAAATAGGTGTTACTACTTAATCATGTATAAATACCTTGAACTGTAGTCTATTTGGCTGTGTACAGTAGTTGCACTATTATTGGCGTGCACACTGAGCTCTGTTGTGTACCATCAACAAATAAATAAATTCTGAAATACTAGACGACAGATATTCAAACCTAAGTGAAGAGTAATGTTATAGCATAAGATAATAATGTTATTGGTTTTATGTCTCTTTTAACTACTCTGGCTTTTAGAGACGCCGGGGTGGCGGAATTGTGCCCCAGTAAACGTGCCAGTAAATCTACTGACACGGCTCTCTCGCATTTGGGCACCCTCTAATTCCAGCTGACTGTGCCAGGATACGAACCTTCGACCTTGGAAACCGCAAGTGAGAAGATTACCACTGAGCCACGCAGCCAGCCTACAGCATAAGAACTTAATGCAAACGTGACAGGTTTTAGGGCAAGGCTTGCTTACAAGTGAATTGCAAGAAGTGAATGATGTAAACCTTACCATAATTAAAGAATAACACTAATGCATCATGCGAGGAATTTAACACCACTGCGGATTTAATAATGAACTATGTGAAGAGAGTACAGGGCCAAGAATATATTATGAAGGACGAACCTGACGGAATCAAAATGGATATTAACGGCCAGATCGAAGATGAAGAGTTTTATGTTACACCAAGTCACCGGTGTTGATGATGTTAGGATCAAAAAATGTCCGTAATGACATAAAGTTTGCCGCCATGGAAATATACCAAACAAGACAAGCAATGAACACTGCTCACTAGGATTGAAGAATTGAGGTCGTCAGCGAAAACAGTATCAGATTTCTAATGCCTGAAGAAGAAAGCCAAATACACCAATGCCAATGGGAAATCCTGCAACTAAAATGACTAGCATCAGGAGTTTTGATGATAAGCCACGGAAATTTTCCGGGATCGGAGTTGTGACACTGATGAATTTACAAAAGACCTGAAATAACACATAGTTATAGAGCGTTCCCTTGAAGGAAATTCTCTTACGTGGTCCCGTGCGTTCCGCTACATCTTTCTTAACGTTGAAGAGATTTTTGAAGCTCTGGTTTTATTTTAAATATCCTTTAGGTAGAATAGAGTAGGAAAAACTCACAGTTATTTGAATAATTTATCGTTGAGCGTGAACAATTTTAAGCAACACCGATCATTTAAGCACTTTAATGAGTATGTTAGGTGAAAATCAGTAGTTTAATTGTTTATTATTTTTGTTCTGTTTATTAGGAGCAGAATCATGGAGTTGTCTTTGTTGCTTAACTTCACTTATTATGCTGGAAGAGTAGATTTATGCTATGGTTAATTTAATTTGATGAAAAACCCACCGGCCCTAATATTTCAAGATCTCGATCTACCGCGCTAAACGTTGATTTATTTTAACCTAAATTCACAGATTTATTTTTTTGAGAATTAGGGTATTCAGTTCCCGACGATATGTAATGGTTTTTAGCCGGGTCATTGCGCATCTTTACAATGTGATAACGGGCACAGCCCCTATGGAAATTATAGTCAAACATCTTGACCTCGAACGTGCTATCATTCCGCCCCTATGGAAACTATAGTGAAACATCGTGACCTTGATTCATTCCGCCCCTATGGAAACTATAGTGGAACATTGTGACCTTGAACGTGCTATCATTCTGCCCCTATGGAAACTATAGTCAAAATCGTGACCTTGAACGTGCATCATTCCGCTACTATGGAAACCATAGTCAAACATCGTGACCTTGAACGTGCTTCATTCCTCCCCTATGGAAACTATAGCGAAAACCAACTGTATGAGCCACTCAATTTCAATTTCTCCCAGGACGACATTGATTCGAGTCACAATACACGAATATAGCCAAGCAGCGAGTACTCGAGGTGAAGTGTGGAGCACGGATATAGACAAGCAGAGAGAACTGAAGGGAAAGTGCAAGACCAGTGGCGAGTTTGGTGGTGGGGGTGGTGGTGGTGGTTGAACATGAACTTGGTTTGGGGCCTCATACTGATCCTTGCTCTATTATTGTGTTGTTGCAGACGCTGGGTAACCACGAATTCGACAACAAGATCGCAGGGGTTGTTCCCTACATTGAACATTTGACTGCCCCCGTGGTGGTGGCCAACATGGACTCTTCCCAGGAGCCGACCATTCAGGGGAAGTACAACAAGTCTGTGATCATCGAGCGAGGTGGACGGAGGATTGGTATAGTGGGTTACATCACCAGTACTACCCCCGTGAGTTGGAGCAACATAACAACGTCAGAATAAGAAGATAGCTTCCTCACTCGTCGAACTTTCATTAAAACAATTAAAGCATATTACCTCCCTAACTTAATATCGTCGTGCGCCCCGCTTATTCTCGCAGAGGATGTGACATCACGATCTCTCCGCTGTGAGAAGAAGTCAGCGCATTGACAGTCCCTTTACATTTCCCACCCTTTTATACCAGTGTAGACTTTCACAGTCGTGTAAGAATCTGCACCCCAGTTTGTTAGAACATGTTATACAGGGTGTTTCGGAGATAAGTACAACTATTTTTCTGCTGGTTGTTGATATGGCCCTGAATACGAGTCCAACGAAGGAGATAGGCTGCGGCACGGTGTAGTCACGTGAACTCTCTAAGTCAGTCATGGCGATGAAAATGCAGTTAACGTATAGATACCGGCGTTTAGCTATGCACATGACCTTGATATAATAATAGTAATAATAGTAATAATAATAATAATAATAATAATAAAATATAATAATATCCCCTGGCACTACAGCCCATGAAGGACCTGGGCTTACCAAGCGCCCGCTGCCCAGCTATTTAGCCTGCAGATATTGGGGTGACGTGTGGTCAGCACATCGGGTCGCCTCGGCCGTTATTCTTGGTTTTTGCGACCGGGGCACTGCCTCATTGTCAGACAGCTACTCAATTTTCCTCGCGAGGCTGAGTGCACCCCGTTCCAACCCTCACGTCAGTATCTACAATCCCCGACGGAGCCGGGAATCGAACCCTGGACCTCCGGATGAGAAACAGGCGCGCTACCCCAACTCTACGGGGCCGGCTTGACCTTGGGAGCTCAGCTGTATGAGAGGGGTGTAGAGCAGTGCGGGGAGCTTGCCGAACACTTCCCTAACTGAGAACATTGACGCGCCTGGCAGTAGGTTCTCACAATCACGCTCAGCGTGACAAATGTATTACGCTGTAGTAGTATACCTGGAGAGTACAGAGTTAACTGCCGGTAACTGTAAAAGCAGCGAACGGTTTCACACGGGGACATTTGTAATGTATGTCAGCAAAGCGCTAAGCCATTCATCATTACACTCCACTACCTGAGCTTAAAATATCATATTTTCAACAATTTTTTTTTCTAAAATATTGGAAGTAGGAAATTATTTTAACGCCCCATGTTTTCAGGGCCATGCCAAGAACAGACAGAAAAACTACTCGTACTTATCTCAGAAACACCATGTATACTTCTTGATATCTGGCATTTTAAAAGACCAACAGAGATATGTTTGTTGAATGTTGAGATGTGTACTCGAATAGTGAATAGAATTCCAATGTTTTCAGGTTGATAGCTTCCTGGCGCCATTAGCACGTGGAGAAGTTATTGTTACTGCTCTACGTGCGTTGTTCCACCGAGTTTCAAATACATTATCATCCTCCATGTTTCTATTAAATTATGCGAATCAGGTGCCTAGGCCTATATAAGTTAGGTGCCCGAGGGAGGCGCCCCCGAAATTTTTGTCACATATAATATTTGTTTATGAATTAAAACATTAAAAACTAATATATTTATGATGCACTATTGTTACTAAGCGACGTATGGCAACGTTGCAAAGCAAGGCGAAGGTAGAGCGATGTAAACGGTGTGACAATCAGTTGCTCTGATCTTATGTGTAACAACATAACCTCTTATTACTCTCCAGTGCCTTCGCTCTTATGAACGGACCAAGCAACAAGTGCCCTTGAAGTGTGCGACTAAAGTTTTTCCCCTAACTTTTATACCCTATCAAACGTTTGGCAAAACACCTCCTTGTAGCTACCGGTACTGCCGAACGGAGTTTGAGTTGGTTGAAAACATACTTAGGAAATTCTACTTCTGAAAACAGACTCAACGGTCTGGTATTGTTGTCTATTCACAGAGACATGCAAACCACTGACGATGAACTGATTTGGTAATGCTTCAAGAAACCTTGTGAATCAAAACAGCAATGTTAATACTATCAAGTGAACAAGATCATTGCATTAATAAAAAAAAGGAACATAAAATGGTCTTAGTTGTGTTTGACATTAACCAAACATAAAACATCACAACACATTGGTTGAAAAAGTGATGGCAGATAGCCTTAAAACTCATCATTTTGCACCAAATTATACGAAAGTTTCCCGGGGAGAACTCCCTATTCTTTGAGGCCTATACCATGCCGCCCCCCACATAAAACTCTATATACGCCCCTGATGTGGATGCTTGTAAATGTTAATTGATTCTCGATATAGTTTGCCATCGTAGTTCAATGTTGTAGAAAGTATTTCTGTATCTTGGGTACGAATCATCTGATCTCTTTGACATGCAGGTTCCGTGACAGATTTATCTGTTTATTGGAGTTTGCAATGTCTGGAATGTTCTTAATGCTTATGTTTACGCTACGCTTGGTCGTGCCAATATTCACTCTTACATACACCTGCAGTGGCGGGGTGGGTATTTACTACTTAGGTCCTTTGGGGCTCCTGAGAATTACACTGATTTTCTTGCTTTGGGCTATACACGCGTAGTTCCTATTAAGTGGCGCTAAAATATTGTTGTATTCAGTCGTGACGCTTGTAATGTAATGCAGATAAGTCTCCGAAGAGGAGGGAGGGGTACTTTATGGACTAGCCACTTGATTATTAATTATTATTGAAGTGGTAGTAGCGATTTGTGAGTGACTGGTCTTAAGATTTCAACTGTTATTACAGGATATCAGCAGCCCGCAGAAGCTCATCTTCCTGGACGAAGTGGAGGCCGTGAAGAGTGAAGCAGCTAAGCTCAAAGCCCAGGGGGTGGATATCATCATTGGACTGTCTCACGCGGGCATAGACGTGGACAGAGATGTGGCAGCAGAGGTTCCACACATTGACGTCATCGTGGGGGGACATTCACACACACTGCTGTACACGGGTAATAATCTCGCACAGGCGCGACTGGCGGAGCCTCTCCTGAAAGATTCTACAGTATAATTATATCTTTTTAATAAAAGAAAGCACAATTTAAATTAATTAGAAGCATTTGTAAACTTCACTCAGTCCATTCAGCTACAACAGTCAATATACCGTATTTGGAACTGTCGATAAAATATGTTTTTCAGGTGGGTAGTACCACTGTCAGGCGGAGCCTTACATTTGTCATTACTAGGGACCGGACATTTATGCACTAAAAACGATTAAAATATGCATGCATTTATGCACTAAAAATTTGAAAATATGCATAAAAATTTGAAAAATATGCACTTAACAATGAGCCAATCTCATTTACCCTTATTTCCCTCATTAGCCGTAATATGTGCAGTCGTTTTTGCATGTTGCTCAAGTTGATTTTTTTTTCTTTCACATTTCACTTCCTTCGAGCATACTTGACAATAGACGACAACGCCATCAGTTGAATAATCACTATTACCTGACACCCACTGTTAATATAGTACATTATGCAACGAGCCTATAATGGCAATAATTAAGACACTCGTATGGAAATTATAAAACTCGCCACGCTCATTTTATAAACATACTCGTGTCTTAATTACCATTGTAGGCGAGTTGCATACGACTGTTTATGTTCGACGATAATTATAACTATTTTATGTTCGAACATAAATATTTATCAATATCTGTCGACATTTCGCCAGTTTTATGTACTGAACAGGGCGCATGGGACGCAGAGAATACCTTGTATTTGACCATGGCCTCCTGAAATAGCCCACTTTGACACTAGGCACGCAGTGAAATTAAAAATAGGAAGGCCGTGGAAGTCAATTCAGGTGCGATGCTACCCTTACCTAATTGGTCACACAACTGCTTCTTGAGCTCTGATTGGGGGAAGAAGCTCTATCATAATGAGAACTTGTACTATAATGAGCCTCATTATAGCAGTCTACAGTTTTCTAACATATAATATTTACATTTCGCCATGGTCGAACATAAAATACTTTCTGCAGCTCTTCTCTTTAGGCATTTTGAGTAAAGAATACGCAGACTAAAGTAACACTTTAACTGAAGAAACTCATCACAACACTAACCCCGGGCTACTGGCTGCCGACATGATGAAAGGAATGTCCCACCCCATTCATTCCCTTCTTTAAACAGCCAGGCAGAATTATTGCGTAAAATACTTTTATCTCGTTATCTGTTTCTCAAAAAGTTGCTTACAAGGGGTACTGCCCAGATGGTGAAAGGAATGTCCCACCCCGTCTATTTCTTGAAATGCCATGCTTAAAATACTGTTATCTCGTTATGTTATGTTCAGAATATGCAATAAATCTACAAAATATGCATTTGCATATGTGCATATGCATTTTCACAAAATCCGGTCCCTAGTCGTTACTTTCTATGTAACAGGGTTGGGAGGCGTGGTTAAGAAAGAAAGCTCCATTCATTTCCACCACGGTCTGAACGAAACCATTGATCGCTACGAGGTTAAACCATTGTCTGGATGTATTCATTACAATCAAGGGGATCTGGGATCTAAGACCCAGGTTTGGCATGTTTTTGTATGTAAATCCTTAACACCCAAGGGTGACTTCTCTTCCCCCCGGGTAATCTGTAGAAATAATAAGTGATCACAGGGTAAGGTTGCTCTAATTGGGTATACACACGTTGTTGACTTAATGAAAGGTATTCATTGATTGTTAATTGGCCAATACTTGAAATTTCCTCCAGGCTTCCTAGAGATCAAACAGGTATCTGGGGATCAGAACTGGAGAGTCACTGACTCCTATTATAGCAGACACGAGGAAGGTTCTTTTAAGGAGCAAAACAGAGAATGATCAGCCCCCGACGTCTATTAAAGTATTATTGTTCCAAGAACGAGAGAAAAATGCACACTGCCAGCATTTGAAAGGCCCAAATGTAACGGTCGCAAGCGGACAAATGCATTAGTGGAAGTTATTATTTGTGTACTAACAGTCGATCTATCACTCACTGAATCCATTGTGCCCGAAGGTCGCTTGGGCCAGTAGTAACTCTCATATGGTAGATTCCATTACGATTGCGTGTAAAAAAATCCTTTGAACTAATGCGTTCCTCAGGTCAGGGGCGTATATAAAGGGGGCCCGGGGACCCCCCCCCCCCCGAAGTTTTTGTCACATATAATATTTGTTTATGAATTCAAACATTAAAAACCAATATAATCATGTACTATTGTTACTAAGTGACGTATGGCAACGTTGTAAAGCAAGGCGACGGTAGAGCGATGTAAACAGTGTGACAATCAGTTTGCTCTGATCTTATGTGTAACAACATAACCTCTTATTACTCTCCAGTGCCTTCGCTCTTATGAACGAACAGAAGTTTTTCCCCTAAATTGTATACCCTTATCAAACTTTTGGCAAATTTCCCTCTCTCTGTAGCTACCGGTACTGCCGAACGGAGTTTGAGTTGGTTGAAATTCTACTTCTGAAAACAGACTCAATGGTCTAGTATGTCATCTATTCACAGAGACATAGCCTACATCTCACTGACGATGTAGTTATGAATCGATTTGGCAATGCTTCAAGAAACCTTGACTTTATATAATAGTGTGAGTTGTAAATCAAAACAGTAACATTAGGCCTAATTCTTTCCATGTAAACACTATCAAGTGAGCAAGATGATTGTATTAATAAAAAGTATCACAAAATTGTCTTAGTTGTGTTTGACATTAACCAAACATAAAACATCACAACAAATTGGTTGAAAAAGTGATGTCAGATAGCGTTAAAACTAATCATTTTGCACCAAATTGTACAAAAGTTTCCCGGGGAGAACCCCGGACCCCCTATTATTTGGGCCTATACCATGCCCCTAACCATCGGTTGGGCACACCCCGAAATAAAATTCTATATACGCCCCTGCCTCAGGTACAGTGAGCACAGCCATCTCAAGGTTCCAGGTTCGAGTCCTAGTCACACCAAGTCATTTTAAAAACTCCTATATAGCTTGTACTTACTGTACACAACACGGCCGTACCAAATTTGCTATCAAAATACTGATCGGGTCCAAGCTCTTTGAACTTGCGGGGTGAGGGGAAGGGTCAGGCGAGAAGAGAAGGGTCTGTCAACAGCCCGCCGTGATATCTGGCATTCCTTGCTATTCCAATACTGCTAACAGAGCCGTTGCTCAAACCACGGTGGTGTTGCGAATGAGTGAGTGAGTCACCAACCAATGTATTTGGTTCTGTTACTACGCACGGACCGGGAAACCTCATCACTCGTCACCATAACTTCTAATAGTCCGCGATCCACATTCCTCTCAGGTTCACGCAGCTTGGACCCGAGCAGTACCTTGCTGATAGTCTGATCATTTATGCCATAATGAATACTGAAGTTTGGTCGTGATGACTCACAGGAACTCCTCCTGGAGGAGATGTGGCAGAAGACTTGTATCCAGTGATGGTGAGACAAGCCAGTGGGAGATTGGTGGCCATAGTCCAAGCTGGAGCCTACTCCAAATGGCTGGGGAACTTGACGGCCTGGTTCGACGACCGCGGCGAACTGGTGTCTGCTGAAGGCAACCCTATCCTCCTAGACCACAACATAACGCAAGGTAAGACAAGCGGCAAGGGCCTAGTCTATTCTCTCCTAATGTGTTTCCGCCGCTGGCGCAAGGTCCTCTATAACTGCCTCAGAACTAATTGACCCTTGTGAAAATCTAGTAGGATGCTGAAGAGAGAGTCTGCTTTTCTCAGCCGGCTGGGTACTGTCCGCTGCGTCACCCGTCAGTCGTCAGAAGTACACGAGAATTACACTCTGTTCACGCAGCAACTGTCACTCACTCACACGATAACAACCATTATTTATTTCACTCGTTACAAACTGTATTTGGTGATAAGAATAATTTAATGACACTAATACGTGTAATGGAATAATATTATAACTTCTTTCTGTCAAGGGCATCTTAAGGTTTGAGGCCATATGCCAGTAGGTCTTCGCTATGTGGTCTTGAAAACAACAGGGTTGTTCTTGCCAGCTAATGGCCATGTTATGAACTGTTTTATTCCCCCGCCTTGCCTGACTATTCGTCAACCCTCCATTATTAATTTCGTATCGGCCATCTATGGACCGCGTCATAGCAACTGTCTCAATATTCGGGCCTTGATGTTTGCCCAGTACGCCCGCATTCGTTTCTGGTGATTTTCTTTCTTTTCCCATCCCTTCCGAACCCAAGTAAGCGGTCGCCAGTCACCATGCCCAGTTGTATCTGCTGCGAAAGTATGTCCAGCTTCCAAGAAAAGGAAGCTTTTAGTTTTACGTGACCGTTAATCATGCGATCATGAGCCACGGGACCTCCTTTTTACGTGAAATCCGAACCACAGGACATGCCTTTTTACTTCGAAAATCTCACTTGCATTGACCGGGAATCGAACCCGGTCTACCTTGGTGAGAGGTCACCGCTGAGCCACCACGCCCCAGCTCCAAGACACTGTCCTAGTGACGGTAGAGGAATAATCCCTCGCAGAGTCCGTGAGTGAAGGATAAGCTTGGAGAATAAGCGATATTGTTTTTAACAATGAATAGTTGCAGTTTCGAGTTTCTTTATCTGTACGTAAACGTAACTTTGATAAAATGTTATACTATTTTCACTTTATGAGGTATCAATTATAATAATGTATAACACTTCCAAATATTTATAAACATTTCATTAGAAATTACAAAAAAGAGTACTTATGGATCACATGACAGTCCACTATACAGTGTCATAACTAGACCCGGGATTGCGCGGCTTTGGTGGCGTAGTTAGTACCATGCTGAGCGTCTATGTCCAAGATCGCGGGTTCAAACCCAGCCGAAGTCGTCGAATTTTTTCAAAGAGCGTTAAAAATCCCTCCCTTCGGAGGGGAAGTAAAGCCGGTTGGCCCATCTCATAGATTTATGGCATGTAAAACAACCTTCCACTAACTACAATTGTGTGAATCTAAATTTGTAGATTAGGTTTGATTAACGCTCTATTAGTTCCTAATATTTTCTGCAGTAAAAGAGCACAAATTCCCAATAATAACAATCTTCTTCAGTTAACGTTATGATTCCATAGAAATTAAGATTTAAAATTTCAAGAATATGAAATAACTATAAGTAATTAGAGAAGGCGCGCATGACCTTATAGACTGGTCCACCAGATAACACGGTTTAGACAACTGTGTAAAAAACAAACAAACGAACACATATTCCGTTCACGTTTACACCGTTATGGGATGCCTACAGCGCTGTAGTTGTGTTCAGTGATTTTAGTACAAAGGTTTTAGTCCAGTACTGATTATGATTTTTCATATTCATAACTGTTTTTGATAAATGTCTTTTAAATTGTCTTAGGCGGCTTCGGTGGCGTAGTTGGTAGCATGCTGAGCTTCTATGCCCAAGGTCTCGGGTTCAAACCCGGCCGAAGTCGTCAGATTTTTTAACAGCGTTAAAAATCCCTCAGTATGCCTTGCTTCGGAGGGGAAGTAAAGTCGGCGGTCCCATGTCATAGATTTCTATATCATTTTAAAGAACCTTCCACTAATTACACTTGTGTGAAGCTAAATTATAGGTTAGATTTGACTGACGCTCTTAGATTTAAACGTTCGTCGCCAGGAGCCGACTGCGGTGACATCAAGTAACCGAAATCAGAACTAGTTGGTCGTTGACGGTGGCGTTTCGTAGCAAAAGCTGGAACTACTTGAAAGTCGAAAGTCCTTACTTGAATTAAAAACAGATAACACACACCAATACAGCCATCACAATTAACACCGGTTATCAGACAGATTGTACACACACCCAAAGTACACGGGGATACATGACCGCGTTGGCGCAGCCCTTTAAGTGACGAACCAAATAACTAAATTGTCTTAATTTTCAGATATTTCTGTTAAAAATAGCTATGCCATGTTCCTTAAAGTAAAAAAAGGTCACGTTGCAGTTTAAGTATATATTGTAATATTTTAAAGTCTATTTTCTTTCTGTTTACACATTTTTTTAAAGAATATTTTAAGTGCCTATGCTCTGATTTAAAAGCCTAAAACTAATTTTTATATAGGCCTAGCCTAAAACCCCAGGTCCACTCATAACAAGTCAGGTTCTGACTGATGTGTTCTGCTCCCCGTACATTATGTCACTATTTTTTAAGAAATGGAGCTGAGTGTTTATTGTTTACAGATGCTGCCATCCTGCAGGAGATGCAGCCCTGGAAGGAGTCAATAGAGGAATTGGGCAAGAAGAAGATAGGCTCCACCAAGGTGTTGTTGGACGCGGACAACGGCGCATGTCGGAAGGGAGAGTGCAACATTGGTAGCTTCTTCGCTGATGCTATGGTTAATGAGGTGGGTGTTTTGACCTTTAGTGATTGACACTGTCAAGGTCATGTGATGTTCTGCTCCGCTAAACCCTCAAGTGTGACTGTTCCTCGCCCTACATCTCTTAGTTTCATGTCTTGTCGCTACCAACTGGAGAGATTTTTATTGTCTTTGCATGAGGATTATTATTATTACAAGAATTGGTTTCACTCCCACATTAATAAACAATTATGGCTTCACATACAGTACATACATTTTGTCAATGAATATTGAGTTGTGTTTCTGAATAGTCGGAAGTCATGGGTACGAGTCCCTCATACTTACTTACTTATCTGGCGCTACAGCCCTTGTAGGGCCTGGGACTTGTCGACCACATATCTTCTCCAGTCGTCTCTAGAGTTCGCCAGTCTCCTCCAATTCCAGACTCCCTCTCAGATCCGACTCTACATCATCCAACCATCGTAATCTTGGTCTCCCCACTGAACGGCTGCCCTCTGGCTTGGTAAATAACACCCCCTTGGTACTCGCTGTTTCTCCATTCTCTGCACATGTCCCAGCCAGCATAATTTTCTCGCCTTCGTGTCTGTCGAGATTGATGGGTTCTTATAAAGTTCGTATATCTCTAAGTTAGTTCTTATTCTCCATGCACCATTCTCACATACTGCACCATACATTTTCCGTAATACTTTGCGTTCTCATGTGTCCAAAATATTTTTGGTTTGTTGTATTAACGTCCAGGTTTCAGACCCATACGGCCATACATGACCACCGGTTTAAAAATTGTTTTATAGACTGTCATCTTCAGCTGTCTTGAGATGTTTCGGGATCGCAACATGTTAATAAAACTCTAGTAGCACCTATTCTTGCCTTTATCTCTGTTGGCACTGTATTTTCTTCTATCACAATTCCTCCCAAATACTTTAACTGATTTACTCTTTCGAACCCCTCAAACTGGATTTATTTCTTGTGTTGATCATATATTTAGTTTTCTACTTAATTATAACCAAGCCAAGTATAGCCGCTCCTCGTTCCAAAGTTGCATAGTTATCGCGCAGATATTCTCTATTCCTCCCAAGCATGGCTATATCATCAGCAACTGCCATTTTCTGAGTAGTTCTGTTGAAAATAGTACCATCATGGGTTGAGAATTTCAACCTTCCATCTAAATGGCTTGTACCAGTTGTACAATATGTGATCCAACAGTTCTAACAGGAGATAAAATATTAAAGTCTTGGCGTGAAAGAACCATATTTACACGGAGCGTTCCGTATTGATATACAGTATTTTAAATCCACCCAATCAGAGCAGTAGTGAGTCCCTTTAGTTCTCTTTAGGCCTGCGTGAAATCAAAATCCTGAACAGCTGGCAATCAGAAAGAACCAAGTTAGGAGCTTACAGTGAGTTGTGACAGCACATATTGTTGCCCCAGTCACTTCATTCTACCACAGAGCAATGGTAGACCTCTCAGTCTTATCTTCGGCCAAAGATTTCTCTTGAAATAAATTACCAAAAAAGGTAACCCATTTAATTTTTAACAATACCTATTAACTCCATAACCTTTCGTTCTCTCATATCCTCATATTGTTTCAACTTAATCATGACACAATACCATTTGCTCTCCCATATCCTCATATTGTTTTAACTTAATGGTCACAAGACATTTTGTTCTCTCATATCCTCATATTGTTTCAACTTAATCATGACACAATACCATCTGTTCTCTCATATTGTTTTAACTTAATGGGCACAAGACCTTTTGCTCTCTCATATTGTTTCAACTTAATCATTAGTCATGACACAATACCATTTGCTCTCTCATATCATCATATTGTTTTAACTGAAGCATCAGTCACAATACCTTTTGTTCTCTCATATCCTCATATTGATTTAACTTAATCATCAGTCACAAGACCTTTTGCTTTCTCATATCCTCATATTGTTTTAACTTAATGGTCACAAGACCTTTTGCTTTCTCATATCCTCATATTGTTTTAACTTAATCATCAGGCACAATACTTTTTGCTCTCTCATCTTGTTTTAACTTTATCATCAGTCACAATACCTTTTGTTCTCTCATATCCTCATATTGATTTAACTTAATCATCAGTCACAAGACCTTTTGCTTTCTCATATCCTCATATTGTTTTAACTTAATGGTCACAAGACCTTTTGCTTTCTCATATCCTCATATTGTTTTAACTTAATCATCAGTCACAATACCATTTGCTCTCCCATATCCTCATATTGTTTTAACTTAATGGTCACAAGACAATTTTCTCTCTCATATCATCATATTGTTTCAACTTAATCATGACACAATACCATTTGCTCCCTCATCATCATCATCATTTCCCCTTATCCAGCTCCTGCCGGGTCGGGGTTTTTATGGCACTTCTCCACTTTCCTCTTTCCTTCCACCATTCTTCTTCCACGATCTTGTCCCAGTCCAGATTTCTGTTTCTTACGCTGTTCTTCACTGAATCAATCCACCTTGTTCTAGGTCTTCCTCTTGCTCTCTTACCCTTGCACTTCGTCTCCAGCATCTGTCTTGGTATTCTATTTTCCTCCATCCTCTTTACATGTCCAAACCACCTTAGTTTATTCTTCTCAATTCTCTCATTTAGTTTTCCCATCCCAACTTCCTTCCTAACATCTTCATTCCTCACTCTGTCTTTCCTTGTCTTTCCTATCATACTTCTTAGGAATATCATTTCACTGGCTTGGATTCTACTCTCTTGCCTGCTTGTCAGGGTCCAAGTCTCAGCTGCATAAGTTAATATGGGAACATAGTACACTTTATACATTACTTCCTTGCTTTACCTTGGTACTTCCTTATCCCAAACAAGTTTTCTTACACTTTGATAGAATGCATTGCTCTGCTGTACCCTCCTGCCAATCTCCATGTCCAACCTACCAGTTAGCATCAATTCACTTCCTTGGAAGATATACGTATTTCACATTCTTCTTTATTGGTAGGTAATTAGATTAATTCTATTACGTAGTAATAATTAAATTAAATTTAGTGTAATTTGGTGTAAACATCTAGGCTAACTTAGATCTCTAGTATGACGACAGTAAACAGTGTTAGTGTCTCGTCAGGTTGTGTAACCGTAACGGATTTATGCTCGTCGTGCAAAATAAAAGTAAAAAATGCAGATAAAATCATCACAAGATCTCAGATAAAATTGAATGAGGAGAAAAGTGAAACCGATTGTCGTAATGTAGGCCTACCGCTACCGTCATGCGAATGTCATAACCTGAGAAACGAACTGTCCTCAAAAGACGAAATTATAAAGCTGCTAAAGGAAGATATTGCTAAGTTAATGGAAGAGTTGAATAAATTAAAAGGAAACAGAGAGGAAAGCAAGGAAACTTGGTCGACAGTGATTGCTGGTAAGGTAAGATTGAATAAGCCTAGGCCTATAAATGGAGTACATGTAACTGAAATTCCCGTCTCAAATTCATTTGGAGTGCTTGTCGAAGAAAATGATGACTTTCCTCAAGAAGAAAAGAAGAAAGTGATAAAGAGAAAATCCAGGAAGATGCGGATATTTGCGGATAGCCACGGGCGAGATGTAGCAGCAAGCGTATTGGAGAGAAGCCGAGAAATGGAGGTCACTTCGACAGTGAAGCCAGGAGCTCAAATTGCAGAAGTCACGAACGGGATGATAGGAGAGTGTGCGTCCCTTACTGCAAAGGACTACGCAGTGATCATCGCTGGAGCAAACGACGTCTATAGAAATGAGAGTAAAAAGGTAATCAAAGATTTAAAGGGTACATTGCCATCCATGCAAAAAACAAATGTCATTATTGTAAACATTCCGCAGAGATACGATTTAATTCCCAAATCATGTGTAAATGTAGAAATAGAGGCTACAAATGGAAAAATTCATAAAATTTGTAAGAGTTTTCCAAATGTCCAAATTGTATATGTAAGTAAATTAGACAGGAAGTTCCACACTCGGCATGGCCTACACTTAAATAGATTAGGAAAAGAGTATCTTAGTGATGAAATCTGCAAAATTGTAAATTCAAATGGTAAGAATATTTCAACAGTAATATCATTAGAGTGGAAGCAGGGAAACTGGTAGAAGAAGCCAAACGTGAGGTTTGGCATTCACATCTTTTGAAGTCAAATTTAACGGAGTGCAACAATGGTATTTCGGATTTGTCTAGCAACAATAATAATAACAATTATGATAATAATAATGTAAATAAATCACCAACACAAGCTTGCAAAAGTAACAAATTTAAAATTTACCACCAGAATGTCCAGTCTCTTTATAATAAAATTGATTACATAAATCTAATGCTTAAAAATGAACTTAAAGACATCTCAGCACTATGTATTTCAGAACATTGGCTGAAAGAGGAACAACTCGAATTAATTCAATTCCCAGGGTTTATACAAGCTAGTAAATACTCTAGATCTAATATTAGCCATGGTGGTACTTGCATCTTCTTAAGAAATAATTTAGATCATGAACAGATAACAGCTTATGATTATCTAATTATGGAACAGGATTTTGAATTCTCTGCCGTAAAAATTCAGCAGTTTAAGTTAATAATTGTATGCGTATACCGTTCTCCGTCAGGAAAGTTTCCTCTATTTATAGATAAATTAGAATTGTTACTCAATAACATGAGCAAAATAAATTTCGATATAATAATTTGTGGGGATGTAAATGTGGATTTCTTAAAACTTGATAGAAATTGTGAATTATTAACACAGTTACTAATTTCCTATGGACTGAAACCTACAGTAAATACACCAACAAGAATAACAAAATTTAGTAAAACCACTCCTGATCAAATTTTTATAAATACAGATAAATATCACCATTCAATAGAAGTCTATTGTCCGGGTTTTAGTGACCACCATGGACAAATACTGAGTTTTGAAGTATCCGAAGTAATCAATAATAATGATAATGGAGTAAAATCAAAATGCAGGTCATTCACTGAATCAAATGTTACATATTTCAATGACTTATTAAATAAGGAAACATGGTCAGAAATTTATGAACTGGAAAATGTAAATGATAAATTTAATGCATTTAACAGTACCCTAAAACACTATTTTGAAATAGCATTCCCCTTTAAACGAAGAACTGTTCAAAATAACAAAACTAGCAATTGGATAACAACAGGGATTATAAATTCATGTCAAAAAAAGAAATTTCTACACAAATTATATAAACAATACCACACAACACCTGAATTCAATTTATACTACAAAAAATACACTAGCATATTAAATAAGGTAATAAGACTAGCAAAGAAAATGCATAATGATAATTTTATTTCCCAATCATCTAATAAAAACAGGGCTATGTGGTCCGTGATAAAGAAAGAAACTGGAAAATCTGCTAAAATACAAAGGAACATTACACTGACCAGAAATAATAAAGTGATTAATAATCCAGAGGAAATAGCAAACACTTTTAATGACTATTTTCTGGAAATTCCACAAAAATTAATAAATAAATCACAGGTAAATACACTAAATTCTAATAATAAAATAAATATATGCAGTGATTCTTTATTTATAAATCATGTCACAAGTGAAGAGTTAAGAATAGTTATAAAAGAGCTAAAAAATAAATTCTGTGCTGGCATTGATGGCATCCCTGATGCAATTTTAAAGAAATGCGCAGAAAATATAATAAATCCACTTACGCACTTAATAAACAGTTCAATTCTCTCAGGAACTTACCCGGATATTTTGAAGTTATCAAAAGTAATTCCAGTGCACAAAAACGGTTCAAAAGATGAATTAGATAACTATCGTCCTATTACCTTACCAACTGGTATTGCAAAAATTGTGGAAAAAATTATGTATAAGAGACTGATAAGTTTCATAGAAAAAAATAAAATATTATCAAACTCACAACATGGATTTAGAACGGAAAAATCTACACAGACAGCAATTTACGAATGTAGTAATAGTATACTGAAATTAATTGACAATAAGGAACATATAACTGGCCTATTCTTGGATTTATCGAAAGCATTTGATGTTGTTGACCATAAAATCCTCCTTACCAAACTAAATCAATATGGTGTTAGAGGTCTAGCTAATAAATGGATAGAGTCTTACTTAACAAGGCGTAAACAAATAGTAAGCTTGAGACACAAGGATGATGGAACCAAATTACTTAATGAAACATTGTCCAATGAGGGAATTATTGAATTTGGAGTACCCCAGGGATCGGTTTTGGGCCCACTACCGGTACTCTTTCTTCTATATATCAATGATATAACACAGAACGTTCATTCACATAAGGAAATTTTGTTTGCGGACGATACAACACTCGTAATAAAAGGTGAAACTAAACAGGTCATACAGCAGTCTGCTGACTCCATTACAGGAGAGTTAACCAAATGGTCACAAGATAATCGCCTCATAATAAACTATAAAAAGACAGTATGTCTAAATTTCCACACTATACAGAATAGGAATCCTGCGATGCCCAATATAACATTAAATGGTTATCAAATAGAAAATAAATCAGAAACAAAGTTTTTAGGACTATGGATACAACAAGACTTGAAATGGAATAAACATATACAATATCTGAATACTAAACTGAACTCGATGTGCTTTGCGTTACGTATTTTGAAAACCTGCACTAGCATGCACACATTAAGAAATACTTATTTTGCTTATTTCCATTCATACTTAAGATATGGGATCATATTTTGGGGTATGTCCCCAGATGTACTAAGCACGTTTAGGATACAAAAGAGGGCGATTAGAATTATGGCAAATGTAAACTCGAGAGAATCATGTAGACCTCTGTTTAAAGATTTAAACATTCTCCCACTGCCCTGCATATATATCTTTGAAAGTATTATGTTTTTTTAAAAAGAATTTAATGAATAAAGATGTTTTTCTTAAAACAAACAATGATGTTCATAGGCATAACACAAGACAAAATCAAAACATTCATATTTCACACACACAAACATATATCAAAAAGGAACTTTTCACACTGGAGTTAAATTATACAATAAACTACCCCAGTATATAAAACTGGCCCCAAAAATAAAAACCTTTGATAGAATGTTGAAAGCTTATCTGCAGTGCCATTGTTTTTACTCAGTAGTTGAATATTTTAGCATATAGGAGTGATGGAATCTATAACTATATTTTACTTTTTTAATTTAATTTTAATACCTAGCTGTATGTTGTTGTATTTATAGAATTAAGTTTTCATATTATGATAATAGAGTGAGGTGTAAATAGTTGTTCAATAAGATTGTATCTATTAAGATTTGCTATTATAATAAGTTATAAATAGTTATAATCTTAGTAATATATACCTGTTAGTTCTTTTATTTTATGCATGTAAATTCTGACGTGTCCTATATAAAAAATGTATTGAATGCATGTATTTGATCAAATGGAATTAATAAAAATCTAATCTAATCTAATCTAGGTATTTGAACGTGTCCACAATTTCCAAACTCTGACTTCCAATTTTCACAGTGCCCTTTCCTTGTCTTTCCCCTGTTGTCATCACCATGGTCTTGCTTTTCTCTATACTGATTTTCAGGCCGTACTTCTGAATATTTTCGTTCAGTGCATCTAGTTGTTTTTGCACTTCTTCAGTGTTCCTTCCTCAGACCACAATATCATCTGCAAATAACAGTAACTTCATTTCTTTATCTCCATATGCTTCCTTTGTTTCCTTTACAATTTCATCCATCACCATTATGAACAAGAGAGGTGACAGCACACTCCCCTGTCTTAGTCCAGTCTTGTTCCTAAACCAATCTGTCTTTCCAACTGGGGTCAGTACCCTGCTAACACAGTTTTTGTACATTGCTTGCACCATTTCCAACATTTCTCTTCCCAGTCTCTTCTTAACCATGGTTTCCCATACCTTCTCTCTGGAGACACTATCATATGCCTTTTCTAGATCTATGAAAGTCATGATCAAATCCTCTCCATATTCCCAGTTCTTTTCCATCACCTGCCTCAAGCTAAAGATTGGGTCCACTGTGGATCTTCCACTCCTGAAGCCATACTGTTCCTCTTGCAACTCTCCTTCCACCTTTCTTCTCATTCTTCTTTCTAATATCCTTTCCAGTATTTTTACTATCTGTGATAAGAGGGTGAACCCTCTACAGTTATCACACACCTTCTTGTCCCCCTTCTTAAACACTGGTATTATTAGCCCTTTCTCCCAGTCTTCTGGTACACATTTCCGTTTCCACACACACTTTAGCAGTCGATACAACCATTGCATACCAACAGGTCCAGCAGCCTTTATCATTTCTACACTGATTTCATCCACCCCTGTTGCTTTTCCCATCTTCATTTTCTGTACTGCTAATTCCACCTCCAGCATTGTTATATCATCTTCTGTTATAGAGTCGTCAGGTTGTGTCACTTCCATCTCACCAGTACAATTGCTCACATTCAATAGCTTATCGAAATACTCCCTCCATTGTCCCTTTATCTCTTCTGGGTGTGTTAACAACTCTCCATCTTCCTTTTTCACCTGCTTTGTGGTAACTCTTTCTTTCCTCTTACTTCTTAGAAGCCCATACAGCATCCTTTTACTGCCACTTACATCTTTTTCCATTCTTCGTGTAAATTCTTCCCAACTTTTCTTCTTTTCTTCTCCTACCACTTTCTTACACCTCCGTTTGCTGTCGTGATACTTCCTTTTGCTTTCTTCTGTTTGATCTCGGTTCCATTCTTTCCATGCAGACTTCTTTTCTTTCACAGCTTTCCTCACTTTCTCATTCCACCACGGTGTCTCCTTCTCTTTCACTCTTGTTGACGTCCTACCACAAGCACTCTCTGCTGCACCAACAAATGCCTTTTTAAAGTGGGACCATTCCTCTTCTATATTTTCCACTTCAGTAACTGGGATTTGTTGCTTCAATCTCTCCTGAAAATCTTCCTGTACAGTTTTGTCTTTCAATTCCATACTATTTTACTTTCTCTGATCTAAGTTTTCCAATTTTTCCCATCTAAATTTTGCCACCACAGCTCTATGGTCCCCATCAAATGCTTCTCCTGGTAAAGCTGTCACATCTATCAGCTTTCTGCGATTAGTCCTTTCCACCAGAAAGTAGTCAATTACTGATTTTGTTCTTCTATCGCCCCAACCATATCTCGTAATTTTCCTGCTGTTTTTCTTCCGAAACCATGAATTACCCACTATCAGTCCATTCCTTTCACAAAAGTTTACAAGTTCCTCTCCTTCCCGGTTCTTTTTCCCATATCCATATGGTTCAATGACTTCTTCCTTTCCTTGTCTCTCGTTTCCGACTTGTGCATTCATATCTCCCATGATCACCACTTCTACATCTGAAATTACTCTTTCTACATCCTCCAGGAATACTTCAATATCTTTTACTCTGTTTCCAGTCTGTGGTGCATACACTTGTATGAAGTCCATCACGTCATTTTTCATCTTCATTCTAATTTTTATTATTCTGTCACTCACACACTCGACCACTTCAACATACTCATCCAGTTGTTTCAAGGTTATCAGTCCCACGCCATTTTTTGCCTCTTGGCCACCACTCCAGTATAATGTATATTCTTTCCTCAATTTCTTCCTTCCCTTACCTTTCCATTTCACTTCACTCAGCCCCATCAATCCAACATTCTCCCTCTCCATGAAGTCTACCACCTCCTCCACCTTGCCTGTCAGGGTCATGACATTCATGATTCCCACTTTCATTTCGGTTACTGGTCGCCCATTTCTCACAGTTCCCCCAGTACCAAAAGAACTGCGCGTCGCCTGCAGGGTACGCCCTAACCTTCTCCGAATCATTTGAAGTGCCATTTCCATTTTAGGCTATTATTACGATGGGGTCGCCACTCCCAAAGGCATTTTATGAAGCTACTGCCAGCTATTATACAGGCCGCCCCTAACATGGGGAACAGACGCCCTTGCAGCCGCCCCTAACCTGGGAAACAGACGCTGCCGATTGATGCTGTACTCATACTATTCCCCGAGTACTGGGTTGCCTCTTCCGCAATCTCCACCGTTCCGAAGTCCATCTTCTCCGCTGCAGATTCCGTTGAGGTCTTCGCACATAACCCTGTGCACGGGGCCTATGTTATACCCCATAGGACTGGGTCCTCACCAGAACTTAGCCGGTACTGTAGTTCCATGGTATATTACAGTACCATAGCCCACACCCACGACGTGGACGCGCCTGGCAAGAGTTATCCATGTAGCCAATTATAATTGCCTCATGGACCGGGTTAAGGAGCTGTCTAAATCCAGCCTCCATCATATCCTCATATTGTTTTAACTTAATGGTCACAAGACCTCTTGCTCTCCCATATCCTCATATTGTTTTAACTTAATTGTCACAAGACCTCTTGCTCTCTCATATCCTCATATTGTTTTAACTTAATGGCCACAAGACCTCTTGCTCTCTCACAGTGGCGTGGCATGGATTTTTTTCGAGGGTAAGCTCTGAAGAAGACTGAAAGTATAGGCTTACACCCGGTTCTAGCGACACCCTTGTCAATGTAGAGGTTGATGTCTGAAGTAGCAACAACTAATCTACGCATATAACTACGAGACTTTCACATTTTAAAAAAAATGAAGAAATTTTAATACAGCACAGCTCTTTTTTTTTTTTTTTTTCAAATTCAGGCATACCAATCAATGTAACTATATTAAGTGCGGAGTAAGTTATTCAACAACACGGTTGGCGAGCTTTTCTGATCGTGTTATTTGACGATTGAACAGTGTGGCAGTTTGTGTTTTGGTTCACATTTCTTGGTCTAAGGTGCTAAACGTTTAGGTTATTATCAGTACATTTTCTATTATGACTGGCTGCGTGTCTCAGCGGTAACGTTCTCGCCTGCTGAGCTCAAGATAGCGGGATCGAATCCCGGCGCAGACAGTCGGCATTTGAGGGTACGCAAATGCGAAGGAGCCATGTAAGTAGATTTACTGGCACGTTAAAGATCCTCTTCGGGGCAAAATTCCTATTTTTATTATAAGACCTAAGTGAACATTAAAATAATAAAAATGTTACTAGTAATAGATAACCTTATTACATTGTATTGCATGTTCCGTCAATATTTCTTTGCAAACATCACTCAAATTATACTGATATAGGCTTTCACGGCCGGCGTAGGAATCTTCAGAATAGCCCAACAACCCGAAAAGTTGCTCTGAATATCATTCAAATTATATTCAACGAGTAGGTGTAAAGGATAGACCATTTTAAAATGTACATCCGTATAATTTGAATAATATTTTAAAGACGTATCACATTATTTAAAATATAGTTGTTGGTTATTGCATTAGAAAAGAGAAGTTTCCATTTATATTACGTAAAACAAAAACAAAAACAACCCCTGGCACTATACAGCCCATGACGGGCTGAGGCCGACCAAGCGACCGCTGCCCAGCCATTTGGCCTTCAGATATTGGGGTGACGCGTGATCAGCGCGTTGGGTCCCCTCGGCCGTTAATCGCGGTATTCGAGATCGGGGCGCTGTTTCACTGTCAGACAGCTACTCAATTGTCCTCACGAGGCTGAGTGCACCCCGTTCTAACCCTCACGTCGGTTTTAAAATCCCTGACGGAGCCGGGGATCGAACCCGGGGCCTCCGGGTGAGAGGCAGGCGCGTTACCCCAACACCACGGGTCACGATTCAAATATAATAATTTGAAATTTCAAAGGAAAACATTCACTAAATTATCGAGATTATTTCTTAGAAGCAAGTGATTTCTCCGACAAGAAATAGAAATATCAGAAGTGAAGTGAATATGCATTTGCCATCCCTGTTGTGTAGTTTCAATTTTGAAATATGCATGCACCAAAGAGTACAAAATTAATTAATGTCACTAGTTACGGCATAGGCTACTAAATGTTGGTAATTGCACTCAAATACATACAGTTGTGAGTTAACCGGACGAAGCAGAATTGCAACTAACGCGCCCATCAAAGGTCGGGTCTGATCATCAGAACTTTCTCTTGGGGTGAATAACCGCGCGATGGAGGGTGGGGACTGGGGAAGCGCGCCAAATAATATTAAGCCGTGCTGGTGTTCCATGCTCACGAGGGTAAGCCGTCTGTATCGAAGCAGACCCTGCTACCAGCTTTGACTTGTCTTGACGACAGCCCTGTGGCTATGGAATGCCATACCCCCTGTCTTAGCCAATCAAGGACGACCTGACATTCTTGGTGTACTACTCCATCGGCCATAGCGGTGTTCCGGGCCAGAAGGCTCCTGGTGGTATACAAGCCGTTGTCATAGCAACCGGCCACGCTTTTTCCTCTTTCTCTACAAAGTAGTAGTGGCTGATCGTGAAGAACTGGGTAGAGAACGAGGAACTTTATTCAAAGTGGCGATTTTGCTGATCCTCGAGCGTTAGAAAGTCATAATATAAACTTAATTTTTATGAGAATATACTAGGTAAGCGGTGCTTACCCCGTGGTATTGGAGAAACTGCCACTGCTCTCTCATATCCTCATATTGTTTTAACTTAATTGTCACAAGACGTTTTGCTCTCTCATGTCCTCATATTGTTTTAACTTAATGGTCACAAGACCTCTTGCTCTCTATATCCTCATATTGTTTTAACTTAATTGTCACAAGACGTTTTGCTCTCTCATATCCTCATATTGTTTTAACTTAATTGTCACAAGACCTCTTGCTCTCTATATCCTCATATTGTTTTAACTTAACCATCAGTCACAAGACCTCTTGCTCTCTATATCCTCATATTGTTTTAACTTAATGGTCACAAGACCTCTAGCTCTCTATATCCTCATATTGTTTTAACTTAACCATCAGTCACAAGACCTCTTGCTCTCTATATCCTCATATTGTTTTAACTTAATGGTCACAAGACCTCTTGCTCTCTCATATCCTCATATTGTTTTAACTTAATTGTCACAAGACTTGCTCTCTCATATCCTCATATTGTTTTAACTTAATTGTCACAAGACCTCTTGCTCTCTCATATCCTCATATTGTTTTAACTTAATGGTCACAAGACCTCTTGCTCTCTATATCCTCATATTGTTTTAACTTAATGGTCACAAGACCTCTTGCTCTCTCATATCCTCATATTGTTTTAACTTAATTGTCACAAGACTTGCTCTCTCATATCCTCATATTGTTTTAACTTAATTGTCACAAGACCTCTTGCTCTCTCATATCCTCATATTGTTTTAACTTAATTGTCACAAGACTTGCTCTCTCATATCCTCATATTGTTTTAACTTAATTGTCACAAGACCTCTTGCTCTCTCATATCCTCATATTGTTTTAACTTATTGGTCACAAGACGTTTTGCTCTCTCATATCCTCATATTGTTTTAACTTAATTGTCACAAGACCTCTTGCTCTCTCATATCCTCATATTGTTTTAACTTAATGGTCACAAGACCTCTTGCTCTCTCATATCCTCATATTGTTTTAACTCATTGGTCACAAGACGTTTTGCTCTCTCATATCCTCATATTGTTTTAACTTATTTGTCACAAGACCACTTGCTCTCTCATATCCTCATATTGTTTTAACGTATTGCTCACAAGACGTTTTGCTCTCTCATATCCTCATATTGTTTTAACTTAACCATCAGTCACAAGACCTCTTCCTCTCTCATATCCTCATATTGTTTTAACTTAAACATCAGTCACAAGACCTCTTGCTCTCTATATCCTCATATTGTTTTAACTTAATGGTCACAAGACCTCTTGCTCTCTATATCCTCATATTGTTTTAACTTAACCATCACAAGACCGCTTGCTCTCTCATATCCTCATATTGTTTCAACTTAACCATCAGTCACAAGACCTCTTGCTCTCTATATCCTCATATTGTTTTAACTTAATGGTCACAAGACCTCTTGCTCTCTATATCCTCATATTGTTTTAACTTAACCATCACAAGACCGCTTGCTCTCTCATATCCTCATATTGTTTTAATTTAATGGTCACAAGACCTCTTGCTCTCCCATATCCTCATATTGTTTTAACTTAACCATCAGTCACAAGACCTCTTGCTCTCTATATCCTCATATTGTTTTAACTTAATGGTCACAAGACCTCTTGCTCTCTATATCCTCATATTGTTTTAACTTAACCATCAGTCACAATACCTTTTGCTTTCTCATATCCTTGTATTGTTTTAACTGAATCATCAGTCACAATACATTTTGTTCTCTCATATCCTCATATTGATTTAAATCAACTGACCCCCCTAATGGCTACCGTGGGAACACAAGCAGTTTAAGAAAATATAACCCTTCAAATAAATAAATTTAATTTGGCAAATCCCATCTAGTATTTGTGTGTGGAACGACTGGACAAAATTACCATACCCAGGCTGCATTTAAATTGAGAGAAGAGCACTAAATCTAAACTTGAAGAAAAACACGAAGCACAATTTATAACATAACATATAATTAAAGAAAAGAACAACTGTACATGCATGTTAAAATAAATTAGAACATAAATTATAAGATGGCGGCAGTATCATATGAACACGTTATAAGTGCTCTGCAAAAATTAAGAAATATCGCTGAAATGGGCGGATATATTAAAAAAGATAACAAGGAAGAAATGTTAAATGCGGTGAGTACATTAGAGACACGCTTTAATGTGATGGAAAACATTATGAACTCAGGAAACAATAAGGATAGAGATTTGACAATCCCAGGGTATGAGGTTAACAAATGTCATGTCATTGATACAACAGAAGGCGCAGAGAGCTGCACAGGGAGACAAGTGGCGCTGTCTAGCGATAGTATTGAAGAATCATTAGACATGAGCAGGCAGGTTATGACACCTAAACAAATGGCACTGTTTAGCGACAGTATCGATGAACCAATAGACATGAGAGGGCAGGTCGCGACACTCAGCGGCACAACGGGTAACTCCCACAGCCTAACTCCAGATCTCCACAGGATCGAAGAGATTATAACAGTAAACGTCACAAAGAACATAAATCAAATGATTGAAGCTTTCATGACCAACATAAAAAGCTTGATAAAGGAAGAAATAAAGCAAGCAGCGCAACAGCACGAGAATTCCGTATCCACAAAACGATGGGAGGAATTCAATCTGGGATGTGAGGAACAACCACCTTCACAAAGTGAGGGGGCTCAAGAGCAGGAACTTGAAGCAGATGTAAATGATGGGCAATGGACACAAGTAACACATAGAAGAGGAAAGCAATCCGTAAGACAGCACGCGCCAATATCCGGCGCTGGGCCGAGTGACGACCATTTACAACCAGCAGACAAGATGGCATGGTTATATGTGGGAAGAACAAAACCTCAAACAAACCCCGAGGCGATAAAGAAATTCCTTAATAAAAAAGGAATTAATGAAAATGTCATATGTGAAGAACTAACAAAAGTTAGGAGCGCGAAAGCCTTCAAGGTAGGAATACCATTTAATTACGGTACTTGGAAAATGTAAATGTGGCAGAGTTTTGGCCTATTGGAATAATTGTTAGACGTTTTCGTTTCCACCACTTCTTTTGAGGAGCCGAAAGGCCATTTTTCTAATGAATATCCCTCAAATAAGGATACAACATGTAGGGTTCTACTATGGAACATAGAAGGGCTAAAGAATGTGATGACCAGTAGTCCAATAACATTCATAGATGAATAGGACGTAGTGATTTTAGTAGAAATCTTTCTTACGGACGATTGGCAACAGAATGGTTTCTATTGTACTCAAGTAATGGCGGATCAGGGACCAAGAGGGATGCCTAAAGGTGGTATTGCATGCTGGATTAAACCCACATTCTGCCCGTTCAAAGTAATAAAGAGCACAAAACATCTCATAGCCTTGAAAACGAATTATTTCATATTATTAACAGCATACTTCCAACCGGAACTAACAGAAATTGATATAATAGATGAATTTAGCAACACAATAGCTGATATTGACACCAAAATACCTCTTATATTAGTGGGAGATTTAAATTGTAGAGTGGATAAAAATGAATCCAAATCAAGAGCAGTATTAAGATACATAGAGGAGGAGGGCCTCTCACTCATCAACAAAATTACAGAATCGACATATATATGTCATAATGGGCAAAGTGTCATTGACCTTATGTTCACAAATTACAAGGATATAAAAGTATCAAAACATCTAGTAAAGAAAAATATACCCTTAAGGAAACATCTTCCAGTAGAAACAATCTTTGTCGTGGAAAACAGACCGCGCAGACTCATCAAAGAGCAAACTAAACTATCCAGGAAACTAAATAGAGAGGATATACGGAGTAAAGGCCAAGAAATTCAGATGATCATACAGCAAACAAGCTGCAATCTGGATGAAACACTACAACATCAGGAGGACATCTTAGTAGCTGCAATAGAACTGGTAAATCATACAAAGAGGAGATCCAAGCCGTGGTTCAATGCAATATGTTATGAAGCACGAAGATCAACATTGAACGCCTTACACGAATGCCTGAAAACAAACAGAAGAATCAAGACAGGACTACGCACATAAACGGAGACTATACAAGAATCTTATCCGGGACACAAGAGATAAATATCAGAAGGTACAAGAGGCAGCATTAATAGAACAAGCAAAAGAAAAACCATACAGGGTCCTTCAACAAAGGAAACCAAAATTCTCCAGAGAAATGCCCATGGAAAGGTGGACAACACACTTTAAAGCTATACTACAGAAACCGGACACATCTCCGATCGCTGCTCCAATGGTAGACGTCTCAGCAGTAATGAGACCTATTATCACTGAGGAAGTCAAGGATGTAATTCAACAAACAAACAAGATGTTCAGCAAAGAACATATAGCCTACTTTCTCCTAAAGGTATGGGTATATTTATGACTCTTTGTCCTCATCCCTAACACAATCACCTCTACCACAATGTATTGTTTGTTTTCTTTTATATTGATAATTAGCCAGTAAGTGTCAAAATCAATATTGTATACTTTATGATGATTGAATAACAAAACTACTAACTTATTGTAATGCATTCACGTCCGTTAATCTCTATATTAAGCCAGCCTGCTAAGTTAAGAATCTTCCGTTTTGGGTATCTTCCCCTTTAAAAATCCACGCCGATCACAGTAGGTTGGTGCTGCGACTTATCAGTGAATTAATCTTTATGTTGTACGCCTATGCACTGCCATCGTAATGTACTACGATGGCAGTGGCCTTAGAGTGTTGAATGAGTAGACAGTTTAAAGTAGCCAAGAGGGAGGCGATCCAGCTGGCAGTGTTTAAACATGACGAATAGAAGGACCTAGTGTGAGGACTCCGCCATTATAGCACGGTAGTTTGTGGTCCCGCCGCTACAAGCACTGCAAGCGATAATGTCCAACAACGTGTACCAGGGTTGTAGGCACTACAAGCACGCCATCAAAAAAACAGCAGTTGAAAAACAAGCAAAAACAGCAACAACTCCATAAACCCATCCCCTCACTTCTCTCCCTCTCACCAACACTTCCCCCAAGCAATCCTAGCACTCTACATCAAATCCTACAGCTTTTAATCACGCCAGCAGCACAATAAACTTAATAAATCCAGGCTACAGAACAGACCAAAAAACTACACTATAAGCTAAACCAAATTTACTTCTCAGCTCGACATAAGCCATAATACAACTTAAAACCTATACAAAACATACTCTCCCTACTGTTTTACAACTATTAAGCGAACTATTCGCACTCAAAAACTAAAAACCCTGAAACGGGAGCTAATTTAAAAACGCAATAGCCTAGCCCGATTACGTCTCCGGCAGTGTTACCGCATACGCATTCATAACTTCACAATAACTTCCAAATTACGGCTAAGTGACCTATCTGCCTAAGTAGTTACAGGTGTTACCGGCTTGCCTGGGACGATGGGTCACCAAACCGGTATTTAAACTCAATTATTAAGCTTTAATTAACCAAATTCAGAGGAAACAGATCAGACCAAAAAACTACACTTTAAGCTACACCAAATTCACTTCTCAGCTCGACATAAACATTAATTCAACTTAAAACCTACACAAAACATACTCTCCTTACTGTTTTACAACTATTGAACGAACTATTCGCACTCAAAAACTAAAAACCCTGAAACGGGAGCTAATTTAAAAACGCAATAGCCTAGCCCGATGACGTCTCCGGCAGTGCTACTGCAAATGCATTCATAACTTCACAATAACTTCCAAATTACGGCTAAGTGACCTATCTGCCTGAGTAGTTACAGGTGTTACCGGCTTGCCTGGGACGATGTGTCACCAAACCGATATTTAAACTCAATTATTAAGCTTTAATTAACCAAATTCAGAGGAAACAGATGGTGCAAAATGATGAGTTTTAAAGCTATCTGGATCCAGTTTTTCAACCGATTTATTGTGATGTTTTATGTACGGTATGGTTAATGTCAAACGCAACTAAGTTAATACCATTTTATCCATAATGTAGAATTTTGGGCTTACGCCATGTTTTATTTATTCAAACTCGACGCGTTTCGAAAGAAACCATGTCTTTCTTCATCAGGAATAAACGGAAATACGACTAAATTATTGCTAAGAGAAAGCAACAAAGAAACTAAAAAAGGTGCCCTAAGATGAACAATGAAGTGTATCTAACACGTCCTTCGAGAAGTGTATGTGGCATTCTTTTCCAGGCCGAGAAAGTAATTACCGGAAAATTAAACTCAAAATCGATGTGGAGCAAAATATTTATGATTGTATCGATTCCAAAGAAACAATTTCAGTTGATCCTTCAGGAGCTGGCTGCTGTCTTCAGCGTGTCATGGATATTATCCCCAGACTTGTTTATTTAGGGTGCCGATTCTTCTTCAGAAACGAAGGATATCCGCCGAGATTTGCAATCTCGAACACCCGCCAAGTCTTCACGCAAGCTTTCGAAAGTCCGGTACCGTAGCCGACAAAATGAATTGTTAAGTAGAGTGTTACTTTAAATAGTTTATGTGTGTGCTTGTTTTAATATGCTGGGGATTACGTTTGTTATCTGTGTCTGTATAATCCAGGAATCTGTGCGTTCCGTAACATGTAATGAAGACCGTAGTTCTTATTTCTATGAATTATATTTTCCATTGTGCCCTGCCATGCTATTTTAATTGGAACCGCTAATTACTTTTTAAAAGAGTATTAGTTACAAAGTAATTCGTTTCCCTTAGGAGCATCCCTAAGACCAGCTGACCCCGGCAGTGTGGAACGTACCCACTCTAGCGCTGCCTGGCGGGGCGCGCTTGAACTTCATGAGTCTTCTCACTTTCTCCTTCTTTTCGTCATGGTTTAAAGGTAATCGGAGCGCGATCGTGGCTAATAGGTCATTCATTCATTTCCGTGTCCGATCATTTCCAGAATGTAGCAACTCCGATGGCCTTGTTGTTTGCCTCGATCAGGTCCTGGGTAGTGCAGGGTTGTTCTAGTAGTGGACAAATGAGCAGGTGGGCTGGGTCTTGTGTTGCTCCACACTCGCAGGACGTGTCTCCATCAGCTGGAAGGATACCCCATTTCTGCATGTTGGTCTTGCAACGAGGGACGCCCACCCTGAGACGATTAAGTGATTTCCAAACAGGGTAAGGCAGGTCATTTCCTGGGGCTAGCTCTTCCTTAACAGGGATATCCGGCGGCAGCTTGCTCTTCCACCTGGAGGTGCGGTTAGATTCCGATGTTCCCTCCAGTGGTTGAGTCCTGGCGATGAAACTCTTTCTTGATTTCAGTCGACGGACAACAGCCTGATGATTATGCAGTGGATGATGGGGATCATTAATCTGCTTCGCCCTCTCTGCATCAGCAGCAACAGCCCTTCTGATAGTTGGGGGAGCTATCCCAACAATCGGGTAAAGTTTGTCGACTGGAGTAGGCTTCATACATCCCGACAAGATTCGTATGGTCTCGTTGATGGCAATGTCAATCTGCTTGGTGTGACTGGATGCACTCCACACAGGTGAAGCGTACTCTGCAGCAGACATGCACAAAGCAAGAGCAGAAGTTCTTAGGACGTGAGGACTTGCCCCCCAGGTGGTGGCTGTGAGCTTCCTCAAAATATTGTTCCGTGAACTAACTTTCAGCCTGGTCTTATGGCAATGTTTCTTGAAGGACAGTGTTCGGTCAAGAGTAACACCTAGATACACGGGTGTTGGACAATGTTGGAGTTGTTTGCCTTGCCATGTAACATCCAGTTCCCGCCGAGCTTCTCTATTCCTTAAGTGAAATGCACATACTTGAGTCTTGTTGGGATTTGGCTTAAGATGATGGCTAATAGGTGAACTACCAGTATTACAAAATTGCCATACTTCAGGAGGCCAGGTATTTACACAGCGGTAAGTTTGGAACAATATTACCCACATAACCCACAAGAGGACAGCACCGTACAGAGGCATTAAGAAGGCTGTGGTTAATGACAACGTGTATCTAGTTCTTCTATTCTCCTTTTCCTAATGTCTTCTGTTTATTTGCGATGCTGGGGCTGTGATTTTACTAATAAACGAGTGTATACATTAGCCTCTCCTTTGAGCTAAATGACATCTTATTCAGTATCTGTGGAAAGAGCTCGTGCACATCATTTTTAAAAGAATTCAAGAAAAAAAAGTTAACTGCAGCAGTACTCGATCCCCAGTCGACTGCGTGATAGACTAACACGCTAGCCCAGAGCTAATCCTATCCTTAACAAACATGATGTTCTTAACTGACATTAGATACAACCTGTTGGCAAATAATGACTTAAAATAAACGATTTCTTCACAGCAGTACATCTTCATTAAAGATAATTTCATACAAAGTTTATATTATTGTATCAGTAGGGTATATCACATACAACATACTAAAACTATTGAAATATAAGACAGGCACATGAGGACAGCTGCCATCTTGTCGTGTGACACAGACAGCTCAGCTCTTTTAAGCCACTCATACAGTATAATATTATAATATTAAATTATAATAAATAACGGATCACGACCTTCAGGATAGCTTAAACCACCCTAGGCTCGATAATCGGAATTGGTGGGTCTTAAGCCATTGATTAAAATGGTTGAATAATTCACACGGCCGCCATCCTGAAATGGTACGGCCGATGACCTTGAATGTTGGATGAAAGACGCGTCCTATATAAAGGTATGTTGTCACCAAATTTGGTAGAGATCGGATGATTAGTTTAGCCGTAATTTGATTTTACGTTTTGAACGTTTGAGTGGCCGCCATTCTGTTTTGGTAAAGATGGCGGCGATATAAAGTATGACACTGAGATGCCCTTTGCTAATGCTACCTCTGTACCAAATTTCGTTCAATTCGGTTTCACCGTGTTCGAATTGATAGGGGGGGACAGACATTCAGAGTACACACACTCACACACACACATACACACACACAGACAGACACACTTTTTTCGCCCTGTAGTGATCTCATAAGTCTACTTTCATTTTTTGCAAAAATCGAAAGTAGGCTAAAAATGGCAAAGCCTGTGGGCCGGACGGGATCTGCAATGAACATCTCAAAGAAAGTAGCCCTATGTTGATAGAGGCTTGGACAGTACTACTCAATCAATGTCTCGCGCAGGCCTCAATGCCAGAGAAATGGAGATACTCCATAATGAAAATGCTATATAAAGGCAAGGGTCAAATGGATGATCCCAATTCATATCGTGGTATAGCGTTGGAAAATACAGGTCATAAGCTATTGGCAAAGATACTGACAGAAAGACTAAAATAATTAATAGACAGCGAACTGCCTGAAGAACAGTTCGGTTTCCGGAAAGGCCGGTCAACGATACATGCTATTCAGTGCCTATTAGAAAATATTGGCGATGCGCTAAGATTTGCTAGAGGTAAACTACATGTGATATATATAGACTACGCTAAGGCGTTTGATTCAGTTGAAGGGAAAAAACAATAGGCAAGTTGGAATCGATCATAGGAAGCGAACATTATCTGAGTAGGATAATAACGGCAATACTCATGAAAAATTACGTACTCATTGATGACAATCTTACAAGATCGGAGCCTATCCTCCAGACAACAGGAGTCCTACAGGGCGATCCATTAAGTCCGTTGCTGTTCAATATCGCAGTTAGAGATGTTGTCGATGCCATAGAAACACCAGGAGTAAACATTTATATGTACGCAGATGATATGGCAATAACGTCGATCTCGCAGCAAATGTTACAAGAGGCGTTCGATAAACTTGTAAGATGGGCAGATAGCAATGACCTCAAGCTTAATCCACATAAGACAGTACACATGACGTTCAGGAATGGAGGTAGGCTACCAGCATCAGTGAAAATCATGTATGGCAATGTGGAGCTAACAAGGGTAAACACCTACAAGTATCTTGGCCTGATACTCCAAAGGACTGGACGGAATTTCTCCAAACATGTAAAAGATAGAGCTGCTACCGCGGTTATAGCCATGAATGAGATAAAACTAATAAGACAACTCTCCATAGACTGCATTAGAACTCTTTCACATAAAAATTTCTCCAATAATGACATATGCAATAGAATTAATATGGGAGCATCTCTCGAAAAACGATCTTGCTCAGATAGAAAGGGTAAAGGCCATATACATGAAAAAGATTCTGTGTCTAGGACAAAATGCACCGTCAAGGACGACCTATGAACTAACAAGACAACCATTTTACATAGAAGAGTTACGAATAAGAATGTTACTGCCATCTACAAAGCAATATCAGTTATTACTGCAAGAACTTCAAGAGAAGAAAGCCAACATCTGGAGGGATTTCTACCAGACAGATGCCATGTCGACCTCAGAGTGGAGGAATTCTATGTATGAACTCCGCCATTTCATTACACGTTTCGCTGTTCATGGTTTTCATTTCAAGCTGTGCTGCAAGAAGGTCTACCACGACCCAGACGAGAACTGTAGGTGTGAATTGTGTGGAAAGTCGTGTGAAAGATATCACACAAAAGTCTGTAGTAAGAGAACAGTGACATTAACAGAATTCTGTTCATGACTTCATTGTGCGCAATTTTAAGTATTATTGTATTTGACCATTGGTTGCAATAAATATCATTATAAATTATAATAACAGAATAATTAAAATATTTATCAAGAAACAAGGAACCAGCAATATTGAGAAAGATAAGAAATGTAAGCTAATTACCTAAATGCTGTCATGAAGTTCAATCATCAATGAACAAATTATCTCCACATCAATAGAATTAGATCCGGAAAATAATTATTTATCCACGAGTATCTTCGAAGTATGACAAAGTCAAAAGTGTTAGGAGAATATCTCTTGCAAATTAATTGGATAAATCTTTAAATATTTTAGTTACTCAGGACCAAAGGTAAAATACGTGCGTACAGCATGCAAATACAATATGACTGACCACAAGTCGACATGAAAAATCAATTACATTGTTTCCAAGAAAAACATGAAAGATTAACAATCCATAAGCAGTTTCCTGGCAACGGACGAAAGAATAAATAATACATATCATAATCCGCGATATATTAAACAGAGTCTTTAAGAGACCAAACTAACGGGACGAGGAAAGAAGGAAATTAAAGTATTACGAAAATTATTTAAGGTTAATAAAATCCTCGCTCAAACCAAAATGAGATCTGAACATTACACAGTTCGGCACGTCAGATATTAAACTGGAAAACACTATCCCCAATATATATATATATATTACATCAAATAATAATTAAGTCATTGGAACTATTTTTTCATACCTACTCAGGTCTACAAACCTTGTGACCTTCCACAACAAGACATGCAAATTGTGCCAAGATGATTATTCAACAGCTCAAGACCGCAAACATATAAAATATTAAGAATAACACGAACACAATACACTCGCACAAACAACCAATACACTTTTCCACGTATGATAAAGAGTTCCAAAACTTATAATACATAACAAACTTTAATAGTGATGTACTTCTGTAGCCGTATTTTACAAATTACGTATTCCATTTATATCTTCATATTTAAACCGATATCGTAGATTTCCAAACGGTGGACGATAAGTTGAAATCACGTAGTTATACATTATATATCCGGGGAAGGGTATTTATCTGGCCGAAGGCCAGATATTTCCCGATTTACACCAAAACGTTTGAGTCTACATCTTCTCTTTCTTGCAACAATTCCTCAACTGGCATTTGTTTTTCCACAACAACATAGACAATGGCCGCCGTTCGGGCACGAACGGAGCCGGTCGTACGACTTCGTGCTCTTCAAAACTTAGGTACAAACATTAGCCACCAGAGCGAGCCTTCGACTGGACAGACACTCGCTGAAGCTTGCCGGCTCACCTGTTTGGGTTCTGTCACCAATAGATAGCGTAAAGGTCAAGTTTGCAACTACTGACGTCCGCGGAATGACTGGAATGCACATTAATATTTATTAACGGGTCATTAATCATCAGTCACAATATCTTTTGCACTCTCATATCCTCATATTGATTTAACTTAACCATCACAATACCTTTTGCTCTCTCATATCCTCATATTGATTTAACTTAATCATTAGGCACAATATATTTTGCTCTCTCATATCCTATTGTTTTAACTTAACCATCAAAATACCTTTTGCTCTCTCATATCCTTGTATTGTTTTAAAAATTG
The DNA here is from genome assembly GCA_946902985.2 of Meconema thalassinum. NCBI lineage: Eukaryota > Metazoa > Arthropoda > Insecta > Orthoptera > Tettigoniidae > Meconema > Meconema thalassinum. Next base: position 945,051,643 of record OX336388.2, on the reverse strand, counting down.
TATTTCTAAACACTTCTCGATATCTTTGGCATAGATATTCCCGTGATAGACTATACTTAACTTGGTAGGTTGAGGATTCCCAACACAACAGGCTAAGGCAGTCAGACCGACATACGGTTAGACATCAGACTGACTTTGTAAGAGGCTTCCTAAGAGACCAGGGACTCTAATGAGAGTGCCTCTAGAAGCTGGAATGAAATATTGCAGGGAAAAATGGTATCAAAACAATGAATGTTGCCCAAATTCCTAACTCACGACCATTCTCCTAAAATGAAGGAGTGTGAATTTTACTCTATGCACACTCCCCTTGGTATAGCTTTAAGGAAAGTAAGTTTCAGCTGGATCATACCCTGGCAGGCTGCTTTATTAAAAAATGTAGGATTTCTAAGCAACTGAGAAGGACTTTTGTCTGTAGAAGCGTGCAAAGTTCGTATTGTAGAGCAGAAGGAGAGCCTGACTGAGTGATTCTTGGATTTAGAGCAGTCATCATATGTTAGGACCGTACAAGAAGCTTCTGGTCTTTGAATGTATTTGGAAGATGAAGAATTCCTGATCTGGCTTTCATTTATTTTTTTTCCCATAAAATAATCCCAAATGTAGATGTGCTATACGACAAGCTGCAGGCCAGAGCTACTGATGCTGTAAATGTTTTAAAATAGCAACAACACATTCTATAGAGTAATTAGTGGGATAATGGATACTATGAAGGCCCCAAATCACCAGGTTCCGACTACTAAGCAAAGGAAGCGTTCATGCTGAAGTTCGTAGGATAGGCCTACACGATATTGTATTTTATTGATTTCAAATATTAGTACACACTTATTTCAAGAAACGAGCCGCCACTGGCTGGCAGAATTTTACATGTGTCTTGCACTTTGTTGCCACATGCTCCTAACAGTAGAACTGCTTGGTCATGATACAGTCGCCATTTCCACAGTACTATCAATACGACCACAACACGAGAAAGATTTTTAATGGAGGGGCACGTCCCCGCTTGCCCTTGTACAGTGAGATTCTTTTGCTGGAGCGGGACTGGCGACCGACTCCCGGGCGTGCGCGCCTTCAGCCTACCAACCGAGCTTGGGCCGCAGGGTTGCGCGAGGCGGAGGCGAGCTAACCAGGGTCATTAAGTCACTCAACTTTCATCAACGAGGGTGTGTAGTGTCAGCGCACAGATAAGAAGGTAACATAAATAACAGCTGCAAGATTTAATTAAAGAAGCACAGATGTTTTTTTATTTTTATTTCTTGGGAATCTGGATGACCTCACGTCACCAGTTAAAGGTTAGAACTTATCTTTTCACAGAAGATATTAAAAATGTTCACCTTAAGCTGAAAGACAGTAACTTTGGAAGTTACATCGTTACATTATGCAGCTACTGTACTCCTGCACCCCCCTGCGTGTTTACTGTGATTAATCGAAGCACGGACCTAAGCCCTTTGATGTTCAATTGTGGGTTAATTTAAAATACAAAGTGTACAGATCAATTACCTGTACTCTAGTGGAGCTGGAGAACAATATATGGCAGCAGATATCCTTCACAACAGATGTGAATGAAACGTGTAAATGCTAATTTATTTACCCGGTTAAACGGCTGTCTGTCAGCTGAAGGAGAACACACTCAGCATCTCCTGTGAATAAGTAAGTTCTTTAATCATGATTTGCTGGTGAATTTACCATTAATTAATGTACTTTGTTACGGTTTCCACCTGCGCACAATCCGCGGTGCGAGTTCGGTTGGCTGGCGGAAGGCGTGCGCACCCGGCATCCGGCCGCCGGTCCCACTACAGGAAAAGAATCACCCTGTACTAAAACCGACCCTGCTCCATGCATTAACCAGGAATATTAAAGATAGCTTTCCAGTCGGTCAACACAAATTAGGCAGGAAAACAAGTATTTATATACCCTAACGTGTAAGAAATATTACATGAGATATTTATCACAAAATAACAGGCATTTATGAACTAAGGTAACCCTCCACCCATTTTTGTACACAAAAGTGTTATTTTGTGATTAATATCTCATATAATGCGTTAAAATCCAAAAGAATGCCGGTAAAACTTAACGCTTTGTATCGTCACGTGACGTGCACGGGTGCCCTCGAGCGACGGGCTGTGACCTTCCACGCTCTGGTCGGTACCACACCTCGTTACACACGCCACGATTAGCCGACGCCGTCACCGGTTTGCGCATTACAGCCTCCGGCTCGTTACTTTTTGAACGCACCTTATTTGTCATGTGCTATGTTTAAAATGAATGTTATACAGCCAGAATTGCAACCCTTTTCAGTTTGGAGTGTTAATTGTTGTTAATGACAAAATTTGAATGAGATTAGCGTAAATCATGACATATCATAAACATCCGAGTCTTAGTAATGATATTCAACAAGTTCGGATTATATTCTAAAAACTATTCGCAAATTTACTCCAAACATTATCTGCAACTTATCCACATAGCCATGCAAACTATATCCGCTTGACGAAAACTTTTGAGGATATCCGCATATATCTGCACAGTGCATTACTTATAACTGTTCCAGAATCTGAACTGGTGTAACTGCTAAGTTATGTTGTATGTTGTAACTGTTCTAGTTTGTGAGCAAGGCAGAGAATGGTTCCTGGACCTATGCTGCTATAGCGCTCACCAACTCGGGAGGAATTCGCACATCCATCGAGGAGACCAATGATGGAGGTATCATCTCACAATTCATTCAAATCCTGCGATAATTACTGAGAAGAAATCTTGAGTCGACTACTATTTAAAAATATCACAGCCTTAGGTAAATTGTTTTGTACTGGGAAGTTTAGATCCAGCATGGTGAACAAACTGTATCATGTAATACGTCACTGCCTTTCCAGGACGTGTCCGTGGGAAAACATAAAATCACCAAATGTATTGTTGTGGAGATCATCATAATCATCATCATCAAAATAGAGTTTTACTGTATAGATAGGAAGAAAAGTAATTACTTATTGGCTTTCAGGGCCATTTAAGCTAGCTTCCCTTTCAGGTCTTTGTGCTGGGGTCTCGCCTAGGTCACACTCTTGGGGTATCGCTTCTTGCACTACATCCCTCGCAGCTGTGCTACTTTGTTGACTTTTCATCTCGAGGCTTAACCCGGCAACAGACATGACCTTAAGAGGATTTTTGGAGTAAAAGTATCTACAGTACAAACCCTGTAATCCGTCATCTTTAGGACTGAGGGAATGGTCGGAACGCAAAAAAGGTTCGATTACCAGAAAGTACAGAAAAATACGGATTTATATTAAAATAAACAATATCTGAACTCAAGATATCGAGGTTCCTTTCCTTCTTTCTTGATAGAACCACATTCACAATGCGTTGTCAAGCAGTTCAAGTGTAGGCTTTCCCAGTGTTTTGCGATTCTTAAGAGCGTTTTCACCATGTATCATCACTGTACATGATTCAATGTCTTTCCGATTTCTTCTCCAATCTTTTATTGTTGTAACGCCTACATTGAGTTCCTTGGCAATATTTTGGAGTGATTCCCCTTTGTCCAGTCTTCGTAGCTCTGCTAATTTTTCATTTAATGAAAGAATAACGAGTTTATGTTTCACTCCTGACATGTTGAAAAAGCACACACAACTGTACATTACTGTAACGAACACAGAAGAACAATGTCGTAAAAGCAACGAACAGTAAGCACTAAAGACTTCACAGTGCAGTACGCACTGTACAAAACACGTACTACAACAGAAACAATACAAGAGTTGACTGAGCACTAAAACGGAAAAGCGATAACAACAAGTACCAGTAAACAACAATGGCGTGACGTGTAGCGAGCCTATTTGACTAGTAATTATACATTTCCGTCTATTCAATACAATTAATTTTTTCCTATTGGTCCGTATTGACTGATATTCCTATTTGACTAGTAATTATACATTTCCGTCTATTCAAGACAATTTACATTTTCCTATTGGTCCGTATTGACTGATATTCCTATTTGACTAGTAATTATACATATCCGTCTATTCAAGACAATTTATATTTTCCTATTGGTCCGTATTGACTGATATTCCTATTTGACTAGTAATTATACATTTCCACAGCTGTGCTACTTTGCTGAGGGAGCCAAGAGTTTTCATCTCGAGGCTTAACCTGGCAACAGACACGGCCTACTAGTCAAAAAGGAATATCAGTCAATACGGATCAATATGAATAAACTCCAAAGGGTAGTGAGTCGCCGCTAAGAGTCGGGAAAAGTTCAGCTCGAGCACGGTCGGATCAAACAGAGCGGCGGACCAGCCGAGGGCGGACGAGAGGGGTTCTACTGTACATTATTTTAGAACAGGAGTTGGTACAGGAACAGCTGAGTCTCCAATATCAACTGTGTGGTTTAATTTGTTGATAAACTAAAATCGTGCAGTATTCATATAATTTCCTCCCTGAAATAGAATATTAGGCAAACACGATGAGGTTACTAATGACCTCAGTAAGAGAATCGTTGACAGCTATAAAAACTCTCCTGGAGTAGAGAAATATGCTTGTGTATTGTGTTTCAGTGATTACTTTTAATGACCTGGTGACTTGTCAGCCCTTTGAGAACACCATCAACACGCTGGAGCTGCAGGGGCGAGATCTGCTGACAGTCTTGGAGCAGGCTGTGAATAGCACGCGGCGCCGAGGAGGGGAGAAACGCTTCACGGGGTTAGGTTTCCTCCAGATGTCTGGTAAGTGTGAAACACCGCAAGCAGTTTTCCTATTAATATGCACTGTAGAATAGTTGACTAGGATCAAGCTCCTTGATGCGCTGTCGGCAGCACACGGTTGTTACATCACGGGTTTGCTCTGGCCCCTAGAGCTAAACACTAACGGACAAAATGGCGGCCATGCGCAATGTCACGAGGGGTATTCCAGACAGGGCTGCCGTACGATGAGGTTGCTAATGCCCTCAGCTATAGGGGGTAAGAGTCAGAAGCAAAACAAATTACATGTTATACAAACAAAATTACATCGACTACATATTGACACACATGGCGGCTGATTAACAAGTCACACCATGGAAGACCAGAAACAAGCAACCACATCAGCAAGGAGGATGGATATCTTCTGCTGTACAAGATGCAGGGCACAGTAGACATGATGGTAGGTGCTCCACAGTCTACAAGGAAGTGCCATTTCTGTAGATTGCTCTTGGATGTTCCAACTCTGGTACGAACACGATGATATTGTAGTGTTTGATCAAGCGATTACAAATAGGAAATTTGAATTGTAACAGTTACTAAATAAGCGTGGAACACCCCTAAATTCCCCCAATTTGTTTTTCCTTTCCATGAGGTAATTTCCCACTCAAGTTTGCCAACTTATGTGTGTGGAATTCCTCTACACTATCTTAGATTTGAATTTTGGCACGAGGTAGTTAATGTCCTCAAGGTAAGCAAAACGGCTTGCCATGGTGACCAAGTGCCAGATATTTATTATTATGGGGGATACCAACCTGTGAGGAATGAATATCTCTCAGACTTTGTCCCCAAATTCCCCAAGATTTGAATTTTGGCGCTAATGGGCTTACTAGATAAACAAAATGAGTTGTCATGGTGACCAATCTCCTATGAGCCTCAATATTTGCAAAAATCGCACATCAGGGATTTACAACAGACCAACTCAGATCAAACTTCGGCCCCCATAGAATCCACTCAATAATAGACTGTTGCCGTCTTCATCATTAACATATAAGGAACCCTAAAGTTCCAAATTCTACAAATCATGGGCGGTGCATAACCACTACTAAATAGCAAGGATCAAAGGATAAGTGCAAATATTGTCTATTTCATTCGTTCAACAACATACAACTGACAAGATCTTCAGCAGTTCCTTTTAAAAGTTTTATCACAACAAGTATTGGCATAGGAAGGAGCCTAACGAACTAAATGACTACTGTCAACTAGTAGAGTTGACATGCATAATTATAATATGGGACAATTTCGTCCATATGCTTGAACTATGGATCAACTTGATTTTAAATTGCATGACTACTCAGTGTTTTATGAAAAATGAAAATCCACAGCCTGCTTCCAGTCTCCGACCGGGTCAGGAATGGAATGAATGAAGCCCCCATCTAGCGGCGAGGATATGAACTGTGCCGGCTGCCGAAGCCTGTCGCACTCCTCTGGGGCAATGATTACATGAATGACAGATGAAATGAAATGATAGTGGAGAGTGTTGCTGGAATGAAATTTTGACAGGGAAAACCGGAGTACCCGGAGAAAAACCTGTCTGCCTCCGTTTTGTCCAGCACAGATCTCACATGGAGTGACCGGGATTTGAACCACTGACCCAGCGGTGAGAGGCCGGCGTGCTGCCGCCTAAGCCACGGAGGCTCACCAGTGTTTTATAATGTATTTTAAATGTGTGTTTGGTTACTTACAAGTGTTTTAATATTTATCTATGGCTGAAGAAGGACACATAAGTGTCCGAAACATGTACCGTTATTAATTCCTAAAAATGAATACAACTAGTATTGAAAAGACGGAACAGTTTGCAAATTATTAAGTCTGCACTCTAAAGCAAATGGGGAATATGAAAAAAGAAAGAAAATTGCAACTTTTATAGATGGGCGAAGCACTCAACGGGTTAATCATTAATTTTTACATTACATCAAATTTAGATTTAGCTATTATATTATATTTAGATTTTTACTACGATGCATTTAGACATTTGTGTGAACCTCCTAACGATAAGAATTGCACTAAGATATAACTACTTAATAATGTAGAAATAGCTGGAACTGTATTTGACTGTGTACAGTAGGTACACCGTTATTGGGCCACACACTGACCCCTGTTGTGTACCATCAACAAACAAACAACTCATAGCCTGCTCAACACACAAGAGTAAATAATTTGCCCGATGCATCAACAGATAGCAGCAGAATCGCTCAGGCTTGCCATTAGATATGGCCAGCAACCAACGAGTAGGCCACACTGTGTGGAGTGAGGTGTAGTGGCACCTCCAAGAATCAGCTAAATCTACACAACCACATTATCAACTCGCTGATATTGTAGTGTTTGATCAAGCGATTACAAATAGGAAATTTGAATTGTAACAGTTATTAAATAACTTATACGGTACGCAATCACTTCAAAAGTTCGCTACGCTAGAAGTTACCTGTTCATACTTAAAACACACAAAAAATACTAACAAACAAGATGTTCAGGAAAGAACATACAGCTTACCATCTCCTAAATGTATGGGTATAGTTAAAACTTTTTGTCCTTATCAAGGAGTATTTAAATGTTCTCGTTTTGAATGTTAACTGCTGTATCCTATATAAGACTCCCTGTTTACTAAGTTTCATTGTAATTCCGCTTTTGCATCCATAGGAATTGATTGGAACATTAGAAAAGTACGCCCATCCACCATCTTAAATGTACGCAAATCGTTTATCTTGCGCCTTATGCAGGAAAAGCATATACTGTATATATATGGACTGGCTGCATGGTAACATTCTCGCCTGCTGTTCCCAAGGTTACAGGATCGAATCCTGGCGCAGTCAGTGACATTTGAGGGTGCGCAAAAGCAAGGGAGCCATGTGAGTCGATTTACTGGCACATTAAAGACCCACTTTGGGGAAAAATTTCGGCACCCTGGCGGCGCCTCAAAAATCTCGCTGGTTAAAAGGGACGCAAAACCAATAATATTATCATTATATATGTTATAAATAACAATAATAATTAATATGTCTCATAGATAATTTGAACTGAATTTGCCATCAGGTTCAGGTTGAATAATAAAATATTCAGAGTATTTATTTATTAAATTGAAATTTATAGTAGGTATTATTATTTAAGAATGGCAACCTGTAGCTAAAGTGTGACCCCTCCCTCAAACAATAAGATAATGAATCCTCATTACTTTGTTTAAGGCATCCACGTGACGTACGACCTGGGGAAGCCGGAAGGTTCCCGAGTGGTGAACCTATCTATCCTCTGTGCACAATGTCGTGTTCCAGTCTACGAGCCTCTCCTACTGGACAAGTGGTACCGCATCGTGACTTCAAGCTTCCTGACAGGAGGTGGTGATGGCTACCACGTGATCGCAGACAACAAGAGAAACTTGGAGATAGGTAATCCCCCCCCTAACTTATTCAATACGATGATACTATTGTTTACAACTATGGTGGAGTGGAATATGGAAGCCATTTGCCCTCTGTTAGACACTGACAATACCCAGTATTGGTGCAGCACCATGTCCAATGTCACAAAATGATTGATTGTCTTATTGTTCTCAGTACTGTACTTGCACACACCTCTGAGGACACTTGTCTAATGCTTGTTTCAGGCCGCCTAGACTTGGACGTGTTCAGCGACTATCTGAAGAAATACAGCCCCATCATCCAGAGCGTGGATGGGAGGATACACATGGAGAATCTTTGAGTGAAACGTAGAGTAGACTCAGCAAGGAAGTTTCATGAATCCCGTCTTCCAGCAAATGCTAAGCCATTAATAGGCTATGTATAGGGAGGGATACCTCAAAGAGTAAATAATACCTCACCTTTACTTTACAGCCATCAACCTCTCCTCTTTTTAATATAACTAGGATACCTCACCATTACTTTATAGCCATCAATCACTCCCCTTTTTAATGTAACTAGGATACTCCAGAGAGGAAACAATACGGTACATTGGATATCTCTAAGAGTAAACAATACCTCACCATCACTGTATAGCCATCAGCTGAGGGGTTGAACAGATGCACACTTCATTAGTTAGAGGGATGTTTAAGCATCCCAGCAGTTAAACAAGAATAAATTCAATAAAAATGGAGAATGTTGTGTACTGTTTTTCTCTCATCCACCTCATCTTACAAGCAGCATCCCCAATTACTATTCAGTACTTGGGATGGAATTACTATTAGTTTTTCTTACTTACAAGGGGACCCTACGACAATCGGATTTTTGTAATTTTTCCTGCTTCAGGTAAGTAAAAGTTCAGACCTCGAACAATAATTTCTCAGAGCCGTTCATAAATTCTCGAGAAAATCGACTTCAAAGTTTTCTGAGCGCTTCGTATCCAGTAAGGATTTTACAGAGTTCGAGCAGGACGCGTGGCTCACCCGGTAACGTTCGGGCCCAGTAATCGCTGGGACGCTAGTTCGAATCTCACTTCGGGTGCTATTTTCTTTCTTCTTTCAATTCATATACTACTAATGTGATTGAAATATAAAAATCATCATATCTGTAGTAATTCACAGATATGTAATTATAATTTCGAATGAAAAAAACGCACGTCTCATTTCTAATTACCTCCTATTAGAAAATAAGACTCTACATTATGTATATCAAGTTTTAACTATAAACAATTACAATTACTTTGTAAATTTATAACAAACAAATTTGTTGGGACGAAACTGGAAAATGTGGGATAGGAAATTGAATGCTTCATTATTCGAGCTGTATTTGTTTATTCTATACATCGGGTGTAATTGAACACGAGCCACAGTGATGAGCATCATAAAAACAGGGAAAACAGTCATTTTCGCAGCATTTTGCACACCGTACAAACGCTGCATTTTTTAATTCACAATTTTTTTTCAATACATCGATTGGAAAACAAACTTCATTCATGTTCATGAAGATTTCTGTTTCATCGCAAAGTTTCGAAGTAAACCACGCATATCTAATCATGTTATTGAAAACCGGAGAGGACAGCTGGTGATGAACAATGGAGTGGATCTTTATGCAATCTTCTCTATTATTAATTTCACGTCCTTGTTCAATTCTGCAGGTGCTTTATGAAATTTTTCACTGACGGTAAAAGTACTTGTCACAAGGTTGTATCAACGGAGTGCCCTTTTTTCCTCTGGTTCATAATTGTCAGAAGAATCATCATTGTCCGACAGAGGTTTTTCAAAAGCGTTTTCTTCGTCCAGTTCATCAAACAATATTAGTTCCTCTTCCGTTACAAACTTTTTCTCGCGTAAGGTTTCTACAGTATAATGGAACAAGTCTTCTGCTATAATCTGATTTACAAAAGATGCTCGGTGAAAGCTGTCATACACTTGATGGGTGAGGTGAGGAGTGGAGACGAGAGGGGTAACGGTCCCCATGGCAACAGTGAGCAATGTTGCAATGTATGCCGACACAGCAATAAGCACATGGTTTGACTCAGTGTGTCTTCACTCGTCACGGTCATTAGACCGCCAGGCAGGGGAGCTAATTTCCCCAGTATCTGTGTCTTCCTGCAAGCCTCTTGGAATGTTGAGCGTCATGATCTGCCTCCGTGGCAACGCAGTACTTCCCCACGTGCTAGCTTTGACAGCTGTCAGCGAGCTTTATTGGTAATTCAGACTATAGTAACATTCCCACTTCAGTAATTACCTCCGATGCTGTTGGTGCGACAAGATTATTTTGGGTGAGGATCTGCTCGTAATATACGAGGGCATCCTTCATGCGTAATTTCGAATCTTCACTGCACAGGGAATCTTCAATATCATCTCCAGCCGTCGAAGGACCAGGCGGATTGTCGTCCACCACGCCCAACATTATCTTCTTTATCGTATGTTAGAAAAAAATCACCCACCATGCCAAGAAACACTATCTGCTTCTGTGTAAACCAACGGTCAAATGATACTTCGAACAGGCATCCCTTGTGAATGACGTGGTATGTATCCCTTCCACCCTTCCTGGAATACCCACAAATCCTTTGTGCTAGAGCAGCTGTGCCCACTTCGCAGGTAGAAAATGTGACAAAAGGCAAACGATCAACACAGAACTGTTCTTCGGATTAATTACAGATCTCAAAGAAACCGCCACATTCAATTTTACTCATTCCATTGTTTACATTTATTCTTCTATTTATTTTTTTATATCTACAAGGTGTGAATATTATTGCTGGATATTATTTTTGTCGCTTATTCGCAATTTCAAATAGGAGATAGTTAGAAATGAGATGTGTGTTTTTTCATTGGAAATTATAATTACATATCTGTGAATTACTACAGACTTGATGATTTTTATATTTCAATCACATTAATAGTATATGAATTGAAAGAAGAAAAAAATTTAGCACCCGAGTGAGACTCGAACTAGCGTCCTGGCGATTACTGGGCCCGAACGTTACCGGGTGAGCCACGCGTCCTGCTCGAACTCTTGTAACATCTTTACTGGATATGAAGCGCACGGAAAACTTGGAAGTCGATTTTCTCGAGAATTTATGAATATGGCATCGAACGGGTTTGGGAAATTATTGTTCGAGGTCTGAACTTTACTTACCCAAAGCGGGAAAAATTACAAAAATCGGATTGCCGTAGGCTCCCTTTGTTAGTTTGATGTAATCTAGTCTTCACTGACCCTATAAACCTCGCAATATTACTCGACAAAGTATTCGAAAGATGAGCCGGCCCCGTGGCGTTGGGGTAGCGCGCCTGCCCCTCACCCAGAGGCCTCGGGTTCGATTCCCGGCTACGTCAGGGATTTTAGAAACTGACATGAGGGTTGGAACGGGGTGTACTCAGCCTCGTGAGGACAATTGAGAAGCTGTCTGACAGAGAGACAGCGCCCCGGTCACGAAAATCAAGATTAACGGCCGAGGGGACTCGATGCGCTGACCACGCGTTACCCCAATATATCTGAAGGTCTAATGGCTGGGCAGCGGTCACTTGGTAGGCCTAGACCCTTCATGGGCTGTAGTGCCAGGGGTTATTTATTCAAAAGATGCCACATTGCTAGAGCCAACAAGCTAACATTTTCAAAACATCGTGGGAAGCTTCAATTCAACATGTTAATGCCTGAAATACATTAATTAAAGCAGCTAACGCCTATGTCTTCACTAATCGGATGAAATAACAGCATGTCTAAGTTTCCTGAATATTATCAATGTTAATCAGCAGAACGGCCTATTTGGCACAGGAAAAATTTATCAAAATCTTAGGGAACGCAATGGCAGCTTGGTCTGCATTATTGTTCCACATAAAGACATCGGCCATTGGCTGGATAATAATAATAATATCGTATGGCCTTGGATGCCGGGTGCAAGCTTTGTTATTCGACACCCAAAGGGTAGCTTGCATGTCGAATTTTGTTGTTCCTTGAAGCACTATGAAAGTCAAGGAGGTTAGATATCTAAGCTCCTTGAACACTATAGCGCTTTCTAGTAGAGAAATGAGGAACTTGGTGTTGGCAGAAACTCCCGAGATTAACTATGCCATTATGAACACGGCCTACTGAATTCAAATGGGTTCTTTGACATGCCAACATCGTATGACATGTCGTAATTTTTGTCGCCTTTCAAAAATCACTTACCACGGCCAGGAGCGAACCTGCAAGCTTGGGGTTAGTAGACTGACATGTTGACCACTCACCCACCGTGGCAATATAGCACCCGAGTGCCTTTCCTGCAGTGAGTGGCGGGGAGCTAATATCTCTGCAGTCAGAACTGTTCCGGGCAGATCTTTGGACGGCAACCTCTGCAGGAGGGAGGGAGGGAGAAACCCTGGCCCGTGCACAAAGAAGTCCATGGCAGAGCATCAAATGGCAGACATGAATGCCTACAAGAACAAGCAAGGCTTCATACTAGACCTGACCATCAGATTCGAACACCATCGAGGACACCCTGAAGATGAGAACACTGAGAAAAGGGACAAACAGTAACTTTCTGCAAGGGAAAATACCACCTTGATGAGATTGATGTAATAGGGTTAATGCTTGGAGCACATGGTACTGTCAAGTTCTGGAAACGGGTCGGTTTACCAAAGGACAAAATTTCAGACCTCGACATATAGGTAATATGTGGTTCAGTGGAAATAGTGAGATGAACACCACTTTCTCGGCGTAATAATACTTGCTTGTTACCATAAATTATAACTACAATTAGAAATTCATCCCATCTCATCCCCAATCCAGTTGAAACAGATATAATGAATGCTAGACATTAGTTAGATTGAATTGTATTACCTTAAGCTAAGCAAATGTATGAATAACGATCATTCATTTTTACTGCTTATTAAAAACCATGGTGGCGACAGACTTTGCCTAACAAATTTCCCTGATGTAGCCACAAAATTCCTGATATTAATTTAGCGGCTGCAAAATAATTCTCACTCGCTGGTCGCAATATTAGTTGTAGTTTAGATTTATTGTTTTTTTTTAAGTTTCTTCAAATTTCCCCGATTTTTTCTACATCTTTATGAATTTCCCTGACATTTCCCTGATATTTCCAGAATCAAATTTCTCTGATTTCCAAGTTCTGTCCCCTACCATGAAATCACTCACGTATCCATTCTTGAACTTTGTAATACTTGTTCATTATAAATTTGTTCAATTTTTATCATACCTAGCAAGTTATGCTTAGGCTAAATCTTGAATTTCAATATACATTTCAATATGTAATTTATGGGATGGTCAAAAGTAAGAGAAGAGGTCTGCGAGAGAATGTGGTAATGGTGGACAAAAACGGAAATGAGGTACACAACAAAGAGACACTCAAGACAGTGTGGAAGGAGTACTTGGGAAGATTTGCTGAATCCAAATGGTCATAGGGAGGAAGACAACATATTGGAAAATGGAGAAGACAACACATGAATGGAAAAGGACCTGACTTGGAGAGAACTGGAAATGGCTATAGACAAGATGAAAGGAGAAAGGGCACCAGGTGTGGACGAAGCGAGTGTTGAAATGGTGAAGGCAGCAGGGGAGGTTGGGAAACAGTGGCTATACCGTGTGATAAGGGTGGTATGGAAGGAGAGAAAAAAAAAAACAGAAGAGTGGAAGAAAGGATTAATTGTCCCAATATTTAAGAAAGGAAGCAGAAAGGAGCGCAGAAGTTACAGGGGAGTCACACTCATACCACACTGTGCCAAGATATATGAAAAGATATTAGAAAGTAGAATACGAGCCAAAGTGGAGAGAGAATTGAGAGAGGAGCAGTATGGATTCAAACCTGGGAGATCAACAGTGAATCTCATATTTTCAGTGAGACAGCTGCAGGAACACCACTACGAATTTGGAGAGGATCTGTTGATGGCCTTCCTGGACATCGAAAAGGCCTATGATAGGTGTGTCTAGGGAGAAGGTTTGGGAAGCAATGGAAAACATGATAGTGGAAAAAGGGACTGTAGGCAGAGTGAAGGAGATGTATTGAGGAAGTGTGAGTTGTGTGAAAGTTGGAGGGGAAAGAACAGATTGGTTCAGACAAATGAGTGGTCTGAAACAGGGTGGTGCACTGTCACCCCTTTTCTTTATTGTGGTTATGGACGAGGTAATGACAGGGGTAGCAGGAAAGATAGGAGAAGATAAGATGAAAGCAATGGTGTTTGCAGATGATCTCATGGTCTGGGGATACGAGGAGGAAATTCAGGAACAATTGAAGGCTTGGGAAGAAACAGTGGGAGAGTACGGATGGAAGTTCAACATCAGTAAATGTGAGATCCTGTTAACGACCAGGAAAAAGGACAGACCAATGAGTGGCATAACACTTGGAGGTGGACAGCTGAAGAAGGTGGAAAGTCTCAAGTACTTGGGAAGTATAGTGGAGGAAAATGGGAGAAATGACAAAGAGATTACGGAACGTGGCACACAGGCAGAAGCATTTCTGAGAAGCATTAGGAGCTTAGTGTGGAATAAAGATGTCCCCAAACAAGCAAAGAAGTGTTATACAGAAGCTACTATATCCCGTTAATGACATTGTAACATTTTTAATGAGTTAACTAAACGTGGTGATGACTATTGTGGTTCAATAAAACAAACATGATATGAATAAATAATATACACTGTGGTGTGACCTTACCTGTGATAGTGTAATATAATAAGTTGTTGAGCGCCAGATTCCTATTTAAGATAGTGAATCGAAATTTATTGATTTAACCTCGGCTATCAGCAGTAGAGTCGAGAACCACTTACCCGGGCCGTAGTGAGACAAAGTCATCTAACCAATCCGTATTTAATCAAGGAGTATGATTGCCTTAAAGTACCAACTACAATGAAAGAAATAGGCATTACGTTAAAGGAAATGAATTTATTTACTCAAGAACAAAATACTAATAAAACAGAATAGTGATAGTCACACAATTGAATTTAAAATTACTCAATGCGGCAATTAATTATTTAAAAGAAAATGAATATTAAAATGAATTGAAAGTTAAATGAAGTTAAATTATAATAGAGACGATAGTTTTATTGAATTGTTGGCTCACCCAGTCGAAGACTCGTCATATTTAAGAAATGATCGATAATCTCGATGTTACGTCGCTTATGTTTAAAAAATGATGTGATATCTCATTTACTATGAAATATCCTCATTAAGTACGTTGCCATCTGTAGAAAGACTCTTGATCAGGGATATAACCCATTATGTATTGATATAGATGTCGGCAAGACATCGTTCAGTGTCGACTCTCGGTGCTCAGTCCATTAGGACCCAGAAAGCAAGGTTACAACTTCCTTCCTTCATTGAGGCTGTAGATCAATGCCATTCTTGTCCGATGTTGCAGGTACAAATACTAATGACTTCCTTGTCACGTGGTGTCACAGCTTCCCTCTCTCTTAGCCTTCTCCATTCTTGACTCATAACTTGCAATATATATTGACGCGTATATACCGTAGAAAATGGCGTGTTGGTTACACCATTGTGGGTTTCTTAACATCTCAGGAAAATGACGCAGTTAGCCGTGGTGTAATTCTTACTACGTCGTTCAGTTTGTGACGCACAGGGTTAGTCCATATCGCCAGTCTTGTTGCAATATATAATACTTCGTCTCTTTACAAGTAATTGTTAATAAAAATCTAATTGAATATAATAATCAAAACCGCTTACAATTATCTGATATAAAAATCATCTCATGGATGTACTAGTTAATAATAATAATAATAACATGATAATAAATGAATAACCCTTTAAATATAACAGCTATGGGATCGAATCGTTACAATCGCCCCTGATATAAATAATTTAAAATAAAATGTAACATTATTTATATCACTACACATCCTACACAAATGAATACAAATTTAAATATTAATACCCCCATAACGACAACATACAAATAATACCCTTCAACAATACATAAAGATATACAAGAACATACTCTTTTCACTTTACATATTTGTACTATCATTTCTCATTCTTCCAAATGTTCATAATGTTCATTCTTCTTTATATATGTTGTAAAAAAAATATACATAAATGTATTCTTCACAAAAAAATCATATTTTAACTTTCATTCATCTCATTCTTCCAAATGTTCATAATGTTCATTCTTCTTTATGTATTAAACGAGCTGTAAAAAATATACATATAAAATGCCCTTCACTTTTATTTTTGACATATATGTCAACGCTGCACTCGTTTATATTTCGGTGATCGTATGCATGACATACAATTTTGGCTTCATCTCTTTTGAACGTAGTTTTTGTATATCAGTCTGGCGTAGAAGTACATTGTTGTAATACCAGCTGATTAACCCATAATAACTATTACAGCACACGATAATAGGATGCAAACAATACAATATTCCTTTCGTCTTTATAAAGGGATTACTCAAATGCAGTAAAATTTCAATAATTGAAGAAAAAAATAACTTAGCAAGATATTCAAGGCAATTCCAATTTCAGTGCATATGTCATACATGTAAATATTTCCCCAAATACATAATGACATCGAAATACCTCAAAGCAGTTATTAAACAGTTCATTTAAATATCCAAGTTACTACTCACCTGCCTTCGTGGCTTAATTCTTTCTTAGGCCACGGCCGCCTCCTTCCAAATTAATACTTCCTAAGTCTCCACGACTTCTTAACTTCTCATAAAACCATAATTCCTCTTTACTACTTCTCGAAAACAATAACTTGGATTTTCAAAATCACCAATAAACATAAAATCTGACTTCTCGTTCACTTTATAAAATTTAACTTAGCGTCAAGATATAACTTTACCGTAACGTCATTCCTTACTTACCATAACAAAATGATTAAGACTTGGACAAAATACTACTCAATACCTGAATTACGTATATCACTAAACTATTTCACAAAAACACATGACAAACTCCTCGGAATAAATATTTCGTTCCACAAAATATTAATGCTCTTATACTTTGAACTTAGTCTATTCATGATTTGACTTTTTGCTGAATGCTTAAAAACCCCCCTTAGTTTTCTCTCAAAACTCTTAATTAAGTACCGTGTCCTCCAAACACCACTTCCTACTTGTTCTGACCGCCTGGACTATAGCTCACTCTTGCTATACCAGAATCTCTCAAAACTCATCGTGACTTCACACGTCACATACAAAAACTTCCCTATTCGTGGTATAATCCCACATCTTCTTACTGTTACAGGTCACCTCTTACTGACCAATAACACATTAAATTTCAGCTAAAAAAAAAATCTTACATGCTTCGACTAATTCCTTGGAATAATAACATCACACTATGCTTTCCTAGCTATTGTCTTCCTAAAATAATGACAGTGTTCCTGTTGATAGTCAATAACACCGACACTCTTAATTAGCAAATATTCTCCCATAATCACTTCATAAAGCAAGTTCTGAGTTCTAACACAGTTCAGATACTTTCTGCTCTACCAAATTAACTGCGTAAATTACACCTGCCTTTAATTGAAACTTCATTATTACCCCTTAGGTATACTCACCTTACATTACTAACTTATTCTTGTCTTCAAAATATTAAACTTATCTTTACTAACTCCGTATGACATAAATAAAACTTTAATTTCCTGTCTACTAAAAAAAATGATTTTTTTTTTTTTTAAATCCTCAAAACATCGAATTATAACAAATTCCTTTCACTTCTAGAAAATATTATGCCAACCATATAATTATTACTATTATCTTTACTTTAACCTGTGTGTAGGACAACAATCTACCACATCATTAATTCGTTATTAATCATCAGTAACTTTTTACTACAAAGTGGTTTAGCTCAATAACAAGCCTTGTAATATCTTTAAAACGTGCGTAATTGTAACAAAAACTTGGACAATCTTACCTTTGTAATCTCTTATTACCTTGTGTGCATACATCCATATATACTTAAAAAAAAACTCCCTTATTAACTTCACGTAGTCCCGTAGATACCATAAAAAATAATTATTGCTTAACGGAATATACCTCGCTGACCTACTTCATCTTCCAAAAACTTCTTAAAACTCCATTTGGCATCTTACCAAAAACTTCCTCAAAAAACAACTTCATTTGGCATCTTACCAAAACTTCCTCCTTAAAAAACTTCATTTGGCATCTTACCAAAAACTTCCTCAAAAAACAACTTCATTTGGCATCTTACCAAAACTTTAAAAACCACATTGCTCAATGGCATTACCTTCGTTGGCTTACTTCTTCAAACTCACGTCCATTTACGTGAAAATACACACATACACACACACATATCTGTCAACAAGTACCAGATGTCCTAATTAGTTACTACTTCCTCATTTCAACCCGATGTTGGTTAATTCATACAACGCATTACCATTAACAATTCTAAACCACTTATAAATTTCTCAACATATATCCGCTGATAACCTCGCTGTCCTCAACTGAAACTTCTTTATTAAATCAATACTTAATTCTTCAACTCACTAGTTTTATTACCACTGTATCATCTTATCTTCACTCACTTTTGAATTAAATCTTTATTACCATTATATTCTTAATTATGGTTGCCATAATAATTATTACTTTCTTTCGATTACTTACCTATGTAATAACCTTCCTATTTTTAAAATTTAATTCTCACTTCATCCAACTTACCTGCAGTTTAAGGACCTACATTCAACTTACCTGCATTGCTCAATAGCACGACAACCTTTGTCTTCCAAATTAAATGATTTTAGTCAATCTAAATCAATAAGCGTAGGCACTACGCGCCCCTTACCATCCTAACTTCACGACTGAATTAAAATTACACACAGCAGGTTTCTTATCTACCTCTTTTAAGTCATATTAAACTTCATTACTTAATATTTAAGTCATACGGAAGAGTAACTATCGGTAATATAAATTTACATCACTACTTTCTCTGGCATTTCACCGTTCTTACCATCTTCATCTTCAATTCTATCTCTTTCTAGGGTTCCATTTTCCTCTTTTCTTACAACATTACTTTCTACCTCTTTCGGACTACACTCATCAACAGTAACATTATACTTCGGCTTTCCTCCTATCATTTCCCCAAGTCTGGCTAATTCATTACGCCACTGCACATCATATGCTTTCTTTCTCTCTTTCATTCTGATTTCTTTTTCCACTAACAACTTAATTCTCTTCTCTTTCATTTTACTTCTAAAATATCTACCTACATGTCTTCCCTTCACTTCTCCACTACTAATATTTAATTTTCTCTTTAGCCGTTGCTCATTGCTTCTCCTCTTATCTATCTCTCTCCTCCTCTTAACCTGTTTACTAATTATGTTCTTCTGACTATGACTTAACGCACGCTTCTCTGCCACTAATAATTTCATATTAACTTCCTCTATCACAGGACTAAATTCTTCCCTAGTTTGCCTATCTAATTTATCTATGATTGTCTGCATCTTAATCTCTTGGGTGCTTAGTACTTTCTTTATCTTACCTACTTCTATCCCTATCTTTTCTCTCATCTTCTTCACTTCTTTTTCGCTACATTCTATAGTCTCTTCTATAGCTATCCTGCGTTCATCTAAAATCTCCTTCAACTCTACTATGCTTTCTCCTACTATCTCCTCTGACGCTAATCTATTTTCACCTAAAATCTCGTCTGACTCTAATCTGATTTCACCTAAAATCTCCGCTATTTGCCGTTCCTCACCTAAGATCTCCTCCGATTCCAATCTGCTTTCACCTACAATCTCCAATGACTCTAATCTACTTTCAATTACAGTCTCCACTAATTCCAATTTGCTTTCACCTAAAATCTCGTCTGACTCTAATCTGATTTCACCTAAAATCTCCGCTAATTCCAATTTGCTTTCACCTAAAATCTCGTCTGACTCCATTCTACTTTCAATTATAGTCTCCTTACAGGCTGTCTTTACTGATTCTACTGCAGTTTCCCCTAAAATCTCTACCACCTGCCTAGTTTCCACTTCTACCAATTTGCTAAAACTTTCACCTTGAGTTGCTATTTTCTCTTCAATCACAGTTACTATTCTTTCCTGAATCCTACTTTCTGCTGCTTCTAATTTCTTATCTACTGTCTTAATAATATCTTTAGCCTTCATCTCTACCTCCTCCTTAATTTCACCTCTGATTTCCTGTTTCACCCCCTGAATACTCTCCTGTAGTACCTCATACTTCTTACTCAACCCTTCATTGATTTTAACCACACTGTCTAGTTTTACATTATTCTCTTCCAGCTTCTGATTTATTTTACTCATATCCTCTCTCATCTTTTGATTACTCTGATCTAATTTCTCACCTAAATCTCTACTCAATTCCTTCCTACTTTCCAAATTATCTTTCTTACTCTCTTCCATATTTTTATTCATATCTTTATCTAATTTCTCAAATTTATCATTGAATTCCTTCCTACTTTCTAAATTATCTTTCTTACTCTCTTCCATATTTTTATTCATATCTTTATCTAATTTCTCAAATTTATCATTGAATTCTTTCCTATTTTCTAAATTATCTTTCTTACTCTCTTCCATATTTTTATTCATATCTTTATCTAATTTCTCAAATTTATCATTGAATTCTTTCCTATTTTCTAAATTATCTTTCTTACTCTCTTCCATATTTTGATTTAGCCTACCAATATTTTCTTTCATCTCCCTACTATTTTTATTCATCTCCTGACTATTTTTATTCATCTCCCTCAAGATATCAGCTAATGAAATTTCATGGACCTCTAAGGACTTCTGTTTCTCCTGACTACCACTAGTCTCAGGATGTACCTCTGTATTCGTCTCGAGATTTTCCTCTGAATTCATGTCAGGGTTAACCTCAGGATTATTTTCAGGATTACTCTCAGGATTATTCTCAAGATTTACCTCCGACATCTTGGTATTATTCTCTACGCTCTCAACATCGCTACCGCTATCAACCTCCTTATAATTAACTTTCTTGACTGCATCCCTACTTCTCAACTGCCTCTGTTCCTCCTCCGACATCTCGAAGTACACCGTATAACAATTGCCCTTCCAAAATTTCACTTCACTTCACTGTCCCCCAAAAGCACTGACAATTTGCACTGAAATTATACACTCCTCTGACTAAATACCGAATGGTTTTCGTGCCCTACTTTGTGGCGCCAAATGTAACATTTTTAATGAGTTAACTAAACGTGGTGATGACTATTGTGGTTCAATAAAACAAACATGATATGAATAAATAATATACACTGTGGTGTGACCTTACCTGTGATAGTGTAATATAATAAGTTGTTGAGCGCCAGATTCCTATTTAAGATAGTGAATCGAAATTTATTGATTTAACCTCGGCTATCAGCAGTAGAGTCGAGAACCACTTACCCGGGCCGTAGTGAGACAAAGTCATCTAACCAATCCGTATTTAATCAAGGAGTATGATTGCCTTAAAGTACCAACTACAATGAAAGAAATAGGCATTACGTTAAAGGAAATGAATTTATTTACTCAAGAACAAAATACTAATAAAACAGAATAGTGATAGTCACACAATTGAATTTAAAATTACTCAATGCGGCAATTAATTATTTAAAAGAAAATGAATATTAAAATGAATTGAAAGTTAAATGAAGTTAAATTATAATAGAGACGATAGTTTTATTGAATTGTTGGCTCACCCAGTCGAAGACTCGTCATATTTAAGAAATGATCGATAATCTCGATGTTACGTCGCTTATGTTTAAAAAATGATGTGATATCTCATTTACTATGAAATATCCTCATTAAGTACGTTGCCATCTGTAGAAAGACTCTTGATCAGGGATATAACCCATTATGTATTGATATAGATGTCGGCAAGACATCGTTCAGTGTCGACTCTCGGTGCTCAGTCCATTAGGACCCAGAAAGCAAGGTTACAACTTCCTTCCTTCATTGAGGCTGTAGATCAATGCCATTCTTGTCCGATGTTGCAGGTACAAATACTAATGACTTCCTTGTCACGTGGTGTCACAGCTTCCCTCTCTCTTAGCCTTCTCCATTCTTGACTCATAACTTGCAATATATATTGACGCGTATATACCGTAGAAAATGGCGTGTTGGTTACACCATTGTGGGTTTCTTAACATCTCAGGAAAATGACGCAGTTAGCCGTGGTGTAATTCTTACTACGTCGTTCAGTTTGTGACGCACAGGGTTAGTCCATATCGCCAGTCTTGTTGCAATATATAATACTTCGTCTCTTTACAAGTAATTGTTAATAAAAATCTAATTGAATATAATAATCAAAACCGCTTACAATTATCTGATATAAAAATCATCTCATGGATGTACTAGTTAATAATAATAATAATAACATGATAATAAATGAATAACCCTTTAAATATAACAGCTATGGGATCGAATCGTTACAACATCATCATCATCATCATTTCCCCTTATCCAGCTCCTGCCGGGTCGGGGTATTTATGGCACTTCTCCACTTTCCTCTTTCCTTCCACCATTCTTCTTCCACGATCTTGTCCCAGTCCAGATTTCTTTTTCTTACGCTGTTCTTCAATGAATCAATCCACCTTGTTCTAGGTCTTCCTCTTGCTCTCTTACCCTTGCACTTTGCCTCCAGCATCTGTCTTGGTATTCTATTTTCCTCCATCCTCTTTACATGTCCAAACCACCTTAGTTTATTCTTCTCAATTCTCTCATTTAGTTTTCCCATCCCAACTTCCTTCCTAACATCTTCATTCCTCACTCTGTCTTTCCTATCATACTTCTTAGGAATTTCATTTCACTGGCTTGGATTCTACTCTCTTGCCTGCTTGTCAGGGTCCAAGTCTCAGCTGCATAAGTTAATATGGGAACATAGTACACTTTATACATTACCTCCTTGCTTTTCCTTGGTACTTCCTTATCCCAAACAAGTTTTCTTACACTTTGATAGAATGCATTGCACTGCTGTACCCTCCTGCCAATCTCCATGTCCAACCTACCAGTTTGCATCAATTCACTTCCTAGGTATTTGAACGTGTCCACAATTTCCAAACTCTGACTTCCAATTTTCACAGTGCCCTTTCCTTGTCTTTTCCCTCTTGTCATCATCATGGTCTTGCTTTTCTCTATACTGATTTTCAGGCCGTACTTCTGAATATTTTCGTTCAGTGCATCTAGTTGTTTCTGCACTTCTTCGGTGTTCCTTCCCCAGACCACAATATCATCTGCAAATAACAGTAACTTAATTACTTTATGTCCATACGCTTCCTTTGTTTCCTTTACAATTTCATCCATCACTATTATGAACAAGAGAGGTGACAGACAGCACACTCCCGTCTTAGTCCAGTCTTGTTCGTAAACCAATCTGTCTTTCCGTTAATGACCTATGCATCAGAAACGTGGATAATGAAGAAAAGAGATATAAGCAGAATTCAGGCAAGTGAAATGAAGTTCCTGCGAAGTAGGATCAGAGTAACAAGAAGAGACAGGTTGAGGAATGTAAAGGTCAAGGAAATAGTGAAAGAGGAACCCTTGAAGATGGGATTGAGACATCAAGACTGAGAATGGAAGAGAAGAAGATTCCCAAGAGAATACATGAGATGCAGATGCAGAGGAAACGACTAGGGGGAAGACCAAGAGATAGATGGCTGAAAGGAGTGGAGGAATGTGTCAAGAAGAGAGGCGAGGACTGGACCAGAGTGACAGCATCAGGGTGTCGAGCGATGGCCTTTTTTCAAATTCCCGTATAATTCCCGTATTTCCCGTACGAAAATCCACCAAATTCCCGTATATTTTAGAACCCTCTAAGACTAGAGTTCGCATACCGAATGGCTGAAAAATGAATCTTAAAGCGCGAATCAAGATTCTGGCGCAAGTGTAACTGCATTTTTGCAGACACTTCCGCAGCTCACGGGTGATGGCGATATTTAGGCCTAACCCGTAGCATGAACAAAGCGCGCACCCGCGCGCGCGAGTGAACTCTCTCGCAGGTGGGATGGGATGCTACGAACACAAATAAAATACCGTTTACCTGAGGAGAGCTAATATAAATGACTGTTTTACTGAGGAGTAGTGATGTGCGCGAGTGACGCTTGGACTCACGAGAATCGAGTCTAGCAGTTCCGAGTCTGAACGAGCAACCCGTGCGAAGGACTCGAGTCTCCACGGTGACATCACGATCCGTACTTACGATATAGGACAGAATGCGGCCAAATTCCCAACACTCGCTAAACTTGCAAACGACTTTTCTACTAGTGATTTACAAGAGAAATCGTTTGCAAAATGCACACTATGCTTCATATTATAACGACTAGGTAATGATAAAGAAAGAAATGTAATTTAAAAATCAAGTTAAAAAAAAACCTCCTCGCCGGGAATCAAACCCCAGCACGCTGCGTGAAAGTTAGCACCATTACCACTCAACCAGAGATATCGATAAGACTACTGGCGTTATCAACAGCGATATATACTACTGCTTAGCAAATTATCACGTTGAAGGAAATTTCTCTTTACTGTATTGCGTTCTTTCTTTCTTTCTGTCATCAGTCCACTTCTTGCCGGATTCCAATTTTGAATATTCTATTGTATCACTGTGCATTGATGAGAAACGAATACAATACTTGGCCAAGGCGTACCGACATTACTATATATCGTGTAGTTTCCATATATGGCTCACGGATAACGCTGACAGCGTCCTCGGCCTCGATTTCGGACTCTAGCATCTCGAGTTTTACGGTTCCAGACTCGATTCTTCGCGAGTCCACTCGCAGCCCATCACTACTGAGGAGGGTTGAGAGAGTAGAGAATAGGAGTGTCACATCTTCATATATATTATTTCAGTAGTATGCATCCCTCCTGCGGCGCTCACAAGCGACCGATCGTGACAAATGAGCATTCAAATGAAAGAGAATAGACATTAGCAGTGAGTTATTGCACTATAATTTCATAAATATCTATAATTTCTTTAAAAAAGGACTTTAAAAAATTGTAAGAAGTGTGCGATTTGCAATCACCGTTGATGTAGGATAATACGCTCCATACTTGCTGTCCACGGGCTACTGAGACGCATGTTTCATGTCATATTAACATTCTGAGGTCTTTCCTTTATCCTGAAATTTTAATAGTATTCTATAATCATTTGGTTGAAATAAAAACATAACCTTTCTCCTTAAGTGTCTCATTATAAACCTATTGGAGCAAGTGTGGTTTATGAACATGCGAGATTTCTCGCACGGGTCCGCCAGTAATAAATATTTACTGGAAGTGAATTGTATGGTACCGTAACCTTATAGAGCTTCCACGAGTTAAAATGGCATCGAAGCTTATGCATAACGAACTTCCAGTCCGCAAATCTCCATTTGATTTTCATTGGCAGTGAAACGTTCGTTCGTGATTATCTTCCTTATTATTTCGGATTGTGGTTTTGTTTTTAGGCGTTCAACTTATGAAATAATAACTAGTGGGTTGGCCTTTCATGAATATTTCAAAGACAAGTGTCTCCAAAAAGAGTAATTAGTAGAACTTCGCATCAGAGACGACCATAACAAACAGCTTGCCTACAAAGTGTGCGATTTGCACATTTCAAACGGCATTGGTCTAACATATCTTGGACTACAATAATTAAGTTGGTGCAAATTATATATGTTATATGTGAGAATATTATTATAATTTGCTATCCGGTTGTTATATTGGCATGTTATGCATTAACGTGACCCGTTTAAATGCTAAATTGTGATGTAAGCTACGAGTTGTAGGCTATTCGCCGTACCGGTAGGCCTAATATTTACTAACAACGCATCGTTTCTCCTTTAATATTTATTTAATCATTATAATTATAATAGCCAATCTATTAACACTTATTTAACCAATAATCATTTTATAATTCTATACATATTCCAGGTATTGCAAGAAAGTGATTTGATAGCACATGCGGCTCTACCTTAAAATCCAACCATGCCCAGTTTTCATTACCTATGGATGATATTACCGCAAGTTAATAAACCAAACAACTGGCAACATTTGTTTTAATGCTCATTTACATCTTCACCCTAGTCTACGTAAAGTACCATACGGTAATCACTGAAAGGGTAGGGGGGTTATGACCCCAATTTCACAAACGAAGGACCTCATTTTGCATGAATTATGGAACTCGAATCCTAATGGAGGTATGGATTGTCTGCATTTAGAAATATGTTATTCAATAATTTAAAACAAGATGCCAGAAAACTAAATACAAAAAGCTGCGTGCCTACTACGGTGTTAAGTTGCTCCGTGAAAAAATACACTTCGCCAAGATTATACGACGTGCATACAGTTAAATACAATCATCCAATTGGAGGATCTTATAAGCAATTAAAACATAAACTGCTGCAATTTACGGGAAAATGTGCAACATTTAGAGACCACGAGTGTTGTATGTGGCACAACGTTAGCTGACATTTCGCATCATTAATACATAAGGAATGAACACATGCAGAGCCTTCTCACTGCACACAGCTAAAGATCATATCATTCTTGGTGCATTTTACGTTCTCTTAACAACAATAAGTTGCTTAGTTACATGCAAGGAAAATTGTAGTACACACTTCCCATTGCTTCCATTACCTGACTACTAAACCAGAAGCTGGTAATGCATAACCATACGCCGGTGGCGCGTCCTATGGCAAATGAAAGATGAAAGAAAATGTAAGCTCTATATGAGCCCGGAACAAGGCGATACAATCTTCTACACTACTGAAAATAGTCAAAATACCCTTTGTAATAATGAATAATAATTTTGGGGGTCATGTAGCAATAAATGTTACCCACCCACTATCCCTTTATAGATCACGACTTTTATAGTAAAATTGGAGGTGTGTCCGCTATTACACGCGTAAATTATGCGACAAATACAGTATTGGTAACCCCGCGCATTCGGTACTGACCGCCTTCCTGTCACTTTGCCCCGCTTTTCCTCTCCGCAACCTACGGTCGCCACATAACAAGACCCTACGTCCAACCGCCACACGGCAAGAATTCTGAGCATGCTTCTCACCTACACCCTGTATTTCGAAGGAAACAACGCGAAGGATATGCCGGGAGCTCGGAACAGCTGAGCTGTGTTGCTAAGTTTTTAGAGTTGTTGTAAATCAACTGATGAATAATACACAGCGCTATATACTTCAGACATTATTTATGTACAATTATACGTAATATATTAAAAAAACGGTCCTGAGTCAACGCCGAGGACATTCAAACAGAGAAATACGATACTTTTAGATGAATAAATACAGTGGTTAACAAGCGACTGAAACAATGCCTGCCCATACGAGAAGAATTCTGTCACTCGTGTGGTGTATTTTGTAGCCACATGTTGGTAACGGGTGTTGTGATAGTAAAATGTCGAGAGCTGTGAGATATTGTTTGTAGTTTTTGAAATGTATGCATGTGTAACACATTTGCATTGAGTGTTTGCACGGACTTAAATAAGTCACTTTGACAAATACAAGATTGTTACTAGGAACTTCAGTTATACAAAGCACAAAATTAAATACTTTTGACAGTACTTTTTTTTTCCCTTCCTGGAGACCTTCCGTGGCTTTTCTTTCGACAGCCACCTTAGCCGTCGCTTCGCACCTGTTTTGTTTCCTTGAAAACGGCATAGAGTTTCATGCAGTATGGACTCTTGCTCACTGTTATCTTTTCTACTGCACCAGCTGCCATCACAGCGTCCTGAACAGTAGGCTATGCATGCCAATCAGACTTGCTTCTTTGAGATTGACGATCATGCACTCCTTGTTCAGGGAGAAACCTCTGTCTAGAGCTGCATTGTTGTGATACAAAATCAGTATCATTTTAACGAAGCTTGTGAGATCGTTTTTGGCAGGAACTGAGGAAGGTGCTGAAGCCACTAATTCAGACCACAGCACGTCGAACCGTGGCTCTTTTCCGTCGAACTGCTTCAAACGCGCAGTAACGGAGAGCAGTCTCAGAAGTGCGGAGTAGCTGCTCTTGATGCGGTCAGCCATTGCGCCAGAAAGCAAATTCTTCTGATAACAAAGAATTTCCAGGGCAATGACGATCGTAACTTCTTCCAACTTAGGAGTCTCAGCGACCCCTATAGTGTCTAGGCAGGAAATAGCACGGGTCTCTCGTGAGCAAGAGTTGACCACTCTTTGATTTTTTCAGCCATAGGATACGAATGTACAATTTCCGGCAGTTGGTGCGAAATTGCAGCACATCCGCGTCTGGAATTTTCTGATATCTTGATCTGTTAGCTTCATTAAGGGCTGCTCTTGTCGAGAAACCCAGGTCTCCTCTGTGAATAACAATGCGGACTGATTCCTGTATGTCATTGTCAGCAACGAGCGCGGCGCGCGTAGCTCCACGCGTAGAGGGTACGGCCGGCGGTCGGCCTGGCTAAGTATGCATTCGACGTTGGCTGGGCTCTCATCCCGCTTAGCGCTCTATCGGTGGCGCAAATTACGGGTGGCAGCGCGGTCTGCAGGCGAAATAGAAGATTGAGCGGGAGGACTCTACCGAGCGTTCGGGGGCTAAGAAGTCGGGCATTATGAGACTTTTCAAGATTTCCCGTATCAAGTGCGAATTTCCCGTATAATTCCCGTATTTTTCCCGGGTCACTAAAATTCCCGTATAATTCCCGTATTTCCCGTATCGCTCGACACCCTGCAACAGAGAGGTGGTGGGAAGAAAGGAATAAGTGGCGAGGCTTATGTTCCAAACAGACCCAGCCTGGGGCTGGAAACTGTACTAGATGATGACGATTTCAATATGCATTCAACATTCATGAGCTACAAAATCAAGATTATATTGATGGCAGCAATGAGGAAAATAGAACACTGTGCAGCAAGGAAGCAGAACACTGCAAGCATTTCCCCATCCTTGCTGCTCAGTAATACAAACAAGAGGATAATGCAAGATAATAACATTTATTCAACAAGGATGGCAAATAGAATCGTATTTACAAATTGAATAGCAGTCATGCAGAGCACCTACAACGTGGCAAGTAGTCTGTACATCACGAGTCTTTCAGGTACTTGGAGTGTTTATAGTGCCACTTCATTATTTACATTATACACAAGACTATATAAAGTGTCCCTGGACAAAAGTTTGCTTCCAAAATACCAGTGTCAACGCACGCTAGCTGCCTCGATCGAGTACAGTCATACACACAAATCTATGGGAAAATACAACACAATTCCATTCTTATGTTCTAATCCTTCCTTGTCTTATGATCACTGCATACGTGCACATTTTACTGAACATGAAAGATTATATGGGAAGCAAATTCTGACTACCTTCTTTTGCCCAAGCATGTTAAACTAGCCTTAGGCCCCACCACTGAAATGGGGGGGGGGGGGGGTCGAATTTACTGTGACGATGAGTCACTGGTTACTGTGCTAAACATACGATTCTTCTTCGTCTGTAGAATCCATCCGTAACCTAGGGCACGGCTCTAAAAGAAGTCTCCGCGAGACAACGTAACGTTCGGACTGACTACTTTTCCCCAAGTGGTACGACGTGATGGGAGCCCTGTAGCTCGGGATCACGCTGGGAGGGGGGCGATACGGGGGTGGTCTGTTACCGTTTGCAAACAGGGTCCTCAGCTGTGAAACACTCCAAGAAATTTCACCACAAACATTTGGTGACTGATTTGGTTGGTCTTCGGCAACCTTGACATTGTCCTCATCTTTTTCACCGGGAGGGGGTGGTAGGGATTTGGATCTTTGAGACGCCCTGTTCCCGCCATCCCTGTGCCTCAGGCGTCCACGACGTTCTGAACTTTTCTTTGGCGTTTGTGCTTCTGCAGCTTCCCACTGCATCGTCTCTTCTGCAGTTGCATAGCAACTCTGAGGACGGTGAGCAGGAGATTTGGTCGGAGTCGTATCTACATGTACTGGAGGTAGATGGCGTAACTTAATATCTACGGAGGCACGTTTCGGGGGCAGGGGTGGAGCCGTCGTGTCGTGATGGCTCGTTGCGGGTAAGGAGGTGGACAACTGTGAAGCACTGCTGAAATGAGAGTTCGGGGTGGAAGTTGCGATGGGCAACTTCATGGCACGTTGTTCTGAATCGCTAGAACTTTCTTCCTGGATATTCACCGGTGCCGCGTGTACGAGAAGTTCAGTGGGGGCCGAGCCATAGGCTGTTTCCCAGGCGGAGTTTGCTGCCGCACAGTCCTTGCCTCGAGAGTTGGAACGCGACACATGGGGAGTGGAGTCGTCGTCAGATAGCGTGCTCGAATCGTACGAGCGATCCACCTCGTCCAGGGCTGCAATGTGGGGCGTCGAGCGTGAACGGGACCAGTCTTCAGTTGACGACCGAGTTGCCTTGCGATGGCAGCCCTGCTGTAGTCTGAGATTGACTTCCTCACTTCGATCTGCAGAAACTTCCTGATGCAGGTAAGAATGTCCTGGGGAATCTGATTCACTGCACAGATGGTGGGCCGACTTGGATCTGGTAATCGGCGTGCCCGGACCGTAGCGGGAGAAGCTCTGGTCCGAGTTGGTAGGGGGTGGGGGAGGAGCACAACCCTTTCTGTGCAGTGCAGGCCTCTTGTTCCCATCGTACGAACTGGGCTCTGAGATGTCATTCAACAGAGATTCTTCGGAAGCACTTCGTCTCATTAGTCCACTGGAGTTGGTACTTCTATAATTATGATGGTGAAGTCCACCCACACCAGACGATGCACTACCACTGCTAGACCCTGACATCTGGTGGCTCGACTTGGAACTCGCCGGACTACCAGTACCTCCGCTGTTCAACCTCTTCAGGTGGGATCTTTGCCTGAACCAGTCTTGACGCTGGAAGTTGGGGTTGATGATGCCGTTGCTATTGGCGTGTCGACTGGGGCGGGCATACACGGAGTCGTCTGTCCTGCAGCATTCTTGGACACGTTCTTCCCATCCGCCATACACCCGGACGTACTCGCGAGTGGTCGTTGTGGCAAGAGAAGATTGACCAGATTCCACAGATGCCGCAGCAGGGACGGAGAATGAAGGTGTCACCTGCAAGATAAGGAAAAGTACAACTTGACAATGTGCTAACAAAGACAATATTTTATGTGGGAGGTTGGAAGGACATCAGAGGCATAATAATAATGAGCTTTTCGTTACAATATACCACAACTGTAAGTCTGAAGACTTGCTCGATTGCAGTGCAAGGAATCTGAAGCTCGGTATGTGGGCCCGATAAACCAACACCACTAAAACAAGCTAATCAACAAGATGGCATATTGGCTTTCACGGCCGGTGAATTAAAACTAAGCAATTCTTCTAGGTTTGTGCCGTGTCTTGGGGACACCAAGAGCCCGCCGATGAGCCAGCTTGGTGTCCTAAGCAAAACCCCACACAAGACACGGCACAAACTAGAAGAATTGCTGAGTTTTAAGCTAATCAACAGTTTAACAAAAGGTACACTTCCACTTGCCAACCTTAAACTAAGGTAGTGGGAGCCAGCCCATCAGTCATGCCAGAAACCGAAAATAAATCATAATTAATTTAGCTGTTCATTTTACCTCCCATCCTCTCCATCTTTTTCAGGGAAGTGGTTGGGAGATATCAGTTCTCTCTGTTTCCCTGACCAACTAAAATTGGACTTCCTCTTGCCTGTGTAATCACAGTAATATTTTGAAAGGAAAGTTGAGAGTGAAAACTTCAGTACTGAAATCCGCGTTATAGCACGTCTCTGGCAGAGTGCTTTAAGGTTGAACATGCGACGAAGAAGGTATGTTAGTGGCATAGCTCAACGGACGTATGTGCTGGGCCTCCCTCGAGGAGGGCCCTTTTCTCACGGAATTACAAAACTAACTACAGTAAAACTTCTTTTATACGTTTCACACTAATACATTTTCTACACTTATATGTTGTTGTTTTTTTTCTTGTCCCGGCAAAATCCCATGTTAATTTATTTCCGATATACGTTTTAAATTTATTCTCTTTTCACGCTTATACGATCATATTTTAAGTCCCTTGCAATATAAAGCATCATTTATACGTTGAGTGTTCTGAGAAAGGTAGTTTGCAAACATTTGGTACAGACTGTACTTCCGTCACATCGCTCGGTGCAAGAATGCAGTGCACGCTATTTATGTTACGATGGCCATGAGCGACACACGCTGGCTAGGTTGTTGGAACAAGGAAGAACAGCTTAGCGAGCACTATTTGTGTTGGCCAAGATGTTGATCTCTTAAAATATCAGAAGCAGCCATAGAACACAGTTAGACAGCGTCTTAAGCTTACGTTAAGATGAGCGGAAGAAAGCGGAATTGTGTTATGATCGCCGATAAATTAAATTTTATTATTTCCCCTTTTATAACTTTTATTCGTTTTTTTTTTCTTTTTGTCAAACCATTAAAAATACGTGATTGATTCTGTGATATAATAATCTTGCATCTTCAGACAAATTAAAATCCATAAATTAATTTACACTGCGGTATTTTATTAATGACGATGACGAAGAGCCGCAGCATAATACAGTGGATTTTAATGATGCTGTCTATGGACTACCAAACATTTTGTGACGCGCCATAACGTTTCAGAGGAAATAATGGCCAAATTACGGTATATCGGTTTGAGAAAACAGACTACCTCGTAAAGTGACTGTTTTCTTCGTTTTGTTGTTTCTATCTTTATCTGGTTGCATATCT
Organism: Meconema thalassinum; assembly: GCA_946902985.2. Lineage (NCBI taxonomy): Eukaryota > Metazoa > Arthropoda > Insecta > Orthoptera > Tettigoniidae > Meconema > Meconema thalassinum. Next base: position 945,018,967 of record OX336388.2, on the reverse strand, counting down.
CTTGTTGTATTGTTACATATTGCCCATTATAGTTAAACAATCGTATTATTATTTCTTGTCGTTGATATCTCAACTATAACCCATATACATTTAGCAGTTTTTATTTACCAACTTTCATTTATGCGTTTTTCACACTTATACGTTTTTTTCCTTTGGTCCCCTGGAAAACTTATAAGTGAAGTTTTACTGTATTACTACTGTCCGTCCACCAGCTCATGGTCTTAGAGGGCTGAAGGGAAGAGGGGAGACATTCCAGCTGCGTTGATTGAGTGGACGTGCCGCAGCAGGTAATGCCAACTCAGCACCGATGTTATTCACGCTATGGTTACTCACTGCTACTTTCGTTTAGTTTCAATTGTGAAATCGTACATGTCAGTAGTAGGTTGGCACTCTTGTCGTTCGCTCAGAGGCCAGCTGTCTCCAGCTGACTCATTGCATTCCTGCCACGGACCTTAAGCTGGTGGACGGACAGTACTTCCTCGGTCAACAGAGTATGATAAGTATCAAATGAGATATGGAATACTGTATGCAAAAAAAAAAACCTGAAACACATTACAGGTGATCAAGACATACGTTTTCTCCCTCTTCTATGGTCCTTAACAATATAAACCCCCATTTAACGTTTTTCTAGGGACCGGTATTTTTTAACCTTAAATGGGGGTTTACCTTAATCGAGGTTTCAATAGGTTTCATCACTAACTGCAGCACTCTCTCCACATACAGTGCTCTCTCGTTAATTCACGGTAATTAATGCACGAACTTCCGCAAATTAACGAAAACCGTAAATTATCCGCACTTATTTTTGTTAAGCCTAGTAAAAACAAAAATACTGGTTAAAACATTGAAATAGGCTTAAACACGCAAAATAATAATTATAACACTTGATTGTAGTGTCCTATAGGACGTGCTAGGTTAGAGATAGGCCTATGTGGATTATGCCTACATTAATATTTAAAAAAAAAAAAAAAAACAGTATCACGTTTTGTTTCTTAGATAGTTTATTCTAATTTTCGATTGCACATTTCGGAAGAAAATATTATATGAGAACGAAAATTCCTCTCGTTTTTCTATATAAGAGATAAGTGTGACTAGAGACAATAGCTTGACAGTAGGAAATTTACGGGAATTTCGTTACATCACTCCCGCACTCGATATCAACTGGATCTCAGTTTTCCTCACCAACAGTCAAATTCCGTGCTATTTCTTATAGCTTTCATGTCTTAGATCATAATCGCCTTTATCGACGTCTAACTTGCCCATTCGAAATATCGTCGTTACGGAAGTCGGCAAGCGCTTGCTTTTGTACAAGCGTATTTTTCTCCCAGCACTTGTTGACTGCATCAAGAGCATCAAACAAACACGCTCTCTGTGTCGTGCAAGTTTGCCCCATTAGGCAATTATCGCTATTTACAATACGCTGTCCGCGCATCTACCCTTCACAACTCACAGATCAGCGACCTTGAAGTGTGGCTGTTGGCAAAGGGAGGGTAGGTTCCGACAGAAAGTGCATCCCTCTTGTAATGTTTGGGTTTCAAAGATAAAGGAAATCTGTGCTATACCACTCGCGCCAACATGCTTGTATGTTTCGAAGATTGCGCAAGTAGACCTACTGTTACAGCGCAGAAGAACGCAGTTCAGTCTTCTCGAACCTCAATAATTTCGTCTTTACGCATTGCGTCGCATCAGAGCTCGACCGCATGCATGGTAGCACGCGGTACATAGTTAGTTTTCAGCCGTGGTCGATCAATCGTATCGATCGCTAAGCGTCTGCGCTCTAAATTCCTTTTCTGCCTTGAATCATCCTTAACGAGCTTATGACGTCTTCTTCATAGGTTCTTAATGTCTCATAACCTTAACAAATAGAGAGAATTTTGACATTTCCTAACGCTAAATGGGGGTTTTGCTGTAATCCGAATTACGTTAAATCGAATATAAAATTGCATTGCACTTATGGAATAATTTTCAGGACTTGAAATTTCTTCCGTTAAATACGGGTTTATGCTAAATCGAGGTCACTCAAAATCGGGATTATACTGTATATTTTCTATTAATCAAATGTATTTTTCTTTTTCTTTTCACATATTCCTGTGATTGGAATTATATTATGTTTACCCGCTGAAAATGGCCTCAAAGTTATCTTGACCAATAGGTTAAAACTTTAAAAACTTTTATACAAGAAATTTCTTGCAAATTACGAAGATTTTATGCTTTGCCTTTGCCAATACCAAACAACTCAAAATATGTCCCATTCTAGGTGTTTTGGGGAAATAATTAGTTTTTAAACTTGTCAATCTTGCCAGCATTTTGCTGCAGTGAGCCGTTTATGGCAATGACGAGCCCAATGGCATGAAACGTTAGCAACTAGATCGACAATTACATGGTGCTGATTAAGATATTCAAGTTGAGTGAACTATTGAAACTCACCTTGTTATGCGAGTCGTAGCAGGTCGGCTGAGTCGGAGGGTACAGCCCTCGTCCCGACCCGGAGCTCGTCGAGCCGCTCTCCTCCTCGTCGGGTGTGTACAGCTGTGAATCCGACATTGTCAGCCCCGAGTCTCTGCTCAGAGACATCTTGTCCTTGCGGGGTGGAGGACAAGGCTCCATCAGTTCGCGCTCCAGGCTGTCGATGGAAGAGTCGTCCCTACGTAGACCTCCCGCTGTAACACAGAACACTCTCTTAATTCAGACTCATTTATTCAAAATATGAAAACATTTCCAAACTTGAGCTAAGCATCCCTCTTCAACAACCAGTGAGCAAGACAGAAGGGGTCAAAACAGATATCTACTCTTGAAAAGTTAAGGCATCCATCAGATAAAGACAGTTTGATTGAAACAACTATGGAGTGGAACCTTGCAGGAAATAATCCCTGATCACTATCTGTGCAACAGTGTCTATCCTACAATACAATGTTTTCATTCAACCACTACGCTACTTTACACCTAGTTGTGATTGTGATACATGTTTCGGCTCCTATCAAGCCTTCATCAGTCAATAAGCAACATAAAAATTCACAACGTTCAATTTAAAACCATTACACATGACATGTTCGATTAAAATTGTACAAATTCACAGGAGTAATCAACATTAAAATAGAAATAGAATTCTTAAAGAATGGGTATACAATCCGGGTAAAGGCCCTGTGTCACTTATAACTTACAAAATAAACTGAAGCAAGGTTGATTATCCACTTCAATCTTCATAGTTGCATCCCATTAGAAATGCACCCTACGTATCAACCGGCTCGAAAGTAGTAAATTATGTTGTATCTACAAAATAAAACAATGTTCCTTTATTTCATTTTATGCTAAGAGGTATGAATGTTACCAACAATCAGTCGGAGTAAACATTGCTTTTATCTTCTTCTTTAGCCAGACCTTTTCCCAATTAAGTAGGTTCGCCATTTCCATCCTTCATTCTTTCTTTTCTGTTCAGGGCTTCTCCCCTCATCCAACCTTCTTCCCTCAGGTCTCCGGCAACCTTATCTCTCACCTTAGCTTAGGTCTCCCAGCCCTCCTCCTTCCAGTGACCTTCATGGTCTGTATTCTCTTTCCCACACAGTCTTCATTTGTTCGTTCTGCATGTCCAAACCACCTTAATCTGCTTTCCTGTATCTTCTTGCTCAGTGATCCCACCTTAACTAGTCCTCTGATACGTTCATTCCTAATCTTGTCTTATCGGGTAACACCACACATCCTCATCCCGGCCACCTCCTGTGCCTTGGTGACCGCCCATACATTATTGCAGGCCTTATACAAGTTTCCTTTCATTGGGCAAGGCACTTTCCTTTCACAACACTCCACTCATTTTCCACCAATTCATCCAGCCACAATGGATTCTATGGGAAACCTGAGATTCCAATCCTCCATCCCTCTCTAAGGTTGATCCCAGATACTTGGAACCTGTGGACTGCTAGCAATGTTACCTCTTCATACCTGCCAACCTCTCAAACTGAAAATTCGGGAGATTTTGAAGACGATCGATGTCTAATCATATTTCTTCACCATATTACCGAGGAACCAACAAAATCAGTCAGATCGAAGTCACAATAGCCTATCGGCATATTATTATCAACAACATCTAAGTTACACACAAGTAATTTCACGAGTTAAACAGATACAATATTCCGCAGCCTACAACTACCTCTCACCCTCAGGCTATTATGAAAACTTCTAGGAATACACGGTGAATTAACCATCGACTATTTAAAACAAAGAGATATTCAAATCAAACTATGCAGGAGTAGTTATGGAGAATTATCTATAAATTATCGATACGAAGCGAAACTGCGGTATCGAAACACACTACACGTAAAATCTATCTGTTTGATGGATGACTGGAGTTTGTCATATCACACTTACAGTCCGAAATTTCGCGTGGGATTTATGAAAAATCGGGAGATTTAATACGTTAAGCGGGAGGGAATGGAATGGAAATGACGGGAAGGAGGCCAAGGGGAAGACCAAGGGACAGATGGACAAAAGGAGTTAAGAAGAGTGTGGAGGAAAGAGGAGTGTGCTGGGACACAGTAAATGACGAGAGATGGTGGATGGACAGGAAACGATGGAGAGGCTTATGTTCCAAGCAGACCCGACCAGCGGTTGGAAACTGCTCAAGATGATGATGATGAAGCGGGAGGGCGGGAGAAGTGGTATAAAATCGGGAGTCTCCCGCCTAAATCGTGAGAGTTGGCAGGTTGCCTCTTCCAGGTGTCCTTTTGTATCCCATTTGCACTCCGTCTTTGCCAGACTGATTCGCATACCTCTGTCCTCGAACACTTTCCTCCATTCCTCCCCAATTTTGACTCAAACCTGGCCAGGCTAGTTTTACACAGTACGACATAATCAGCAAACATCATAGTCTCCTTTAACCTATCTCACCAAAACAACCATAAGTAAGTCAAACTAGTATGGACGAAGTGCTGACCCTTGATGTAATCCAAACCCTCGGTCCTACCCACACTGCTCCTCACTTGGGTTACAGCACCTGCATGCATCTCCTTCACCAACCTTGTGTACTTCTCTTTTATACTAGGCCATTATTTAAAAATAGTCCTTCAGCAAAAACTTGAACAGAAGTTATGGCTGGTGTACTCACAGTGCAGGCTGTCCGACTCCTCTGCGCCGCTGTCCTGTCTCTCGGGGGGATCCCCCAGCAGGTGCGGGACATGAGGCCCCACCAGCAGCTCGCAATGCGTCACCAACACCTCCACCAGCGTGGGGATGGGGCGGGACGCCGCCGGAGTCAGAGCCGTGGGAGTGGGTGCCCAACACAGGCTCGAACCGACGCACACCCCCAGGTTCGCAGGGGACATGAGGTTGATGGAAGATCGGCGTGCGATGTGGTGCAGAACGCACAAGAACAGCGATAACAGCGACAAATTTGGCTTTGGCATCTGGTCCAACACACTGCAAGAACATAACACATAATTTACCTTGTGTCCTCCATTATTTTTATAAAGTGTATGTACAGACCCAATGTTGACACTAATGGTCACACATTCTGTTCCATTACATCAGAAATGTCTAATTCTATTCCTGCCAGGTCGAGAAAGAGGTGAGGCAGAAGTTTTTACAGACAGGTGCCCTTACTTACCACATGAAAGGATGATAATTATTGTTTCAAGGGGTGGAGTTTCAAAGTCACTTTCCTTCTAATCAAAAATTTTGAGGTGGATGCCTACATTTAGATTTTAAAAAATGAAATGAAAATCCATAGCCTGCTTCCAGTCTCTGACCGGGTCAGGAATGGAATGAATGAAGCCCCGATCTAGCGGCGAGGATATGAACTGTGCCGGCTGCCGAGGCCTGACGCACTCCTCTGGGGCGATGATTAAATGAATGACAGATGAAATGAAATGATAGTGGAGAGAGTTGCTGGAATGAAATATTGACAGGGAAAACCGGAGTACCCGGAGAAAAACCTGTCTGCCTCCGTTTTGTCCAGCACAGATCTCGCATGGAGTGACCGGGATTTGAACCACGGACCCAGCGGTGAGAGGCCGGCGTGCTGCCGCCTAAGCCACGGAGGCTTCACATGTGACCTAATAAATCTGACAAATAATAAAAACCAATAGGGCGGCCAAGTAAAGTTCAAATATTTAAATAAATCTTTCTGGCCACCTAATCATCCAAGCACAGTGAAACTTGGCACACTGAACTTCATTTGTATTTTGTAAATCGTGATGCTCAATTGTCAATTCAAGATGGCGACTATGCGAAATTTTAATACATTTAATACAAGCGATATTTTAAAAAATACTAATATCAATTGAACAACAAAAAATTATATTATAATAAAAAATAATAATATACGCAAAATTCTCGGTCCATTAACAACTACAGAGTTTTGGAAATAAAGAAGTAACAAAGAAATATATCGGAACATTGAAAACACAACGGAGACAATAAAGAAGATGCGATTGTTATTTTTTGGGCATTTATATAGAATGAATGATAACAGGTTAGCCAAACAGATTTTTAAATATCTTGTGAAAAAGGAATCGACAACAGCCTGGTTTCAAGAAGTAAAGAAAGATTTAGAAAGAAACAATGTAAGAGAAGATGATGAACTAGAGAGAGAAATTTTCACCAAAAAAAAAAAAAGTATTGGAAATGGAATGACTCCAAGGAAGGCAATATAAGAAAACAGGCTCAATATGGTCGGAAGAGAAAAAGAAGAGACACAGCGAAAAGATGAAGGAGCACTGGAGGAAGAAGAAAGAACAACAAAGGACTAAACATTGAAATTGGTTCGTGGTCCTCAGAAGACCCTAACAGAGAAAGAAAGAAGAACCAAAAATATACAGAATAAAAAATATACAACTAAAAAATCCATTGCTCTCAGTTTGAATCAGCTGGCCATAGAGATTCCCAGCATACCACCATTAGTCGAGGTGGAAGTAATACCGCCTCTTTTTCAGCTTGATCCACTAACTCGTTTCCTGCATATCAGACATGGCTCGAGTGCACTTGATTATAAAAACTAACAATTTGTCCCGTCATGTGTCTTCATCTTCAGGAGTGGATTTTAGTACAATAACTACATTAATTATACCAATATTCAAGAAAGGAGACAAGTAGGTGTGTGGAAACTACCGAGGATTATCTCTCATGCTGCAAAGAGTACTAGAGGAACAAATCCGAAAAAAAAAAAAAAAAAGTTGATAACCAAATTCAAGAGGAACAGTTTGAGTTCAAAAGGGGAAGATGAACAGTGGAAACTATTTTTGTTGCAAAACAAACTATGGATAAAAACTGGGAATATGGAAAAGATATGATTCTTTATTGACTTAGAAAGGCATACTGTATTATAGTGTCCCTAGAGAGACATTTTGGGAAAGCCTAGAAAGAAATGGTATTGGAGAAGAAATAATACTAATGGTACAAGCGATGTACAGTAATTGTTGCAGCTGTGTCAAGACCCAAGTAGGAAAAAAAGGGTGATTTGAAATGGAACATGGATTGAAACAAGGGTGTGTACTCTCACCATTGCTGTTTATACTGGTGATGGACGATATACTAAAGGCGTACACAGGTACAAGAATGAACATAATCCTATTTGCTGATGATGTTCTGATTTGGGGAGAGAATGAGAATGTGGTCCAAGAACAGCTGGAAGCACTGACGAAAATATCGATAAATGGTAATTGACAATCAGAGTAGAGAAAAGTAACACAATGGTAATGACTAGAGTAAAGAAGGAAGGAAAAGGGTTTGTTAAAATTAGAGATGTGGATCTGGAAGTAGTAGAGCACTTCAAATATTTAGGTCATGTACTTAGAAGCTAAAAATACCAGTTGCTTCGACTAATATTGCAAGGCAAAATAGATGGCCGACGAGGACGTGACAGAAGACAAATGTCCTGGCTTCAGAACATCAAGGAGTGGTCAGGGATTCGATCTGCAGGAGAATTGTTCTGGCTTGCCGAAGATAGAAATGCCTTTACCAAGGTGATCGCCAATGTTTGGGGGACCGAACATGGCACTTGAAGAAGTAGACTTGACCCTAGAAGAGCATCTGCACGACAAGGGTTAAAATCTGCCCAAAGAAACGCGTCGCTTTCTTGGGCGAATGTGTCAACTGTTTTCGCCCTCATGCCGTGAAACAATGTACATCTGGTAACTGTAAGACACTCCTGCATGCTACATCATGAGGTGGTGTTAGTAACAGCTAAAGTGAATGCAACACCTACATGACGAAGCGACCAGCTCAGGGTTCTAATCGTGAGCGAGGGAGTTACTATGCAATCAATTTCTGCACACTGCCACAGCTGTCATTCATGTCAGAGACAGCAATGGCCATGTCCACTATTAGACAGTTTTGTGACCAAAGCAACAACACCAAACAGACACTATAACTAGTGTCGCTAGAACTATAATTATCTTGTTTTGTAAAGTAAAATATTGCTGTAGTAAGTTTCCCACAGCAGAATGTACCTCTTGATCCTCAGCAAGCGCTCCTGCTCGTCAGGACACTCCAGCGCCTCCATCCAGAGCGGGTAGAGATGCGAGCATAGCAGTGGGTCCGGCAACGAACGCACAAACTCCTTGAGAAGCGTGGCCGTCACCATCACAGGCACGTGCTCCAGCTGGACCTCCTCGCCCGCGTCCATCTTGTCGCGCAGCTCACGGACCAGGCGCGCGTTGGCAGACTTGCGGAAGATGCCCTGGGTGAACGGGCCTTTGGTGAACACTTGCTGCAGCATGGCCTGGACAATCCATATTATATTGTGTAAAAAAAAAATTGTTTCTTTCTCTTTATTTATTTACATATATGTGTGTGTTAAGCAAAAGCGTGAAGTCTCAAAATCCTCAGCACCTACTACATGATCCAAGAGACAAATAGCAGGCATGGATATCTAAAGCCCACAACACTGAATGCAATTTGATAATTATAGCTTTTGAACATTTTTGTAAAATATTATGATCTGAAAAACACTGACCAATATAGGAAATGTAGTTGTGAAACAGAACACATTTTAGTTTCATACATAATGGAGCCTCTGAGGGCGCTCTTTTCAAACCAATTGGTTGAATATTGAGGGTGCTTTGTGGCGAGAAGAATCAACCACTAACCATGACAGGCCGAGGCATGGTCTCGCCGTTGGCCACTCGGGACAGAGGAAGACCGAACAGCGTTCCTGTGGGCGCATCCAAACAGTCCTCGCCTTTGCTTACACTGCGTCGGAACACCTGGCGGATACGGATCGGGGTCTTCCGACCCTTCTTGGTGCCCTTCTTAGTCTCCGAGCTAGGCGTGCCCTCGCTCGCCTTCCGCTTGCTCCTGTAAACACAAATACACTTCACACTATTTCTTCAATCACACCCATTATCCAGTGCATTAGCCCCACACAAATATCGCTATACATATTATGTTGTTATACTTGGGCAAGCGAAAACAGAGGTTTGAGAGGGAATGAAGAAGCACATTGACTACTGGAGGTATCATTTAGATCTCTAGAAACAATTACTTAATTTACTGAGGACACCTGCAAACTGCTAATAATGAGGATTGCTACCCCAATCATTTCAAATATTGCATCGTTATCCATAGCTTGTACCTCATGAAGTAGGATGTGCTGCTATCCTCAATTTACATTCACTCTTTTAACATTATTCTCTGCCATAACTATAGTTATATTTTCCATAGAAGCAATCTGACGTTTCGGCGTTACTGTACAATAACAGTTGACGCGCAGATCTTGTTGCCTTGGAATTATGTTCAGTGCTACCAATTCGAATGACGCTAACAGGACTCATACTTTTCGCCGACCAAACGCTTGTTTGCCTGGATACTACCTTTTTATCAGATGAATACTTCCTCGTGTAGGATTTATAATTAATAGTGTCCATTATGTATTTATCTAGCGACTAGTGGAGGTCCAAGCTCTACCAAGAAATGTAATTCTGGTCAGAGGACTGGGGCGGGGTAAACTCAGCCTCGTGAGGAAAAACTCAGAAGAGGCGGTTTAGTTTCCCACCTCGGCCATCCTAGAAGTGGTTTTCCGTGGTTTCCCATTTCTCTCCAGGCAAATGGTTCCTAACTTACGGCAACGGCCATGTCCATCCCAATCCTCGCCTCAATTACAGGCTATCATCAAGATTCCACACAGGACTGAAATGACCTGATATCCAAGAAGTATATATATATGTAATAGAATTTTAATATTATCAGTTAGTATTAATGTTATTTAGTGTTAGTGTCAATTTAAGGGAGCACTGCTCAGTATCATTAATAACATCAAACCAGAGAATCCGAGGTACTGCATTTATGACCCGGCCAAGAAACATAGACATGAAATTATCTAGCTTTCACCTTACCACTGTCTTTCAATACCATTGAAATCATCTGGGCTCAAGTTAAACAGAACGTTGTGGCGAACAATAACGCATTCGATTTAACAGTGCTTGAGAAACTTATTGTTGAAAGGGTTGGGTTATAGTGGAAAACTGGGCAAATATGGGGTCTTGTATGGAAAAGATGCTCAGCGAAGCGTGAGATTGCGAAGGTGGTGTTGACACTGCTGTAGACGTAAGTATTACCTTAGCGATTCATCCTCCAGTGCGAGTTCCAGTGATGGAGATATGGATGTAATAGAGCCTCCTCTAGGTGATAGACGTGAGATGGGCAAGTTAATAGCATCCACGTTGAGTGTATGCAGTATTTAGTAATACAGTTGTGTGGTTCAAGTGCTTTGAAACTTCATATTCAACAGGAAATGTAAATAGCCTACGAATCGAGGAATCAGTCACGTATTGACGTTTTGCCTGTAATATTTTTGCTTTAAAATGTCTTTATACCATTCCTACTTTGTGCCAATTTTGACATATGGTTCAGAAACATGGGTGATGAAGGAAAGGGACAAGAATAAAATACGAGCAGTGGAGATGAAGTTCCAGAGGAGTAGGGTAGGAGTGACAAGAATGGACAGAGTAAGGAATGAGTCAGGGAGATGGTAAGAGAGGAAACATTGCAAAATAGAATAGAGCGATCTAGGCTACAATGGTATGGACATGTGAGGAGGATGGAAGAGGAGAGGATACCGAAGAAGATGTTTGGAATGGAAATGTCGGGAAGGAGGCCAAGGGGAAGACCAAGGGACAGATGGACAAAAGGAGTTAAGAAGAGTGTGGAGGAAAGAGGAGTGTGCTGGGACACAGTAAATGACGAGAGATGGTGGATGGACAGGAAACGATGGAGAGGCTTATGTTCCAAGCAGACCCGACCAGCGGTTGGAAACTGCTCAAGATGATGATGATGATACCATTCCTGTCCAGTAAAACGTTTTAGGCCTCTTCTCAATCCGACAGGCTTTATTTTATTTTAGAATGTGTACCGAAAACGTTAAGCACTACATTCTTCGATCTTGTAGAAACCATTTGAGTAACACTTTAATAATAACGTTATTAATACTAAGATCATGTAGAAATGGGCGGAAGTGTAGACGTAAGCACACGGTAGGCGTAGCCAGCAGCATTCATCAAAATGCTGCCTTCAGTTCAACACTTCTCCACCGAACTGTCAGAGCGCTTCTCTGGAAAAAGCAACTTTAAGAATCTATGGGCTGTGGAATTTCTCTTTTTTTTTACAGGTATGTAGAGTTCCTACCAACTTTACCCCTTGTTTCTACAACTAAAGACTGACAATGCACTTACCTGAGAATAAACTGGCACTTGGCGAGAGGGTCAGGCCCATGCACGTTATTACAGTGGTCTAGATCGAAGCCCTCCTCCGTACTCAGCCCGTCCCGCAAACAGCTCAGTTTGATGGCGAAGGGTCGCTCGTGCCCGATCAGGGGGTACGGCGACTCCTCACGTGCAGTCTTGGCCCACAGTTGGAAGTCATCCGGATCTAGACCTCGCATCTCCAAATGCTGCAGAGCCAACCTGATGCATGACCTGGCAGTCTCGTCGGGGCCGATGCTGAACGTCTTGCACTGCAAACACATGACCTTCCAGTTATACTAGCACTTTCACATCACTTCCCTTCATCCTTAGATCCTGGACCACGTCCAAAATCAACTCAAGGTGCAAATTACATTTCTATCTTCTTCAGATACAAATAACTCAATATTGAGTCAACGAAAAAACCCCAAGAATGTTGGTGTTTCACCCGATGCTAGTGATTTTTGTAATGTTCCAAAAGTGCAAGTCATTTAGAGAATCCGTAATGATTCAACTTAAATGTCAAGGAATAGGAAACATCTTAGAGGCAAAGGGCCCTGGAAAAGCCCGATGTTGGGCACTTCATTGTCTTTAAGAGCCAATAAGCTAGATGTTAGGACCCTATCATGATGTCCTTTATTAGTTCATTCCCAATTTTGGTACCCTTCTGTCAGAGCACTTTGGCTGATAGCAACTAGTCTCGGCTGCCGAGCGGTATCTTACACCCGGTGTCATTTGTTCCCATATCGACTTACAGATTCTGAACCTGCATTACATCATTTGAGAGGGTGGAGCTTAACAGATAACAGGTACTCCGGCCCCAACCTATTATCCCCTTCTCCTCCCTCTTCCTCCTCGCCTTTTCCCATTATGTGGGGTCGGCTTTCTTAATCCTGAGGCGCCAGTAGTTTCGTTGTAAAGCATCATCAGCAGATAGGCCCAATACTCAACCTAATGTATTCTGCAATAGTTGGTAGCCTTAAAAACAGTATAACATATAATATGAAATGAAAATCCACAGCCTGCTTCCAGTCTTCGACCGGGTCAGGAATGGAATGAATGAAGCCCCCATCTAGCGGCGAGGATATGAACTGTGCCGGCTGCCGAGGCCTGACGCACTCCTCTGGGGCAATGATTAAATGAATGACAGATGAAATGAAATGATAGTGGAGAGTGTTGCTGGAATGAAATTTTGACAGGGAAAACCGGAGTACCCTGAGAAAAACTTGTCTGCCTCCGTTTGGCCAGCACAGATCTCACATGGAGTGACCGGGATTTGAACCACGGACCCAGCGGTGAGAGGCCGGCGTGCTGCCGCCTAAGCCACGGAGGCTTCACATATAATATGGTACTCCTAAAATCTGTTGAGTACTCACATATTCGATGCTGGTGGCCATGTCATAGAAGAGTACTTGGATGTTGGTGGAACGGGGTTCCTTGCCCCTCTCTGTCGCCACCACCTCGTTGAGCTTGTTCCACCAGAGGTCGCGTGCAGCCTGCGTGCTGTAACATATAGAACATGATCTTTAAATATTGTGTAATGATCAATGGTACACAGGAGCTTCACGTACTTGAGTCGCGATAAACAATCACGTCCTTCAAACAACAATGAAATGCATATGGTCCCCAGTTCATGTAAAGTACATACCCCATTGTTGAAATTGTTGATATGTTCGTATTATTTATTTATATTTGAAAATATAATATTTAGTACATTGTTGACTTCTGGCGACTATTTCAGCAGTGTTGAGAATTATTTTGTCATGGCTTTTGTCCAGGTAACATTCATTAGTTATACTCTCCAAAGTTTTTAATCAAGGACAGGTCACCTTAAAAACGAAGCAGGGCAAACATGTACAAGGAGATTGCCCGAAAGGTTGATAATGGTGCTTCAGCGTCCAGAGTTATAAAGGTAAGCCATAAGACAGATATACAAATCTACCAAATCGTGCAGGTCAGCTCCAAGAACTGGTAGAATACCCGTAAGTAAGTTCAATGAACGTGAGAGAGATTTTTCAGATTATCGTTGAGAGATCGCAAGATATACCAGTATTATAAATAGATTGGTTTCTCAGTTTAGGGGCTGCGACAACGCGGTCAAGTAGTCCCCGTGTACTTAGGGTGTGTGTAGAATCTGTCTGATAACCGGTGTTAATTTTGATGGCTGTATTAGTGTGTGTTATCCGTGATTCAGGTAAGGACTGCAGACTATCAATTTCAAGTAGTTCCTACTTTTGCTACCAAATCAACGACACCTAGCTGTGAACGTGGCTACTGATGCCACCGCAACCGGCACCTGGCGCGGAACGTAATAGAGCGTTAATCAAATCTATCCTAAAAATTTAGCTTCACACAATTGTAGTTAGTGGAAGTTTCTTTTACATGTCATAAATTTATGGCACGGTCCCGCCGGCTTCACTTCCCCTCCGAAGAAAGGCATACTGAGGGATTTTTAAAGACTTCGGCCGGGTCTGAACCCGCGATCTTGGGCATTGAAGCTCGGCATACTACAAACTACACCACCGAAGCCGACTACATAATGAGTGTCAGAAAGTTGTACAGCATACTGGTATTGACGTTTCTGCAAGAACTGTTGGAAGAAAATAATTCGAAAGTAGCTAAAGGAAAGGTCACAAAGGCAACGTGAATATTGTGTGAGCCAGTAGCGACTCGTTATTAAATTCTCAGGGTAGGCTATAATTATGTTTGTTACAGACTTAAACAACATGTGCACAAAGGAAAAAATACTACAGTACATTAATACTTACACGGGTATACAAAAAACAAAATATTTTACGTGCTGGTGAATGATTGTTGACGACAGGTGACATCGGTGAGTTCGTTAGCAGTCGTAAGGCATCTGACAAGGCAGGCAGCGACTCGAACATGCCAGCGCATGCGTTAAGTACCTTCGTATGCTCATTCAAGGGCCAAGTACTCTGTACTGGTTGACTAGACAAGCTCTCAAATTGCCTGCCCTACGAACAGATATTGTTGCGGGGAAAAAACTGTCGGGTTCAGTAGATTGGCGCTCAATTTAAAAAGGGAGAGCGCCCACTCAGATTTTATTGAGTGCGGACAATTTGAAACATTATGAAGACAAAATATTATTTTAAATAGACCCTACTATGAATATGTTCCATAAACAGATAAGGAAAAAATGTTGAAGTATGAGGGGCATTTCTTTTGTATTCAAAATGTCCAGGTAGGCTGCTCTGAGGAGCCGCGCTTAGTGTTAACCGGTGTGAAAGTCATGACTAAAAAAAGACTGCGAGTGAATGATTTGGAGCAATGAGACAAGGAGGATGATTGTTGTAGCGGAACAGCGAGGATAGGAACATAAAGTGACTTGGTAATAACCCCGGCTTAATCCGATTGAAAGTTTATGGTCAAAGTTGACAATTTTAGTGTCAATAAGAAATCCATGCAACAAAATTCGGCTGATCGAAGTCATTATCAACAATTGTTTCGAAGATCTAGTTTTGTGCTTAAAAGTAAAGTTATCCGACAAAGTTCTGGCAAACCTTCCTACGAACTGAATGCAAAGCTCATTAGGTAAGAAGTTGCCGAACATTACATGTATTTTCACAAACAAGCTGCAAAATACTTTTATGTTTTAGTACAGTTACAAGAGGGTGACGTTTCCACCAGTGTAGACATTTCTGGGCAATCTATTTGAAAGTTGGCAACATTACAGGTGGCCTCTTTGCCATCTCTTGATGAATGCAGTACATTTGCATTTGTTGAATGCAGTACATTTGCATTTGTCTGTAGGCACAGGCTAGAGTTAAATGTGGCTTTTCATTGATGTCGCAGTCTCACTCATGGCTGTGATTACAGGTACGGCATGGGTGGTGCTTAGTATTACCCCAATGACATTCAGTCAGTGCCTGTGGATGCTGTGAAAGGTTCTACTCATAGGGTTAGTACTGCTGTTCTGACTCAGTGAGGAAAGCAATTACAAACTACCTCACTCCTCTTCTTGCCTAGTATGCCTCAATATAGCGCTGCCTTGGGTTTTTGTGGGTATTTACCCACATAACCTAACGGCGGTGCTTTTTGAGGATCCAACCAGCCTTCGGGCTGACTACCTAACAGACAGACAACATTACAGAGAGATGAGTAATGTCAAAAGTAACCCAGCATAACCATTGTCGAGGAGAGGTTGAAGGAATCTATAATTTATGCATAAAAAGCAGTGTTGTGCTTTTTCTAATCTTTCGGTATGCATTTTATAAAAGAATATTCTGCACCGTGCAGGACGAAAAGAAGCCAATAGTGGACAAAACAGAAGCGCGGCAAGAGATACTGAGACACGTGCACAGCGACAGGAAATGGAAAAGTTGTGTCTACAAGTTCAGTAAAATGATACTAACTGATGACAAAACACATTCCACTCTGCAACCTCGACTATTCCGCAACGTTCATCTGCGTTAAATAGCGCGTTTATTTAGCCAAAGCGCCCGGAAATGGAGACCAGGAACTCCGGAAAGGATCGAAAAATAGAAAAGCCTCGGGTCTTAGGTGTAGTTAAAAATATTTCTCGAACTCCACATGGTTAGACACAGCTATCAGTATGACGGTCACACTGACGGCCTCATTACTTCAAAAACCAGCTGCAATTATATGATTATTCTTGTTTTAAAGGATCGGAACAGCGACTGTTAAACCTGTCAAGCTAGCATGCATTACACTGTAAGACCACGACCTTCCAACACACACCACAATAACACAGGTTATCTGGTTACACGGGGGACGATGACCCCCGTACAAAGTGTTTGAGCGTGCTTGAGAACTGAATGTAATTACTGTCAAAAAAGCGAGCATAACTACACGGCTATCCGCGACTTCGATGGCGTAGTTTCTAGCATGCTGAACTGCTGTATCCAAGATAGCGGGTTCAAACCCGGCCGAAGTCGTCGGATTTTTTAAGAGCCTTAAAATCCTTCAGTACGCCTTCCTTCGGAGGGGTAGTAAAGCCGGCGGTCCCATTTCATAGATGTATGGCATTTAAAAGATCCTTCCGCTAACTAAACTTGTGTGAAGCTAAATTTCTAGGTTAGATTTCCATCAAAGTTCCAACGCTCACCACTAGGTGTCAGTGACATCTGATAGCGGAAGTTGGAACTACTTGAAATTGAACGGCACTTGTAGCTCACCCC
Source organism: Meconema thalassinum (assembly GCA_946902985.2). NCBI lineage: Eukaryota > Metazoa > Arthropoda > Insecta > Orthoptera > Tettigoniidae > Meconema > Meconema thalassinum. The sequence continues at coordinate 945,002,142 of OX336388.2, read as the reverse complement.
ATGGGTGTCCGCCTGAAGCAGCTACAGCCTCTGGCGAGCCGAACATGTCCTCGGACACTCCCGGCACTAAAAGCCATACGCTAAATAAATAAATAAATAAATAAATAAATAAATAAATAAATAATATATACTGCTGTTTCAAGTTCCAACCTAGTTATTGGCCTTCCTCGTTTTCTCCGCCCAATACTTCCATATCGTCATCATCCTCTTCCTCTGAACTTGCATCACCATTATAGAGGCTGTCAAAGTATTTAGCAATCACAGTCTGAATATTCCTTTCACCGTGCACCACAGATCCATCTTCTTCCTCTAAGGTTTAAATTCTGTTTTGATCTACTCCTTTTAACTCTATTACTCTATAAAGCAATTCCCTATTTCCTCGATTGTCTTTCTCAGTAAAATCTCCCCAACATTTCTCTTGTGCCTCCTTGATACTTCTCTTCTCTTTAACTTTTAGTCTTATATTCTACATGCAGTCTTTCTATTCTATTCTATCCTCGTCGAGTGTAAATACCGGTGTACGTATTTCACGGCCGTCTGTACTCGTCTCAATTCCAATACAGCCCACAGCAGATACACAAGACCCCTCAATGAATCAACTAAAAACCTGTCGAACCTCCATGACTGCGCCACTGAAAGTTCTGTATTTTCAATGTCTGCAACCCTTGTATTTATAGCCTATTTTCATTCATGAAACAAATAGGCTTCTGGGATCACCTTTTGTCCGTGTGTGTATGCGTGTATGAAATTGAATGGCACTTGTAGCTCACCCCATGGGTTTCCGCTTGAAACAGCTACAGCCTCGAATCTAAACGGCTGGAGCGATTTCAATGAAACTCTGTAAGGTCACTATATTGTCCGACCCTGACCGTGCCCTTCAAATTTCTTTACGTCTCACCAATCCTACATGGCGACCATCCGAAATATTTAGACGGTTCTCAACATCTAGGCCTACTAATCTAAAACAGCAATCAAAATGAAATTTTGCTATGAACGATAATTCACTTATGGGACTTCCAATAACCCGGTGAGCACAATTCCAACATGGTGGCGACGAGAAATTTAAATAGACGTTTCTCGCGATTTAACCATCCGAGCGCCATGAAACGTGGTACGGTAAATGCTTATACAAATTTTAATCCACTGACATAATTATTTCATTTCTTTTTATAACCACAAGATGGCGTCTGTGCGAAATTTTAAAATCTCGTTTTTAATTCTTGTGCCCTAATCACGCAATTGAAGTATGGATAGCCTAATACACCTACGCAAAAATTTCCATGTAATAGTACATCACTCTATGGCCTACATTTATAAAAATCCAACATGGCGACCATCCGAAATTGAAAGTTGATAGAGGCAATTAACATAAGTAGAATATATGAAAATAGGCTACAGGCTGGTCCAGCCGAGTTGCTCGCCTGTGAGCAGTGGAGTACTCGCCGCCTTGCGCGAGTAAACCTGCAACATGCAATACAGCTCAGCTGTGGGGGCTGCCGTCACTGCGCGGTGGATACAGCAGGACTGGCATGAAAAGCATGGACCTTCGCCCAGTGACGTATTGACTATCACGCCCAGTCCCTCTCCAACCGTGCTCCGAGCATCACTGCTGAGTACTCGCGTGTACGCTTACTCAAACTCGTGGATTTGGAACAGCCTGGGCTATTTAGTTCTTCAGGGAACTACTTGTTCAATCTAAGGATGCGTTTGGAAGCAATGATCTCGTCTGGTCAGCTGAGCGTTGGAGTGATTCTGGTCATCAGACAGACATGTATAGGCCTAAGTGAATAAATAAGTGAATAAATAAATAAATAAATAAATGCCGGTAGCTAAATAAAGAGAGAAAGAAAGGTAAACTAACCACGTAACCTTTGCTAATTAAATATAACGCGCTGAGTATTTATGAACATGCCGTCCTCATTATGTCATAACGCACTGAATAGCGCAATTGGTTAAGCGGACTTCAAAGCCTACGGGTTCGATCTCATCTTAGTCCACAGGCATTTAAGTGTACTTAAAATGCAACAGCCTCGAGTCAATAGATTCACCAGCACGTGAATCCAGGACACGAAATCCTTAAGCCCACCACCTGAAAGGTCATCATAATAAGTTGTTTCGTTGTTAATTCATTTTAGGGGTTTGGAACATCTTGGTCATCAGCCCCGTGTAGTTGTCTGAAAATCCGCATCCATGCGACGACTGCAGCAGTCGCATTAGGGGCAAGGATTTGAAATAAGGAATTATCCCGGCATTTTATTGGAGGTAGTGTGGGAAAGACCGGGGGGAAAACCACACTCAGGATAGCCGCTGTCAGCGCCAGGATTCGAACCTACGATATCCAGACTTACTGCAGTTTCTCTCGCGATAAGTACTGCTTTGTCAGTAGATTTACTGGCACGTTAAAGATCCTCTTCGGGTCAACATTCCGGCACCCCAGTTTCTCCCAAAGCCATAGTAGTTAAATGGGACGTAAAACCAATAACATTATTATTATTATTTAAGTATTGTTTCCCTAACCTGGAAAGTCAGGAGACGCCACTGATTCTCTGCGGAAAGTGGAGGGTCCGCGTCTTTTGGTCTCATCGAGTACAGTACTCTGTTCCCTCATAGGTGGTCTAACATAGATGTTCAGAGATAATAATACCGGGTGAGTTAGCCGTGGTCGTTACGGCATGACTAATGGCAGTCGCTCACATCCGGGAGGCGAGGAGGTTCGAATCCCCCCGCCGGCAACCTTGAAGATGGTCTTCTGTGGTTTCCCATCTTCCTTCCAGGCAAATGCCGGAGTTGGTCCCTAACTATAGGCCACAGCCGCTACCTTCCAACTCCTCGCCCTTTCCTTCCAACTTCCCTCCCCAACGGTACTTGTAGCTCACCCATTGGGTGTCCGTCTCGAAGCAGCTACAAAACTGGCGAGCCGAACATGTCCTCGGACACTCCCGGCATAAAAGCCATACGCTAAAAAAAAAAATAAAAAAAAAAATAATAATAATAATATCGTATGGCCTCGGCAGCCGGGTGCAAGCTTTGTTATTTGACATCCAAAGGGTAGCTTGCATGTCGAATTTCGTTGTTACTTGAAGCACTATGAAAGTCAAATAGGTTAGATATCTAAGCTCATTGAACACTATAGCGCTTTCTAGTAGAGAAATGAGGAACTTTGTGTTGGCGGAAACTCCCGAGATTAATTTTGCCATTATGAACACGGCCTACTGAATTCAAATGGGTTCTTTGACATGCCAACATCGTATGACATGGTGTCATAATTTTTGCCGCCTTTCAAAAAAAACTTGCCACGGCCAGGAGCGAACCTGCAAGTTTGAGGGGTTAGTAAACCGACACGTTGACCACTCACCCACCGTGGCAAGCTTATGTTCACAGATAATAAATAGGTTATTGGCATTATCCCATTTAGTGAGATGATTACGGATTTCTTTCAAATAATCCCTGAGGGTTTAGAAGCATAACATTTCGTCAACTGAAGGGTAACTATAAAAATGCAATACGCACAATGCTAGAAATGTCAAAAGAAAAACAAAGCTGATCGGTGTTTTACATTTATAGGTCTTCATCTCGTGCGTAAAAAAAAAAATGTTATAAAATAGGAGTCTTACCTCCCGCCAGATATCTTGGTGTTGAATTCGCCTAGCGCAGACGACGCTCGGGCCACATCACTAACATGCTCCATTTCCCGTAAATTTAATCACTGACCGTGGAGGGGGTAGCTTGTTTATACCACTGCATCTCTAAAACTAGGGTTGAGCAGCCCGACGCGCTTCACGATCATCGGCGCAAGTAGGCCTAGATAATGTCAAGGTAAATATTTTCATTTTTTTTTGTGTGTGTGTGTGGGGGGGGAATGCAGAAACTTATAGTTGACAGAGAAGGGCAGATTAATTGTTATTCTTATAGCATTGAGCAATATAGACCAATGACTGTAAACCAAATAATATATTCAATTTTCCTTAAAATGAAATAAAATCTTCAGTTCGGTCAGCAGGCAAATAAAGCTCCCCAAATCCTCATAGAAGGGTGATCAGAAGTGGCTCTTGTCCGCCTCCCTCAGGAACCCGCATGTACACGTGTGACAGCGGAAATCGTAAACTTCTCCAAGTGGCCATTTAGAAAATAAAAGGGAGGGTCTAACACAGACTCAGTTCGATTATTTTCAAGGCAAAAATGTACGATCGGTTCGTATTCATTCGGAAGCAGAAACAAACTCAATAAAAACTGGTAAGAGTATTTTAGCGTACTTGCAGTTGAAGAGAAGTCGCTTGCTGCTCTCCAAAAGGTCCTTCCTCACGGTCTGGCGAATCTTATTGGCTCGCTTGATGACGGGAGTGACCGGACGGGAGTCGAACTGACACTGCTTCCAGTACTCCAGGAGAACCGCCCCTTCATCCAGCGGAGATGTTACAGATTTAACTCGCGCACGCTTCAGACGCCAACATCCGGTCCTAACACAGTTGTCGTCGTACAGTATTTCCGGCACACAGCGTAATATTGTCATTGTAGCGAAGTGATCACCATAGTACGAGCACTGAACACACGTGTCGACACTGCGAGCGACAGCTAGCAACTGACTCGCGCAATGCGACCGCTTGCTTGCCGCTACGCTCAACGCATTGCCCCACCTCACCCCACTCAGCTGGCGCGACGCGATGGGCGACACTACCCTCGCCTCAGCCTCGTCAAGACAGGTAGTTGGCTCCAGGAATACTATCCCCACTCATTATTATCTGATAATCCACTTCCAAAAGTCACGTATACCAAGAACCATTTCAGACATCAGTTTTCACTTAATAGTTTCCTGACATCAATTTTACAGAATTGAAATACTGTATTTAGCATTTCTCAAATTGTGCTAGGGTCTCGGAATGATTTCGAATAGCCTCTTTCCAAAGAGGTCTGGGGTTCGATTTCCGACTCCGTCAGGAATTTTAAAACTTATCTTAGGACTGCAACGGGGTGAACTCAACCCCATGAGGACAACCGAGTAGGCAGCGGCCCAGGTCAAGAAGACCAAGACTAACGGCCAAGAGGTCACGTCGCGCTGACCACGCGTCTTCAGGCTAAATACCGGTCGCTTGGTACGCCAATGCCCTCAATGGGCTGTAGAGCCAAATGGCTCGACAGCCGTCGCTTGGTACGCCAAGGTCCTCAATGGGCTGTAGAGCCAAATTAATGGCTAGATAGCGGTCACTTGGTACGCCAAGGTCCTCAATGGGCTGTAGAGCCAAATGGCTAGACAGCGGTCGCTTGGTACGTCAAGGCCCTCAATAGGCTGTAGAGCCAAATGGCTCGACAGCCGTCGCTTGGTACACCAAGGTCCTCAATAGGCTGTAGAGCCAAATGGCTAGACAGCGGTTGCATGGTACGCCAAGGTCCTCAAGGGCTGTAGTGACGACGACTCTTGTATCCTTCGATTTGAACGCAAACGTGCAGTGTCTTATGAGTTATGCTGCTCAGGTTGCTTGGTTGGCACTAGAGCCCGTGAAGGGCCTAGGCCTACCAAGCGACCGCTGCCCAGCCATTTGGCTTGCAGATATTGGGGTGTCGCGTGATCGGGTCCCCTCGGCCGTTAATCTTTATTTTCGTGATCGGGGCGCTGCAATTGTCCTCACGAGCCTGAGTGCACCCCGTTCCAGCCCTCACGTCAGTTTCTAAAATCCCTGACGGGACCGGGCATCGAACCCGGGGCCTCCGGGTGAGAGGCAAGCGCGCTACCCCAACACCATGGGGCCGGCTCTGGTTTCTGAATGGGACTCACGAATATGTCGATTCGTGTCGTGAAAGTTGTTGAAGTGTCGGATTGTTGGTAACCTCTCGTGTTTAATGTACCTTAGTGTGTGAAGTCCACATTGCTAGTTAATCAATCACTTCCACCTGGTTGTAGGACAAGCGAGCGCCCCCAGAGGAGAAAGAGACCGAATCCATTTTCCTTTGTATAGGCTACAGCAGGGCTAGATTTGTGACGGTACGCACCGGTACGCCGTACCGAAACCTCTGATCGGGGGAAAAGTAGAATATATAACATAATTTTTAGAACTGTGGAACGTTAGTTGTAAGTCAAGGTCAACTTGGTCTTTGGCTGAACTACTGTACTTTAAAGTACGTGCAATCTTGGCTGCTTCGGGGATGGCACTCCGCTCTGGATACTAACAGCAAGGTGAGTGAGGGAGGTGTCACATACAACGAAAACTTTTCTTAACTTTGAACAATTTTATAAACTGTGAGGTAAAACATTTTTCAGTACAGTACCTTTTATAGTAAATAATTATTTCAGAAAACTGTAAAGACAAAATTATAAAACAAGAAATAAAGGATTGTTGGTGAACATATGTGTATTTTCAAACCAAATGTATATATTTTTTTAAATTACTTAAAAAATGGAAATAATGTACATTGTTTGAATGGTAGCCTAGTTGGCCTACATTAAAATTTCATACAGGCCAACGGCTATGGTATGAAAAATGTTGCTATTTTGTCCCCTGATTAATTTTAAAGGTGTTCAGAAAAGCGTAAAAATATCGTTTATAGAACTCTATATTTCAATATTCCATAAAGCCCCCCCCCCCCCTTTCCTCCTCGCCCCCTCCCACCGCCACCCGGTAGCCCACAGTACCGGAACCTTTTTTTTTTTTTTTTTTTTTTTTACAAATCAGGCACTGGGCTACAGTATAGTCTTTGTGGATACTGCACAGAACAGTCCCCCACTAAAAAGAACACAATTCATATTGAATAAGAAATTTACATAATAATCAGGAAGTTTATTTTGCATCAGCCAAGTTAATAACAATTATTGTTGATGGTATCAGGAGCGCACGCGTGAAATCACAATTCTACAACACAAATTGATAGCGTGAACTTCAATCTCTTTACCATTTACATTATATAAGATATAGCCTATTTTACTTAAAGGCCTAGCGTAGATAATAGTCTGTCAATAATCAAGCGCATGCGGCCCCGGTGGCCAAGAGCGCTAACGCGCTACCTCGTGCCTCGCTGGCATCGGGAGAGCGTGGGTTCGAATCCCACCTCGGCCGTCCTGAAAATGGTTTTCGTGGTTTCCCATTTGCACCATCAGGCAAATGCCGGGACGGTTCCTTTCAATATCCCTTCCCTGACCCGTCCTGAAAAGAAAAGTACATGGCCATTGGCAGCATTAATAAAATTATTAATAATCCAACGCATCCATTTCGAAGAAAATACAAAACCAGTGAAAGCCCAATCCCGAGCTCGGGAAGCAAAGGGTCTTTGAATATAATCACGACCATTCATTGCGGATATAAATGTCCCGGGTCGTGATGATTGAAAACTACGTGACGATAAAGAAAATCCCACAGCGGCAGACCAGAGCACTAAGCTATGGCTGCGTTCAGTTCCGAGGAATGAGGCCAGGAAAATCACAGACCTCATTTGTAGACGAAAACAAGGAATCTGTGCCGTGTGACTAATAGGTAAATATATTTTGAAGAGAGCAGGGCTGACTGATATCTTCAACAGCTCTCGCTCGGGGTTTCACAAACTAGCCTACATGCTACCTCCCATTATAACAGCGACGTGGTCCCAAGATCGTGGGTTCGATTCCCAAGAGGGAAGTCGGATTCTTGAAGGGCGGTAAAAACCACGACATTCCGAGTCGTACGATGTTCACCGAACCGTACTACCATGTGAAGTGGAGAGTACATTTTCTTAGTACAAAATGATTTTAAGAGACAGGAGGGAAGGTTTTCTGTCACCAAATGTAAACAAAAATATTTGGTTGTTGCCTATAAATAAGAAATCATAATTACTATTTTCAGTAGTATTAATGAAAGATTAAAAATCAATACACTTATTTGTAAATCTAATGAAATTGTGTATTTCATTATTATATTAAAATATTTTTGTGTAGGCTATATTTTTTTCATTTTTGGAGCATAAATGCATGGAAATATTCATGATTATTAATGCATAGAAATCCTCCCCCTAGTGATAAAAGGGGGGCGTGGTGGCGCAGTGGTCAAAATAGGTTTCGCCTGCGTGTTGGACATCCCTTGTAAGCAACTTTCTGAGCAACAGATTAATACCGGAACTAATATTTTACGTAAGCATGCTGACTGGCTATTTGAAGAAGGGAAGGGAGTTGGATATTCCTTTCACCATCTCGACAGCCAGTTGCCCGGGGATAGTTTTGTCAGGAGTTCTTCAGTTAATGTGTTACTTTATTCTTAGTCTGTATAACCTTAACTCAAAATGCCTAAAGAGAAGAGCAGCAGAAAGTATTTATTAAAACAGTGGGTGTCAGGTAATATAGTGATTATCAACTGATGGCTAGGCACCGGACATTTATGCACTGAAAACGATTTTTTATATATTTCTTTATCGTATGGCTTTTAGTGCCGGGACTGTCCGAGGACATATTCGGCTCGCCTGGGTCTGTAGCCGCTTCCAGCGGACACCCTTAGGGTGAACTACAAATTCCGTTCAATTTCACGTAGTTCCAACTTTCGCTACCAGATAACAGTGATACCTAGTGGTGAACGTTGGAACTTTGATAGGTTACTAACAATTTAGCTTCACACAACTTTAGTCTGTGGAAGGATCTTTTACATGCCATAAATCTATTACATGGGACCGCCGGCTTTACTTCTCCTCCGAAGGAAGGCATACTCAAGGATTTTTAACGCTCTTAAAAAATCCGACGACTTCGGCCGGGTTTGAACCCGCTATCTTGGGCACAGCAGTTCAGTATGCTACCAACTACGCCACCGAAGCCGAATTACAGTGCGAAAACTGAAAACGATTAAAATAGACGTAATACTGTATGTCTCCTGAAAAAATTGATAAACTTGCATTATTATCTATTGTGATGCTTCATTCTGCAGTGAATGATACTTGTATAAAGTGAGTGAATAAGGTTGGCTTATTGTTAAGTGCATATTTTTCAATTCTGAATCCATATTTTATACATTTTTAGCGCATAATCGCATGTCCGGGCCCTAGTGATAACATAATAAGCTCAAGGAATGCTGACCAACAACCCTCGCAACACAATAGGTAGGAGTTCACAGAACACAGCATGCAAACAAACAATGGGTTTCCAGAAATAAACACATTGGGTACGCGTCTACCGGTAGCGGAGTGCTTCATACACCACAGTCTCATAGTTTCTTGAACTGATGAAGTTTCTAAATTTCCAATATAAAGAGTTTTTGTTGGTTGATTTAGGGGCTTTGCGACATCGTGGTCATGTAGCCCCGTGTACTTGGGTGAGTGGAATTTGTCTGATAACCTGTGTTATTGTGATGCATGTATTAGTGTGTGTATTTGTAATTCAGATGGAGATTGGGAAGGCAGCGGCCGTGGCCGTAAGTTAGGAACTATCCCAGCATTTACCTGGAGTAGAAGTGGGGAGAAACCGCGGAGAACGACTTCCAAGATGACTGAGGTGGGAATCAAATCCTCGTCTTCTCAGTTTTGCCTCATGAGGCTGAGTGTACCCCATTCCAGCCCTCAGACCAGATTTTTTTTTTTTTTTTTTTTTTTTTTTTTTTTTTTTTTTTTTGGCAGAGCTGTGAATCTAACTCGGACCTCCCGCAACAGCCAACAACTCTCATTTGGCTTCTCACCCTCGCAACATTAAGTTTTGAAGACACAGAACACAGCATGAAAACAAACAATGGGTTACCAGAAATAAACACACTACACCACGAGGAATAGATTCTTTCTTTCTTTCTTTCTTTCTTTCTTTCTTTCTTTCTTTCTTTGAATCGATCGTTTGTGGCAATTCATCGTAGAGAGAAGACAATAATTAATTTCCGTGGAAAATTGCACGCACATAAAAATATCTCATCCGAGGTATTTAGTAAAATCAGTATACTATTTATAAATAACAACCTGACTGGCAGACAATAGCAGCAATCGAACGAACCCAGTGTTTTTACTGTGGCCTACGTTATACGTTATATAACGTAGGCCACGGTTTTTACGGAGGGGGTAACCAGGAAGAGAGACAATCGTTGGAAATACTGTATTACGTACATTTCCCATCCCCTTTCCCTTTCCCTGAAGATTAGCCTATTATTATTTAGGCTTTAGCAAATGTTGTTAGAAATTACAATGGTGCATACTTCCCACACTGTCAATGATTTTCTGTTTCTTTGATATGCAGAATGACTGAACTCGTATAAAAAGTAATCAGCAATGGGACTGTCTCCCTCTCCCTTTCACAATTTCTTCTCATCACGGAATAGGCTTAAATCAATGAAAAAACTTGACAACTTTGGTACGCAACCAGGGACCTGTCTACTATTTTGATCCTTGATTTTCAGTTGGTCAACACGAGTGCACATTGGGCGGGGAATTTTAATTAATTTCCTAATGCCTGAAACAAATTACATCAACAATTAATAATACACTTGCTCACAAAATGAGGACTCCTCGTGTGGACCGACTGAAAATCTTCTAATCATGGTGGCCAATCAAATAGGTCAACGATTTTCCAGGAGTTTTCCAGGAATTTTCCAGGAGTAATTTTCATTTTTCCAGATTTTAAAATAAGCGCGAGCGCGGGAGGGGGGCTTTATCGGTTGCCTACTTCAAGACCAAAATAAAGCAGTTGTGTTTGGTTTACTTATACTGATGTAGACAAAAATTAGTGGTGATTGCGTTATTGATTCGCAAGCCTACATAGAAATGATTTAATTGTTGTCTTAAACAAGATGTTCGGGAAAGAACATATAGCCTACTTTCTCCGAAATGTATGGGTATAGTTATAACTCTCTGTCCTTATCATCTCCTAATTTCTTCCTATTTGAAGTGCAAATTGGCACACAGGATTTGAACAGTGGCGTTCAAACCATAGTTTATAATTTACCCCAGCATTTTGCAATTTCATCAGCAAACACTCCAAACACCGACTACTTACAATAATTGAAACTTCGTTGCTCTAATAAGGCCCATCTACAATGCGCAGTCGGCAGTCCGTAGTTGGTAGTCCTCGGTCGGCAGTCGCGATCGACTCCGTGTATACTATAGGCACCATACACAACATGAAGTTGCAGTTGGTAGCTGGCAGTTGGCAGTCGAGAATTTTATCCTTGACTGCCAACTACCCGACTGCAGCAATGTAATAGCCAATCAGAGCAGATCAGAAACTGACGTCACGTTGTTGTTCTGTGTCGTGTACGAATGATATAGAACTAAGTGAAGTAACTTCGCAACCCGTTAATTTATAGGCTAATCTTAAATACACGGTATAACAAAATAATCCATCTCCAAATCATCCATATTGCAAGTTTTGAGATTATCAACAACGCCTCTGTGCACAAGGAATAAACGAATGTTACTGTATTATTACTCCTAGCAGTCGTTAAGACTGGGTTCACTAACTGGCCGGTATAGAGCGCTGCTCGAATCTATAGTTTCTGCATAGTACAACTGAAGGCTGGAAGATGTCACTCCAGTGGAGAATGTCGTTTTTTTTAATATATAATTTCCATTGCAAAAAGCACCATATAAAGCTTTATTTTATAACGTCTCAGTACTCAAGAAACAATAAATATAAAAACTAGTCGTGATATCTAGTTGTGAAATATCGAACAATATAATCCTAACAGAGCGAGTGCATTCTAGCGGCCAGAAGAAGAAACTTTTCAATAAAATCTGTTACCTTTTTGTCAGCTAGATGTCTCGATTAAATCTGCTGGCGAATTATGTTTTAATTAAGTATATGTTTTGCACCGTAATATGCACAATATAACGCTTAATTTTAAAACGTCTGAGTCATTACAAATCAACAAATATGTAAAATGTCAAGCAAAAAACGTATCTCTGATGGGGTTTGAACCATAGGCATATGAATGACAGACTAACGCTCTACCACTGAGCTAATTGTGTCAACGAATATCGTCCTATATAAAATGACTTACATAGAACTTGTTAGCAAATAATGATTTATACTAAACGATTTCATCACTGAAGTATATTATTTATATATAAAGCATTTCATACAAAGTTTATTTATTTTGTTTCAGTACGCTATATTGCATGCAATACTCAAATTAGTGAAATATAAGTCAGGCACAAGATATCCGCTGCCATCTTGTCTTATTAATGAATCAGCTGAGCTTTTTAAAATCACGTCTGCACTATAGTATTACAAAATAAACTTTTAATTTCGTACGTGCCTCTTCCTTTAGAACAGTTAAAACGATTCTCGGCTCGATAATCGGAACTGGTGGGTCCCATGATATGGATTATAAAGTTTGCATAATTCGCACGGCCGCCATCCTGAAATGGTATGGCGGACGACCTTGTAGTTTGGTCACAAGACGCATCCTATACGAAGGTATGTTGTTACCAAATTTGGTAGAGATTGGATGATTTGGTTAGTCGTTATTTGATTTTACGTTTTGAACGTTTGAGTGGCCGCCATTCAGTTTTAGTAAAGATGGCGGCGATATAAAACATGACACTGAGGTGTCCTTTGCTAGTGCTACCTTTGTACCAAATTTCGTTCAATTCGCATTCACCGTGTTCGAATTGATAGGGGGGGACAGACATTCAGAGTACACACACTCACACACACACAGACTCACACACACACATACACACACACAGACTCACACACACACATACACACACACAGACAGACACACTTTTTTCGCCCTGTGTTGATCTCATAAGTCTACTTTCATTTTTTGCAAAAATCGAAAGTAGGCTAAAAAGCCTATGTAGCTCAAATATCCGCTTAAAAAAGGAAAAGAATGCCGCCTGCAATTTTATTGCGGTGAAGTTGTCTATACTCAATAGGCCTATGTTTACAAAAATACTATCGCGTGTTCTCACACACAGAAACAGGTAGCCTGAGGAAATTTATTTCATTAACGATAGAGTGCTCACCCAAAACCGCAGCGGGAGTATGATTTAAGATGTAAAGATTTTTATAATTAATTAACAGTGGCTATTTTCCAGGAGTTTTCAAATTTTTCGTCGTTTTCCAGGATTTCCAGGAGTAGTGGCCACCATATCTAATAATAGATTTCTTAGGCAACACCGAAAAATGGTTTCTAATATTTCAAGTTCAATATATACACTACACGCCACGCCACGCCCGCCGCGCCACGGTACACTGGACCGACGACTGCACAGGGCGGCCATCCTGAGTGTGGTTTTACCAAATACATCGGGACACCTTAAGGTACTCCATTGAAATGAAAATCCACAGCCTGCTTCCAGTCTCCGACCGGGTCAGGAATGGAATGAATGAAGCCCCCATCTAGCGGCGAGGATATGAACTGTGCCGGCTGCCGAGGCCTGACGCACTCCTCTGGGGCAATGATTAAATGAATGACAGATGAAATGAAATGATAGTGGAGAGTGTTGCTGGAATGACATTTTGACAGGGAAAACCGGAGTACCCGGAGAAAAACCTGTCTGCCTCCGTTTTGTCCAGCACAGATCTCACATGGAGTGACCGGGATTTGAACCACGGACCCAGCGGTGAGAGGCCGGCGTGCTGCCGCCTAAGCCACGGAGGCTTACTAAGGTACTCCATTGCCCAGGCTAATTTACAACTTTATATTAACCTCTTCATCCAGGAACTATTAACAAGAACTAATCGATCAGGGATGTTCTTCAAGACTCTCTTCTTACTTTGTCACACGCTTTTTGAAAATAAATGAACAGTATTTTTGAATTTTCATGAAATCTTTTAAAAATTGCGTAATTTTAACAGTTTCATGAACATTTCCATCTAGAAAAATTAAACTGAAGTAACTTTTGAAGAAAAAAAACGGCCGAGTTACAAAATAACACATAGCCTATCTAAACATTTCAGCGTTGTATGTTGAATTTGTATTACTCGCGGTGTAACTTTCTCTTCCCACAAACTATGGACGTGGTGTTGGAGGCCCCGGATTTGATTCCTGGCTCAGTCAGGGTTTCTAGAAACTGACGTGAGGGCTGGAACGGGATGCACCCAGCCTCGTGAGGACAAGTTGAGTAGATGTCTGACAGTGAGGCAGCTTCCCGGTCACGGAGACCAAGATTAACGGCGGAGGGGACCCGACGTGCTGACCACGCGTCACCCCATAATCTGCAGGCCAAATGGCCGAGCAGTGGCGTACGCCCTTCATAGGGTGTAGCGCCACGGAGTTTGGTTTGGTGTTGAAAAGTTTTTAAAAAGAGGGGTTGGGAAGGGAGGGGGTAGGGGGTAGTGGTGAGGGGGTGGGTTTTTGAAGGGGAGGAACTTATCAAGAAAAATATTTTAGCGAGAGATTGGAATTAAAGATTTCTCCGGTTTTTAGAACATGCTAGTGCCATTCCTTGGCTGATGTTCCATGTCCCTTTGACCTTGATTCTAACGTAATATCTTTCTTAGACTGTTTTCATTTCCGTGAAGAACTAAATAGCCTATTTACATATATCCTACTAGTCTTACTTAGGACACGAGAAATAAAAACGACATTTAAAAAATTTGCACAGCCGCAATTTTTAAGTTCTCATAAAATTCCATTAAATTAGTCATCAGTATATTAAGGCTTGTATGAAGATATACCGTGCCAAGTTTCACAGCGCTCGGATGAAAAGTCACGAGAAAAATCCATATGTATTTAAATTTCACGTCGCCGCCATGTTGATCTTGTGCTCACCAGGTTATTGAATGATCCATAGGTGAACTTATGTTACTAGCCTCTATCAACATACAAAATTTCAGTTTGATGTAATAGATTCGTAGATATTGAGAACCGTCTAAATATTTCGGATGGTCGCCATGTTGGATTGTAAAATGTGGAGGCCATAGAGTTATGTACCATAAGATGAAGATGTTTTCGTAGATTGGTTACTCAAACTTACACTTCGGTCGTATGATTAGGACACAAGAAATAAAAACTTAATTTTAAAATTTCGCACAGCCGCCATCTTGACGTTATGTAAATAATTGAACTAAATTAGATGTCAGTGGATAACAATGTGTATAAATATTGCTGTTCGATGTTTCACTGCGCTCGGATAGTTAAATCAGGAGAAAAGTCTATTTAAGTATTTCAACTTCGCCTGACCGTCATGTTCGTTTTGTACACAACAGGTGTATGAAAGGTACATAGATGAACGTCTAGTAGTACCCTTTATCACCGTCAAAAATTTCAGGGTGGTATCTGTTACTGTTTCGGAGATATGGAATACCGGTGAAATTGGTACGTATTACAATTTGAAAGGCACGGTCAAGATCGGACGATATAGTAATACACACTTACCGAGTTTCATTGAAATAGCTTCAGTCGTTTAGATTTTATTAGGGAGGGAACACACACACATACAAACACACGGGCAAAAGGTGATATCATAAGACTTTTTTTCTTTTTCGTAAATGAAAATAGGCTAAAAATAGAGGGGTTTCCTAATAGGACGCACGGTTGTGGGACAGTATAAGCAAATTATCCGCAGGAATGAGATGAAAAATATAAAAGTAGCCCACTGTTATAAAGTTAAGTCCATAGATAAATATGGCACAAAACCCAAATTTTGAAAATGTTGGGCATTCCGGAGCCCCTCAAGTATACGGGGCTGATGACCAACATACCCCAAGCCCCAACAACATAGGTGTGTGAACCGAGCTCGTCGCGGGTCACTTCCACGAAAATGATGTGAAACTGTGTTATCTTATCGCAGCAGACGACAGGACAGTCTTTCTTATCGTGAACTAGACTAAACAGAAGCATGTGCTTACATCTCGTGTTCACTTCTCGGTACTGACCAAGATGATCATTACTCAAGACACATGATCTCCCATGAAATTTGTGTTGTTGCTTCAATTAGCCACGTATTTATCAACCCCGTGTGTGGTATTTCTGAAAACCGGTGTTTTGTAATAGGATCTCCTGTTACCGGTGGGATTTAATCTCACACAAGTCGGAATCCTGATGATGATACAATGGTTGCCGGGAATATGTATGGAATCTGGACACTAGGGCTGTACATATTCGAATAATCGCCAATTCCAAATACGAATAAATTATTCGGTTATTCGAGCATTGAATACTTCGGTTGTTAGTACCGGGACTCGAGTATTTCGAAAAGTTGAATCCCTACTTAGTATAAAACAAAGCCCCCGATTCTTGGATGTCACGGGTAAACCACTAGATGGATTTTGATGCGGTATTTACCATTCTGTAAAGGATATCTCGAGGAAGGTTTCTGTAGAAAATTATTTATGATCAAAAGGAAGACAAACAGTAACGATTTCAGTGAAAAGGTCGGAAAAAAAACTGGCGCCCGTGCACTCTTTGAGCTTACGCTGGGCAAACCGTTAAAAAATCTATATACTATGAGTGTAAGAATTGTTCAGCATGAAAAGTTCTACAAAGCAGTCCGCGAGAGCACATCTCTGTAAGTGAATTTACGTTTTCATTTCTTCCAACAATCTCCATTCAATTACTGAGTTAGCTAGGGTCGAGCCTATCACCCCAATTATAGCCTAGATATCGGGCGAGCCTATTACCCTAGATACAGCCAGCAGCAAACTGTCGAGTCGTGTTAAGTTAAGACTTCAGAGAAGAGCGGTTGTGTTTGGAGTTTCCCTGGAAGTGCAATTCGTATTTTCTTCATTTCGCCTGTGAACTCTCTTCGTTCGCAAAATACACAGTCGAGTTAAGATTGGACGGAAAGTGGACTTGTGTTTCATGCACCTCGCCATTCCTAAATTACGTCTGACAAGAATTCGTTGCACATGCATCCATGATTATAATAGTCCAGTCAGTGATTTTAACCCATCATGCCGAGACGTAAAACGGATATAGGTCGAAGTTCTTCTTCTTCGCCTTTTGAGACCACATAGGATCACTTTTAACTAACCATTAGTTCGTCGACTTGTAGGAACTGTACGAGCCTTGCGGTCCTCCCAGTACTTCTTCATGCGTATTGATCGGCATGCCCTTTCTTGGGCGGAAAATAATCTTGTAGGGATTTTTTTTGGGGGGAGTGGAAAATGAAACGTCATATTTTTAAGTGCTGTAGTTAGACTTTTCTTATTTGCAGCATCTTCATCTGTTGGGCCAATTTCTTTTAAGTCCTCTCTGATTTCTTTTAACCATTGGCATCCAGTTGTGTTTTTGAAGCAAGATTGTACTGTACTGTACTAGTTGTTTTAGAAGACGTGAATCTGGCAGGTCGTAGTTCATTGACATCGAAAAAAAAAAGCGCTTATCACGTAAAATGCACACATAACTATTCCCAGGCGAAGCCGGGGCGGGTTGCTAGTATTAAAATAAATCAAACAATTCAAATATTTGAAGATGATAAATACCAGAAAACTAAGCAATTTGTGTAAAGAAATAAGTCCAGTGAGCGAGTTGTTCGAAGCTTGGAGAATTCGATTGGTCGAATGGAGGTTAAACCCCTTCCCCATTCAACCTGATAGATCCTTATAAATAAATATCATTTAAAACAAGCACCTCTAGTTATCTCGTTCTTTCTCGAATTTCGAATAGGTTGGAAATTGGAATGTTCGAATATGTACAACCCTACTGGATACCGAATGATAAGGGACTCATCTGTTGCTAGGGCCGACAGGTCTGTGTCATCACTGCTGTTCTTTACTGAGGCTCATGGGAGTAGAGGCTTGCCACGGTGGGTGAGTGGTTATAGTGTCGGACTACCAACCCCAAGATTGCAGGTTCGCCCCTGACCATGGTAAGTGATTTTTGAAGGCGACAAAAATCACGATACTCATGTCATACGTTGTTGTTGGCATGTTAAAGAACCCATTTGAATTCAGTAGGCCGTGTTCAATGGCAAAATTAATCTCGGGATTTTCCGCCAACACAAAGTTCCTCCATTCTCTACTTGAAAGCGCTGTAGAATCAAGGAGTTTAGATATCTAACCTCCTTGACTTTCATAGCGTTCAAAGGAACGACGAAATTCGACATGCAAGCTACCCTCTGGGTGTCAATTAACGAAGCTTGCACCAGGCACCCGAGGCCATACGATATCATCATTATCATCATCATGGGAGTAGACGCTTTCTGACGATCCAATAACAGTTGTGGAGTTGGCGTGCTTACCGTGCTACGCGGCAGTTTCTGGATTTGAGCTTGTGATAACTAAGGCTCGGATTTTTAGGTGCAAAAAAATCAGGAAAATATTTATTTTTTATGTATTAAAAATACCTGAAATATTTGACAAAAAAGTAAAAATATTTAATTATGATTTAGTATATTAATGTGAATATAAACAATATGCAGCTCACGAATGCTATGTCTCACTGACTGCTGAATCATTACAATACACAACAAGATACATCTTCAGGTTGTCCATCACAAATTACCGACGATTATCGCGAAACACTTATTCTGAAGGCGCGAAACTGCGGCAATTTATGTTTCTTGCCCTTGAGGTGTTGTGTAACTTGAGATCGCAGTTCAGCCATGATTGCTTTCCCACATGGTTGGCAGAACAGCGTCCCCATCAGAAGTAAAATTATCTTTAAATTCTGCAACAGACGATAACTTGTAGTTGTTTTTACTTTAGGCATCGAAGAACTGCCTTACACTTCACAGTGCCAGAAATGAACTGCATGTGAGTGACACTGGTTCCAGGCAGCTGGGAGAGGGGGAAGGTCTAGCACGTGGTGCAATATGGCTATGAACAAGGAAATCCCCGGCTTCCACAGTGAGTGGAACGGGGCGACAAGTTAAGAATAACACAGTTGCAAGCTGACATACGCTCTGCATGAAGATTAGATAGCTCACAGGTTCTTCCCCATTGAAGTAACACAGAACACAAATGCAATAAACTGAATGATCTAGCATCCTGATTTTTAAAACATGTAAATATGTCCTTTTATGTGCTAATAAGTGAAAAGCAGGACTTTATGTATTTATAAAAAAAAATGCTTAAAATATGTATTTACATAAAGAAATATTTATTTAGCTAAAAATCCGAGCCCTAGTGATAACTTCTCGGCTTTCAGTAATAATCTCTCAGAACGACTTGGAACTGCACCATTGTCTTATCACATCATATTACTCGGGGTGTAACTTTCTCTTCCCACAAACTATGGACACTGCTCCCTGTTCTCTCTTTTAAGACTGCGATTTTGTTCAACAATGAGTTACATCTAAATGCCCTAAAACAATGCGATCATGACTTTGTCTCCTTGTATTTAATATGTTGAACAAGCTAACCCACAATAGCGATACGGTAACTATTTGTTTAAATTTATTAATGCAGCCAATGGCCATGTACTTTTCTTTTCATGACGGAAGGAAATCGGCCGTGGAGCTATTGAGAGGAACAGTCTCGGCATATGCCTGGTGGTGAAGATGGGAAACCACGAAAACCATTTTCAGGACGGCCGAGGTGGGATTTGAACCCACACTCTCCCGATGCCAGCGAGGTAATAGGTAGCGCGTTAGCGTTCTCGGCCACCGCGGCCGGTAACGATTTGTTTAGCATATACATTAGCTAACTTTGCCTTGCCCTAAAAGTGCACTTATCGCTATGGGCTATGTTTGTCCTATGAGGTATAAGACATTTTCTCAATCAGAGAGCTTGGTTCGAGACCCTGGGGGGATTAATTGAGTGATTGTTGCTTTACTTAGGCTGGCAAGATAAGAGCCCAGTGGCATTATATGACATCGAACCAGATATACAACACTCAAATTATATTGTAGAGCTATGAGTAGAAAGAGCTAGATATGTTGTTTGAGTCTTCAGTCTTTTGACTGGTTTGATGCAGCTCTCCATATCTCCCTGTCCTGAGCTAATCGTTTCATCTCTACATAGCTACCACACCCTACATCCGAGGCAATCTGTTTAACATATTCTAACCTTGGTCTACCCCTACAGTTCTTGTCCTCGACCCTTCCTTCCATAACTAAGCTTGATATTCCTGGGTGTCATAGTATGTGTCCTACTAACCTATCTCTTCTCTTCATTAGCAGTCGCCAGAAACATCTCTCCTCTCCCACTCGTCTTAATACCTCTTCGTTCGTAACCCTATCTACCCATCTGATCTTCATCATTATCCTGTAACACCACATTTCAAATGCTTCAATTCTCCTCTTTTCTGCTGCACCAATAGTCCAAGATTCACTTCTATATAGTACCACGCTCCAGACAAAGGCTTTCAAAAATGACTTTCTAATACCTAAATCTATATTCGATGTCAACAGATTCCTTTTTTGTAGAAATGATTTCCTTGCCTGAGCCAACCTACTTTTTATATCCTCTTTGTACTAGATATTTTTCTAAATATGTCTAATAATTATTAAGACAGAGATGAAATACGGCACTTAAGTTTGAGTTAAGTTTAAAATACTCGATAGTTAAATAAATTAACTTACTAGGTGTATTATGTTAACTACTCTAATTTTCATTTAAATAAAGAATATCTACATAACAAATGGATAGAATAACAAGAACGTAAACAAGTCGCAATGTACCTATAAAATATTATCTTGGTTTCAGAACTCATTGTTTCAACAGTGTTGTCGGCGAGTTTGCAAGGCGCCAAATAGCCCACAGGTTTAGGATGGTAGTCGTAGGGAAAACGCTTGGATTGTATTTGGCACAGGAACTACCACACAGCTGCCTTCAATGAATGAGGGGTCCTTTGCTGCTCGTGATATTCTCGAGGATCAAATTCCACTCTCGACAAGCAGGTACAGCTGAATATCACTGTTTTGTGGGCAGGTATAGCTAGGACGAAGCTCGAGTATTTCAGTCATGGTACGAAGAGAGATATTTGAAGTGACAAGTATGTGTCGTATTCGATGGAGGATATTCATGGTATGGTATCTACGAGTGAATGACAGTGTCGAATGATCAAAATGTCGCAAGTCGCAGATATAACGCACACATGTTTTCTGCCCTCACACCAGATCTTGCACCTCTGTACACAAGATCACAATAATCAAAGTGAGGCAAGACTTGGGATTTAAGCATACTGTAGTTCTTTATAGTTTCTCCGGAAATATGTATATATGTTTGTTTAAAGAGTGAAGAGATGAGAATACGTTCGGGACATATGTGGTCCATGTTAAATTTTTAAGTAGAAGAGAGCGTACAGATGATGTTCTGTATTGAGAATATATGAAACCAGTCTGATGTTTAGTAGGGAACAGTGGAGTAAATACAAGAGTTTAAGCTAAATCTTTAATAAATATATTTAAACTTCAGAAGTATGAATGTGACCCAAAAATGACCTCAAATTTAAAAAATAATAATTATCAGTCAAATTCATGTCAGATCGCTCAATTTGTCATAAAACATGTAAATACAACAGAAGCAATGTTTATTGGCTCACCAGATGCAATTGTAATTACTAGAAAATCCACAGCCTGCTTCCAGTCTCCGACCGGGTCAGGAATGGAATGAATGAAGCCCCCATCTAGCGGCGAGGATATGAACTGTGCCGGCTGCCGAAGCCTGTCGCACTCCCCTGGGGCAATGATTAAATTAATGACAGATGAAATGAAATGATAGTGGAGAGTGTTGCTGGAATGAAATTGTGACAAGGAAAACCGGAGTAACCGGAGAAAAACCTGTCTGCCTCCGTTTTGTCCAGCACAGATCTCACATGGAGTGACCGGGATTTGAACCACGGACCCAGCGGCGAGAGGCCGGCGTGCTGCCGCCTAAGCTACGGAGGCTAATTTTAATTACTAGTGATCGTAGCCTTTCATCACCCTTCTTAGAGCGATAAGGCAGAGCTTTAGAAGCACTCACACTAGCATAGAGAAACACAAGCCACCAGAGAGGGAAGGTGGCCGGATACTGTTCCCCGAATTGCTAAATACAGTGTAAGCCACAGTCTTAGGCCTATGTTCCTGGAAGCAAAGCTTTGGAAAATGAGCAATTGTGCTCCCAGCGGGATACAGTTAGTAGTCTTCTGAGCGGCGGTTGGCGGTCACATCAAAAGGCCTAATTAGTTATTGTAGCAATGTACAATACCCGAGAGACGTCGACCATTTTCATCTCCAGGAAAATGCTGGAAAGGCTTTGTACATCATTGTACAGTATATTGCTGTACATTCATTTTATTTCCCACCATGAAGGGCACCCATTCGTACGACCTCGGAGAAACATGAACTTGTGATTTGTTAGGCGTCGTTGCGCAACTATGGGGTGGATGATTATGAAGGGGCGTAACAGCGAGGTCATCTGTCCCTTGGGGTAGATGCCCCGGGACTTGAAATGGCGACATTTCTTTGGAGGGAGTGTGAGAATTCCCAGGGAAATTACACACTCAGGATGGGAGCTGTTATTTCTCCGAACTTGCGACTATGAAGGGCGAAACAAGAGTTGACCTATAGAGCCAACGTGTGGGGGGAAGAATATCTCTCCTATACTTTCAAGGACTACAGAACAATAATATTAATGAAAGCTTGAGTTTACCGGTACAGTGGGTAGGTGCTTCATTCAAAGGGACGTTACGCACACAAAATCAAAGTAGAATTTTCTTAAATTACGTACTTTCAATTTGAATTCAACCTAGAAGCGATTTCAAAGAATCTGGTATATTGTTCTGGTTTTAACGTCCTATTCTATGGAGGATCTGGTAACTCCAAATGGTTGTGACACAGCTAAATTTTGGTCAAGTATTATCTAGTTAGATCACCTCTGAATGTTCCAATTTGTCATTTTTATGCCCATTCTGTAGGATATCTAATGTAATTTGTTATTCCTGACAAGATTAAATAAATAAACGTCCCTTTTACTGCTACGGCTTTAGAGACATCGGGATTGGCTAGTGAGGGCTCTCAGTACAGCAACTGACATGGGTTAAGCAGCCTCAAATTCCAACCGACTGCGCCGAGTTTGGTTAACACAGCAGTCCAGAGTACAGGTTCAGCAAATACGAGCCCAGTCAATGGGGAATACGTGAGCTTCAGCACGAGAAGAGAGGTCAAGGACATCTCCCAACACTGCCGATGTAATAACAACCAGGGCAGTCGAGAAGGGTGGCGCAGGGGGGTGGGGGGGGTGGGGGGATGCATATGGGCCCGTAAGCGATGAAGGCGCTTGCCACGGTGGGTGAGTGGTTAACGTGTCGGTCTACTAACCCCAAGCTTGCAGGTTCGCTCCAGGCCGTGGTTAAGTGATTTTTGAAAGGCGACAAAAATTACGACACGCATGTTAAAGAACCCATTTGAAATCAGTAGACAATAATGGCAAAATTAATCTCGGTAGTTTCCGCCAACACAAAAGTTCCTCATTTCTCTACAGAAAGCGCTATAGTGTTCAAGGAGCTTAGATATCTAACCTCCTTGGCTTTCATAGTGCTTCAATGAACAACGAAATTCGACATGCAAACTACCCGGCACCCGTGGCCATACGATATTAGCGATGAAGGCCAGTTAGTGATTGTTTAAGTTTTCTTGCGAAACCTCTGAAACGCTTAAACAACCTTAGAGAATTATAATTGGACAGTTTATTTCCTAATATGTGTATAGCGATTCAAATGTTCGACACAATTCCTGTGACAGTTGCTGATGTTGAAAGATCCTTCAGCAAAATGAAACAAATAAAAGAAGTATTCAGATCAACAACGTGCCAGTAAAGACTGAGTAACCTTGGCCTGCCTTCCCTGGAGAGCGATCGTGCTAGGTCTTTAAATTATGATGTATTTAATCGATCACTTCGTATCAATGAAGTCAAGGAAATGAATTTTTTGACATTAATCTGTAAGTAAGGAGTTACAACTCGTTAGGAATAATGTGCTATAAATTTAGTGTTGAATCTGCTATCAAACTAATGCGGACTTTTAAATGCTTCTCATTTTTCATTACGTACTGGTAATTAAAAGGAAGACAGAGAATTGCTAAATATTTCCCTAAGCATGTTAACTGTATTAAAATTACTCAAAATTACTCCAAAATCGTTTCTGTGCACTTTGCAAAATATATTTCATAAAATAGGTTAAATGCTAAGATACACACATCAAAAAAAGTTTTGCATCACCTCGGTTCCAAGAGTTCCGGAACCTTTAAATACAAAGGGAATAGAGATCAACACAAACAACATTTCAGCTCGTTTTATTGCTCATGAGACCCACACATTGCATGTTGTACCATCATACAGCTAGACTTTCAGCATTTGTGGTCCAGATTGCAGTACACACCACTACCTCTAATACCCAGTAGCACGTCCTCTTGCATTGATGCATGCCTGTATTCGTCGTGGCATACTATCCACAAGTTCATCAAGACACTGTTGGTCCAAATTGTCCCACTCCTCAACGACAATTCGGCGTAAATCTCTCCGAGTGGTTGGTGGGTCAAGACGTCCATAAACAGCCCTTTTCAACATATCCCAGGCATGTTAGATAGGGTTCATGTCTGGCGAACATGCTGGCCACTGTAGTCGAGCGATGTCGTTATCTTGAAGGAACGCATTCACAAGATGTGCACGATGAGGTCGAGAATTGTCGTCCATGAAGACAAATGCCTCTCCAATATTCTGCCGATATGGGTGCACTATGGGTCGGAGGATGTCATTCAGGTATCGTAAAGCCGTTTCGGAGCCTTCCATGACCACCAGTGGCGTACGTCGGCCCCACATAATTCCACCCCAAAACATCAGGGAACCACCACCTTGCTGCACTCGCTGGACAGTGTGTCTAAGACGTTCAGCCTGACCAGGGTGCCTCCAAACACGTCTCCGACGATTGTCTGGTTGAAGGCATATGCGACACTCATCGGTGAAGAGAACGTGATGCCAATTCTGTGGGGTCCATTCAGCATGTTGTTGGGCCCATCTGTACCGCGCTGCATGGTGTCGGGATTGCAAAGCTGGACCTCGCCATGGACGTCGGGAGTGAAGTTGCGCATCATGCAGCCTATTGCGCACAGTTTGAGTTGAAACACGACGTCCTGTGGCTGAACGAAACGCATTATTCAACATGGTGGCATTGCTGTCAGGGTTCCTCCGAGCGGCAATCCGTAAGTAGCGGTCATCCACTACAGTAGTAGCCCTTGGGCGGCCTGAGCGAGGCCTGTCATCGACAGTTCCTGTATCTCTGTACCTCCTCCATGTCCGAACAACATCGCTTTGGTTCACTCTGAGACGCCTGGAAACTTCCCTTGTTGAGAGCCCTTCTTGACACAAAGTAACAATGCGGACGCGATCGAACTGCGGTATTGACCTTCTAGGCATGGTAGAACTACAGACAACATGAGCAGCGTACCTTCGTCCTGGTGGAATGACTGGAACTGATCGGCTGTCGTACCCCCTCCGTCTAATAGGCCCTGCTCATGCATGGTTGTTTACATCTTTGAGCAGTTTTAGGGACATCTATGAACAGTCAAAGGGACTGTATCTTTATACACAGTCAACGTCTATATGCCGGAGATCTGGGAACCGAGGTGATGCAAAACTTTTTTTGATGTGTGTATTTTCTATGAAAAAAGATTTGTATGTTTTTTTTTAATTATGACTGAGCATCAGATGCTTTTCTCAGAATGACATTGTCTTTCCAGAATGGCTATTAGTGGATAGTAATAATTAAAAGTATTTCAAGAAGGGTCCGAGCTAAACATTGCATAGAGCCCCTTAAAACCTCTCGGCGGCCCAGATAACAATGTCCCTTTTAAGGAAACCAGAGTTTTACCCAAGAGGGTATCTTTCACGTGAATCTATCTACTGTAATGCCCTAAGGCACACTACACAGGTTTAAGCATGCGCTTAGATTCGATCCTGAATACTTGGGCACAGCCGACTACTCGTACGAAAGGCAGGATGAGAGACAAATGGAATGTATTTGATCCTGCCTCTGGGAGTCAAACATGCAATACGTGAGAGCTTGCACGCGTGTTGTGTTCAACTGATATGTTATCTCCGAAGCTGACCACAAGCGTCCCAAATGGGTCTTGCTTCTACTTGTACGCATAACCTATCATCCCATATTTCGTAGGGTCAAAGTCCTTCTCCATCATTCCTTCCTCCTCCATCCTCCTCCATATTGATTTAGATCCGTCTCCAATTCACACGTTGCTGATGTTTTCCTCATCACTAGACTCCCTAGACTGCACCCTCATATGGTGTAGGAAACCAGTACCATTTCTGTTTAGGCAAGAACGGAATACGGTACCCTGAAAACACTGTATTAAGGGTAGTTCTTGATTCATATGAGGGGCTTGGATCGTGGTCGTTTAGCACCGTAAACTTGGGTGTATATGTGTAGAATTTGTCTGCTAACCTGCGTTAATGAGTTGTCTGCAGTGCATTTGTAATTCAGGCAAGGATTGGGAAGGAAGCAGCCGTGACCTTATGTTAGGAACCATTCCGGGATTTGTCTGGAGTACAAGTGGGAAACCACGGAAAGCAACTTTCAGGATGGCTGAGGTCGGAATCGAACTCACACCTTCTCAGTTTGAGTATACGCCATTCCAGCACTCAGATCAAAATTTAATTTCTCGGCACAGTCGTACACCTCCAAGAATGTTACCCGCTACACCACGAGGGGGTTATGGAATTAAGTTCCCACAGGCCTGAATTACTCTGACCTGAAGTGTTGGATGGGCTTAAGCATTTATAGTTTATTTTTTTCAGAACAAAGATCATTGAGAAAAGAACACACAAAATCCTGCATTTCCCAGAATTCAACGTTTTTCATACATGGAATAGTAATGGTCCTCGTGGTGTAGCGGCTAGCGTTCTTGGCTGTCGTCCGCGAAGGTCCGGGTCCGATTCCCGGCTCTGCCAAGACATTTTTATTCTGGCTGGAACGGGATGCACTCAGCCTCAAAACTAAGTAGAGAAGGATTCGATTCCCACCTCAGCCATAATGGGAGTGGTTTTCCACGGTTTCCCCAATTCTAGTCCAGACAAATGCTTGGATGGTTCCTAATTTAAGGCTACGGCAGTCTCTTTCCCAATCCTCGCCTGAATTACAAATACACAGTAGAACAACCATCACAATAACACAGGTTATCACACACACAAAATTCCACACACACAAAAAACCTGTGTTTCTAGTTTTGGGGCACGCGCTGCGGGACTTGTAATATCGGGGCTATATGCCTGAGACGTCGCAGCCCCTTATATAAGCAACAACAAAACAACCTAATTCAGAGTGAAAAGCAAAACGGAAAAAGCACATTAAAAAGGTAATGTATATAACGTGTGAACGCAAACTGGAATTGCGAAACAGTCATCGTGTTCATTAAGAGAAATGTTTTGGTGAGATTTATTTGAGGCGCATTGTGGGCATAGTCCTTTGTAATATTCTGTTGTTGGTGGTAATTCATTTTATGGGCTTGTGACAACTGTCCCGTGCTGACAAACCCTGTGTTTCTAGTCTTAGGGCAGGCGCTGCGGGACTTGGGCTGTAGGCAACCACACTGAGAATGGCCGGACTTGCACACCTACTTGGAACTTCTCTCGCAAGATACGTAGGCACGAGTGACAGGGCATACCACAAAGATGAGTAAAAGTAACACTCACTTGAAGGTAGCGACTACGTTGGTGGTTGGCCAGCCCATGACGAAGGACGTCTCCAGGGACTTGTGCACCTCAGTGACGTCATCCATGGCACAGCGTGTGAGCCACAGTTCGGAGACTCGAACCTTGTCCTTGAGCTTGAAGTTCCCCCCGGAGCGCGCCTTGGCCACCAGCAGCAGGTCATTGAAGAGGAACAAGTGTCGCTCCTGGTTCTGCAGGCCCTGAAGACAAGAATACAAGAGTTAGTTCTGCAGGCCCTGAAGACAAGAATACAAGAGTTAGTTCTGCAGGCCCTGAAGACAAGAATAGAAGAGTTAGTTCTGCAGGCCCTGAGGACAAGAATACAGGAGTTAGTTCTGCAGGCCCTGAGGACAAGAATACAAGAGTTAGTTCTGCAGGCCCTGAGGACAGGAATACAAGAGTTAGTTCTGCAGGCCTTGAGGACAAGAGTACAAGAGTTAGTTCTGCAGGCCCTGAGGATAAGAATACAAGAGTTAGTTCTGCAGGCCTTGAGGACAAGAGTACAAGAGTTAGTTCTGCAGGCCTTGAGGACAAGAATACAAGAGTTAGTTCTGCAGGCCTTGAGGACAAGAGTACAGGGTTAGTTCTGCAGGCCTTGAGGACAAGAATACAGGAGTTAGTTCTGCAGGCCTTGAGGACAAGAGTACAAGAGTTAGTTCTGCAGGCCTTGAGGACAAGAATACAAGAGTTAGTTCTGCAGGCCTTGAGGACAAGAGTACAAGGGTTAGTTCTGCACTTGAGGACAAGAGTACAAGGGTTAGTTCTGCAGGCCTTGAGGACAAGAATACAGGAGTTAGTTCTGCAGGCCTTGAGGACGAGAATACAAGAGTTAGTTCTGCAGGCCTTGAGGACAAGAGTACAAGGGTTAGTTCTGCAGGCCTTGAGGACAAGAATACAGGAGTTAGTTCTGCAGGCCTTGAGGACAAGAATACAGGAGTTAGTTCTGCAGGCCTTGAGGACAAGAATACAGGAGTTAGTTCTGCAGGCCTTGAGGACAAGAGTACAAGAGTTAGTTCTGCAGGCCTCGAGGATAAGAATACAGGAGTTAGTTCTGCAGGCCTTCAGGACAAGAATACAAGAGTTAGTTCTGCAGGCCTTCAGGGCAAGAATACAAGAGTTAGTTCTGCAGGCCTTGAGGACTAGAGTACAAGAGTTAGTTCTGCAGGCCTTGAGGACAGAAGTACAAGAGTTAGTTCTGCAGGCCTTGAGGACAAGAATACAGGAGTTAGTTCTGCAGGCCATGAGGACAAGAGTACAAGAGTTAGTTCTGCAGGCCTTGAGGATAAGAATACAAGAGTTAGTTCTGCAGGCCTTGAGGACAAGAGTACAAGGGTTAGTTCTGCAGGCCCTGAAGACAAGAATACAGGAGTTAGTTCTGCAGGCCATGAGGATTAGAATACAAGAGTTAGTTCTGCAGGCCTTGCTGTCAGCCTCTACAATACTGTACTCAAATTAGCCATTTAGGCAATTCTTTTTCCATAACTCTGTTTTGACCTTAGGGGCTATTTTAAGGTTTGTTATTATTTTTAGGGACTATTTTCAAGTGTTTTCAATTTTCGCTTCATACTCGCGCACATGTCTACTGTTTTCTTTTATCAACCAGCATGAAAAAGAAGCCCTTCCAACATTAAATTTAGTACGGACACTTTCAAAGTGTAAAATATGTGTTCCTCAAATTTTTCATACAAGTGTCATTCTTTACCAAATTATTACCGCATACTTTACATTTTATAGAATCTACAAAAAATGTACAAGAAGTGCCGCTATTTAGAGCGTAAATTCCGCCGTCTAGTCATTACAACATGAGAGCAACGACCCCAAAATTTTGGCCTAATTACCAGAAACAGAATAGAGAATATTAATTACGACTAGTAGAATGTAGGATAAACGTAGAATGGGAGACGGCATACGATATATTTTTGTCGCTAATGCAACAGGCCCATAATATGTGCTAGGTGGTGCAGAGCGGGCTATACTACAGTACTTTCTACAAATGATCTCCATAGAATTATCAGAAATACGACTTCATGAGAAAGTTAGGAATGTATTCAAAGCAATGGCTCAACTTGTGTAGACTACATTCTGCCAAGAAGGCGTGATAATGTCTCCTGGAATCTGAGTTGTGGTCACCGTGTCACACACGATGTTATCTCAATTCCCACGACCCTCCATCTTATCTCGCGACAGATTACATCATTCAACTTGTTGCATATGTTTACACTTAAGTGGCCCGTACTGTTTCGGATCACAGACAGTGGTCGCCCTTTAATCCAGCGGGGGACACATCCGGCCCACCAAAAGAATGTCACGCACAAAAAAACAAAAAAAACAAAAAAAATGAGGGGAAATGCCTTCTATCGGGAATCAGATTGTGATTGACGTTCTGCACCATGCTGTTGGACTTGACTTGACTTGATGGTCGGGGATCAGATTCTAAGTAAGTACTGCTTTGCGAATATTTCGCGACGAGCTTCTATCAAGCTCACTTAGGGTTGTAGTGTAATTCTGCCGCAAATCCAGGAAGACAGTTACTTGAGGATTCCAATCCACTTCATGACCACCGGCTTCCATGGGAAATATACAGGGGATGAGGGCAAGGGCCTAGTTCAGGATATTCCTAGAAAATCTATAATACAAGCCGTAGTCTTATACAGAAACGCACAAACGGAGGGTTAATCAACCTATGAATGGAACAACAAGAGGCTCCAAATCCAGTGAGCGAGAAGTAGGCCCTAGAAAATGTCAGAAAATTGAAAAATTACCCTAAGTGATCCTTTGATGAAAACTCGTGAACGGTAGCACCTAAACAAACAAATCCTATTTCAACCGGAACTGTCCCATGCTCTGGCCCCCATCAAATCTACAGTTGAGAAAATTGTAGAAGCCATCACGAGAGGAAAAAACTGACATCAAATCAATGATCTGCCTTCGTGCATTAGCGGCAAAATCACCCTGCAGCCCTGAGTGGGCTTGGTAGTAGCTCATTGCGAAATATTCGCTAAGCAGTACCGTACTTACTCAGAACCTGATCCCCGACCATCAAGTCAAGTCCAACAGATTGGTGCAGAACGACAAATTTACTGGCGCGGAGATATATTCAAAGAGATGGAAGCAGAACAAGCGATGAAGAAGAAAGACATTCAATGATATGATGCTGATTCAACTGACGATGACCTCCATTACCACATGGTTCAAAATGACACTGCTGTTGTAGATACGCCTGGGTGCCAAATTTCACCCTAGTCTCTCAGATGAACCTGACAATGCCAACCGACTACAACATGATGCAAAATTACTTTTTCACTATCCTTTCTAGAGAGAGGAATGCTCTAGCAACAGGTTAAGAGAAACGCAGTCAACGTTATCAGCACTTTCAGATTCAGGGGCAGATGACCTCATAAATCCGCCCCTTAAAACAACAATAACTAACTAACTTTCAGACTCAATACAAGAAGTTCAAAACAAAATGACAAAGTTTTCGACTACTATGCCCAAGGCTGCGGGGTCATTGGCATCTGATGGTGCTTGAATGTGGGAAACCTGTGTCAATAGATCAATTGCCCTTCAGGACAAATCTCGACACTGTGACGTTTGTAATGCCTCAGGAGTTCCAGGTGGTAGACCCAGCTCTTGAGAATGGTGACGCTGACCTGGCTGCATATAAGGAACATGGCCAGCTAATTACGACAAATTCCACAATCTTCGCATTCCACTGACTGGGCTATCTGATTAACCGCGCACGTGTTACATTTTGATTACACATCGAATGTTTAAACAATTGCCTATTACATTTCAACTGAGGCTACATACCGTACCAATAATGGCGATAGAATTTCAATACGTTTTGAATGCAAATCAAATGTTACATTTAACTACGACCCTAATATTATTAAAGACGCTCATTCTAATGCACCTTCATTTCATTCATGGAATAAACCAATTAGAAGAATACATTTTAAAAAAATATTCTTACTGCAGTTCATGAAATTATATTTGGAGATTGTACAATAACAGTGTACGAAGTGATTAATGCCAGTTGTATTGTAACTATTTCATGTTTCATCGGCTATTTTCATGGCCATGATTCAGGTGTATTACTTATACACGCCATGGAATTTTCCCTAAGGGAAAAGAGAAGGAATAAAACGGTCCCATCCCACGAGTTCCATTCCCATGAGTTCCGAAAACAAATTTCTTAGGAAAAACGACCCATGAGTTCCGAACGCGTATTCACGCCTGAGTAAATAAGCTAATGAGCACCACTAGTTCCGAATATCTCTAGAAAACCCAGCTGTCAGTTCTGAGGTTTGACCAGGGCCGTAGAGAGCGATCACGGGCCCTAGGACAAGGTCTCCCGGGCCTCTCCATTTTTATCCAACCTGTGACAATTTTGGAATTAAGGTATTAAACTTGCACATTTTAACCCCAAGAAAGATGCTGCATGAGATTTAGTCTGCCCAATTGATTATTTATTTACTTTGGTTTTAGTTATTCAGCTACTCTCCTTTTTATCTCTGGTTGTTCTAGTAGCCTGCTTCGAGATTTTGATCGCTGTGATTTGAAAATTCCACTTTAATTGTATCTGAACGTGTTTAGGCACCGCAAGAATAAGCCAAACTCCTGTCAAAAATGCATGAATTAAAGAGTACTTTTTTTCTCTGAGATTGAATTAGGAACGTTACGCTTCACAAAGAGCTCTTGAACTTAAGCACGTTATAAATTAAATGGAAGCGCTTTCAGTGGCGTAGTTGGTAGCATGCTGAGCTTCTATGCCCTAGGTCGCGGGTTCAAACCCGGCCGAAGTCGTCGGATTTTTAAGAGCATTAAAAATTCTTCAGTATGCCTTCCTTCGGAGGGGAAGTAAAGCCGGCGGTCCCATGTCATAGATGTATGCCATGAAAAGGAACCTTCCACTAACTACACTTGTGTGAAGCCAAAATATATCTGTTCCAAAGTTCGCCTCCAGGTGCTGTCTGCGATGTCATCTAGTTGCCAAGTCCGCAAGCTAGGTGTCGTGGACGGTAGCATTTGGTAGCAAAAGTAGGAAATACTTGTCTGCTGTCCTTACTTGAATTAAAACAGATTCACACACTAATACAGCCATCACAATTAACACCGGTTATCAGACAGATTCTACACACACCCAAAGTACACGGGGCTACATGACCACGTTGTCGCAGCCCCTAAACTAAGGAACCAACCAACCTAAATTAAATGGACAACTCTGGCAAGTTTGCTATTTCCTGAGAAGAAAAACGAAAAATACAATGGTTATTTATAACATTAATGAGGCTATATGTTCTCTTCGCAATGTTTTGGATACTACTCACTGGCTATATTTACATCGAACAGAGTCATATCAGAGAAAGAGAATAATAATTTAGACTAATTTAAGTAAAGTTGTCCATTCAAAGACCTCGGGCCCCTCAGCAAGTCCGGGCCCCGGGACTACAGCCTCGCTTGCCCCACCTTCTCGTCGGGCCTGGGTTTAACCGGCTAATAATAGTACGACGCGACCTAGAAGAGTTAATGGCCTTATCACCAGGTATGTCATTTGTGTTTCTGTCTTTGAGTGGAGCAGATAAACATGGAGTTCACAACTAGCAATAAAGGAAACCAAATTTTGATATTTAATGGTTACCGTTTTTATAAGAAACGCGACAACAAATCAAGTGAAGTGTGGATTTGTGCTGCAAAACCATGTGCCGGAAAAGTGATTTAAAAAAATCGGGAATTGATTAAAGAAGTGGACCATGATTGTGTTCCTGATGTGGCCAGCGTTGAAGTGTTCAAAACAGCTTCCATGGCCAGGAAAATCTAAGTATGCAGGCAGAGTTGAATTGCAAGCCACAAAAAGGAAAAGAAAATATGTTGCATTGGATGACAGAATCCAAAGAGCAACTCAACAGTTTGAAGATACAGTATTTTTAAGAAATGTTTCTTTTGCTGTACATATTGATTAGAGTATAAAGAGAAGAATAACTCAGTTAATAGATCAATTTGACGAAGCTACGTGCTGATTACTGCGTGACTTGTAAATAAGATTTTAAAAAGAATCAAAGACGAAGCGACATGCTGATACTATTTTAAGAACTTTGTAAATATAACTTAAAACTGATTATTTTGACGAAGTCACATGCTGATACAGATACTGGCGTCCGACACCCCCCTCATTAAAGAGGGCACGCACTCCCGGCGGGCGCTAACAATGGACCTTATTTGTTTCAGTAATGAAAATCCACAGCCTGCTTCCAGTCTCCGACCGGGTCAGGAATGGAATGAATGAAGCCCCCATCCAGCGGCGAGGATATGAAATGTGCCGGCTGCCGAGGCCTGACGCACTCCTCTGGGGCAATGATTAAATGAATGACAGATGAAATGAAATGATAGTGGAGAGTGTTGCTGGAATGAAATTTCGACAGGGAAAACCGGAGTACCCGGAGAAAAACCTGTCTGCCTCCGTTTTGTCCAGCACAGATCTCACATGGAGTGACCGGGATTTGAACCACGGATCCAGCGGTGAGAGGCCGGCGTGCTGCCGCCTAAGCCACGGAGGCTTCATTTGTTTCAGTAATAAACAAATTAATACAATTTTGCTGTAGAAAACTAAGCTGGATCTCGCTCAGGTAATGTTCGGAACTGATGAGACTCGCTCAGGTAGTGTAATTGGTAGATAGCTAATCCGCTAAAGAATTTGGAACTGGTGGGAATCGGAACTCGTGGGAGGACACGGAATAAAACAGGATATGGCGTATATGCATTCAAACTTCTAGTTTTTGGCAGAAAAACTTCAGAAGCTTGATTCCCCCAATATTGAAGTATTAGAAGTCATTTTTCAGTGTTGGATAATTCTAATATAGAACAGTAGGTCAACACAAATTGGGCCCAATTACATTAGGCGGGAAAACAAATATTTAAACGCCATAACCTCAAAGAAATATTACATGAAATATGCATCACTAAAATAACACAATTTTATGTACTGTACAGAGAACGGGGGGTGGGGGAGGGGGTGGTATTTAATTGGATGAAATGTTTCGATCGCCACGCGACCATCATCAGATTTTGTTCACTTAGGCTTAGATAAAGTACAATGATTTTGTATTAGTGATCTGATCAATAAAGAATCCCCAATCAATGCCACTCTTTTCTGTGGTGAAAGAAAACTGGAAGCAGCTCCAGGAAACATCTGGGATATTACCTATAAACCAATCAAACATTCTGGGTGGCAATGAAGACTCCATTGTATACGTTCAGCCCACAAATTAATGTTGACTCATCAACGGCAAACAGTTTGGAACTGCCAACTTGAGACCCGTGTGATTTGCAAGAACTACTACAGTGTTGTACTAGCAATATAGTTATTGTGATTTAATACCACATGTCTTAATCTACGTTTAGCGGTACCTACGCCCGCTAACGCGTAGGGCTAGATCATGGGGCCAAACTATTTAAGGACTCGGAAGACGTGGGTTCGAGTCCTACCGTTGGCCGTCCTTGAAATGGCTTTCCGTGGTTTCTCCATTTTCGACTCCAGGCAAATGCTAGGACGTTACCTTCTGACAGGCCACGACCGCCTCCTTCCACATCCTTGCCCAGTTTCATTTATCTTCATTCATTTCTTATTAACGACTCTCATGAGGTGGGCATAAGGCCGTAAAAACCACCCACCACATAGACTTTCATCACATCTCATCCCATCCCCGATCCCATTGACAGTATATAGGCGGAGAAACCCAACTTTAAGATATCAACCGTCAGAGCCCGGAGATTGAATCTCTGGTGTGGAGGTGGGTCTAAGAGGAGTTCGTACACGTACGTTATGCACCAGCTATTTGTTTCTTGTGTTGTACTTTCTGTGACAGAGACAACGTAACCTAAATTATAACGGATCTTTTTCCCGCGAAATATTCGTCGCAATCTTTCCAAAAATGAAAAGAAACCACCGTAAAAATATTCACCATGATATCGCACAAGGGAGTATATAGAAAGTAGACGTTGGCGGATCACACACAATAACCAATGGCATCTTGGGTTGGGATTGCTCAGTACAAGCTGGGGACTACCCCAAGAGGATTCCTGCTGGTGGTGCAGGTGTTCACATCAGAATTCTGAGAACTCCGAGACTGGAAAGTCCAAGGAGCATTGTGCTTCCTGGTGCTTTCTGCAACTACCCATACTCTCAAACAGACGAAAAGTTATTTTCATCTAGTGGCTTGTGTGTGTGAGTATACCTGTGTTATAGGCCGGTATTGCACTATCAAAGAAATTTGTCAAAGATCTTTGATAAAAGATGTACATTTCAGGATATAAAGAAGAATTAAATAGTGTAATAGGCTGAAATAAGCCGTGAATAGTAGTTTACCGGTACTTTATGTTATAATATTTGTATTATAATTCGTCAATTTCACTAATGGTATTACAAATGGGTGTCAAATAACAAAGCTTGCACCCGGCACCCAAGGCCATACGATATTATCTTTACCGGTAGGTAATACATGTAACCAATCACATCCTGCAAGTGTGTAGATGGCAGAATGAGTAGTTCGCTTGATTCCAGTACGAGAGGACCAGGGATCGAATCCAACCTACTGCGTACTTTTTTACTTACTATGTTTCAATTTTCTTTGTTCGGGTTGGTTGGTTCCTCAGTTTAGGGGCTGCGACAACGCGGCCATGTACCCCGTGTACTTTGGGTGTGTGTAGAATCTGTCTGATAACCGGTGTTAATTGTGATGACTGTATTAGTGTGTGTATCTGTTTTCAATTCGAGTAAGGACTGCAGATATTTAATGTTGTCAAGTAGTTCCTACTTTTGTCGCCAAACGCCACCGCCAGCGACTACTAGTTCAGAACCTGCTTACCAGACACCACTGCAGTCGGCTCCCGACGACGAACGTCGGAACCTAAGAGCTTTTGTCAAATGTTTAACCTAACCTAATTGAGCTTCACACAGGTGTAATTAGTGGAAGGTTCTTTAACATGCCACAAATCTATGACATGGGACCGTCGGCTGTACTTCCTTTCCGAAGGAAGGCATACTGAGGGATTTTTAAAGCTCTTAAAAAATCCGCCGACTTCGGCCGGGTTTGAACCCGCGATCTTGGGCATAGAAGCTCAGCATGCTACTAACTACGCCACCGAAGCCACCAATTTGTTCGGGCAGTGGTTGTTTCGAACGTCACATCATTCATTTCATCATAATTATTAATAATTAAATATCAATGTAATTCTTCAAGTCATCGTACTACAGCTCGTTCACCAAGATTTTACTCTTATAAACAACTTGCTTGTCTCGTAGGCAACCCAAGGTATAACCCATAGACGTTTAGTTTGTCTTTTCGTTTCTTTTACATACCGGCTTTGCCAGTACAGAACTTCAACTACCGAAATATACTGTAGTTAAGTGAACAAGGAACTGTCCTTCATCCATTTTGCTGAACTATGATCAAATATTTGATGTGGTGTTTTAGTGTGATTATTGCTTTGTAGAACTTGTATAAAAGTTCAGTTGAGTATACACTCTCTCTACAGCTTGGAATATTTATTTCAACGGTAACATTCCACAGCTTCATCACAATTTTACATGATTATACCCATTCCGACAACCTCAATCTTAACCATTTTTTAAAATCTATATAACATCCACATCACTGTTCCTTCTTCAGGCTGGTTTCATATCAAGATTTATTTATTTCGTATTTAACATATTTTTGTAACAGATCTGGTTTTTTAAATTTTAGTGTATGTGTTTTTAAACTTTTAGACGATTAATTTTTTAGAAATAGTTTTGAGAACAACCTTCGTTTATGAAAAAAGTACTGTAAGTCTTGCACTCATATTATTATTATTATTATTTGCGCTGAGGAAGACCACAATGTGGCCGAAACCGGTACAATAAAAAGTACAAATTAATATTGATATTAATTAATATTTTTAATTTTCAGAACTTATACTTCGTCAATAAGGAACAGGGGTAACATGGTCATTTTCATGTCACATTATATTCATGCTCAGACTAGAATTTAATGTCTTGACAGAGGCAGGAATCGACTCCCGGACAGTCAAGAATGCCGCTCACAGACGAAAAGAATGCCATAGTTAGTTGTTGGAGTTTTAAGGGGCAGAACAACGAGGTCATCAGCTGCCCCACAAGAATACTATCATAATGGCACCCAAACAAATCCACAGTTAAATCATTGTATTATAATAATTTTAAGACCAAATCAAGACCACTACAATCCATTATACAAAGACAATTTTGCGTTTCTATGCTACCAATATTTCTTCGTCCTGTCAGATGTCAACATCCTTCCTTCAGTGGAGAACATCCTTCCTTTTGCTCTTTTATTTTTTTATTTATTTATTTATTTTGGTTTGAGTATCACATGTGAGTCGTATAGAATCTCTACGTTGTACAAAACACAGTCCCCGATTCTTGGATGTAACCGGTAAACTCGAGAACCACTGGATGGATTTTGATGCAGTTTCCACCATTCTGTAAA
The DNA here is from genome assembly GCA_946902985.2 of Meconema thalassinum. Taxonomy (NCBI): domain Eukaryota; kingdom Metazoa; phylum Arthropoda; class Insecta; order Orthoptera; family Tettigoniidae; genus Meconema; species Meconema thalassinum. The sequence continues at coordinate 944,964,183 of OX336388.2, read as the reverse complement.
GGATTTCTCGAGGAAGGTTCTGTACAAAAACATTCGTTTATGACCAAAAGACGCCAAGTAGTACCGATTTCAGTGAATTGAGTCGAAGAAAATCCTGCCGTCCGTGCGCCTTTTACGCTTACGCTGGGTACATCGGCACACCGTTAAAAATATCTATATACTATGAGTGTAAGAATTGTTCAGTATGAAAACTTCTACAAACAAAACAAAAAAAAGTCCGCGAAACCATATCTCTATCCTCAATACATCGTGATATTACGTTTTCATTTCTTCCTGGAAATTTAAATTACTAGCTTGGGAGCTTCGGCCAGCATCAAACTGTCGAATCATGTCGAGTTAAGACTTCAGAGAGGAGTACATGTGTTTGGAGTTTCACTGTTCACCTCGGCTTTTCTACGGCTTCGGTGGCGTAGTTGGTAGCATGCTGAACTGCTGTGCCCAAGATAGCGGGTTCAAACCGGCCAAAGTCGTCGGATTTTTTAAGAGCGTTAAAAATCCTTCAGTATGCCTTCCTTCGGAGGGGAAGTAAAGCCGGCGGTCCCATGTCATAGATTTATGGCATGTAAAAGATCCTTCCACAGACTAAACTTGTATGAAGCTAAATTGTTAGGTTAGATTTCGTCGGAACGCTCTATCAAAGTTCCAACGTTCACCACTAGGTATCATTGATATCTGGTAGCGAAAGTTGGAACTACTTGAAATTGAACTGAACTTGTAGCTCACCCTAAGTTTGTCCGCTGGAAGTAGCTACAGACTCAGGCGAGCCGAACATGTCCTCAGACACTCCCGGCACAAAAGCCATACGATAAACAAATCGGCTTTCTGAATTGCGTCTAGGACCTGTCGTCCGTGCGCCTTTTAATCTTAAGCTGGGTAAATCGTTAAAGATACCGGGCGAAGCCGGGGCGGGTTGCTAGTCTAATGATAATTACAATACTACTACTACTACTACTACTACTACTACTACTACTACTACTACTAATAATAATAATAATAATAATAAAGAGGTACCACATTCTTGTAGCTTATAGGGCCATTGTTATTGTTAGAGCCCCATGGCTCATTGTTAGCTCAAAACTCAGCAAATCCTTATAGCCTACATTTCTTGGGGTTATATCCGAGGCGAAGAGATGATAATTTGTAATTCTTTGTATGAACGTAACTAAATGCTTCCGCCTGCACAGTGTGCGGGGTGAATATGTAATAACATCCTGCAAATACGGCAGAATACCTCCATTATGAAGAGCTTGCAAGATCGAATTCTGGCGCAGTCAGTTGGCATTTGAGGGTGCGCAAATGCGAGGAAACCGTATCAGTAGATTTACTGGCAGTGGTCGCGGAGTTATTTCGACGTAAGTGGTCGCGGGTGAGATTTTCGCTCTCCTTCGTAATTTGAAGCTTTATGCCCGTTGTTCACGGTAAAAAGTTTCTTAACATTTATTTTACAACTAATTTTATAAAAATGTGACGAAAGCAAGCTGTGTTGTTCACGGTAAAATTATTTTATAAAATCCGTGGATATATCAGGATCGCCATCTACCGATAAACTTCTGAACCAAGAATCAGCTGTTACACACATTGGTTTGAGAGTATGGCTCCAACAAACAAAGCAAAAATTGCTGCTTTAGGTACAATTGTATGTCGTACAGTGGTAAAAAGGAAGAAAAGAAATGCTAGGAAGTCCTGGACTCGGGAATGGATAAAAAGAAGAGAAGAGTTGAGGTTAGAAGATCAGAATTCATATACGAATTTTCTAAGAATGGAGGAAAGCAGTTAAAAAAAAATCCTAGATCTTGTTGGTCCCAAAATTATTCGACAGGACACTAACATGAGGCAAGCCATTTCTCCTGAAATGAGACTGCAAGTGAGTTCGAAGCCCGTTTATCTTCGCCTTAACATCACCTGGCTTGTGTTCGGTCGAATTTGTGAAACATATTCGGCGATTGAGATTTCTGCCTCCCTTCTTGCATTTCTATTGTGGTATATGGGCGTTTTAACCTCATACAAACACTGATATTTCTGGTACTCGTCCAGTAAAACACCTACAGCTTCCTTAGTCCAGCCAGAGACTGCCATTTTCGAAGTGTTGGTTAACAAGCGAGCTTCACAATCTTCTCACCACGTGGAGCCAGCATCATCTTCATGTCAGCTTCCCTGATTGGTTCGTTTCGTAAAATTAATTTTACGGAATAGAACATTTCCTATTTTATGGAAAGTTTTATCGAAGGTTTTATAAAACTTGAATTTGTCCGTGAGCAACAGAAATTTTATAATATTAAATTATAGTACTGTTACGTGCCACCCCCCTAGTGGCACTTTTGTTAACTGGATTACGGTGGGTTGAAGCACAACACAGATTGTTCCTTTAAGGAAATAATTAACTTTATTGCGGCCAGAAAGATACACCACTCAACAGCAAATACAAGCAATTAGAACCTTACTGCAGTTTCCTCAAGTCTCTTCCTTATGGAGCGCTCTTGCCCCCTTCACTTAGTCATGCAGCTAATCCTCCACTAATGAGACCCGTGTCTTCGCTAGGAATACCTGCACCTCTTCCTTATGTACACAAACTACAGTTACTTACAATAACTTGCTACACGCTGCTTCGCTGTCCACAAGCTGGGAAACAATGTCACTGGATTTCGTAACTCGCACGGCACTTCGCCCCAATACCTCTGTCGCTCAGTGAAATCACACTCGCTCAAAACACAGGCAGTCCCCTGTATGCTTCTCACTCCCTCGCTGTCAAAAGAATCAGCTTCACTAAGGGTTTCGCAAGTCACGTCACCACACTTCTGTCGCTCAGGATAAACGCTCGCACTAGCTCGAAAAACACAACCACCCCGCTTGACAGGTCGCTCTTATATAGCAGGCCGGTGACTCAATAAATGCTTCTAGACCCATCCAGGGTTCACGACTTCTCGAGGTTTCCATCACTGGCTGGGTCATGAATATTCTGGACCATCCCTTTGTCCTAGTAGTCCTGTTACGTAAGGCGCACCCAATACACTGAGGCAGAGCACAGCCTAGCCCGGGGGCAGCTGTGACTCATGCGGCGAGCAATAAAACAAACTCACAGTCGTAACACCACCCCCTTCCTAAAAGGCTGATCATCCCGATCAATCATTGGGCCGTCTGTGTCCCTCCGTAGGCTGCCAGGCGATCTCGATGCACGATCTTCATCTTCGACCTCGGGCTCCGCTGGATCCTGTAGACGACATCGTTGATCCGTTTCATGACTCGGTACGGGCCCTCCCAGGACTTCTGCAGTTTGGGTGACAGGCCTTTCTTCCGTAATGGGTTGAAGAGCCAGACCAGGTCGTCCTCGTGGAATCCGCCGGCATCCGTCTGTTGGTCGTATCGGGTCTTCATTCGGTCGGTCTCGATCCGCACTTTCCTCCTCGCGAACGCGTGCACGTCCTCCAGTTGGTCGACCGGTTCTTGATAATACTGGCTTACCGGGACCGGATCATTCCCAGGTCGGCCGAAGGCAAGATCCACAGGTAGACGGAGCTCCCTCCCGAACATGGCCCGGGCTGGTGTACACCCGGTGGCTTCCTGCACGGCGGCTCGGTAGGCCACGATAAATAGTGGAAGATGTTTGTCCCAATCCCTCTGGTGCTCGCTGACGACTATTCGGAGATGGTTCTCGATGGTGCGATTGAATCGCTCTACCATCCCGTCGGACTGAGGGTGTAGCGGCGTCGTCCTTGTCTTCCGAATTCCCAGCAGCTGGCATAGGTTCTGGAACACCTGCGACTCAAAGTTCCTCCCTTGGTCGGAGTGCAGCTCCAGGGGTACTCCGTACCGGCTGACGAATTCCTTCACCAGGGTCCCTGCGATCGTCGCGGCTTCTTGGTTAGGGAGCGCATACGCCCCCGGCCATTTGGTGAAGTAGTCGCTGACGACCAATATGTAGCGGTTCCCTGCCTCGCCAACGGGAATGGCCCAGCAACATCGATGGCCACTCTCTCCATGTGGCCGCCCACGTTGTAGGTCTTCAGTGGACCCCGATGTCTTCGTCCTGGGCCCTTGCTGGCTGCGCAATCGTGGCACCTCGCGCAGTGGTTCTCCACGTCTGTTCGGCATCCTATCCAGTAGAACCGCTTTCTCAGCTTCGCCAGGGTCTTCTTTATCCCTAGGTGTTCACCAGATGATCATCCATGAACTTCCTCCAGGACATCCTCCGTCATAGCCTTTGGAATGACGACTTGCTCCCGAGATGTCTTCCCGTCGGTGCTCTCCCAGGTCCGAAAGATTAGGCCATCCCTTACAATCAGCGAGTCCCACTGCGACCAGTAGGACTTGAACTTTGGACTGCAGTCGCTCACAATGTTCCACCCGAGTCTGGGAACACAGGCCCTCTTCCATTCGGCTATCAGTCCCAGGTCATCATCTTCTGCTTGTGCCCGCGTTAAAGATTCGCGGCTCCAGCTCCCATGAAGTTCCACGGTAGTCCTTCGGCACTGTATCCCGGTGTTCTCCTCTCTTCTGGTACAGAAGGTGCAGTCTTCGGGGCACGGTCTTCGTGACAGGGCGTCGGCGTTAGAATGCAGTTGGCCTTTCCTGTGCTGGATCTCAAAGTTGTACTGTTGAAGCCTCTCTATCCACCGCGCGAGTTGACCCTCGGGCTGTTTGAAGTTCAGGAGCCACCGCAGGGTTGCATGGTCGGTCCTGTTGAGAAATTCTTGCCCGTACAGGTACTTGTGGAAGTGTTCGATGGTCTTCACGATTGCGAGCAGTTCCTTCCTGGTGACGCAGTAGTTCCTCTCTGGCTTTGACAAGGCTTTGCCGAAGTAGGCCACTACTCTCTCCTCGCCGTCCACTATCTGCGACAGGATTCCCCCTAAACCAAAGTCGCTGGCATCGGTATCGACGATGAACCTTGTTTCAGGTCTGGGGTAGGCCAGAATAGGTGCGGTGCACAGAGCCTGCTTGAGTTGTTCGAAGGCACTGTGGCATTCTGCTGTCCACGTGAAGAGTTGGTCCTTCTCAGTCAGTCGATGCAGTGGTTTGGCGATGTCGGCGAATCCTCTCACGAAGCGACGGTAATAAGTGCAGAGTCCCAGGAAGCTTCGTAGTTGGGACTTGTCCTTCGGAACTGGCCACTCCCTCACAGCTGCGGTCTTCTCTGGGTCGGTGCGCACCCCTTCTTCGGAGACGATATGCCCAAGGTACTGGACCTGCTTCTGGAAGAGCTGACACTTCATGGGGCTCAACTTCAGTTGGGCAGCCCGTAGCTTCATCAAGATCTCCTTCAGGTTGCTGTAGTGCTCCTCGAAGCTTCTTCCCAGAACGATGACGTCGTCTAGGTAGACCAGGCAGGTCTTCCAGTGTAGTCCCCTCAGAATGGACTCCACCCGCAGGGGCGTTGCACAGACCGAATGGCATGACGGTGAACTGCCAGAGACCGCTGCCCACAGAGAACGCAGTTTTCTCGCGGTCCTTGGGGTGGACCTCCACCTGCCAGTAGCCACTCTTCAAATCCAAGGTGGAGAACCATCTTGACCCTGATATGGTGTCCAGGGTGTCGTCTATCCGGGGTAGAGGGTAGCTGTCCTTCTTTGTGACGTCATTCACCCGCTTGTAATCCACGCAGAACCTGGTGGAACCGTCCTTCTTCTTCACTAGCACGACCGGAGAGTTCCAAGGACTATGTGATGGCTCGATCACTCCTTGCTCCTTCATCTCTTCTACCATCCGGTCGACTTCGGCTTGCTTGGCGAGCGGAACACGTCGGAATGGGGCCCTAATCGGTGCGCTGTCCCCAACGTCGATTCTGTGCTGGACCAATCTTGTCCTGCCGAATTCTTTGCTCCCCACGGAGAAGACATCCTGGAATTCGTGTAGCAGGTCCCGAAGTTGGCGTGATTGTTCCTCGTCTAAATGGTCCTGGGATCCTTGGTACAGCTTCTGTAGTTCTTCTGGAAGGGCGCGTCTTCTTCGGTTGTCCGTCTGCAGGAGTCCGTCCGTCGTGTCTGTGATGCGGGCAATCCAGGTAACGGGCTCGCAGACTCCTAGGTTGGTGTCCCGGTGAACCGTAATATCGTAGTCGTTCAGGTTGGACAGGCGGACGCACGGCCGAGACGTCGTGTTGATGAGAGTCTTGGCAACTAGCAATCCTTTTGTCTGGATGTCCTCATATTTTGGCTCGATGACAGCCGCCACTCCCTCAGCTGTTCCGTCGACAATAACGGCAGCGCTGACTTCCATCCTGGCGGGAACGATGACGTCCTCTCTCAGCCTTACTCGTCGTGCGGTGACGGCCTCGTGTGCTGGTTGCAAAGCAAGTTCCTCACCTCCGAAGTGCAGAGTGTTGATACTCAGATCCAAGATGATGATGTTCTGGTCCAGGAAGTCCAGTCCGATGATCACTTCATTTGATACGTCAGCCACAAGCACTGGATGCTTTATCGCCCGTCAACCAATGACGAACTCCAGTGATGCTTCGTCATGTAGCGGTGCGGTCTCTCCGGTCGCGGTTATTAGCTGGAGGTTCCTTTGTGTGGGTTGCACTCTCCACTTCGGGATCACGGTGGGACTGACGATGGTCCTCGATGCTCCCGTGTCGATTAGCATGGGCCAGCTCTCTCCGTTGACGACTCCGTCGACCATCAGGCTGCTATTATCCCTCCGTAACTGCGTCACACGAACTTGGACTGCCGGGGCTTGACGACTGTCACAAGCCAACTTTTGCCCCCCAAGGCTGGCTGATACTTGCTTTCCTGGGCCGCGCGGTTTCCCTACGACTGACTGTCCCGACGGAAACCCTTGGCGGCGGCGATCACCGCAGTCCTTGCTCAGGTGGCCTCTCTTACGGCAGGTCCAGCAGGTCGGTAATCCTCTTCCGGGCCGCCTCTCCGGATGTCCTTCGGCTACGTTTTTGGTGGTGGTACTGCGACTCTTGAAGAACCGGCCTAGTGCCTCCATCAGTTCATCGGCCAGAGGCTTGGTCTTGTCGGCTTTGGCTGGTTCGTCGACGTCCACCTGACGCACCCGCGCGCGCATTCTAGATACCTGCTTTGCCGTCTCGAACTCAAGTGCGTGGCTCAGCACATCTGCCCGGGTCTTATTGCGCTCGAGTCGCAGCGCCTGTTGACTGTCCGAGTCCCGTAGCCCGTCGGTGAAGGTCTGCGTCGCAATCTGTTCCAGAAAGTCGGCCGGCGCTGTTGGATAGGCGAGGCTTACGAGGCGTGCGATGTCCATCTCGAACGGGTTTCCGCGTTCTTTTGTACCCGGGTCCGGAGCTGCATCTGGTAGGCCTGCTGAAAATGGCTATCTCCATATCATGACTCCATATGGGCGATTAGTGAAGCGTAGTCCTGGGATCCAGTCGGGGTGGCCTGAAGGACGTTAAGGGCGTCCCCTCTCAGCGCTACAATGAGAGCTGTAGCCTTTTCTGTGCTGTTCCAGTTGTTTATGGAACAGGCTGCCTCGAACTGACGTAAATAGGTGCTCCACGGGACCTTTCCGTCGAAGGTTGGGGGGCGTCACTCTGCTATGACCCGTTCCTGATATTCCCGGTGTAACGGTGGGCGGGCGACCGGGCGTTGGCGCAGCTCGGCAACTTCCTCTTGTAGAGCGTTGAATCTCGCTTCCATCCCCGTCGGCGGGCGTTGGCTCAGCTCAGCAATTTCCTTTCGTAAAGCGTTGAATTTCTCTTCCACCCCCGTCAGTGGGCATTGGCGCAGCTCGGCAAATTCCTTTTGTAAGGCGTTGAATTTCTCCTCCACCCCCATCAGCGGGCGTTGGCGCAGCTCGGCAACTTCCACTTGTAAGGCGTAGAACTTCTTTTCCACTGCCGTGACTTCCTCACGCAGACCCAGTTCTAATTTCTTCAGGTCCTGTGTCAACTTATTCTGATCGTCTTACATCTTCTTCTGGCCGTCGTCTATCCTCTTCAGGTCCTCCGCCAGCTTATTTTGACCGTCTTCCAGTTTGGCAGTTAGGTCTTCGGCAAACTTCTTCTGGCCGTCCTCCATCTTCTTCTGGCCGTCTTCCATCTTGGCTTCCAAGCCATTTAACTTTTATAGCAATGCTGCAAATTGCGCTTCCATTTTAGATGTTTGTCTTGTAAAGGGCATGCACTCACAGGGAAAAAATGACCTGCTCGGGTTTTGAAACCAGGACCGTCAGGTGTTGTGCTTGTGTTTGAGTTCGTAATCCGGCTTCTGACACCAGTTGTTACGTGCCACCCCCCTAGTGGCACTTTTGTTAACTGGATTACGGTGGGTTGAAGCACAACAAAACTGTTCCTTTAAAGAAATAATTAACTTTATTGCGGCCAGAAAGATACACCACTCAACAGCAAATACAAGCAATTAGAACCTTACTGCAGTTTCCTCAAGTCGTTTCCTTATGGAGCGCTCTTGCCCCTTTCACTTAGTCATGTAGCTAATCCTCCACTAATGAGACCCGTGTCCTCGCTAGGAATACCTGCACCTCCTCCTTATGTACACAGACTAGTTACTTACGATAACCTCCTACACGCTGCTTCGCTGTCCACAAGCTGGGAAGCAATGTCACTGGATTTCGTAACTCGCACGGCACTTCGCCACAATACCTCTGTCGCTCAGTGAAATCACACTCGCTCAAAACACAGGCAGTCCCATGTATGCTTCTCACTCCCTCGCTGTCAAGAGAATCAGCTTCACTAGGGGTTTCGCAAGTCACGTCACCACACTTCTGTCGCACAGGATAAACGCTCGCACTAGCTCGAAAAACACACCCACCCCGCTTGACAGGTCGCTCTTATATAGCAGGCCGGTGACTCAATAAATGCTTCTAGACCCATCCAGGGTTCACGGCTTCTCGAGTTTTCCATCACTGGCTGGGACATGAATATTCTGGACCATCCCTTTGTCCTAGTAGTCCTGTTGCGTAAGGCGCACCCAATACACTGAGGCAGAGCACAGCCCAGCCCGGGGGCAGCTGTGACTCATGCGGCGAGCGATGAAACAGACTCACAGTCGTAACAGTACAATACATTTGAAGGAAAATTTTACCGTGAGCAACGGGCATAAAGCTTCAAATTACGAAGGAGAGCGAAAGTCTCACCCGCGACCACTTAAGTCGAAATAACTCCGCGACCACAGCCACAAATGCTTGTTTTGAAAGGGACTGTAGTAGCCTACGTTTATTTGCTTTCGTGAAGTATCTAATAAATATTTATATAGAAAGATACTTTAATTTTGCCAGACCAATATTAATAATTAAACGTTCTAAATCAGAGCACTCTAAATATGGCATCTGATATTCTCCGGCGTACGCTCGGATTTATTAAGCTTAAATACAAAATGGGAGAGCAACCGGATGGACCTTACTCTGTTGTGAACTAGACTGCAGAGGTTGTCAAACGTGTAGCACATCCTATTGAGAATACTGGAAGGAACTTCACTGTGGGTAATTATTTTTCATCGGTTTCCCTGGATTTTAGACTTGTTGAATAAAGGATTGACAGTAGTGGGAACTGCTAGAGAAAAATATGGCAGAGATTACCCAATAGGCTTCTGCATTCTCATGAGAAACCTTCAAAACGTCAGCGAGATTTCTCCACAGTCAGTGTTTCGAGCGACCCCTTCTCGTGCGTAATTTTCACGCAATTTTGGCATTTGTATGAAAGTGCAGTCCACAATTTCTTGAATAGTTTTCAGAGGAAAAATCAATCTCCACGCCTCACTGCGGGAGGTCACAATTTTTGCCTCATATTTTACTCCTGGAAGGCGTCGAACAAGATTATTGTGTCTGTTTATTTGCAATGTATTGCGGGCAATGGATGTACCAGGTTGTGCGTTCATATTTCCCCGAGTACTGTGCACGGCATTATCCAGTTCATCGCCAGAAATATCTGAAACACTGGATCACTAAATTCTATGTTATCCTCTTCGTCTTCACTAGCACTGCCAACTTCCAACAAATTATCATCTGCCTCACAATTTCTTCTTAATTCTTGCTTCACCTCGTCCTACTATACCCATAACCTGTTCCTCTAGTATATTAGTCATTTTTAAATGAACTAGATAACAAACTATACAACGAAAAGTACCGTAACACAAAAATAGTTACGATTATAGTCGCGGGTGAGGGAAAGTCTCAGTTCTGTGCAGGCGCGCGTGGGAATGTTTCAAGTGTTAACTTGCTATTGTTGCGGGAGGTGTCTCCTTATGCCCCCTACTAGGAATACCTAGGAGGGTAGGTGAATCCGCCCGCGTGCTGGCTGCGAAGTTACATGCAGGACATTCCCCAAGTCAGACAATCCCTCCTCCCGCGACCATTTCCGGGTTAAGAAGAACAATACACGCTCTAGCTACTAGTGAATGAATACATAGGGGAAGTTCACTTCCTGTCCACCCCAAGACGCTTAGATGTTAATCACAGCACAGGGTCCGCCTCCTTCCGCCTTATCCACCTTCTGAACATGTCTTCGCTTTCTCCATTATTGACTAACTTGATTTCATATTAACTCGAATAACAAGTAGCCTACTGCTCTTACGAATCTACTCTTCACACATGGAACCCAACAATTACAGACAACTAACGTAAGCGCATTCATGATTGAAAAATGATTTGACGGACCTAATGGACATTAAGAACACACATACAATCTTACTACTTCAGAAGCACAGAACACAGGTATCCTGTGGTTACAGTTGTATAGGTGTGTGACAAGTACTGTAAGGTGGCTGACCACCCTTGAAGTTGCAAGATCCTGTTAAGTGTGTGAAACTGATCTCATTGAGGCTGAGGATACTGCCCGAAATCCTAAGTTTCGTGTCATTAGGAGAGAGTATTAGTGACTACAAATGCAGCCTTTAGTCGCTCACAACTCCTGCCAAGTGGAGGGGAGTTGCTCTTGCTCCTTATAAAGTATTCACTAGTCGAATAATTTATGGAATTTTCACGCCTTTACCCCTTAAAGGATACGCTTATTGAAACTCACGACCACGCTACGCTAGGTGCATGTTCGCCCGTCAATTATTTTGTGATATCTTTTCATAGGAATTCTAAATGATTCCCGTGCACATACTTTCTTGCACCTCATGTTGTTTATACATTTATTTCATTCATAAAATCAACAAAAATTTTTTTTACCAATGCATGTCCTCTGACTGATCCACCTTTATCTGAGATAGAACCTTCCACTTTGAGGTCGTCAATAATGTCTGCTTTCAGTTCCCTCGTACTTATACGTCGCCATTTTATTGACGTAATTAAAACAGCATTGGATATGAACACTTCCACCAAGGCTACACCCATACACGTATGATAGACTAACCAAGAACAGCATAGTAATGAATGGGCCTCAACACTCGCCTTCAGCCTCCTGAAAGTTGGATCCAAGATCCATAGATATTTTTCTTCTTAGTTGTTAGGAGCTTTAGCGGGAATCGATCCTGGAGACCAGACACCATATAAGATGGGGAGTGTAATTGCACAGCTATTGTTGTTTATTCATTTAGGAGATTGTGTCATTGTGGTGTGTGTTGGTTGGAGAGGAGGCAGCCGTGGTCTTAAGTCAAAAACCATCTCGGTATTGACCAGGAGTAGAAGTGAGAAACCACTTCTCGAATGGGTGAGGTGGGAATCAAAGCCATCTCTTCTCAGTTCTGCCTTACCACACCCTTAGACAAGAATTTCTTGACGAGCCTGCATGGTGATAGCCACCACACCACGAGGCGATCTCTTGAGTAGCCATTGTATCAATGCAGTTAATAGTTTGCTTTCAATCTAAGATACGATGCCCACATAACCCCAAGCTACAGTACTCTTTCTTGGCTTAAACCTGATGAACGCCGTAAATTGCACTTGCTAACATCCATCTATCGATTTCTGCATGAAAACAACCCCACGTACACGTCATCAACATTTAGTTACTTGTCCTCGAATGATAATCGGAGCACTCGATCTAACTCTTCCCTCGCCATCCCCATCAACCACTCATCCATATTCAACCGCTCTTTTGCTGTAGCTGGGTCTCGACTATGGAATTCAACTCCTGCTAATATCAGAAATTCTATAACAATAAAGAAATTTAAGGTCGCATGCCGAGATTACCTGTTGAATACTGCTGATAGCCCCGTGTGAATGGTGATGGATGATAGGACGTATGACTGAACTAGGATTATATCTAGGATATTATTAGAAAGGTCTGTGACATTGATATTATTATTTTTATTATTATTATTTCTATTGTTACAATTATTATCATTATAATTATTGATGTGCCTTTATAATTAATATTAGTATTAGCATAATTAATTTACTCCTCATTTATAATTATTTTTTGTATTTCCAAAATTGTCATATGAACTGGTACCATAATGGATGGCGTGGTTAAGTGTAAGAGGGGACATGAGCCTTAACTTCGCCACAACTGAAAATATAAAATAGGCTACATAAATGAGTAGTTACAACCCAGAAAAATGAATTTTAAACTTACAACTGCTGGCCTTCTGTTGCAGTGGCAGTGTGTGTATAGTTTTGAGTGGAGTATCTCGTTAACTACGAGTAGTTATTTGCTGCAACATCACAGTGGAGCGTAGTCACTCAAATAATGAGCGCACTCTACCCCTTCTCGACAAGCTCCACCCAGCCCTTCTGGCTCCCGGTATTCCAACAAGTCACCGCAGTCTCGTTCCACAGCCCAAAATAGTTTAATAACAACACTCATGCGACGCCGGGTCGCCAGTGAATCACCCTCACACGAACGAAAATGCTAGCAAATTCACACGTTTATCAGCTGTATCTTACAGCATATGTAGCATACGGGACTCGTGGCACGATGGCTCTTACACTCGTAGTCTAGGTTCGATTCCCACATCCTGAAAGTGGTTTTCCCATTCTACTGCAAGCAAATGCCGGGATGGTTCCTAACTTAAGACCAGGGCTACCTACTTCCCAACCCCCACCTCAATTGCAAATGCACACATTACTACAGACATCACAATAACACAGGTTATCACACAAATTCGTTATCAATGTATACACTCAAGAATACGGGACTAAATGACCACGGTGTCCAAACACAAAAAACTGAAACAACAACGAAGTTTAGTAACTAATACAGTTCGAAGGATATACCGTTACCAAACCTTGACGCGGTAGAGCAACGGATCGGTTCATTTTAACTCTGATTAATATCTATTATGGATTGTACTTCTTGAACACTAATTCACTTACTGAAATGACGGCGTGTCTTTAGATCTTGGTAAAGTGAACAGTGGCACTGTATTCTTATCAGGGAACACGAACCGCTACAGACATGATGTATATAGTGTATTGCTCCCGGCCAGTAACTGTGAACCTGATACTAAAGCGACCAATGCGCAAACGGCCTCGGGGAAAACCAAGGAAAACTTTGCTCACATTGGAACGAAGAAACTATCGTACAGACCAGTTCAGAACGATCATCACCCAGAGAATATACAGTACCTTGCCCAGTCTATATGAATGTGTGCAACATTACAGTACATGTAACTTAGAATAAAAGCTATCAATTTATACTTTTCAGCCGGTAAACACGCTATTTGCCCAATAACACTGGGCGGGGATACAATACAGTAAAACCTGCATTCCACAGAACAGAACGGGCCCCACAGTCATATCCGTTAAAGACAGGTTAACGGAAGTAATTGTATGCTATACCATGGACATACCTGCGAAAAAAATGTCGTGCATCCCTTACTAGCCTATTTTCATTTATGAAAAAAATAGGCTTATGAGATCACCTTTTGTCCGTGTGTCTGTGTATGCGTGTGTGTGTGTGTGTGTGTGTGTCCCTAATAACATCTAAACGGCTGGAGCGATTTCAATGAAACTCGGTAAGGTCATAGCACTATTTCGGCCGACCCCAACCGTGCCCTTCAAATTTTATTACGTCTCACCAATCCAACATGGCGGCTGTGCGAAGTATTTCACCAGCATTCAATATCTCCGAAACTATCACAGATAACACCCTGAAATTTTGTACTGTGATAAAGGGAACTACCAGAAGTTCACCAATGAGACACTCAAAAACCTGGTAACTACAAAACCAACATGGCGGGCAAGCGAAGTTGAGACTTTTAAAAAGACTTTTCTCGAGATTTAAACATCCAAACGTAATGAAACTTGGTACATCAAATGTTCATACACATTGAAATGCACTGGCGTTTAATTTAGTTCAATTGCTTACATAACCTCAAAATGACGGCTGTGCGAAATAAATCACTGGCATTCTATATCTCCGAAACTATTACTGATATCAACCTGAAATGTTGTACGGTGATAAAGGGCACTGCTACAAGTGTATCTATGTAACTTTCAAAAACCTGTCAAGTACAAAACGAACATGGCGGCCAAGCGAATTGGAAATACTTTTAATAGACTTTTCTCGCGTTTTAACTATTTGAGCGCAGTGAAATGTAGTTCAGTAAATGCTTGTACATATTGTAATGCACTGGCATCTAATTTGGTTCAATTGTTTACATAACCTCAAGATGGCGGCTGTGCGAAATTTTAAAATTAAGTTTTCTTTTCCTGTGTCGTAATCATGCGATCGAAGTGAAAGTTTGAATAATGAAGCTACGCAATAATTTTCTTTTCATGGTGCATAACTCTATGGCCTATACATATAAAATCCAAAATGACGACCATCCGAAATATTTAGGCGGTTCTCAATATCTACGAATCTTTTACAGCAATCAAACTGTTTTTTTTATGTTCATAGAGGCTATAAACATAAGTTCACCTATAGGACTTTCAGTAACCTGGTGAGTACAAATCCAACATGGCGGCGACACGAAGTATAAATACATAAATGGACGTTTCTCGCGATTTAACCATCCGAGTGCAGTGAAACTTGGTACTTTAAATGCTTATACAAATGGTAATCCACTGGCATCTAATTTATTTCAATTGTTTTCATAACCAAAAGATGGCAGCTGTGCGAAATTTTAAAACCTCGGTTTTACTTCTTGTGTCCTAATCATGCGATTGAAGTTTGAATACCACACGTACACAATAATCTTCATGTAATAGTACAGAAATAAAAATCCAACATGGCGACAATCTGAAATATTTAGACGGTTTTCAATATCTACGAAACTATTACAACAATCAAACTGAAATGTAGTATGTTGATAGCCCATAAGACCCACAGTCTTTTCTAAACGCTGGATGCTCTATAGGACTTGTAGAGGGGAGTGACTCACTCACTCACTCACTCACAAAGCGTCTATGGGACACGAAGATCCCGCACCGATCTCACAAAATGGCTCCACTGAACTCTGTTTTGGGCGAGTTCTTGCCAGTTGTCCACATTCAGATGTCTACAAAGTTTGGAGATTTCATTTTTCCAGGAACTTCGTGGTCTTCCTTCATGCCTTTTTCCTTTTGGGTTCTTCTTTAAAGATTTTTAAGACCATCCTATCATCAACCATCCTTAGTAAATGACTAGCCCATTGAAGTATTCTGGAGTAAAAGATGTTGAGTATTGGTGCTTGCTGTGATAGTGAGTGTATGTCTTTATTTGATATTTTTTTCCAGCTTTGAGATGCGGAGTCAAAGAATGGTCCAAACATTTTCCTACACACTTTATCTTCGAAAGCCTGCAACTGGTGTTCTTCCTGTTTTGTTGAACTCCGTGATTCTGCACCATAAGTTAGAACTGGCCTAATGATGGTATTGTATATTTTCAGTTTTGTATTTCTCGTCAAAAATTTGGATCCCAATAAAAACTGCAGGGAGTAGTACACTTTGTTGGTATTCTGTATTCTAACTTTAATTTCCACTTCTCTATGATTCTGTTCATCAATCATGACTCCTAAGAATTTGAAATGTTCAACCAGCTGAAAACTATGCTTGCCAATAAGAAGAGGTAACCGATTCCCAAACACGTCAATATTCCTCTTCATTACCATGCACTGAGTTTTTTGGTCATTAATTCTAAGGCCTAATTTTAAAGCTATCTCACGTTCAACAAACAACTAAATGATACTGTCCGAGATGCATGCCAGGCAGAACTAATTTTAGTGATCGGATAACTTTTTCGAGAGCAATGTTGAAGAGAAGAGGGGACAAAGCATCACCCTGTCTTAAACCGGTGAGCACATAATAATTCGAATAAGAACCCAAGTAAGGAAACGTACCGCTCATTGAACCCATTCATTCATACTAACGTTGACAGAAAAGTCACACCCCCGCTCTGCGAAAAATGACGTTTGGCAAATGTGTCAGAAGATCGGAAATCTCTTTTGTGTCTGTATCTGCAATATCACAAAAGGAGACTGATTTGTACGCACGAATGTAAGATCTAGCTGTGTTGGACCTATCTTACCAACTTGCAAAGTAGTATTGGATGATAAACTCGCACCCATTCAGATTGAATTGGTGGTCTGACATGGGAAGAATATTGTAGATACGAAAATTAACAATCTGGCTGGCATTTCTCGTTCCCTCAGCAGTGGATGAGGAATTTAATTGAAACGGATGTAGAACAGAAAGGTACCGGTACGTTTTCGGACATGGGTTCCTAATCTAAATATTATGTACTCACTCTCCTCTACAAGTCGTAGAAGTTTGTACTCTGTATATATTGGGCGCGTGTTGACCGACTGAAAAATATGAATTGAAAGTTTGTACAGGTAACACTGCAAAATCGCTTCAAAACTTGACATTATAGTTAAAGTGTTACCGCTTAAATACAAACGATAATTTTTAATTCATTCATGATACACTGTTTTGTCTTTGAGCGTTCAGTCCAGTCTTACCTACATGTGCGAACGAGTCGACACCATGATCCCCTATTAACAGTTAGCACTGCGGCTTGCTCTGATTCTACACCTCTCGCATTGAAATCGTTAAACGCTGAATATAACCATCGCCTAACCTCTGTCTCTCTTACCCTCAACAGCTTAATTCGTTAAACTTCTAGGTAATTTCTACTCCCCAATTAGCATGACATGGTCCCATCATCTAAGTCGGCTTATAAGAACAACCTCTACATCTCTTACCCTCTACAGCCGACTTCATTAACCTCCTAGGTAATATCTTCCACCCATTAAAACAACATTAACCTCCTAGGTAATATCTTCCACCCCTTAAAACAACATTAACCTCCTAGGTAATATCTTCCACCCCTTAAAACAACAATCATCATCGATGTATTGTTGTCTAGTTTACGTCATCGCATATGTAGTGTGGATTGAGGGGCGGTAGCAGCTTCCTCAAGCCCCTCATCTCCTAGTTTTATTTTGGGGATGCCTTCCACTGCCATTCCCTCGAGTAGTCAACCCGTAACTAACAAATATTAAGTTTCAGCTGAAAATTCAAAATGTTCCACAGAAAGTTTTCAGAGGTGCCATTACAAGGTTGTTGTGTGATGTTGCTTCATTTGAGGGGCTTAGACATCGTGGTCATTTGGCCCCGTGTACTTGGGTGAGTGTGGAATTTGTTTGTTAACCTGTGTTATTCTGATGGTTGTATTAGTGTTCGTATTTGTAATGCAAATGAGGATTAGGAAGGAGGCGGCCGTGGCTTTAAGTTAGGAACCATCCCGGCATTTGTCTGGAGTAAAACTGGTAAACCACGGTACACCACTTCCAGGATGGCTGAGATAGGAATCGAACCCGGCTTTTCTCAGTTTTGCCTCACGAGGCTGAGTGGATCCCGTTCCAGCCCTCAGACCAGATTAAATTTATTGGCAGTACCGGGAAACGAACCCGGGCCTCCACGGTGATAGCCAACGATGCTAGTCACTACGCAACGAGGCGGACAATTACAAGATCAGCTTCCTGGAGATGACCGCCAGACCTTAAGTGTGGTTTAATTGATTTTAGGATGAACATACAATTAGTTGGAAAAGATACCACCACCTCGTGGTGTAGCGGCTAGCATTCTTGGCTGTCGCCACGGAGGTTCAGGTTCGATTTCCGGCTCGGCCAAGAAACTTTAATTCTAGTCTTAGGGCTGGAACGGGGTCCGCTAAGCATCGTGAGGCAAAACTGAGTAGAGGATGGTACGATTCTCACCTCAGCCATCCTGGAAGTGATTTCCCCACTTCTACTCAAGACAAAGGATGGGAAGGTTCCTAACTTAAGGGCACGGCCGCCTCCTTTCCAATCCTCACCTTGAATTACACACACAAAAGAAAATCCGTCTCGGCACGCCATCAGACGGACGTAGATTTAACCGGACAATTAAACATTTTTCGAATTCACTTTTTGCCAATTGTTGTATGCCTACAAAAGTTCCACATGTTTAGCATACGAGAAGCCACTGTTATAATTCCAAATATATTTTGCTCATCCCATGGCGTAAGGGTGGGTCATATCAAAAAAATCTTTCAGACAAAAGTTTTAGGTAATATTATTATTATATTCGTTCAGGCCCCTAAAGAGCACGTGGAACCATTAAATAGCACTGGAATTCTTCAACTTTTTGAACTTCTTATTCGCCCAAAATTTCTTCATTCTTTCACTCGGGGCCTGCCGTCTTTCTTGTGTCCAGAGTTTTTGGTTTCAAGCTTTTCTCGGATGGATTCTTGGGTGCAAATTTGTGGGTGTTGATCTTTTGTCTGTATGTAGTATTGTTGTAGCCATTGGATCAATGTCGAATTCAGTATGGTCCATTTGTGTATCTACTAGCCAGCGAATTTTGGTTTGTCGGTTCCCATTGATAATAAGAAATATTTTCTTAGTCAGACGTGAATCATCCATTCGTGTTAAAATGTCCATAAAAATTCATACGCCGTTTGCGTGCGACTGAAGAGTATCGTTCAGTTAATGCATAGAGTTCTTCCGAGCTTTTTCGCATACATATACCCTTTTGAAACTTGGGCCCGAATATCTTCCATAGTATCTGTCGTTCAATTTTCTCGATGTCCTTGATGTGAACTGTGAGTGACGATGTCTCAGTTGCGTCGAGTGCCTCTGGTAGGATAACAGTGTGGTAGTGTCGGGAGTTTGGCTTTTATGGATAGAGATTTCTTATTGTAGAAGTTCCAGGTGATATATAGAGGAGTATTGACCATTTTAAACAGTTTTGAATTTGCCCCTATTAAGGGAGGTATGATAAAAAAAAAAAAAACTCTTTGGTCAATGGTTGGCGCTAAAAAAAACTTTACGGAGATAAGTTTTTGGCCCTTATCCAAAGAATAGTATGAACTTTGAATGGATTTGATTTTTTCGCATATTAAGAAAGTTATTTCACAAGTCCCCCCCGTTTTCCCATCAACGAACTCGACCGAGATTTTGTGTGTGAGTTTTTGGTCCTTTGACTGGTTTCATGCAGCCCTCCATGCCTCTCTGTCCTGAGCTGAGCAAATCGTTTCTCCTCTACATAGCTACCACACCTTACATCCAAGGCAATCTGTTTAACATATTATAACCTACAGTTCTTATCCTCGACCCTTCCTTCCATAAGTAACTTTTGCTATTTCTGGGTGTCTTACTATGTGTCCTACCAACCTATCTCTTCTCTTCATTAGCAGTCGCTAGAAACATCTCACCTCTCCCACTCGTCTTAATATCTCTTCATTTGTAACCCTATCTACCCATCTGATCTTCATTCTGCTGTAATACTACATTTCAAACGCTTCAATTCTCCTCTTTTCTGCTGCTCCAACAGTCCAAGTTCCACTTCCACAGAGTGCCACGCTCCAGACAAAGGCCTTCAAGAACGATTTCCCCATCATCTTCGTATCCTTCCAGCGAGCCGGGTAGGATGTTTATGAACGATTTGCCTCAATTTTGCGCTATCTTCGTACAGTTACTAATACCTAAATCTACATTCGATGTCAACAAATTCTTTTTCTGTAGAAATGTTTTCCTTGACTGCGCTAACCTACTTTTTATATCCTCTTTGCTTCGTCCATCACCGGTTATTTTGCTTCCCAAGTAACAGAACTCTCCTACTTCCTTTTAAGCTTTTCACCTGCCAATTTGACATCCATATGGGTTTATGATGTCTCTTGGATGCATTCCAATATTTTTGTTTTAAATTTATTAATTTTCATCATGAATTATTTCCTCAAGACAGAATCCATACCATTTAGAAACTCATTCAACCCCTCTGGTGTGCAGAGTTGAAATTATTTGTAAGAATTAGCGAGCCTAATACCGTAATTTCAAAATTATCCACAGGTTGATGAGGGGCCCGGAAGACCTTGTCATTTGGAGTGAGTTACTAGTTGCTGAGGTATCACAGCTGCGTGACGATTGCGAGTGCGCAGTGAGTCAGTAACTTAGTTGCGCGCCTTCGACGTGAAGATATGTTGGCACACTGACTAATCAAGGTCACTTATTAGTATTCCATCCTGATCGCACACCTGTGGAACATTTGTCTACTCTAAAATGTAGAAAGAGTCTATTGGGACACCGATGATGAAAATCGTGTTTGTGTGGGCGGTTTCCAAGTGTCCCGTGAATTCGAGGTAGACCTACCTCGACAGCCTTAGTTGATCTTATATATAGAGACCTGCGCTGATAAACAAAACGTAATCCGCAACCGCCCGCGTCCGCACGACTGTTATCCACATCCGCACGACCTATCCGCATCCGCCCCGCAACCATACGACTTTCATCTTTATCCGCACGTTTGGTATCCAAATCCGCTGACATTACAATTATATTTTTATTATTAGATAAGGTATTAAAGCAACACATTTAGACATTTGAGGAATAAAATCATTCCCCTAGGCTGTGTGAATCGCAAGACAATGTTGACTGAGTTTTTTTTGTCCCTCTGAGTAACGACAAATGAAACAGCGGATGGCTAATCATAACACTTACTTAGTCGTCGGATATAGGCTACCCACGCAGGCAAGCGCAGATGTAAAGGATTTTTTTTTTTTTGGAAATAATTCAACAATAATAATTGATGGTATTTCCGTGACTGGATTCTCTCACTTCTCTATTATTCACATGAGGAGCTAACTTTCAAAAGAGACTTTGTCACTCAAATACAACTTTAGGGAATGACCAAAAAACCGATTTCTCTCAAATTAACATCTTATTGCTTATTTTATGCATTTATGTACACACATTTGGGTTATAAAAATGTAACAAGACACTCTAATGAAATCAAACTACAGTAGATATTCAGTATTTACATACTAAATTCTGGACATAGTTGTTATTGACTGAACAGAAAAGACATAATCCTTTTTGTTTGCATGAACATGGGACATAGTCCTCTTTGACTGCATAATATTTTGATAAGGCCTAAACATCTAACTCATTTCGAAACATTGTAATAAGCCGAACATTCAACCGCAATGTCATTTACTTAGTTAATATTCAAAACGCCCATTCTTATGAAACGTTACAACAAAAATCTTCTTTTATATATGGAATCCCACATCATCTTCCAGTCACATAATACTTCCTCACGAGGAACACTTGCTGCAGGTGTATCCATTAACAACCTCTTGTACCATTGCAAATCTTTTCGCCTAAACCAATTTTCACCTACTTACATTTCTAAGTTTATTTCACCCATTTCTCTCTCACTTCCGTTTCATTGTTCCCTTCTTTGATCTATTATTTCCTCTCTTCAACCTCTATTCTACTTTCTCCTAAAATCTGAGGCAGATGACCTTGTAGTTCCGCCCCTTAAAACAACAATAACTAACTAACTCCTACAATCTAATCTACCTATGGGGCGTGGTGGCCTCTCACCAAGGTGGACCGGGATCGATTCCCGGTCAATGCATGTGAGATTTTCGAAGTTAATTGCCATGCCCTGTGGTTCGGATTCTACGTTAAAAGGAGGTCCCGTGGCTCATGATCGCATGGTTAATGGTTACGTAAAACTAAAAGCTTCCTTCCTTCCTCCTCTACCTGATCCTTCATCTCATCTACTCTATTAACAACTACATCCAGTCTCTCCTCAACTTCTACTCTGCTTTCACCTACAATCTCCTCTACCTTCACCTACAATATCCTCTACCTCTCTTCTACTTTCACCTACAATCTCCTCTAACTGGCCCTTAATCTCTCCTCTGATCTCACTTATCTATTGTACTAGGCTTTCTATCAACTTTTTATAATCTTGACCTAACTTCTCATTAACTTTAGCTACCGTACTTGATCTAAATTCTGATTGTTATGCTGAAGTTTCTGATTAATTTCTCCCATCATGCTATCTTTCCATTTCCTTTGTAACAATCTCCGACTAGAACTGTTTCACAAGAATCGTGAATAACCAATATGACACAGGAAACATTAATCAGAAGTTGGATTGAACTGCAAAAGAAAATAATCATCATACACACAGGTCATACACTACCTCGCTGTTCACGCAAAGCATGATGGGAGTCAATTCTTATGATGCTAGAGTTCTGATTGGCTGAAGTATACAAAGTCTTGTTTGAACGAATACTGCAGTGGACAAAGTTGTTTTTTGAAAGAATAGTCTACTTTCAGAGATCAATATAGCCAAGACAAAGTCACTTTTGAATGTTTACAGGGTGTTGGGACCTCAGGATAAATCTCACAAAGTGAAACCTGTAGTAAGCACATTTTTTTAAATTTTTGGACAAAGTCTCTTTTGAATGTGAGCTCCTCACATACAATTCAAGCGAAAGCAAATAGGGAAATAACAAGAAACGTGAAAGACGCAGATCTTAGTAAAAACTAACATTATTAAAAAAGAAAGATACGAGTCTTACAGGAGTCGCATATGATGTGTAACATCTGACATGTTATCCTACCTTGAAGCTGTTACCGTTTGACGTTCATCAACAAACAAAAAATCGTTTTTACACTCTCATAATACATCACAGAACATCAAATATAATAGAAGTGAATGACGCATGGTAAAGCATGGAAACAAGAAACTACTGCAGCTCGCCTAGTGGTATGGCAGCCAACTACTATAGAGCATCCAGCGTTTAGAAAAGACTGTGGGTCTTATGGGTTATTACTTTTAGCGGAAATCCCCCCTACACTGGGTTTGTTACCGCATCTTTTATCATGAAGAAACTCTGAACATATATATTTTTCGTCATAATAGCTTCCTACATTTATCTGCCAATTGATTACCTTTGTTATTGCGTATAAGTATCGCTTATATTACGTCTTAGTCATTTAAAAATTTTCGAGGTTAGCACGCTGGAAAGAAGAGCCTCGTCCTGTGATGCATGCTCGCCTGGAGTGGAGCACGTGCTCAGTTCCGCCGGCAACATAAGTTCTGAAGCACTATCCGTCATTGGTGTTACTGTTGGTGTCTGTTTTATTTTCTGTTCGATCGAATCATGGCTGCCGACAGTTGGGTTCCAACCCACTATCTCCCGAATGCAAGCTCACAGCTGCGCGCCCCTAACCGCACGGCCAACTTACTACAATATTACAAATATTAATCTAAACAAAACAACAAGAATAAAATTGAAAGAAACTAAATTACAGCCTAACTAATGACTAAAGAGGTGTTGATCAACAGTATTGCTGACATAAAAATTGTTAACATCGTCTGCATACATCCGAGAAGGAAGGAAGGGGATGCTCTCGACATCTGCCAATCAGTAATGCGTCATATCACAACGAAATGAATGTCGTTATTGGTTCTCTTCGCATACAGTATCCTTAATACTGGTCCAATCCGTTAACACCTGCAAAACTGCTCCTTCCTGGGCGTGTTCTATTTCAGGTAGCTGCTGGGTTGTGGTTGTCTCAGTAACTTATGAAAGCGCAGTACTCGAAGCGGGTGAACATAACGTATGACGTCAGCGCTACCTCTGCCTAGAGTTAGCAACACTGTCGCCATAAGGCTCCACAGTCTTTTCTAAACGCTGGATGCTCTATAATATGGAAATATATGCTCCCAAATATGTTTTCATTTTATTTAACTGGGTCACTCCAATCCGTATTTTGTTTAAGGGCACATTTCCATTTTTACAAATCGCACCAGCTTGAGAATTTGGACTGGGTGGTTTTATTCAGAACTGTTCACGCCGATGTCGTATGACTCATATTCTTTGGCGTGAGCAACATCCGCATTTGACAAACACGGTTTACGAATGAAAAGTATGGATCACGATTATAAGCTGCAGAAATACGACAGTATCGTGTTACCCAGGAACAATATTTGCATATTACGAGTAGTTTTAGCGTATAAGTGACTTAAATTTCTCTCAAAATCAGGATAATGAACAGTTACCGTTATGGAAGGAAGGGTCGAGGACAAGAACTGTAGGGGTAGACCAAGGTTAGAATATGTTAAACAGATTGCCTCGGATGTAGGGTGTGGTAGCTATGTAGAGATGAAACGATTAGCTCAGGACAGGGAGGCATGGAGAGCTGCATCAAACCAGTCAAAAGACTGAAGACTCAAACAACAACACCGTAACGTGTTTCAAGCATGCGGAGCCGCCATTTTATCAACATCACAGAACACCAAATATAACAAGGCTGGAAAGCTCTTGTGGAAGCCCTTTGTTCCTTGGAGGACATAAGTCAAGTAAGTCAATATCAACCAATCACGAGACGAACTTTTTCCTAGAAGCGTTCGTAGTGGGGTGGCGCTGAAGTACTCGTCAGTTACTCGTATCGTAGCTTCATCCCCGTGTAATACATAACAATTCCAAGACTCTTTATTTTTCTTCACTGCCTACTTGATATTTCTACTCTAGCACTGCCTTCTTGATACTCTGCTGTTACATCACTCTCCTGCCAGTTACTAAGTTACGTTAACAGAGACTGACTTTTTTTTCTTCACTGCCTAATTGATATTTCTACTCTCGCACTGCCTTCTTGATACTCTGCTGTTACAAAGTAATCCGTACGTGATAAACATTCCACATGGTACCACTGCCAGCTGGATCACATCCCTTCTGGCTGCTAAAGCGATCCAACTGGCAGTGCGTCTTGCACACTTCCTTCCGATCCACTTTCGTCCCATTTTTCAAAATCACTCCCACAAAAATATCCAGCAACCGAGTGGAAAGATGTTACACATCAAAAATCCAGTTCAACATTCTAGCCTATTCTAAAAACTATCCACAAATTGACTCTAAACATTATCAACAGCTTATCCGCTATCCGCACAGTCATGCAAACTATATCCGCAAGGCGAAAAATGTTGGGCATCCGTCTAGGGCTTTACTTACATAGCAGAGGTCGACACGTCACTCAAACAAAGAGTGACTCCCGGCCTGGTGGCGGATTTGACGTTCGTCCTCGAGTGGAAAACGAGGGGGACTACGGGGACCACAAACACAAGCATTCCTCTTCAACAAAGTCAACTGAGGGTCATACGAAGCGACCGCTGCTCAGCCCTATGGCCCGTAAAACGCGCCCTTCTGCCATTATTCTTGACCACAGCCTCTCTGATCAGACAGCTGATAAATAATTGTCCTCGTGAGGCTGAGTGCATTCCGTTCCAGCCCTGAAGTTAGTTCTAAACTCCATGACAGAGACGAGAATCGAACCCGAATCCTGCTAGGTAGGAGTCAAACGAGTTACCCGTAACCTCGAATTTAAAGTTAACTAAAATAAAAACTGAAGCAGGACCTCTGGAGAGGCCCATAGTCGACCCGTGCGAGCAACTGTACCGGCTGAACAGAAGGTCCACTAATACAGCGGTTCCCAATCTTCTTTTCCTCCCGTACCCCTTTATACATATGTATCTAAAATAGTACCCCCTAAGAAGGAAAAGGAAGGAAGCTTTCAGTTTTACCTGACCGTTAATTAAGCGATCAAGAGTCACGGGATCTCATTTTTACGTGGAATCCGAACCACAGGACATGGCATTTAACTTCGAAAATCTCACATGCATTCACCGGGAATCTAATCCGGTCCACCTTGGTGAGAGGGCAACAGCTTGACCGCTGCGCCACCACACCCCTACTCCCTAAGAAGTAAACTTTTAAAACGTTTAATATTTTACGGGCAATATGTACATAATTTAATAAAAACATCAATAATAAAAAAATAACTTACAACTAATATTATACCTTATTTTTTCGAATACAGTATAACCAATATTTTTGATTTATTATTTGTATGCATTTCATTTCAATAAACCACTAAATATAATTTTCAATTTTACTTTTATTTACTTGTGCAAATGAAGAAGTATACACATTTAGCTGAGGAAAATAAACAATTACAGTACGGTACATACGACTTTTATTTATTTTTTTATTGAAAACCAATTAATTCTAGCGATTGGTTTGGCAAAAATTGACAAATCAAGACAATAGCAGTGCAGCGGTGAAAGTGACTGGGGTTGGGGTAGGATGGGAGCATAGACCTTGACGTGCGTGAATATGGCGGCACTGTGCGCCGGTACATTGCGACTGACACTTACGATGGGAACATGGCGCCCGCCATAACGTATATTTTTGGCGTACATCTAACTGGTACACATAACCCCATCAAGGGGTACGCGTACTCCAGCTTGGGAACCACTGCACTTCGGCATTGGTCATACACTGATAGCCGATAGCATTTATCAGACAGCTGGTTCTTGGGGTTTGAGAAGAATGTGTGCCAGGCTACTTATCTCACTCCCAACACGTGGATTCGAATTTCTCTGATAGTTCTTGAATTGTTAGCTTCCCATACAGAGATAGGCTAAACGTGAGGACTAGAGCGGGGTGCACACAGCCTCGTGAGGACAATTCAGTAGCTGTCTGATCTCAGAAGCAGCGCCCCAGGCAAGAAAAATCAACATTAACGGCCGAGAGGTCCCGACGTACTGACCACGCGTCTGTAAGCCAACGGAGCTGGGCAGCGGTCACTTGGCAGGCCAAGGTACATCAACGCCTAAGTGCCATGGGGGTAGCAGGTTATCGGAACGTGGTTTCCATTTCTGTCCCATTCATGTGGTATAGTGTCTCTTCTTTAGGTGTGTGTGTACATTTCAAATTGAATCGGTCGGAGCTGAAAAGCATTAAGACAAAAATGGTCATTTTTTTATAATTAATATTTTAAAGGCATCAAGTCACATTTCAAAAATTGATTTGAAAATTATGTTTATTAAATTAAAATTGATATTCCGCAAACACAAATATAACCTGAATAGTTGCTACACAACATAGATGACTAGTATAGTGTGTTTATTAAGTTTTGTTTTGTCAATGACGTTTTGTCAGTCTCCTGAAAAGTAGTGAAAACTGACTTAATACTTTTCAGCTCCGGCCGATTCAATGGTTCCAGCGAGTTTAGATAGCGTTATTTGGCTGCAATGTTTTCATTGATTTGAGGTGGCTTTCTGGAAGTCGAGTGGAGACTGCAATGAATTACTTGTGATTACTTTTGTAACTTACCGTGGTGAACTGGACGGGCGCCTCCATGAGGAACTGCCTTTTGTCCTGACCAGTCCGAGGCAGCGCTTGTTCCCGAGGCGAAGGTGGGTCGCCAGTGCTACCCTCCGCGGTGCCAGGACGCAATGCCTTGGCAGACAGCGCCCTCTGCAACCGTGATGTGGTAGTCGACCTCTTCCTGATCAGCCCTTTCATCTTCTGAAACAGAACAAAACACCTCAAACCAACTGCGGCACAACACAAAACTGGGAATAATGTGTTCCGATGATTATGATATTTGTTGTTTAAAGGGGCCTAACATCTAGGTTATCGGCCCCTAATGGTTTGGATGATAGTGAAAGATGAGATGAGAATAAAAAATATAACGAATATTAACTACAAACTTACATACTAGAAGAAGAAATGGTAAGGCAAATAAAGGACAGGAAAAAAAGAAATGCCCTGTTCCCTCGAATAATGAGGATTGAGGGCTTTGGAAGGAAGGGGAGTCATGAAAGGCAGATAGGAAAGGGAAAGAGGAGGGGGCCCGCCCAAGGATCAAGGGAAAAGGGGGGCAAAACGAAACCAGCTCCGGAATCCCTCGGGGTCGCCAACTCCCAAACCTTGAGCCCTTGAGCACTATCCAGGGTGCACCAGAAGTGGTGGGGCTACATACACACTGCCTCCTTCAGTGCCTTGTGCAGAAGGCAGCAGAGAACATGAAATGAAAAATGAAGGCTGACCCCTCGAAGAATGAGGGTATCAGGAAAGATGAGACAAGGGCCAATTGAAAATGAAAATCCACAGCCTGCTTCCAGTCTCCGACCGGGTCAGGAATGGAATGAATGAACTGTGCCGGCTGACTAGGCCTGATGCACTCCTCTGGGGCAATGATTAAATGAATGACAGATGAAATGAAATGATAGTGGAGAGTGTTGCTGGAATGAAATTTTGACAGGGAAAACCGGAGTACCCGGAGAAAAACCTGTCTGCCTCCGTTTTGTCCAGCACAGATCTCACATGGAGTGACCGGGATTTGAACCACGGACCCAGCGGTGAGAGGCCGGCGTGCTGCCACCTAAGCCACGGAGGCTTCACAAGGGCCAATTAAGGCGGGAAAATTAAAGACTTCCTGGCCTCTGATACCCTAATACCGTCGGGGTCGGAAGAGAACAAGAGTTGACCAAGAGAGGTCGACAGGAAAGAAGACTGAGAGGAGCCCGGCATAAGTAAGTGGAAGCAATGCCGGGCTCAGCTGGACTCCCGTGGTCGCCAACCCACGTCCCACTCGATGTTGGGGAATAATGTGTTCTCATTCGCTTAGCAGCAGTAACGTTGGCTAACAAACATATAATAATGAATGGATATGATGTACAATTAATATTCTAGCTTTCAGTCGGTCAACACAAAAACTGATGAGGATTAGTTTTGTCCCAATCCAGTCTCTCCCACAAATCAAATGACGCGATCAGAAGCTAATGAGTGTTTCTCTCAAAGTAACGTCCCTTCCTACATCTGCAAGATACAATCATTTACCTCTGACGGACGAGCGTATATCAAAAACTATGTCCATGCTGCCGAAAAGAAAATTTTAATAAGGATGTGTCGCGCAACAAAGATGGATTAGATTCACTTTTAATGAGCACACTAGAGATTGTTTCATTTAACGTGGGTAACAGCTCTATGCATTAATGTACTGGTGTGTGTGTAATTTTTACTTAGTATAAAACTAAGTCCCCGATTCTTGGATGTTACGGGTAATCTCGAGAACCACTGGATGGATTTTGATGTAGTTTTCACCATTCTGTAAAGGATTTCTCGAGGAAGGTTTTTGTAGAAAATTATTTATTCATGACCAAAGGAAGCCGAGCAGTAACGATTTCAGTGAAAAAATCGAAATAAAACCTACCGACCGTGTGCCTTTTAAGCTTACGCTGGATAAACCGTTAAACATATCTATATACTATGAGTGTAAGAATTGTTCAGCGTGAAAAGTTCAAAAAAAAGTCCGGGACAGCATATCTCTATCTTCAATACATCGCCCACTATAAGTGTTTTTACGTTACCATTTCTTCCAACAATCTCCACATTCTTTGGTGTCGAGCAAAGACTTCAGAGAAGAGTGGATGTGTTTGGAGTTTCCCTGAAAGTGCAACTCCGCTTTTCTCCATTTCACCTGTGAACTTTTCGTTCCGCAGAATACACAGTCAAGTTAAGATTGGACGGAAGGGGGATTTGTGATTCATGCTCCTCGCCATTATTAAATTACGTCTGACAAGAATTCGTTTCACATGCTATCTTCATGATAATATAATTAACAATCCGGTTTGCCGGCTTCGGTGGCGTAGTTGGTAGCATGCCGAGCTTCTATGTCCAAGGTCGCGGGTTCAAACCCGGCCGAAGTCGTCCGATTCATTTAAGAGAGTTAAAAATTTCTCAGTATGCCTTCCTTCGGAGGGGAAGTAAAGCCGGCGGTCCCATGTCATAGATTTATGGCATGAAAAAGAACCTTCCAATAACTAGAGTGTGTGAAGCCAAAATTTGTAGGTTAGGTTTGATTAATGCTCTTAAAATCCAACGTTCGTCACCGGGCGCTGGTTGCGATGGCATCTAATAGTAGCGAAGAACACAGCTAGGTGTCGTGGACGGTAACATTTGGTAGCGAACGTAGGAACTATTTGAAATTATATTTTGCAGTCCTTACTTGAATTAAAAACAGATAACACACACTAATACAGCCATCACAATTAACACCGGTTATCATACAAATTGTACACACACCAAAAAGTACACGGGGCTACATGACCACGTTGTCGCAGCCCCTAAACCAACCAACCAACCAACCAACCAACCAACCAACCAATAGTCCAGTCAGTGATTTCAACCCATCACGCCAAGACGGAAAATAGGAAAAAACACGCCTTTTAAGCTTACGCTGGGTAAACCGTTAAATATACTGGGCGAAGCCGGGGCGGGTTGTTAGTAATAATAATAATAATAATAATAATAATAATAATAATAATAATAACGTTATTGGTTTTACGTTCCTTCTAACTACAGAAGCTTTAGATACGCCAGGGCGCCGGAATTTTTCCTCGAAGGGATTCTTTAACTGACACGGCTCCCTCGTATTTTCGCATCCTCAAATGCCAACTGACAGCGCCAGGATTCGATCCTACAACCTTGGGCACAGCAGGCGTGAACGTTACCGCTGTACCACGCAGCCAGTCAGTGTGTGTGCGCGCGCGAAGTCGGACTATAATATACTAGGACATTCGGTGAGTAATGGCAATACTGCCATAATATCACAAAGAATATTATTTGTTAAATTTGACACAATGAACTTTATTATTTTATTGTCTCCAGCCATGTCAACAATATGTTGCCAAATCCTTGGAAGACGACGCACTCCATCTGTAGCACCATTTCTGGATATCTCTCTCACTGATCGATTTAGACGCCTGTTTACCAGCTCTTGATGGATGCAGTATGTTTGCATTTGCCTGTTGACACAGGGTAGAGTAAAATGTGGCTTTTCATCAATATCTCAGTCTCATTCATGGCTGTGATTATATGGAAGCTACTGAGGTATGAGTGGTGCTGAGTAATGACCTTCAGGGCACAACTAGTATCGGTGGATGCTGTGAAAGGTTCTACTCATAGGGTTTGTATTGCTGTACCGACTCAGTGAGGAAAGCAAAGGCAAACTACTTCACTCCACACCTTGCTTAGTACCCCTCAATATAGTGCTTCCTTTGGTTTTTGTGGGTTTCAGCCCACATAATCGATAGTGGTACTTTTTGAGGATCCAACCAGCCTCTGAGCTTACTCCCTAACAGACAGATCGATTTAGAGCTCTCTGGATGTCAACTCTTGATTGAAATCGAACACCTCCTAGAGGTTCTTTGTTAAATTTAAGCTATTGATTGTTCACAGCAGAAAATGTCTGGGGAATGGGGACAACATACCAGCTTAATACTTCCTCGGAGGATGCCAAAATCACGAGTTCGATCACCGGCCGAGTCGTATGATGTCCGCATTATATAATTGTGTAGGAAGTCATTTTTCTGTGTTAACTTAGTAATCAAATTTTAATGCGATTCGTGTTGACAGACTGAAAAGCATTAAATATCGGTTAGGTGTGTTAGGTGGCAGAGCAAACGGAGCCTAAACGGCTCTAACTCAAAATATCTACACCAGGTAGTTGAAGGCAGACGATGATCAATATGATGATAATAATAATATTTACCAGTATAATACAGAGTCCGAAACTAAAACATATCTTGAAAAAAGGGTGCCGTCCTCAAATCCTTTCAACTTATTTGAACCACTAGATTGTGTTTGGTAAATTTAGTATCCCGCGCAATTGAATATATCATCTAATAATTACACACACCAAATCAAATTAGTAAAACGCTGTACTGACACGAGTTTGCTATTGCTGTTCGCCTTCTAGTTCGTAAGCAACTGATTCTGAAAAGCATAATTACATATTAAAATCTAGGGCTACTGGCAAATGCACGCTTACTGTGGAATGACACACCAGGGTGGGGTCTGGAGTGAAAGGAAATGTAACGAACGCAGATGAGCTAATAGCTATTCATGGCTGGCTGCTCACCTCTAATTGCACGAGGGGGCTGTCTTAGCTTAGTGTCAGGAGTGAGTCCTGATCGCAACGCTGCCCGAGATAGTAAATGCTGTACTTTGGGTTGTAGAATTGCCTTAACTGGCCATGTTCGAATTTTATGAAACTAAAGAAATAGCAAAACAGCCGCTGCCTACATACAGCACGTGCGCAGTGGGACATGTTCTGTAAAGAAAAATGCACAACATACATGTAAATAATCCCTTCATTTTCTACCACTTGAACTGACGAGTTCCTAAACCGTCAATAATACGACGAATAATTTTCGTTTATTCGTTCAGAACCACTCATCCCTCATCACCCTCTACAATAAATTATATTATACTAGCAGAAGTACCCGTTCTTCGAACGGCGTTCGGTGTTAACACCGGACATTATCTAATAATAATAATAATAATAATAATAATAATAATGTTATTGGTTTTACGTCCCTTTTAACTACTCTGGCTTTTAGAGACGCCGGGGTGCCGGAATTTTGCCCCGAAGGGGATCTTTAACGTGCCAGTAAATCTACTGACACGGCTCCCTCGCATTTGCGCACCCTCAAATGCCACCTGACTGCACCAGGATACGAACCTGCAACCTTGGGCCCAGCAAGCGAGAACGTTACCCCTGAGCCACGCAGCCAGACATTGCCAATTGAGCTACTGCTGCAATGGTAGCGGTTTGCCATTCCTTCATAAGTTTTTCAGAACGAAGTTAGTTTTCTGGGAATATCACACACACTCTTAATTTAAGGGCCTTAAAATGTGGTTTTCGGAGACCTTTTATAGACTCCCGAATTTGGTGTCTCACATTGAGAAGCGCAACATAGGCTTTGGTCGTTCTTCTAGGATAATTTTTATATTTCGCCTATTTTAGAGTGTATTTTGAGAAGTGTTTCTCTATATCCACCCTTCTACTGTATGAAAAGTACGGTGAAGGGTTTTATAAATGATTGGTGTATTGACTCTCGTGGTTACCATAACTAATTTTACGATGCACCAAGCATCCGAACACGAGTTATAGGCGTACATAAAGATACACAGAAAGACAGACAGACAATTCTATTCTCTACAACATATCACCCAGATATCCAAATATGGGTATATCTACCACACAGTATCAAACAAAATCGTCCTTACGATGAACCCGTATGTCGACAAAAAAAAGTTAAAACGTGCTCTCAAACTAAATTCACCTAACGTGTACTTCCTGACGTGAAATAGAATTGAAAGCCTTGTAGACGAAACGCAATACACGTCACATAAAAACTGACCCTCTACGTTGTGTTAGGTCCCCATACACAGGAAGACCTCTTTCATAAATTATAAAGGCTTGTGGTGCATGAAAATTTAGGTTCTTTAGCCTCAAATGGCCCAAATTCCTAAAAGCCGCAAATTGTCTACCTTGTTTCCGTGATAACCTTATAGTCATTTGCAAACTTTCACAGAAATGTAATAAATGGAGTGACATTGCTTCTTACAGAAATAGATGGAAAGTTGGATGACACCCCTTGAGATAATGTTGTCATGGTTACGATTTGCATTCCTTCATTAGTGTGTTAAATTAGATTAAATTAGTTTGGTTGGTTCTTAAGTTTAGGGGCTGCGACAACGCGGTCATGTAGCCCCGTGTACTTTGTGTGTGTGTAGAATCTGTCTGATAACCGGTTAATTGTGATAACTGTATTAGTGTGTGTTATCTGTTTTTTATTTTAAGTACTGCAACTTAGAATTTTTCAAATAGTTCCTACTTTTGCCGCCAAGCGCCACCGTCAAAGACTACTAGGCCAAGTTCAGAACATAGCTACTAGACGCCACCGCAGTCGGCTCTTGGCAACGAACGTAGAAACCTAAGAGCGTTGTTTACATTCTTAACCTATCCAATTTAGCTTCACATAGGTGCAATTAGTGGAAGGTTCTTTAACATGCCATAAATTTATGACATGGGACCGCCGGCTTTACTTCCCCTACGAAGGAAGGCATACTGAGGGATTTTTAACGCTCTTAAAAAAATCCGACGGCTTCGGCCGGTTTTGAACCCGCTATCTTGGGCATAGAAGCTCAGCATGCTACCGACTACGCCACCGAAGCCGCCTAAAATTAGTTTTCTGGGAATATTTCAGGAACTGTTGGTTTTAGATTTAGGACTCCCAAGTTTTGTTTCTGGCACCGAGGGGCTTTGTCTCGTCGTTGTGCGCCATAATATAATAATAATAATAATAATAATAATCTAATATAGATGTAGGGTGTGGTAGCTATGTAGAGATGAAGCGATTAGCTCAGGACAGGGAGGCATGGAGAGCTCTATCAAACCAGTCAAAAGACTGATGACTCAAACTACAACATAGGGATAGGAATATAATAGACCTGCCGTACCACACCCGCAGGTGTAAATCGCGTGAAAAAATTCTAGAGTACCCCTTGACCCCCTTAAGCGTATTGATGAATTTTACAGCTAAATTTGGTTCCGTGATAACCTTCTAGCCGTTTGCAAACTTTCACACTAATGTAATTAATGGAATTGCATTGCGTCTTACAGCAATAGATGGAACTCGGAGAATCTGTTGCCATGTTACCGGCTTGCATTCG
Organism: Meconema thalassinum; assembly: GCA_946902985.2. Taxonomy (NCBI): domain Eukaryota; kingdom Metazoa; phylum Arthropoda; class Insecta; order Orthoptera; family Tettigoniidae; genus Meconema; species Meconema thalassinum. The sequence continues at coordinate 944,929,742 of OX336388.2, read as the reverse complement.
TTCATTAGTTTTATTTATTTTGATACAGCCATCTATGGACTACAAATACACAACCATTATTCAGGTCTTCATCTTCTTCAAGGTGTTTCTGCCTTGTTGTTTAGATTCCTGCCAGAGATCTTTCATTCGTTGGCTCCTTCGCAATCGTTCTTCCACTGAAAGAGCGAGTCATTTTTCGGGGGGATCCTTCAAACTTGCAACTTTAGATCTGTATCCTGTCCTGTCCCACACTTCGACTAATCCTATGTTTGCCCTTTTTAAGTCTTGATAGACCTCTTGAAGCCATGGGGGTTGTACCTTCCACTTCTCTTGCAGATTAAGAATTTTATTAGCCAACGTTCATTAGTTTATTAAATGAAATTAGTTTTCTGGGAATATCTCAAAAACGGTTGGTTTTAGGGCCTTAAAATGTGGTTTTCGGGGCCGCTTTAGGGCCCCCGAGTTTTGTCTCTCACATTGAGGGGCTGAAAATGAGCTTTGTCTCGTCCTTCTACGCCTATTTCAGCATGTATTTTAAGGGGTAGGCCCCCTTTTATGAGAGGTACGGAGAAGAGTTACATCAATGATTAGTGTCGTGCCTCTGATGGATATCTGTACCAAATATTACGTTGATACACCCAGCCATTCTCGAGTTATTAGGGAACAATGTTGTCCACAGACAAACAAACAGACAGACAAAAAAAATCGCACGCATCCATCATAAAACAGTCTGAAACGTGTAAATAACTCAAATTTACGGAGAAATTGAGGGGAAAAAACAGACACTTTCATTTTTATATATGTAGAGATATACTGCTAACCGTTGGAGATACACGAAAAGTGATAAGGTCCTTTTGGATAGAAAATTAAATGTTAAAGCCTGTGTATGCCATCAAAAGTTTGCTATTTCTTAGCGGTCTCTTTTTATTTGAAATGGAAACATGACATTTTGAAACCAAAGGGCGTAGTGACGTTGCAAATGTGGGTTTTACTCGCTAACTGTTGGAGATACACGAAAAGTGATAAGGACCTTTCGGATAGGAAATTAAATTTTGAAGCTCGTATGTTCCATCAAAAGTTTGCTATTTCTTAGCGTTCTCGTTTTATTTGAAATGGAAATATGAAATTTTGTAACCAAGGGGTGTAGTGGCGCCACTAAGATGGTCACCATTTTTGAATAGTGCAAAATATCGAAATCAAAAGTATCCTATATGTAAACCTGGCAAATCAGCTACACCCATGCAAAGTTTCATTTAAATCGGACCAGTGGTTCTTGCGTTATTGAGTAACACACGGACAGACAGACACACACCATCTCATTTTTATATATTAGTATATAGTATATGATAATTCACAACAATGTGGTCACAATGGATAAATCGAATTTCACATTTGCCATTTTCTATTAAACTAATTAGAATGTCACTATCGCCTTCTAGGGAACAACTATTTTACATTGCACCCCTAACTTCTGCAACACCCCTGAATAGTAATAATAACTCCAGCATGTTGTGGAGTACACCTAAATCCTAACTCGGCACAACATCAAAAAATTACAAGATATACAGGAGTTGGCAGTGGAAACCAACATCACACTAATAGGATAATGCTGCCGTCTCATCGTTGTTCGCTGGCCTTCCACTAGTTACAAACATTGTTTCAACTTGGGCTTATAAAAATAAACTATTCACTTGGCACGCATGAGTGGTGTTTCACAATTCGCAAAAGAGCAAAATGCACACGTGCAACAAAGAGAAGAGGAATGACAAGAAAATTCATTACTTTTTTTTCCTCGTCTCCACTAATATTGATTTCGTTCTAAATCACTGCATATTAAAACCTACTTGTTGAGATATTTCGAACGAGGGCTACCAACATTATCCAGGAGATTATATGACGTGGTAGCCCGTTAGTGATTTAAATCACGCTTTCTTGGTCTGTTCGGTCCGTCACAATAGCTGTAACATGCGGCACGGAAAAATATTATCAGCGCTCAAAACATAGCCATAGATCATTCTGCTATGGAAACAAGAAGATCGAGTCTCTCAGTGAGGTCGCAGTCTCGAGAACCCAGATGTCCATGTATTGGAGACATGGTACTACTGTACAGTCTGGATAAGCCACAGCCAGGTGTCCATGTATTGGAGACATTATAGTGTACGGCCCAGCCTGGGGCTGGAAACTGTACAAGATTATGATGATAGTGTACAGCCTTAGCAGAGGAATCCTCCCTCTTCTCTCCGCATCTCGGCCGGCTAAGGGACGGGCCACCAAGTGGGACAACTAGTTTATCTGTAAACATCTAATCACTATGTTTTGTCTGTGTACCACTCGGTTTGTTTACCAACTGAGACATAAAGTTCTGCGTGGATGCGGATATCCGCGGATATCCCCAAAATGTATCGCCATGCGGAATTAGTTTGCATGACCGTGAGGATAGCGGCTAATGTTTGGAGTAAATTTGCGCATAGTTTTTTTTTATTACAATCCGAACTTGTTTAATATCATTACTAGGACCTGGATGTCATGACATTTCGTATTTTTCCGTTATCGTGCCCAATTTGATTAGGCGCGGAGTACAAATATTCGACGATGTCGATATGTAAATATTATATGTCAGAAAACTGGATTATAATGGAGGTCATTAAATCAGAGCTCAATATTTTCATTCATTGACCAATTAGGTAAGGATAGCTTCTGACATGCACTCAAAATCTAACATGTCGGACATGAATTACATGATTTGAAAGTTGACAATGTAGCCTATATTGGACCAACCATTGTAGTTACAATGCATAAACAAACTGGGCAATATTGCAAAAGAAATAGCACTGTACCTTAATATCCGCAACTCCAATTTCTACACATTCGTAGATTTCCCCGACAATTTTAGTGAATGCTGTTATTGACATAAACACACCAGAACGTCATGGAGGAAGCAGGCCTATGACATTAGTTCCACGGAAATTATAATCCAGCTCTCTAGTCAGTATGGATTTCTTACTCAAAATTTTTCAACAAGATGTCGTAGGCCTAACTATTCTATTTGGGACTCAATTGATTTTCCTTCCGTTGACATTCTATACGCATCGAATTTGAAGAATAACTAGTTTATAATACGATACATTTTAATTTTAAAGCGTTTGTAACAGCCTATTTTGTTTTATTTGACCAAAATAACAAAATGATCCAACATAGTACCTCTTCGCTATCTGTTGGTGCTACTTCTGGATAAACAATGTTTCAAAGCTTTGGGATTCGTTATTGGGTAGAGATCAAATGCTGAGCCCACACAATTCCCAAGAAGAATTCAACCGACAGAATCTTGACAGATATTTATGTTAGAACATATAATAAAAGTTATAATTATCGTCGAACATAAAACAGTCGTATGCAACTCGCCCATAATGGTAATTAAGACACTCGTATGGAAATTATGAAACTAGCTTCGCTCGTTTCATAAACATACTCGTGTCTTAATTATTGCCATTATAGGCTCGTTGCATAATGTACTATCATGTGTTCAGGTTATGGTGTTGAAATAGTTGTACTACCCGCCTATTGGGCACGATCGTGTTGGCCCTGAAAAGCAATGATAGACTAAATAGCATAGCTATTAGACATATTCTACTGATCCGCTGCTAAACAATATGACAGGCGCTGGGCACTAATGACATGAACACTAATGGCACGGAACCTCCGAATACTTGAGAGAGCCTTTAATTAGTCTCATAACCTCATTGATTGGAATAGTGTGCTTAACAGTAAGTATAAGACTCCAGGATACCTCCCGGCATTTGCCTCGAAAGAGAGTGGATGGAAGAACCACACTCTGAATGGTCGTTGTCAGTCGTAATGCTCGGCTACGCTGTGAAAGTTAAGTCCCACCCGTCCACTCGCAGCGCCAATCGGGGACGATACAGCTAGTAAGTCATACTAGCATTACCCGTCGCGGCTTCGCCTGCGAATATTCTAGTTGTAAAGAGTACACTTAGAAAAATCTCAATCATGAATGCTATGAATGATTTATCCTTGGTATGAATAATCAGACATTATCAATTCAGCTACTGGTGCAGTGGTTAGGGGTTTGTCATTCCTTCATAGGTATATCAGAACGAAATTAGTTTTCTGGGAATATCACAGACACTGTTAATTTAAGAGCCTTTAAATGTGGTTTTCGGAGACCCTTTATAGTCGGGTGAAAAATACCTTTCGTATCACACTCACACGTGAAAATTGCGTGAAAAAATCTAGAGTGCCCCTTGACCCCCTTAAGCGCATTACACTGTATGTATTGATGAATTTTACATCTTAATTTGGTTCAGTGATAACCTTATAACCGTCTGGAAACGTTCACAGTAATGTAATAATTGGAATTGCATTGCGTCTTACAGAAATAGATGGACCTGTGAGATTCTCTTCCCATGGTTACCGTGTTGCATTCTTTCATTGTAAATATACATGTTTTAGGGTATTTATTTAATTGTGAGGCATTTAAAGAGTAAGTGAGTGCGTTTCGCTTACGCATTGGGTTATGCTGAACCTGTAGGTACCCCATATGTGTAGATTGGTGTTAATGGGACCTTATTTTCGGTACAAAACTGGAATGGGACCTTAGCAGAATAATATAGGGAGGGATGTTTGATGAGTAGCGTTGTACTTTGCGCTAAACAGAATTAGAGATGTGGTGTTGGCGTCAAATGCAAGAAATTAGTTGCGTGGAGAAAACTCATTGTATGGGCAAACCAGTAGAAAGACTGATATACTCATGAATGATGATGATCCCATATTCATTTTGAGCAGCTCATACATAATTCATGAAACGTCCATACTATCTAACAGATGACAATGTATAGCCTATCTTCAGTCACCAGCGCAGCGGGCGCCAACTGTCTACTGTATTAACGGTTTTAATACTTCGAAGCCCTACACTCTCATTATCTCGAATCTTTGCCTATAGACAATTTTAAAGATTGCAATCACGTACTCAAAATATACCTGAGATAGGCCTACTGTGGTCTCATTAAATGCCATTGTTGCAAACATAGTTCCGCATATAATGGCAATATTCAGAACAAGAGAATGAGAGGTGTTAAATCTTTAGTTCTTTACATAACTTATTGTTTTTTGTTTTTCAAGTTGTGTGGGTAAAGCGAGATCCGAGTTCCCGGCTATTTTTCGTTCCACATTTTTTCAGCTCGAGTAAATGTGAATTTATTTACTCGGATTTAAATAAGTACGGAATATGCATTATAGTTCTTATTCAAGCTTGGGTCGACCCCGCCGTGTTGGGTTAGCGCACCCGTTTCACACTCGGAGGCCCCGGGTTCGATTCTCGACTCCGTCAGGGATTTTAGAAACTGACGTGAGGGCTGGAACGGGGCGCACTCAGTCTCTCGAGGACAATTGAGTAGCTGTCTGACAGTGAGATAGCGCCCCGGTCACGGAGACAAAGGGCCGAGGGAACCCGATGCGCTCACCACGTGTCACCTCATAAATCTCCAGCGGTCGCTTGGTTGGCCTAGGCTCTTCATGGGCTGTAGCACCACGGAGTTTGGTTTGTTCTTATTCAACCAAAATGTTATTTTCCTTATTTTCCGGTTGTTTCTGTGTTGTTCATCCATGTCGATCGTATAGGCTACATACTTAGTGCCCGGCACAATCTTAGACAGGGTAGACAGCGCTCCCGTCAAATTGCTTGCCTACCACTAAGGGGGGTTGGGTTCGATTCCCTGTTAATGTTTGTGGGAAATGTCACGTCTGGTGGTTTATGATCACAAGATTAACGTCCACGGCCACTCGCTGAAGTGAGCAGAGAAATCCTATGTACTTCCATACTATAAACAAGATTTAAAGAAGTCACTCGTAGCCCAACATTCTTCTAGAGGAAACCGGTTTTGTTTTCCAAGGTGGTTTTTAACGAAATGCTTTCGCTAAGTCTGTTCCTTTAAGCAAGGAGTAATTATAGAGGGCAGGCCATCACATCACGTGCCACCACCGACTTGGTCCTCTCAGATCCTGGCCTGGCATTCACGCTGGAGCTTGAGGCTCCAATTTCTTCAGGCCAGAAGGGATTTCATCAATCATCTATCACGTATAGTGACATCTGGCAAAGCATAGAGGGTGTCCATTTTATTTCCCCATTCTCCCTTTTGGAAGGAAGCCAGGTTTTAGTTTGGATGAATGGCGGCTTTGGTGGAGCAGTTGGTAGCATGCTGAGCTTCTATGCCCAATATCAGGGGTTCAAACCCGGCCGAAGTCGTCGGATTTTTAAGAGCGTTAAAAATCCCTCAGTATGCCTTCCTACGGAGGGAAAATAAAGCCGGCGGGCCCATGTGATAGATTTATGGCATGTAAATGAACCTTCTGCTAACAACAATTGTGTGAATCTAAATTTGGAAGTTAGATTTCATTAACGCACTATCAGTTCCAACGTTCGCCGCCAAAGCTGCAAAAGACGATGTATTAGTGAGTGATATCTGTATACACATATTTATAACTCGTAACCCGCCCAATTCATTGGGCACAATCGTGTTGACCGACTAAAGAACTGTAAAAGAAAATTTGTATAGGCAATACTGAAAAAAGAATGGCTTGAAATCTCCACACTCACTAATGCAGTCATAACAATTTACACCGGTTATCCGACAGTTCTACGCACACCCAAAGTACACGGGGCTACATGACTGAGGAACCAACCAACCACAGATAAATTCGGGCAAACTTTGTCAAATTCGGGCTCTGTGTCGGATTAGTTAACCATCAAATAAAGGGTCGCAATTGCGATCGATTCGAACTGTCTTCAAATAATAGTCGATGCCGCTTGCAATCGCATCACAACGTATCAAAATGATCAAGTCAAACAATATGTCGCTTCACTCATGAGCGACAATGCCCGAGTTTACACGAATCCACCCGATCGTCTGTTCCTTACTTCCGCGGGCTCACAACCGATCTATGTATAACGTACAGTACGTTACGACTCGCTCCGTGGCAATGTTTGGCCAAATATCCGGTTTCCTACCAAATAGCTATCCGTTTCTTCTCTAATTATTGTTATTATATTAACTAGCGAACCCGTGCGAGAACTCTCGCATAATGGGGTGTGTGCGCCCCATGTGTACAGACTACCCACCAGGCTCTAGTGCTATGCGAGCTGTACGCGACACATTTCTCCCAGGGGCTATTGTCTTGTTCATTTGTTTAAAATCACTTTATAAACAAATAAATATATTTCCGTTTACTTTTCAAGAAATGCAAGATTTTTCCTGTACTATTGAGACGATTTGGAAGATTTTGGTACAAACCACACCTTCTAACTCCCTGTGGTTTAAGAGCTTGAGTTTTGTGAAACATACACCTTAGCGTATTATATAATAAGATGGACCGTGAAGTGAGAGCTTAGGAAGCTCGTAGCACGTAATCTCAAATATCTCTCTTATGGTATTGTTGTAGGCCTACCGGACATGCGTATTGTTTGATCTTTTGTGTCTTGTGCATGTTTTTTTCGTGTGGCAAATGTGAGATATATATAATTATATGGTGTTGTTAATACTTGGGACATGTTGGTCATTAGCCCCGTGTCTTCAATGTATCTGGTAGCCTATGTTTCTGCGGTGACTGCAGTAGTATAGGATTCTGTAGTACTGCAGCAATTCTTTGTTTTGGACGGTTAGTTCATTTTTAGTAACCCAGCGATGAGTGCTGGCAAAGCTTGCTTATATGCTACCGGAGGGTGTTCTAGAAGAATCCAGAATATGACGTAGCCAGGCTGACAACGTCAAGCCAGGGAAGCGATGGAGCAAACGTAGATGGCTGCGTAGTGAAACCCCCCCCCCCCCCCCCCCCCAGTGAAGCGTGCCGTTCCAGGACCATTCTAGAGAGAAAGGCCGGGCACTGACGTAGCCAGGCTGACATCACGTCATGCCAGGGAAGTGTGTGCTCCAGGAGCAATAAACAGAACGATATGGACTGATACAACAGCTCAATATATCGACAGCATGTGCCTATTTTACATTTTAATTTAAGAACATACTGAAAACACATGTGTCAGTGGTAATGCAGTAACATCGTAAGGGTTTAATTTTAGTTAAATAATTCAAACCCTGAACTGGAAAATGCCAAAGATAGATAATTACTATGTATCTTGGTAAAATCAATCACGCAGCATGACGATCTCTTTCGTCACTGTCACTGATTCCTGTGACGCTTGTTTTGGGGGCGCATGCAAGCTAGGCTTACGTAAGATTTGTGACATCGAGGTGAAGGTTTACGCGTTAGGGTTTTATCATTTTGAGAAATCATTAAGAAATTTAACACTTTGATAAACTGAGTTGCATAGAAACTGTGTTGGGGAACCAGGGGTCAGTGTCTCTCATTAGTGAACTACATGCGTTAATTACTGTAATTGGAGGAACGTCTTGGTCATCTGCCCCACAAAGTATGAGAAATCCTGAGATGTAGCAGTGTTGGTGCAGCGGTAAAACTGCCCTAATTCTAAATCCAAATAATTTACTAGTTACCACAATAGCACAAGCTATGAGACGCACACCCAGGTACTCGGGACTGATGACCAATATGTCCCACCACAATTATGTCAGGAAGGCAGTCCGGGTTCGATGCATGTGGAATTTTTTAGGTTCAGATTCCAAGTGATCTCGAGGTTGAGTCAGCTAAACTGATTGGTTGGTTCCTCAGTACTTAGGGTGTCTGATAACAGGTGTTAATTGTGAGGGCTGTATTAGTGTGTGTTAACTGCAATTCAGGTAAGGACTGCAGACGATCAATTTCAAGTAGTTCCTACCTTTGGCACCAAATGCTACCGTCAACGACACCTAGCCGCGAACGTGGCTACTAGATGACACCGCAACCGGCACCTGGCGACGAACGTTGGAACTTACGAATTTAGCTTCACACAATTGTAGTTAGTGGAAGGTTCTTTTACATGTCATAAATCTATGACATGGGCCCGCCGGCTTTACTTCCCGTCCGAAGGAAGGCATACTGAGAGAGTTTTAACGCTCTTAAAAAACCGACGACTTCGGCAGGGTTTGAACCCACGATCATAGGCATAGAAGCTCATCATGCTACCAACTACGCCACCGAAGCCGCTGAATTTATCTTTCAGCGCCGTGCAGCAGTGTATATAGCGAAATACTTATTTGAAGCTGGCCTCGTTCCCGAAGACAAGCGAAATCGTACTACAGAGAAGTGTTCATTGACCATAATTTTCGTCTAGTTCAGAAAGAGTACCTTTTCTTTCTTTTGTTAAAAGGAATAATAAACGGTTTGATTTCAAGATGTTGTGGTTTTAATTGCGTTAGAGTAATATGTGAATTAAATAGTCCAAATATTTGTAATTTTTTTAAAATTCAGTATTTGCCGGATATACGTTTTATGCCTAGTAATACTGTATTCCCTTCAATCTAAATAGGCTACCAAGTTTCATACGATTATGTTAAGTCACTGTTAAGTGATGTACACACAGTGCCGGCCAAAATAAGCGTAACACTTGGATATTTTCAAACAATGAACACAACATTATTTTTACATGCATTATTTGGAAACTTAAATGGCAGGAAGATAAACTGCAACTTCATTTTAAGGTAAAGATAATTTTTTACTTATAAATTCAATTAAAAGCTTACATTCAGGTGAGTATAAATGAAGTTCTTCGATTTTGGCAAATTTTCACGAACAGACGTTGCTACTTTACATCCAATATTCTGTGTTTAAACCAAAATCACTACCACTAAAACGTCACAACACATCCTTGCACATTCAGTCTTCACTCGTCTTTACTGCAACCAAACTTCTTGATGCTCGAGCAAGTACTGAATAACAAGTCATTAGATCAGAGCCCAAAAATGCCACAGCAAACCACCATTCTCACATCCCAATATTAGCAGAAGCGCGAAGCCTTAAAAGTTAATGCAGATACCGCCATAGAATTCAAAATCCCACCCTTTATAAAATAAACCATATATCTGTTCCCCAAAAAAAAAAAAAAAAAATGTTCCTTTGCTCGAGACTTAAAAGGAAACCATTATAATAAACGTAATTATGAAACACTCTTCGACAACTTACATTTTCCTAAGTGTTACGTTTTTCTTGACCAGCATTGCACATAGGCATACATACATCACGGAAAATTATGTAATCGATATACTAAAAAAAAAAGATCGTTCTTTATTATGACCAAGGCTCAGAAACTACTCTTTATTTTACTCATGTAGAAAAGGACGAATGCCACCTGTAGATAAGATTGTGAAGGTAAGGTCACCGGAAAGACGTAGCTTATGCTATAGCGTTAACTGAAAGTGGTCTGCGATCATGGACTCGGGACATGAATTTCTATTCCAAGGAAATGTGACCACCACGATCGCGTCATATGTCCAATTGATTGCAAATAACATACAGGCTATCAGAAACATTTCACACACGCAGCACGTACTGGACTAATGACTTAAGGCCCTGAGTTATGCGTTTAAATATTTTTATGTAAATATTTTCCATTTATTTACAAACTTTTGCCGTTTTTATAAATAAATATTCTGGCGAATTTTTCATAAGTAATGTTTGGTGGTATGTTGTTCTTCTCAGATGACTGCTGCCCTCATTCTCGACCTTTGGCAATTCCAGTAATTTCCTTCTCTATTTAACCCGTTGAGTGCTTCGCCCGTCCATAAACGTTGTATAAAAACGTTATTTTATGAAATAATTCCCCATTCGCTTTCGAGTGCCGAGTCTATCCCTGATATGTTTCGCCATCTATTGGGCATTATGTAGCACTACTTGAGTTTGGAATTTTGCTTTCGGAAGTATCTAACAGAGCAATTTGTAGACGTCTGTCCTCTACAGATGGAGTTCATCTGAAATGTCAACATGCATGGCGGAATAAAAAACGAACTCTTCACGCCTCGTTGTGATTTCGGATCAAAGAATATCAATTGTTGTACTAGTGAGGAGCAACAAGTGTTACTTGCCTTGGTTTTAGGAAATCATTTTATTTTGGGCCCATTACTTGGTTTGGAGATGATGCCCACCCAAAAATATGAATTTTGATTCGTCTCAGAATTAGAATCTACATGAACGTAGGATTTTGAATTTACTTTTAGAATAATAAACACCCAACCCCTCCCCCCATCACGCCCATGATAAGTTAAAAAGTATTTTATTTATCGTATGGCTTTTAGTGCCGTGAGTGTCCGAGGACATGTTCGGTTCGCCAGAGTCTGTAGCTGCTTCCCTTAGGGTGAGCTACAAGTTCCGTTCAATTTCAAGTAGTTCCAACTTTCGCCACCAGATGTCAATGATACCTAGTGATGAACGTTGCAACTTTGCTAGAGCGTTCCAACGAAATCTAACCTAGAAATTTAGCTTAACACAAGTTTAGTCTGTGGAAGGATCTTTACATGCCATAAATCTATGACATGGGACCGCCGGCTTTTACTTCCCCTCCGAAGGAAGGCATACTGAAGGATTTTTAACGCTCTTAAAAAATCCGACGACTTCGGCCGGGTTTGAACCCGCTATCTTGGGCACAGCAGTTCAGCATGCTACCAACTACGCCACCGAAGTATGTCTTCTATGGTACAAATAGCTAACTCAGCACTTACAAGAATAATGAATGCACCCCTGTCTCTATACTGAAGTAGTATTTCAAGATAGGAATTCCCCGGTCCTTAAGTGCAGCAGGGGGGCTGGAGTCAAGAGTCTCATTAAGCCTACCTTGACAGGAAATTTTACTTGAAATTACAGTGGTCTGGAAAACTTGTGAGTATTGACCGAGTGCTATGAAAGTTTTTGTAATGACTTTTTCTTCTGCTCTTTAGAATGAAATTCGAATTCGTATCGCGCAATTGCAGTAAGTATTGAAGGATTGGGAAACTGAGGCAAGTCCCCGCCAATTAAGCGGGAACATTTGTACTGTAGACAGGATTATGGATTATTCAAGCAGCTGGACGTTTCAACTACTGTATATTTCGAGTACCGGTAACCGGGAGACATAAGTATGAAACAAATGTTAGAACATATTTTGGAAACTTAATCACATACTTTCCACTTCAAAACACATAAATAAATACATATTTCTGAAAAGTTAAGCATATTATCCGGGCCCTGCTAATGACCATACTGTCCCAAGCAACTAGAAAGTTCCCTGTACTGTGTGGTAAATCGCTTCAAGTGAAGGCCATACACTACCTTCATTCCCATTGCCAATGCCCCCGGAAAACTCAACACTTCATTCATACTCTCTGAATCCGAATCAGTCGCCGTTCCTGGGGTGCTACCTTCTCTGATACGTGAACTACTGAGGACTCCGAGTTTTCGACCTATGCCTGAAGACCGAGCTGTATGTTAGTACTTCTCGTAGCGGCTCTAGTGTCAATCAGTTTTCGCGTTCGTCTCCGTCGCAGCGGAATCTGCAGGTCATATTAAATGAGCCAAGACTCTTTAAAGAGCTGTAGTCATATGGCTGAGCAGCGGTCACTTGGTCGGCCAAGGTCCTCAAAGGGCTGCAGAGCCACACGATTTTTAAGCGGAATTTCCCACCAATTCATCTAGTTCGACTGTAAGAGGAGACATTCTTGCGAGAAGCAATCTAACGTCAGTCGATTTAAAAGATAAAAATAAAAAACAACTGGTAATTTTTCCTAGTTTCACACATTTTTTTTACAATGATGTAGATAAAATTTATGTAAAATGCTATTCAGTCAGTCAACATGTATGGTTTATTTTAATACACTGATCGGCACACAAAAAAAAAAAAAAAGAAACACTCCACAAATACGACATTGTTAGTAGGATAATTTTATTTTAAAGCATTTCAGTCGGTTTTCCAAGCATGAACCTCTTCTTATAGTGAAGACATTTTTCCCTTTTACCGCCACAATACCTCATGGCGCCAATTACATCTCAAGGCTTCTTCATGACATTGAGATAAGGGGTGGGCACACACACTTGTTTATTAAATTATAGAATAAAATGCTAAAGCAAGCAGAAGATAATATAAACTGAAATACACTGGTGACTTTAGACTGTTCACAAATACATTAAAAAAAGTGTGTTTTAATAAGTCCTAGTGAAGTAAGTGCGTCATTTATTTCAGGTGGTTGTGCAGGAACGTTAACTGCAAGAACAGTTTAACTAGACAACAATGAAGAAATGACATCTATCTTAGATAGATGCGCGCTGAATGTATTAGTCCGAGTCGGTATACCTCGCACATTTTTCTACAGAAAAGGTGTTGACATAGAATCTAGATTTAGGTATTAGGAAGTTATTTTTGAAAGCCTTTCTCTGGAGCGTGGCGCTCTATGTGAAACGTTTTGCTAGCTCCTAACTGTTGGGTGAGAAATGTAACTGTTTACCTTTGCCTAAGCTATGTTGTTTTAATGGGCGCCAAGACCTCAACGCAATGTTGAAATCTAAATTTGTATTTAACAACGTCTAGCTCTGGCAGAACACCTTCAAGACTCTATTCACTCAGATCGTGGTATGATTTGATCATTAACCCAACAAACAATTGTATCAGGAGAAGGAATTGGTCTATATCTAATGCTACCTACTGAAAGCAAAGATTGCATTGTAAAAGAAATGAATTTATTATATAAAACAAGAATAGCAAAATTAATAATAATAAGTATAAAATTTAAATTGGAGCGTTGTGATTTGAATATTACCGATAGAAAATTACGTGAAAACGGAGTCTGATAAATTGATTTTACTCTTATTTCCAAGCTATGAAGTTACTGAAATATGAAATGTAAAACAAAGAAAATGAGAGATTGCGTATTTCTGCGTCATTGGCGCTTACCACTGGAAATTGCCATAGCATTTCCCTCGTTCTTGATGATGTTGTGAGCTTCCCACAGTCTCCTGGACGTCGTCATCTCCGTCGGAATTTGATGATATTCTGGTAGATTAGATAATTCTATGGTCCGCACCTCGGACCCAAACACTCGTACAACCAAGTTTTACAAAAGTTCGTCGCTAACTCCACTGAACATCGGAGCGACACGCACTTGCGACCGTACACCTCAAGTATTTCACAGATAGTCACTAACTCCCCTGAACATCGGAGCGACTCGCACGCGCATCCATACTCCTCAAGTATTTCACAGATAGTCCTTATTTCACTGAACATCGGAGCGACACGCACGCGCATCCATACTCCTCAAGTATTTCACAGATAGTCCTTACTTCACTGAACATCGGAGCGACACGCACTTGCATCCATACTCCTCAAGTATTTCACAGATAGTTCTTGTTTCACGGCGCGTCGAACGATATAACCACACGCCGGCTCCCCACTCTTCAGTCCCAACTAGCTTACGTCGTCTCCCCTGATTGGCTGACCCACCACGCGATCTTCTCCTCCTCCGGGTCATTACACTCGGCGGGAGGGTTCCGTTCCAACAATTCGTCTTTTCTAGACCTTGCGACCCAAGATTGCGTCATGCTTCTCGACAAGATTAAGCGTGTACTTGAAATCCCAGTGAGTCACGTCTCTCGATATACCCTAACTGACGAAAACTCCGTAAAATTCCGTAATCAGATAATTTTCTATGATATCGTCGTTCGTAATAATTTGCTGGATAGCGTTTTCTAAGACATAGAAAACCTATCTGAATGCTAATAATTTTTATAAAATGCTCCGAAAATACCTAAATAATAATTATAATAAATTAATAATAATAATAATAATAAATTAACATGAAAAATTCTCTTGGCTGAACAATTTGCCGCGTAAATAAATATAGAATGGCTTCCTACTGACTTATACCAGTTGCATAAAACCCCTCGAAAAACACGTTACATATGGAAGTGAAACTTGGACTGTTGGAGCAGCAGAAATGAGGAGAATTGAAGCGTTTGAATTGTGGTGTTACAGAACAATTATGAAGATCAGATGGGTAGATAGAGTAACAAATGCAGAGGGCTAAAGACGAGTTGGAGGGGAGAGATAGGTTGGTAGGACACATTCTAAGACACCCAGGAATAGCAAAGTTAGTTATAGAAGGAAGGGTCGCGGATAAGAACTGCAGGGGTAGACCAAGGTTAGAATATGTTAAACGGATTGCGTCGGATGTACGGTGTAGTAGCTATATAGAGATGAAACGATTAGCTCAGGACAGGGAAGCACGGAGGGCTGCATCAAACCAGTCAAAAGACTGAATAATCCAACACCAACAACAACACGGTTTTATGTCGCCAAGGTGGACTCCCTGACGTCCTTCACTTCATCCTAGAACGTCTCCATTCATTACACGTGGATGTTATGTGAGGAGCGGTAACACAGTATGTCCCATCAGCATCTGCTGCTGTGGTCGTGTGTCTCTATCGTCCTAATGAGCCACCATTGCGTTCATATCCCCACCTTGGATGTTCGCCCACGGTCTTTCCTACCGGTCATAACGCCACTGGCTTGTCCTCATCAAAATAAATTTACTTTTGAGGGAAGAGCGAAATAAAGTGTGACGATACCAAAAGCTGTTCAAGCCAAGTTTGCCAGAGAGATAAAAGGAGAACAAGAGAGGTGAATACTAACCATGGTGAGGACATCCTTGTCGTACAACCTGAGGCAATCATTAGGGAATAGATCCTGGATTCTCTCGAGGTCACTGTCTTCCTGCCCCCGCTTCACCGCCTGCAACACAGAACACAAGAAATACAACACTGGCATTAACGCAACCGGTTATTGAAACAAAATCAATACAACCACTGTAAACAAATATACATTTTATTTTAATACATGTTTTCAAGCGTACCTCCTTCACAATGCCAGCTAAACAACCAGCTCTCAAAAATCAGCATTTCGTAGGAAACGAACATAAGGGGAGGTGGACAACATTACGGGGGAAAATCTCGTTAAAAATTACAGGTTAAACTCAAATAGGTTGGTTGGTACCCCAGTTTAGGGGCTGCGACAACGCGGTCATGTAGCCCCGTGTACTTTGGGAGTGTGTAGAATCTGTCTGATAACCGGTGTTAATGACTGTATGACTGTATTAGTGTGTGTTATCTGTTTATAATCCAAGATTTGGTGAACTACCAATTCCCATTAATTTTAAGCTTATTAAATGTAATATATTTTTTTCTATAAAATAAAGTTATTCTATTTTGAACAAGTAGGCCTAGTTCCATGAAGAACTATACAGCCTATTTTCATATATCCTACTTATGTTAACTGCCACTATCAACATACAAAATTTCAGTTTGATTGCTGTAATAGATTCGCAGATATTGAGAACCGACTAAATATTTCGGATGGTCGCCATGTTGGATTTTATATATGTAGGTCCTAGAGTTAAGTACAGTTACATGAAGGTTATTGTGTACGTGTAGCATTCAAACTTCAATCGCATGATTAGGACACAAGAAGTAACAAGGAGATTTTAAAATTTCGCACAGCTGCCATCTTGTGGTTATGGAAACAATTGAAATAAATTAGATGCAAGTGGATTAACATTCGTATAAGGATTTACTGTACCAAGTTTCACTGCACTCGGATGGTTAAAATGCGAGAAACGTCCATGTGAATATTTATACTTCGCATCGCCGCCATGTTGGATTTGTGATCACCAGGTTATTGAAAGTCCTATAGGTGAACTTAAGTGCATAGCCACTATGAACATTAAAAAATCAGTTTGATTGTTATAATAGATTCGTAGATATTCAGAGCCGTCTAAATATTTCGGATGGTCGCCATGTTGGATTGTTAAATGTATAGGCCATAGAGTCATGTACCATTAAAGGAAAATTATTGCGTAGGTTCATTATTCAAACTTTCACTTCGATCACATGATTACGACACAAGAAATACAAACTTAATTTTAAAATTCGCACAGCCGCTATCTTGAGGTTATGTAAACAATTGAACTAAATTAGATACCAGTACATTACAATGCGTCTAAACATTTCCTGTACCATATTTCATTGCGTTTGGAACATTAAATCGCGAGAAAGGTCTATTTAAAATTTTCAAATTCGCTTGGCCGCCATGTTCGTTTTGTAGTTACCCGTTTTTAGGAAGTCTTATAGATGAACTTCCAGTAGTGCCCTTTATCTCCGTACAAAATTTCAGGGTGATACCGCTAATAGTTTCAGAGATATAGAATGCCGGTGAAATATTTCGCACTGCGCCATCTTGTGGTTATGTAAACAATTGAACGAAGTTAGATGTCGGTGCATTACAATGTGTATAAACATATACTGTACCAAGTTTTATTGCGTTTGGTTGGTTAAATCGCGAGAAACGTCTATTTAAAAGTCGCAAATTCGCGTGGCCACCATGTTGGTTTTGTAGTTACGAGTTTTTCAAAAGTCACATAGGTGAAATTCTAGTAGTTTTCTTTATCACCGTAAAAAAAAGGAAGCTTGTAGTTTAACGTGACCGTTAATCTCGCGATCTTGAGCCACGGGACCTTCTTTTTACGTGGAATCCGAACCACAGGACATGGCATTTCACTTCGAAAATCACACATGCATTGACCGGGAATCGAACCCGGTCCGCCTTGGTGAGAGGCATACAGCTTGACCGCTGCGCCACCACGCCCCTATCACCGTAAAAAAATCCAGGGTGATATCGGGAATAGTTTCGAAGATATAGAATGCTGGTGAAATATTTCTCACAGCCGCCATGTTGGATTGGTGAGTCGTAACAAAATTTGAAGGACACGGTCGGGGTCGTCCGGAATAGTGTTATGAACTTACCGAGTTTTATTGAAATCGCTCCAGCCGTTTAGAAGTTATTAGGGGACACACACACACACACACACACACACACACACACACACACACACGGACAAAAGGTGATCTCATAAGCCTTTTTTTTTTAAATTGAAAATAGGCTAAAAATAGTATATAGATTTTTTTAGAATACATTGTGAGTTTTAGGTGCAGTTTTTATATATGATGTATTTTAAGGGTGAAAGGGGCGATAAAGTGAGGTGGGGAGTGGACATTTCTGGAAAATCATACACAGCTCTTCTCTACAGTATAATACTAGCCAGTAGGGTTTCTTACATATACGAGTATCGGTATCATCGATGTTACCGTAAAATGGTTAGTTATACATGTATTTTGAAATATGCAACATAAGTTGGACGGCGTTATGCATTAAACAGCTATCCACCAAAAGCTGATATTGAGAAACACGTGATTGAAAGTTTTGACTTTTAAACTATCACAAATTCTCTCCTGTTAGCCAAGTTTGAGTTTTTAAAGCAAACAAACCCTTTCCTATATGCATTGTTGATAATTATTGCGTTTAAATTACAAAAATACAGCAAACAAATGATTTATTAGCAATTGACACTTAGCTGCTTTATGTTATCTGTGAGTTTAGTTACGCATAAAACTGCTAAGCGCCATTTTTGGTGAATAGCTTGTTGTTACGTTATTCTACCGAACACGATAGTTATGCGTAAACCGTCTAAGCACCTTTTTTAGTCTTTTAACCCTTTATACATTTTTATTTTAATGCCAGTTTCTGGAGACTTTGACGCGTACAATGAGTACTCCTTCCCTTACCCCGTGGCACTACAGTCCATGAAGGACCTTGGCCTGCTCCAGCATTTCCTATCCCGTGCACGCCTCCTCCAAGCTCTGACACGTAGCATCCTGCAATCCTCCTCGACATCGTCCAGCCAGCGCTTTTTCGGTCGCCCCCATCCTCGCTTTCCAGTGGGCCGCCCATGGAAGACCTGATACACCATCCTTGAATCCGGCATTCGCTCGACATGTCCAAGCCACCGAATCCGGGAACTCTTGACCTCTGCGACGATAGTAGGATCCCCATACAGATCATAGATCTCCTTGTTGGTGCGGAGGCGCCACACTCCACGATCACACACAGGCCCATAGATCTTACGGAGTACCTTCCTCTCCCACCTGTTCAACAAATCCTCACTCCTCCTAGTCAACACCCATGTCTCACACCCATAGGTGACAACAGGTCGGATGACTGTCTAATAGATAGTTTTCTTACAACTGCGTGATAACTTTCTTGATCGCAGCAGATGGGAGAGACTGAAGTAGCTTCGGTTCCCGGAGCGCAGTCTCTCATTGATTTCCTCGAGACAGTCAGATCCCTCGGTGATAGTCGATCCAAGGTATTTGAAAGTGCTGGTCTTAGAGAAAGTCTTATTATTATCAATAACAAGCTCCTGGGGTACCTCACTCTGCCTCACAGTGGTCATATACTTTGTCTTCGTGCTATTCACCCTCAGCCCAGCTCCTGAAGGCATCTGGTCTAATTCAACAAATGCCCTCTTCACATCTCCTGATGTCCTTCCCAGCAAAGCAACATCATCCGCATATGCCAGACACTGGATTGGCCTACTGTACAATGAGTACTCGTGTGTCCTTAATTGCAATTTTATTCTCAATAGTCTAATAGAAACACAGATACATTTGAATACCAGAATCAAACTTAAAGCAATAATTATACTAAATTAACTAATGCTATAAACATTGGTGTTACATTCTACTTTATGATGTAAATGTTTTTCACACAATAGTAAATTGACACAGTCTTAGGTTTCATCTTGCATGGAGTAATCGAGTTCACTACCAAAACCGTCGATGTCGTCAAAACTGTTTCCATCTGAATGAAGGCCTTCGTAGAACTCCTTGGCATCGGATGGTATCAGATGCATGACACTTTTGAGATCCTGTAATTTTGGCTCCGATATAGCTTTTCCGTTTGGCCATAGAGCATTAAGGCAAAAACTGAGGTTATTCTGGTCACATTGGCGTGCGCTATTTCTCCTCTTCAAATTGATTACTTGGCCGTCTTTGTCATCGAAAGTACGTTTTAAAGTGAACAGCCATGGGCTTTCCTTATTTCAATTTCCCGTGTTGTTAGCCAGCTGACTCCATTTCTATTGGTATCTTTCGTCCTATTTATTATTTGTTTCTCTACGGACGCCGTGCCCACAAAATCTTCTTTTTTCATTTATTTCACTTCTTTGTTCGATGAAGCGTCATGAATTCCACAGTTATACAGCCATAACTGGCGTTTGTAGAAAATTATGTTTGTTGGAATTCTCGGCAGGGGCAGTGTCATCTGCATATCAAAGCTAAACACAGACAGTCCATTAATTTCGGTTGCTTTTGAAAGTCACTATTCATTGTACTTCGAGCATTTTCTGCATCCTCCTGATGAGCAAGCAACTTTATCTTTAGCACATCAATGTCACAATTTTTATTGTTTATTTGAGCATTTGTAGAGTCACAAAAGTTGCATGTGTCTGTCTTAAGTGGTTTTCGTCGTAGCTTGGATCTGGAGTAAAATACTTTCTTATAGCGTGAGAGGGAAACTGGCTGAGAATATTCCTTTATGTATAAGTCATTTATAACTGGAAGTGTGACATGTGACGGGAGAAAGAGTGTGCTTGTTTCTGATCTACAATAATGTGACTTGTACTTAGGAAATTTATCAATGTGCTCGGTAATTTCAGCCATCTTAAGGCTAGTCCACACCAAAGTTAATGAACAATGTTCATGAACAATGTTAATGAAAACATCTTGGTGTGGACGTACCTTTACTATCAGTTATTCTGTTATAACCTCCTGATTTACCTCTGTTATCCTTAATAATTCCTTGTAGTTCGTTGGCTTTCTTAAGATAGTTGTTAATGCGATCCCCTGATATTCTTAGGGTCTGGACAAAGCACATTTTACAGACTGATACTCCTGCCAGAGTGTAACTTCTCGTCAAAGCTCTTCTACCAGACAACCCAGGCAAAGTGTGAGAGACAATGAAATGTCGCTTGGCTGTTTCTTGCAGAACTCAATATAGCGTTTCGAAGGATAGCTTCATAGTTTCGCCTCATAGCCGATTAATGCAAAACTCTTAACCTAAGATGAAGGGAATGGCGCTTAGACTATTCTATAAAATTAACGGTTAATATTAAGAAAAATGGCATACTTATGTCAAAAGAATGTAGTTCCAGACCATACACACTAGATGGTGCTAATAACTCAATTTCCAAAAATTGGCGCTTAGCCGCTTAATGCATAACGCCGTCCAGTTATTGAAAATTTACTTTCCAACGTTTTCCAGCAATAATTTTAGACTGGACGATTTTTAATCCTAAGTAAGGTAACCACCAAGATTTTTCTGAAAGTATATATATTATACATAGGAGGACAAGCAGTAACTAAGACAGCGCGAAGTATTACATTATTTTAACACCGTTGCACAATTTTCTTATTGAGGCAGATATTCTCACAGGATGTGGCGAGGGAGAATCAGTCTACATCCCCGCATTTCAATCATACCGAATAATTAGCCTATCCTTTCCAGTCCAAGCGACTTCAATTCCCAGTCAGCGTATGCTTCGCAATGACTATCAACGAGCCACAAGGACAGACCGTCTCTTTCTCTTGAAACTTAATGAAGCTTTATGTAAACTGCTCTACAGTAAGATCGGCCTATAACGTTTTAGTATATGTTCCCCAGAGAAAGACCACCAATGTTGTCTACAAGGAGGCACTTGGCCAAACAAGTTAACTGCAAATAACCACAACTGACCCGTCACGTCGGGTACAACAGCTAGTCTTAGTTTTTTTTTAGCGATGGCTTTTAGTGCCGGGAGTGTCCGAGGACATGTTCGGCTCGCCAGTTTTGTAGCTGCTTCGAGACGGACACCCAATGGGTGAGCTACAAGTACCGTTGGGGAGGAAAGTTGGAATGTAAGGAGGAGGAGTTGGAAGGTAGCGGCTGTGGCCTATAGTTAGGGACCAATCCCGGCATTTGCCTGGAAGGAAGATGGGAAACCACAGAAGACCATCTTCAAGGTTGCCGGCGGGGGGGATTCGAACCTCCTCGCCTCCCGGATGTGAGCGACTGCCAGCAGTCATGCCATAACGACCACGGCTAACTCACCCGGTCTAGTCTTAGATATACAGTATATACAAGTTCGTGATTCTTCTTCTTCATCATTGAAAATTTTCCTCGATACGTTTACACAGAGCCTTAATAAAATAAACATACTTTGTGCACACATGTACAAAGAATCTGAAGTAACAAGCATCTTCCAAATCCATTTTTTTTAGAATCTTCTGTATTCCAACCAAATGTGTCCAATGCGAATTTGTTATGTTTCCCCCAATATTAGTATCTGACAGATCACGGGGTTTTCCACCCACATTTTCTAGATTTCCTGGCTGATCTTCGCCAGACATCCATTACGACTGCAAGGAGTTTTTTTGTACGCTGTTCTTTGCCCATGTCTCCACTCCACATAAAACTTTCCGCTATTGCTCCTGTAATTTTTGTTTTATTAATGATGTTTCTTTGATTTATCTCGTGATATTGCGTTAATAGTTGCCAGCATATGACATTTATAACATCTCCATTATGAGCTATGATGACTTGATCATGAGCAAAGAGTAAGTGGTGCAAACACACGTTGTCTTCTACTGTGAGACCCATCGTTTTACACATTCCTGACCAAGTACGCAAACTAAATCTAGGGAGTGTTGGTGACATGGGACACCCTTGAAGGAATCTCTTACTCGTTTCTTTGATTTATCTCGTGATATTGCGTTAATAGTTGCCAGCATATGACATTTAAAACATCTCCATTATGAGCTATGATGACTTGATCATGAGCAAAGAGTAAGTGGTGCAAACACACGTTGTCTTCTACTTTGAGACCCAACGTTTTACACATTCCTGACCAAGTACGCAAACTCAATCTAGGGAGTGTTGGTGACATGGGACACCCTTGAAGGAATCTCTTATTCGTTCCAAATGGTTGTGACAGAGAAGAACCACATTTAACCTGCTGGTAGCACTTGTTTCCTCTGTACATTTCCTGTATGACGTACTTAGCCTCTTCTCATCTTATGAAATAGCCTATAGGCTTTATGAGCTCACCGTTTGCACGTGTGTGTATGTGCCCCCTCCCCCCCCCCCCACTTATAAAATAGGCAAATGTTATCTGGATCAGGTGTACGATGTACTTTTCTTCTGCAATAAACCAAGGCCCGTATTCGCGGCAGTATTAAAGGTGCCGGGGCGTCCTCAAAAGACCGGGCAGCGCTTAGATTGAATGGCTTATGGTCCACGCGTGGCGGGGAATGATCCATGGTCTTTAATAGTTGTAGACCCACTTCATTCAATAACATACATCTTATCTAGGTTGGCAACACCCCACATAAACACATCGCACTGACTCCGCACAGCACATATGAACAGGGTGAGAAAGGGGAAAAAACAGTGTCGTTGAGATAACATCCCATCTCAGTCGACCACACCTGGAGGAACAGTGAACATGAAACTGCGCGTAGCTCCAGTAAGGAAGACAACCAGATAAGTAGTAGCCTGTAATATTACAGCTTAACCATAGTTGATTTTTTACAACCATATAAGCACTCCAAATATACAAACTCCGGATATCTATCACCATTTAGCATTTAACCTAACATCATATATACAGGGTCTTTTATATAAAGTAAGAACGCCAAGCGGCGGTTTTGTTATCCGCTGCTGCGATGGCCTTGGCCGAGCTTGTTGCGCGCCTTGACCCCCTGCATTAAGCGTGTGTACAATCCTATATGGAATATTACCTTATAAAACGTGCTAGAAATGTCGTCCTGTCGCAGGCATTGTTTCTGGTAACCATATTCTGGCTGACGCGAGTGAGTCCTGCCATTGTAATGTTTCTGATCTTTCATCTTGTGTTTCTTGTTGAGCACGGAGCAAGTAGTTTTAAATTTATTTTCAATTACGTGAATCTGCGCTAGTGAAGGTGGCACTTCATCAGGAAATTGCTGAACAAATGCATCACGTAACCGCCGAGCCGATTCGCACTTAAGGGGTAGATGACCTCGTAGTTCCGCCCCTTAAAACAACAATAACTAACTAACGATTCGTACTTAAAATAAGTTTTACATACAAAAATACGATGTTGTAATGATAACTGTCTCACCATGTTAGCACCTGAGGTTCAGACTGGCGACTGAACACCTGCACGCTCATTGCGCTTTCAATACAATACTACAGTAGGGGGCCGTGGCGTGCCACTAGCTCAGCCAAGGCCACTGCAGCAGTGGATAACAAAACCGCCGCTCGCCGTTCTTACTTTATATGAAAGACCCTGTACTGCATTTAGCATACACCGACAGTTGCAGTACCAATACTGCAACTAAATAATTGAACATATTATAAATAGTTTCACCTGTATTTTCAAACATAGATTTTATAGCCTAAGCATGACGAATAGAAGGACCTAGTGTGAGGACTCCGCCATTTTAGCACGGTAGTTTCTGGTCCCGCCGCTACAAGCACTGTAAGCGATTATGTCCAACACGTGCTGTGTTTCCGTCGAGCCGGGTCGTAAAAAGTGCGCGAGAAGTTACTGTGTGAGATATTTGTGTGAATTAAATTGAATTTTCTTTGCTTTCAGTTCTTAAATTCAGTTCATTGTGTCTTGTGTACATCAGCGTTTTGTGTTTTGTGTACTTCAAACATATTTCTTATGTGGCTTGGTTCATTTAATAGTTCAACATGCCTTATTGTTTTGTACCTGGCGGTAAGTCAGGGTATGGTCGAGTAGTTGACGATATACGATTTTTTTCACCACCGAAGGATACAAATCAATTTGAAAAATGGGCCAGAGCTATTCCACGAAAGGATACTAAGTTAACGCGTAGTAGTAGAATTTGTCAAATTCATTTCTCTGCTGATTTGATAGTAAAATCAGATAATTTTATAGTGAATGGTGAAGAAGTGGAAATCTCTCGTGTGTGGTGGAAGTTACGTCCTGGAGCAGTGCCTCATTTCCCCCCTAATTTACCGAAGTAGTAAGAATAAGTCCCGTAAAGCTCCCAACAGGAAAAAGAATCTCGACACCACCAGAAAAAGAAGATTGAAGATGGGAGTGGAGCAACGAATGAGGCCTTAAAAGGTCAGTCCAATGTTGATAAGAATTTGGGTCATTCTAGTGTACTTACTGATGCTGAAAAGACTATAATATTGCTCAAAAGGCGCCTAAAGAATGCTAACCGTAATTTAATTCGCGTTAGATCCCGCCTCAACTCAGCAAAATCGAGAATTAATTTGCTGGAGAAGCAGGTTCGAATTTCATAGGCATTTAATTACAAAGATAACGATTACAGTGGCGGATCCAGGCCTTGCGATGCCCTGGGCGATATGATAAGGTGGGGCCCACAACAATAGAAAAAAAAAATATCGAGTAAAATGGAAAATAGTTTGGTAATAATAATAATAATAATAATAAAATAAAGAATAGTTACAATATTTTGAATACACTACAGTACATTATTTTAATAATATGAAAGAAACCTTTAAGTCCCCTTGAATAAGATTATGTAAACAATGAAATATTAAAATATTACTTTGCGACTATTTTCCCGGCTGAAGACTTGTATTATTTCACTGAAATCTTAACTTGCTAAACGGTCTCGAGAGGTCATAGCTGCACTGAAGAAAGGAAGATGAATTATAAATTAGTTTGAAAAGTATAATTAATTAATTAATTAATTAAATGTAGAAAAATCCATGGCGCGGGGCCCCTAGGACCGTGGAGCCCTGGACGGTCGCCCTCCTCGCCCTCCCCTGGATCCGCCCCTGATAACGAACACCTTAGCAAGAAATGCCAGGAAAAATCTCCCAATGGAATGAGGTACAGCAATGAATTCATTTTAGAGTGTTCATTGTTGAGAATAAAATCACCGAAAGGATCCCGTCATTGTCGGCGACATAATCTCTTGCCTGTGCCTTCAGAAAGTCACTTGAGAAAACTTTGTAAAGGACTTAAGTGCCCTTATGGAGTTAATACGCATCGTATAAATGCTATTTAAGACTATTTTAAGGAAGAAAAGAATGATAATTCACGTTACGGTGTTGTAATTTTCGAAGAAGAGAAGCTAAGAGAAGAAATCGAGTTAAATAGCTTTTCTGATAAAGGAGATGGATTAGTTGATTTAGGTGGACACACACCTGACCTCCAGAAGAACGTACTTGCAAATCACGCTCTAGTGTTCAAGTTCGTACCTTTCGTGCATAATTGGGTGCAGCCAGTTGTTGTTTATGCAAGCAAAAATGCTACTCCAGGGGTTTTTCTCGCAAAAATTCTAATATAGTCTAGGTGATTTTGCAGTTAGAAGAGGCTGGGGCGAGGGTGGCTGGCTTTACTTGTGATGGTAGTCAATCAAATACAAAGGCCAGGAATTCGTTAGGAGTCAGTGGCAAGACAAGCTCTCTACAATCTCACATCCTTAATCCTGCAGATGTTACGAGAAAGATATGGGCTTTCTCCGACTGTATACTCCAGGAATCTGTGCGTTCCGTAACATGCAATGAAGACCGTAGTTCTTATTTCCGTCAATTATATTTTCCATTGTGCCCTGCCGTGCTATTTTAATTGTAACCGCTAATTACTTTTTAAAAGAGTATTAGTTACAAAGTAATTCGTTTCCCTTAGCACCATCCCTAAGACCAGCTGACCCCGGCAGTGTGGAACTTGCCCACTCTAGCGCTGCCTGGCGAGGCGCGCTTGAACTTCAGGAGTCTCTTCACTTTCTCCTTCTATTCGTCATGGCCTAAGTGTAATGGATCCGATGATCGCTTGACGATCGAAACTAGTCATCCTAGTGTATTTATTAATCTCATGTAATTCATTTCAGGATTAGGGCATAACCCAGCTCTTTTGGGTACATTCGTGTTGACCGACTGAAAAGCACTGAACTCTTGTTTACTAAGGCAACACTAAAAAAAATGGCTTCAAACCCCACAATGCTTGCCTTTTTAGTTTTATTACATGTTACCAATCCAACATGGCGACCACGCAAAATATTGCACTGACATCTCCGAAAGTATTACAGCTATCAACTTGAAATTGTGCATGTTGACAGTGGATACTAAAATAAGTTCCCACACGTGACTTCCAAAAACCTGATATACAGTAGGCCTACGTAAAATCAACATGGGGCCAAGCGAATTTCAAACATTTAAAAGGATTTTTTCCACGATTAAATCATCCGAACGCATAGAAGCTTAGCATGGTAAACCTTGATACAAGATTTAATGCATTAGCACCTTCTTTATTTTAGTAGTTTTTAGAAATTCAAGATGGTAGTTATGCGAAATTATAAAATTATGTTTTATATCTTGTGTTCTAACCAAGCCATCGAAGTGAAATTTGGTATAGGCTAGTGAACCATCATAATAATCTTCATCTGATGGTATATATTTCCATGGCCTACGTATACCTATAACAATCCAACATTGTGGCCAAGTGAAATATTTAACCAGTTCTCAATATCTCCGAAACTATTCCAGCAATCAAAATGAAATTCGGTATGATGATAAACTGTGGAATATGTTTCGATGAGCCGTGCATTTGACTTTTCTTGAAATTCCCTTTGCCCAAATTCCCTATTGTAGTCGTGAATTTAGATTATACGCATATTCACTTCTGAAAAGAAATTATTTTACTGATGTTCTATCGAACACGTAAATTGATAAAGCGGTACTATGAACTAAATAGTCTGGTACACACTTCACTAGTTGTTTCGTTTGTGAGGCTTTGTCATGTGCCATGTGTAGAATTTGTCTGATAACCGGTGTTATTGTGGTGTGTGCATTTGTAATTGAGGTGACAATTGAGAAGGAGGTGACAGTGGCCTTTAGTTAGGAACCATCTCGGCAATTGCCTGGAGTAATAATAATATTATCGTATGGCCTCGGGTGCCTGGTGCAAGCTTTACTATTTGACACCCAGAGGGTAGCTTGCATGTCGAATTTCGTTGTCCCTTGACTATGAAAGTCAAGGAGGTTAGATGTTAGATATCTAAGCTCCTTGAACACTATAGCGCTTTCTAGTAGAGAAATGAGGAACTTTGTGTTGGCGGAAACTCCCGAGATTAATTTTGCCACTATGAACTCGGCCTATTGAATTCAAATGGGTTCTTTGACATGCCAACATCGTATGATTTGCGTATCGTATTTTTGCCGCCTTTCAAAAATCACTTACCACGGCCAGAGCGAACCTGCAATCTTGGGGTTAGTAGACCGACACGCTATCCACTCACCCACCGTGGCAAGCTATTGCCTGGAGTAGAAGTCGGAAACCACGGAAAATCACTTCCAAGATGACTGAGGTAGGAATCGAGCCCACCTCTTCTCAGATTTCCCTCACGAGGCTGAGTGTACACCGTTCCCAATCTCAGACTAGAATTAAATTTCTTGATTGACCCGGGAATTGAACCCGGACGTCCTAGGCGACGGCCAAGAATTCTAGCCGCTAACAATTCATTAGTGCTATAGCCTACTATATATCGTGATATAAACAGCGATTTTGGACATATATTTCCCCGTGTTGGAGGAAGAGTCGATGCGAGTTACCTCACCGCAGTAAGATAATCGTAAAATACTGCATTATTTTCTTTTCAGTTAGTTAATTAGATAGTTATTGTTTTTAAGGGGCGGAATAACAAGGACATTTGCCCCATATTTTTATGTTTCTGAAATGTCTTCAACGATTGGATATTGAGTTTTGAGTTCGAAAGTGTTGTGAATACTTTATCACATGTATCAAAAGCTATTTAATCCATCACAAGGAAACTCCGATTCGATCGCGTGTTCAAACCCGGCCGAAGTCGTCGGATTGTTTAAGAGCGTTAAAAATCCCTCAGTATGCCTTCCTTAGGAGGGGAAGTAAAGCCGGCGGTCCCATGTCACAGATGTATGGCATGAGAAAGAACCTTCCACTAACCATACTTGCGGTAGCTACAATTTGTAGGTTAGTTTGATAACCCTATATTTGTTCCAACTGCGACGGCATTTAGTAGCCACGTACGCAGCTAGGTGTCGAGGACGGTAGCAATTGGTAGCAAAAGTAGGAACGATTGAAATAGTTAATCGTCTGCAGTCCTTCTACCCGAACCATAAATAACACACACTAATACAGTCATCACAATTAACACCGGTTATCAGACAAATTCTACACACACCCAAAGTACACGGGGCTACATGACCGGGTTGTCGCAGCCCCTAAACTCAGGAACCAATCAACCAACCAAACTCCATTTCATAGATGGGAATGTTATGAAATGGAAAAGACCAGTATAATAAATGAAAATATGCCATTTTGTTCTTCACGGCACTGCCTGTAATAGATGTCCTAAGGAAGAGTTCTCAGATAAGTAAACCATATGACGTGTAGAAACGACAATCACTAAGTGAGCCCATTGTCGAATTGTGTCTAGTCATGTTATCGATAAGGCGATCGTTTCCCCTACTGTAAGTCCTACCAGCCACGTACTTAAAAAACTAACTAGCAATGGAGATCAAGCTGCTTTCCTGATGGTAAAGGAATACGGAACTACCTTGCTGGTTGGTATAACGAGCAGTAGGGCTTCAAGTTCTGAAAGAAATTCGTTCCCAGCAGATGTTGTTAAGAAGGCATGTGTGCATAGATGGGCAATTGGAGGACAGGACTCTCCTGTTTTAGTCCTACGGGTCACCGATTCTGCAGAAATGCAGTAGAGTAAACAAAAATCTCGTTCATCCGGCCCACATTAAACCGGATTTCCTATTCATCCGGATTAATTTTTACTTATTATTTTTTAATTATTTAATTACAGAAATATGCGCGTCCTTGGAATAATACCTTACACATAACCATCAATATTCCTAAAAGAAAGGAAACTGCGTTTCCAGGTTTCCAATATGCAGTAGATCACTTCACCTACCAGTAGATGTGAACTGCTGGAACGTCAGACGGAAACAACTCCAGCCGAACTAAGGTTCATGAAACGTCTCCGCGATCGTGCTGCTCTCAAACGTCACACAAATTTGAAACAAAAGAAACTTTCAGTACACACCATTTCAGTAAATAGAAGTGAATACAGCACGAACTGTGTTGAGTTTGTGTGCCAATAAGTGTTAATTATTGTTAGGGTCAAAATAAACGTTTATGACCGACGATAGCGATATGTAAATATTATTGTCAGAAAACTATCATAATAGGTGTCATTAAAGTACTACTTTTCATTATAACACAGTTTTTCCAACCAATCAGAGCTAAATATTTACATTCATTGACCAATTAGGTAAGGATAGCGCCTGACATGCACTGAAAATTCAACATGTCGGACATGAATTACATGATTTGAAAGTTGACAATTGGATCAACCATTGTAGTTACAATGCATAAACAAACTGGGCAATATTGCAAAAGAAATAGCACTGTACCTTAATATCCGGAACTCCAATTTCTACACATTCGTAAGATTTCGCCGACAATTTTAGTGAATGCAGTTGTTGACATAAACACAATATAACGTCATGGAGGAAGCATGCATATGACATTAGTTGCACGGAAATTATAATTCAGCTCTCTGTTCAGTAAATAGATTTATTATGCGAAACTTTTCCGCCAGACACCATTAATGTTCTATTTGGGACTAAATTGATTTGCCTTCCGTTGACATTCTATACGCATCGAATTTGAAGAATAAATAGTTGATAATACGATAATTTTTAATTTTAAAGCGTTTATAACAGCCTATTTTTTGTTATTTGGCCAGAATAACAAAATAATCATACATAGTACTTGTGCGCTATCTGTTGGTGCAACTTCAGGATAAACAATGTTTCAAAGCTTTGGGATCCGTTATTGGGTAGAGATCAAGAGCCCACACAATTCCCAAGGAGAAGAAGTCAACCGACAGAATCTCGACAGATATTTATGAATATTTATGTTAGAACATAATAAAGTTCTAATTATCGTCGAACATAAACAGTCGTATGCAACTCGCCTATAATGGTAATTAAGACACTCGTATGGAAATTATAAACATACTTGTGTCTTAATTATTGCCATTATAGGCTCGTTGCATAATGTACTATTGTATAGATTAGTAACTTATATTCATTTAATAGATTGATTCCGGGATTTCGATCATCCGGATAACCACCGGTCCTGATAAACGAGGTTCTTGTGTACTAATATAGAAATCCCGCGGCATAGACCGGAAAGTTTCCACTTATCTGGGGTACTTACTACCACATCTAACACCAGAGTGCCCCTAAAATGAATTAGCAACAACATAGCGCACTGAGGATAGTGAACGCACGGTGACCACGCGATTAGAGCCAACACCACCCTCTATAGATTGATATTCTCCAAGGTCTGACCACAATTTTTACTGCCCAGATACCAGGCACCCACTAATGAGAAGGGAAGACCGAGGAGCCGTAGCCTATTCACTGTGGCCAACAATTTTAACCGAGTGAGTGGACCTTGCTGGTTTGCAGAATACACTCGATCTTACATAAACCGATTACGTGGTGGCTGCTGATCGCGTCATCCGCTTTAGGAGTGTGAGTGGGTTAGGGCCAGCAATCCAAATTATAAAGTATATTTTTACTCATTCTTTTTGCTTTCTATATGCATTTTTTGTTTAATATAATTATTAATTTATATTTTTGTTATACTAATATTAGACTAAGCACCACCACTAAATTTGTATTTCTTTCACTGTGTTGCGAGGGGCAGTTAAAACAACAATCCTCTTCGGCGATTCAAAAAACACACACGCCAATTAAATATAATAAAGATTTTGATTTGAAACAAACGCTAATTTATTTACGTTTCCTAATTCTGTGAGAGTTGCCAGACCTGCATATCAGAAACTTGTCGTATTTGAAATAATTGTACCACGGAATCGCGATCACTATTTCAAACTTGTATTTTGCGTGTGGCCTCAGGAGAAATAGAGGACTTGAAATAAGGAGTGGAGTGAGTCCACATTCAGGATGGCCGCTGTCAGCATTCGTGGTGCGTGCTGGATTCACATTGCGCAGTCGTTAAATTTTTAACTAACCCCGTGGCACTAGAGCCCTTGAAGGGCCTAGGCCTACCAAGCGACCGCTGCACAGCCAATTGGCCTGCAGATTTTGGGGTGACGCGGGGTCAGCGCGTCGTGTCCCCTCGGCCGTTAATCTTGGTTTTCGTGACCGGGGCACTGTCTCACTGTCAGACAGCTACTCAATTGTCCTCACGAGGCTGATTGCACCAGTTCCAACCTTCACGTCAGTTTTAAAATCCCTGACGGAGCCGGGGATCGAACCCGGGGCCTCCGGGTGAGAGGCAGGCACGCTACCCCAACACCACGGGGCCGGCGCAGTCGTTAAATTGCAAGGTGTAAATAATACAAGGATCATATTTTATTACTTGTGAGTAGGCCTTTGAAAAGGAGCGTGGTGATAACCTCAAACTTGTAAAGACGGATCACGTAAATCCCTCACAAGATCGATAAAAATATCGTCTTCAAGGAGGAGATCTTGGGCTTAAGACATTTACTACTGCAAAACAGGACCTGATGACACAGGAACGTGCAATGAAACCAACAAATGACAATATTCGGCAGGATGTTCGGTGGTGCACAACTTGACGTCAGTCTGTAACCTGCTCTGATTGACTTTTTTACGTTGTAGTATACCCACTACCTTTAGATGATCACTGGAAGTGAGCAGGTCGTAGTACAGGGACAGCGGAATCTTATCTCGGGTTGTGCAGCGTTCAGCGAAATGTGATTAGCCACTGCAAGCATGATGCAGCATTGAAGTGCACCAGAGCTACTACGTTATCAGTAGAGCAGGGATTTGTATTTAAAAATAAAAAGCCAAAATATGCACAAAATTCGTCAAATAGGCATAAACGATATGTAAAATAAAAAGAGACAGTCAGTCTGAAAGACTGGACTTCATATCATTTTAAATGCTAGAAATGCTGAAAAATGCTAGAAAGGCTGGAGGCTTCGAGCGAGCGCGCGGTGAAAGGAGGGAGCTGGCTGGAAGACGTCAGGCTCGCCGTGTCGTTGCCGTCTCGTAACGCCAGAGCTCACCAGTGAACTCAGTACACATGCATCAAGCGGTACTATGACGTCACACACCTCAGTGCATTATCGGTACATTTCGTGACGTTGCCGTAACGTAACGACGAAGTCGACTAGATCATTTAAAATGATAAAATGGTACGATTAACAAATATTTTCACAACACAAATTCTTGCACTGCTGAGCCTTGGGAAACGCACCCTATTGTCTAATGCTAATGTTGCAATACACGATGGTTTCTCCACTGAAACTTCTTCGTTCGTCAAAGACTCGACGTCTCAAGATGTCACCAACTCCACAACTCTTCTTGTTCTTGCACTTCGCACGTTTCCCCGGCCTGTATTTATACTTCAATTTATCACAAGCAATTTTTGAAACTCCATGTGTTTCGAAGGACAGTGCCTGAGATACATGATTCTCGAGGGACAACGTGTGTTGCAAAGAATTATTCCTAGCTTCCCATTGCTTTATGATTTCTGGTAGCATTGAAAAGAAACTGCAATTCCTTTTCATTATCACTTGAGTTGAAACACTATTGAGCTATCTATATAGAAGCTGCGTCTTCCGGATCAACACTGCCCACTATTCTTTTCACAATACTGAAATGTTCAGCATAGTAACACAAGGCCCCAACCACGAGGCCACAATAGGAAGAGCATCTGCGCTTCTTTACTGCGAAAGCTGAGAGCTCTTACAGTATTTCTCCTCCCTATAGAGGTTTTCAAAAATATGGCATATTGGCTTTCACGGCCACTATCCCAGCGGGAGCCCGGGCACGGCCACCAAAAACCCGCTGATGAGTAACTTGGTGCACCTAGGGGAAACACCGCAAAAGACACGGCTAAAACCTAGAAGATTGACTGAGTTTTAACTACTTGGCCATGAAAGTTGTTAGTTGTAAATTCATTCTACATTGAATGTACGGTTAAATTGAAAATAAAATAAAAACTATGTGGATTAAGTAATAATTTAAATCGAACTATTAAGTTATTCATGGCATTGCATTACCAGATAAGCATTTTTGTGCATATTTGAAATATTTGAGCGCCTATAAATCCTAATAATATTATTATTATTATTCGGCTATCACTCATTCTTGAGTAAGATTGTCTTTCAGAGGTAGGTCCTTAGATGACTGTATAGTCCATCCCTTCCACTGTAGTGTCACACGTTGTTTGGAGCAGCCACTGGTTCTTGAGGGTTGGTTCTCCTATAATCATCACGCTCTTTCCTCGCATTTTACTTTTCAGTTTCAAGTTTTCGCCGATGTTGTTTGAAACATAGGGGACCTTGTTGGACGAGGCGACGCCATGTCTGACGAGTTGATGCCGGAGTCTCCCATTTGTCGGTGTCGACTTGACATTTCTTTAAATTGGATTTCAGAATGATTTTGTAGAGTTTCCGTTGTCCTCCTTGCTTTTTATGTCCAACCTGCAACTGGCACTACTGCTCGAGTCCAAGCTCTGTGAACCTGAGAGGAATGAGGATCGCGCACGATGAGGAGAGATGTGGGAGGTTCCTGGGTCGTGCGTAGTAACAGAACCAAATACTCTGGTCGGTGACTCACATATTCGCAACACCACAGTGGTTTGAGCAACGGATGTATGTTAGCAGTATTGGAATTAAGACAGGAATTCTAGATAACACGCCGGACTGTTGACAGGCCCTTCTCTTCCCGCCTCCCTCGTCACCTCACCCCGCAAGTTCATAGAGCTTGGACCCGAGCAGTACAGGAGACGTAATTCTGGCATGCAAACATGTAATCCTTCCTCCATTACATTCTATTAGTGTGGCGGTCTTGCCACTTAACTCCGAGAAATATTGTTAATAATGAAAATGAAAATCCACAGCCTGCTTCCAGTCTCCGACCGGGTCAGGAATGGAATGAATGAAGCCCCCATCTAGCGGCCAGGATATGAACTGTGCCGACTACCGAAGCCTGTCGCACTCCCCTGGGGCAATGATTAAATGAATGACAGATGAAATGAAATGAGAGTGGAGAGTGATGCTGGAACGAATTTTTGGACAGGGAAAACCGGAGTACCCGGAGAGAAACCTGTCTGCCTCCGCTTTGTCCAGGACAAATCTCACATGGAGTGACCGGGATTTGAACCACGGACCCAGCGGTGAGAGGCCGATGTGCTGCCGCCTAAGCCACGGACGCTTCACAAGCTTCCTTAATCTCCTTTCTTCGTTGACTCTGGTTGATGGTGATTTCCTCTTCTTCTCCTCCCAAAATCTCCTCATGAACTCACTATGCCCCTTCTTACGTTCCTCCGTCCATTTTTTTTAGTGGTCTTTTTAGCTTTTTCGGTGAAAGAATGATTTGTAACTAGAGTTCCAAAAGTCTTGCGATTCATGGTGATATCTTCTGTAATGTTTATTTCCTTCAAGTCCTGTTTGATTTCTTCTAACCAACTGATTTTGACCTTCTTTGAATTAATTATATCAAGCAGTTTTTTTTGGCATATCTGGTGTTGTCCATTCGGCAGATGTGACCATCAAATTTCAATCGTCTCTTACGCACGGTATCAGTGAACTTATTGATTACTGTGTACAAGTCTGTGGTTTTCCTTTTAATCCATATACCATTGACATAAACGGGGCCATATATCTTCCTAAGAATTTTACGTTCCTGGATTTCGATTTCACCAATTTGAGAGTGGCCTCCTAGAGATCTAGTTTCGGAGGCGTAGAATGCTTCCGGAAGAACAACTGTCTGGTAGTGCCGTAGTTTTGCATTTCGTGACATCACTCTTTTATTATAGTCTAGTGATTCCATGTTATTCGGTATGCTTTCTGAAGTTTGGTAGCTCTTTTTAAATTAGCTGTCCTGTCCAATCCAAATGGTACAATAATTTCTCCTAAATATTTGAAGGAAGGTACGAGCCTAATTATTCCATAGTTGATCTGTAGTGGAGATCTCGGGATATTCTGGTGTCCATTTACTATAAAATGCGTCTTCTCATACGACATTTGGAGTCCTGTCTTTGATGCTAACTCATGTAACTTTTATATGGCATACTTGATTTCTTCACTAGTTTTGGTAAAGATAGCTAGATCATCAGCAAAAGCTAGGCATTTTACTTTGATTTTCTGTTCCAGAGTGCCAATGCTTATGCCTTTGATGTTGTTTCCCCACTCCCTGATGACTTTGTCTAATACTAAGTTAAAAAGCAGTGGAGAGGCCGTCACCTTGTCGAACTCCTGTATGTACTTCCAAAGGCTCTGATAGTTCACCTAGAAACTTCACTTGAGATGTTGTGTCAGTGAGAGTCTGGCGGATTAAATCCCTGGTCTTCCAGTCAACAAGCTTCCTTATTATTATTATTATTATTACTTCAAGTAGCAGCGAGTTCCTCCACCTCAACAGCTGTGTGTAAGTGGGAGTCGAGCTGCGGACCGCTGCTAACTTCAGCACATAATTATGACCTTGATTTAACAGGTGGGAACTCCGAGAGGGTCTCTAACTCTTGAGTTGAGAGTATGTTTGAGAAAACAAAACGAATCGGGTTTGACATCAACGTTTACAGCTCCGCATTGCTCCCGACTCGAACAAGCACATAACTGCATTCCTTGCCTTGTATCGGTATTTACCAATGTGCAACTTCAGCAGTCAGGTTGAGTATTGCTATTCCAGCACCCACAGGGTCGTTGGCAGGCACCGGACGGTACTCCGTACACAATGTATGATCAGCAAGATCGGGGTCATATCCATACATTTACCCCGCGGTTGCACGCTACCTTCCATAACTTCTCATCGGAGAGGTTGCATTGACGCTACGAGCTCACTCGCAGACACTCGGAGAGGGGCACTCTCTGAGCGAAAGAGAGGAAACAGCAACGGCCGATTGCTGTCGTTGTCTCTAGTTAACCAATTCGGAATAATAATTATTAGGGATGAGATTTTGTCTCCTATACATTGGAATGGACCTAGTTATATTTAAGTCATGAACTCTTTTAACTAGATTCCTGAGGCTGAAATTTCCATTTAGGCTAAAAAACATTATCTCCCGTCCTGGTTACGAACAAGTGGATACCTGGAGAGTATGACACAATATGTGGAGGAGTCCAAAAAGCGAACAGTCGCGAGGTGCCAATTTAATATTTTACCTTTAGGGCATGAAACACTTTTGAATATTGCTTGGCTAAGACAATAGGTTAAACTATTGTTTTAGCTAATAATGATCGTATAATAATAATATCGTATGGCCTCGGGTAGCTTGCATGTCAATTTCGTTGTTCCTTGAAACACTATGATAGTCAAGGAGGTTAGATATCTAAGCTCCTTGAACACTATAGCGCTTTCTAGTAGAGAAATGAGGAACTTAGTGTTGGCGGAAACTCCCGAGATTAATTTTGCCACAATGAACACGGCCTACTGAATTCAAATGGGTTCTTTGACATGCCAACAGCGTATGACATGCGTGACGTATTTTTGCCGCCTTTCAAAAATCACTTACCACGGCCAGGAGCGAACCTGCAATCTTGGGGTTATTAGACCAGCACGCTATCCACTCACCCATCGTGTGGCCTCCGGAGAGGCCGAGTGGAGGTCTTTCTAGTTGACGCCGGTGGGCGACCTGCACGTTGTAATGAGGATGAAGTGATGAAGAAACCCGCACATACAACCAGTCCCCGAGCCACGGGAATTAACCCCAGGAGATTCAAATCCCTGATGGCTCAGCCTGAATCGAACCCGGGGCACTTTGGGCCAAAGACTAGCGTGCTAATCATTTAGCCACGGAGCCGGACGTTGTTATAGACCCTACTGCCTTAGACCACTGTCTGGGCGAAACCATTGAAGCCGGTCATAATGTCATCATTGAGATGGAAAGGATCAGTAAATTATTAGACACTAGACACTATTAACCCTCAACCGGGCGCGCTCATCTGACGAACACTCTCGGGCGCATCGGTCTTTTAGACCGCTTTCTAAATTTTTAGTCCTTCACTGAACGATCTTGGGTTCTAATAAAAATGTTGAAGATTAATTTTGTTGTATATAAGTTTATACTTATTTAGATAATATTTATAATATTTTTCTGTATCCATAGGCCTTATAAAGATATATCCCGTTGTAAGACGAGTTGTTTTGAGAAGAAATCTGGAAAGCTCTGAACACCAAAGTTCTTTTCTATTTATTTTTTCTCGGTTAGTAAAATGGAAGAATAATGTCATCTCCCCCCCCCCCCCCCTCCCCTCCCGGGGACCCCCACTCTAACCCAACACTCGTTAATATATTGAGACATATCCATCTTGAACGGTCAAATTACTGTAAAGCACAGTATTTCAGTTTTTACAGCATGATTAGAGACGGGCCAAACTATCAGATGGCTAGATGATCCCTTGGCCGAGATAGTCTGGAGGGAAGGGGGCATCGCTAACTTTCTAACGATTTGCCTGCCAAAAATTTTAAGACTTCGGTCGTTTAGACCGCCATGCGCCCGATTAAGGGTTAATTCACCACAGGCTACTAGTTTCTACATGGAACAAGGCCAGGACACATGACGCTACCTTCTTCCCATAGGTGTTCATTGCAAATCAAAGCATCGATATCCTTGTTAAACGTGCCGAACAGACGACACTGTTATGTTGACGAGTAGCGATGGTGTGCGACATTATGAAGACGTCGTTTCAGGAGAAAAGGGTCGCAGAACAGACTGCGTTTAGCGGCATAGCACAAAGCGCATGTGTCAAACGTAGCAGCAGTAAGGTAGATAGACGCTTGTTTCAGTTGCGTGGATATGAGGCAACACAACAGGCGTGCGAAACACCAAATCCAAAAGAACTGTCACAACTTCAACAATATCATTAAAGCGACGGAAAATTCCAACCCGAATACTGACACGCCATGTTTACATCTCCGCAGGAATAGAAGTCGTTAAGAAAGTTTCCTTATCTGCATTCCTCCTGACATAAATCGAAATCGACGCTTCTAGCTAGCGTAATGGAGGAAGCTTCGCAAGAGCCATAGTTGAATTAGTACGTGGCATTTATCATACACGACATCCAATAAAATCAAACCTGTGCGACGTCACAGCTCAATGAGACTTTTCGGAAGACATGTTCTGAAACATTCCAGGGATGTACTGCACTAGAAGAATTTGTGTCCAAAGTTTCGAAGTAAGCTCAGAAAGAACTGGGGAATATTTTAACACATATAAGGTACAGTCTAGGGAAGAAGATATGAACTACTACTTTTTCTATATGCTATCCCAATCTCGTCTTGTGGGCTACACCCACAGCAGGTAGTGATAGTGACACCTATCTTTTGCAAATCCTCTAGCTGGGTTATTAAGATGAGTGTTACCAAAACAGTAATTTACCGAGTAGCCAAGGGATAAGCGGATGTCGCCTCATCGCAATTAACATAATATATCCTAATAAAAATCCCAAGGAAATTAATTAGAAACAGTTGAGCATTTACCAAGTGCGGTCCAAAGAGCAGTCTTGTGCTGCTGGCCAGTAGAGTCCATAGAAACTGGAACACCATTATGGAAACATCCGCGCTGTACAAAACCGGCACTAATACTGGGGTTCTTACAGGGTGTTATCACCAACCGGAACGATAAGTCCCACGACACAGTCACGCGCTGACTCACTCTACTGGACGCTTCCATGACACAATTCTGGTAGTAATTTCTCTCTTATCACTAACTCCTAGTTCCATTCATGCCAAATCCAGAAGGAATCAAATGAAGGCACACGGGGCGGAACCTTAACCCGTATCGTACGTCCTCAAAACAACAATTATCATCATTATTATTATTATCCTCGTGTCGCGTCTCCAGTATGTAGTGACACTCATTCTGGGACTCGACGTACAGCAAGGGAATTCCTTCCAGCTGAGACTCTTTATTCGATAATGAATAATTCCAGTTAAAGCACAAGTATAAAATCTGGCTCAGAAATCACGATTAGGATCATTTGTTAACACTGTTTTCCCCCCAATCATCCTTCAATATTGATGAAGAAGAAAGAACACCTTAATAACCAACCCCGTTCCAGTTTCGTAGCTGCCTTCATTCGTTTAGATTCACCTCCTGGTGTTGCGGCTAGCATTCTTGGAGGTCCGAGTTCGATTCCCGGCTCTGCCAAGAAATTTATTTCTGGTCTGAGGAATGCAACGATGTACACTCAGCCTCGCCAAGCAAACTGAGAAGAGGTAGGTTCAATCCCTACTTCAGTCAGGTCCTGGATGTGGTTTTCTGTGGTGTCTCACTTCTACTCCAGGCAAATGCCGGGATGATTTCTAACTTCAGGCCACGGCCGCATACTTCCCAATCCACAATTGAATTACAAATACACATACTTCCACAAACACCACAATAACACAGGTTATCAGACAAATTATATATCTACACATACACCCTAGTACCCGGGGCTAAATCACCACGATGTCCGAGCCCCTTAAATGAAAGACCATCATTCGTTTAGAATGCCTTGGGACGGTCAAGTTAAAGCACTGGAAACGGGCGAAGGAAGCCTTATTAAGGCGGCGAGTTTTCCTTCACCTTGCCTGGTGGGCCGGGAAAATGAGACAATTCACGATCCCCAAAACTCGACGAGCTCTACATTTAACAACATTCCGCTTACTCAAGTAGGGGCGCTGGCTAACAACATGTGACCTCCAAGGACGCCTGGTTAATGCCCGTGTCGGGAGTCAAGCCCGGGCCGTATAGTTGCGCCTACTGTAATTTCAAAAAAGAACCGTGTACTTGTCGCTGTTTACGGAAATACTAACAACTAATACGAGCTTTATCAGCTCATTACGCTTATCAGTGCGGTATCTCACCTCAATTGTCCAAGAAGTCTGCGAATATTACACTGACTAAGCAAAAGGCATGGGATAGTAGAGCACTGATGCGTAGGTGTGTTGTGTGAGCACCACACGCCCCTCTGTGCCAGCGGCAGTTGTATAGGAGACCTTGTGAGAAGTGGTTGAGCACGTTACAGGTGGAACATGCAACGTCGTCGTGAGCTGACACTGTTCGAACGGGGTATGGTTGTCGGTGCCCGACGGAAGGGAATTGAGATTTCGGCAGTGGTGCGGGAATTCGGCTTCACACGGTCAACCGTGTCCAGGGTGTATCGTGAATGGTTGAATGCGGGAGTCACCGTACACAACAGACGAACGACCGGCCGCCCAGCCACCCTCGATGACCGTAACCGGCGACATCTGAGACGGATTGTCAATAGTGACAGAAGGGCAACAGTGCAATAAATCACGGCTCAATTGAACACAGGCCGTGCTAGACACGTCTCCCAGTGGACAATCCGTAGGAACAAGGGTTCCATAGGGGTATGGGAGCCGGCGCCGCACACGGGTGCCACTGTTAAGGGAACCAAGTACCCTTAAATGGGATGAATTTTTTTTTTATTTTTTTTTTCACTTTCATGCTGAGGGATATCTAATAAATGTAATTCTAGAGTTTCATATCCTAAATCCATCTGGAAATGTCTCATTTTTAACAATTAGTGCATGCTTGTAACCTTGGTGACGCCCCTTTTCATATGAAGTTCACTTTATCAACTTCTATTCCGTTACTTTTTGTGTCAGATTGATGTGCGTACCCTCGTTTTAAAGAGGAATTAACGTAGCTGAAGTTGGTCCTACTGTCTTTATGTCACCTTTTGTTTTACACAGGGAGTTGGTATATTTTGATCCATAACACAGGGAGTTATTTGTTTTGATACAAACCATATTATCTTGTTTGCCGGAGAAAAATGGGTAATGTTAAGAAATTTGGCCGAAGAAAAACTCATGGAAATCAGTATAAGAACAAGAATACATCTTTAAGGAGCAATAAATGTAGTGGTGCAGGTAGTGGAAGTGTAAGAAACAGTGAAGGAAATAATATTCAAAGTGAGGTTAGGCCTACAAGCAACAGTGGGTCCACTCTGACTGTACAGATAGTCCAACAAGTGCATCAAGGAGGAAAATTTCTTCTTCAAGATCTATGTTTAATAAATTTGGCAACAGTAATACAGATGTAAATAAAGTGACCACAGGTTTTCAGTTTGTAGATATTGAACTGCTGTCTGAAGCTTTGAGACAATTTGTAGAGTGTAAGTATTGTAATCATGTGGATTGCATATCTGTGCATGAAAACACTGACAATCGAATGGGCCTTGCTAGTGTCATATGTATAAAATGTGATTATTGGGAAAGAGAGTATCAATAAGAGAAAATGTGCATGACTTGGAAAAGATGAGAAAAGCAGTGTGGTGCACATATTTTCATAAGCTCTCGACAGACAATCAACCTCAACATGGACTCTGCCCAACAGATTCATGGTGTAAGTATAATTCTTCTGAAAGGGCAAACTACAAGCACCAAGGCCTTCCTGAGCCTATTTTACATGCCATAAAACCCATATATCGGGATTTGGCTCACCCAGACCTGCTAAGAAAATGCTTACATGGCAAAATCCAGAACCCGAATGAGTCGTTTAACAACATTATATGGACTATAATACCCAAGAATGTGTTTGTTGGGTATGATACCCTTAAAATTGGGGTGCTGGAAAGTGTTCTGTGCTTCAACATGGGAAACATTGGAAAAGCACAAGTGCTTGCCCACCTAGGGATTGAACCAGGCCTTAACACCATACATCAGCTTCAGAAAATGGAAGACGTGCGTGTGAAAAATGCTGATCGACAGGCACAACAGATGACCAAATTAGCAAGAAAGAAAAGGAGAGGAGCCAAACGGAGAAAGGAAGACATGGATGATCCAGAGTATGGAGTTGGAAAGTTCTAAACCACAAAAAGTGCATGTTCTTTTCTAACTTAACTTTGAAGTTAAATATCTGGAAACATTATTTTTTTTTGGTGTGGGGTGCTCATCTTGGAAACTACGAAAGATACAAGGGTAAAACTAATACCACTTTTGAAACTAACACTGATCTCCATGTTAAACACAAATTCATTATAAAATAATTCATACTTTGCTCATAAAAAAATCATGTGCAAGAAAAAAATTAGTTTTTTTTACTTACATGAAAAAAGTAAAATATAAAATAAAATGGATGAACTAATTTTGTTTAAAATGCATTTAACACAGAGATAAAGGCGACTGTTACAACAATATCAAATTTCACTGCTCTATCTGCAATACTTTGGAAGATGAGCACCCCCAAGTTTTACTAAATTAACATTGTTCGTATAGGGAGTACTTGGTCCCCTTAAGCCGAAGTCATCGGACACAACGGCGCGCATTTGTCGCCAATCTCCAGGGATGGACACTGGAACAATGGCGTAACGTGATATGGTCGGAAGAATCGAGTTTTCTACTGCACCATGCCGATGGGAGGCACCGTGTATGCCGCAGACCACATGAATCGATGAATCCCGCCTGCCTCGAAGGTGTGTTACAGGGCTGAGGTGTCTCTGTTACGGTCTGGGGTGCAGGATCCTGGTATGGAATGCCCCCCTAGTTATTCTGGAAGAGATTTTGAATAGTCCTCGGTACGTTGAGCTACCAGAGGAGGCCCCATACGCTATTAGGTGACTATCCCATGACATTTGCTAAGTCAGTGTACAACCCTTCCATTTGCATGACTTGGTCACAGTGATGGATACGGAATAAATAAAATAAGCCTTACTGTATGGAATGTTATGGGTTTCATGGC
This sequence comes from Meconema thalassinum, assembly GCA_946902985.2. Taxonomy (NCBI): domain Eukaryota; kingdom Metazoa; phylum Arthropoda; class Insecta; order Orthoptera; family Tettigoniidae; genus Meconema; species Meconema thalassinum. The sequence continues at coordinate 944,886,240 of OX336388.2, read as the reverse complement.
CAGCATGTTCTTCTAGGTCTGTGTCTGGACCTCTTGTGGGACGGCATCTACATTACATGAGTGGTGTTTTAGCAAGGAAGGGTGGAGATCGCACGAGCAGGAAACGTTCTGTAAACTAAGCCAAGGACATAAAGAAGCGAATGTGTTATATCGCACATGGCATGAGCCATTTCCATGTAAACACGACGTGTTGACCGACTGAAAAGTTGTAATATTATTGTCAATAAGGCAACACTGTAGAAATGGCGATCTATTCTAATATCCCCGAGGACACGTGCGTGTAACAGAGGCGGCCGTGGCCGTGGAAAACCACGATAATTGAGCCCACCTTTTTCAGTTCTGCCTCAGGCCAGAATTAAATTTCGTGCAGAGACGAGAATCAAACCCGGGCCTCAGAGATAATAGCCTCGAGTGGTAGCCACTGCCCCGAACGACTCATCATTTCAGGAGTTCGTCTAAAAAGTTACAGTCCATTGAATGTTTTCCGACAGTAAATCTAAGGGAGAATCACACTGCACTCGTGTTTTGTGTTACTTAATTCATTCATTTAATACAGTATTATCATAGGTCATGTCGTGAGACTCTACGATAACTCTCCAACAATTAAGTTCGAAGGGAACTTGTCTGGTGAAACTAACGAGTTGGGTGGACAATTTTAATAGCACAGATAAAATGATGTAGTCACGTCCTAGTTCGTGAACCATGGGCAACGGCCGAGTGGCCTAGTAAGTGGTCCTGACAGTCGGGATACCAGTTACTATGGAATAGGAGTGGGCATCTTGGACATATTCTGAGTCGTGGCTCTCCTTGTGCTGAGGCAGCTAGGACTGCCCAACTCACCTGTGTAAGTAAGGCTAGCAACCTGCTTCACTTGTACTTGCTAAACCTGCTAGAAATGTCATGAGCAAGCCTCAGACCTAAGGGACTCGTCCCACTCCCAACTGACATACTCCTTGGACCCGAACAGGCAACCGAACTGGTATTGGATAGGGGTGCTACTACTATCGAGGGTGGTTATGGAAGGAAGAAAGTAGAGTTAGCTGATTCAGTAAGTGGGTAGAGAATGGATATTCTAAGGATTAGTGAAGTTTAGATATAGGGGGAGAGAGAGTAGTAATTACAAGGTATGCCTATCAGGTGTGAAACAAGGCACAGTAAAATGAGGAGTAGGGCTGTAAGTCAAGAAAACCTTTGAACGATTAATGTGGATAGATGTGGAAATGTCAGGAACTCGAGACAGTACGCTCCATGTGAAGGGGAAAATCAGGACGAAGTAGACAGATTTTACGAGGCACTGACAAGGGACACCTTTGAGCTCGAACGCTCGGAACCGCACGAAACCATGCGTAGAATTACACTCGATCATAACAAAAACAGTGGTCTCTGTCATTTCCATTCAAAACTCCGCACTTGCCTGCTAGCGCCATTAGACGGTGGCATGTTGTAGCTGCACGAACAAGTGCTCGAGTTGTGTGAATGGTATAGCTGCAGTACGAGTGTGTCTCTTGGAGTGTTCGTATGCGTTACAAATCCGTTAGGCCTACTTAATACAATCAATAATGATCTATATTCGTGATAAGTCACGTCTATGATTTCACTTTCATTGCATAAGTCGACAAAACCCTCCTAGATCCTTCGTTGCTTCGATGTACGGTCCAGTTCTTTCATTTAGGTAGCGTTGGAATTCTCAATGTGCGCGGCATTCGTACCCAAGCACTACGTCATCACGGTCTCATCTAAGAAGTGCGTCCTCTGTTATTATATTAATTATGCTTCTTGCAATGCACACTACCGTCCAATCGGGCGCAGATAATCGCCTAGCCTGCTTTACAACCAGGACAAGCCTCCGACCTCCACGTTCGTTGACGAAGAGTGGACGTCCAACACCTTGTCACCTAGTCGTGGTTTCACCGTTCTTCAACCATTTCCCATAGATGCCCATGACAGTAGCACGCGGACAGACAACCAGCCTTTCTTTTTCCGACACGCTCGTTCCCAGCCGTCGGGCCAAAATAATCTGCCCTTTGTAAAAGACACGTATGCCAGTGGATGTGCATATATTCGGCACATATCGTCACTATGATTCCTCATTCGCCTTTGCTCCATTTATACTCAGGCTGTTCCAGCCGAGCAGCTCGCTCGTGAGCAGCAGAGTACTCGCCGCCTTTCGTGAGTAAACCTGCAACATGCAATACAGGTCTGCTGTGGGGAGCTGCCGTCACTTCGCGGTGGATACATCAAGACTGGCTGGAAAGCACAGACTTGTGCTATGACCTTCGCCCAGTGACGTATCGGCTCTCACCCCCAGTCCCTCTCCAACCGTGCTCCGAGCATCACTGCTGAGTACTCGCGTGTACGCATACTCAAACTCATGGATTTGGAACATCCTGCATTTTATAGCCTATCCATTCCTCACCGCGTAACGTGCTCGCAGTGTCACCAGACGCATTCAAAATGGTCATAATGTTGTGGCTCATCAGTGTATGTCAATTACGTTATTTCAGAAAGGGAGTAGCAACATACGAACACTCACTGGTTGGGATTTCATATCAATCTCAATACCAACGTTCAGTCAGCTCCTCTATCTGAGAATAAATAGTACGGCTGACTAGGCTCAATTCCAGGATAATGAATAGCAGGGAGACAACTTCCTCCTTCATGGCCTATCAAAGCGCGGTTTCTCAATTCAATTGAGTTTTGAAATGTTTAGGTGGAGTCGGTCCAAGTAAGCACTGACAGATAGAAAGTGGAGATGACCCATGCGGGGCTCGTGTTCGGATTTGCACGTCCGTAACGATGGTAGCAAGTCTGCTTTCTGCCCCATGAATCACACAGATCTTCCAGATACTCGTAGTATAGCGGTAGGAGGCTATGTGTGAATTGCCTTTTACAAAGCGGGAACCTGGTGCTCTCAGTGAGCTCCTTATGTCCCTTTATTTAATGAATTTACTTTTTGAAATGATTTTTTAAATATCTCTTGCACCATACTGATTGGTAGGTCAGCAGTGGGTGCAAAGTTTGTTTGATTTATTTGTTTTATATATAATATATATAATTTAATAATTATACGTATATATGGGTTGGATGTCAAAAGGAAATATTTGTAGCCCTAGTATGAATTGTACCGGGCTATGGAGTTACCTCGCGGGGATCGATAATAATAATTTCTTATGGCCTCGGTGCCGGGTGCAAACTTTGTTATTTGACACCCAGAGGTTAGCTTGCATGTCGAATTTCGTTGTTCCTTGAAGCACTATGAAAGTCAAGGAGGTTAGATATCTAAGCTCCTTGAACACTATAGCGCTTTCTAGTAGAGAAATGAGGAACTTCATGTTGGCGGAAACTCCCGAGATTAATTTTGCCATTATGAACACGGCCTACTGAATTCAAATGAGTTATTTGACATGCCAACATCGTATGACATGCGTGTTGTAATTTTTTCCGCCTTTCAAAAATCACTTACCACGGCCAGAAGCGAACCTGCAAGCTTGGGGTTAGTAGACCGACACGTTAACCAATCACCCACCGTGGCAAGCTGCGGGGATCGAACTAGGGTGTCTCAAGATAATTATGTCCAATGAAAATTCCCAAACAAGCACGAGTTCATGCAATGACACACATAGATCGAAAGCACGACATCAAAACTGCAAGAATTGCAAGTTTAATTTAACGAGTTGCATAATGTGTTCTAGGACACAAGAAGATAGGAGGTTGAGTGTTTCAGAGTACGAGCTTCCTCGCGAATAAACTGGAATGAATGTGAGTATGAGAGCACCACTGCCGTGTTTCAATGAATGTTCTTGTCCACAGTCAATAAAAGAACGACGAAATGCGTCGCCAACGTTAGCTTATAAAGAACTCAATAAAACCGGAGCATGAATTCACTAATCCTTCGCTGGTTTTCTTTATGAGCAATTGAAAGGTGTGAAAAGTTATAATTTCGCGTTAAAATAAATAAATAAAAAAATAATCTTATAACCTGTGCTATTGTGGTGTCTGCATTAATGTGTAAGTTATAGTTTGAAATTGAGGCGAGGATAGGGATGGAGGTGGCCGTGGCCTGAAGTTAGGAATCATTTGCCTGGAGTAGAAATGGGAAACCACGGAAAACCACTCCGATGATGGCCACGGCGGGTTAGTTAGTTATTGTTTCAAGGGGGCGGAGCAGTGCGGTCATCTACCACAGGAACTAATTAAACTTACTTTAATAATAGATACTGCAATCTATACAGAAACCAGACAGCAGTCATTCGAGCTGAAGGATATGAGACAGAAGCTGGTATTCAGAAAGTAAGGTAAGGCTGCAACGTATCACCCATACTTTTCAATCCCTACATTGAACAAGCAATGAAGGAAATTGGAGAAAAAATTAAAGTGTGAGTGAAGATTCAAGGAGAAATAATTTCAACTCTAAGATGTGCTGATGACATTGTGATCTTGGCCGACACGCCTGAGGATTTGAATGAGTTTTTGAATGGTATGGACTCCGTCTTGAGGAAAGAATTCATGATAAAAATTTGTAAAACAAAAATATTGGAATGCAGCTGAAAGAAATCAGAAACTTCTATGCACATCAAATTGGCAGGTGAAAAGCTGAAGGAAGTAGGAGATTTCTATTGCTTAGGAAGCAAATACACCAGTGATGGACGAAGTAGGTTGGCTCAGGCAAGGAAAGCATTTCTACAAAAAAAGGAATCTGTTGACATCGAATATAGATGAAGTATAAGGAAGTCATTTTTGAAAGCCTTTGTCTGGAGCGTGGCACTCTATGGAAGTGAAACTTGGACTATTGGTGCAGTAGAAAAGAGGAGAATTGAAGTGTTTGAAATGTGGTGTCACAGGAGAATGATGAAGATTAGATGGGTAGATAGGGTTACAAACGAAGAGGTATTAAGACGAGTGGGAGAGGAGAGATGTTCCTGGCGACTGCTAATGAAGAGAAGAGATAGTTTGGTAGGACACATACTAAGACGCCGAGGAATAGCAAGCTCAGTTATGGAAGGAAGGGTCGAGGACAAGAACTGTAGGGGTAGACCAAGGTTAGAATATGTTAAACAGATTGCCTCGGATGTAGGGTGTGGTAGCTACGTAGATATGAAACGATTAGCTCAGGACAGGGAGGCATGGTGAGCTGCATCAAATCAGTCAAAAGACTGAAGACTCAAACAACATCAACTTTTCTGTCAACACTTAATATAGTACGACTAAAAATATGTACCCATATATTTAGAATGCAGTTTATAAATGTCCAAACCATGATTCTAGTGACTTGAGGTACAAGAATTAAGTATCCACAATTACATCACTCGTATCACACGCACGGTAATTCACCAGTTTTAATGTACATAATGACGGGCGAGTGCCAATGAATTGTGTAAAATAGCAGCAAAAAAAAAACCTTGATTTGCAAATCTATTGTTTCTGTTGATATGATCTACGTACCAATATTATTTAGAGCTAACTAATACCGAATTTCGGCAAGGTATTACACGGAAATTAATATGCATTCATACACCTAACATCAGGATAACACCAACTACCCGCTGTGGCGAAACGTCATCATACATTATTGGCTCTCTTGAATGTAGCTTAAACTATATTTCACAACACTGTAAAGATGTACTGTACTTGCTTACTTCATTTCAGACCAAAGTAATCAAAATTAAACTAAATAGGAACAAATAGACAAATGTATCCCCGAACAAACCCGTATAGAATCTGAACCATGCGATACGTACTCACTGTATCTTGTCAATGTAATCCAAGCAGAGAAGCCTCCTACGTAGCACGAACAAGACTGCGGGTGCTGACCACATGGACAGCATCCGCCCCCATCACTGAGTCCCGGCTCGGATTACGTTACTCTGCGTTATGATAATACCACCTTATCTTTTGCAATGACAGCTAAATAGCGCTTCTCTGGCCTCGACTCTCCACACACTATGGAGAATCCTCCCACAGGCCAGAAAAGTTAATGAAGAGTTCTGCCATTTTGAGCTTAATTTCTACGTCATTAACACGAAGAACCGACCAAACCACCCGCCCGACTTTATTGGTATGCGGGCTCGAAACGACACAGTTCTGGCAGAGGCTATCGTCTTATATGTTTAAACGCACCTTTTAAACAAATCATCGATATTCATGAAATGAGAGTGCAATTCGTCAGTGCTGCGGGTAATTCTCTTTCTTTTGAATGCTCATTTGTTACGATCGGTTACTTGTGGCGCCCTATGCGTATAGACCATCCGCCAAGCTTTACTGTTATGCGGGCTCAACGCGACACATCTGGCAGGGGCTATCGCCTTGTGTATTTGTTTAAACGCACTTTATAAACAAATGAATATATTTCCGTTGACTTTTCAAGAAAATTCAGCGTGTCTACCAAAACCAACTAACAGATTTCCCTGACAATTACCTCATTTTTCCAGGATAAATGAGAAAATTCCCTGAGGAACAGTAGCGGCCATAATAAATATATGAAACAGAGTTTGTACTTAAAGAGCATTTCCAAAAAAAATTGAACAAAAAGGGTTGCATGACCAAGTTAGAAAAGAAAAAACAGAAATATATATTTTTCTATACTTTGAAAAGTTCTAAAATTTTCATCCAGAAAAACTTAAGTACTTGTGAGCATTGAAAGTAGGTCGTCAATAGTAATGCTTTCAAAAATCATACAGTTACACATTTATATACAAATACACAGTGTACACATGTACGCTAATCTGTGTGCTCAATCTTGCAAGAATCTTGCTTAGTGATTTAATGTCAGTAAGAACAATCATCACTAGAATAAACTTGAATGAGTAATTTCCAAGTATTCAAGGTAAAACTAAAATTCCCTGAGTGTCATTAAAATACCCGGCTTTAAAAATTTCCTGAGAATTCCATGTTTTCCAGAGTAGTAGACAGCCTGGAAATGCAAGTTTTTTTGTACCTGTGTTATTGAGACGATTTGGAAGATTTTGGTACAAACCGCAACTTTTAACTCCCTCAGGTTTGAACTTTGTGAAACTACGCCTTAGCGTTGTCGATGATGATAGTAAACACGCATAAGCCAGAGCACCGCAAGCGAACATAATTTGAAGAAACGCTACATTCTGTTAAAAATAGCTATGGTGGTTACTTACTGTATTCATATCAAGCTTTAGATGTAAAATTAAACGTTTGCCACCCTCGATATTTTGCTTTTTGTCATCAAAACTTTCATACAGTATATCACACTGGCTTTCTGCAGGCGCTGAGTCTATGGTGAGGTCGGCAAATCCATTCCGACTAGTGTGGAGTCTTCTGCTTCCAATGATTTCGCGTGTACTCCATTCAGGTCCTCATGTATAGAACGGAACCTCGCCGGTGTGTGTGACGGTCGGAGAGCATTGAGTTACTGCTAGATTACTAGCATCTAGCGATTACACAACAGCGGGTCGGGAAGCACCGGATGCTGTCATAACATTTATTACATACGGAGCTGGCAAGATGCCTTAGTTGAGAGAGTTAAGGCTTGTGGTGAAGCACTGTAGCTTATCCAGTATCCCGTGAACATGGTTAGGGATAGAAGAAAAACGAATTTTCCTAGTGGAAACTTACCTTCTCATGAAGAAGTCTTACAGTAAATATGTTCGTCAGTTTCAGCGCCGTGCGATTTTTACTTGTGAGGTAACCTCAAACAAAAGGTATACAGAAACAATCCGCGTACACTGGAGGCTCTCGAGAACGAAATAACTGCACTGATACGAAATATCACTGAGGATGAATTACAGCGAGTGTACCAAAACTTCCTACGTTGGTGCAAGGTGTGTTTAGAAAATGAAGGACAGCATTTCCAGCAACTACTCTGAAGTTCATGTAAGTAATGATGATTATTAAATACGTCAATGTGTTAACTAATTGGGTGCTACGCTGCTGCTAGCGCCAGTGCTTGCTCGACAGGCGGCTAGCCACAGTGGCGCACCCGCCACGCGGTCCTTGCGAGGTTCCATTCTATAAAGAAGGACCTCGCTGTATAAATAGAATTCAGTTATCTCTAAATCTAATGGTGTAACATCACAAGTGAAGTATACGGACGCATGAATACCGGTAAATTAGTAATTTAGACCTAGATTCTGGTGGAATTTGAAACAACTATCAATTAATTATTCTTTTTATTCTTCTACGACGCCATAGGATTCCTTTAGGCATCTGTTATTTAGCCTCTTCAAAGGAACTATTCGATCTTTGAGGTCCTCCCAGTACTATTTGATATGTTCAGAACTTTGTGCCCTTTCTTGTTTTGGAAATATTCGTATTATGAGCTTCTTCCTAGCGGATACGAAGCGGAGGTTTATATTATTATTTTTTATTTCGTTCTATCTACGACGCTCACAATAGGAACACAGCTTATCACCAAGTTCTCAGGAATGAATCAACTCATAAAGTCAAAAAGGAAGGAAGCTTGTTGTTTATCTTGACCGTTAATCTCGTTTGTAAGAGCCACGGGAGCTCCAATTTACGTGGAATCCGAACCACATGACGTAATATTTCACTTCGAAAACCTCACATGCATTGGCCGGGAATCGAACTCCACCCAGCTTGGTGAGAGGCAAGCAGCAACGGAAATATGCAGCTACAAACAATTCGACCTTTACTGACAGGCTGAAGAAAAACATGGCACCACTCGCCGTTACAAGTATACTGGGAGAAAAAGTGTCCCAGGGAACTTCTTGTTAATTTTCCTGCCGGCGGGTGCCACACGATCGCCATCATCCGGTGTCGCTGACGTATTTAGGAACTAAGATTCAAATCTACGTCAAAAATAGGTTAACCATTGCCAAAAGCAGAAAGTGGACCATCGCTCTGACCATGGAAGTGATCCCACAGACTGTCGAAAACAATGGTCTCTTCTGACCTTGTTACCTCCGCACAACAGAACACCCTTCCTGCATGCACCGTCACTGGGACGAGTGGGTGCCATCTCAAGTCTAGCACCGTGACATGCTACAGTAGCCTATTAATAGTGTCTTTAGTTGCAACTAACTGCCACTACCGTGCATACAATCTCAAAAGCTATATAAGAAATATATGTCAGTTTTAACCTACTTAATTGATATGCAACATAACCCCAAACCGCGGAGATTTTACTCTCTGATGTTTCGGAAACTTGGTAGCCTACTACTGTAGTGACGTTTTCATCAAACACGCACAAGTCGGCTAAGGACGTCAACTCGAAATACCTACACCAGGCATCCCCGGAAGCCACACTGCCATTATTATAATATAGACAAAGCTACATTCCAAAAGTAACTATTAACTACCAGATACTGATGTACACAACCCAGAAATTATGTTAACACGGTCCTTGTCATGTATACGTTACACACACATGCAACCTTTTCAATGATGTACGCGGCTACTTCTCATTAGCTACTACTTGCAACATTCTCAAAGGATAAGTATAGTATAATAATAATAATAATAATAATAATAATAATAATAATAATAATAATAATAAAGAAAATCGTTTCACACTCACCTGTTTAGCTTTCGCCTTAGCCCGAGAGAGCTCATCGCTATCGGGATGTTCCTCGCGTAGGATTGACTGGAAATACTGCTCGTACCGTGCCAATCGCTGCACCTGAAACCAAAAGGACTACATGAAGCACTCCAGCAGTCGTGAAAGTAACAGTGGATTCAGAGTGAACTCATTTAAAGTTATGTAGCTACTGTTGATTTCCAGACTAACCAACGGGTGAAGATAGGAGTTAGTAAGTCACCACCAAGTATTACTCTATTAGAAAATATTACTTTCTATGATTTTTTCAATGATTGTCACGAATAAACTATTCATGAAATACACGACATACACACTGAAGTGCATCCGAGAGGTTCACCAGGTTGTGACAGTAGAGATACTGGTGCCACCAAAATGGGACATTTCCCCAATTCCTCCATACAATAAGAACATACATCTGAAATGGTTACCACTTTTTATTTCTTCAGTGCTTGAGTAAGTAAATCATGTCACCGAAACTCATTTCATAGTGTAACCTTGCTTGTCATTCCACGTGGACATAACACGAAGCTTTCATTCACAACTGGAAAGAGTGCAATCAGTAGTGCGGCAAGTAAATCCACTCTTCCTAGGCTAATGATACTGAAAGTGCCAGTCGTACAGCAAGTGTCAAAGGATAATCCACTTTTCCTTGGCTAATGATAATGAAAGTAAAGTTTTGAAACCATTATTTCATTGTTGTCTATATCAGTTGTTACTCTTCAGTCGGTCAACACGAATTTTCCCAATGACTGGCCGGGGCACAATGTATATAATATATGAATAATAAGTAATTAAGATAATACTCTTCGAAAACATTATGTATTAGTTATGATCACTATTATAATGGGGCAATTTTAGCATTACGCGTTTCGATCTTCAAGCGGTCATCAGATCCTGATCTTTGTGTTGGGGCCGATAACCTAGATGTTAGGCCCCTTAAAACAACAATTATCATCATCATCATCTTTGTGTTGAAGTTTAAATGTATATACAAATATTATCAAACTGCATAAATGTTGTACGTCTGTGCGTTTAATTGAAGTTTATAGAGCGTCAGATACTTGCCGGTAGTTAAACGTTTAAACAAGCACGATAATAAATTTTCCCCGAAAACACGCTAAAATGTCGCAAGTATAATTAGGAGAACAGGGGCTAATGATAACCGCTTCTAAATAGGACCCGTGTGATATTTTGTCAGTTCAAAGAATGCAGAAACCGAAACGACATTATATCATCGCCCGCCTCGTTGTGTAGTGGCTAGCGTTCTTGGCTGTCACCAAGGAGGCCCTGGTTCGATTCCCGGCTCTACCAAGAAATTTAATTCAGTTCTGACGGCTGGAACGGGGGTACACTCAGTCTTGTAAGGCAAAACTGAGAGGAGGAGGGCTCGATTCATTCCTCAACCATCCTGGAAGTGGTTTTGCGTGGTTTCCCACACACCCAAGTACACGGGACAACATGACCACGATGTCGCAAAACCTCTAAAGAATCATCAACAACAACAACAACCTTGATCATCGTTATTTGGGGTCAGCGATAGATTTTGTAAAATTATTATTAATAATCAATCAGACATTCGATTAAGAGAAACTAGCCGGTGATAGTGCGATTATATTACAGCATAGAAATAATCCACGAGGAGAATGCTCGGAATTCACCATTTCATTTCTTAGACAAAATAGTGTGCCCCTTGACATCAGTGTACGTATTGGTACAATATATACAGTACACAAGGACATCGTTTAACCAGACTAGGGACGGGGGGATTCCGGATGATCGAACATCCGGATAATCCGCAAACAAACTAATGAATGTAAGCTACTAATCTATGCAAGCCTTTATTTTGACACTAACGAGAATTTAATAAAAAACTTTTTTGGCACACAAACTTAATACAGTACGTGTAGTGTTCACTTCTATTTACTGAATTAGTGTGCAAGTTTAGTGCCTCCGTGGCTTAGGTGGCAGCACGCCGGCCTCTCACCGCTGGGTCCGTGGTTCAAATCCCGGTCTCTCAATGTGAGATCTGTGCTGAACAAAATGGACGCAGAGAGGTTTTTCTCCGGGTACTCCGGTTTTCCCTGTCAAAATTTCATTCCAGCAACAATCTCCACTATCATTTAATTTGTCATTCATTTAAGCATTGCCTCAGGAGAGTGCGACAGGCTTCGGCAGCCGGCACAGTTCATATCCTCGCCGCTAGATGGGGGCTTCATTCATTCCAGTCCTGGCCCGGTTGGTCTACTGGAAGCAGGCTGTGGATTTTCAGTGTGCAAGTTTCTTTTGTTTCAAATTTGGTATAAATATTGAAATCTGTAAACGCAGTAGATACCTTTCTTTTGGGAATGTTGGTGGTTAAGAGTACACTATTATTCGAAGGACACGTACATTTTCGTGATGAGAAAATTAAATATGTATAATACAGTAAATAAAAATATAAATCCGGATAAACCGGAAATCCTGATTTACGAGGGCCGGATCAACAAGGTTTTTGTATACATTCAAACTATCCCCACTCACCTGATGAAATGTGCTCGTTATGGGTACCGCATGGAGCAAAGAAAGGAAGGAGGTGCCTTCGCTGCGCTGCCTAGCGCAAGCTGTTGAAGCCAAACGGCTCGCCCACTTTGGTTGCAAGAAAATGGCTGTCCCTATGCTTAAAGCCGTAAACCACTCCAAATCGTAATGGATTTTAGTGACATAAAACTGCAATGACAAGTCAAGATTTTTTCTTGGATAGACAGAATACACTCTGTACTTCACGGTACTTGGCACAGATAAGCTGCGTTATCGTTTTAAAAGCCAATTTAAATATAAATATTAGAGCACCTTAGCGAGGCTAGTTTTGTAAGAAGACGCGGCAAAACCTAATAATACGCTGAAACACTGATTAAATTGAATACAGGTGTCTGAAGATGCGAGTTATACCAAAGAAGGAACATCTTGGGAATTAATGATGCCGAACTAATTACGGTATTTTACACCGAATTGAGTTTTATGTTCTTATTGGTGTTGAGGCATTCATCAGTTTTTAGGCCTAATTTCCAGCACAGCCACTTTCACTCATTGGTCGTACACATTTTGATATTCAACAATACGAACCACAAAATTAATAAACAGAACAATTAAAAAAGGACGCATATTTGCACAAAAATACGGTATAGCCTATACGTTTCGGTACCGTACGGTATTTTCTTTGTGTGTGTGTGGGGGGGGGGGGGTAGAACCTTCACGATTAGCCTCGAATTGATTAATTACGTAGGCCTACCGTAATTATTGACCGACAGCCGTTTGATAATTTGGGATTTTCAGAGGAATGATTTTCATTTTTTTGGTATATAGGGTAGGCCTACACATGCTGAGATTAGAATTGAAGAGTTTTTTTTTAAATAACTTATCACAACTGTTATTACGTTTCGAAAGTTGCATAACCGGAGCGCGATAAAAAAAACAGGGCCAAAATAAGGTTTAGCCATGCACAATGCCTCATGCAAGTCACAGAACACCGAATACGAGGTAAGGTTACGCCCACTTTGGTTGCAGCGCTTGGCTTCACTCAAACGAGCTCAGGGCATCTCCTCTTATTCTTTCCTCTATGGGGTACCGTGATTGTTCCCTCAAATTGTAACTTACTACAACAAATATCTGTCCCAGTTAACGTTTCTCTGTTGGCAGCACTGGGAGAAGCAGATGGTTAATTAGCAATGGAAATGGAATGTAGCCCATTACAAATGCTGTCAGGCGCCACAATATTTATACACACTCCCAGTTTATTGCCCCAGATGAAGCACGCCGATTAGATTAGGTCTGGACCACTAAACAGATCAACGCATTCATGAGAGTTCAATTAAAAACATAGCTCCCACAGCACTCTGGCCTAATATGGTCCACGCCACACCTCCACCTCACAGTCGATATTTCATGCGCAAAACTAAGTATTCGTCCTCTGTAGCAAATAACATGTGCGGGTCTACATTTCGCGCAACAAGAGAGCATTCTCAAAACGAGCCATGGCAATTCAAGGTCAAGATAATGTAACTCCAGCTACCTGTCAGACTGAAGAGAGAAACAAGGAATTCACATTGAAAGACATTTCATGCGTCGCGTCGCGTCGCCACCAACACCCCCTCCCCTGTCTGGCTAGAATTACAAGCAGACTGCTGCCCCATTACCACAACGTAATCTGAGAAGAAATTCCACGAGAGATTCGAGGTTGTGAACGTGATAAGATCTTCCCCAGTTAGGTAGGCCCATCCCCACTTGTTTGGAACCATACTCTGAAAATGACAAGGAAGTCAACTTCAGCCAATCACTACATCAGCCTGTCACTTCCTGCAATCAGAGCCAAGAATCTTAGTTGTGAAGAAAAACATGCAGAATAATACGCGAACGTCCCGGTTACGAAGTGATCCAAAAAGGTAGGACGAAATAATGCAGACTAAAAGTCAGCGTTGTCAGATCTAACATAATTGATATCAATTTGGTTATCGATAGTCCAACAGTTGCTCTGACAACGACTTTTCTCACGTAAAGAAAAAAAAACTCCAAGTAACATTAGGAGCTTTCATGAAATAAGTTGATATTGAAAACTTTTTCAGATTATGGAAGAATGACGTGTCTATCTAAAAAAATAAAATCTTTTTTTTTATGTTGGCTTTCGGTCATTGTTTACATACAGTCGACTGCTCACACTGTTGTCTTTGTAGTAGATGTTTTCTGTTTATAATCATGTTTAGAGCGTAACCTATGCATTAGGAACTTCGTATATTCGATAAGGTTATGTTATCAAACTATGGCTATTATGAAACATTACCCTGGAGGAATTAAGGTATTTCTTCTCCCCAAGGTTAGCCAGTCACCAAAATAAGCTTGACATTTTAAAGATTTATTGTGGGCATGGGTAGACAACATCGATCATTTGTAAGATACAGAGAAAGGGCCTGGACGATTCTTATGCCTAGTCCACACCGGCAGATTTGTTTGCAGACTGTATGTAGATTGTTTGCATACAGTATGCAAATTGTTTGCATTGTTTGCATACTGTATGCAAACTGTATGTATACTACTTTGGAGTCTGGAAACAGTTTCCATACAAGTCCGCATACAATATGCAGACTGTATTGGAACATTGTATCCGATACAAGTATCAGTGGCGGCCGGTGGTATGTAAAGCTGGGTGTTGCACCAACATTTCTGATGTCGCAATTTTATATGAGAAGTTTACACATGTAACAAAAATCAATTAACGTTAGATAAACTACATTTCTATAAAAACTGAAATACATGGGTTTTCCAAAATAACTGTACGTTCGACAAATAGACAAATTTTAATGGCTCTTTTGGGCTTCTTCCTATAGGAATTCATAAAACAATCATATGTATGTATTTACGCCCTATGCCTGAGTTAATTGGAAGAATTTAAAACACAGCAGGTTGTCTAAGGTTGGGTCTCTATCTGAAGGATAATGAACATTCTCAACATAAAAACATGGCAACCGAAAAGTTTGTACGTTACAAAAAATGATATTACTAACAAAGACGGGCACATATTCTGCATAAGGATAGGTTGTTTTTTTTTACTATAGCTTGAACCCCATCAGAGGAACCAGCCATGAAGTGCGCTCTGTCATACGTCTGCGCAATTCATTTTTGCGGAGTTTCATTCAATTTCTGCTTCTTTAATTAATCCAGTAAACACGCTGCTAATGTGTGTGCATCATGTTTTGTTTGCCTCTTACTACGTAACTTATCGGTACACAACAGCCATCTGAAATATGTTTGAAATATCACTAGTTTCATCTGCTATAATGGCTAAAATTTCCGATTCCCTTATTTGCTTTGATACTTCTTCTTGGCAAACCACCAACATAATCTGTAAAATTTAATTTTGAATTGTTTTGGACATTCCTTTGAAAACAGTTGCCCTTACCAAAATGACCTTTAACACAGCATCCAACTCAACGCTAAAATTAATTAGTTCTCTCAAAACACCTGGATTTGTTGATGTTACACTTTCATCATGATCACGCAAGGCCAGTTCGAAAGAGCCACAGAAACGAATACAGTTTATTACAATATTTAACACATACCTATTGTGCCTAACTTCTTCGTTATATTCCGCAATTTACCTTCTATAGACACTGTCCAATTGTGCAGCTTCGTTAACAGTTCCAAAAGTGTCATTTTCAAACAGCTGAAGATTGGTTGGTTCCTCAGTTTAGGAGCTGCGACAACGCGGTCATATCCTGTACTTTGGGTGTGTGGAGAATCTGTCTGATAACCGGTGTTAATTGTGATGGCTGTATTAGTGAGTGTCATCTGTTTTTAATTCAAGTGCGGACTGCAGACATTGAATTTCAAGCAGTTCCTACTTTTGGCGCCAAAGGCCACCGTAAACGACTACTAGTTCAGAACTTGGTTACTACACGCCATCGCAGTCGGCTCCTGGCGACGAACGTTGGAACCTAAGAGCGTTGTTCAAATTTTTAACGTATAATTTTGCTTCACACAGGTGTAATTAGTGGAAGATTCTTTAACATGCCATAAATCTATGACATGGGACCGCCGGCTTTACTTCCCCTCCGAAGAAATGCATACTGAGGGATTTTAACGCTCTTAAAAATCCGACGACTTCGGCCGGGTTTGAACCCGCGATCTTGGACATAGAGGCTCAGCATGCAACCAACTACGGCACCAAAGCCACAGAGCTGAAGATTCATGTTTCTTTATTTTAGGGATTAATTTCCGTAACTCCTATTTTGGTCCACGCGGATTCTCCACCAACAAACATGGAAAACAGAATAAAGCGTTTTTAATATCGCATTCACATAACCAATTATTATTGCCTTAAATATATCCTTTAAACGCCCTCGTAGCCTATACTTATATTTTGGACAATACTTATCTGGTAATGGTCTACCGAGTGTTTTTACTGTGAGTTTATCGTCATCAGGGAGCTGGGAAAGCTGTCTAACTAGTAAATTGCTTGCTCTATTAATTTTTACTTACACTCCACAATACAATTAATGTTTCAAACTAAACATTCCGTTTAAATAAAATACTAACTTACAAGATGCACAGATGATACATCTGGGTGCTATATCGGAAAGTGGCGCGAAAGGCAAACTAACAAAACACTGAATTTTGCTAGCCTGAAATTTCGTAGTGAATGCATAGTAGTGAATCAACCAAACAATAATAATACTAATAATAATGCACGGTTATGTATCTGCCTGGAACCAAAATACTCATTCAACTAAATACAGAACTAATCGCAACCCAAATCCCGCAAGAACAAGAGTGGTAAAAGCAAACATAAACCGCTACAGTACACCAACAATACGTCGCAAAATAGTTCAGCCGATTATCTACTGTACTTATAGCAATGGTGGCGTTCTTAGGCTCGCTTCACAGAACAATTGACAAAAATATTAAATGAAGTTATGATGAGATCACATCTAAAAATAATTGGGTGTGAACCAACTAATGTCTCCCTATGAAATTCCGATATTTGTATTGTTGTGGGTGGTGTAGCATTCCCTAGTGGTGTAGGAAAGAAACTACCCTTCAGGGGCAGATGACCTCGTAGTTCCGCCCCTTAAAACAACAGTAACTAACCAACTAAACTACCCTTCGCGGTGTAAGAGAAATCGAGGGTGTTGTCATTTCCAAAGAGTGGTGTAGTCTAACGGTGACATTTGGAACTGAGTGTTGCCAGGGGGCTGGCAGCTCGTCTGCAACTCCCTACTACCCATGCTGGCCAGCAAGCATGTACAAGCTTGGCCTCGTCCCTGCCGGCCGCGCTGTCTACTTGGGAGTCGCAACAAGAGAGCTAACCCCCTGGAGTTTGATTTAAAGGCGGCAGCTTTTATAGGTACAGTGTGAAGCATTACGATAAATAATAACAAAATATCGATGATTTAAACACATTTTTGAGTGCATTAGATCTATAAAACTAAAACATTAAAGGAAAAAAAACGACGAATTAGTTGTAAAATTATTGGGAGTTGTGCAACGCTGCAACAATATCACCAGCCGCCCTTGACAAGTATGTTACTTGTTTTGCGTCCACACCAGAATTAGACCTCTAGTCCACTGACAGTTCGTGGAGTTAACGTTAAACTTTGACGGTATGAAAATAATTAATCTTCTTATTTAGTATTTTCATTCAATCAAGACGAAGAACTGGTATAAGAACAAAATTGAAGGTAGAAATTTTATGACACATCGTTTAAGTCTTAAAATAATAAAAATAACATTCATAGTCTACCTTTACCACAGGGTGATTTCTAAAAGTCTGCGAATGTGTAAATTAGGGGATCAAAGTGAAACGATCATGGTGGGAGGGGGATTGTGTTTAAATGTACCTCTTGTATTAGTCGAATAATTAACCAAAATACTCATTCTACTAATATTTCATATGACAACCGCTATTTTCTTTTTGTGGGGAGGGGGTGAAATTTGACACCCCGCCGGTAGCCCCACTAAACTACATTTTGTGGCAATATAATGAGATCACTGTGTGGTCATTGGTGGGACATGTTTCAAGGCCTAATTAGTTTTGGTCCCTTCATCAGCCGATATGAATTAATAAATGTCAAAGACACACGAAGTGTATAGCAACAAAAAGTCCCTTGTTATTAAACCTTGTATGGTGCACCATAATAAAGAAGGATAGAAATTGAAACTAAATCAACACAATATGATGTGGAAAAACGTGGCTAGCTGGATGCGTCTGTGGTTTGTATCCGGTCTACAGTTTCAAAACACGTCCACACAGGAAGACTTGAGACAAAATACTTGTTTCTTGTA
Organism: Meconema thalassinum; assembly: GCA_946902985.2. NCBI lineage: Eukaryota > Metazoa > Arthropoda > Insecta > Orthoptera > Tettigoniidae > Meconema > Meconema thalassinum. Next base: position 944,867,903 of record OX336388.2, on the reverse strand, counting down.
TGCGTGTTTTCCATTTCGTTGGAAAACAGAAGACATTGTATCTTGTATCTTGAAACACGAGATTTGTATGTCAATTGTATGCAAACTGTATGCAGACTGTTTCCATACATCACTCGAGTCTCCCGATTATATGTAGAATGTTTTCAAAAAGTATGCATACATCCCGCATACAAATGAGAAACATTTGGGAAACAGTCTGCATACAATGTTTCTGGAAACAAATCTGCCGGTGTGGACGAGGCTTTAGGTGACCATAAGTGCGGATTACAACATGAGAGTTTCCATCAACACAGCTCAAACTCGACGTCGGACTTGAGTTTGCATCCTACTGTTTTCAAGTTGCGTAATTTACTGTGTTTTGGTGCCCCACTAAAAAAAATGCAAAATAAAGAAAGAACCTACACTACGATATTCTTTTGGCGTGACGCTTCCTACGTATTTCGCAAGCTATGCTTACTGGCATGAGGATCCATCCATCCGGGCACAGGCCACCTGGGATGCATACTAATATCAACTAATAATATTATTAGAATGTCAAAATAAATAATACCAGTAGGCCTTCATTCAATTATCTCCTGCGCCCATTGAACGTTTGATAACTATACACAGCAATCAGGACTGATTGATTCCACGAAAATATTATACTGTACCTAGGCGTAAGTGCCATTTGTTTTGTTCACGAATCATGTTTATACATCGTTTCAAATCTCTTCTTACAGAAGGAAGCGCCGTGTTCCACCCACATGCACATAGGTTTGTGACGTAACTTACAAACTACAAATAAATCGCAGCAATCAGCTACATTATCTGTTGATATTACAAATATTATTTTAAGTTATCCATTCAAGATATTTGCGTTAATGTAAATTGAAGTGAGAAAACTGCATTATATTGGTTGGTTCTTAAGTTTAGGGGCTGCGACAACGCGGTCATGTAGCCCCATATTATTGACAGTATTTTGCTTTTTTTTTTTTCTTCAATAACCGATGTTTGTAAAAATTTACGCGAGTAAGATAATGTGATCAATTATAACTTCAGAAATGTCTGTCAGTCACATAACGTTGTTGTTGATGATTCATTTAAGGGTTTTGCGACATCGTCGTCATGTAGCCACGTGTACTTGGGAGTGTGTGTGGAATTTATTTGATATGTTATTATGATGGCTGTATTAGTGTGTGTAGTTGTAATTCCGACGAGGATTTGGAAGAAGGTGGCAGTGGCCTTAATTTAGGAACCATCCCGGCATTCGCCTGGAATAGGAGTGGGAAACCACGAAAAACCACTTCCAGGATGGTTGAGTAGGGAATCGAACCCATTTCTTCTCAGTTATGTTTACGAGGCTGAGTGTACCCCGTTCCAGACCTCAGACCACAATTACATTTCTTGGCAGAGTCAGTCAGCCACACACCACATCTTTATGTATAACATCCTTATAAATTGAGTGTCAGATACCGGTATGCTCTTTCCACCATCAACCTTCCTCTTCAAAACAATAGTTTGGAAAACAGTATTTGAAATAAACTTTCAGAGAAATGTCCTACAAGAAAACACGTTCACGCAAATAAGGAGTTGACATTTGTCAGTCATTCACGGAAACTTTGGAACCAACTATTTAGTATAATTTTTATTTTTAAGCCATTTTCTTATATACCATTGTAATTGCCCAGTGCTCCTGTATCCTATCGTGTTATTAGTAGTTTCAATTTACACCCACCACAACCCCTTGCTGAGGTGTATTGCGAAAGTCAGACAGAATGGTTCGACTTTACTCTTAGCTTACTCTTATGCTCGGCGCGACTAAATTCCGACCTATATTTGCCTTTGATTCACTTCCTTAGCCTACTACAGAATGGTGCTCTTCAACATTCAGTTTTGTAGCAACTAACTCCAAGAGTATCTACCGAAACTAAAATACTTCTCTGATGTACTAATAAACCTTTCATCTCAATGTTTCCAGCGACAAGTTACCCGTTTCATTCAAGGGAAGCAATTGTCAGTATTTACGTCAGATACGGCGGTATTAGTTAGCGCCTAGGGACAGATGACCTCGACGTTTCGTCCCTTAAAACAACAATAACTAACGAACTATTTAGCACCGTTATGCCCTGTTATACTGCTCTAGCTGGTATGGTCACCAGTAAGATTGGTTCCTCAGTTTAGGGGCTGCGACAACGTGGTTATGTAGCCCCGTGTACTTTGGGTGTGTGTAGAATCTGTCTACTTTTGCTACCAAATGCTACCGTCAGCGACACTTAGCTGTGAATTTGGCAACTAGATGCCACCGCAACCGGCATCAGGCGACGAACGTTTGAACTTAATAGAGCGTTAATCAAATCTAACCTACACAATTAGCTTCACACATTGTAGTTAGTGGAAGGTTCTTTTACATGTCATAAATAGACTATAATGGAACCTCCCGCTTTACTTCCCCCTCCGAAGGAAGGCATACTGAGGGATGTTTAACGCTCTTAAAAAATCCGATGACTTCGGCCGGGTTTGAACCCGCGATCTTGAGCATAGAAGCTCAGCATGCTACCACTTACGCCACCGAATCCGCTAATAATAAACCTTTCATCTTAATGTTTCCAGCGACAAGTTACCTATTTCAGTCAGGAGAAGGAATTGGTTATTTACGTCAGATACGGCGGTTTAGTTAGCGCCGTTATGTCCTGTTATCCTGCTCTAGCTGGTATGGTTACCAGTAAGATTGTTTCTACCACTTGGATACAAGTTGCTCTGATGTCCTGTTTGTATAATATTGCTGTGCTTTATTCTCCCACAGCATCACGAACCGCTTTATCAATTGTACAACGCTTACACTCCAGAATCTGACTAAACCGCAGAGGTGCATGAAGTGTGGTGACTATGTATTATTAGGCATATTATATAAATTACGGGAAATGGCCATATCAGGGTATTTTAAAGGTGAATATATATAGTGATGATGATGATGATGTTTTAACGGGCCAAAAGTCTAGTTTATCGGCCCCTACAGTATATGAATATCTGTAGATGTTTGAACAACAAATGAAGGTTCATACGTACAAAAATGAAACTCAGTGTGTGTATGATAGATTTCAGTTCGCTTTCAATACGACGCGCGTTTTTTTTGGCGGCTTCGGTGGCGTAGTTGGTAGCATGCTGAGCTCCTATGCCCAAGATCGCGGGTTCAAATCCGGCCGAAGTCGTCGGATTTTTAAGAGCGTTAAAAATCCCTCAGTATGCTTTCCTTCGGAGGGGAAGTAAAGCCGGCGGTCCTATGTCATAGATTTATGGCTTGTTAAAGAACCTTCCACTAATTACACCTGTCTGAAGCTAAATTATATATAGGTTAAACATTTGACTAACGTTCTTAGGTTCCTACGTTCGTCGTCAAGAGCCGACTGCGGTGGCATCAGGTAACTAAGTTCTGAACTAGTTGGTCGTTGACGGTGGCGTTTGGCGGCAAAAGTAGGAACTACTTGGAAAAATTGAATGTCTGCTGTCCTTACTTGAATTAAAACAGATACACACACTAATTCAGTCATCACAATTAACACCGGTTATCAGACAGATTCTACACACACCCAAAGTACACGGGGCTACATGACCTCGTTGTCGCAGCCCCTAAACTTAGGAACCAACCAACCAACGACGTGCGTTTACATACTGTAGTTTATGCAATCGGATGGGTTCGGCTTGTATCTACGTAAGAAATACACCGCCAGAGGAGTCTTCAACAGAGAGATCAACTGGGATCAACATGAACTCACAAATCAACGAATGAGTGAGTCACAACCACGCCTTTTAATTAGCTCAAGGAAGGACCCTGATTGTTGTGATTGCCTCCACTTGGTGCGAGCAGAGCGTGCTAGCTGCCCAATTACATTTTTGTCATCTCCCTAGCAGTAGGCTACTCCGCGTGAAGCGTACTCCGTACAGTCTGTAAAAAATGTATATTAGGAAATTAGCCCTTCAAAGGAAGCGAATCGTGAACTATGGAAATGGCAAAAATAGGGAAACTGGAGGCATTGGTTTCAAAACGAATAGAAATGCTGGATATGTCATGGGGTATTCTATTCACTTTCTGGAAGTACTTGCGAGAAACGAGAACTAGGATGATTGATCACTTTTCGCGGTGTCATGGCCTACTTAAAGTGAAGATTCCAGGTGATAAGGATAATAATAATAATACTAATTCACGTTCATTTTAAAACTGGTGTAGTTTTAGAGACGCCAGGATATCGTACAGGGGACTTTTTAACGTGACACGGGTCACTAGCGCCCTCAAATGCTCACGGTACCGGGATTGTATCCCCAGACCAGGCAAATGAGCTGAGCTGCTGAACACGGCCGGCCCCTAATAGAAGACTGAGCGCCAATGCTCGGATTGTTGACCAAGTGAAAATGAGCAGATCAATATTATGGTTGTTCATTCATTTAGGGACTTCCATGTACTTGTGTGTATTGGTAGGACTCCATCACGGCATTTGCTTGGAGTAGCCTACTGTAGATGACAGTTGCACATTTAGGCAGTAAAGCGACATGGGACTGAAGTTTGTCTTATGTAATACGATAGATTACCACAGTAGCGTAGTTGGTAGCATGCTGAACTGCTGTACCCAAGATAGTGGGTACAAACCTAGCCGAAGTCCTCGAATTTTTTAATAGCGTTAACAATCCTTCAGTAAAGCCAGCGGTCCCATGTCATAGATTTATGGCATGTAAAAGATCCTTCCACAGATTGAATTTGTGTGAAGCTAAATTGTTAGGTTAGATTTCGCCGGAACGCTCTATCAAAGTTCCAACGTTCACTATCATTGATATCTGGTAGCGAAAGTTAGAACTACTTCAAATTGGACGGAACTTGTAGCTCACCCTAAGGGTGTCCGCTGGAAGCAGCTACAGACTCAGGCGAGCCGAACATGTCCTCGGACACTCCCGGCACTAATAGCCATACGATAAATAAATAAATAAATAAATAAATAAATAAATAAATAAATAAATAAATAAATAAATAAATAAAACCACAGTAGCAAAGCGCGCCATGGCCAGGCTATCTCTGAACTCGAGGATGAGTGCGCCCGAACCCCACCATCAGCCGCCCAACTTCAGGCAAATGACGGGACGATAGGCCACCGCCGCGCCGCTTCCTTCCATTCATTAATTTCATCTCTCGTTAAGTCCTCTCACGAGGTTGGTGTCATCAGACAAATAGAAACTTATCTCATGAGTCATAAGATTCGGGAGTGCCGCGGCTTCCTTCCTCGGCCGAGAATTGATATTGGATCAGTTACCGGTATTGTTGTCGTCATTTAGCCCCGTGAACTTAGGTATTTGTCATTCAGACGAGGAATGGGAAGAAAGCAGCCGTGGCCGTAAGTTAGTAACCATCCCGGCTTTCACCTGGAGTAGAATTGGAAAACCACGGAAGACCACTTCAAGGATGGCTGAGGTGAGAATCGAACCCATCTCTTCTCAGTTTCGCCTCACAAGGCTGAGTGTACCCCGTTCTAGTTCTCAGACCAGAATTAAATTTCTTGGCAAAGCCGGGATTAGAATACGGATCTCCGGGGCGACAGCACGAGGTGGTCACATGATCTAATGAGAGAGAACCATGTACTTATGTTTGGGCAATGGTTTCTCGTTTTGTTTATTATCTACGTCTGCATCAGGCGACAGAGTAACATGCAGGCCTAATGAGCCAAGACACAAAAAGCAGTTAACTAAGTACGAAGAAAGAGAATGGAGCAGTTTACGCCCAACACACAAGAATACTGTACAAATAGTGACCGTGACTGCAGTTATGGCCCGGTTTTGACTCGATGAGGGCAGCATTAAGACGCTATGCTATCCCCAGACTCTGAATTATGGCCCGGTTTTGACTAGATGAGTGCAGCATTAAGGGGCTAGGCTATCCCCAGACTCTGAATTATGGCGCGGTTTTGACTAGCTGTCATCATTAAAAACATCCATTTCTACTAGATACAGTATTATGTGATCAGTATATCACAAATTTTCTACGTATCTATTATTACTCGAATTTTCGATAAGCAAAGTTAATTTTGTCATCCCCTAACTATTCAAGATATGGAGGTTCGACTGTATTTTCCCTGTCTTTCATCGAGTTCTGAGAAAAAAGAAGCAGCTTGCAGTACTCCATTGTTCTGGGTTGTGCGCAAGGCCGCACAGCTGGGGGTGCAAGGTGCGGTGCAGGTGTCTGGGGGAGATTATGGCTATTTGTGACTCTGCATACAACTCCCCTCCACAAATATGACTGGACTTCACAAATTATACTGAAACACTGGGCACTTGCCGGCAGTGTCAATACAAATAGAAGTATTTTCTTTAAAAATAGCTTACACTTAAATTTTGAAATAGGGGCGCACCACAGGATACGTAATACTTTGTCATTGTTGTTGTTGTTTTAAGTCTTCAGTCTTTTGACTGGTTTGATGCAGCCCTCCATGCATCCCTGTCCTGAGATAATCGTGTTATCTCTACACAGCTACCACACCTTACATCTGAGGCAATCTGTTGAACAGATTCTAACCTTGGTCCACCCTAACAGTTCTTGTCCTCGACCCTTCCTTCCATAATTAAGTTTGCTATTCCTGGGCGTCTTAGTATGTGTCCTAGTAACAGCTCTTCTCTTCATTAGTAATCGCCAGAAACATCTCTTATCTCCCACTCTTCTTAGATACCTCTTCATTTGTTACTATTATGTATCCACCTGATATTCATCATTCTCCTGTAACACAGGTAACACATTTCTTCTCTTTTCTGCTGTACCAACGAGTTCCATCTAGTGCCACGCTCCAGACAATGATGACTCCCTAATGCCAGTGGCGTACCGACGCGACGGGGGATTATGGTTTAACCCCCGGAAAAATTTGTTGACTTTAATCTTTATAGCCTATTATCCCATCTATCACTTGTTTTACACTTTACACTTTGCTCCTGTAGCCTATATATTTTAAATGTAACCACTAAGGCCCGGAAGTTCATACACTATTCAGATAACTACACCTTTTTTTAAATATTCTCAACTAAGAAACAGTTCTAAATAGTAGGAAATGTTATTTTATGGATCTAAAAGCTGTGATGACCATCAATAATTATTTTATTATGTTAACTTTTAAGTATAACTGATAAGCAATTTTAATAGCCATTGATTTTTAAATGAAAATAATTTTACAATAATTACATAAAGAATGCTGAATAAAAATAATTCATATTAACTTGCAAAAACGACTGGAACGTACTAGGTATGAAAATAATTTCAGTAAGAACATGAAGTAACAAAAAGGCGCTTCAAAACAAGAGGAAATTAGAATATACACCCTTCTCAAGCAGAGATATGCACTTAAACAGGCAAAGGAGAAACATATGATGCATTGTGCCAAAATATGCATAAATATGCAAAAATATGATTTTGCATGAACTACAGAGCCTTAGTGATCACGTTCGTCACTTGGTAAATGTCCTGCACACCACTCACAGCGAGACTCCTCCTCCAGCGTTGGCGCTAGCCATGGATCAGTTTTGCCGCTCAAGTGTACGATCGGTAACTTTATTTATGTTGTTTTGTGCTGCTTTATTAAATGTGCATACCTGTGTCACTGTATACACGTTCCGTTAAAGATAATTCGGTACATGAGAAGTTTCTAAAATGTATATCTATCAATGATGCAGATAAAGCCATCAAGATAGGCACATTTTGAGAGTCAATATGAGCCTAATGGCAGTAAGAACATGGAGAGCAAAACATCATTTTTCTCCCACATAATATCAATATTATAAGCAGTCACGTATGGACATGTTGATACCACTGCATCATTTCAATTTTGCTCTTTAGAATGAAATTCGAAAACAGCACATATTTCGTATTCCCCGACTGCAGTAAGTATTGTAGGATTCTGAAACTGGGGCAAGCCCCGGCCTTTTAACGGAAACATTTGTCTGGGTTATACAAGCAGCTGGACGTTTCAACTACTTTTCGAGTGACTCTTCATTAAGAACATATTTTGGAAACTTAATCATATATTTTCCACTTTTAAGCACATAAATAAATAAATAAATAAATAAATACCGGACGTATTTCTGTAAAGTTAAGCACATAATTATCCGGGCCCTGTACATGAGAGTAAAGCGCTTACTAGGCCCGTAGAGAAGAGTGCTTCAACACATTCTCTGACTGGTAGACATGACAGTAACGATGTGACGTCAGCTGCGTGTCCAGGTACATGTTTAGCCGTGCGAAAGCCAACCAACCTGTGTCAATGCAGAGAGCTTCCCACTTCACTTGTTTGAATGTGTTACACCTGGGCTCCCGCGAGCGTAGGGAGGAGTCTCATCTCGCATCGTAAATAATTCATAATTCCTTGCGCTCGCTTACCTTCGTGCTCCTTGCTATGCGACATGTGTCCTCTCCCTCACAAGACGACGAAGAGTTAATTACAATTCCCAAAGGTGTACTGCGTGTCGTTAGCCTCATGGAGGTTAGACGGGCTTGCATCCCACTAATGTTCCTTTCAGTAAATATTGAACGAAAATACTCTGAAAAACATGTGACGGCTGGATTCCTTAGCTGTATTTCTTTATCATATTCATTCGCGTTAGATGTATTGCTTAAAACATCCACCCAATATCATAAAATGACAATATTTGACTCTTCATTAGGTCCTAACCGAGATTATGGTTTGCCAAGTGTCAATACGAACACAAAGGATCTGCCCGAACCATCTACAGGTATCTAACGACAACAAATAAAATATGTCAGCAAGCACTTCTTTAGTTCTAGCAGGTCTCGACAATATATCGGGCTGATATTGATATTCAGCAATTGAACAGTTAGACATTCAGTACCAACTGACTGGCTATAACACTTACCGTTTGAGGCACAGTTAAAAGTTCATATGAAAGCATTTTAAAAACATCGTTTATAATTGGATGTTCTTGAAGCGTGTGCCTCCAAGACTTTAGGAGAATATGTTTCAGTGCCTAACAGTACGTACAGTAACATCAAAATCTACAACATCCTTGCGGTTCACATTCAGCAAGGCATGATAATAAATTGATCAAATTATGTTTCATCTTGTAGATCGACGTCCTGACACTTCAGTCAATGAATGCCTTTTGACATCGTAAATTAGTGCACTTTGCTAAAGACCTACATTGCTTGGTTTCTTAGTTTAGGGGCTGCATCAACGCGGTCATGTAGCCCCGTGTTCTTTCGGTGTGTGTAGAATCTATCTGATAACCGGTTTTAATTGTGATGGCTGTATTAGTGTGTGTTATCTGTAATCCATGTAAGGACCACAGACGATCAATTTCAAGTAGTTCCTACTTTCGCTACCGTCAACGATACTTAGCTGTGAACTTGGCTACTAGATGCCACAGCAACCAGCCCTTGGCAACGCACGTTGGAACTTAATAGAGCGTTAATCAAATCTAACCTACAAATTTAACTTTACACAATTAATTTTAGTTAGTGGAAGGTTCTTTTACATGAAATCTATGCCATGGGCCCGCCTGCTTTACTTCCTCTCCGAAGGAAGGCTAACTGAGGGATTGTTAACGCTCTTAAATAATCCGACGACTTCGGCCGGGTTTAAACCCGCGATCTTGGGCAGAGAATACCAACTACGCCACCTAAGCCGACTCTCTTCGATACAGGGGCTGACAAATGTCCTGGAAACTAGCCGCTCATCAGAATGCGTTCTACCCGATACCACGTACTAACTGTAAGAAAGAAAGAAAGAAAGAAAGAAAGATAATTGATAGACTGATATAATAGATAGGCTAAACATCAGTGTTGCTGCAACAACTTGACTGATAACCTGTGTAGGCCTACTAGTGTGACTGGGGCTAGATTTGATGGCCGTGGCCTCAGTTCTTCTGACTTGGCAGAGCTGAGAATGGAACCAGTGTTGCCACAACAATACAACTTGAACTTCCATTAACATACGATCTTCAGTCAGTTCCGACCCGACATGCTCCGCAGCGAGTGTAGTGGCCGGCTGGTTCATCAAGTCTGCCGTCTCATTCAGTCTTACTTAATGGGGGTCGATGATAAAGCATTAAGATTTACAAGTCTTGTTACATTTATAGTCTTACAGGAAGTTGATAAAAATAATAATGGATTGCGTCAGTTAAGTCAGATATGGAACAACTATATATCCCACTGGAACAAACTCGTGACCGTCTGATGTTCCGTCAGGTCATCCGACAGGGCGTGTTCCCAACGTCCCTTACAAGTAAGAAGGCTCCAGGAGCTAAGTGGACAGAAGAAAGAAGACTGACTCATAGTCAGAAAATGAGGGACTATTGGAAGAAGAAGAAAGCAACACCTTTACCGAAGAGTAGATACGAGCCCCGTGGTCAAAAGCAGGCCTAAACGATAAAGAAAGGAACCAAGTCTTACTATTTAATAGGCTGCACCATGCCGACGTGCTCGCCAAGTACTGTTGTTTCTGCAGTCACCTCAAGTATCTGAAGGTATGGTGCTAAACGGAACAGAGTAAATAGAAACTTCCCATTGCTTATTGTTGGTTGTAGTAGGTTGGTCAGTCGTGTGATGGGAAATTAACTATTAATATATTTCATGAGCGTTTAATTTATTCTTAACTTTAATACATTGCACAGTCTGTCTCAGGGATGTTATTGCACCTCTTTCAAAACAATTAATTAAAATGCGCATTTTTTATTATTCAAGTTATAATCACCGTTGATGGTTCTCTCATTACTGGAGCTTTAGTTATTTGGATATAACTTGAATTGATGTGTGTGATTTTGCATTAAGATACGGACTGCTCAATCGCCTATGTCGGTAATGTATGGAGAACAGCGTGGAACAGGTAATATTTATCAGTTAGCTGTAATGTTAGATAGTTTCACATGAAATAATTATAAGTAACATAGGCTACCTATCATTATATTAATCTTGGTTAATATTTGATTGATCTGGGCAAGCGCTGTTCGCAAATAGTGATGAACCAAATAACCACCTACTCTTCTCCATACATTTTAAATGAGTTTCATCTGAAAGACAAAACGTATGCGCCAGTTATAAGCCACCTTCGATTAACTAAATACTTTCCTTGGTTTTTAAGTTCAATTGGTCACAAATGGGTCTGTGGTTTATCTACCTACCTACCTACCCCCCTCCCCTCTTTCGTACCACAGAATATCTAGTGGACCTGGCAATACTGAGCCCTTTGGCGGCAACAGAGATAGGTCTCGTTAGTACAATAGCGTGATGCAAGACGGGAAATGAGAGCCAATTATTCTTGTTTTGTCGGTTTTCTGAACGACCGACACGCCCATGTATTTAGAACATCCGCACGGCTCCTCCCGTCTCTCACAAGACACACACCACGTCCATGTGAACATCACGCGTAACAAGCAGTCCCAGTATCTCGGGACGCTTACATGTCCCGGTTTTATATTCAATCGACCGTTCCCTTAATGGATGGGTAACTCGTTGTGTCAATGCAAATGGAGCGATGGAAACACTCAGCTTAGCTATTGGTTTCGGTGGCGTAGTTGGTAGCATGGCACCGCCGGCTTTACTTCCCCTCCGAAGGAAGGCATACTGAGGCATTTTAACGCTCTTAAAAAATCAGACCACTTGGCCGGGCTAGAACCCACGACCATGGGCATAGAAGCTCAGCATGCTACCAATTACGCCACCACTACCATTAGATGAAGTTTATTGCGTAGGTTCATTATTCAACCTTTTACTTCGATCCAATTAGGACACAAGAAATAAAAACTTAATTTAAAATTTCGCACAGCCGCCATCTTGAGGTTATGTAAACAATAAAATTGAACTAAATTAGATGTCATTGCATTACAATGTGTATAAACATTTGGTGTACGAAGTTTAACCGCGCTTGGATGGTTAAATCGCGAGAAAAGTATATTTAATTGTTTCAACTTTGCTTGGCCGCCATGTTCGTTTTGTACTCAACAGGTTTATGATAGTTACATAAATTAGCTTCTAGTAGTACCCTTTATCACCGTACAAAATGTCATGGTGATATAAACTGTTGCGGAGATATAGAATGCCAGAGAAATATTCCGCGCGGCCGCTATATTGGATTAAAATGTATTGAAATTTGAAAGGCACAGCCAAGGTCGGACGGGGTAGTAGTATGCACACCGAGTTTCAATGAAATCGCTTCTGCCGTTTAGGTATTATTAGGGACACAGCCACACTCACGGACAAAAGGTGATCTCATAAGCTTATTCTTTCATAAATGAAAATAGGCTAAAAATGAGTAAAATAATTCAAATCAATGAAATAGTTGAACGAAAGGTAGAAATTACATTTCAGGAAGTTTAAACATCAGGATTATTTGAATATAGTCGTGGTATTCCAGTTAATCCTAGAAAATGTTGTGGAGAGAATTTTAAATTTACTCACACAAATATAATTATGAATTGAGTTTTTAGTCACTTGGGATTTAAAGATAAACCAGCGAATAGTGGGTATCATTGAACATATGCAAATTACTGTGCCAGACAAGAGTCTACATGAGAGGCTCGTGTGCTTCCCGGCTCTGAGAACTGGTACGAGATTCACCCAACCTCGATAGGATAACTGGAATTCTCAACTCAGCCATTCTAGTAATTATTTTCCATTTCTACTGAAGACAAATGATTTGATGGTAACCATGTCTCTTTCCCAATGTGCACATTTCCACACCCACCCAAGTACATGGGGCGCATGAACATGATGTCGCAAACCTTTCAATGAAACGAAAAGAAAAAGGGTTGCGAAGGAGAGAGTTAATTAGTTATTGTTGTTTTAAGGGGAGGAACTACGATGTCATCTGCCCCAAACGCGAAGGAGAGAGACAGGTCGGCAACACAGCATTGTCCTCCGAGGACACTTCGCCATTTAGAAAATTATGCCCATGTAACATGAGTATACATCCAACATAAATTATCAAACAAATTAAAGAATGGGTCTGTATATAACCCCTCTTACTCAAAGGGTATAAGGAGCTCCGCTAGGAGCACCATTCCCCTCCAACGAGCATCACTTAACTGATGACGGCCCCAAGCTTGAGACTAGATTTATTTATAACTGGTAGAATCAATACGCAATGTTACGCAGGCACAGGATGAGGTTTTGTCACCGTCATGAAAAGTAACCACATTGTGACCAACAAGACATTACAGTGCAATCTCTCTGTTTAATGCAAATTGTACGGCAACTCAAGCAGTCGCGTAAATGAAACGAATATAGCAATAAAGTCACTAAATTGGTGGCATGAATGAAAATCATTCCTAATTGTAATGCTCACTGGCAAACAAGATTCATGAAGACGACTCGTCAAATTCAGTGTTCTAATGAAAGGTCACATAACTTCGTGATGATCTTTTCAACTCAGCTTTCTTGTATTACATAAATTCTTATACGTTAGTTAAAATTTGAAATGTCGTTAGTTATACAAACGAGAGCTGCCTTAGTCTAACACCACCACTTGACCTCGATGTTCCACCAAATTGTAGAAACAACCACTAATATGACTGCCGCGACGCGCGGAGAGAGGCTGAAATCTGCCCGAGAACGGCACTGACACCGTCGGCACTCAAGGCCACTAACCACTTCATGTGGTGAAATTGGTTTCTAGAGACACAATTCATGGAACGTGGCAACAGAATTCACCTTACCATAATTACCCAACACACAAAGAAGCGATCGAGATACTTCATTTCACACTTTCCATTGTATAGTCTTCTCACATAAAAATAAGCTAAAATGTACGTACAAAGCAATTTCGGAAAACTTGTTCGCAAGCCTTTTCAGAGGAAATTAGAAAGCTTTAGATATTATATCACTACGGTAGTGTCCAACCAGGCTGAAGGCAAATTGGTTCTGTCATCCTAGTATGTTTTTGTGGCTCGTCCCATGTCCTATATCATGGTCCAGTCTCACCTTTCACAAACATATTTCCTTTTTTCTTCGGTCGTATTATCTCTTCCTTATAACCCTTGTTCCTCTTTTATTATTATTATTTTTCAAACTTGTTTTTGTAGTAACCTAGTGGATGACGAGACATTCCGCTGTCTCTGTGAGCATCCAAGCGGCTTTGACATACTGGCCTCCTACCACAAAACACATTGACACAACCTATCCACTGGCAAGTTCTCCAATTGCACCATTCAACTCAGGGGATGTCAAGCATATTCAGATACGCACACTGAATCCGAAGCGCCAACATTTCTAGTTCTAGTTTCTAACTTTCAAGTCCATTTTTCTAGACGGTAGGATCCTCAAAGAGAACCGCCTTTGCTTTCCTCTAGATCGGTCATGCCAGGCGGAACAGCACAATTTGGTCACTGCGAGCGACGTGTTGCAGTGACTATAAGCGCGGGAAGGAGCTGTACACCTTGCCTCGTCAGCTGTCTACTGGATTAAAACCCACGCAAATCGATTACTAAAAGTACTTACCATCTAAAATACAGAAACTCATTAATCCTCTGAATAATACATACAACCGATTTTTAGGAAATCGTAGACAGACGATCTGTGTACAGTTTACGCCACAGTTTTTGGCCGGTCAGTCCCGGTTACGCAATCGTACAGAGGACAGTCAGCGAACCTCGGGCATGTTCAATTGATACATGTGTTGCTTTCAACGCAAATGACATCTCACGTAGGCTATCAATTGCACGTGCCTGAAGCTCGCCGACTGCGCAACTGGGACTGACCGGCCAAAAACTATGACGTAAACTGTACAAACGTAACAGCGCTAGGCTATGGGGGCCAAGCTCTCTGCGAACTCTGTAGACATGGGTTCGAGCCCCACCGTCGGCCGTCATTGAAATGGTTGTCCGTCGTTTCCCCATTTCAACTCAAGGCAAATGCTGGGACGGTACCTTCTGACAGGCCACGGCCGCTTCCTCCCACAGTCTTGCCCAGTTTCATTCATCTTCATTCATTTCATCTTTCATTAACTCCTACAATGAGGTTGGCGACAGGCAATGAGGTTGGCGACAGGAAGGGCATCCGGCCGTAAAAATCACCCACTACACAGACTTTCATCACATCTCATTCCCGCCCCAGTTGAAAACGGGAGTAATAAGTGGTAGACATACATTGTTATTAATACCTGTCTTCAACTGAAACGAACGGCGGCTTCGGTGGCGTAGTTGGTAGCATGCTAAGCTTCTATGCTCAAGATCGCGGGTTCAAACCCGGCCGAAGACATGAAGCTGCTTTGAACTTTCCAGTGACATGTTCATCAAACATACCTCAGCCGATGTACACATTGACAGACATTATATATATATATAACCCCCGGCACTACAGCCCATTAAGGGCCTAGGCCTACCAAGCGACCGCTGCCCAGCCATTCGGCCAGCAGATATTGGGCTGACGCGTGATCAGCACATCGGGTTCCCTCGGCCGTTAATCTTGGTTTTCGTGATCGGGGCGCTGCCTCACTGTCAGACAGCTACTCAATTGTCCTAACGAGGCTGAGTGCACCCCGTTCAGGCCTCACGTCAGTTTCTAAAATCCTGACGGAGCCGGTAATCGAACCCGGGGCCTCAGGGTGAGAGGCAGGCACGCTACCCCAACACCACGGGCCCGGCATTGACACACATCACATTATCATAATAACACCACCAATTAAAATGTGGACCATTACAGCGAAGAAACCAACGTAATTCATTAATAATTACACGAGATTGGTGGTCTGAGCACAGTATTCACTGTCTTGACTGTTCTGCTAGATCATGACGTCAGAATATTCTCTCTAACCTAGCACAGCGATACACCATGAGGGCCGTGAAAGTCCTGGATAGCCTACATTAGGAACGATTTATTTACCCACACCATTTCCTCAATTTGCTTAACGACATTCCGTCGAAGTGTTTCAACATTGATTTAGCAACATTCTCTTGTAGACTCATAGAAAAAGTGGCCGGTAGAAGGCAGCACATGTCAGATATCAATGAGCCCAGAGACAATATTAACAGTACAGTACTTAGTTATTCCAAACATTTAAATCTATTTGCATTCTGATAACAAAATGCAGCCTGAAGAATATAATCTCTTTTCTTTCACCAGTTCCTTAAAGAAAAGAAAATCAGAATATCAAGCGCACACTTCATGCTCATAATTTTTTCTTATCTCTTCCTTCTTCCTCGATTATCTTAAACCATTTCTATGTTGTTGTTGCTTATTTTAGGGGTTGCGACATCATGGTCATATAGATCCGTGTATCTTGGTGTGTAAGATAACCTGTGTTATTGTTATGGCTGTACTAGTGTGTATTTGTAAATTGGGGATAGGATTGAAAAGGAGGCGGCCGTGGTCTTAAGTTAAGAACCATACCAACATTTACCTATAGTAGAAGTGGGAAACCACGGTAAACCACTTCCAAGATGGCTGAGGTGGGAATCGAACCTTTCTCTTCTCAGTTTTGCCTCACGAGGCTGAGTGTACACCGATCCAGCCATCACATCAGAATTAAAATATCTTGGTAGAGCCGGGAATCAAACCCGGACCTCCGGTAATTATGACTACCCACGCGAGATGGTGGCATCTTTCTGTAACGAGTCACCTAGTCACGGGGGTTAATTTTAAGGAAAGTCAAATGATTTAAGGAAAGTAAGCTACGGAATTTAGTGACATTACATAATGATTATTACGCAATAGCTCAACTTCAATTGCTTGAATAGGATACGAGAAATTAAAAAAAAAAAGTGTTAACATTTCAAACTGATGCCATCTCTAAATAAAGTTTCGCTGAGCAAAGTTTCATTGCTGTCGAGTGATTAGATCGCCAGGAAAGTTATTTGAAATATTTTAAAATTACTTGGCCGCCATGCTGTTTATATGTTTCTGAGGATTTTGAAAGTCACAAGTATGTGCATCCTTAATAGTCCCCTATCACCATACAAAATTCCAGTTTGATTGCGTAAGAGTTTCGGAGATATTGAGAACCGGTGAAATATATCGCACAGCCGCCATTTTGGATTGTTTTATATACGGACTATAGAATTATGTGCCAGCAGATGAATGCTATAATGGTGGATCATTATATCAACCTTCATTTCGATCGCTTGTTTAGGACACGAGAAATAAAAACGAGATTTTTAAATTTCGCACAGTCGCCTTTTTATGTGTTCATAAAAATTGAATTATGTTACACGAATAGAGAGCTTTGAAACTATGTTTTCAGTGTTGCCTTATTGACAATTATTGATGTTGCAATTTTCTAGTTGGGCAACTCAAAATGATCCCAATCACTGGGACATGCGAAAAATCAACCTGAATAAAAACACATGTGTTAAAATATAGGCTATATACAGTACATGTATTACAGAAGAGTTAATAGGATGACATGTATCACTCGCCAATCGAGCGTGATCAGATCCATCTACTGTAGTCTATATATTTTCTGCCGCTAAAAATAATACAGAAAACCAGGAAGGCAACGCACGGCAAGAGCACATACCAGTTCCCCTGCGGAGACAAAGTGCAGTACATAATTTACAAACTATCACGGACTTAATTTCAGTGCATATTTTAAGGATTCCTGTTTATGCATCTTGCTGATAACCAGGCACATTGTGGTTTGTCACTAAAATGACTTTTGTCCTGACCCCAAACCTGTATGTTCAGGACATGGCCTGTCCTTGTGAAGTCAGCAGATAATCTGCATAACTCAACAGGGTATTGTTATTAATGACATGTGACCTAAGGAGAGGTCTGATGTTGGTCCTTCAACTTGACCCCACGCCGTTACGTGGATGAAAACGGGGATGATGACCTCACGAAACACTCAGGGAAATGGACAGTACGAAGTTAAAATCCTGCGCCTGACTCGAAGCATACGGACCCAATACAAGCGGCCTATCCACTTAGACACAAATCGGTAAATCAATTCAATGGACGAGTGATTGTGCGAGTGTAGTCAATAAAATGCAAGTCATATTATTAGGACTTCTACCGGTACGAAGCACGGTCGCATTTAAGCCAGTATCGTGCCCTACCCATAGCCTACTTTCTACACTATTCTAGAGTCGTCTATGTGGCCCTTTTTCATGTAGACTATGTCAGCTACGTAATGAATCAATGTTCTTATATTGTATTTGTAATGAGCCAAAGAAAAATACTCAACTAAGATATTCTCTTCCGCTTTATTTATAAAAACACATCAGGACAAAAATACAAATCACTACGTAATAATTGGTCTGCATCACAATATAACGAATAATTCTTTAAGAAGAATTTGCATAAATAGGCCTACTGTACAGTCCCATTTTACAAAGTTTGAATAGTTCGCTAACGATGTTACAAATAGAACAACCAAGAACGACGCCATACCGATATGTTATGAAACAAGTCTTTTTCTGAGATAACGAACAGCGATGATACTTTAAAAAGTAATATTACTCATAAAATGGCACACCATGTGTAACTTACTCAAGGCCTCGTACTGATTGGAACACGATTGAAAAACAATGAGTATCATATCATAAAGAAATGGTCTACACAACCTTCGTTATTTTCAATGTCGACGCGTTCTTGGTGAGGAAGGCAATGGCAAGCCTCATTTCAGTGCGGTCTTGGGGTTGCTGCCCCATATCACTATGGCCACCTGCCTCCGGGCTGACTAACCCGTATTACTCTTCTATTTACAGTATCTTGGACTAACCTACGTGTTGTTAACAAATAGACTTATTTTACGCGTCGACACAACTCTTAAAGCCTTTGGTTAGTTATAGTTATTGTTGCTTTATGGGGCGGAACAGTTAGGTCATTTGCCTCCTAAAAGCCTTTGGTCTGAGCGAAGATTGCAACCATGGGTTCTGAAGGCACTCTCTCGGTCGTCAAGCAGACTAAATTGACAAAAAAGGTTTGTTCTCAGGAAAGTGAAAGTCTGAATTTGAATGCTGCACATTGTGTTGCGCGGAATGTGAAAGGAGAAATGGAACAGGTATATCTGGTCGTGCATACAATTAGCGGACTGCCTCAGGACAAAGTCTATTACACAAGATTATTTGTTCAAAATGAACCCATTAATCAACAATTTAAAATTGAAAAACATGATCAATCTCTGTGCTATCGGTTGGCTTCAGAGAGCGATATACTGGGAGGACTGTAAAAATTCACCGAAAATCTTGGATCCTCCTGATCCTACCATTAGTC
This sequence comes from Meconema thalassinum, assembly GCA_946902985.2. NCBI lineage: Eukaryota > Metazoa > Arthropoda > Insecta > Orthoptera > Tettigoniidae > Meconema > Meconema thalassinum. The sequence goes on along the minus strand of OX336388.2, from coordinate 944,848,744 downwards.
CGTTACCGAGATGTCTGCTGACCACTGTAGGATGGTTTGGTCCAAGTAAATCACTCCGGATAATGGAGATGAGAAAATATATAGTGATTATAATTTCTTTTTCTGGATATATGATGATAATTATATGATTTATAAAACGCAGCCAATGACCATAAGCTGGGCATTTTTGATTGAATGCCGAGGGCTCCCAACATGTTCAATTTCAAGTAGTTCCAACTTTGGCTACCAGATTCTACTGCCACTAACACTAGCGGCGAACGTTGGAACTTGATAGAGCGCTGTGTACTAGCCAAATATAACCTACAAATTTTGCCACACACCGCCAATTGCAGTGGTAGGTTCTTTTACGTGCCATAAACCTACGACATGGGCCCGCCGGCTTTACTTCCCCTCCAAAGGAAGGCATACTGAAGGATTGTAATGCTCTTAAAAAGTCCGACGACTTTGGCCGGGTTTGAACCCGCCATCTTGGGCATATAATAGCAGTTCAGCATGCTACCGACTACGCCACCGAAGCTACTTTTTCTGGACATATCACCCACCTAACGTTATCCTATATTCAAATGCTTCAAGAAAAGTATTTGCCGCAACGCTAAAATATTCTTTTGTTTTAAGGATCATAATTGCTTATCTAAATTTTATGGGAATGCTGTTGACAAGAATGGAAGAAAAAATATGTCACTGGTCGCTTGAGATAACTCGAGCCAATTTCTTCCCAGACTGTGCATCAACAAGGCCAGCGTTTGTGCATTATGGCAGAGTTGATAATGACGGAGTGTGGATTTTAAAAATGAGGTCTCACAACTTATATCTACGAACATTCCAAGAAAATATCAGACATTAGAAAAAGACGATTGAAATGTTATGGACATATTCAAAGAATGAACAGTAAAAGTCTTACCAACAGAACATTTAATCATGCAACCTCACTCAAAGTCAAGAATAGTTGGATAATCGGAATTGAAAGTGATCTTCAAGTAATCATCGTTACGACGACAGGTTGGTGAACAAATATAATTTTGCTGCAAACCCGGATAAGGGCCACAACTGCATCGGCAGAAGAAAGGAAGAAAAAACCGTAGCGAGAGAATGAAGAGATTTTGGGAATAGAAGAAATCAAATTAATCAGCTAAATAGGTTCAATCGTGCTCCTTAGTCTCTTCTCAACTACTGTTACCAGCCACAATCGAATTTATTCCGAACCGGAATCCAATTTCTCCCACCAGACATTTCTGAACTTCGAGAGAGCAGCATTTTACTAAATATTCGCAGAATACTGGCAATTGCTGGATAACAATACACTACAGCCCCTCTTCCGAACTATCCAACAGATTTGTTGTTGTTGATTCATTTAGGGGAATTGCGACATCGTGGTCTTGTAGCCCCCCCCCCCCCAAATCAGATTTGGAAGACCACTCAGATGCCCTCCAAATGTGCCACAGCTCTTATTCATCCCCTTAAAAGAAAAGTGAAATCAGATGCCAATAATTACGGCGGTATCTCTCTCCCTCCTGTGACATATAAAATCCTCTCCAAAGCCTTACTAGCTAGAGAACAACTTGACTCACAAATAGGCGAATGCCAAGCCGGCTTCCGAAATTACAGATCCTGCGCAAACAGATCCAGAATCTAAAAATGGCCTCCAAATGGCTATGGCCTACTTGAAACTCGGAGCTAGACCATTCTTCATAACTTTCGTAGACTTTCAGAAGGCGTACAAGTCGACTGACCGCATAACCATTTCCCAAGTTCTCCAAGAATTTAGCCAAGACAACATACCGACGAGAATTTTAATATGTTTCGGGAAATAGCCACAATAAATGACTATAACTAACAGGATGAGCAACAGGTTTGACTCAGTAATAGAAGCAGCAAGAAACTTGACGATTACAGATGATCTGGATGTTTTGAACTTTAAACCTACTGTGCCGTAATGTCAAAATGAAATGAGACAAGCCACTTATTGGAAGAGGACTGGCGATTGCAGATGATCTGGATGTTTTTAACTTTAAAACTACTGTACCGTAATGTCAAAATAAAATGAGACGAACCACTTATTGGAATTGGAAGAGGACTGGCGATTGCAGATGATCTGGATGTTTTGAACTTTAAACCTACTGTGCCGTAATGTCAAAATGAAATGAGACAAGCCACTTATTGGAAGAGAACTGGCGATTGCAGATGATCTGGATGTTTTAAACTTTGAAACTACTGTCCCGTAATGTCAAAATGAAATACGACAAGCCACTTGTTGGCAGAGGACTGGTGCCAAGCTGTACCTCGCCTCCTTTAATTGGCGGGCTATCACAACTTTTGACTCAATTATCGGGAGTGGTTGAATAAGTCCATAACGGGTTTTTATACCTACATTTTTGTCTTAATTGCTGGCAAATGGGAAAATCAATTTTTCTACGTTAACACGCCGAGGGAATCAGCTTTCGAACATTCATAAAGTATTACGGGATAGGGAGATCAGTTAATGCTTGACACAGGAAATACTAGATCTCTTCTTCTTAGCTTTCATTTGGTATGTTCAGATGGACTGCCTACTGTGTTCTCAGGATACGTCAGAGAAATTCTACACACACCGGAAATGAACGGGGCTAAATGAAACAACCGATTCCATTCGCTGTATGGAGAAGCCAAATTCCCACAGCAACTGTTGTCAATGAATAACAACATTTTTGTACTTTTGTTGATGTTGCATTCGAAGGGCTTGACATCGTGTATTTTGAGTGCGTGTAGAATTTGTCAACCTGTGTGATTGGGGTGTCTGTATACTGTATTTGTAATTCAGGTGAGGATTGGAAGGAGGCGGTCGGTGTGAACCAACGGACAACCACTTCCAGGGTGGTTCATCTCAGTTTTGCCTCACGAGGCCGAGTATACCCCGTTCCAGCCCTCAGACCAGAATAAAATTTATTGACAGAGCCGGGAATCGAACCCAAATCTCTGGGACGACGGTCAAGAATGCTAGCCGCTACACCACAAGGTGGTCTTACCAACTTTCAAGTCAATAAATAGCCTAAGTAGCAAAACGGGATAGAGGCAATAATACTCAAAACGTCCTGACAATTATTTAACTTTTTACATAGTCACCTTGTACTGTACATTCAGACACATCCCATTTCTTAACAAGTACCATCGGTGTCTGCTATAGCTGACGGCGATGCAAGTACAGTACGTAATAGCCGGCAGCAATTAAGTCTTTTGGCAGCCAACGTGGAACCTCTTGGACTACGGCATCATCAACAAACGTTGCGTCGGCCACCCAAACGAATTTTTAGGGACCCGAACAGATTAAAGTCACTGGGACGTTTTGAAAATGATGCTACTGCTATTGACGTTGAACAGATCAAACAAATTGGTTTTGAAGCAGTTCCCATCAAAAGAAAAACTATTCTTCCCATTCTTCAGTAAATACTCTGACACCCACTTCACTTTCACCCATCGACGAACCATGCTTGCTTAAAGCCATCTTAACTAACACTAGCTGCCAGCATAGTGCAATAGTGTGTACAAACATCACAAAGAAAATATATCGACAATTATTTAGAATCGCATTGGTAATAATAATAATAATAATAATAATAATAATAATATATGGCTTCGGGTGCCGGGTGCAAGCTTTGTTATTTGCACCCAGAGGGCAGCTGCATGTCGAATTTTGTTGTTCCTTGAAGCACTATGAAAGTCAAAGAGGTTAGATATCTAAGCTCATTGACACTAGAGCGCTTTCTAGTAGAGAAATGAGGAACTTTGAACTGGCGGAAAATCCCGAGATTAATTTTGCCACTATGAACACGGCCTACCAAATTCAAATGGGTTCTTTAACATGCCAACATCGTATTCAAATGGGTTCTTTAACATGCCAAAATCGTACGACATGCGTATCGTGATTTTTGCATCGCATAGATAAGACTACACATCTGTTGTAAGAAAAGGAAATTAACCATACTAGAAAATCAGCTTCTATGAATCGCACAGTCTGATATTAATAAATAGGTTAGCATAGGATTTTGAGCTATGGGTGGGCCGATCAGAATTTCTTGACGGGCCAGCCTAGGGTTGGCCACCCCTGGACTAGACAGTGGAACGACTTTGAGCTGCAGCAATTCACCAGTCAGTATATAATGTGAAACATTACACCCGTCTTTCATGGTGAATATAATTTATGTCCAATTATATGAACATTTCTACTTCTTAAATTATACTGCAATATATGTCGATATGCACCGCAAGATAGATTAGAGTCGCAATGAACTGATTGGTTGACTATAAGCGTAAAGCAGCAGACTACTAAACTGCATCCGAGAAGACGACGCTTACTGTTCAGAACAGACGTGTTTACAGTATCTTTAAAAATCTACACGTGAAAATTAATCGCGTGAGTTGATCATATTCTTGTGCTACGTGGTCACAGTTACTGAGAGAGAGAGAGTATAATTTAATATCCCGCAGTGCTCGGATGGATTAGATAAACTATACGGGTTTCTTGAGCACGAAAGATATCAGAGATGGGTAAGTGGTTATCGTGACGGACTACCAACCCCAAGTTTGCAGGTTCGTTCCTGGCCGTGGTAAGTGATTTTTAAAAGGTGGCAAAAATCTCGGCACTCATGTCATACGACGTTGGCATGTTAAAGAACCCATTTGATTCAGCAGGCAAAATAAATCTCGGGATTTTCCGCCAACACAAAGTTCCTCCTTCCTCTACTAGAAAGCGCTATAGTGTCAAGGAGATTAGGTATCTAACCTCCTTGACTATCATAGCGCACCAAGGAACGACAAAAATCGACATGCAAGCTGCCCTCAGGGCGCAGATAACAAAGCTTGCACCCGGCACCCGAGGCCATACGATATTATTATATTATTATTATTACCCACGTGGGCGGGCCGAAGGCGAACCCAGTAGAACACGTGCGCTGATAACTGGATAACAATCTTTGTAGAAAAACAGTGCCAAGATTAGTAATACAATAATATACTGTATACTATTAAAGCAGTGACGTATTATGAGAGCACGTGCACGCGACACCACGCACGAGGATATCACAAGGGTTGGAATGATGGAGATGTCTAATATCTTCATAGAATGAGACAACGGAGGCCAGCAATCAAGGCCCGGACGAAAAATGTTTTGAGGCCAACAACGTCCCAAGGCGGGTGGACGGAGCCAGTGGCATAACTAGGATTTGCTTCTGGAGGGGGACGATCGGAGTAAAATATCAACTAATAAACTATGAACTTGCCGATAAACTCTTTATACGACACAACTATTTTTCAAATGATATTTTGTCTTTTGTATTAAGGTTAGGTTTTGTGTCGTTTTCCTTGACACGGTTTCAAACCCGGCCGAAGTCATCGGATTTTTAAGACCTTTAAAAATCCATCAGTATGCTTTCCTTCAGAGGGGAGGTAAAGCCGGCGGGCACATGTCATAGATTGCTGCGCCACCACGCCCCAATAATGTAATAGGACACAATTTGTGTTGACCGACTGAAAAACTTGCGATAGCTGAAGGACATGAGAGAGAAGCTGGTATTCAGAAAGTGTAAGGCAAGGCTGCAACTTATCACCCATACATCTTTACATTACACAAACAATGAAGGAAATTAAATTAAAATAAAAAGTCAACCCCTGGCACTATACAGCCCATGAGGGGCCTAGGGCGACCAAGCGACCACTGCCCAGCCATTTGGCCTGCAGATATTGGGGTGAAGCGTGATTAGCGCATCAGATCCCCTCGGCCGTTAATCTTGGTTTTCGTGATCGGGGCGCTGCCTCACTGTCGGACAGCTACTCAATTGTCCTCACGAGGCTGAGTGCACCCCGTTCCAACCCTCACGTAAGTTTTAAAATCCCTGACGGAGCCGGGAATCGAGCCCGGGGCCTCCGGGTGAGAGGCAGGCACGCTACCCCAACACCACGGGGCCGGCCAATGAAGGAAATTGGAGAAAAATTTAAAGTGGGAGTGAAGATTCAGTGAGAAATAATTTCAACTCTGAGATTTGCTGAAGACATTGTCATCTTAGCCGACACACCAGAGGATTTGAATGAGTTTTTCAATGGTATGGACTCCATCTCGAGGAAAGAATTCATGATGAAAATCAATAAATGTAAAACAAAAATATTGGAATGTAGCCGAAATAAATCAGAAACCTCCATGGAAATCAAATTGGCAGGTGAAAAGCTAAAGGAAGTAGGAGACTTCTGTTACTTAGCAAGCAAAATAACCAGTGGTGGACGAAGCAAAGAAGATGTAAAAAGTAGGTTGGCTCAGGCAAGGAAAGCATTTCTACAGAAAAGGAATCTGTTGACATCGAATATAGATTTAGGTATTAGGAAGTCATTTTTGAAAGCCTTTGTCTGGAGCCTGGCATTCTATGGAAGTGAAACTTGGATTGTTGATGCAGCAGAAAAGAGGAGAATTGAAGCGTTTGAAATGTGGTGTTACAGGAGAATGATGAAGATCAGATGGGCAGATAGGGTAACAAATGAAGACGTATTAAGACGAGTGGGAGAGGAGAGATGTTTCAGGCGACTGCTAATGAAGAGGAGAGATAGGTTGGTTGGGCATATAATAGGACACCCAGGAATAGCAAGCTTAGTTATGAAAGGAAGGGTCGAGGACAAGAACTGTAGAGGTAGACCAAAGTTAGAATTTGTTAAACAGATTGCTTCGGATGTAGTTTGTGGTAGCTATGTAGAGATGAAACGATTAGCTCAGGACAGGGAGGCATGGAGTGCTGCATCAAACCAGTTAAAAGACTGAAGACTCAAACAACAACAGTAAAATAACTATTTGAGTAGGCCTACGCTAGTACAATAATTAGCTACTGTCCAACTGGAAGGGCAGCCTCCGTGGCTTAGGCGGCAGCACGCCGGCCTCTCACCGCTGGGTCCGTGGTTCAAATCCCGGTCACTCCATGTGAGATCTGTGCTGGACAAAACGGAGGCAGACAGGTTTTTCTCTGGGTACTCCGGTTTTCCCTGTCAAAATTTCATTCCAGCAACACTCTCCACTATCATTTCATTTCATCTGTCATTCATTTAATCATTGCCCCAGAGGAGTGCGTCAGGCCTCGGCAGCCGGCACTGTTCATATCCTCGCCGCTAGATAGGGGCTTCATTCATTCCATTCCTGACCCGGTCGGAGACTGGAAACAGGCTGTGGATTTTCTTTTCCAACTGGAAGGGGTATCGAAGTATCTGAGACTGTACATTCCTGGAGCTGACAGGTGGCTGGCTGGCCTTGAGCGTCGAGGAGTGGCATCAACAGAACACACGTCACCGCGCAAAGGCGTGCGTATTTCGTAGTGGCTACCACCCTGGAAGCTCGGGTTCGATCCCGGCTCTGCAATTCTAACTGAAGAACTTGAACGATATTGTTGGCATCCACTTGGCGACACTGCACTGGTGCCTTGGTCCCATATACTTAGGAGTGCGGGAATTGTATGATGACCCGTGTTTCTGTGGTGACTAATAGTGAGCATGAGGTAACTGCCTCCAAGAATTGAAATAAGGTACTATCCCAACATTTGCCAGAAGGGAGTGTGCAAAACCACACTCAGAACGGCCGCTGTCAACGCCGGACTTCCATGTCTCTCATGCAGTCAAAATGCCGTGAGTTTACAATAGAGGAACCGACTACGTGCGTGTATCTGCTTTTGTGAGCAGGGCGTTTATATTCTCATTGATATTTTGTCTTTATATTGACGCGTCATGAATAACCGTTTCAAATGTTGGAAACATAAGTCTGGTTTTGAAGAAATTGATTAGGAATGTATCGCTCTATAGCAGATTTATGACTTGCATTCCCTATAAATTAAAATTACTAATTATGTTAAATTCTATATTACTCCGGCAGTAGAACTGAAGGAAAAAACACACTCACTAGACAAGATTTAATTTGTTCCCTTTATAAGATTCGCCAAACATGATGAAACAAGCGGCGACACTGCGATCGAAAATAGGTTTATTTTAAAATGCAACTTTTGAGGTAATTGTATAACCACAAGTCGAATCGCTACCCAATCAACCAGTGAATGGTTCATTTCCAACGAATACTTGTCATACTGATAGCTCATAACCATGCCCTGGATTCGAACACGCTGTCTATCGTGAGCGGTATGGTTACACTAGATTAAATGCTCACAATATGTCAAGCCTTGTAAGTGTCCAGGCAAATTGATGGGTCATAAATATACACTGCCTGACAATTGCTAAGGAACAGAGACATCGTTAGAAGGAATATTCACAGGCAAGGATGGAAGATATGCAAAACAATACATACGTAATAGAGGTGAGTGATATATTTATAACGAAAATTAGTAGGCCTACAGATTTCACCTCATGGGCAAGCAGGATAACAAATATAAAGAAATCAATACATAACGTTCTTGTTGGAAACAGTTCAGACTTACAAAATGAAGTATCTCAGTATGGAATACGCCCTCCTCGAGTCCTCGGATACGAATGCACATTGTGCGCCTGTTATTCATGCAGTCTACTAAACTGTTGAGCAGTCCTTGGGGGATATTTTCCCACTCCTCTCTCAAGGAGATTTTAAGGTCTTGCACGGTTCGGGGATAGGGTGTTCATTGAGAAACACGTCTGCCATGAGCATCCCAGGTATGCTCGATAGGATTCAAGTCCGGAGAGTACGCAGGCCATCCCATGCGTTCAATATTTTCACTTTCCAGTGTTTCCGCTACTGCAGTGGTCCTGAGTGGGCGGGCATTGTCGTCCATAAATAGAAAGTCGGGACCTACCACAACCTTAAAAAGACGAACGTGGTACAGAATAACCCCACTGCAATACCACTGTGCTGTAACGGTACCTCGTTCGAAGATATGCAGCGGTGTTCAACCATTGTGCATAATGCATGCCTACAACATAACGCCGAAGCCATACCGATGACGCTCATGAATATTCTGTGGTGCGTAACGTGTTCCCCTCTCTCTCCACACTAACTGGTGGCCAGAATCACTTGTCACGGTGAAGCGGGTTTCGACGTAGAACATCACTCTGGACCACTGTTGCTGACCCCAACCAACATGTTCCTTAAACCAACTAACTAACTAACTCTTGCTCGACGATGGAGTGGTTGAAGTGGGAGGCATTTAACAGTCTTCCGAGCATACAAACCAGCCTGATGTAATCGCCGCGAAATGGTTCTGGCAGATACACGTGTACCGGTAGCGGTTGCAAGGTCTGCAGCTATCTGACGAGGAGTGAGATGCCTGTTCCTTTTCGCTACAGATATCACATCCCTCTCTCTCCAGTGCCTTTTACTCTGATGGGTCGGTTGTTCCTTCGCATTTGTCCGTCTTTCCTGGGCAATAGTCACTTGTTCTTTAACAATTGTCAGGCAGCGTACTATCAAAATATTTATGTGACACACTCACACGTGCAGAGCGCCTGGTGTAAATAAACAAGAACAATAAGAGATACCGGGTAACCACGTCTCCATGTTATCAGAGACCAGTAACAACTCGTACTCACAAGTCCCAAGATCAATAGGCCTCGAAAGTTTTATCCGAAGAAAAAAAAAAAAAATATATATATATATATATATATATATATAGAGAGAGAGAGAGAGAGAGAGAGAGAGACAAAAGCACATCTAACTCCAACCACTCGGCTATGCTCCACCGTGTATTTCGTACCAAATTTGGTTCAATTCGGTTTAGTAGTCGTTTTGAATCGATTGGGAGGTCAAACATAAGGCCCGTGCAGATCTCACTTTCATTTTTACATAATTCGAAAGAAACGATCGTTCCTTGAGACACAATCAAAACTTGTAAATACAGAGTGACCAGTCTGGGTTGAGAGCACAACAGAGGGAGTTATTTATGCCCCAAACATAGATTCACAATACTCACAGGCGCCACTCGGTAGGGAGCGGGCTCGCGCTACTCAGACAGCCATTAACCTCAGACAGACACCAATATTGCTGAAAACACGGAGACGAATCGGCGAGCCACTACAGCGTCCGCCATACTCATTCTTTGTTAAACTTTCCCAATAATAGATAGTAGAAATCCGACACAGTGTAAAATCATGTTCTACAGGTTTGTTGTCAGAAGGATATATTTGAGGTAACATTTCATTTCCAACCTCCAATCATCGCAATACTTGGTCTAAATCAGGGCCATTTAACTTGAGAAAAAATCGCGGGCAGCATGTATCCGCTTTATTTATCGTCCACATATGCAGCCCATAAGTTAGTTGATATTTATTTATTCATTCATTCATTTATTTATTTATTTATTTATTTATGGGTACTTCAAATGTATATGTACGTGGCGGGATTTAGAAGCCAAATAGTAACAAATTACAGATAAGATGTCCACAAATAACGTCGGCTTACAGTTGCACTACTGTCGGCGCAGGTGCACTCCAGTGTAAAGATAAATAGCATAGTACAGTAATAACAAGTAGTTCCGTGAAGAACTATACAGCCTATGTTCATATATCCTATTCATGTTAATTGCCTCTATCAACATACAAAATTTCAGTTTGATTGTTGTGATAGATTCGTAGACATTGAGAACCGTTTAATATTTCAGATGGTCACCAGGTTGGATTCTTATTTATGTACTATTACATGAAGATTATTGTGTACGTGTGGTATTCAAACTGCAAATGCATGATTAGGACACACGAAGTAAAAACGAGATTTTTAAAGTTTCGCACAGCTGCCATCTTGTGGTTATGAAAAAAAAATGAAATAAAGTAGATGCCACTGGATTAACATTTGTATAAGCATTTAACGTGCAAAGTTTCACAGCACACGGATAGTTAAATCGCGAGAAACGTCCATTTAAATATTTATACTTCGCGTCACCGCCATGTTGGATTTGTGCCCACCAGGTTACTGAAAGTCCTGTAGGTGAACTTATGTTCACAGCTTCTATGAAAGAAAATCAGTTTGATTGCTGTAAAAGATTCGTAGATATTGAGAACCGTCAAAATATTTCGGATGCTCGCCATTTTGGATTGTTATATGCAGAGGCCATAGATTTATGCACCATGAAAGGAAAATTATTGCGTAGCTTCATTATTCAAACTTTCCCTTCGATCGCATGATTACGATACTAGAAATAAAAATTTAATTTTAATATCTCGCACAGCAGCCATCTTGAGGATATGTAAACAATTGAACTAAATTAGATGCCAGTGCATTACAATATGTATAATCATTTACTGTAGCACATTTCACTGCGCTCAGATGGTTAAATCACGAGAAAAGTCTATTACAATGTTTCAAATTCGCTTGGCCGCCATGTTCGTTTTGTACTATACAGGTTTTTGAAAGTTACATAGATAAACTTGTGGCAGTACCCTTCATCACCGTACAAAATTTCAAGGCGATATCTGTAATAGTTTCGGAGATATTGAATGCCAGTGAAATATTTCGCACAGCCGCCATTTTGAGGTTATGTAAACAATTGAACTAAATTAGACGCCACTGCATTACAATGTGTATAAACATTTGCTGTACCAAGTTTCATTACGTTTGGATGTTTAAATCACGAGGAAAGTCTATTCAAATGGCTCAAATTTGCTTGGCCGCCATGTTGGTTTTGTAGTTACTAGGTTTTTGAAAGTCTCATAGATGAACTTGTAGTAGTGCCCTTTATCACCGTACAAAATTTCAGGGTGATATCGGTAATAGTTTCGGAGATACTGAATGCTGGTGAAATATTTCGCACAGCCGCCATGTTGGATTGGTGAGACACAATAAAATTTGAAGGGCACGGTCGGGGTCGGCCAGAATTGTGCTATGATGTTACCGAGTTTCATTGAAATCTCTCCAGCCGTTTAGAATTTATTAGGGACACACACGAATCACACACGCACACACGGACAAAAGGTGATCTCATTTTTTCATAAAATGAAAATAGGCTAAAAATGGTTACAGAAAAACAAATTACATAATTTTCCTTATTTAGTTCTGTGTTGATTGATTGTAAAGTTAGCTTTGAAAACATTTGACAGTCAATGACTATCAAGTGCGGGTTTTGGCAGTTTTCCAGGGAAACGCCGACTAAAAACATTCGCAACTCTCAACTCGCTTGTGCTACAGCAACCAAATTTTAATATATATTAGTTAGACATGTTCTGTACACATATTTGAAGTTCTGATCTTTAATCTTCAATACAAAAGACAAAGAATGCAACTGGATTTTAGTAGAATTTCGTTCTTGGATGCATTGTAATTCATCCATCCTAAGCGTTTGTAACGTGTAATTAAATGTAAGTTAATTATTTTAAACTATTTATTGTGATTTGGGTGAGCTGGTGAGACCCGTGCGCTGTTGCTGCGATCACCCGTTCTGGCCCACTGGCGCTCTCTCAGCTCAAAGTATAATCACATTTCCCATCATCTTTTCTCAAGCTTGTAAGCAGACATTATTTCACTTATTAATGGCAGGATCCTTTTCAGAAGCAACTGGTTTACTTGATTTGATTTCTTAAGTCACTTCTTTCGAAATAGCTGAATTGGGGCAAGCGTTCGGAACTTCCAACGGGTCGCGTAGAAGACTCCAAGACCCTTATTTTATCCGTGTCGTCTCAAAATTCACGAATTTTAAGATGAGGATTAGTAGAAGCAGGTTCTAACCGGTTTCTGTACCTGGGCCAGTCTCAAAACTCACGAAAGCCATAGCCACCTATATGGATATAGGTAGCCATGGCCAAGCCAGTTCATTGTTAGAGCCAGAACTGCTTGCCTCTTGTAATTGGCACCTCTCTCATCAAGATGATGATGATGATTCTTTTAGGGCCTTTGCGACATCGTGGTCATGTACTTGGGTGATCATTGAATTTGTCTGATAACCTGCGTCACTGTGACGTCTGTACAATGGAAACGAAATCCCATCTAAAACTGTGTGGACAAACATGGGTTGAAGGGCAGTGTGCTCTCCGGAGTCGTGAGTTTTGAGACTATTATTATAATGTACATTCAGCTACTAGTTTATTGTCGTGAGTTTTGATACTATTTGTTACTATTTTTAGCTCGTGAGTTTTGAGACTTAACCATTTTATCAAGTATGCAAAAATGCTTCTTCCACAAACTACACCTGTGTGAAGCTAAATTATACATAGGTTAAACAAATGACTAACGTTCTTAGGTTCCTACGTTCGTCTTCAAGAGTCGACTGCGGTGGCATCTGGTAACTAAGTTCTGAACTAGTTGGTCGTTGACGGTGGCATTTGGCGGCAAAAGTAGGAACCACTTAGAAAAATTGAATGCCTGCACTCCTTACTTGAATTAAAACAGATACACACACTAATACAGTCATCACAATTAACACCGGTTATCAGAGAGATTCTACACACACCCAAAGTACACGGGGCTACATGACCGCGTTGTCGCAGCCCCTGTCTAAGGAACCAACTAACCCAACCAAAAATGCTTCAATACAGCAAAACTGTCTGCAACTTATTGGTATCAGAATTACGTTTCCTGAATAGCAATGCGACCAGATAGAAAACATTTAATTTACGAAGAAAGGACATGGTGACTAATTTTGCAGACACATCTTGATCAACTTGTATGAGAGATAGCGTCTGTTATACCGCTCTTATTCTTCAGCGACTAAGAAGTCTTCTACAATAGAACTATGAGGATATCAGCGTGTGTATATACCGTAGACAATGGAATCAGGAATGAAAACCAACACCGGAACAAACTAAGCAGTAGGACTTGCTCTGTCAACAATACCGGCCTGTGATGAAGACGACGGAAGGTACAGTATTACATTTCAGAAAATACAGATCTAAGTTATAGTAAAAGTAGAATTCCTCAGGATGCACCTCTCCAAAAGTGTGTTTTATAATAAATTTTTCACAGGCTTGGCAATACTACACTCACCGACAAAAAAAGCGAAACACTACGATTTTCAGACAAAATTCCATATTGGATTGCTTCTAACCTTGTATTAATCAAATATTATGACATTACAACAACACGGCAGTGAATCATAAGTTAATTACCTTAATTAGTACAATAATTGATATACAGTATTCATCATAACAATCACAACTGTTCGGAAACACGAATTAGGAAATGTTGAAACCTGGAATCCATCGTACTGTCCTCACACCTGTTACACTGTATGTTTATGAATGATTACTCTATGACTTAGTCCGTTTATCCACATGTTTGCACCACATTTCCATTGGCTCAATAACGGGTATTTCCACCTCTAGCGGCAGTTACTGCTGTGATTCGATCAGGCATGCTCAGGATGCAATCTCGAATGTTCTCTTGAGGTATGAGCTCCCATTCTTCCTCGAGCGCAGCTCGAAGTTGAGCTAATGTTTCAGGAGAACGACTCCTAGCATGTCTCCCAAGCATATCCCAGACATGCTCTATCGGGTTTAGGTCGGGACTACAAGCAGGCCACACCATGCGCTCAATTCCGACTTCATCCAGGTAATCACGTACACAGACGGCAACGTGTGGGCGAGCGTTGTCATGCATCAGGATGAAGTTCTCTCCGATGACAGGTGCAAAAGGGACGACGTGATGTACTAAAATCTCCTCGATGTACCGGTGGGCTGTCAGGCTCCCATTGTCAACGAACACAAGCTCCGTGCGCGTATCCGAGGTAATACCAGCCCAGACCACCACAGAGCCTCCATTGAACGGTGTCCTTGCAGAGAAGGTACATGGTGAATTACGTTCCCCGGGCCTTCTCCATACTCTCTTCCTCCCATCCGGTACCCTCAAACAGAATCGAGATTCATCCGTGAACAGCACGGAGCTCCACTGCTCCACAGTCCAGTTTGGATGGGCGTTGGCGAATTGCACCCGAGTGACACGGTGCTCACGTCTAAGGAGAGGTCCTGTGGCGGGCCTCTTGGACTGTAAACCCACTTCATACAACCTCCTTCTTACTGTCCTTTCACTGATGTTCTTGCCCCGTACTTGCTGCAAGCGATTTCTGGTCTCCACAGCTGTTGTGTGCTGATCACGAAGAACTTGCATTGCGAGAAAGCGATCATCGCGCTCAGTAGTGCTTTTCCTACGACCAGAACCGGGCCTTCTGGAGTAGATATTGTCCTCCCTGTACCTTTTAACAGTCCTGTACACGTTAGAACAAGATGTGCCTATAACGTTTGCCACATAGCGTATACTGCGCCCATCCTCCACTAATGCCACTGCCCTTGCAGCGGTTTCAGGAGAAAGAGCCATTATGATCTGACTTAGGAGCGAGAATAAATATTGTAGACTAACCGTTATGTCCACAAAAATATGCGGCACGAGAATTCACACCATAAAACCTTAAGACAGCCGTCTGTGGTTATTCTTGTCCGAAGGCGGGAAACGGTAATATTGGTGCTGTGATTGTCACGATCAACAATGTTTAACAATTATTGCATTGAAGCTTCTCAAATTGGCTAATTAACTCATGATACATTGCCATATCGCTGATATGTCACAATATTCAATTTGTACAAGGTTTGAAGCCGTCCAAGATTGAATTTTGTCTGAAATTCGTAGTGTTTCGCTTTTTATGCCGGTGAGTGTATTAATATTAAGTAGATCTTTATAAATCTTTCCGACATTATTTTCTTTATCGATCAATAATTATGTTTCAATGTACTTGTGTGCTTACAACTCATATTAAAGCACATTTGAAATTGTTCCTTTCATTGGCACAACTCGGGCTTTCCGCCTGAAGACTGTCCCTGTCTCCCTGTTAACAAAACAACTTATGTGGCTTATTCTCGTCGCATTGAGATGATGCTCGCTACTAGACAAGTACATTCTATGTAATGGCAAACGATAATTTGTATTATGTTGCACCTTTTGCCAATTAGGCTGGTATGGCAGAATTTAATTCTTTTTAAGGCATTATTTATTGATTTTACACCCATTAGGCTAAATTTGGTTGGTTGGTTGGTTGGTTCCTCAGTTTAGGGGCTACGACAACGCGGTCAAGTAGCGCAGTGAACTTTGGGTGTGTGTAGAAACTGTCTGATAACCGGTGTTAATTGTGATGGCTGTATTACTGTAATTCAGAAAAGGACTGCAGACGATCAATTTCAAGTAGTTCCTACTTTTTCTAACAAATGCTACCGCCAACGACACCTAGCTGTGAACTTGCCAACTGTACGCCACCGCCACCTGGCGACGAACGTTGGAATTTAATAGAGCGTTAATCAAATCTAACCTACAAAATTGGCTTCCCATAATTGTAGTTAGCGGAAGGTTCTTTTACATGCCATAAATCTATGACATGGGCCTTCCGGCTTCCCCCTCCAAAGGAAGGCATACTGAGGGATTTTAACGCTCTTAAAAAATCGGACGACTTTAGCCGGGTTTGAATCCGCGATCTTGAGCATAGAAGGTCAGCATGTTACCAACTACGCCACCGAAACCACACGTTTTCGGAGCAAATAAGAGTACTTTATATTAACATAAATCACTTATATTTTTCTCGAGTAAGAAAGATACGAGTCTACAACATCTACCACTTGTTCAGATTGATACAAGCCTAATCTCCAATTCGCAACATAAATAATTTTTCTCTAGCCTATTGGACAGCATACGGTCGTTTCCAAGAACACCTACATAATAGCTTGTAATACAACGCACAATTCCGGTGAAATCTACTACTAAATATCACCATAGCTTTTGGCTTATTGTCATTTCTAGATGTTCGGTTCACTATATATCCAGACAAATTACTGCTGATATTGGCAGTCAGTCCAGAACTTATTTGTACGGAATATCTAACTAAAAAGAAATACCTACAGGCACTTAATATATCAAATACACCTTAGTCAATATATATATATTAATTAAATACCAGTTTCGGCCACATCATGGACTTCATCAGTTGTAAAAGCTAATGGAAAACTATGAGCAAAGCTTTTGAAAACAACATTTAAACTTTGTATTTTCTATTACATTTTTCTATTAAAAGAATATCTTTAAAAACAGATCTGTCAAAAATGTGGGCTTTAATTTGATAATATAAAATTATTGTGAAAATCGACATAAATCCAACAAATTTTTGTGTTAGTATTCCCATAAATAGACTAATAAATTAATTGTACTTGAGAAAATCTTGATATGGTTGGTTGGTTGGTTCCTTAGTTTAGGGGCTGCGACAATGCGGTCATGCAGCCACGTGTACTTTGGGTGTGTGTAGAATCTGTCTGATAACCGGCGTTAATTGTGATGACTGTATTAGTGTGTGTTTTCTGTTTTTCAATTCAATTAAGGACTGCAGACATTGCATTTTTTCAAGTAGTTCCTATTTTGGCACCAAACACCACCGTCAACGACTACTGTTTCAGAACTTGGTTACCAGATGCCACCGCAATCGGCTCCTGGCGACGAACGTCGGAACCTAGGAGCGTTTGTTAAATGTTTAACCTATAATTTAGCTTCACACACATGTATGTCTACCCCTTATTATTCCTGTTTTACCAACGGGGTCGGGGATGAGATGCGATGGAAGTCTTTGTGGCGATGGTTTTTACGGCCGGATGCCCTTCCTGACGCCAACCTCATGAGAGGAGTTAATGAGAGATGACATGAATGATGGTGAATGAAACTGGGCAAGGGTGTGGAAGGAAGCGGCCGTGGCCTGTCAGAAGGTACCGTCCCAGCATTTTCCTGGTGTTGAAAATCGGGAAACCACGGAAAACCATTTCAAGGACAGCCGACGGTGGGGCTCGAACCCACGCGTCTACAGAGTCAGCAGAGAGCTTGGTCCCATGACCTAATGCTGCGCTTTAGCCAGCGTAGCCACTACTGTCGGTAGCTTCACACACATGTAATTAGTGGAATGTTCTTTAACATGCCATAAATCTATGACATGGGACCGCCAGCCTTACTTCCCCTCCGAAGGCAGGCATACTGAGGATTTTTTTTTGAGATGGAAAAACTCCTTGCTGAATGGAGCATAGGTTGGAATGTTTATTGTAATTATCCTCTGCTCCAGTCGCCTCCGTAGCGTAGCGGTCAGCATGGTTAGTTGCCGCCCCGGAGGTCCTGGGTTCGATTCCCGGCTCTGCCACGAAATTTGAAAAGTGGTACGAGGACTGGAACGGGGTCTACTCAGCCTCGGGTGGCCCAAATGAGTAGAGGGGATTCGATTCCCCCTCAGCCATCCTCGAAGTGGTTTTCCGTGGTTTCCCACTTCGTCTTCGGGCAAATGCCGGGATGGTACCTACTGTAAGGCCACGGCCGCCTCCTCCCCTCTTCCTAGCCTATCCAGCCCAAATCTTCCCTTCCCATCCCTCACGAGGCCCCTGTTCGCTTTGCAGGTGAGGCCGCCTGGGCGAAGTGCTGATCACACCTCCCCAGTTGTATCCAACCCGACCAGATGTTCCAAGCTCCAGGACACTGCCCATAGAGGCGGTAGTGGTGAGTTCCCTCGCTGAGTCCGTGGGAACCACCAACCTAGAGGGTAAATCGACTTTAAAAAAAAAAAACTCTGCTCCAATGAACATTTTTGATGCGATATGGAAAATGATGATGGTCCTTGAGTAATAACTGTTGTGTTGTAATCTATGGTTTATTTTGATAGGCCTATATGTTATTGTATTCGTTGGTATTCATTAGTACTGTAATGTTCATGGAAAGTAATACAAGACGTTCTTGTTTAGTTAACAGAAATCAGGAGTGATATTCTGAATATCAAATCAAAGAAAGTGAATACACAATTATTTTAGCCCAATTAGATTTGATAAAGTGGGGCTAAGAGGAAGTGCTGGGCGAGATCCGGTTCGTTCGCATGGACTTCCTCGACTTTCATTACAGCATTTCCAATCTAATATGAAGGGAACACGGATATCCGTCCCACTACAATGATAGGAATATTAACCCCAGACACAGAAAACAGATTTCATCGCCGGTGTCATATCTTCGCCCATTTTTAGTGGACCCATGAACTGTGTCTGAGCTGCCATGTCGGCTACATGCCCACTACAACACATGGTGTCGAGTGGTGACCTGTTTTTAAATCCCGTATATTACCCGTATTTTCCGAAGGAATATCGACCAAATTCAAGTATATTTTAGAACTCTCTGAGACCAAGTTTGCATACTGAATGGCTGAAGAATGAATCTTAAAAGCGCGAATCAAGCTTTTCTACTGTAACTGCATGTTTGGAGATACTTCCGCAAGGGTGATTGCGAGATTTACGCGAAGTCCGTAGCGTAAAGAATGAATGGGATGAGAAACACAAATAAAGTACCGTTTACTGCCGGTCGGTAGTCGGCCAGGCAAAACAGTCGCATCCGACGCGACGACACTATCGCTTCGTGACGTAGGCTGGGCTCTCATCCCGCTTAGCGCCCTAAGCGGAGGTGGCGCAAAATGCGGGTGGTGGCGCGGTCTGTAGGCGAAATAGAAGTCCGAGCGACTGGACTCGACCGAGCGTTACGGAGGCTAAGACGTCGGGCATTATGAGGCTTTTCAAGATTTCCCGGACCAAATGCGAAACTCCCGCATATTTTCCACATTTTTCCAGGGACACCCGTACATTTCCCGCATATCCCGTATTTCCCGTATCGTTCGACACCCTGCAACACATTGTGTGTTAAATACAATATTTTATTAAAAATAAATAGACAAATACGCAATTAAAATATAAAAATTGTTAAATAAAAGAAAATGCCGGTAGGTGTCAAGACAAGCAACAGGTAAGCCTCGCAGAACAAACCCTACGGGAAGTTGTCCCGGAAACTACACCAATATAGCAACCACTAGACTGTGGACCACACGTGCCATATGCAGACTGTTTACAAACACCATCGAAGAATGCGACTTTCCTCTCCAATAATTCCCTAATAACAGTGTGAAGCACGAGTGTATCTGGACCTGCCGCACGAACGACTGCGCCATTTGCATTCCTCAGACAGAGAGCCAAGGGCAAGTTCCTTTTAACAGCAAGCACGACGCCTGGACACGATTAGCCTCTTAGCTGCATAACCTTTTCTACCAGCCAACACACACACATTCATACAGGTGGCAGTAGTAACCAAACAGCTGGCAGATGTTGATAGCGGTAATGTTAAGAATTCCCTAGCTACAATCGAACCTCGCGCACTCCAAATACTAGACACCTCATAATGAACACTCCCCTGCTAAAACAGTCGGTATCCTTTTAGCTTTTCTAGCGGCTAGACCGTAGAGTACACATTAATACTATAGATTATCAACACCAGACACACTCCGATATAACAGGCGACACTCATGTGGTATAGACGTTACAGTTACAGCTTTGTAACTATGCTCCGGAATGCTTTCAGCAGGATAGGCTATATAAACATTAGGTTTCTACTCACTCTAAGTGCGTTAAAAGAAAAGCTCAATTATTGTTCTCCTTAGCATTACGTAAGTTTGGAGAAACTAGAATGTTAAGTGAGCTTTGGGTGTTGTCGTTAGATAGTATTAATATTTCAAGAAGAACGACAAAAAGGGCAGATGACCTCGTAGTTCCGCCCCTTAAAACAACAATAACTATATAATATAAGAACGACAACGTTGAAGTACAGAGAAACACGCCAGCGAAACATACATCACGTGTTACCCGGGCTTGAATAAAAAGCGGCGACTTAACAGTTTTCCAGCTCGCCCCCAGTAAGAGTGTAACACGCAAGCCACAAGGGCTGAGAAATATCGGTATAATTTCCTCTATCACTTCAGTAATTCTTACGCAAGCGTAAAATACCTTTTAATTCTGTAGTGGAGGTTCGTTTTATAGCCTACTTCTTATGATAATTATATTTGAACTGCAGCCAATAGCGGGGTATTTTAATTGAACGCCCGTAGGCACCCATCATGTTAAATTTCAAGTAGTTCCAACATGAGAGATGCCACCGTCACTGACACCTAGCGGCGAACTTTGGAACTTCAGAGAGCGTTTCTAACCAAATAACCTACACATTTAGTTACGCAATACCAATTGTAGTGGTAGGTTCTATAATACATGCCATAAATCTAAGACATGGGCCCGCCGGCTTTACTGAAGGATTTTAACCCTCTTAAAAATTCGAGAATTAGGCCGGGCACTTGAGAACATAGGCTACCTGTGGCATGTAAACCTCAAGACATGACGTGTTCCTCACAACTCGCTCAACCAATACCAAGTCAGAGACTCACGAAACAGCAGATTTCTGTGAAGAAGTCATGAACTCATGTGATAAATATGAAACTTCATGGAAGAGCATTAGATTGTTGTTGGTTGGTTCCTCAGTTTAGGGGTTGCGACAACGCACTCATGAAGCCCCGTGTACTTAGGGTGTCTGTAGAATCTGTCTGATAAACGGTGTTAATTGTGATGGCTGTATTATTGTGTGTGTTAACTTCTGGCTCAGAAACATGGAATATGTCGGTTTAGGATTGCAATAAACTTAGGGTGTTTGTATCCGTATTATTTTCATCTCAAACATAAAAAATGCTCCAGAAATCCTAGTCACAGAAATTGGTAAAATTAAGAGGGTAAAGAAATTCAAATATTTGGGAGAAATCATTCAGGAAAATGGTTTAGAAAAATCTGCTGTAGAAGAAAGAGTACACAAGATGGAAAGAGCATATGGTATAACTAGGAACACCTACAACAAAAAATGTTTATCTAGAAACTTGAAAATACAGCACTACAGAGCAGTAATCAAACCAGAATGCCTATACGCAAGCGAATGTCTAGCACTGAATTATAAGTTAGATAAATTGGAAATATTAGAAAGACGAATTGTACGGAAAATATTAGGTCCATTAAGAATTACAGAATTCTGGAAATTAAGAAGTAATGATGAAATATACCGCAACTTTGAAAACATAACAGACACAATAAAAAAGAGGCGATTGCTATTTTTTGGACATGTATATAGAATGAATGACAACAGGTTAACCAAACAGATATTCAAATATCTTTGGAACAAGAAATTAACAACAACTTGGATTCAAGAAGTTAAAAAGGATTTGGAAAGAAACAATATAAGAGAAGAAGATGCAATAGAGAGAGAAATGTTTAGGAATAAAGTGTTGGGAATGGAAGGGTTCCAAGGAAGGAAGGAAAAGAAAAGAGGCTCAAAATGGTCCGAAGAGAGAAAGAAGATGCATAGTGTGAAGATGAAGGAGTCCTGGAGGAAGAAGAAGGAGACCTGGAGGAAGAAGAAAGAACACCAAAGGACTAAACATTGAAATTGGCTCGTGGTTCTTAGAAGACCGTAACGGAGAAAGAAGAAAGAAGAACGGAGAGTTTATGGGGCTGTATTGGACAGAGGAGAATGGAGGAACTAATAGATAAATAGATGAAATCCTCAAAAGCGAAGACATTGTTCGATGCATAAAATCACAAATGGCTGGGCCACAATGAAAGGACGGAAGACAACAGAACACCAAAGATTATATATAAAGCCAGAATGGAAAGAAATCGATGGAAACATGAAGTAGAGGAGGACTTGCAAACAATGGACGTACGACTCTGGAGAACAGCTGTCCAAGATCGAGATCGATGGAAATCTGTGGTTGGGGAAGCCAAAGCTCACACCGGGCTGTAGTGCCAGATAAAGCAGAAGTATTATAGTGTGTTATATATGTAATTCAGGTAAGGACTGCAGACGATCAATTTCAAGTAGTTCCTACTTTTGCTACCAAATGCTACCGTCAACGATACCTAGCTGCGGACTTGAATATGAGATTGACATCATTAACACACATTCTTCTGATATGAACCAGCTTTAAAACACTCAATTGTTGTTGATTCATTTAGGAACTTGCGACATCGAGGCTATGTAACCTGTGACAGCTGTACTAGTGTGTGCATTTGTAATTTGAGCTAGGATTAGGTAGGAGGCGACCGTGACCTTAGGTTAGGTACCATCCCGGCATCTGCTTAAAGTAGAAGTGAGAAACCTCTTCCAGGATGGCTGAGTGTGCACGGATCCAATCCTCAGACCAGAATCGCATTTCTTGACAGAGCCAGGAATCGAACCTGTACCTCAGGGATGACAGCCAAGAATGTTAGGCATTACACCACGGGTTCGAAGCGAGATATTTTGCTCGATTCAGCGTAGTTTTAGAAAAGAGACAGTCTGATATCCTAGGATCGCGGCACATGTGCACTAGCTCTAAACAGAAGTGTTAATGGCAGCCTATATTCAAGCCCTGACCACCAAATCATATCACCCCATGCTTTTTCACGCCTATGTCACAAATTGTGTACTAAACTTAAAAATGTTAAAGCCACAAAGAAGTTTATTTAAAGACCTGATACAGCGACATTAAATTATAAGGATATCAGAAAAATGTTGAACCATTCCAATTTACGGAGATCCTGTGTAATGCTTCTCCATCAGTTTGCTATGAGACAAATTTACTATCACGAAACAAAACGCCAAATATTACTTAGGAAATTGTTTTTTCTGCTCCGAGATAGAATCGCTTTCAAAAAAAAACATGCGTAGGACATTTCTTTCGTGCTTTCCACTTTGACACTGGCCCTGGGTACTTGAGGCACATCTGCACATCGAGTGAGGTTAATGGACGAGCTCACATTTACCTCACTGTTCCGCCCCTTAAAGCAACAACAACTAACTAATTATTCCGTTAAATTCAGTCACAAAGAGTACGATGTAGGCTCAGGCGTTATTCGAGCACACAATTAGTCATGGAAACAGGAGCAGACCCGTTCTCTGTCGGCTTGGATCTACGATTGAGATAATATGTTGACGGAAATCATTATAATATCGACTGTGGCTCGCCAGCTCTGTACAGTCCATGAGACCCTGTCTGAGAAAGTGTCTGCTGAAAGTGAAACCCACTCGCCAAGCAGGAGCAGTGAAAGCTCTTTGTATCATGCCGCTGTACCGCCAGCAAGGTGCATCACTTCTGAACCACCTGTCTGCTGCCCTACCTCTCTAGTTTGATTATCATTGTTATTAATTATTAATATTATACATAGCTATCTCTTCTACCAGCATCAACCCTAGAAAAATTGGAAATACATCCTGGTCTCCACACAATCATGCAGAAGAGACCAGTTTCATAGTTCACTCGTTTCTTGATGTGCCACCTTAAGGGGGGGGGGGGGGATGTAACCGAAAATGCATAGCTGGATTTAAAAGTTCACTGAGTTCAGAATATAATACAGCATTGAAACTTTGTACAGTTATCTAATGGTGTTGGATGTATTACGTGGCAAGCAACAGCTATCTTGGGTGGCAAAATAGCACCCTTACAGTCACTGCAAAACGTTTGTTACTTCCTCTTATTTAGGTACACTTTACAACATAACTATAAAAGATCCTGGCCTGAGCTTTTAACTCGTTTAAATGTATGTCACTATCTCTAACTGTATGTAGAATTATCCAAATATCGTGAAAAGTTTTTTTATGTATGGTCATTTGAATTTTGGATTCTATAAACCTCAGTGAAAATATGAATGTAAATGCATGCAAATTCTACAAATGGTTACATAGAGGCATAATTCTACATACATATGTGCATAATCACTCAATAAACAATTCCTGAAAATTTCAGTTATGTAGCATTTAGGGGTTTAGAGAAAAGTGTACCTATGCGGTGGAGAAATTGATATTGAGAAAACAACACGTTCTGTATGTTCTTTAACTCACATTTAAGTAACTTTGTCTATAGGCATGCAGCATCAGACATAAATTTATTTTAAAATTAATTCCAGTTGAGTAATGAGCTTGGGATTTTTACACAAAGCATGACGAATAGAAGGACCTAGTGTGAGGACTCCGCCATTTTAGCACGGTAGTTTCTGGTCCCGCCGCTACAAGCACTGTAAGCGATTATGTCCAACACGTGCTGTGTTTCCGTTGAGCCGGGTCGTAGAAAGTGAGCGAGAAGTTACTGTGTGAGATATTTGTGTGAATTAAATTGAATTTTCTTTGCTTTCAGTTCTTAAATTCAGTTCATTGTGTCTTGTGTACATCAGCGTTTTGTGTTTTGTGTACTTCACACATATTTCTTATGTGGCTTGGTTCATTTAATAGTTCAACATGCCTTATTGTTTTGTACCTGGCTGCAAGTCAGGGTATGGTCGAGTAGTTGACGATATACGATTTTTTTCACCACCGAAGGATACAAATCAATTTGAAAAATGGGCCAGAGCTATTCCACGAAAGGATACGAAGTTAACGCGTAGTAGTAGAATTTGTCAAATTCATTTCTCTGATGATTTGATAGTAAAATCAGATAATTTTATAGTGAATGGTGAAGAAGTGGAAATCTCTCGTGTGTGGTGGAAGTTACGTCCTGGAGCAGTGCCTCATTTTCCCCCTAATTTACTGAAGTAATGAGAATAAGTCCCGTAAAGCTCCCAACAGGAAAGAGAATCTCGACACCACCAGAAAAAGAAGAAAGAAGATTGAAGATGGGAGTGGAGCAACGAATGAGGCATTAAAAGGTCAGTCCAATGTTGATAAGAATTTGGGTCATTCTAGTGTACTTACTGATGCTGAAAAGACTATAATATTGCTCAAAAGGCGCCCAAAGAATGCTAACCGTAATTTAATTCGCGTTAGATCCCGCCTCAACTCAGCAAAATCGAGAATTAATTTGCTGGAGAAGCAGGTTCGAATTTCACAGGCATTTAATTACAAAGATAACGATTACAGTGGCGGATCCAGGCCTTGCGATGCCCTGGGCGATATGATAAGGTGGGGCCCACAACAATAGAAAAAAAATTATCGAATAAAATGGAAAATAGTTTGGTAATAATAATAATAATAATAATAATAATAAAATAAAGAATAGTTACAATATTTTGAATACACTACAGTACATTATTTTAATAATATGAAAGAAACCTTTAAGTCCCCTTGAATAAGATTATGTAAACAATGAAATATTAAAATATTACTTTGCGACTTTTTTCCCGGCTGAAGACTTGTATTATTTCACTGAAATCTTAACTTGCTAAACTGTCTCGAAAGGTCATAGCTGCACTGAAGAAAGGAAGATGAATTATAAATTAGTTTGAAAAGTATACTTAATTAATTAATTAATTAATTAAATGTAGAAAAATCCATGGCGCGGGGCCCCTAGGACCGCGGAGCCCTGGGCGGTCGCCCTCCTCGCCCTCCCCTGGATCCGCCCCTGATAACGAACACCTTAGCAAGAAATGCCAGGAAAAATCTCCCAATGGAATGAGGTACAGCAATGAATTCATTTTAGAGTGTTCATTGTTGAGAATAAAATCACCGAAAGGATCCCGTCATTGTCGGCGACATAATCTCTTGCCTGTGCCTTCAGAAAGTCACTTGAGAAAACTTTGTAAAGGACTTAAGTGCCCTTATGGAGTTAATACGCATCGTATAAATGCTATTTAAGACTATTTTAAGGAAGAAAAGAATGATAATTCACGTTACGGTGTTGTAATTTTCGAAGAAGAGAAGCTAAGAGAAGAAATCGAGTTAAATAGCTTTTCTGATAAAGTAGATGGATTAGTTGATTTAGGTGGACACACACCTGACCTCCAGAAGAACGTACTTGCAAATCACGCTCTAGTGTTCAAGTTCGTACCTTTCGTGCATAATTGGGTGCAGCCAGTTGTTTATGCAAGCAAAAATGCTACTCCAGGGGTTTTTCTCGCAAAAATTCTAATATAGTCTAGGTGATTTTGCAGTTAGAAGAGGCTGGGGCGGGGGTGGCTGGCTTTACTTGTGATGGTAGTCAATCAAATACAAAGGCCAGGAATTCGTTAGGAGTCAGTGGCAAGACAAGCTCTCTACAATCTCACATCTTTAATCCTGCAGATGTTATGAGAAAGATCTGGGCTTTCTCCGACTGTATACTCCAGGAATCTGTGCGTTCCGTAACATGCAATGAAGACCGTAGTTCTTATTTCCGTGAATTATATTTTCCATTGTGCCCTGCCGTGCTATTTTAATTGTAACCGCTAATTACTTTTTAAAAGAGTATTAGTTACAAAGTAATTCGTTTCCCTTAGCACCATCCCTAAGACCAGCTGACCCCGGCAGTGTGGAACTTGCCCACTCTAGCGCTGCCTGGCGAGGCGCGCTTGAACTTCAGGAGTCTCCTCACTTTCTCCTTCTATTCGTCATGCACAAAGTATAAAAAATACCATACCTACATAAAACACATATTTCAAAAGTTGAAAATTTGACCCCTCATAAGAGAAGTTACGTCTTGTAAATAAGCCGACAATATGTTGATTCGTACCCACTGATGTGGTGAAATGAATGTCATAATAATAATAATAATTATTATTATTATGCATGCGGCCTCCGGGGGCGACCTACAGGTAACGATGAACACACCACACACACCGAATCCCTGAGCCAGGAATTTAAAATCGAACCAACGGAAAACGTCGCCTTCATTTAGTCCCGAAGTTGGACTTTACTACCATTGATTGGGCTTCTCGGATCCGGTCCCAAGAGTTTTTCTTAAAATCACCTCCTCGCATAGGCAGCGGGTGATGGCGCAGCAATCAAGCTGCTTGCCTCCCACCGAGGTGGCTCGGATTCCAAGTAAGGAGAAGGATCGTGAGATTAACAGTCAAGCTTCCTTCCTTAGCAACCAACAATGGGACTGGATTATACAGTAATCATAATCAAGTATCAGTTGAGCGGTGAATATTTCAGCAACAATATTCAGATTTGTCAGTGTAAATAAGTGGCACGGGCACTAGTTCACAGTATTCTGGAGTGGTGTGTACTTCAAACTGAACACCGCGTCATCTAGTATGGGAGGACCTTTCCTCTTTTATGATTAAGAAAAACAATTGGCTCTGCCTGTGGGTAGTGGGCGTGTTGTTGACTTCTTCCATTTCACAAACACAATCTTCACCAAGTGGGTCACACACCCCTCATATCAAGCGACACGATCTGTTGGTAAGGCTGTGAGGTATCAAGGACATACAAGGATGGCGAAGAGACTTTGCCACTAATGAGTGAGCTAGGAAATCCTGAAATATCACCAATAAATCGAGGACGGATTTTTTTTATTTTAACGATAACCGCGAAATATTTCAGCAAACATATGTATGTTGTCAGTATCACAATGATATGTTTACCCAAAATAAGCCATTTCTTTTCGACAATGAAGCCGCGAAATAAAATTATTTTGCGAAATGTATTATTTTCACCCTAAGAAGCTAAATACCAACGAAATGTTGGTAATAGGATTATTTTTTAAAATATTTACCTACCTAGCGTTTGATAAGAAACCTTAAATATAAATGTTTTATAAAATAAACAATCCTCGCACCGTACACAATCACACCTCAGTTTCTTATTTCGCCGCTATCAATATTTCATTTCACCACTTTGAAGCCATTTATATGACCGTACCATAAATCAGGGTCCCTACAAATAAATGGTGTCGGAAGTTCCCGCAGAGAATACACAACAGCCTGCTGGTCTGTAGCGTGCTCGTTGTTAAATACACAATCCGAAGGCCTGGGTTTGATTCTCGGCTCTGCTAAGAAATGTAATTCTGATTTTAAGTACTAAAACGGTATCATTGACATGCAAGTCACCCAAGTGATGGCAAGGCTAGCCAGTGGGCTACACCGAGTTTATTATTATGATCACATTTTATTAGCGTATCTTCATGGCTACTTTTACAACCTGAGCTCATTTGAAACGAGACACTTCTGTCATGCTACTTGGCTATAAATCGGCTAGACCTACTCATTTAACAGGTTATGAAAAGAAAAGAGCCAATTACTGTAAAACAGCGAACAACTGTATTGTGATCATAAATTAGTAACCGGACTGAATTGCCCCTCGCAAAAAAAAAAAATGTATCATTCGAGTAAAATTCAAGTGAATTATTGAGAGATTACAAGGATTATATAATAGTTTAATTCTAGAAGGATACGGAGTAATGTGCTCACACTCCAAGTGGAACATTGTCAAACAAGAAGCTACAAGAGTTCCCAGAGAGATACGAGTATACTGTAACTGTATATGGATAATTTGAGTTGAATCTGATCATAAATAGTCCAGCAATACGTCAGTTATCAGTTCTACCCAGAAAGCCGATCTTCAAGAATACGTTAGTGCGAAGGTCAGTTATATACTATCTCACAAAGGTGCTCTTAGAGGTACGTTTTTTCGTCCAGAGCTACGAAAATAGTAAAAGAAAAAGTATTACTTATAGGCTACTTTCCTAGTATTCTAACCGTGCAGTTAAATGCATTTCATATTCGTTTAGTTTTTCCCAGTGCTATTTGTGCCCAATTCGCACGCACGAAAGCAGAGTGACACTCTAGCCCTGAGCTATGCCATCTGAGGCAATCATGAGAGTACAGGCGAATTGCCAGCAGTAACGTGTGGCTTCCGGTCACCAAGTGTTCGTGCAAGCGCCGTGACATACGGAACATCGGCCACTCTTCAACCTTTCTTCCGTCGCGGGCTGCATACCCATCCCTAAGGAACGGAGCTCTGAACGTTTACACGGTTTATTTTACTAAACAAGCCTCCGTGGCTAAGGCGGCAGCACGCCGGCCTCTCACCGCTGGGTCCATGGTTCAAATCCCGGTCACTCCTTGTGAGATCTGCGCTGGACAAAACGGAGGCAGACAGGTTTTTCTCCGGGTACTCCGGTTTTCCCCGTCAACATTTCATTCCAGCAACACTCTCCACTATCATTTCATTTCATCTGTCATTCATTTAATCATTGCCCCAGAGGAGTGCGTCAGGCCTCGGCAGCCGGCACAGTTCATATCCGCGCCGCTAGATGGGGGCTTCATTCATTCCATTCCTGACCCGGTCGGAGACTGGAAGCAGGCTGTGGGTTTTCATTTTACTAAACGTTTTCTTTAAACGTTTGTTAAGAAATAGTTACCTAATTAAGCGCTTTCTTCAGAGCATTTCTTAAGATACACTTATACGGGTCTATGAATGAACGTTTATGTAGCCGTTGGTGTGGTTTCCTTAATTTAATCAACTAACCGTAATTGTATTTCTTGTATTTCTTCAGCGCACAAATGTCTGCTATTGCAGGTGTTTGACAGTTGTTATTGTTGGTAAATTAAAAAACAACTTTCCGCCTTTGGAGAAAGTGTTCGGAAATCAGTAAATATACAAAGAGGATTGTTTAATTTCCCTATATCGCAGGTTCAAACCCGGCCGAAGTCGTCGGGTTTTTAAGAGCGTTAAAATCCTTCGGAGGGGAAGTAAAGCCGGCGGGCCCATGTCATAGAACATAGATTAATGGCATGTAAATGAACCTTCCACTACAATTGGTGAAAATGAAAATCCACAGCCTGCTTCCAGTCTCCGACCGGGTCAGGAATGGAATGAATGAAGCCCCCATCTAGCGGCGAGGATATGGACTGTGCCGGCTGCCGAGGCCTGACGCACTCCTCTGGGGCAATGATTAAATGAATGACAGATGAAATGAAATGATAGTGGAGAGTGATGCTGGAATGAAATTTTGACAGGGAAAACCGGAGTACCCGGAGAAAAACCTGTCTGCCTCCGTTTTGTCCAGCACAGATCTCACATGGAGTGACCGGGATTTGAACCACGGACCCAGCGGTGAGAGGCCGGCGTGCTGCCGCCTAAGCCACGGAGGCTTCCACTACAATTGGTAAATTTGCTAAATTTGTAGGTTATTTGAAGAAGAACGCTCCATCAGTTCCAACGTTCGCCACTAGGTGTCAGTGACAGTGGCATCTCGGGTAGTCAAAGCTGAAACTGCTTGAAATTGAACTAGATAGGCGTTCAATTAAAATACCCCGCTATGGCCGTAGAATAGGCGAAGTTCATCCGACAAAAATCTCAAGCTCCTGAGCCTGAAGAAGTTAGAAGGTGCGAAAGTTCTCGCACGTGTCCGCTAGTTCTGTTTGAATATTCTTTTCAATGCAAAAATGGTTCTGTGCGCCCCATGTGCACAGACCACCCACCTGGCTCTAGTGCTATGCAGGCTGGACGCGACACGGTTCTGCCAGGGGCTATCTTCTTGTTTATTTGTTTAAACACACTTTGTAAACAAATACATATATTTCCGTGGACTTTTCAAGAAATGTAAGATTATTCCTGTACTATTGAGACGATTTGGAAGATTTTGGCACAAACCACATCTTCTAACTCCCTCTGGTTTAGGAGCTTGAGTTTTGTGAAACTTACACCTCAGCGTATTATATAACAAGATTACCCGCAACAGTGACGAATTGCACTCTGATTTCATAAATATCGCAATTCTTTTAAGTGCATTTAAACAAATAAACATA
Source organism: Meconema thalassinum (assembly GCA_946902985.2). NCBI lineage: Eukaryota > Metazoa > Arthropoda > Insecta > Orthoptera > Tettigoniidae > Meconema > Meconema thalassinum. The sequence goes on along the minus strand of OX336388.2, from coordinate 944,817,523 downwards.
TTTATAGAAGCCCGCATGGCAGTTAAGCCGGGTAGGTGGTGAATGAACATGCGAAATTTCTCACACAAGTCCCCTAGTAGCACTATGTTACTTTACATATCATTCGGCAAACACTGCCACATCATTTGCCAATTATTTAAGCAAAATAGTCATGGTTTCAGTAGTCATAGTAGAGGCGACTAAGTGACATTAGCATAATATGAACTTTTCTCCCCCTGTTGGTTGGTTCTTAAGTTTAGGGGCTGCGACAACGCGGTCATGTAGCCCCGTGTACTTTGGGTGTGTGTAGAATCTGTCTGATAACATGTGTTAATTGTGATGACTGTATTAGTGTGTGTTATCTGTTATTAATTCAAGTAAGGACTGCAGACATGAATTTTTCAAATAGTTCCTACTTTTGCCACCAAACGCCACCGTCGACGACTACTAGTTAAGAACATAGCTATCAGACGCCACCGCAGTCGGCTCTTGACAACGAACGTAGGAACGTAAGAGCCTTGTTTACATTCTTAACCTAATTTAGCTTCACACAGGTGTAATTAGTGGAAGGTTCCTTAACATGCCATAAATCTATGACATGTGACCACCGGCTTTACTTTCCCTCCGAAGGAAGGCATACTGAGGGATTTTAACGCTCTTAAAATATCCGACGACTTCGGCCGGATTTGAACCCGCGATCTTGTGCGTAGAAGCTCAGCATGCTACCGACTACGCCACCGAAGCCGCCAACAACAATAACTAACTAACTAACTAACTAACAAGAGTGGAAGGATGTATTTTGACTACCCACTAGTATGTTAATTTATTGATTGTATTTCCAGCGCTCGGTAGCGGCTCGTTCCTAGAACCGGAACTAGCTTAGGCGATATACCGGGAGATATTCAATAGGCTACTCTAAAATACCGTTGTTAATTCATTTTAGGGCCATGGGACATCTTTATCATCAACTCCGTGTAGGTGGATGTGTGTGAAACGTGCCGGATAACTATATGTTTTAGTATGTCTAACGATATTAGGGACAGGGATGAGGTAGGTACCCCGGGACTTGAGGTAAGGTACTACTATCCCGGCATTTATATGGAGGGTGTAGAAACCCCGGGGGAAAACCACACTCAGTGCTGGGATTCGAACCTCCAATCTTCTGACTTGCTTTAGCTGCCCTCACGGCCATGGTGCATGCTGTAACTAGCACGACTACGCCATGTGACCTCTAAAATACCAGTATACCATTCGGCGGTGTTTTAACACGTCAGACTAGACCTGTAAACTGAAAAAACTCACTAACCACAAACAAAAAATTATTAAATTCGCGAGCAAATTCATTTAAAAGGGTCAAGATTTTAAAGAAAATGTCTCAACGTTTTACGCTAAGTTTTTAAGCAAAACGCTTCTTTACAAAACGTTTTTCATGTGTATTTTTAAGATTCGTTCAGTCTGAAAGACGTTATCAGACGGTTTTTAACGTTTACTGTAATGGGAACGTTGGTAAAGGTGAGCCTTATTCCATGTCTATCTTACTTGCGGATCCCACACATTTGATACTGCAATTTGCACTTCTACTGAACAAAATGCGGAGTAATGGCATTTTATAAATAATGAGAATTATTTACACATTCATTTTTGCATCAGGCCTTTGATAATCATGTGAAATTTGTAAGAAAACAAACATTCAAAGTTGAGGTGCAATATTGCAACAAAATGACGAAAGAAGATCTACAAGCCTCCTGTTGAAAATCTCCAAGAACATCCAACTTAACCCAAAAACGAGTCAGAAAACATTAAGATATCTTATATCATCCATCGATCCCCGACTGACACAAGCATCAAATAGAGCTCAGTGGAATTATTTACCAAAATCAGAGAGAACTTCCACGCCTTCTTTAAAAAATAATATAAAAAACATTGGCGTAAAAACACAGGTTTGTGGGATTGTGAGAACAGCTTCAACTGAAACACAGTCAACATTCATTCAGCGACCATGCAATTAGTTCCCGCCGGGCTGCCTACAGAACTTCCAGGTCTGCAACCAGCCGGCAGAAAAACGAATATCAAGACCAGGAAAATGATGGCTCGTAATAGAACGTTTGAATAATGAGTCCAGTTCAAGGACATTGTAGCGACCCAATTTTAAATTGGCTGCGTGACTCGGCACCTTGGCGCGCAAGGTTCAGTTCCCCGCGAGAGACAAGAAAAACGAGGAAACAGGCACACAGGTTGTTGTTACATCACGCTTCTGGACGCTCAAATGTATTTATTTATTTGTTTATTTAGCATATGGCTTTTAGTGGCGGGAATGTCCGAGGACATGTTCGTCTCGCCAGAGGCTGTAGCTGCTTCAAGCGGACACCCATGGAGTGAGCTACCAGTTCCGTTCAATTTCAAGTAGTTCCAACTTTCACTACCAGATGTCACTGATACCTAGTGGTGAACGTTGGAACTTTGATAGAGCGTTTCAACGAAATCTAACCTGTAAATTTAGCTTCACACAAGTTTAATTAGTAGAAGGTTCTTTTACATGCCATAAATCTATGACATGAGACTGCCGGCTTTAATTCCCCTCGCAGGAAGGCATACTGAAGGATTTTAACGCTCTTAAAAAAACCGACGACTTCGGCCGGGTTTGAACCCGCGATCTTGGGCATAGAAGCTCAGCATGCTACCGACTACGCCACCGAAGCCGCTGGTCGCTCAAATAATATGAATATACAGTATCGACAGTCCGGAACAAATGAGAAGATACTAGGCCAGTGTTGGAAACTGACATCATTGTCAGTGAAGTATGGGTTGCGTGATGAAGATATGGGCGATTCCAAGCTGGGCTAATGGATTCCCTCCACGGGCGTCAATTAGGAAAATCCAAACACGGGAAGTTGCCGAGGCGTGTTGCACTCCCCCCCCCCCCCCCCCCCCCTCCACTCCAAAGTGGATGTGAAGGTAAATATTCGAATGTGTCAACCTATGCTGATCTTCAGGGTATTTTCCACTATTGTCCACTCTTGTTATCTCAACGATTCATTAGCAGGTATTGGCATTATTCCAGATCCCTGGATTTCTTTAGGCATGCACTAAAACTTAAGTTCGGTCATTTTCTTTGTGTTCCACAGTTACTATTCAGAACTGCACATTTTACATTTTATGTTGTAGCTTCGTAAACATGTCTTCGTATGCGAGTTATAGCCTTGAATGAGCTTTAAAACGATATCGTGCCTTCTGCTACAATACAAGGTGTATTCGTAAATAAATGGGCAGAACATTCCTAGTTCGAACACCTCCATTTTTGGCCTCTTTGTGACGATTCACACTTACAACATTTCCTATAGCCCAAGTTAACTAGCAATTCTCCACCTCTTGGACTGTACATGGATACTGATTATATCTACGGAAACTCCAGGAGTCCAGGTGTACGTAGCTGTCTGTCAACTCATGGGTTAACCAACATTTCTCCCAAACTCATTAGTGTAAGCAGACTGGACTCTCTGGGTTTAACCCAATTAGCACAGTTCGACCTTCCCAGAGGATATAGTGCGAGGCTCAAACAGTAAGCAAAATTAAACGTGCAAGTGATACAGTACAAGATCTGTGTTTTGAAATAAAGAAGCATCGATCAAGATATCGTACTATAGTTTCGATCACAAGGGAGAATCTGGTTTCAACAATTTTACGACGAGGAAATACAAATATTGATAGCTGTGAAAGGATTCGCGACGTCCATCGTAACTGATGATGGGGAGTGCAACAGGCTACATCCCGTTCATCCAAACAAATCTGCTGTCAGCGGGATTTATTACAGCCCAGCACGAAGAGCAAGTTCGTGATAAGAATCTTGTCTGAATAATCCACAAGGCAATTAACAAGACTCGGTGTGATACAGGAACAGAACATAGCCAACGCACTGTGCAGTGGCACTTGTCAATGCAACTGAACCGTGACCAAACCACAATAGCTCCCTGTGATACAGTAAGCAGCCCCGATCGTCATTTCAGATCAACGCGAAATATCTACGTTGTGGCTGGAACCGCACAACAGTTCGCTTCTATACACTCTATGAAGAGTTTTCATTCGTTCTTCAAATGCCATGGAAAGACGTACAAACACAGTCATATTTTAGGCAAGGAAGTCCAGAAATCTGGATTGAGTCAATCGAAAATCTTCCAGCCTTAGAAAAGGCAGTGTTCATGATTCGTGATATGTTATGGTAATGTTTCTGTAATCATTAAAACAGGGAAGTATGTTTACATAGACTACCTTCGGTGGCGTAGTTGGTAGCATGCTGAGCTTCTATGCCCAAGATCGCGAGTTCAAACCCTGCCGAAGTCGTCGGATCTTTTAAGAGCGTTAAAAATCCCTCAGTATGCCTTTTTCGGAGGGCAAGTACAGCCGACCGGCCCATGTCATAGAGTTATGGCATGTAAAAGAGCCGTCTACTAACTACAATTGTGTGAAGCTAAATTTGTAGGTTAGATTTACGCTCTATTAGGTCGCGGTGGCATCTAGTAGCCAAGTTCGCGTCTAGGTGTCGTTGACGGTAGCATTTGGTAGCAAAAGTAGGAACTACTTGAAATTGATCATCCACAGTCCTTACCTGAATTAAAGATAACACACACTAATACAGCCATCACAATTAACACCGGTTTTCAGACAGATTATACACAAAGCCAAAACTACACGGGGCTACATGACTGCGTTGTGGCAGACCCTAAACTGAGGAACCAACCAACCAGGCTATCTTCGTTATGCTTAATTTTTAGACATTGTATGCAGCCATGCTGGCTCCTGAAAGAGAGAGGTCAACTGGGGTCAAGTTGAACTCTCAGATCAAGGAATCAGCGAGTAATAACCCTCGCCTCTTAATTAGTTCATTCCGGACTGACAAGGGTGAACCCAGAGATAGAGATTGGTGTATAATTGGCCTACAGTACACCACAATAACATAGAGTTCTTAGCCTGGTATCGTTAGCGCCTTGGGGGTAAATCTGAGACTTGTTCCCATACAAAACTGTCGCTTACAGTGACATCGGACAAGATGATTGATCACCACTTAAGTGGAAAATGCAGCGCATCAATGCGGTTCTCATCAGGAGGAAAAATTAGCGCAAAAGACAAGGAAGTTTGCATGAGTCAGCAATAGACGGTGGTACAATAATATCGTTCAAGTGGTGTCCGGACAGTTCCCCACACTGACACTTCCACACACTGCAAAAAATACTGACACTTCCACACAGCCCTTGGACGTGGCTACTTGTTTAATGACTCAGAAATAATCTCGACTGACATTTCCACACACATCTCCACCCCACCACCAAGGCTACTACGAAAACGATCAAGTTGAAGACAAATGTGGATTTTGAAGCTGCTGTAATTTCTTCTCTGAAAGACGTATTTCCAACAAACAAAAAAAACATGGCTGTCATTTTCACATGACAACATGCTTATGGAGAAAAATACAGGATCTCGGATTGTCGGTGGAGTACCGAGAGAATAACGAAATCAGCCTTCATGTCCGTATGTGCGCAGCACTTGCGTTTTTAAAGCCTGAAGATGTGCTCGATGGATGGGTGGAAATACACTCTCAAGCTCCAGAAAGTCCCAAACTTAGCCAGTTTTTTGACTACTTCTTTGACAACTGGCAAGATAACCAAGACATTCCAATTGAGATGTGGAACTGCCACCAAGCACGACACAGTACAAAGAATGCTGTTGAGGACTGGAACAACCGACTCAACAATCTTACGGGAGACCTCACCCCAAATTAAGAGAGGTTGTCAAAGTGTTGAAGACGGAAGCTGAGAAGACAAACTGCGCATTTGTAAAGTCCGAGCTCAAAATGGAAGGGAAAAAAAGAAGACGTAAATATGTCAAACTGGACGGACGTATTGATAACATTCAGAAAAAGTTCGAAAATGACAACAACAAAAAATGAAAAGTTTTCTGAAGGCTGCCTATTCACAGAAAATGGAGTAGGTTAATATTATTGTTGAACCAAAAAAAAAAACTGACGAAGCCTAGAAAGCTGATTTTCAACACACCAAAATGATCAGTTTTGTTATTATTTTGCCAGTCCACTGCCTGGATAAAGTGTGATGGAAATCAGACTCTGCACTTATTTTATTTCGATGGAAATTACACTACATCACAATGATATTTTCGAGACCGTGTTAGTAATGAAGTACATAGACCTAGCGCTTTTCTTCACTCCAAAGGAGTATTATGTTAAGGTGCATTGACACTGGTGCGGCTGTAACGATGATGCTGAAGCCTATACCTTGGGGGGGGGGGTGTGGAACTGTCAGTCGAGATTATTTCTGAGTCGTTAAGCCGGTAGCCGCGTCCAAGAGCTGTGTGGAAGTGTCAGTATTTTGGGCAGTGTGTGGAAGTGTCAGTGTGGGGAACAGTCATGTAATCGTTCAAGTTCACCAATAACTAAGTTCGCACGAGGCAGCAACATAAATGACAGTAATATCGTTTAGGTTCACCAACAAAACAGCTCATGGATTAATAAGAGAGGGTACCACCGATTTTAACGTTAAGGCCAAGCTGGGAGAGAGTTGGTGGTGTGAGGTGATACGGACGAAGGAACAGGCTTAACCAGCTATGTTTACTCATCCATATTTTTAAATTCTATTAGTTTAAGTGTACATATCATATTAATCCGTCTTACTCTACTAAACAGAAAGCAAAATATCTGCGACAGCAGTATCACATCACAAGACGTTAACCTCAAATACTGTAATAAAGTGCTATAAGTAACGGAACAATAAACGTTTGACGAGTTACAAGTTCTATCAAGAACTTACGTAACGTATAATAATAAATATCGTTGTACATACGTGTTATACAGGGTGTTTAAGAGACAAGTAGAAATATTTCCTGCCTGTTGTTGGCATGACACTCAATACATGGGTGTCCGGACATAACGTACCACGGACAAAACGTACCACTTGATTTTCGAGGACATAACGTACCACTTAGGTCATTATCTACCTAAGAACGGTTTTCCCGTAATCCCCAAATATTTACGCTAGGACACAACGTACCACTTGATGTCAGACGGGCATTCCAGTTACAGGTTCATTATCACATACAGTAAACAACAGTGGCGATCACACTGTGCGGCTTTAAACATTTTGGTATTGTAACATGGAGTTGTGTACAACAAACAAGGGCGGTATATGTGCGCACTTCCACGGATGAAGTACGAATTGTACATAGAAAGTTCAAAGAGAAAGAAAAAATATGTCAAGTATGATGAACGGCTTGACTGAATAATGAAGCGGTATGAAGAGAATAGAAACTTGAAATCTTGCTTGAGACCTCTCTCATATTCGCAGAACTTGGAATGAAACTTCACATGGCGAACTTGCTATTAACTTAGAATGAATCATCCCATGACGAACTTGCTATTCACTAGGATATAAAACCCACAAAAACAATTTAAATATTAAAAAAACAACATAGTAAAGAAAACGAAAAATGACCAGACCTTAACCACAGCTGATTTTAAACACGTCAAAATGTTTATAAACATTTTTCCAGTCGAAAGCCTGGATAAAGTGCGATGGGAATCCAAAAACTTATCATATTTTATATTAGTTTATGTTATCTTACTGCCCACTTATTTATTACCAGGATTAATTGAGCAATCCCGAGCAAGTGGCCTTGCGGTTAGGTTTTCATGCACCCTAAATACTTCCCACTCTTTCAAGTGGTACGTTATGTCCTCTCCTAAATATTAGCTGACTCTTCGCAGGTAATCAGCCGGCCAAGTGGTATGTTAAGTCCGGTGGTACGTTATGTCCTATAACCCAATACATGTGACGTAAAATAATTTCTTATTACAAAAATTATAGAAACACAAATAATATTGTACTTATCTCTGAAACACCCTGCATAAATATCCACTGAATTTAAGCCTAGGTGAAAAAGATCTGATGATGTTCGCTTGACGGACGAAACATATCTTTCAATTAATCCCCCCCATTTGTTTCACAAGTGTGTTAATAATAATAACATCGTATGGTCTCGGGTGCAAGCTTTGTTATTTGACACCCAGAGGGCAGTTTACATGTCAAATTCTTGTCGTTCTTTGGAGCGCTATGAAAGCCAAGCTCCCTGACAGTATTAGTACTTTCTAGTATAGAAAGGAGGAACTTTGTGTTGGCGGAAAATCCCGAGATTAATTTTGCCACTATGAACACGGCCTACTGAATTCAAATGGGTTCTTTAACATGCCAACAACGTAAGACATGCATGACGAGATTTTTGTCGCCTTTCAAAAAAAACACTTAATACGGCCAGGAGAGAACCTGCAAGCTTGGGGGGTTGGTAGTCCGACACGATAACACTCACCCACCGTGACAATCAGAAGTGTGTTAATAAGTGCATACATAATTTATGTAAATCTTCTCTTCAGGTGTTAAAATAACTCAAATTTCCCGCCCAATCTGACTGGGCATAATTTATGTTGACCGATTGAAAAGCATTTCTGTTAATTGACAGCATCTGTGGTAGTTAGGGTAACCACAAGTGTGCGGAATATTCATACTGCCCTCGTATGTTGGTATGCTTCACGTGGCCGTTGCTCCCGTTCTGGTCACTTGGCGACTTCCGCACTAGAAAGTGAGTGTCAACTGCACTCTCTCTGCGGGTCGGAACAGCAGGGGAATGGCCTGGCCTCGGATAAGCGAATAACGCACATGTTCATCATTTTTCGTTATTGATTTACCCTCCAGGGTTGGATTTTCCCACGGACTAAGCGAGGGATCCCACCTCTACCGCCACTGAGTGGCAGTGTCCTGGAGCTTGAGACTCTGAGTCTTCGGATACAACTGGGGAGTGTGACTAGCACTTCGCCCAAGCGGCCTTACCTGCAGGGGCCTTATGAGGGTATGGGAATAGTGGGAGGGATGGACAAGCAAGAGGAAAGGAGGCGGCGTGGCCTTACGATAGTTACCATCTCGGCATTTGCCCGCACACGAAGTGAGAAACTACAGAAAACCAATTCGAGGATGGCTGAGCTGGGATTCGAACACCCTCTACTCATTTGGACCACTCGAGGCTGAGTAAACCCCGTTCCAGTCCTCATACCACTTTTCAAATTTCGTGGCAGAGCCGGGAATCGAACCTCTGACCTCCGGGGTGGCAGCTAAGGATGCTGATCCCTACACCACGGAGGCGACTCGCACATGTTCGCCGGTGCAAATGATGTAACCAAGTTATCTATTTATTTTTGTTGGAAGAAAAAAAAAAAAAAACACTACATTCTTTATGTTACAGTTATTGAATACACGTGTTACTGAAGCCTGTAGAAATATTCATAGTCTTCTCAGGCTTTATTCACCGAAGCGAGGTTTGCAACGCACATAGTAGTTTCCTATCCAGCGGTTTCGGTGGCGTAGTTGGTAGCATGCTGAGCTTCTATGCCCAAGATCGTGTGTTCAAACCCGGCCAAAGTCGTCGGATTTTTTTAAATCGTTAAACATCCCTCAGTATGCCTTCCTTCGCAGGGGAAGTAAAGCCGGCGGGCCAATGTCGTAGATTTATGGCATGTAAAAGAACCTTCCAATAACTAAATTTGTGTGAAGCAAACATTTGTAGGTTAGATTTGATTAATGTTCTTAATTTCCAACGTTCGTCACCAGGCGCTGGTTGCGATGGCATCTAGTAGTAGCCAAGTTCACAGCTAGGTGTCGTGGACGGTAGCATTTGGTAACGAAAGTCTGCAGGGCTTACTTGAATTAAAAACAGATAACACACACTAATACAGTAATCACAATATTAACACCGGTTATCAGACAGGGTGTACAAACACCCAAAGTACACGGGGCTACATGACCGCATTGACGCATCCCCTAAAGTAAGGAACCAACCAGTTTCCTATCCGAATTCAACGACCTCGCTACACAATAACAAATTAGGCCCAGTAGAGGTGAATAAAATCCTGTAGTTTTCTGTATGTAACAGGTCAGTTGCGGGATGAAAACATGAATATCGTGGCGAGTTAGTTAGTTGGTTAGTTATTGTTTTAAGGGGCGGAACTACGAGATCATCTTCCCCTATCGTGGAGAGTAATACACCATTAAAACAGTTACTGTGTTCAGATATTATATATATATATATATATATATATATATATATATATATACATATACACCGCAGACAGGCCAACAAGGACCACGCAAATATCACTTCTTTATAGGTCTAGTTTCCTTCGTTCTCTTCCAGAAGCCTTTCATCCTGGTCGACTGAGCAGCTCTTCTTTCAGCAGTCTATTCTCCTCTGTTGAAATTCTTCTTCTCCCTGACAAGAATTTTGAGGCCAAATATTTTTTTTTCTGTACTCTATTAGATTTAGACAATCTTCTTCAGTAATTTTGAATTTTTGAAGTTCTTACATTTGTTTTACATAGCCTCCTTGCCCTTTATAGTTCCAGATTTTATCTTGTTTGTTTAACCTTGAGCAATCCATGCGGACCATATGTCCGTAGAACTGAAGTCGCCGTTTTCTGATCATCACTTCAAGGTTGCCGATTTTACTATAAATTTCTGCATTGTATCTCAGTCTATAACCTTCCTGTATTTTCCTAGGACCATAAATCCTTCTTAAAATTCTTATTTCTATCTTGAGCGAATTCTTCAGATTTTATTATATAATAGCTCCTTTATTAATTTTGCAGTGTCTTAACTAATACTGTATGCCACTAACTTTTGGCAGTATGGTACCGTAATGTACGTAAGAAACGTGTCAGGAAATGTAGTATGTCAACATAACTCCCAAATGTGTAATGACGTATTTTCGGAGTCAATGTGAATAATGATATTTGAATGAACTGAATACAGTAGAACGCCAATTATCCGAACTCCGACTATCCGAATCGCTGATTGTCCGAATCGCTTTCAGAAGAAAGAAAAACGACAGAAACATACCGCGATTCACTGTCAAGCGGATATGCAACATGGCTGCCCGAAAACGGATCAAGACAGTCAAACAGCTTACTTTGACTGAGATGTTCAGCAAACAATGACTTTCATTTACTACTATTGTACAGCACTTGTAAGTACGTGAGTTATATAACATGTAAAAGTGTTGCCTTTTCATTTAATTACGTAATTAAAAATGCATACAGCACAGAAAATAAACTCTTTTTCTTTAAAATACATATGGATGTATACCTTTTTTTGTGAAAAATCCAATTATCCGAATTTTTGATTTTCCGAATAGAGTCCGGTCCCAATTGATTCGGATAATTAGAGTTCTACTGTACATCTTCAGGACGGTGGGATATTTTTAAATCTCCAGAACGAGTGTGCTGCAGTTTGCACTTGTTACATCATTCCTCAAAACATTTTCAGAACACTTTTAATGTGCTGAACATACTATGAAAGACTTACGCGTACGACTTTTAAAGAACTTTTGACAGTATTGCATGTTGAAACACATTTCGTGACTTACAGTAAACACTATTTTCAAGATGAGTAGACTAAGGTAACGCGTCATGTCGTGGGCATTATCAAAGAGGTCAAAAATTCCTTTTTGCAACAGAGCGAGTTTATAACTGACATAAAACTCATGCTTAACCAAATGGTGCCCGACAAACCCGTGACTCTATGCCAAACACATCAATGTTGAAGTGTGACGTAGCCCGGAAAGAACAAGGAAAATACGATGATGGAAGCTGGGCCTTGAAGCGCTACTCGAGTGAACGTATGCATGCAATAAAAGAACTTCACTAGAATGAGGAGTGGAGATGTTACGCTGTAATAACCAACAAGTTGGTCGCCACAGCGCGACTCACTTGATTGGCTTCCAGGAATCACTTTCTTGGCACGCCTCGCCCATGCATGGAGCTCACAGATACTTGGCCTCGCTCCACCATATTATCCAGAAAATCGCACAGACAAGTGAAACGTAATTTAGTATTTCGCACGGGCTTATTGCCTCCAATCCTCTACGTCCATGATAGAGCAAGACAACGCAATCAAGATCCCCTGCGCAATTCTCTATTATATGGCAACAATAGTGACCTAAGTAATTCAGATGCTTCTAGCTAGTATTTGCTCATGATGGCCAACCTCAGGACTCTGCTGGCACTACCCTCCAGTGAGTATGAAACGCCTCCTCGTGGCTGGCAGTTGTCCAATAAGGGGACTGAACACCGTGCGCGAGTTTTCATCAGGAGACTCATTGCGTAGCAAAAAACACTGGAGCGATCCAGGGGCAAATATAGTCTACATTTTTTCGGGGGGGAGGGCTGACAGTCCTGGAAAATTGTGAGTATTCTCAGGGGATTGTCACCGCATAATACCCAGAAATATCAAGCAATATATAACTTTGTGCAATTATTTTAGATAAGATTCAAAGTTTATAAAGCCTACAATCACTGGCAATACAAAAGAAGTTGTAAAATACAACACAAATAAAATTGTATACTTAATGCATTTTCAATTATGGCCTATGGAGTATGAATGGCAAATATCTAATTATTTGTCAATTTACTAAGCAGAAAGGTAAACAGTTTTATTATTTTTTATACGTTGATAATTTACTTCTCAAAAGTACCGTACTGTGAACTCACAGTTTAGCCTCACCAGGCTGAGTGTCCGGTACCTTGTTCCAGCCCTCAGACCAAAATTAAAATTTCTTGGCAGAGTCGGGAATCGAATTCGGACCTCCGGGGCGGCAGCCAAGATTGCTAGCCACTACACCACGAGTTAGTCTAATTTAAATCTTAATATTGTTTATAACTTAGCCAATAAGTTCAGATTAGGGTACAACCAAATTTAGAATTATTTTATGCTCTTACCAAAGCAACATCGTCTTAATTTTTATTGGCTTTTTCGGGGGGTGGGGCTGGGGCCCCCTCAGCACACACCCCTTATATACGCCCCTGGAACGATCAGAAGCAGATCGGTTCGAGGTAGCAAGTACGCAACCAGCAGAGGCAAAAACATTTACAAATATTTATACAAATGAGCAAGCACCCGGGCAGACCAGATGAAGAGGGCATTGAGGGGCGACTTCCTAGATATTATATACATCTCACCCGAGCCACCTGTGTCATAGTTGGATATTTTAAAACCATGAAAATTAATTTACCCTTGAAGAGGTAAAGCAATTTAAAAATCCCTCTCGGCACGCGGAGTTAGATTTCACCGGTCAAATAAAAATATTTCGAATTCACTAAATTTGCCAATTGTTTTATACCTCCAAACGTTGTACATGTTTAGCATAATTAGTCGACTGCTATTTACCTTGCACTAGCGGGAGTGAAGATTCAAGGAGAAATAATTTCAACTCTGAGATTTGCCGATGACAGGGCCTAGTCATCTTGGCCGAAACGCCTGAGGATTTGAATGAGTTTTTGAATGGTATGGACTCAGTCTGGAGGAAAGAATTCATGATGAAAATTAATGAATGTAAAATATATATATTGGAATGCAGCCAAAATAAATCAGAATCCTCTATGAACATCAAATTGGCAGGTGAAAAACTGAAGGAAGTAAGAGACTTCTGTTACTTAGGAAGCAAAATAACCAGTGATGGACGAAGCAAAGAGGACATAAAAAGTAGGTTAGCTCAGGCAAGGAAAGCATTTCTACAGAAAAGGAATCTGTTGACATCGAATATAGATTTAGATGTTAGGAAGTGATTTTTGAAGGCCTTTGTCTGGAGCGTGACACTCTATGGAAGTGAAACTTGGACTATTGGTGTAGCAGAAAAGAAGAGAATTGAAGCGTTTGAAATGTGGTGTTACAGGAGAATGATGAAGATCAGATGGGTAGATAGGGTTACAAACGAAGAGGTATTAAGACTAGTCGGAGAGGAGAGATGTTTCTGGCGACTACTCATGAAGAGAAGAGATAGGTTGGTAGGACACATACTAAGACACCCAAGAATAGCAAGCTTAGTTATGGAAGGAAGGGTCGAGGACAAGAACTGTAGGGGTAGACCAAGGTTCGAATATGTTAAACAGATTGCCTCGGACGTAGGGTGTGGTAGCTATGTAGAGATAAAACGATTAGGACCGTGCAGCTTGTAGAACTCAACCTCCAACCCAAGGCATTTCCCTACGGGAAATCTACTCGTCCATCGTCGACGTATTGGTAGAGGCGTAGCACTTCATTCCAACAATCGACCTTCCAGCAGACATCTTGACGTTGCTTCTTGGAAAGAAATGTTCCAAGTTATTAGTTTGCCTAGCTAGAATCGCTATGAGCTACTGACTTTCACTCCTAGGCGATTACTCAACGTAGAACTGGCCCTATCTCAGCATTTGCTTACATCACAAGCACACATACATCACTCAAAATATAACACAAACACAAAATTTACATAAAATTACACTCTTCATTCTCTACGCAACTGGCTTTTAACAAGTCTCAAATATGTCTACCGCGTAGCGATTATCTCGACTAGAGATCTTCCTCCGCTAAGCGTGCACTCTGCTCCCAGAGCAAACAATAAAATAAAATAAAAATATATTGTTCAAACAGACGTGAAGTATGCTCATTAGAGCCTGATAAAATCGTTACTCAAACTGGCGTGGACGATGCTCACCAGAGCTCGATAAAGTTGTGTCCCAAACAGCTCATCACCGATCTATTTATTAGAAACTGACAGAACGGGGTGGAGTGGGGCAATCTGTGAAAATAATCCGTAGTTTTCACCTCACAGACTTGGGACAAGTATCAATCTTCTTCTTTTCATCCAAACGTCTCAATGGACTTATGCGGAATTATATCGCATCGGCGGTTCTTCAGACACGCGTTTTAGCGCCCTTTTTTAAGGTACGCGACTCATCGCGTGGTTTAGGCGTCCTCTCTCCTGATTTGCTGATTCAATCGTGTATCGGTTGGAACTTCTCTTCTGGCACGCCCATAACGACGCCGTCTCGGGTGCGCGTTCGCCCTGAATTTGTCCTTGAACTCGGCTTAGCTGGTCATCGTCAGGAATAACTACTACGCTGCTTCTGTTGTAATCGTTGCGACACACTATCTGTCTCCCCTTTGTCAATTTCCAACATGTTCTGCCTGGGCATCAGTAATAATAATAATAATAATAATAAAAATCATGAAGACTTATTGATCGGCAAATCAATAAGGGTTCAATATATATATTGAACCCTTATTAATCAGTCGATGAATAAGTCTTCATGATTTTATTATTATTATTACTGGTGCCCAGTCAGTACATGTTGAAATTGACAAAGGGAAGGCAAGGTAGTGTGTTGCAACTATTATAACAGAAGCAAGCTTGGTAGTTATTCCTGAAGACGACCGGTTAAGCTGAGTTCAAGGACAAATTCTGTACCAACGCGCACCTAAATTGGAGTCATTATGGGAGTGTCATGAGTAAAGTTTCAACCGATCCAGGATTGAATCAGCCAATCAGAAGAGACCACGACAAAGCCACGCGGTGAGTTGCGTACCCTGGAAAAAGGTGCGGAAACGCATATCTAAAGAACCGCCGATCCGAATTAATTCCGCATAAGTGCATCGAGACGTTTGGATAAAATGAAGAAGATTGATACTAGTCCCAAGTTTGTGAGGTGAAATCTCCAGATTATTTTTATAAATTCTCCCCACTCTACCTCATTCTGTCAGTTTCCAATAATGAGCTGTTTAGGACACAACTTTATTGAGCTCTGGTGAGCAACGTTCACGTCAGTCTGCGTCACGATTTCTCAAGCTCTAATGAGCATACTTCACTAACATTTCATTTTGTGCTCAAGGGAGCAGAGTTCACGTTTAGCAGTGGAGATCTCTAGGCGAGATAAGAGCTGCACGATAGACATGTTTAAGACTTGTTTTCAAGCCAGTTGCGATGAGCTTGAAGTGTGTAATTATATGTAAATTTTTGTATTATATTTTTGAGTGATATTTGTGCGTGTGTTAAGCAAATGCTGAGATAGGGCAAGTCTTCGATCAGTAATCGCATAGGACATTATTGTGAGTGAAAGTAGTAGCTCACAGCGATTATAGCTAGGCATATTATTAACATTGAACATTTCTGTCCAAGAAGCTACGCCAAGATGTCTGATATTTGGTCGTGTGATGGAATGATGTGCATCGCCTCTACAACTACGTCGACGATGGAGGGCTAGATTTCCCGTAGGAAAATGTACCGGGATGAAGGTTAAGTTCTGCAAGCTGAAACGATGATGTACAAACATTGATTTACTCAATATGTAGTTAGATAAGACGCGGGAACGTTGTAAATATTTCATTCTTGTTTTTCTTGTGTTTAGATTTTTTGTGTGTGCCGACACTATTGTCTTTAAATGTACGTTGGCGCGTGGCCAAATTTGTTTGTTGTATATTTTTCTTTGGAGTCATATTTAGTGTACACGGCGTGTGTATTTGATTTTATCCATGCGAATGCGAAACTCGTTACATTCGATAAGTGGTGCTTTATTAAAGTTCATTATTTACAGGAAAACGGAGGTGATTATCGTAAGATGTTTTTATGAACAGGCCATTTATTCATACTAGGGTTGCCGAGCGCAACAAAATTAAGATGTATCTGTAGAACACTTTAGTTCTAATTTTTTAAAGATTTTTTGAGTCCTTTTCAGGTTCTTTAGTCACGGACTAGATTGGAAGCGCAAGCTGGTGGAAAATATTTTTATGTCATTTATTTCAGGTTTCTGTCAAACCCATACGTGTGATTCTGTGTGTGTTCTTGTGTCAGGTGTGTGTATTGATTCTTCGTGATGAGGTGCTACCGCCCTCGATTGTTGTTGTATTTTTGATGGAAAGGCAGAGCGCTCTTGGAGGCTACTGTACCTTGTCCAGTGTTGATTCTTGGATTTCCTAGGGAAAATGCTGAGATATTTTATTCTGACACACACACGTATTTTATGTGCTTTGGGAGCACGCTTCTTCGAGACTCGAACCCATGCCACGGCAGGTCGAGGTTATTGACACGTGGGTTGACAGATGTGCAGATTTCCACTTAGCGCCCGTCTAGGTTCGGTGACTCATCTTTAGGCAGTCCAGCTGACCGACTGACCCCTATAAGCTATCATTAGCAAACCTGTTCTTTTGTGATGGTCATTGGACCATAATTAATTGGGGAGTTCGCCACGTCTGTTATGAATTATCGCATATCGTATGAATGGAATTTGTTTTAATGATGTAAATGTTGGCTTTGAGCCTAGTGATTTTCTATGACTCATTTCATGTTAGTTTGTCTGTTGTGACACCTTTGGTGTAGTTGTATTTACTTGTAAAAATGGCAAGCGGTCATATGTGCATTTCTTGTTGGTCACGTGTTAATTTACTTGTGTTGATATGAAAAGCCCTAATTTTAGGCATTAATGTTTTTGCTACGGCAGTTCCTTGATTCCAATTTCATGCGGAAATTAATTGTTGTTTTATTTAGTGTAGGAAGTGTCGGATTAATTTAAGTAGTGTTAGTAGGTTCCCCGCGTCTGTCTAGCTCTAGACAATGCAGATTCGTCCTCTGAAGGTTCGCTGGATGGTGACGAATCTCGCATTTATTTGTACTCATCGTTAAGCATGTAGAACAGCCGCACACGTACACAATGTCATTGAAGTATTTGGGACATTTGGTCCAGTTTACAATCTCTCCTGAGATTAGGCCTAGTTTTGGCAAGAAATTAATTCAAGTGGGAGTCATTTGGGAGTTTGTGTTTGTTTATTTTTATTTGTAAATAGTTGATCTGTTATTAAATTCATTTGTTTTAACCCTGGTATTCACTTCTTCCTGCATGTTATTTTGTTATGTGTTACCCTGCATGTTATAGAAGCACTTTAACAACAACTTAACGAAATGGACTGTTACACCCCCCGAAACTGAGTCTCATAAGCTTCTTTGCAAGGGTTCAATATATATAAATAGGCCTATATAGCAATAGTGGCCAAATCTGCATTTCGTTCACGGCTATTTTCCAAAGATTATGTACAGAGGAAATTCGCCTTCAAAGAATTGGTTGTTATGCTACTGTTGCGCTGATAGCCTCCTATATAGATAGATTTATAAATTACATTATAAACTTTTGAACTGACGGTGGTTTTTGAGGTCTAGGGGATGTGAAACGCGAAGATATGTCGAATTTTTCCGGAAGGCGAAACATGCAATAGGTAGTTGCTTTCTTATGAAATCTACCTAATTCATACTCAAATAATTTTAACATATAGGCCTAATAACTATACATACCGGCAGCCACACCGAGTCCTCCACTTACCTGTGGAAGAAAAGGAAATCAGTTAGTCTACAAACATTATTTAGTGCATTCATATGGCCAACTAGAATACAAACTTTGTAAGACAAATATTTTCCTAAGTCCCTATCAAAACATTGATAACATCTTTTAAACTTACAGCAAGTAATCTCTGAGGAAATCTGTGACTGTCTTTGAAATTGTTCGCCAAAGAAGGAAATATGTATTTAAGTTATTAAATATTGGACTAGACGAGGAAATGGCAAACAGTGATTCATATAACAGTTTCACATGGCAGGTGGGTATGTCCAGGATTTTATTTATCCGTCTAGCAACATAGCAGCGCATCGACAAAATGAATGCGTAGCCGGGGTGACTCATTGCCGCGAGATATATTATTACGGTACTGCGCGGCTATGCTGCTACACCGATAAAAATGACCCTGTACTAAAATAATGCACCATTCGCATGTGGTCCATTCAGATCATCCTATAGGTCAAGGATGTTCACCCCTGCACAATTACTGCAGGCAATGGTGAAAATAAGCCGGCCCCATGGTGTTGGGGTAGCGCGCCTACCTCTCACCAGAAGGCCGCGGGTTCGATTCCCGGCTCCGTCAGGGATTTTAGAAACTGACGTGAGGGCTGGAACGGGGTGCACTCGGCCTTTTGACGACAATTGAGCAGCTGTCTGACAGTGAGGCAGCACCCCGATCACGAAAATCAAGATTAACGGCCAAGGGGACCCGATGCGCTAATCACGCGTCACCCCAATATCTGCAGGCCAAATGGCTGGGCAGCGGTCGCTTGGTAGGCCTAAGCCCTTAATGGGCTGTAGAGCCGGGGGTTATTATTATTTATAACGGCGAAAATGCCTCATTCACTTTCAATTTTATGACACAGTCCACGTAATAAGCAGACGTTGACAGCGGCCAGGAAAACGCCAGAAAGGTTTGCACGCCCCTATCTCAACCCTATTACAGTTACGCCATCAGACAAATACCATACCATATCTATCGTCCTTAATCGAAGCAACAACAAGGAAGGAAGAAGGGTCCAGCCCGAAGACTGGTCTGCACCTCCATCCTGAATCGATACAGCGGCCTTTCTTTCCACTCTTACTTTCCCTTTCCTCGCCAACAGCACGTGGTCCCCAGAAACGGTCACCCATCCAAGTTTTGACCAAGGCCAAAGTTGCTTAATTTCGGTGTTTCGACATGGCCAAGTTATTGGCAACATATGTAACGTACTTAATAGTCACTACACTGCGTTGCTGCCCTAGTAGGCTACCTTGCAATGAAGACCGAGAAACGTCACATAATTCAGCAGGTTTGGCAGTTTTGTGCGTTTGTGTCGTAAGTGTATCACAGAACTAATTCACAAGTGTTTTAAGCATTGAATGCTAATGTTTGCTGACGCTTCATTTCGCCCGCATAAGATAGCGTTTAATAATTGCCTTGTATGGTCTTTAATAGGAGCAAAACGATAGTCTTTCTCAGAAAATAATTCGTATCAACTCGAGGAAGTTAAATGTGAAAAGTGATATTATTTTTATTATTTCATGCGTTCCTGATTTACTATTACTATTATTATTATTATTATTATTACAGGCCTGCCAACTTTCCAGATGGCCTATCAGTAAACACACTGAGCGACAGAATACCCTGAAACCTCATCCACAAAAATGTATTAAAACCCGAGAAAATGCCCTTTCTTCAGCATTAATATAAAATCCTGATGACATTCTAAGGAACAAAGCATTTAACTATCACAAATATCTTTAAAACGAAATCCTTTTACACAACGCAATTCGTAAATACAAACCACATCAGCTTCGCAACTCATGATAAAGGAAGAAGGTTTATCGAATGAATCAATATTTCATTTAAAAAATTATTTCAAGCAGCTAGAATTGAGAAGCAATTATTAGGGAGAGCCGTATCCATTATCGCCGTTCAGTACAATACAACTCAGGGCCATGTATCGAATGTTCGTCTTTCACACACCATCTATCGGCGGCCTATGGAAGCTCGTCCTGGCGCGAATTTGAAAGAGAGATCTCGGTACCGTACGTAACATTATAGTTCATCCGTAAAGCACAGAACGATCCCTGTTCCCAAGGTTGCAGGATCGAATCCTGCCGCAGTCAGTTGGCATTTGAGGGTGCGCAAATGCGAGGGAGCCGTGTCAGTAGATTTACTGGCATGTTAAAGATCCCCTTCGGGGCAAAATTCCGGCACCCCGGTGTCTCTAAAAGCCGCAGTAGTTAAAAGGGACGTAAAACCAATAACATTATTATTATTATCATCATCTTATCCTGTAAAGCTGAGGTCCTAGGTAATCTCTCCTCCCAACATGACCCCACCATCTGATCGGCTCATACGAGCAGCTTCATCTAACGTGTTTATTTCGAACTTGGACTTGATCTCTTTATTCGTGCTACCCTCATATCAGTTACTTTTAGCTTATGTAGGCTATCAGATATCCTGAGCATACCCAGCACTCACTTCGGAGAGTTTCATCGCAGAACTCATTGTAGCGGCTTTTTCCCTAACTACACAGTACTACCATCCTGAAAGAATACACAGCCTAAGTACTTAAATTGGTCCACCTACTTCAATTGAGTTCCTACTCAGGCCGTTTAAACAATAAAACTAACTAAATACCTGACATTCTAATTTCGTGTGCATCTTTTCATGCTCGTTTTTTAAATGCTGATGTTCATACCATATTCCCTATAATTTCAGCAAGTTCCAACATGTTAGCTTGTAAATTTTCGATCGAGTCTGTCATTACAACCAGGTCATCAGCATAAGCCAGGCTGCTTACCTGATTTCCATTTAAAAAGCATCCCACCCAGTCGGATTATGCCTTACCCCAAAGGGTCCATATATAAAATGAACAGTAGCGGTGAAAGATGACAACCTTGTCTCACTCCTGTAATAATTTTTAACCCTTAGCTGACCGACGGTACTTACAAGTACCACCTATTTCTTTGTCCCATAGCCCCTGATCTTTAACGACTAGCGCCTCTGTAGACGCTTAGTACATTAGAGGAATGCTAATTTCATAAAGAAAAGTGATTTTTTTGCCATTGGCTAACCTGCCGTTGACAAGGCAGGCGATAGAAACTTCCGTTTCCATGGTTACAACATGCTTTGAAAATGTGATATTGTTATTGATGTTTATGTGACTTATAACTGCACGAGACTTTGTGAATGAGTGATTCGCCTAGAAGTGGGCTTTTCTACTTGTGTTTTACATATGTTATAACTGAATTGAGAGGTTAATTTTTGTGAGGATGGACTTTGACTGAACTGGACTCCTGAGTACCGACGGTCTACGAGAAGGCCTACCGTATATATCAACATAACATTCCTATCAGCTGTGTTGTCCTGCTAACTCTAAGACAATTTATTGGATATTTTAGTGATTTCTTTCGGTATGGCAAATGTTTTTACGATGATGATGATGATAATTGTTGTTTTAAGGTGCCTAACATCTAGGTTATCGGCCCCTAATGATTTGGATGATCGTGAAGATGATGATAAAATGTAAACTATAACTAAAACTAACTACTTACTTATATAATAGAAGAAGAAATGGAAAACAAAAGGAGAATAAGGCAAATAAAGGGCAGGAGGAAAAGAAATGCCCTCAACCCTCGAAGAATGCGGATTGAAGGACTTGGAAGGAAGGAGAGCCATGAAAGTCAGATAAGAAAATAAAAGAGGAGAGGGTCAACCCCAGAGGTAATGGATAAAAGGGAAAAACCGGACCCAGCTCTGGAATGCCTCGGGGTCGCCAACTCCCGAACTCATCAGCCGTGAGCCCCTGAGGGCGTAGAAATATCTAGGGTGCACCAGAAGTGGTGGGGCTACATACACCCTGTCTCCTTGAGGGCCTTGAGCAGAAGGCAGGAGATAACATGAAAAGAAAAAGAAGGCTGACCCCTCGCATAAGGAGGGTATCAGAAAAGATGAGACAAGGGCCAATTAAGGCGGGAGAGGAAGAGACTCACTAGGCCTCGGATACCCTAATACCGTCGGGGTCCGAAGAGAACAAGAGTTGACCAAGTGAGGTCAACAGGAAATAAGACGGAGAGGAGCAAGTAAGTAGAAGCAATGCCGGACTCAGCTGGGGCCCCGTGGTCGCCAACCCACGACCCACTAGATGTGAGCCCCTGGGATGGCAGATGTTTTGAGTGATTACCAACTTTTAGAACTTCTAGACACAGAAATTGAAGTGGATAATCACAGTGACACTGATATTCAGGAAGATGATGACGAATTTGACCAGAATCTGTTACCACTTGCTAATAAACCGGCACCTGACATTTTCAATTTGGTTTTTAATGCTGAAATCGCTAAAATTAGACAGATAGTAGGAGAAAATGAGGCAGGAATGTGGTAAGGGAAGAATAATATGTTTTGACAATTATTTTACTTCTCTTGACCTGTTAGAGAAGCTGAAGGCTGAAAACACTCTAGCATATGGTACAATAAAACAGGAAAGGTATTCCACAGAATATGACAAATGGCAACAAAAAAAAGTCTCGTGGAGATAGTGATTTTGGGATTTCAAATACTGGCCTAGGATTCTCCAAATGAAAAGACACGGAGGACTTTTCATCCAACTACCATGGCACGGAACAAGCCTTCCCTTCTAGGAGACTAAAGGATGGCACAAAGAAAGATGTGACTTGTCCAGTTATTGCTGTTGACTACAACTCACACATGGGAGGTGTTGATATGGCAGACATAGACCAGTGTATGGACTTCATCGAAGGTGTAAGAATTGGTGGCAGAGACTCTTTTGGGGGCTATTGGAAATACCATTCATCAATTCATATGTGGTTTTCTGTGAAATGATTGGGAAACTTTCACTGAAACAGTTTCACAGGGATGTTGTTCTTGGATTATTGGCTTTCACTGAACCAAAGAAGACAACTCCTAAGAGGAATGCAAACTTATAAGTAACAAGAGACGAGGGAAGAACTTCTCTGTCCGTAAAGATGTCAGGCTGGGGATGTCCTGGCCTGTCTTCACAGATGTACGGGGTAGATGTGAATTTTGCAGTCTTCGTCCCTACAGTAAATGTAGTCACTGTAATGTACATTTATGCGGCAATGAACGAAATAACTGCTTCACTGCCTAGCATGATGTAAATGCTTAGCGGCATGAAACAGTGTTAGTCCCAGTTCTGTGAGTTTTGGAGTGTCTGTGGTGACAGTATGGAATGCAGTAGGTTATATCCTGCTCTATTTCTGAATGTATTAATGCATTATGTTTTACATGCTTCCTATTATATTATATTTTTGACGAGGGAAATCAGTTCCTAAACAGAGCAATATTTTATGACATGCTTCACCATACATTACAGTTTGTTATAGTAAATAAATTACAAGCATAATTAATTATATTTGAGTTACTATTCATCAGTATTATTTCTCAGGTAAGTCAGATGCAGTTTGGCTATTTTTACTGAAAACGTGTTCTACAAAATGCAAAATGTTATTTGATAATTTTCTGGGAGGAAGTTTCTCATTATGTAATAGAATTAAGTCCAAATGTTGAATAGGCCTACGTAGGGACCAACGGTACTCTGAAGTACCATGTCTCAAAAACACTGATTTTCAAAACTTAATTTTAAAAAAGTATGATATTCTCTTTAGGTACCTCCTTTCTTACCAATTTTCATTAGCCAACCATGGAAGAAATCGTTTAGCACATCCTTGGTCAGCTAAGGGTTAAACAACAACTCATCCTACCATCAACTCTCACTGCAGCCTGATTATCAATATAAAATACTTTCGATTGCCTGTAGCATCATTCCCTCTATACCATGGTTCTTCAGAATGCTCAGCATTTTTTTCCCTCTGTACCTACTCTATCGTACGCCTTCTCTAGATCTGTAAAACAAACAACACTGTCTGTTCCTTTCATAGAACTTCAAAAACTTAACGCTGCTGACTTGTTTTGTTACATAGTAATTTATGTATCACCAGCAACCCGCCCCGGCTTCGCCCGGGAACAGTTATGAATGCATTACGGGATAAGCGCTTTATTTTTCGATGCCAATGAACTACGACCTATATCAGTTTTCCGTCTCGGCATGATGGGTTAAAACCACTGACTGGACTATTAATTATATTATCATGGAGATGCATGTGCAACGAATTCTTGGCAGACGTAATTTAAGAATGGTGACGTGCATAACTCGACACGACTCGATACTTTGCCGCTAGCTACCTCGTAAACTGCCGCCTCAGTAATTGAATGGAGATTGTCGGAAGAAATGAAATCGTAAAAACACTTACAGTGGGTGATGTATTGAAGATAGAGATAGGCTCTCACGGACTTGTGTGTAGAACTTTTCATGCTGAACAATTCTTACGCTCATAGTATATAGATATTTTTATGTTCGAACCTGACTATTATCTGTCAGAAAACTGTACTATAATGAGGCTCATAACACTATTTTTCATTATGAAACAGTTGTTTGACCAATTAGATAATTAGCTGCGCTGAGTTCCACGGCCTTCTAATGTAAATTACACTGCCTGGCCTACTGTCATAGTAGAGTAATCGAGATGGCCATGGTCAAATACAACTCATTCCCTGCGTCTCATGTGCTCTGTTCAGTACACAAAACTGGCGAAATCTCGGAATATATTCATGAATATTTTTGTTCGAACATAAAATAGTTATAATAATTATCGTCGAACATAAACAGTCGTATGCAACTCGCCTATATTGGTAATTAAGACACTCGTATGGAAATTATAAAACTAGCATACGCTCGTTTTATAAACATACTCGTGTCTTATGTATTGCCATTATAGGCTCGTTGCATAATGTACTATTAAAGGTTTACCCAGCGTAAGCTTGAAAAGCGTACGGACGCCAGGTTTTTCTTTTCAACCTTTTCACTGAAATCGTTACT
Source organism: Meconema thalassinum (assembly GCA_946902985.2). Classification (NCBI taxonomy): domain Eukaryota; kingdom Metazoa; phylum Arthropoda; class Insecta; order Orthoptera; family Tettigoniidae; genus Meconema; species Meconema thalassinum. Next base: position 944,792,398 of record OX336388.2, on the reverse strand, counting down.
GCTTGGCTTCCTTTGATCATAAATCATTTTCTACAGAAACCTTCCTTGAGATATCCTTTACAGAATTGTGAAAACCGCATCAAAATCCATCCAGTGGTTCTCGAGTTTACCCGTGACATCCAAGAATCGGGAACTTTGTTTTATACTAACAAGGGGAGGATACGATGAATGGGTCACCGATTCGAACCATCTTTAGTACACGTGTAGGGCATGACTAGGCGTATACCAGGTGCAAGTAGTAAGGTGCGCTTCTCAGCCGATTCCGAGAAATTAATTATTAATTATTCGTAATTGCTGTAGCGCGTTCATGTGCGCTATACGTTAACATGAAGCCAAGAAGCTCATGGTGCAGCGCTAAGAGCCCTGCTTCGTAAGCGTGGGATCACTGGTTCGAATCCCACCGGTGAGCTTTTTTTTTTTTGTAAACATGGGCAATTCGTACAAGAGTATGTGTCGTGAATAATGTTCATTTTGCAGTCAATTGTAATAACGTGTTATGTGAGCGGGAGAGGGGAGTGGGAATAAATCTTACAGGAGTTTACATCCTCGTCGCGGAATTTGAATGCGGTCCACTTCCATCGGCCTTCGTAGGCACCGGCACATCACTATAACGTGTAATATCCGACATCGCACAATTATTCCCACTCTTATGATGTTGCTACCTCAAGAGCCAAGGAACGAATGCGGCATTCAACGTTTCCTGGGTGAACCCTTTATCCTCCTGCCCACCGTTATCGTTAGTTTGTGTGCAGGTGACCTCGCCAGGTCCGAACACTTTCCAACTGTAGCAGCAGAGTATCAAGAAGGCAGTGCGAGAACAGAGTAACAAACAGGCAGTGCGACAGTAGAAATATCAAGTAGGCAGTGAAGAAAAAAAAAGTTTTGGAATTGTTATGTATTATGAGTGTGTAAAAAAAAATAGAAATATTTGTGTGTTGAATGTCATGAATAGTAAAAACGGTAACACAACCAATACCCATAGCATGAGACACTACTTGCGGGGTACGGAGTGGTCTGATGGTTCACTGACGTGCAATGAACGGAACAGACTGGGCCTTCAGTGTATAAACGTATACATATAATAGAGTACACCTGACCATTTATAATGCCAATGTATTTGCAATGCCCTGACTGGAGGTACGTTATGTAATGTCACAAACGTTCAACCCCATACGATAATTTCAGGATCCCTTTTCCCGCTTACAGAACACGTTATTAAAATTGACTGCAAAATGAACATTATTCACGACACCTACAGTTGTACGAATTGCCTATGTTGAAAAAAAAAAAAAAAAAGGCTCACCGGTATGATTCGAACCAGTGATCCCACGCTTACGAAGCAGGACTCTACCGCTGAACCATGCGCTCCTTGGCTTCAAGTTAACGTACAGCGCACATGAACGCGCTACAGTAATTACGAATAATTAATCATTAATTTTTACGAATCGGCTGATAAGCGATATGCACCTAGTCATGCCCTACACGTGTACTAAAGATGGTTCGAATCGGTGACCCATACATCGTATCCTCCCCTTGTAAGTAGAGATTCTCTCTACTTCCTTAACCATGATTCTATTCCCGTCCTCACCCTCCTCCTACATTGCCAGATAAGTCTCCATCTACACTTGGCAAGTTTCCGAAGAGTTCTTGCCGTCTTGCCAATAACAATTTACTCTAAAAATGAAGGAATTTTAGAACATGGTGGCTGGCAAATGGGAACAAAATCCGTGATGGGAGAAATTACAATAAAACCACAATCAAATTTTAATATTTTTCAGTTGGTCAACGCGATTGTATCCAAATTGTAATGGGTGTTGTTTCCTAAACATGAACGAAATTACATGAGATTAATTATTAGACTTTGATGACCAGTCTCGATCGTCAAGCGATCATCATCAGATATGCTATACTCAGGCTACTCTCCGAATATGCGGAATAAGATATACAGGGTGTCTTTTATGTACCTTTGAAGAATGATAGGTCGTGCAGGGGACGGGTATAGAAGTAATTTGAGATAGGGAACTTGGGGTCGGAGCGGCCTCCTTAACGCCTAAAATAAGGGTTGATTCAGGCCCTCCACCCTGTAAGTTAGGCAACCGACCCAAAATTCTATTACCTTTTTCAATCCTGTAACTCTTGGCAAGATTCATTTCACCATGTGGCGCTGGCGTAATGGATAGGGTTGCGGTGAGAAAAGATGATAGTCCCGTGTTGGATTCCGGGCTTGGGCACAACCTTTTTTTTTTTTTTTGTAATGTTATTTGTCGTATTGTAGTCACATGATACAGTCTGGTGCTACGTCGGAGAAGAGAGTGCAAATACGACAAATAGCATTAAAACAATAAAATAAAAAAGTTTTTGCCCAAGCCCGGAATTGAACCCGGGACTACCGGCCTTGCGCACCGCAACGCTATCCGTTACGCCAGCGCCACATGGTGATATGAATCTTGCCAAGAGTTAAAGGATTGAGAAAGGTATTAGAGGCTTGAGTCGGTTGCCCAACTGACAGGGTGGAGGGCCTGAATCAACCCTTATTTTAGGGGTTAAGGAGGCCGCTCCGACCCCAGGTTCCCTATCTCAAATTACTTCTATCCCCGTCCCCTACACGACCTATCATTCTTCAAAGGTACATAAAAGACACCCTGTATACACTACCGGTATGTTAGTTAGGTTTATTGTAAACTTGTCAGGTTTGTTAGTATTATGCGAACTGTTGTTATGACCTTCAAGTGATTAACTGTAATGGTTAGTAAATGGTCAAATTTGTGTTCTGACTTTGATGTGAGTTTAAAGTACTTGGCTGATTATTTGGGCGATGGAGTTCTTTCCAGTCCAGAAGCGAGAAAGAACAATATTCATCGAGGAGAAACATTTATTGTCGGCGAACCCCAGCACCATTCCCGCGTCTGTTGAAGACACCTTGGAGAGAAAGTGAGCATATTCATCCTTCTATGCAACGCATTCCAGTAACTATTACTATTCCGATGTGGGAATGTTGATAACACCACAAGGCCACCAAAGTATTAGCATTCTCGCGGCGCTCAGCTCAAATATGTCTACCGTCCAGAACTTATTATGCTTGGCGAGTGATACGACAGTCAAGGAGAACAGACATCATCACACAATCCAGCTCCTTACAACTCTTGAACACTAACTTATTGCACGCAAATTCGTAATCTTAAAAGAAAAACACTAGCTCGCCTGTAATATAAAATACTGACTGGAAAACAATATACAGTATACGCCAAGTCAGATTGTAAAATAATCCAAGCAATAAAATCAGTAGAAACGCCAAGTGACGGCGGTAGAACACGACAGAATGCAGCATCATGTAACTGGTGACATTCTAAGAGACAAAACATTTCACCTGAATTAAACTACCACTAAAATGCAATATATTTACACAACATGTACACGACCTCGACTCGTGGTGAGGGGCAAACGAACAAAAAGGGTTATCGAATGATTCAATATTTCATCCACAATACAGTGTTTAAGAGATCCCACCCGCTGGCACTAGACAGCTCATGAAGGGTCTAGGCCGTCCAAGCGACCGCTGCCTAGCCATTTGGCCTGCAGATACTGGGGTGACGCGTGATCAGCGGATCGGGTCCCTTCGGCCGTTAATCTTGGTTTTCGTGATCGGGGCGCTGCCTCACTGTCAGACAGCTAATCAATCGTCCTCACGAGGCTGAGTGCACCCCGTTCCAACCCTAACATCAGTTTTAAAATCCCTGACGGAGCCGGGAATCGAACCCGGGGCCTCCGGGTGAGAGGCAGGCGCGCTACCCTAACACCACGGGGCCGGCGTTTAAGAGATAAGTACATATACTATTTTTGCCGGTTGTTGGCAGCCCTGAATACTTGTGACGTGAAAATAATTTACTATTTAAAAAAATGCAGAAATATATATATATATATATATATATAAATGTATAGAATATGATGTTTGTAGATTATGCAAGTACCGTATAACGATGAATGGCGTAGGGCTTTGCTACTTAAAGTTTCCGTGAGAAACAATTTGCTGCTTGTACGTAGAATGTTTCTGGAAGATCTATACATCCATACTACCAGAAACTATAGGGTGATACTGAGGCGGGTTCGGTGGCATAGTTGGTAGCATGCTGGGCTTCCATGCTCAAGGTCGCGGGTTCAAACCCGGCCGAAGTCATCGGATTTTTAAGAGCGTTAAAAATCCCTCAGTATGCCTTTCTTCGGAGGGAAAGTAAAGCCGGCGGGTCCATGTCATAGATTTATGGCTGTTTTCCTTTTCTTTTTTTCGTTATCGTCTTATCCTCCAGGGTGGGATCCCACCTCTACCGCCAATGAGCGCAGTGTCCAGGAGCTTGAGACTCTGAGTCGGGGGATACAACTGGGGAGTGTGACTAGTACATCGGCCAGGCGGCCTCACATACAAAGGGAATAGGGGTCTGCTGAGGGGATGGGAAGAGTGGGAGGGATAGGCAAGGAAGAGAGAAGGAGGCGGCCGTGGTCTTACGTTATGCATCAACTCTGGATTTGTCCGAAGACGAAGTTGGAAACCACGGAAAACCACTTCGAGGATGCTTGAGGAGGGAATCGAACACCCTCGACTCATTTGAACCACCCGAGGCTGAGTAGACCCCGTTCCAGTCCTCATACCACTTTTCGAATTTCGTGGCAGAGCCGGTAATCGAACCTCGGACTTCCGGGGTGGCAGCTAAGCACGCTGACCACTACACCACGGAGGCGACTTTAACTAAACTTGTGTGAAGCAAATTTGGTAGGTTAGGTTTGTTTAATGCTGTTAAGTTCCAACGTTCGTCACCGGGCGCTGGTTGCGATGGCATCTAGTAGTAGCCAAGTTCTCAGCTAGGTGTCGTGGACGGTAGCATTTGGTAGCGTAAGTAACACACCCAAAGTACACGGGGCTACATGGCCGCGTTGTCGCAGCCCCTAAACTAAGGAACCAACCAGGGTGATACTGAACTCTCCACGGAGTTCGACTACGAAAATAGCAATAAGGCGAACTGAATATTAAAAAAAAAAAAGGAATGACATTCGACGGTCATTTTTTAAATTCTTGAACTGTGAACAATTTCTAACTTAAGTTTCGTTATGCTTTGTGAGTTGGGAGAATAAGGTGGGAGATGGCGGACACTTAGGTCTATTTCTTCATGCGGCGTACAGGCATCGCAACTGGAAAATGTCGCAAATAGAAAGGTGGCAGACCACAGTACAAAAAAAAAAGAAGTACAACTAGCTTGCTCTAAGAACTTTCGGAAATAACATCTACAAAAGCAAGGTATACATTCTTGTTGTTGATTCTTTTAGGGACATGGCGACATCGTGGTCATGCAGCCCCGTGTACTTGGGTGTGAGTAGAAGTTGTCTGATAACATGTGTCACTGTGATGCCTGCACTAGTGTGTGTATTTGTAATTGAGGTAGAAAGCGGCCGTGGTCTTTAGTTAGGTATCTTCCCGGCATTTACTTGGAGTAGAACACTCCTTTCTCAGTTTTGCCTCATGAAGTTGAGTGCACCCCGATCAAGGCCTCAGACCAGAATTACATTTCTTGTAGAGCCGGGAATCGAACCCGGGCCTCCGCGGTGAAAGCCAAGAACGCTAGCCTCTGCGCAACGAGGCGGACGAATATATTCTTGCTATACATATTGCTGTTATTATAAAGTTCAGGAATAGTGATTTTTTGGTCGTGGTCTCTTCTCAGAATGTATTCTTATTTATGGACTTACATTTTTAAAACCCTACATTTGATGAAACCAATTCCATATTTCGTTACAAAAAAAGCTTGTTAATCATGAGGGGCCCCTTATGGTACGCCACTGCTTGTTGCCACAGACTGTTGAGCTCAGCCACCTGCGTCTAAGGTTGAGGTGATCACTAACTAATCCTCAAACCGGATCAGACAACTCCACGATACACGAGTGAGATCATAACTTCTCAACTGGCTAACTTCCAAAATGTCAAACTCTCCTTTCTGAATTCCTAACATCATGTCTGTAAATCAACATCGTCGCATTAAAGAGGGAACTCTTGTTTGAGATCGGATGATAATTGGCGAATTACGAGGGAACAGCCCAGATGTGCTGCCAATTGATCTGACAGTTATGATGAACCAGGAGACTGGTCGAGAATTGAACTCTGTTTCTTACCGAACTGGGCGTCATAAGTTTGTTTGTACGACCGTAGAGTCATCGCAGCAGTCTCACATACCTCAGAGATGGCTCAAAACATCAAAATGTTCAATTTTACAAATTAAAACTTGTAAAAGAGGTTACATTCCTATTATAGGCTACGTCAGTTATCTCACAACTAGAGGCTTCGGTGGCGTGGTTGGTAGAATGCTGAACTGCTGTGCCCAAGATAGCGGGTTCAAACCCGGCCGAAGCCGTCGGATTTTTAAGGGCGTTAAAATTCTTCAGTATGCCTGCCTTCGGAGGGGAAGTAAAGCCGGCGGTTCCATGTCATAGATTTATGGCATGTAAAAGATCCTTCCACAGACTAAACTTGTGTAAAGCTAAATTTCAAGGTTGGAACGCTCTAACCAAGTTCCAACGTTCACCACTAGGTATCAGTGACATCTGGTAGCAAAAGTTGGAACTACTTTAAATTGAACGGAACGTATAGCTCACCCTATGGGTGTCCGCTTGAAGCAGCTAAAGCCTCTGCCGAGGCGAACATGCCCTCGGACACTCCCGGCACTAAATGCCATACGATAAATAAATAAAATCTCACAACTTCTGGCAATTCGCCTGCTTGCTAGTATTTCCTGCCCAACTCGTTGGTTGCGTTGTCCCTCTCCTAATAAGCCCCTTATGCTGTTACCTACATCATTCCCGCCGACAAAGATACTTCGTGTGATTTCTTCCCCATGGTCAACGAGTCAAAACCACGAGGATGATATTCTATGGTCGTATCCGCGATAGAACAGCTTTGGCCACGCTTGCGCTATTGACACTGCTTGGAAAGCAGAACTTTGCATTCACTTGCTTGAGACTGCAAATGAGAGGTGTTTCATCTGTCCCACACACACAGAGGTAGAGCAACGGTGGATTGGAAACTCCATACACCTGGAATCACCTCCCCTGTTCACGGTGGCATTGGTGTTGTAAATAGCCATGATCTTCAATGTCACGACATTTGTCTGGTAAAACGCACGGTGTCGAGCGACTCTTACACGAATAATGCGAACAAGACCTTCTCAAATAAAATAATATGCTTTACATCAATAAGCGATCGTTGTACCATCCATTGTTACTGAGCATGTAGGCTATACATGTGACGGATGAAATGTAATACTAATTATAGAGACTGGACGTTCTCGCCTGTTGTGTCCAAGGTTGCAGGACCGAATCCTGGCGCAGTCAGTTGGCATTTGAGGGTGCGCAAATGAGAGGGAGCCGTGTCAGTAGATTAACTGGCATGTTAAAGATCCCCTTCAGGAAAAGCCACCATAGGTAAAAGGGACGTAAAACATTAAACTAGTTATACAAAGAAACTGAGGGAATTATAAAGTCGACGAAGAAGAGACAAATACAATTCTATGGACATCACCTACGCATGAATAAAGGAAGAATGACTTGAAAACTCCTTGCAAATTTTGAAGAGAAAAAGATTGTTCCCAGGTGGTTTCTGGAGATACATGGAAGAATGGCCAGTCAGAAAGACAGGAACCACTCTCGACCAATTCGTTTCAGATTTGAGGAGTTTCCGAGGAGGGGAGAAGGTATCTTCAAATGTGGACTTTTCAGAGGAAAGAAGAAAGGAGATGAAGTTGTATTGGCAGAAGATCAAAGCCAATGGAAGGAAAATATTAACCAAAATACCAAGTTGTAACTCCGTTGCCCATAGTGGCCCAGATCAAACAGAATAATAATAATAATAATAATAATAATAATAATAGGTCTAATAATAATAATAATATTACAATTGTCGCAGTCAACAGATCAGAAGCGACTTACGCAGTGGAAAAGCTCCATGAAATTGCACAAAAGACCGGATTACATATCTCTTACGAGCAAATTAATATATGGAGAGAAGGCCAGAAAATAAATCCCCTTTAAACACACATCGACCAAGTCTGCACTTTTAAATACCTTGGCGAAACTATACAGCCCTCAGGACTCCACCTCCAGATTGCCAAATAAACTACTTGGTATCATAACACAGAGTAAATGCGGCACAGAATGGCTTCGAGAGGTACAGAGACTTACAAGTAATCAGTATAGAAAATTTCGAAGACCAAACTGAGTGCCAGACGAAAATCGCGAATGTTAAGTTTGAACCAAGATCATTACGACAACCTGGAAAAAATTGGAACGGATGAGAGGAAGAGGGAGCATTCCGCGAGAATGAAGAGATTTTTGGAGGAGCGAAAGAGACACACCTCCAAATGACATCATGTTATCAAGTTTAATCGCTCTCCTATAGGGGAATTTTCGCTTAAATAATAATAATAATAATAATAATAATAATAATAATGCCCCGTTGGGGATCTTTAACGTGCCAGTAAAGGTACTGACACGGCGCCCTCAAATGCCAACTGACTGCGCTACAATTAGATCCTGCAATCTTGCAACTTAGGACACACCAGGCGTAAACGTTACCGCTGCGCCACGAAGCCAGTCGCGGATGAAACGTATCGCGACCTTTGCCACATTAATAATAATAATAATAATAATAATTTTCAACTGGCAAGAAGTGGACTGCAGAAAGGAAACAACAGCATTGAGAACTAATGCGAAAGTACTGGGAGGATGTTAAAGCTCGATGCAACAAGAAACAGTTGAAATGACGGGGTCCTTAGATGGCCGAATCGAAAGAATAATAATAATAATAATAATAAACATCTTCATCATAATACCGACAGCAGTGGCTACGCTGGCTAAAGCGCATCGTTAGGTCATAGGACCAAGCTCTCTGCTGACTCGGTAGACGCGTGGGTTCGAGCCCCACCGTCGGCCGTCCTTGAAATGGTTTTCCGTGGTTTCAAATTTTTAACACCAGGCAAATGCTGGGACTGGTACCTTTTGATAGGCCACGGCCACTTCTTTCCACATCCTTGCCCAATTTCATTCATCTTCATCCATTTCATCTCTCATCCCGACGCACAGGTCGCCCACGTGCGTCGACTAGAAAGACCTGCACTCGGCCTCTCAGGAGGCCACACGAAAAAAGAAAAAAAAATAATATCGAATTTTGTTGTTCCTTGAAGCGCTATGAAAGTCAAGGAGGTTAGATATCTGAGCTCCTTGACACAATAGCGCTTTCTAGTAGAGAAAGGAGCAACTTTTGGGTTGGCGGAAAATCATTATAATTGTTAACAATTTAAAACTCAATTCTATTTCATTCATAACGTGCATAAAAGTCAGTAACTCTGATGGGCGGCCTGCAGTTGAGATGTGATACGAGAGGTCTCCTTGTCTTGGAGTAGCGTGTGAGGAGTCTGACACTGAACCAGTCCATTGCGGGATAAACACTGGAAATAAAATATGATTTGTACCGTACCCATATTTTTAGAATGGAAGTATATCAGTTCTTCCAGTCCCTAGTCATAAAACAGCAGCACTGCATTCATGACAATGTAGGAAACATTCAAGTCTTCCACGCTGAATCTTTCTGGAAAACCTGACGAACATTCTCCAAATATTGTCCGTGACACTTCTGAAAATTATTCAAAAGATTTGTGCGCTGGCATTTACAACAATTTTCGGAAATTCTGAGAGCCAAACCTCTAATGTGACAAACATGATGTGTGTATCGAGTTATGGAGTGGACACACAGCAACTTTATAATCGAATTACCGTGAACCACCTACACTCGCGGTTGGTTGGTTCCTTAGTTTAGGGGCTGCGACAATTCGGTCATTTAGCCCCGTGTACTTTGGTTGTGTGTAGAATCTGTCTGATAACCGGTGTTAATTGTGATGACTGTATTAGTGTGTGTTATCTGTTTATAATTCAAGTAAGGACTGCAGACGATAATTTCAAGTAGTTCCAACTTTCGCCACCAAATGCTACCGTCCACGTCACCTAGCTGTGAACTTGGCAACTACTAGATGCCATCGCAACCTGCGTCCGGTGACGAACGTTGGAACTTGAGCGCATTAAACAAACATAACCTACAATTTTTCTTCGCACAAATTTAGTTAGTGGAAGGTTCTTTTATATGCCATAAATCGATGACATGGGCCCGTCGGCTTTACTTCCCCTCCGAAGGAGGGATTTTAACGCTCTTAAAAATCCGACGACTTCGGCCGGGTTTGAGCCCACGACCTTGGGCATAGTTCAGCATGCTACCAACTACGCCATCAAAGCCACCAAAAACTCGCACCCTAACGGTCAGTGACGTCAGTGACACATGTAAATGGTCTGAAAATGCATCGAAATTATGTACTGTACTCCAAATGGAATTTGTATTGAATCCACAGAAAACAAAATATTTCTTACGTCGCCCATTCTGGTCTGTGATTTGTTAGCCTCAAAGCCTGTGTGTTAAGGGTTTTCTCGTGATTTTGCGATCTTGTTTCCAATATCTGCTTACTGTTCCGATCCATATTATTATTATTATTATTATTTAATAATAATCACGCGTGCTGTAGGTGCACACTGTAGCGAGGCCCCGATCAAGGTAAACCGCTCGACCAATCCCAAGCAGTCTCGCTCGCTGGAAACGAGCGGAGACGTGAGCCGCATACATACCCGGACTCTGCATACCTACCTGATCACCTACATTCCAACAATGACAACAATAAGATAGGTAACGTCGCGGGCAAAACGCGTTAAGCATTTTTAAAGATAGCTTTCAAGCCATTTTTCAGTGTTGTCTTATTGACTGTCGAAATTGTAACTTTCAGTCGATCAATACAAATATTTATATTAATGGAATATGAAAAACAAAACAAAAAGTAGTTGGTTGGTTCCTTAATTTAGGGGCTACGACAACGCAGTCATGTAGCCCTGTGTACTTTAGGAGTGCGTAAAATCTGTCTGATAACCGGTGTTAATATTGTGATGGCTGTATTAGTGTGGATTATCTGTAATTCAGGTAAGGGTTGCAGACTATCAATTTTCAAGTAGTTCCTACCAAATGCTACCGTCCACGACACCTAGCTGAGGACTTGGCTACTAGATGCCATCGCATCCAGCACCTGGCGACGAACGTTGGAACTAATATAGCGTTATCAAAACCAACCTACAAATTTTAGATCCACACAATTGTAGTTAGTAGAAGGTTCTTTTTCAAGCCATAAATCTATGACACGGGCCCGCCGGCTTTTCTTCCCCTCCGAAGGAAGGCACACAGAGGGATTTTAACGCTCTTAAAAATCCGACGACTTCGACCGGGTTTGACCCCGCAATCTTGGGCATAAAAGGTCAGCATGCTACCAACTACGCCACCGAAACCACCGTGATTAAGATATAAACTAAGGGATGACATGTTTCGCTCGTCAAGCGAGCTCATCCAATATCGTCATTTCTAAGTTTTACAACATTAAAATAAATAGTTCTTTTTCAGGTGCTTAATGCCTAAATATTCATCAGTAGGCCTAATTTACATCGTCCCACACTTACTAGGTTCTTTGACGGATTTATTGTTTTATTGTTTTTGGAGGGCAGAGACTGTCTGTGGGTGTCACTGTAGGTTTGGTAGTGTTTTGTAGTGTCTTGTAGGGTTGGATCTGATGATGCCCGCATAACGAGCGAAACATGCTATAACCTAGTTTTCTCCCTTTTCAATAGTTCATAAATTCTGCTATGCCCAAGATCGCGGGTTCAAACCCGGTCGATGTCATCGGATTTTTAAGAGCGAGAAAATCCTTCAGTATGACTTCCATCGGAGGGGATGTAAAGCCGGCGGGCCCATGTCATAAGATTTATGGCATGTAAAAGAACCTACCACTACAATTGTTAGTGTGTAGCAAAATGTGTAGGTTATATTTGACTATTTAGAAACGCTCTATCAAGTTCCAACGTACGCCGCTAGGAGTTAGTGACAGTAGCAGCTGGTAGCCAAAGTTGGAACTACTTGAAATTGAACTTGTTGGGAGCCCTCAGGCGTTCAATTAAAATACCCTGCTATGGCCATTGGCTGCAATTCATATATAGTAACAACATATACGGTGTATATTAATCACATGTAATTTTTACAGGTTATTTTTTTGACATATTCCAGTAATTGGAATTGTTTGTGTTGACCTAGTTAAGTTACATTACCACTTAAGCATTTTTGTCGAGTGGGCCTATTCAGGCCATGAAAGCCTTAATTTATGTTGAAGTCCTCTTGAATTTGGTCCAATTTCTTGTTGTTAATTCATTTTAGGGACTTGGGACATCTTGGTCATCATCCCCGTGTAGTTAGGTGTGTCTAATCATATATATTATTTCAGTAGTATGCATCCCTCCTGCGGCGCTCACAGGCGACCGATCGTGACAAATGAGCATTCAAATGAAAGAGAATAGACATTAGCAGTGACTTATTGCACTATAATTTCATAAATATCTATAATTTCTTTAAAAAAATGACTTTAAAAAATTGTACGAAGTGTGCGATTTGCAAACACCGTTGATGTAGGAAAACACGCTCCATAATTGCTGCCCACGGGCCGCTGTGACGCCTGTTTCATGTCATATTAACATTCTGAGGTCTTTCCTTTATCCTGAAATGTAAATAGTGTTCTATGATCATTTGGTTGAAATAAAACATAACCTTTCTCCTTAAGTGTCTCATTATAAACCGGGGCCGATAACCTAGATGTTAGGCCCCTTAAAACAACAATTATCATCATCATCATCATTATAAACCTATGGGGGAAAGTGTGGTTTATGAACATGCGAGATTTCTCGCACGGGTCCGCTAGTAACCTGTATTTATGTAATGATTGCATTAATGTATGTAACTGTTAAGCAACAATGAACACCTGATTGGATTGTAATAAACAAGACAATGGAGTAATCAAGTCTTGACCTTCATATCTAAGCTTATTGGAATGCTGAAGAAACGTCAGTAGGCAAGAAATTATGAACACGACAAAGGGGACTGTTCTATTGCTGTGTCTGGACATCAGCACCGCAAATATGAGAGCGAATCTTTGTCGGGTAAAGATGTTGTGAAAAATCCGCCCAGGTAAGAGCAGATAAAGGATTGAGAGAGAAAGAAACTCCTTAAACATATCGATGTTCTGCAAACCCTAACTCTATCCTCCGAACTGTATCCACTGTACCGAGGATTGTAACCGGTTAGATGAACTAGCTACCCGTCTGACAGATCTGAAGCTCACACCCACACTGGATCAATGACAGGTTGAGTGACCTGACCACCAAGGATCTGTTTTCACTCTTGCCGCAAGGCAACAAGGAAGCTTTCACCGACAATACACGCACCTTAGCGGCATTTACGACAGGCGAATGCTGCGTAGGGGCAGGTACAGAATGCGGGGCACTCATCTGCCTCGTCTACTCGCTTGTGTTTAAGGAACCCGTCCAATAAACGGCCTTATTGTAATGTCTGCTCTGGTTTCACTTGTAATTGGGAAGGAGGCATGTTTTGCTTGGAGCATAGTACGAGGCTCATCCAGAAAGTAAGTTTCCCTTGACAGAACATAGTAATATGCAAAACGTTATTGGCAACAGGTACAGCAATGT